>OU612047.1:18518497-20014747 GCA_914767935.1 Coremacera marginata
CTGTGGGTCCCCATACAAAAAACACAAAAAATGCAAAAACGATCGAAAATAGTTTATATCTCCCACAAATGGAGTTCTAGAGGGGTCAAACATATAAGCTGGTCCTATTATTTTTTCCCCTCAACATTTTTTCCGAATACACTTATCCCCGACCTGCCGAAAATACTGTCGAAAATAGTTTACATCTCCAGCAACTCGACTCCTGGAGGGTTCAAATATGTGAGCTGATCCTATAACTGTTTGTCCTTCAAAATTTCTTTTGACAGCATCTAGCATCTATCTGCCACCCTTTTTTGAGTCCCAATACAAAAAAAAAACCAAAACGACACTGACGTCGTTTATTCTGTTCAGGCTATGTGTTGGCGCGTTAAGCAAAAAAAAAAAACAAAAGAAAAATCAATTATTATATGGTCGAATTTTGCCCACAGGCAGTACTAGTCAACATAAAACGTTTACTTTTGAAATTTTAAATCACATTTGTCTTTAAATTTTGGCTGTATCTTAAATTTTGTGTGTAACTGTATAGCTACTTCGCCGAGTGTAGGTTTTTTGTTAACGTCAATGTGTTGCTAGAAAGCCAGGATCAGAGTTGACGATATTATTTTCTTAGCATTTGAAATTTAAGATGGCGAATAAACTATGTATCTTGACTGTAAATGAAACAAGTAGAGCATAGAAATAATTAATTAATTTGTGTAAAGTTTTCCAGAAAATATTGAGGAATTTTAAATGAAATTCAAGAAAAGTGGCGTCAACATGTGTGAAAATTTGAAGACTGAACATGTACTTGAAATTTGCTAAGTACCACAAAAACCGCACTTGTGGAATGAGCATATCTATGGTGTGGGTGGTATAATCGGACTCAAAAATACAACCGACACATGCATAGATAAACACACGATAACTTATGAATACATTGAAACATAAGCCACACCACACTAACAGCAAAGGTGAAGGAAGCTGATGCTGCACCAACAACAAAAACAACAACAACAACCATATGACATGCAGCCATCAATCGTCCTGACAAGTCGTCTTCAGGCATTGAATTGCATTCGTAGCTAAAGTATGGCAATGCTATTCCATAGTAAGTAAGCAAGTGATTGCCGTGTGAATTGAGTGGGCGGGCGTTCAGTTGGAGTGATTTGTGTGTTTGTGCTTGTGTGTGTGTGTGTGTGTGTTTGCAACTAGCACTCAACATGGTTTTGAAATTTAAGTCGATCGTCTTTTAGTGTTGTTGCTTTTCTTGTGGCTGTTGTTGTTGTTGTTGTTGTTGTTGTTGTTGTTGTTGTTGTTGTTGTTGTTGTAGCTGCGGTGCTGCTTGCCAAGAAGTTGTCAGGCAAAGAAACACACTGCTGCTGCCGCTTTGGTGTAATGCCAACATGTAATTTCATCGTAATCTTGCGGCAATAACAACAAAAATTACAACAACAACAACAAATATGAGCTCCAAGTTGTAGCAAGTGGTTGCTGAAGTAAATAAAAAAAAAAAACGTGAAAAAAATATGTGGCATCAACAAAATATAGCATTGTAACCAATGTTGCCACCCTAACGTGGCTGACTGCTGTTGCCACCGCATTGTTGCCAGATGTTGTTGTTGTTGTCATTGTTGTTGTTTTAAACATAAATTTGTCTCCAGCTGACGCTGAGGTGGTATGGGTTAGGGTTGAGTTGATTTTTATTGCAATGATTGTGCGATTACTTAACGGCATGAGTTCTGAGTTGATTCCAAACATGGCTAACAACATGAATTGAGAGCAGGGGCTGGATGTCATCCACGTCATTGTAAAGTTTCGTAATTGAAAACTGCAAAGCAACATATTGATCTTCATAGGCTTTGTTGCAATGAAACCAAGTATAAGTTTTAGTCTTTTCAGTTATAGCTAATAGTGATTATTTGAGGTGGGTGGGGGAGGCGGGGAGTAAGGGTACTATAGTTCAATGAGTGTGTATCAATAGTTTTAGGTTAGTAATTATGTGATTATCAGTTGTTTTGGTACTCTTCGGAAAATTTCATGCGAAGTGTGCACAATTCTTATAAATATAAGCGGATTTCTGATAAGCGGATTTTTACGCTTTTCCATCTTTTTATGGAGTTCTTATGTAATTATAAATTATTTAATACGTAAATAAAGTAAAACATTTTATTTTAATTTTGTTAAGGTTTATATTAGTATTTAGGTTTATAGCTTATACACCTTTTGTGGAAATTTGAAAGGTTTTGATCAAAAGTGTATTTTAACTGTTACACCAATATTAAAATCATTTAATACTTTGGTCACAGGCAAAGCTGGTTGCTGCAACCATCGCAGTGTGTGTGAAAAAAATTTATGAAAATATTGCTTTCAGGTTGTCCTTCCAGCTTTGCTGTGGTTGCAGCGTAATTGGGCTGATTGGGTAAAATTTTTTATTCCGAAATATCTCTATAAAATATATTTTTATATAAACAATCTCTCTTTTGTAAACAATTTGTTTGTGATGCTTTTGTGATGATATTGTTTTTATTTGAGGTACCCAAAAGAAAAACAAGGAAAAAAGCTTTACAAATTTAAACTTTCTAGTCTGTGTCAAGTGAGCTGGAAACAAAATTAAGTAAGTACATATTAATTATAAACTGAGATTCTATATTTTTTGACAAAAGGTTTATATTAATTATAAACTGAGATTCTATATTTTTTGACAAAAGATTGAAATACCTTATTGATCCCTTCGTCACTTAAAATAATCTTTAAGATTTTTTCCTTTTGTGCTTAATAGTTCATAGTTCTTAAAACAAATACCTTTGAAATACTTCATGAACAAACTAAAATTTAGCAAACTATTAATTAAACTAATAAATAAGTTATGAAAATCTTGATTAAATTATTTACAAACATATTAATTACATTACATTAAATCATTGAATGCAAATACACGGTACAGCATCTTAGTTTATCGTAGATGGCAAGACTCATCATTCTGTAGCGTTTATGTTTGTCTACATCAACGCACACACGTACACTAACTACCATCACATAAAAAATTAATACAAACAATATCATTCCGTACCGTTCGACAGAAAAACATATAGAACTATATTTAATATTTGCATTCATTCAACACAAACGTGGATCACGGGAATTTTTATTATATTTTTACTCTTTACAGAACTAGTCCTTAAGGTCTAGTTACAAGACTAGTTCCAGGACTAGTTCATTGGAATAGTTTCATTTCTAGTGCTAGGACAAAGTAAAGATTGGAAAGAAGTTTCAGAGAAAACAATGATTAACACTATAAAATTATCGAGAAATTATCGAACTCAATAAATAAAACGATAAAAGTAAATTTTAATTTTTATTTACGCGGTTTTTTCACAACTTTGAACTGATTTTTCTTTTATATGTCTTTTATATGTCTCTCAAAAACCATTATTTTAGTGTACGTTACGCAACGGAACGATAATGTTGGTGCTCATTTTTATGCAATCGTCTGCATCTGCGTTCAAATACATAAACCATTACGCTACAGAATAACGAATGAAGATAAGCACTCTTTACTGTCTTTCCAAAAAACCTCTAAAGTAAAAACCGATCTAGTTTAGATGGCTCTATGGTTTTTTAAAAGTTACAGAGTTTCTTTCAAAGTTTTAAAAAGTCTTAAATTTTTTTGCGTAATTTTTTATTTTTTTTTTTCAACACGTATACATGTATATAAATATGTAACAAAAAAGTGAAACGTTTTTTGTAAACATTAGGGGTATTCTCTATGTCTAGTATATAGCGTTGCACGATGCAAGAATAGGAAATGCGCAATCCGTACAAATGCCACAACATTGGCCCGATTGCACCGTGGAATGACCATATACTAGACATAGAGAATACTCTATTGTATATAAACACGTTTATAAATCCTGCCTAAGAGAGATTTCGTGCTTGTTCAAAATTATTTAATTTTTTGCCACCTAATAAAATGCATTCTTGAGAATTTTTAACATCATCTAACAGTTTTAATTGGTCAATGATTTCGAATCAGATTTCAGAACTCTAAATCTAATTTTTTTGTATTTCTACGAATTCGTTGCTGAGGCAAATACTAAAATAAAATATGCCACTGAATCCGTTGTCAGAATAATTTAAAATTTATGTTACTTTTACAATAGATTGCCACCTAGTTGAATTTTTTGAGAGTTTGAAGCATCATAAACATTTTTTCGTCGTTTATTTTATAAATCTTATGACAAAATTTTAAAATTCAAGAAGGTGGATAGAGTTGCCACATAGATTTTTTTTTTGTATTTTGCTAGTTTTTGTAGTTTTGAACTTATGTCAACGATATCACAGTTCGGATTCTGCGGCCCATTTTTATCTTGCGTTCACCCAGCACTGGATTTGTAAAAAATTAGCTAGCAATCCTATCCGCCATCTCTAATTTTAAAATTCCGGCATCAGATTTAAACTGTTAGATTATGTTAAAAACTCTTTAAAATAAACATATTTTCATAATAGATAAAATCTTTTAACGTTATCTAGAAAATTTTTAATCACGTACAAATTTCAGTATCAGTCACAAGCCATTCATATTTATTAATATTAGTATTATCAGTTGAAGCACAAGTCAATTATAGTGTAAGTATTAAATAAACACAGTATTTTGTATAGAATTTTGAATTGTATTTTTATTGTGATACTCTCTCTCTCTATCTCTTTGTCTTTTACACAAAATATCTTTCTTATTCTAGAAGAGAAAGAGTGGGTACAGAAACAGTTTACTTTCTTTGCTGTCGGCTTAGGTAAAGATAATTGTATTGTATTATAAACTTATGCTTATTTACCTAAGCAATTTATTGTTTAATACATTGCTTTGAAAGCACATACTTCGATACCTTGCCAAAAGCAAAATATTTGTTTAACCTAAGCCCAAAATCCAAAAACACAAAATTAAATAACAACTAGCATGGATGGGTTAAGCATAGTTTTGAGCTATGTTCTGCAAAAAAAAAAAAAAACACAACGGCATTAGACACGCGAGAAAAGGATAGATTTGATAATTTTACTGTCTTTCCAAAAAACCTCTAAAGTAAAAACCGATCTAGTTTAGATGGCTCTATGGTTTTTTAAAAGTTACAGAGTTTCTTTCAAAGTTTTAAAAAGTCTTAAATTTTTTTGCGTAATTTTTTATTTTTTTTTTTCAACACGTATACATGTATATAAATATGTAACAAAAAAGTGAAACGTTTTTTGTAAACATTAGGGGTATTCTCTATGTCTAGTATATAGCGTTGCACGATGCAAGAATAGGAAATGCGCAATCCGTACAATTACCACAACATTGGCCCGAAAGCATTTTTCCTATTCTTGCACCGTACTATGGCTATATACTAGACATAGAGAATACCCCTAATGTATGATATATAAACACGTTTATAAATGCTGCCTAAGAGAGACTTCGTGTTTGTTCAAAATCATTTAATTATAATGGGATTGCCACCTAATAAAATACATTTTTGAGAATTTTTAACATCATCTAATAGTTTTAATTGGTTGATGATTTCGAATCAGATTTCAGAATTCTTTAATTCAATATGGCGGATAGGATTGCCATCTAAATTTTTTGTATTTTTACGAATTCGTTGCTGAGGCAAATACTAAAATAAAGTATGCCACTGAATCCATTGTCAGAATTTCAAAATCATATTATTTTTACAATAGATTGCCACCTAGTCAAATTTTTTGAGAGTTTTAAGCATCATAAAACATTTTTAGAGGGTCGTTTATATCGAATCTTATGATAAAATTTTAAAATTCAAGAAGGCGGATAGGGCTGCCACTGAAATTTTTTGTGTTTCGCTAAATTTTGTAATTTTGAAACTCTGTCAACGATATTACAGTTGTAAAATGGAAGATTGCGGAAAGGGTTGCTACCAGAATTTTTTGTATTTTTACGAATTTTTGTGATTTTTAAAATTCTGAAGCTTAAGTCTACTTTAATGAATCTGCTGAATTTCAAGGTATTGCTTTTTTTTTAATGCCAGTATAATCTCCGGAAAAAATGATACCTTGCACGAATGATACAATTATAACTCTGCCATGCCTTGAACTAAGCAACTTTTTAAAATTGAGCGGATTCATTAAATTAGACTTGTTCCAATTCTAATAACGTGCGGTCCAGCACTGGGTTTGTAAAAAATTAGCTCGCAATCCTATCCGCCATCTCTAATTTTAAAATTCCGACATCAGATTTAAAATCAGCGACCCATAAAACTGTTAGATTATGTTAAAAACTCTTTAAAATAAACATATTTTCATAATAGAGAAAATCTTTTAACGTTATCTAGAAAATTTTTGATCACGTACAAATTTCAGTATCAGTCACAAACCATTCATATTTATTAATATTAGTATTATCAGTTGAAGCACAAGTCAATTATAGTGTAAGTATTAAATAAACACAATATTTTTTATAGAATTTTGAATTGTATTTTTATTGTGATACTCTCTCTCTCTCTTTCTCTTTGTCTTTTACACAAAAAATCTTTCTTATTCTAGAAGAGAAAGAGTGGGTACAGAAACAGTTTAATTTTTTTGCTGTGTATACGCTACACACCGGAAAAAAAGCAATAGGTATATCACCTAAGTCGGCTTGGGTAAAGAGAATTGTATGGGAATTATAAAATTATGCTTATTTACCTACGCAATTTATTGTTTAATACATTGCTTTGAAAGCACATACTTCGATACCTTGCCAAAATCAAAATATTTGATTAACCTAAGCCCAAAATCCAAAAACACAAAATTAAAAAACAACTAGCATTGATGGGTTAAGCATAGTTTTGAGCTATATTCTACAAAAAAAAAAAAAAAAACACAGCTGCGGCATTAGACACACGAGAGAAGGATAGATTTGATAATTTTACTGTCTTTCCAAAAAACCTCTAAAGTAAAAACCGATCTAGTTTAGATGGCTCTATGGTTTTTTAAAAGTTACAGAGTTTCTTTCAAAGTTTTAAAAAGTCTTAAATTTTTTTGCGTAATTTTTTATTTTTTTTTTCAACACGTATACATGTATATAAATATGTAACAAAAAAGTGAAACGTTTTTTGTAAACATTAGGGGTATTCTCTATGTCTAGTATATAGCGTTGCACGATGCAAGAATAGGAAATGCGCAATCCGTACAATTTTTTTTGAAATTAAACCACTTTTAAATTCAAAAATAACATAAAATAAATTAAAAAAAACACGTTAATATTCACACCAGTAAATTTTATTACATTTCATCAACAAAAAGAAAAGGAAAAAAGAAAACAAAAATTTCTTTGCCCGCCGTGCGGAATCGAGCCTGCCACTTTTGGAGCCAGTCCATCGCTCTACCCACTGATCCAAGCAGCCTTGCTACTACTTCCTGACAAAACTGCAGCTATGTTAACAGATGCTGTATTAACAGATGCAGTATGTCGCAGTATTATGTTGATAGCCATACAACAAAAATCTTTTAATAGATTATTATGTTTTGCTGCAGCATAGCTTCAGTTGTAATTAATTTTGAATAAATCACTCCACGTAACGATGGAGTTTGGCTCAATGCGTAGTGCAGTGACTTCATACATAGTGGTATCGGTTGGTTGTGGGTTCGAATCTCAACGGCATACGAAGGTAAAATTTTTGTATTTGATTTTAATTTAATTTAATGTTCTTGTTATAATATACGTTAAGCAGCAAGAAAAGCCGAGAAGTCATTAATTAAAGAAAAAAAAAAACGGTGTTGATAAAAGAAAAAAATTGTGTTGTTGCCGATTTCAGCCAAGCAAATCACAGAACGAGAGGGCGGCAGCTTCAAACAAAAAAAAAAAGGATAATAAAAAAAAGCCCAACCAGAAAAAGTTATATTTTTTAAATTCAATTTTTTTTTTTAAAGCAATGTATAAAAAATTATCAAATACTTGGTTAATTTATCACCATCAATAAAAGTTGGCAAGTCAACATGTAAAACTTAGTCGTTTTGATGAAGTACTTGGGAGGCTGAAAACTTCCAAAGCCATCTTATAAATTATACTAGGTTTTGTTTTCAATTTAACATAAGGTTTTTTCTCGGTGTTCTGTTTCTTTTTTATAAGAAGATTCAATTCTGAAATTTTTAGCAAAATCAGAGCCAGTCAACCCGTATTAAGGATACGTTTAAAAGTGTGAAAAGTACATAATTTAAAAGTTCATGAAATTTCTATAGCAATTCCGCAATGTACAGAAAACATTTCATTTGATAAATTAATCCTCGGAGTCTTAGACAGATTTGAGAACTGTGAGTAGTAGCGTATTAGTAATACTGCATTGAAAATATATACTCTGGTCTTCCAAGCGTCAAAAAGTCGAAGCCACATTCTTAACGAAACTCGTAATGATGATATTTTATGTACAGATATATGTGTTGCTTTCGGTAATTTTAATCCTTATAACAAGTTTCAAAAATCATTGTTCACAAACTTTAAATTTCTAAAACCATTTATCAACATGATCTATCCAGTAATAAATCCTAAGAAAATATTCAGCACACTTACAGCTCGACTGAAATAGAATCCACAAAATCTATTATATATTCAAAACCTACTCAAAATATTAAATAGATATTCTTTACTTTTTGCAACTTCGCTAAAATACATATTATATGTATATAGCCTGAAGTATCTCATAGTTTTTGCAAGTAAGAATTTCATTTATTATTTCAGCTCGCCTCCATCTCTGTTTGACTTTAAATTTACCTCATCGTCTAATTGTAAGAAAATATCACGTCTCTACGTTTACGTCCACGACCCATAACCACGTCTTCATCTACATCAACTTGAAGTTGCATAAATTTACACAACGACCGCGCATAATGTTCATTATAACGTCACAACGCCTGAACATAGGCTTTAATTCTTCAGTATTTAACCTCGTTGTTGATTCTGTGCGCTAGAAACAACCTCCAACCCAAAATTCTGTTCTACTCTGCAAACAAGACTCTATTTCTTCGGCTGGTTGTTACCACCAACAAAGTGCTGCTCTGGAATTTTAAGTGTTTTTATGTTTCCGTCAGTAGGTGGCAGCCAGCACCATGCTTCAAGAGTGGCTTTTCACCTTTGCAACATTTTAGGCTGAGGTTGCCACACTACGTGACTACCTGGCGACCGCAGACTCAGCGGGTAGCTGCTAGTTATAACTCTTGCCTGCACCCGTTCCCGAACCACCATTAGGACTAGTTTTGCAATGTAGTTTTTCGAGACAAATCAACCTTTTTATGACTACTGCCTCTTTCTGTGTTTAAACCTTTGCCAACTATTTTCAATTCTTATGCAAATGTTAATTTAACGAATTGAATTATTTATAGAGATTAAGGGCGTAGCTTACAAAAACTTCTTCTGCTCTAATGGCAGGAGCTACCGCTGGCATGGTATGTCATGGCATGGCATGACGTTGCTCATGCCGAATGATGTGTGTTTGTAGTGCTCTTCAGTGGCAACTCATTTGGCAACTCATACCCCATGTTTAAGCATTTGATTCCTTGCCATGACTTTTACTCGTAGTTTAGGTTTTGCTAAAATGTGTTCATTTCTTGACAATGACATGAAACTCTCTCTCTCTCTTGTCTGGTGGTATGCTTTCCACTTCCCAAAGTCGAGATCCTTTGGCAATCGTCTATTCACCCATACAATGTTTCAAGGATTATAGTTTTAGTTGCATTTCGAGCATTCACACCCATCTTAGATGCTGATATTAGTAGGAATTAGCATATGAATAAAATATTTTATTAAATTTGAGCTGCGAATTATAGCTAGCTATGTAGTAGTTTATTTCGGTTTTTTAGTGTTTCTCGTTAAAGCATGAAAATATTTAAAAGGAATACGTAATGAAATTTTTAAAGGAAGAAGCAAAAAGTTGCACATGCATGACTGAGCTGCCAGTGGCACGAAAATTGTGTGCAAGAAAACTATTTAGTTAAACAGCATTATTGAGAAGAAAAACTATAGCGAAAGTGCAGGCAGTTAATGAAAACTTAGTTGTTGAAGTTTTTCCCTCAAGTTTAAGATATTACATATTTAACTATAACATTTGCTTACCTTTCTGTTTCTTCATAAGTAAATAGAGAATAGTTTTCTTTTGGATTGAGGACTTAAAGGGACTACAAAAGTAACACGGCGTTCGTTAACCAATTTTAAATAAGAAGTTAATGGACCTCCGGTTTTTTTTAATGAATTTTAAAGTAGAAATGCAAATATGAGTTTAAAGCACAAAATGAAAATTTTTTGTAGAGCTGTGAGCTTTTCTTTTCAATTTTAAATTTTTTACGAAAGAGTCAGTCCAAATGAACTGATCCAATTTTAAAAAAGTTGATATTTTTATTAACAGTTGTCCAATGTATTTGAATCTTAGAACTGCTTTCAAAAACTTTTTTCTTCTTCTTTCGAAATGGCGGCCATTACCTACAGCGATATATGCTGTGTGTTAACTTATATTTCTCAGCTCCTATTATACATAGAATAATGGATTAAAAACCATAATATTAAACACACTTTGGCCTTTAATCTGACATGTATATAGGAGATGCTTTTGAAATTATTTCTTCATATTAAAAAAATTAATATTATATTTTTGTGTTCAAAAGGTAATATCTCGCAACTTTAAGAATTTTTTTTTATAGAAAGCGCAAAATACGATAAAATGTGATTTTTTTTTAGTAAATCGAAAATACAGAGTAGTTTTATTGACACTTGGAGCCAATCAATAACCATCCATCATTGAAATTTAAAAAACCTCTTATAACGACCACCCTAATATACATACTACGAGGCGAATTTTCACGAACTTTAAGGGTTGTATCTTCCAAACGAAGCAAATATCAAACTTCAAATTTTAACTGCAATGTATTGCTATTATTTACTTTATTGGAATAAATTTCAAATTTTTTAACCCGTGCTCACCAGAGATATTTGACCCCAAAGATAGCAAAATTCAGCAAATTTCTCAAAATTCAAATTTTTAAGAGCTTGTAAACAAAAAAATTGATAAGTCAAAATGTTGTAAAAAATATTGTATATGTTTAAACAAACGGTTAAAATGTACTCAAGAAAAAAATGTATGAATGCAACTTATTGCTTTCTATAAAAAATAAATAATTCTTAACCCTATACCTCATACAACGCCAAATATGGCTTTGCGTTTTTATTGCCATTTCTCTATATGGAAACGGTACTTTTGCAAATATTTGTCATATCGGTCATTCTTTTTATATTGTTTTCTTCTGAAATTCAAGGTGCAGTTATTTTAAAATTAGTTTTGCTTTTTGTTTTTGCAATATTTTTGCAAGCGTCTCAGTTGTCCTATTAGTAGTGAATTTTGCAGAAGTTTGCAATAAATTTGTAATATCAAAAAAAGGCATTTCTTTTGGAAAAAAAATTTTTTTATATAAAAAGTTTATCACATTTACAAATAAGAAAAATAATATTGGTGAAAGGTAAGCATTAAACATATTTTTTTTGCCAAAATTGACGAAGCCATATACGAGTATGACCTTACATGCAGTTATTCCAAAAATTTTGCAAAACTGAATGTACAATCTTTTTATGGTAATTTGACATATGTCGATGAGATCGCTGATGGACTTGAAAGTGATGATGAAAATATATCGGATACCGACTAAGAAGTAAGAGTCCCACTGTCAGATCAGTGCAGCATTTTTGTACCGGAAACTGATGAGAGCGATTTCGAAGACCATTGTGAGATACCTACTACTTCTACCACAAAACAACCTAAAAAACCAAGGGCTCCAATTTTGAAAAAAAGGCATTTGCCTCCGCATTCGAATGAAAACTTTCCATTTCAAGGGAATACGAATCTCCCAGACAATATCGAGGAACTGGACACGCCAGCAGAGTACTTTAGTTTTTTTTTTCAATGCCGATTTGATTGAGTTTATAGTTGAGCAGTCGAATTTATTTTCACTACAGATTGATATCAATAAACCTGCTAATTTTGCTAAAAACGAAATGGAGCAATTTGTTAGTAAGTGAGACTGATATATAGGTACTATAATAAAATGCTATATAATATATTTCAGGAATCGTCATATACACGTCGTTACTGAAATTACCATCATCAAGACATTATTGGAATACGTCGATTGGCCAACAATTCGTACGTAGCACTATGACGTGCAACAGATGGGAAGCCATCGAGCGTTTTTTACATTTTAACGATAATGCAACTATAAGGTCCCCAGGTGAAACCGGATTTGACAAGCTGTTTAAAATCCGGCCACTTCTAAGTAAAATCCGTGATCAATTACTGCTTATACCAAAAGAAGAATTTTTAGCAGTTGATGAGCAAATTATACCGGCAAAGTGCCGGCAACACCTGAAGCAGTATAATCCAGCTAAGCCTCACAAATGGGGTTTCAAAAATTTTGTTTTGAACGGAGTTTCAGAATTCAGTTACGACTTCGATATATTTGCTGGAGCCCAAAGTGACACATATCCGGAGGGAGCACCTAATATGGGAGTGAGCGGAAATGTTGTTACACGACTTGCAGCAACAGTACCAAAGAACCAATATTATAAAATCTTTTTTGAAAATTGGTTCAACAGCCCTAAACTTCTAGTCCATCTAATGAAAATTGGTTTATTGTCTTTGGGCACAGTTAGAATCAATAGAGTCCTTAACTGCAAACTTCCATCAGAAAAGGAAATGAAAAAACTTGTTCGCGGGAGTATTGTAGAAAAAGTGTCTGAAATTGAAGGAGTCAATATTAGCCTTGTGTCTTGGTTTGACAATAAAGTGGTGAATTTACTTTCAACTTATATCGGAAGTCAACCTGTTAAAAAAAAAAAACCGTTTTAGTAAGAAGGAGAAAAAAATATATTGAAATTGAGTCGCCAAAGGCTGTTTGCGTCTATAACAACTACAGGGTTGCCAATATTCGAAGCGCCCATCTGGCAACACTGTAACTTTCCGCAGTGATGCCAAATCGACTAATGACATACCGCGTTTGAAGCGTCATTCCAAGCAAATGTTTACAATGGAACAGTACACGCCACGCGAACGCTCTAAAATTGTTGAAATTTACATTCAACAAAACAAGTCAATAGTGAAAACTCAACTCAATGAGCGATGAAGCTCATTTTCAGTTGAACGGAACGGTAAACAAACAAAATTGCCGTATTTATGCCACTGAAAATCCACAAGAGATTCAAGAGGTACCTCTTCACGATGCAAAAGTCACTGTTTGGTGCGGCGTTTGTGCTAAAATGCTCATTGGGCCGTTCTTTTTCGAAGATGATAATGGCCACAGAGTTACTGTCAATCAGGAGCATTATCGCGATATGATAAACAATTTTTTCATGCCAATCGTTCGTCGAAAGCGTACAACCTGTACATGGGTGGTGTTGATTTACTCGATTCGTTACTTGGTCTTTATAGAATTCAACTACGTACAAAGAACTGGTATAAACAAATTTTTTTCCATATGGTTGATATGTGCGTTGTAAATTCCTGGATTTTATGGCGCAAAAAAATCAGGAGAATACATGACGCTATTTGATTTCAAGCTTGCTATTGCTGAGCATTTTTGCAAGGCTGGGAAGGCTAAAAAACGTTGTCGGCCAACCACCACACCATCTAACCTTTCAACTCCTATGACAAGCAGAGACTGCACTCCCACCAGCAGCAAAAAAAGAATCAGACAGGACTTTCCATTGAATTCCGTTGGAGCTGACGGTATTGGTCATCTTCCTAAATGGATGAAAAATAGACAGCTCTGTCAAAATAATTGCTCCTTCCATTCCTATACTTATTGTGAGAAATGTGAAGTATTTTTGCGCTACAATGATAAGCGAAACTGTTTTACAAGCTTTCACACTGATGCATAGAAAGCCATATATGATAATAAAAAAATACCTTTGTACTCATAGAAAGCCATATATGGCTTATTTTTTTTCGTAAAATAACTAATTCTAAACACTTTTTTTGATAGAATATATAAAGGGTCCGCCATCTAACGTTTTTTTTTTCTAGTGCTTATTTCGTGAATGTTAACACTTAGCACATGTCTGATTTGACAGATCATTCGTTTTATCCTTCCGCTGAACGAATATGGTTGTGTATACGCTTGAACAACGCTGGGAAATATTGCCTGCGATCGACTTACAGAAGATGCCGATTTTGCCAAATAAAATCATCTTTTCAGATGAAGCTCATTTTGATCTTGGCGGGTATGTAAACAAGCAAAATTGTCGCATTTGGGGCACAGAAAACCCGCACGCATACATTGAAAAGCCGATGCACCCAAAACGAGTCACTGTTTGGTGCGGATTTTGGTCCAGAGGCATAATTGGACCATTTTTCTTCGAAAATGAGCAAGGAGTGGCCGTTACAGCCAATGGCCATCGTTATCGGGCCATGTTGTTGGGCAATTTTTGTTCACAAAAATTGAAGAGGAGGATATTGGCAACATTTGGTTTCAACAGGACGGCGCTACGTGCCACACAGCCGAAGCTACACTCGATGTTTTGCGCCCTGTTTTTGAAGATCGCATTATCAGCCGCAGAGCTGCTGTCGTTTGGCCACCTCGGAGCTGCGATTTGACACTAGTTGGACTATTATTTGTGGGGTGTCCTCAAAGATAAGTGCTACGCCGACAAGCCAGAGACAATTGACGCGTTAAACGACAATATTCGTGAAGCCATTGGTGAAATACAGCTGCACACAATCAATAATGTGCTTAAAAATTGGACCGATCGTGTAGGCTACTGCATGGCCAGCCGAGGCAGCCATTTGAATAAAATTATTTTCAATTATTAACTAGAAAAGGATTGTACTTTCAAATAAAAAAAGAAATTTTAGAAAATATTCAGTAGTTTTTTTTTTGCATTTTCAAAAAAAAAAAGTTATTTGGCGGACCCTTTAAATACATACTAAATAAACACTTATCAGTGGTCTTTAATTTTTTTCATGCAGTAGAGGGTTAAAGTTGCAAGATATTTGATATATTTTATGTACGATAACGATTGCATAAAACATTTATCGAATAAGGAAGTAACCCATCTTTTTCATGAAAATTATGAGTATCTCATCAAGAGTATCTCACAAAAAATGAGTATTTTAAATCAATTTTTTGAAAATGCACGCCTGTATTCCCCACCATACTGGGGTAAGAATAGTTATCTGTGGAACAATCTCCCTGCGAACGCGTTTCCCTGCGATTTCGGGCTGTGTAAATTTAAAACAAATCTTCATCGACACTACTCCATCTTTCCACCCTCCAACTAACTATCACCCGTCTTCCGAATCAACACAGTGCTTTCGCATTTATAGGGGGCATCCCCTGAACGTTGGTTAAGTATAAAAAAAAAACAGAAGAATTTTTTTGGGAAACCGTTTTTAGTATCTTCCAAAATGCTGAACATTGTGAAAATTTGGTTTGCCCAGATTCTGTGAACCTTGAGACATGTATAGAAAGAATTTGGAAAAATATCAAACAAATCATATTAGCTAATATCATTATAATATGATTCAAAATTCGAATCCATGCAACTTTACATATCTTCAATATTTCAATTCTAATTTGACCAGATGTTTAACATCAAAACAAGTTGTCAATTATATAAACTAAGTTCTGAGTGCTACACACGGTAGTTCTTTCTTTAGCAATTATTTTTTTATTTTTTCTAAGCAGCACCCCTTTTAACAAAATATATTCTTTCATCAGTGAAAGTAAGTTCGTGAATTTGTGGCTATTATAGAAATTCCCACATTTATTATTTTTTTTTTTAAACATTACCTTTGGTTTTGCTTTTGACCGCGGTATGGCTCATTAAGCGGCGAATGTTTATATTTCTTTATTTGTTGTGGTCCTTTATTCAAATGCTCCTGTAAGACTTGTAGTTACGATGCAACCCTTAAGTATTTTTAGTAATTTTTTTATTGTGGTGCTTTACTTGTTTTTTTAACCCTTAGCGAAAGTTAATTTGTAAGGGATACAATAAGATTTTCGGAAAAAACATAATTTTAGATTTATTGGAATTTTCGACTGCATTAAACATAAAAATTAAGGCTAGAAGATTAGTTATATCTTATTGTATTCACTGTTTTATAATTTTTTTTTCTGACCTATGTATGCAAACGTCATCAATCTTGACATCGTGTTAATCTTTAAATTTTTTCAGCATTTGCTTTATTTCGGCTCAAGTCTCGCTTGTAGTTTTTAAGTACAACCCGCTTGATGCTGCTGACCATTCAAGCAGCTAGTTTCCTTGGTATACATGATCAGCTTAGAACCTGATTGGAGGAGTTATTCAACATATTTGATTTTTTTTTTGCTTGCTGTGCAAACTGGTTCTCTAGCACTGACCTTAAGTAGACACTCGCCGGACATGGCAGCGTGACTTATGCGTTTTTGAGTGAGTTCTTGTCTGTGGACACGCCTGCTGCCGTGATTGGGTTTTAAAGCATTGGTTACTCAATTTTTGAGTTATGGAGATTATTTTCTCAAGTGATTGTTTCATCAGTTTCGAAATTTATAGAATCTTAGATCGTCCAGAATTGGTCCTATATCTTTTCCTTGATGATATTAAGTCTTTTACTAGTTTATGTCATGTACGATATTTTAAAAAATCTACGTCATATTTTCCAATAAAAATATTTTAAACTAATAGCTTTATTTTTTAGTCTTGCTTTTTGAATTATTGCATCTCGGTGTAAAACGAAACGAACACTTTCGATAGTGCGAGACAGCACGTGCGTAATACAGCAAGATTCAGTTAGAATTTACAAATGTTTAAAAATACTCTATTTGTTTTTCGACCTTTTGAAAATTATTTGTTGAATTCTGCGGGCTCAAGGTCCAAAATATTAAAAATGTAAAACTTGTGGTTTTTATTTTTAATTTTAATATCCGATATTCCAACAAATATTTAAAAATATTTAAAAATCAGATTCTAGAATAATGATAAATAATGCTAAAAAAGATCCATTTTCCATTTTTTTGTCAGAGCACAAAAATAAAAGGACCAAAAAAGGGCATGATAGATTATTTATTCACATAATTTTTGATATTGCAAATTTGTTGAAAGCATTTTTATGATATTTTTAATATATAATTAAAAAAAAAAAATAATCAAAAAATAAATGTATAACACCTTAAAAACATTAAGGATAAAAATACCAAAAGGAAAAATAAAAAGTCAATTTTTTTTGGAGTAAGTAAGTAAAGCAAATGTTTTCAGTTTTAAACAGTGCCTTAAAAGTAGTTCAAACTATCATTTTAAGAGTATATAAAATATATTAATATATATTTTTTTAGTAAAATTTACTTTTTCAATAAAAAATGTGAAAAATAGAAAAAAAAATCGAAAATCTGGCCAAACAGATTGAAAGATAATTAAAAAAAAAACATTTTAAAAGAAGAAACCCTCCGCTAGGTCAAATTGTACGACCAGAAAGTCCATTTGGTTGGAACAATAGATTTTTGTCCAACTCTATGACGGAGCTCCATAGCCGCATTAGCAAAATGGATCGAATTATTCGAATTTTAGTTTGAAAAACTTGGTCTCTAGTAAGAATTAACTTAAAAAAAACTGAACCTGGACTGAACCCTGGTAAAACTAATCAATCGTCGAACAAGCTCTGCATAGCCGAACAAGGGTCGAGCATGGCTTGAAAAAGAATTCTCGGTTTTTATTTTATTTTCTCGTCCGTTCTATTTTTACAAGGGTTGGCCTTAACATTTTATTTCAAAATTCCTTGCTATAATGCCATGGATTACTAAGTACTAATTTTCATTAAAATTAGTCTTGGTTTATTCTGCAAAGCTTTTTTAAGATTTAACTTAGAAATTTTTGATATTATTATTATTATTCTTTTTTTCAAATTTTTTTTTTTTCAGTTTTTCAAATTAGTAATTTTTTTCGAATTTGCAAGGGAACTGAGCCATTTTGGATATTTTGGGGGAGTTTTATGTTTTTATTTTCTAGTGGCTGGAGTTTCTAGAGGAGGCCGTGGTATACTGGTAAAGGTATACTTTTTTTCAATTAAAATAATTTTTCTGTTCAGCCGTCACCTATTTGCAGGCTATGGCAAACCTCAGAGATTAAAAACTGCAATGAAAAGCTCCTTGAGAGCATAAACCTTTCGGAGTCGTAGGTCGTGTTCTAGACCCCGTTCTTTTAGGGCTTGTTCTCTATCATTTGAGTTCAAGCATTTCATAACACGCACAACACACTTGATCATAAGAAGCTCGGCCAAAGTTCTTACAAGGGCTGAAATGGCCAGTTAATTTTTTTATGTTTTTATTTATAGTTATTACAACGTTTTTTTAATTAAATAATCCATAAAGCACAATGTCTATTTTTTCTTTTATTTTGAGACATTGTCTTTAAAATATTCTCTACAAGACTGTCCTAAATTTACTCGGCTGGGAATGCTGATGACGACAAGATAATAGGTTAATATGATTGGCTACTTTTAAACCATTGATTTCCAGGTTTTGGACAAATATTTTTTAAAAAGTTCCTAAATATCTTGTAGAAAATTGCTTTGGCAGATAATATTTTTACTCTGACTTGACTTAATTTTACAAATTTCACATTTATGTTAAAGGCTCCTCTATGAAGTTATAACATTTGCGTATGATAGCTGAACTTTCATTTCGGGATGCCTTTATATGAGCACAACCGATTAGAAGAAAACTTATAAAATAACTTTATGAAGGTTTAAAGTCCGTATTTTAATGTAAAGCAAGAAACAAATATTTTAAATTTATCCCTTTTCCTAATCGAGAGATTGCAATGCCCTGTATGCAAACTTTTGTCGCGATAAGTTTTTCAAATTCATGTCAACGGCTTGTTCTCTGGCTAAAGATCAAAATTTTCTATTGGTATTTTTTTAATAAATCATCATATCTAATTAAACTGCATTTTAACTTTTCGTTAAAATAATTATGTTTTGCAGAAATCAAAAATTGTATACCGTTGTATGTACGCATGCTTATGAGCATAAAGTGGGAACCAGAATGGTGTAGCTTGTAGTACGTAGTATGACCTGTCAAAAGTTAAAATATGCTAAATGCATGGAATCGTACAGAATGCGTAGTTTGTCTGTGGCTCGTAGCTGTAGTTGTAGCGCAAGTTAAGCTAACTTTAACTTTTGAGTACTACACTGCTCTGAAAATTGTATCAATGATGCTTTTTTTAGGATTGAGTATATCAAATCGATACTGCAAACGTTGTCGGTACCGACATAAGTGTTCGAAATTAACAATATTTTGTAAAATCGAAAGAAAAAAAATTGATAAATAAGTGTTCTCTGAAGCGCTCATGCCATTGTGGAAATTTTGTTGGTGTGGCTTGCTACACATTGAACAGCTGATGAGGTTACTACATGGAATTGCTACAACTACATCGCATTCTGTTCCACTCTTAAAAAACGGAGTGCGAAAGTGAATTCGCATTGCACCCTTACGCAGTATATGAATATATGCAAAAAATTACTGCTCTTATTGGAACTTTCTCTTGGATTGGAATTGTAGATGCACTACTCCTTTCTTCAGAATTAAATACAACAGAATCACTTATGAGTTTTGAACTTTGAAAGTATTTTTTTACTTACTTTGAAAGTATTGTTTTAATTTAATTTTCACCCATCTTCACCGAATTAATGTATTTAACTGACTATGCTATAATTGCACATCAGTGACGCTGCTCCGATAACGGTACTTCTCTTTACATAGAACAACAGCGCGGTAGAACATGCATACGTGTACAGAAATTTGTTTGTTGTTTTTGTCAAATTGTGATTTTTTTTTTATTCTCGTTTAATGCAGCATCGATCTGAGCACCAATGTAGCCGTTCAGTGCTTTTACACTAGATTAGAGATGAGCAGACAAAACAATAAATAACTTAATAAAAAATAGCTTAAAATACTATAATTTATATAGATAATGCTTTATAATTTATAGTATTATAATTTTACACGTTTTATTTTTATTCGCTCATTTGGGGGGAGAGGCATTTTTCCCCAAAAAATTCTCATTGCGCGGCTCTGAAGTGAGCTCATTCCGATTGTGACTTTCCACTTTTAAGTAATAGCACAATAATTATTTAAACTTTACAATCTCTATATTAAGTTAAATATTATGAAACTAATACATATTTTTAAAATTCACATTATCAGTTTGACGTAGATAAGTATTTAAGTGCTAGACTGTCGAATCAGTGTGTATTGTAGAAAAGCTAAATGCAACTTTCTATCAAGTTGATCTGAAACTCTTCAGGACCACTCTACTATAATCTTTAACAAACGAAAAAGTCGTTATATGTGCTTATCTATACGCTAGAGGCCTTTGGAAAAAAAAAATTTATTTTCAGGCGTCTCATATTTATGAAATTAGCACAAAAATTTGATAAACTAAAGTCAGCCGGTAAGTTTTATTTTGATAATACTACTAAATTATTCTCAAATACGTGAACATTCCGTACAGAATGATCCTTGCTATTGCTTACAAAAATAAACAAAAAAAATTTAAAATTTCTACAAGTGATGAAATTATAACCTGCTAATTAATCATTTATTTAATGACAATATTAAACTCTGCTACTGTTTAGCTTTGGGACAAAGTTCTCTTATACACACTGAGCGAAGTTGCACTCACGCTCTCTTAAAATGTTCGATGTTGGCTTTGAACAAACACTTGCTTTGCACAAACAAGTTGCTACAACATGCTATCAGCTCATTTTTCTCTCATTTGAATGATTTTGTTATTTCTCTACACAAACATGCTGCAAACACAAAATGTTGCGTACGGAGAAGGTAGCATAAAAATGAAACAACAACAACAACAACAACAGCAACAGCAACGTGCTCAACACACCTAGCTGACTCATATTTGTTTGGATTTTGTTGCGATTCGCTTCCTTTGGCTGTCGCGACACCGCGTACGCCCCCCCACAAAAATTCAACGTTGAACTCACTCATTGTTATGCGATGAAGGTAGGTCGATGTTGTGTTGCTGTTGTTGTTGTTGGTGCTTCTACTTCTTTGACTTGTGTTGCTGCTGTTGTTGCTTTTGTTGTTGTTATTTTTATTTCTTCGTGGTCTTTTGATATCTCCTACATACTTTATTTTAGCTGCGTCGACATCGTCTCTTGCGTTTGTTGCTTGCATTCTTGTTGGGCGCGTGTTGAAAATAACAAAACGTACGTTGCAGCTGCTTCTTTGCGCTGCGCTGCATTGTATTGCTGCTTCTGGTTAAGCGGAAGCAGCAAGCAACTTAATAACAAAAACAACAACAGCAACAGCATTATAATTATAAGCACAGCAGCAGCAGCAGCAGCAGCAGCAGCAGTAGCAACAAAAACATAAAAAAAAACCACAACAAAAACGGAGAAAACTACGAAATTTGAGTAGGTTGAGTAGATTGAGAATCCCTTAAAGGAAACCTGCTAATACGGAACTGCAGGCGGAAGATAGAACAACAACTGCAACATTAATATAAGTTGTCCTGTAGAAGTGTTTTTCTCCATTCACCATTTTAAGTTTTAGTAAATCAGTAAATAAGTATATATTGCTTAGTAAAGCTGACATTAGTGTATAGTTTTCAAAGAATAGGAGATATACTCGTAGGACTGTTAAAAAAAAAGAAATATGATTTAAATATTTTTTATAACTCAATTATTATATAGTTCAATAATAACCATATATTGTATGAACATTTTTTTAACGCTCAATTTACATAGAATAATTTATTATAAATGGTGTTATAAAAAAAAATTGCAATCAAATAAATCCGGAATGATAATCTTTCAACAAGTTTTCATTTTCAATATAAATCATAAAAAAACTATAAGATACCTTTATCGTCTGTCTTTTCTTAACACCAAAACCTTTAAGAGCTAATTTTTATTCAATTTGTTGAAAACCGCACCTTAATCGCTGCAGTCGTTCTTGAGTTATTTTACTTTCTTTACTACTTTCCTACCAAAAAAAACGAAAACATTCATCATCTTGTGTTGACAGTGTGGATACGAGTACAACACAAAAGTTTTAATAAACCAGTGAACCGGTTCTTGAAATCTACTTTAAAGTTTTCGAGAAAATTGCAGATAAACATCTATCTCTTCTCTTATTTTTGTGTGGAAAGCTGAGATGCTTTGAAAATTTATGACAAAAGAATAAACATTTTTTGAAAATTACTTTCAGATTTATTTGTATAACATAATTTTAACAAAGAATGTATGAAAGAACTGTTAAAAGAAAAAAAATTTAGTTATACAAATATTGATATGATGATCGATTCTATGCCATGCTGGTTAAAAGTTTCTTTGAAACAAATGTTTTTTGGCCAACAAGCTGCGTTTAATGAAGTTTTCTATAAGCTATGAACTTTAAGTATTCTCGGGCAACTTTCTTACGAAAATATTTCTCGTAATGCGTTTAAAAATATTCTTAATAATTTTAGTATTAACCCTTTGCCAGGATTTTCTATGGAGGAGACTTCCTGAAACCAAACAAAGGGATTTTTACAAAAAAAAGAAAAACAACTTGCAAGTACCAGTACAAACTTAAAAACAAAACAAGCAAAATCATTTACTTTTACATTATTGCCTTTTTTTTCAAAATAACCAAAAGAGAAATCGCCAGAGGTCACCGAATTTTTTTATCGAATTAATTTTGAAAAGTTAATTTTTAATTTTTGCCTATGGCTGAAAAGAAATCAGGTATGAAAAATAACGATAATTTTTTAATTTTTAATTAAAAAAATCTTGTATAAAAGGTTATTTTAAAATAATATTAAATGCAGCAATATGACGCTATGAAGTCAGAGATCCCGTTTTTGACATAGTTTTTCCATAACTTTTAAGACAGAAATCACCTTAAACCAATAATTTTTAACGATTTCTTTTCGATCAATTGATCATTATTTTTTCGATTACAAATGAAAATTATTGTTGATTGTTATTTTTGCTGAAGAAAAAAGTAGCAGTAAAATAGATTTCCTGTTACAGTTCCCCTTATTAATCAACACATTTTCGATCAAAAAATAATTTTTTTAATCTGATCGAAGAAATATCGATCAATGATTGGTCTTTGTTTCTGATCTTAAAAATATCGACCAAAAATAAATCTTATTTCTGATTGAAAAGATAACGACTACAAAATGGTTTTTATATCTGATCGAAAAAATAACGATTAAAAAATAACTTTTATATCCGCTTGAAAAAAAAAAAAATGAAAAATGCAAATTTTTTAAATCAATTCACTACTGTATCTGAATAATTTAGATTTTGTTTCTTTTTGGCTATCTTACACATACAGTCAACTCTTTTTTTACACAGCAGATACGTTCCTTAATAAAGCGTTAAAAAAATCGTTTAAAAAAATACAACATATTTTAAACATATGGTAAATTTAGGGATGTATTCCAAAACTTTGCAAAATCGTGTAAATTGAAAAACTTTTAAATTTATTCTCACAAGACCGTGCAAAAAAGTCAATATATCATACAATTATATTATACAAAAACTATTAATATTTATTCAAAAAACCAAACGAAAAAAGAAATAAGCGTACAATATGAAAAATAAGTAAGTGCACAACAAAAATCTTAGGCCCCTATTATGTATAATAACTCAACTTAAGTTGACTCGATTCAAATCGATTTTTTTTCGTATAACGTATTACAAACATTTCAGTTGAACCATGTAGTTTGAAAATTTTTAAAATAATCAGACAAGCTACATGTTTCAATTCAAATGTATGAATATGTTATATGGAAAAAATGTACTTCCATCAAGCCAACTTAAGTTGAGTTACCAAAATTAAGTTAAGTTGAGTTACCAAAGTTGAGAGTCCAAAATCAAAACGAGGAATACAAATCAATTTCAGAACTTTACATCAAAAATGTTACGAATTTAATCAAAAATTATTTAATCAGTAGATACGTCTGATATGTCCTGCATATCTGTCGAGCTGGATCCAAAAGAGGAGGCTTCTTCATTATTTACGGACTATTTTGGTTATGTGCGCATAAACCGATCATATTTGAATACAGCATGAAAAGTGTTGGTGAAAAACTATTTTTTTTTTAAGTGGAAACTTCTTTAGGCGCATTGAGCACTTTTTGATAGAGAGAAAAACTATAGATTCGCGAAATCATCACTCTGTTAGCGTAACAGAAATTATTGCTGTACAGCATTCCTACTTCAAGATTACCTGCATCGACCAAGCTGAAGACCGAAGCCATTACCGAACCGATTACCGATTACCTGACCGATTACGAACCGATAACCAAACCACATACCGATTACCGAGGCGACTACCAACTGATTACTTAACCAATTAATAGCCAATTACCGATTACCGAAGCGATTATCATCCGACTACCGAAGCAGTTACCGATTACCGAACCAATCACCGATGACCAATTACCGAAGCGATTACCACACAATTATCTATTACCGAAGCGATTACCAAACGATTACCGACGTAATAATCAACCGTTTACTGTTTACCGTAGCGATTACAAACCCATTACCGATTACCATAGCGATTACCAACCGATTACCAATTGCAGAAGCAATTACCGGAGCTATTACCAACCGATTACGGAACCAATTACCGTTTACCGAAGTGATTACCAACCGATTAACGAACCAATTACCGAAGCGGTACTAACCGATTTTCGAACCAATTAAAGAACCAAAAACCAATTACCGATAACCGAAGCGATCACCAACCGATTACTAAAGCGATTACCGATTACCAACCGATTATCTATTACCAAAGCGATTATCAACCGATTCCCGAGCCAATTACCCATTACCCAACCAAAATAATTGTGTTACAAATATATTATATATAAACAAAAAAAAAAAAACTGTTTATACATTAAATAACGCATAAATTGATTAAAGGAGTTAAAAAGTAGAACGGGTCTGTTTAGCCGACTTTAGCTAGCTTAGAATTACATTAATACCAACAACGAAATCAGCTTGGAGATAAAGCAAAGAACAATAATTGCTAATAAGTGCTACTACGGGCTCAGTAAGCAACTAAGTTCCAGAGCCCTCTCTCGATCGACAAAACTAACACTCTACAAGACGCTCGTTCTACCTGTGCTGCTTTATGGCGTTGAGGCATGGGTAGTTTCGCAAACTGACGCAGCCGCTCTGGGGGTGTTCGAGAGAAAAGTTCTTCGCACAATTTTCGGTCCTGTTCGAGTCGGCGATAACTATCGCATCCGAATGAACCACGAGCTGTATGAGCTCTACGAAGACATTGACGTAGTTCGGCGTATAACTGTGCAGCGACTACGCTGACTGGGTCATGTCCATCGTATGGACGACGAAGCTTCATCGAAAAAGGTGCTCGAGGCGAGGGTCGCTGGTCAATGACAACGAGGGAGACCATGCCTCCGATGGATGGACCAAGCTGAGGAAGCCCTAACCGCACTTGGTGTATCCGATTGGAGAAGGCGCGCGCAAAGCAGAGGCGCCAGGCGTCAGCTGATGAGGTCGGCCGAAACCCGGACACGGGTTGTTACGGCCACCTAAGTAAGTAAAGTAAGTAAGCTAGTTACTCCACTGCCTACTTTTTTATTCGTGGAAAACCGAAAAATTCGTGTTAAAAAAATTTTGTAAGTGAACCGCGTTGTTTCAAAATCGTGCAAAAAAAGACCGTATAAAAAGAGAGTTGCATAAAAAGTGTACAAGATTTCGACACTGTGCAAATCTTAGTTCGAGTTTCGTAAAAGTGAAAAAAGTCAAAATATGACTTTTTTCGAAAATGATTTGGTAGACTGAATTTCTTTCCGCCACAAATACCCGTGAATTGTCGAGTTCTTCAAGCAGCTCATTTATTATAATGTTCGAAGAAATTTGACAACCGCGCTAAATAAGTATTCATAGCATCAACAGGTCCTATTACTGTTCACCCCCAAACATTTCTACTCAACAAACCTACCCCGCTATTTATCACACTACTAGGCGTCCTCCGACAAAAATTGAAAAAAGAGAAATGTTGAAAATAATTTATATCTCTCCCAAATGTATGTGTCCTATATGGGTAAAATGTATGAACTGGTTCTATTTTATTTGACCCCTCTACATTCCTTCTGAACACAATCACCTTCTACCAGGCACCCTTCTGGGAATCCCCCCCTAAAAACGTTAGAAAATTGTAGATTATAGTTCATATCTCTTCCGAGTTGACCCCTAGCATACCCCTAGCATTCCCCTAACATTTATTTTGAACACAACCACCTCCTAGCGGCCAACCTTCTGGGGATACCCCTCTAAAAATGACAAAAATTTTAGATTATAGTTCATGTCTCTTTCGAATTGACCCCTTGAATGGTAACAAGTGAAAAACCGAAAAATCCTCCTCCTATCCCACTCCCTATCTGCCATCATTCTGGGAATCCACCTACAAAAAACACGAAAACTGAAGAAAAATGTCGATTAGAGTTTATGTCTTTCCAGAATTTACCCCTAAAGGAATCTAATATATGAGCTGGTCCTATTTATTATATTCTCTCCTCTCTCCCCTCCCCCCTTTAAAATTTCTTATGAACACACATACTGCAACCCTTCTGGAGGTTCCTATACAAAAAACACAAATTCCTTGTGCATTGCGCATGAGCTTAAAAGCTCGAAACTACCCGGTCATTGATTATCAAACTATCCGGGTAATAACCGAATACCCGGACTTACGGGCTGTCTGAGTTTTTCGTGTTCGAGTGCCCGGTTATCCGTGTATCCGGGTTCCCGAATAAAGCACGAAAAAAATTGAGATATACTAAAATTAACCCTGCTTAGATATCGTACTTCTGCAAGACTTAAGCTTTTTAATGTTTTGCTCTCTCTCTTCCGGCAAGGTTATCTAAGCAGGGTCAATACTAATTTATAAATTAGTCCTCAGTTCACGGACATACCTACTCTGAATCAAAAACATGCACAATATCAAAGAAAAAAATTGTTTGACCCAATGAATATGTTTAATGCACGATTTACTTGCGTTAATGACAGACTACGTTCATTGTGACAGTGGTTAACGTTCTTTGATTTTATGAATATTTTTTTTTACAGCCAAAAAAATCTATTTGATAAATAAGCTCTGCAAAAGTTTTCCAAATATTTTTGCTTTGGAAGGAATAATATTTAAGCTATGTTAAAATTCTCAAATAATTTTAATAATCAAAATAACGGTCTACCTGAATTAGATCCTACCAAAAAAAAAATTTCCAATTTTTGCACGCCACACACGCTGAACGCGGTTAGTGTAAAACTTGTATCTGCAGCACTGAAAGAATTTTGTTTGCTTTCTGTGTTGTTGTAACTTTGATGCTGCGGCTTTGCTGCTGCTCATAATAAATATTTTGTGCTGGTTGGGTTTCTTTTTGTGTTGCTTTTGTTTGCTGTTGCTTGAACATCTGTTTTGGCATGATGAGGTGCAGTGGCGGCATCTACGTCTTCGTTGTTTGCTT
Organism: Coremacera marginata; assembly: GCA_914767935.1. NCBI lineage: Eukaryota > Metazoa > Arthropoda > Insecta > Diptera > Sciomyzidae > Coremacera > Coremacera marginata. The sequence continues at coordinate 18,545,979 of OU612047.1, forward strand.
AAAATACGCCAACGACAACAAGCAAAGCAAAAACTTAATAACAAACAACATTTACTGCAACATCAACAACAACAACAATCTTGAAATTGCTGCTGTAATTCATGAATGGCAGCGAGTATCTTTTGCTTCATCCTTTTTTTTCCTCCACTCTGCTTTCTATAAGTTTCCGACTTTGCTGCTATGAATTTTATTGCATTGCCAATATTAACGGTGTGTTTGTTGGCGAGGTGTGCGTTCATAAACTCTACAGTGTAGTGCCTGTCATCTCTACTAGACATCTATTCATTCAACAAACCATCTATTTATTCATTCATCCATCTCTAGCTGTCTGCAATCTGACGTTGTTCAACATCATCATCATCATCATGAAGGAGAAGAGCAGGGCTTATTTGATGGCATTACATACATTGCTTATGAATTACGTTTAAATCTTATTTGAATGATTAAATTAAGTGGAAGAAGTGGTTGATAAAGCGTTTGCTAGTTGCCAGGATCAGAAGGGATTTAATTAAATGCGTTAAAAGCACATTAAAGTGTATCTACGAGTTTGTTCCATCTATAGATACTTTGTGCATATCAGGGATAAAGTTGATCAAACGCTTTTCATAGCTGAGTAGTTGAGTGGTAGCGCAGTGGCAAGTGCCTAGTAGATACAGTATCTGCAGCGTGTTGCAGCTGCACTTGTCGTCGCATGGCATGAATGTCGTAGCTTTCAATTTCATTGCAATTCATAGCAGTGAGTTTGAAGTATGCTTCGAACATGTTTGCTTGGTGTGGTGCTGTTGTTGTTTACCTTTGAAGAAGCACAGCTATGGCAACAAAAGCAACAACAAAAACAGCAACACAAACAACAAACCACATTAAGAACAACAACAACAAAAAGAGCAACGATGAAAAATGCACCACACAAAAACGATGGCAGATGCTTTGCGAATCTATAAAAGTATCTGCGCGCTTAAAAAACAAGCTCAGTTGCGAACGAACGGTAGATTTGAGAAAAACCATTGTGTATGACATAAATGCGCATGTTAAATATAACCGTTAAGAATTTAGGTCTTAAAATGTATGCAATAAATATAAGGCATATAGCAGATACAATGTAGTGGTGTATAGTATAAAATATTTCAATTTATATATAAAAAAAAGCGCTTTGAGTTGTTTGAGTGATCGCAGCGCTGCTTGTTAACAAGTGTATCTGTCAAATGAGAACGCGTGATATCTACAAGATACACATATTGGCAATAAACAAATTAAAACAAAATTAAAATGAAACAAAAGTCAAATAAAATTTAAGAAAAAAAAAAATGTTCTCTTGGCAGCAGCTGCTTGCCAAAAATACAAAAAAAAAGTAAACAAAATAAAAAATCGTTTTTTTATATATCGAATGCAAACGAAACAAACAAGTTTGAGATGCAACGAGGCGGCAATCAGTCAACAGCAGCCGTTTAAGAGCTACCAACAACAACATTAAAAAAAATAAGAAAAGAGCAAATAAAAAAACACACGCACTGGCCCACAAACACCCACTTCACACACACACACGCACACTTAACCACCCACCATGTGTTTGACTATTAAAATGTAAAAAATTTTAAAAAAATCTACAAATTATTAAAGATATTTTTATGAATTTTCGCTGTCAAAGTCAACGGCGCGACAATAAAACAGCAAAAATAATAAAATCAACATAAACTGACGGAATGACAACAACAATAACAACAACAAGAAATGTTTGGTAAGTGCAAAACTTGTTTATGGCTCATTCCAATTCCAATCAGCTGCGTGGTGATGATTATTGCGTTATTTATTTTTTCTGTCAAACACTTTAATCCTTACTTGTATCTATGAGTACGATACAGTTACACAGATATTTATGCTTTTTGTTGGTTGCATCTGTAAAAAATTACTTTTATATACTGACTCAATTTTTGTGCGCTGATAATTTTGTTTGGTCAGATACTTGCATAGCTAGATACTGTACAATTTCAAAAATAACAACAACAGCAATAAAGTGAAGATGTTTGTTGTTGTTATTTTGTTGAAACCTACTCTACTGCTGTCAGCATCCGTTTGCAAGTTATTGTTTATCATTTGTTGTTGTTTTTATTGTTATTCTTGCTGTTGTGTTTTTCGCTTTCTTTACGTCTTTTTATGAATGAACATTTTATATCTTTTATATGAAGACGTTGAGCTTGAGACGTGTGCGTTCATGTCTTAACTTGTTGGCAGACACTTGTTTCGGTTAAGGTTTTTGTTCGGTTTTTGTTTTTGTATTTCTTATCTCCTCTTCTCCTCTTCACTTAATTTGAAAGTAATCATAATAATTTTTCTTTTTCACTTGTACTGAATATTTACTGTATCTTTTATCTCACTGAATACTTAATATTTTTATTGACCTTTTGCGCTTTCATGTCGACAAATTTTAATACATACGCTTTTTTATGATTACATTCAGTGAGTCGTTAAATAATCATTGCTGCTGAATTACACCTTAGAGTATATCGTTAATTTTATATGTAATATCAAATGTATGCTTCTGTATATGCATACATGTCAAGAATATAAAATTTGCATAGAAAGTTGTATTTTTTAAATTCTAAGGTCATTATAGTGCTGAAAAAAATGATAGTATTGGGATAAACTACTGAAAATATCTACAAAATTGCTTAATAGAAATATTTTGATAAAAATAAATTTAATATTTTCTAACCGATTATGGAACATTTATGAAAAAAGCTTTGTTTTAATCCTTTTAGGGTTATTTTCAACACAGGAGCTTGGTTATTTTGTAATCTTATTTATCGCCAGTGTTTAAGGAGAATATTATTGCATCAAAAAGCTTAATTTCAAGCTTGAAAGTTCTTTAGCCACGTATACAACATTATGGCGCATATAACAGAAACAAATTCACCACACTCGCTTTCACCACTCACAATTTCATCAGCAAAATTGTTATCACAAAAATATTGCTATCTGTACTGTGACTCGAACTCGTTACCTCTTCATGTCAAATGCCAAATAGATTTGTTTATTAATAATTTAGTATTAGTTCCTCTTTTCTTCCCTTGCCTGTTGGCCTTGGATTGTGTCTTGGCTAAAGTAAAAATAATTCATAAACTACAAAGTTGAAAAAGGATTACAAGGATTTGTTAAGCATACTTGTGCATCATTTTGTCTCGTATTACTAGTATTGATGGACTTTTCATTACAACATTTGACGACAACCCTCAACAATTTAAATTCCATCATGGAAGGCAAAATGGTTCTTCCTATATTGATTTAAGTCAAGAATTTCAAAGATTATCTTTTAACAAGTGGTTTACCAAATGCTTACGGTGAAATATTTTACAAAGATGATTTATTATCTGGTACTTACATTACGCTCCCATCACACAAAAACTTTTCCTTAATTAAAAAATGTCAAAAGAACTAACATTTGTTTTAATTTATTTCGAGTATCGAAATCTCTCTCATGACATCTCTCATCTCTCTCTAATGACGCCGTGTACATATTTTTTTTTAATTCGTTCAGAAAGTGTTGACGCTACAGTACTACAGTACTATCGATGGTTAATAGCTATCGCGATTATCGTTGGTAAAAAAGAAACTATCGATAGTGTTGCGAAAGTGAATTAAGCTACCGTCGATAGTTTGAAGAATTGAGTTCAGTTTAAAATTGGATTTTTTAATAATTTTAATTAAAAACAAATATAAACTAGTAAGGATGGAGGGTACCGAAGCTAAATACCCCCCTGCGGCCATATGGAAGTATATTCGAAGTCTTTAGCCACGACATACACGATTTTGATGACGTCACTTTGTATGGGAGGTAGGCGTGGGTTTGATCCGATTTTGCCATATATTATAGAGATGGTTCATATTATATATCAAAGTTAATGTGCAAAATTTCAAGACATATCATTAATTTTTGTGGATTTTAAGAGATTTTACGTTAAAAATAAAGCCAGTTTGTATGGGAGGTAGGCGTGGTTTTCATTCGATTTTGCCAAATATCATAGTAGTGGTCTATGCTATATATCAAAGCCTATATGCAAAATTTCAAGACATTTTTTTAATTTGAGCAGATTTTTAAGAGATTTTACTTTTAAAATAAAGTCACTTTGTATGGGAGGTAGGCGTGGTTTTCATCCGATTTTTTATAGCCAGGATTAAGACTAAGACCAAAGCTCACCTGCCAAATTTTAAGGCATTTCTTTGATTTTTGTGGATTTTAAAGGCATTTTACGGTTAATATAAAGTCACTTTGTATTAGAGGTAGGCGTGGTTTTCTTCCGACTTGGCCCATTTTCGAACTTGATCTTCCTTTTTTAAAAATAAACTTATATTTTGCATTTCATCGCGATTACTTTAAAATTGCGGCTGTAATCGTGTCGACAGACGGACAGACAGACGGACACACGGAAATCGACTCAGGAGATGATGCTGATCAAAAATATATATAAAATAAATATATATATTTTTCTATACCTGCCACGCCTCCATCTTGGCGTTACAAACTGAGTGACAAAGTTAATATACCCCTTACGCAGTACGCGTTGAGGTATAAATATAAAAAATGTTATATCTAATACTGGTATCAAGTTATTTACAAATTGGGTATATTTTGCATTAGTTCGAAATTGAGGCTATGATTATTGGACAAGATCAAGCAGAGTTGTAAAAATTGCATTCATGAAATAAAAAACTGGCACTGAATATCAAAGAAATGGTTTAAGTCTTTCAATAATTTTCTGACTTCATGACTTCAAGTTTAAAATTAGCAATCATTTCGAAGCCATGACTTTGGAACCAATTGGTAAATGATTCATGGTGATAGAATCTGTTGAAGTCTTTTGATTCATTCGCTGTGATTGAAGTCGTGCTCCTTGAAGTTATTGATCGCGTTCAATTGTAATCAATTTTAAGTCAATGAAATAATAACTAAGAAGTCAGTTGAAATCATGTTTGCAATTACTGAAATTGTGAAATAACTAGAAGCTAATTGAGGCCCTTGATTGCATTAAAAAATTCTTGAAGTAATTTTGTATGCAGAATTAATTTTTGCCTAATCCTGCACAACTACGGCTGGAAAAAAGGGGAAGAACCAAAACTTTTTTTTTTGTTTTTTAAAGGAACACTAACCAAGAGACTTGGAAAAATATTAGAAATTCTAAATTTTTTGACTAAAACGATAAAGGAACATAAAATGAGTCATGTTTTTACTAAAATCAAACATACAAAATTATTTCAAAAAGTATTTTATTTATTTTTAATTCAATTTTATAAAAAATGTTATTAATTTGATTTCAAGAAGTTAAAATTGACTTCAATGACTTCAATGACTACAGCAAAAACTTTAGATGATTGCAATCTTTTCAAAAGAATTAAGGTATGCAATAAATTTAGTTTTGCAGTCATGACGGCGATTGCAATTTCAACGAAATCAGCAATGACTTCAATTTTTTTATGCATTCAATAACTCAGAACAGATTTCAGGACTTCTTGTGTTGAAGTCATTGCAATCAAAAAGGATTTAAAGTTTGCAAACATGACCTGAAGTCATTGCAGATGAAGTCACTGATTACAATACAATGAATGATTGCAATCTTTCAACTTTGATGTCAAGTGAAATTTGTGTATTAGTTCCAAGTGAATTTTGAAGCATGTGCCTTAATCATGACGTCTTAATCACACCTTTTTTCAGTTCCTTTCACAAACTATTGTATTTTACTATTGTTTTATTATATTTATAAAAATCATATTGATATGTTATAAGAGACTCCTAAAAAAATCCTTTTTCTCTACATTTTTGTATTTGGTGCATGGTTTGAAGTAAAGGGCTCAATATTTTTTCATAATTTACTATTCCTTAAATCTTATCATAATGGCGGTCGTGGCCGAACGGTAGAGTGCGCGAACCGTTGACCAAAGCGCCGCGGGAGATCCGGGTTCGAATTCTATTCAAAATTATTACCATAAAATACTCCAGGTGGATGAATCTATGATTCGTATGAAATATAATGGTGACCAGATGTACGTTTGGCGCAATTTTCGAGAACCTTTGTCCTTCAAATGAACAAAATCAACTCTTAAGTCTGGCGACGAGGACATAATGATATCAGAATGCTTTTCTACTTACGTAGTTCCGAAGTTTATTTCAATCTAATGAAGGATGTGATAGTTCCCGAAGCTAAGTGTCTAATCGGTGAGGATTTTGTTCTACTACAGAACAACACACCTATTCACAAGTCCAAGATTGTTGCAAAACATATATCGCCGCCTGAGAAATTAAGTGTCGTATGTGGCTTTCGATAGTTTAGAGTTAATTGAATTCAAAGTTTGAGGGCTAATAACTTTGCTTATAGCGGGTCAATTTTCTTACAATTTATACAGGATGCGCATGTGGAATTTGACTGTATAATTCGAATTGGTTTGTCGTTTGTGGCGATTTCACACTTTTGTTAATTTAAATAGGAACATACGACATAAATTTTTTTAAAACCTAAGGAGAAACTATTTGGCTATTACATAAGACACTTAAATTCCGAATTTGATAATAAGTTGCCACATACTACTTACGACAGAATAAGTCCCCTCAATCTCGGTAACGGCTTAAGATATCGATAAAATGACCACGCCCAACGAAAGGAACACCCTCAATACTTAAGGAACCTATTCTATCTCAAAACCGACAAAATGCCACATACGACACTTAATTTCTCAGGCTGTCTCACGATATGTAGCTGAGGAGAAAGAATATTAATATTTTGGGTTGGCCAAGTCCTACCCTATCTTTGGTATTCTTTTCTTCAGAAATGTGCAGCTGATATGTGTTTTCATTACCAATTCGGTTGGAAAGAATATATCAAGATAATGAAGGTCATTGCGTATATTAAAAGCTATGTTTACTTATTTATGACACATTGAATTTTTGGCTTTTTTCAATTATAATACATTTTTAATACATACTTGCAATATGTATTCAAAATTAATATTTTCTGAATTGTTAGTTTTTTTTTGTCAATGAAACTCTACATTTTTAAAAGTATGTATGTAAATGTAACAATTTTTGTTTAAAAAATAGCCCGAAGCATATGGACTTTAAATTAAAAAAATAATTTGTTTACTCTTATATGACAGCCACTGTACATGCTAAATGAAAAATCTCCATTGAAAATGAGAACTGAATTTAGATTTGTTTGTATAACAAATAATATATGTTTAATTATGCAAATATTCTTATAACTAAATCAAAAAATCAATGCATGAGTCAATAGTTTTAGATAACATTAACATTGATCATCATCAAAGTGAATTAGCCAACATTTAGCAAATATTAAGAATGAAGGCGTCATTGTCAATGCACTTGGTTAAAAAAAAATGATTCATTGAGCAAAGTCCGTCCTCGGGGAATTCCAAACACTTCAAGCTGTTTGTGAAACTAGTACACGCTGTTAGCTGTATATAGCTTAGAGCCACAAATTTATGCGTTTTAAAGCAAATATTAAACATACTTATCTACATCCGATTTGCATTCATTACATTCCGCGCTCACCTCAGACAGATAGCGAAAAAAAAAAAAAATGAAAAAATAAACACAAAACAAAAGAAAATAAAAGAAAAAGACAACATCACACCGGCTGAAAAAGCTTGAATAAGAAACAAGTTACAATCAACAAAGCGCAACAACAATTGTTACAAGAACAACGCCAACAGCTAGCGGAATCCGCTAGATACTTGATGTCGTTCGCGCCGGAGCGCATTGTGTGAATAACTCTGCGTAAATAAAACTTTGAGATATGCACCACATACCACGAATAATAAACGGAACTCGGTATTTGTTAGAAAGATTTCGAAACTGGTAACAGCCACAACAACAACACCTAAAAAACTAAACCACCAACAACAATTTTTATATGTTTTGTTAAAAATTGCCTCTTAGAGGTTACAAAAGCAGCAAGCGTAAATGATTAAAAGTGCAAAAAATATAAAAAAAAACTATTGTTGCAATTGTTATTGTGATTGTGGGTGCTTGTCAGAGGGTGCCGCAGAAGAAGAGAACTGAAAATGAGGTGGCACTGACAGCAACCTAGCAAAAGTGACTGTAAAGCACAGTCAAAGGAATGTCAACGTAACTTGGTCAACTCAAGACAATCTATAAATAAACTGTGACACGTCATCAAGAAATCTCATTTCATTGATCAGTTTTATGAGTGAGCCAGCCACTTGCACGATCATCACTTGTGCCAATAAAATATTTATAAGATACTTGATGTAGACAATTTTTATTTAAATCTTGGTGGTGTGAACGAAATAATTATTGTTAATCATGTTTTTGTTATCTTGCTGTTAATTGAATTATCATCAATTTTTCGAATTAAACAAATATACATTGGTCGAAAACTATTTTAATGATGGTAAACAAATAAAGTGTGACGAATCTCTGACTCATTACCTGCATTGAAGAAGCATTAATATATTATACCGGGTTGTTCAATAAGTTTCTAGAGTAAAAATAAAAAACATCATTTCATTGCTTGAAATGCTTTTTCTTATTCAATATTTACTCCCAGAAGCTCAATACACTTTAGCTAACGGTCCTCTAGTTTATGTATCCCAACGCTGTAGTGGCCTTTGAAGGTTTCTAAAATACCCATCTGTCGCTGCTATCACCTCTTCGTTTGATGATAATCGTTTTCCACACATGCATTTTTCTGAGATGTGAGAACAGCCAGAAATCAGAGGGATCTAGATTTGCCGAATAGGGTGGATGTTCCAACAATTCGTAATTCAATTCACTGATTTAAGCGATTGTTTTTTGACTTTTGTGAGCAGGTCCGTTGTACTGATGGAAATTTTACTTGTTTCTTCTGCAAACCGGTATTTTTTCACGAATCTTTGCGTCGAGCTGATTCAAAGGGTTGCAATAATATTCAAAATTATTTGTTTTTCTTGTTTGGATATAATCCACCAACAAAATCTCTTTTGCATCCCAAAAAATTGATGCAATAACCTTCTTTGCGTATTATTGAACACGATCTCGCTTAGGACCCGAAGTGCCAGGTTAACATCACTCTTTTGCTTCTTGTTTTGATTCAAGAACATGGTGGTAAACCAAAGTCTCATCCATAGTGATGGATCGATGTATGAAATACTTTTTGACCCTTTTAAAACGCTCCAAATGTTGCTGAGAAAGACTCATTCGAATGTGTTTTTGTTCCATTGCTGGCGAATTCGACACCCATAGTGCACACACCTTTTTGAAAGCCAAAACTTAAAATAAAATATGGCTCACACTGCCTTATGAGATATCTACAACTTCTACTAAATCTCTCTCAGTCAATCGACGATCATCCAAAACCATATTCTGTATTTTTGCTATGATTTCTGGTGTTGATGCACTTTTTGGATGTGCTTCACGTGAATCGTCTTCAAGACTTAAACGACCACGTTTAAGCTCAGCAACCTAATTGTGCACTGTTGCAAATGAAGGTGAAGAGTTTTCATACACTTTAAATAATTGTTTATGAATTTCTTTTGGTTGTGCACCTTTCAAAAATAAAAATTCAAACACTGCACGAGACTGTGATTGAATAGCTGTATATATAAGACTGAGTTGTCAGATCTGCATGACACTTTCCGCGTGTTCATTAGAAAATAGTAGCATTTTTAGAGATATCTACGCACTACCAAAATTTATGTGTGATTCTAGAAATTTATTGAACAACCTGGTATTTTTGACTTTTGCTTTCGTATCTGCATCTGCATTTAGAATTTTTAAGATTCGCATTCTTAACTTGGTTTTTAAAGTGAAACTTCTTTAGCCACGTATTCAGCAACACAGCGAATTAGATGAGTAGAAAAACTGATGAAACGAAAGGTTTCAATAATAACAAACAACAACAAAAATTCGCCGCACTCGACAGTACAAAAACGTCAAAATTTCAATTTTAAGAGTACTTTGTTGGCATTGCCATTAGAACCCACTAACTCTCGTTTTTCAGGCGGATCTTCAAGGATCTTCTTCATAGTCGAAGGAGTTGCTAATTGACTATTTAGTATAAGTTCCTCTTGTCTTCCTCGTCTGATGGCCATGGTTTGTGTCTTAGCTATTTAAATAATGATGCACAAGCCACAGAGTTAACACAAAATTCTTGAATCTGCACTAAAACGTATTGTCATTGAATAATTATAATATAATCTTCTTCTATATATTTATTCCTGTAAGGGTTTCCTTATTCCAGGAAATCTACAAATGCTACAGCAACTCTTGATATATCATTTGAAAGATCTTAAGATAAGCCGAAAATTATTAGATTTTTCAAAAGTGTAGAAGATATGAGCGTTTAAGATTGAAAATTTGGTAAAAAGACTTAAGAAACGTATTCGCTCCAATGTGTATGAGAAAGTGTGATTTCCAAAGAAAAGTAGGCGATCGATTTGCATGTCATCAATGTTTAAAATCAGGAAATAGTTAAATGTATATAGTTAATGTAAATAGTTAAATGTAAATGTACTTCTTGCTAACGTTGGGAAAGCATACATAACAGAATGATCAATCACTGAGATTATTTATATGACAAAAACCATTCCTTGCAATTGAAAGACGAAATGCTTCTTCTAATATTGACTTAATTGTTTTGTTTTTTTTCGATGTTTACAAGTTAAAATATTTCAATTTAATATTTATTGGTTTTAAATAAAATAAAAATAATTTTTTTTAATCTGGTATTCAAGAATAAAAAACATTTTTTTTAAAATTCATGTACATGTAAGCCCACAGATGGTGTTGCAAATTGGCTTCCAAAAATTCCGGCGGGACAAATAAATTCATACTGGGTCATCTCAAAAAAAAAAAAAAAAACAGGTGCGTCGTTGGACACACGAGAGAAGCGAAGCTTTTTCGCAGTTACAGAGATTTGATAGCTTTATAATTTTTTCTTTTTAATAAATTAACTTTTAAATTCAAAAATTTAAAATAACATAAAATAAGTTACATATATACGGAATAAATATTTACTGTTTATTTGTTTAGTGTTGAATGTCAAATTTCCACGCCAATTACATATACGGTCATATAATGCCAGCGACTCTCTATTTTAACTCTCCACACATGGTTGTGAACTTGGCTGCACTGACTCATGCATGCGTTTGTTAATTCCATATTTATTGATATCTATTTTTTGACACTTAAAAACGCACTTGTCAACGCACTTGTCATAGAGTGTAAATTATTATCTAGAGATTGCATCAACTCTGCTAAATCTCTGGCATGTGTTAACAGAGTTATTTCACTTAAAAACATGAAGAAAAAAAACTCTGTTAACCTCTGTTAACACATGTCAGAGATTTAGCAGAGTTGATGCAATCTCTAGATAACAATTTATTCTCTATGCCAACAGCACCACAAACTCATTCACAATACAATCAAACCGATGCTGGAGACACCTTGTGGCAAATAAAAGCAAATTTTTGATAGTTGTAGCATAGCAAATACACAATCCTCTATCTATTGATAGATGGTGACGATCTACTACAGCATAGCTTCTGTTATAGTTAGCATTGAATTAACAACTGTTTCTTACAAGTCTTTGTGGCCTAGTGGATTGTGCATTGGACTCTCGTGTAAGAGGACGGAAGTTCGATCCCCACGGGCAGGCCACAATATATTTTTAGTATTTAATTTTAAAGTATTAAATTTTCTTGTTGTAATAAGCACTAACAACAAAGAAACCACCAAATTTCCAAGAAATAATCTGTCGAAAATTTTTCAGATTTCACTCCAAGCAAATCACAGAACGAGGAGTAAAAAGCTTCGCTTCAAAAAAGTTTGTGGTTAATTTAAAGACCTTACTCTTGGGATCGCCGTGGCCCGATTTTGATTTCTCCTTTCACAAGGTAAAAATCAATGATTTTAACCATGAAATGTCTTCAATTTTCGGTCTTTCAACTTTGAGCTCAAATTTTTTTTCTTTTTAAATCAACAATTTCAAAATCGAGCCACGGCAATCCCAAGAGTTAGGTCTTAAAATTAACCAGAAATCTTTTTTTCTCAGATGACCCAGTATGGAATTATTCCCACCGCAAAAGTACTCTTTTTTTTACGTCCATTTGCAACGTGTGGGCTTACATGTAATGAATTTTAAAAAATTTTTTTTTGTTTTCTTGAATACTTGATTAAAATAATAAAAAAAGTTTTTATAAATATCTGCATTTTTTTTTAATCAGCCTTTAAAAACACGCCTCAACCCGGAACAGTCGCCTTTGTAAAAAAATTAATTCGAAAACACAGAAATTTCTTTTTTGGATACAAGCTCTATTATAACAGCTCTATTCTGCTTGTTAACTTAACAAGGAATTGTTAAGGAGCTCTTGTTAATATTATTGTTATGTAATGTAAAGGTTCATATTCTAAAAAATTATTTACAATTTGAAAGCTCTAAAAAGCTTAAAAGTTCACCACACGTGGTGAGAATGTGAAACTCACAGCATTCAAACGCCAGCTGTTTTTTCAATGAAATTTTATTGTTTATTTTATTAGCAAGCAAAATGGGAAATGCAAAGAATTAAGTAATCTCAAGATTTTTTTTATTTAAAACACAAATTAACATTTTTTTGAATAGCCAAACAAAGTTTGAGTGAACCACGCAGGAGCAGCTCCTATTTTTGCCGGCAGCATCCTCAACTTTTGGCTGACATGTGTATATTACATATTATATTTGGATTTTTCATTTCGGTATTTAATTGTATACAGAGTTGGATAGAAATAAAAAATAGATAAAGAGATATATTGAATAATCCATTTAAATTTTAAAGACGTTTTAAATAGCGCCATCGTTAAATTTTTTCCTTTCTTTGATCTTCATTATCAAAATTTAAAACACGTAAAAATTCTTCCATTTTTCAGTCTTTTCAGACTTATTTATTTAAATTCAATATTATATCATAATTTATATTATTTTTATTATTTGCACAAAAATTCTCTAGCTAAACACATAAATTTTAAGGTTATGTTGTCGTTGCTAAGATACTTTGTGCAATTAACAAAATTGTAAAGAAAAGAGCTTTTAAATTTTCACCAGAATAATACGGAACATTAACAACTTGTTAATATTAACTATTTTGTTAATGTGGTGAGCTTTGTTAATCTGGTAGAATAGGGCTGTTAGTTCGTAGAATTTGTCAATTTAAAATTGTTTGCACTGGTTTTACACAAAACTTCGACGTGTTAGAAAAATTCGAGTCAATATTTATAATTCCGCTATTGTTTTGGAGAACTTAAGCCTAATAGCTTTTCAAAGTTAGTGTACTACAGAGGTCACAGAAAATTACAGATGGGTTGGTGTTGGTGTTCTACCAACGAAACAGCTATATAGTCTGTTGGTTGCTTGTTATGTTTCTTCGCTAACATATTTGGCATTAAATTCAAAAATTTAAATCTTAAAAATATTCTTTTAAGAAATATTAAAAAACAAATAGTTATTTGAAAAAATAAGTGTTATAAAAATGCCGTAATTTATTTTTCAAATCTAAGTATGTCATCTTGTTTAGAACCCTCGATTTATTTAAGTTTGACTATTAAACCTCTTGAGCTTTTTTCAATTCACCATCAAAAACATAAAAGCTTAACATTTCGGGTTATCAGTATTTAATATACGACACTACGAATATATTAAGTAAAAAATCATTACAATCTTCGCAAAAAATTATACCTAGTATCAAACAATTCTTTGAAATTCAATCAGATTTATTAAACTATATTTGTTCCACTTGATATTCTGTAGAAAGCTCCTCATGTGCTCCTGAAACTATCATGTGCTGATGATTTCAAAAGAAGAATGCACTTTTTCCCTATATTTCATTCATATTTGGAGGTAAAGCATATCTGACGTCTTTTCAAAGGCTGACAATTTATGCCCATAGATGGGGTTGGCCAAGAGACAAACACATTTTTCCAATTATATTCTATCTAATTTTCGAACCAAGTAAGTTTTAACTTTGCATATGTAAAATCGGCATTATTTGTTTACATTTAAAAAATCCAAGATGTGATTTTGATTTGAGATTCATAAACAGAGACTTACTTGGTTCGTATTTTCGAAAAATTGAGTGTAAGGACTAGTTCTAGATTGAACTGGTGATTGGTGATATTATTCACATTTTTTTTTTTATTCCAACCCAGAGTTCTGCCAGGTATTCAGGGTTATTTTTTCAAATCTAGAGATCTACTGGGTATTAGAGTTTCTTTTCGAAGTAAATTCTTTTATAAGAAAGTAAACTATTCGTAAGATAAATCAGCTAAGTTTGTCTCTTCTAATTAATGAGAACGTTAAGTTGGAGTTAGCCCATGATTCCACTAGCTTTTGTCTTAATTGACGGAATCCGGAGAGTGTAAGGCGAAAAGATGAGCTAAAAATGTTATTAATAATGTTGTTGATAACAACAACAACAACATGCAATTTTAGTACCAATCTTTGGTTTTATGTAAAACATATTCAAAAGTTACGCTGATTAAATAAGACTAAGCATTTGTTATACGCTCTCTCATTGAACCAAGTCAATTACCAGACTACTATCTATGTAATTAAAAGCTGTGGCAAAGCATTTATGTGTGCGAAATTATTTAACGTTGTGATTAAACCATTCAATATTGCTGTTGTTATAGTGGTCAAAATGCACAATATTGCAGCGAGTTAATAATAATCGTTAAATGCAGCAAACATCTTTGGGAGACAACAGTCTGTAGCTTGTAGCAAAAGCTACTGGCTAAGTCACATTAAGATGTCTGTAATTTTTGTATTTTAATTATGAGTTTTAGTTCAGCAGCTTGTTAGCGCATATAAAGCGATGTAGTTAGATAGATTTTAAAAGGCAGTTCAATGGCTTGTAAGACTTTTGCTCTTATTGTTGTTGCTGTTGTTGTTGTTGTTATTGGTGTTGTGGAGTAGCTGGTCTAGTTGTTGCCAAGCATATTTTACATTTCAAGTTAATTGAGTTAACTGTTCATTGTTTGTACTTTTCATGTGTTTTGCTCGCTTTTGTTTTTATACACTTCGTGGTTTTTTTTTTTTTTTTTGGTTTTGTTTTTCGTACAAATAACTAACAATATTTAGTAGATATGTATCCATGAGTGCGTCTGTTAAGCGTGCAGGTTGTATTATTAACTCATTGTTTCCTCTACTTATGCTGCTTTTGCTTCTTCTTTTTCTTCTTCTTCTACTACTGCTCCGTTGGTACTTTCTTCCACTTGGCCATATTTTGTGTGGTGTTAACGTTTTGCAGACTGCGCCATGCATTTCACGCTTTGCTAATTTCTACCATGTTTTTGTTGGTAACAAGTCGCTACTTGGGATTAATTTAGATACCGGAGCTAATGCGGCTTTGCAGTTTTGTATTACCTCAATGCGTGCCTTTAAAACTGTTTCTTTAAGTGATGTAGATACTTCTAATAGTTATTTATGAATTGGCTATGGTATGGAATTAATTTATTTTATTGCTAAGTGGTAAGGTTTAGGGCTACCTTTTTTTTATTATTTTTAACTTTCTTCATTGTGCTTGTTTTATTCGCTATACAACAGCACAAAAACAACAGGATATATACATATATCCCTTCTTAACTTGGCCAAAACAGAGAAAAACAACTGTGTTGTGCCTGCAATGTTTTGCATAACGCGTTGTTGCTATACCGACCCGTCTAAAAGTGATTTTTTTTTTTTTATCCACTCGACCACCGAATTTACTGTTGGTTAGCGCCGGTATTACTGTAGTTAGTGGTTGTTTTGCTTAAAGGTGCACAGTGTGACACTTAAGAATTTGTTGAACTTCGCCTTAGGTCATTTAAACAATGTATTTTATGCATATAAAATGCTTATTGCACTGGCGATACTTAAGGCAGTGTTCTAGTGTAGAATTTTGAAAAAAATCTAAATTTTCGAAGCTTAGACATTCAAGAATATGCCCTTGAATGATTTTTGGTTTTTTGAAAATTGCGATTATTTAACAAGTTATAGCAATTTTTGTGGTGCATCATCTAATTTAGTATAATCGGAACTCAAATCTTTAAACGCGTTTTTCTCGAAACTACCTTTTCCTACTCTTAAGTTGTAGTGGACCGATTAACTTAAAATTTGGTGTGGGCCCTTTTTATATATCCCCCTATGACCCGGACTAGATTTATGTGAACATTTTGTTATTCATATTTTTAGAAAAAGGCAAAACTTTGAAAAAAAAGGTCAAAAAACTACATCATTTTTTTAAACAGTCGCCATTTCACGAAAAAATTAATTTTTCTTTCTCTAGTCCGGGATATTCTAACATTCTTACTAAGAATTTTTTTATTTTTTTGTTTTCAATAAAATTTTTAGATCCCTACACAAAATTTTTACTCAAAAATTAAAATGAGCAGGAGAGGGTGGAAGGCAGTGGTCTGGTTGAAAGAGAACCCATATATTAAAGTACCATTACCCATAAAGTCATAAGCCGGACACAAAATTACATTTATGTGTTTACATTCTGTTCTTCTTTCAAAGCACCTCGAAATTCTGAAGTACTGAAAAAAGTTCACCCATCGTTTGTAGGCAAAAAAGCCGAGTTGTTCCAAAATCTGAATTTCCAGTAGTTTTTAATATTTCTCGAAAAAGCTGAACTGATCCAATAAATCAGTATGATCTGATTTAAGTTCAAAGTAGTTAAAACTTTACATTTTTATCGCTAGGTATCGAGTACATTTTTATACCCCAACGCGTACTGAGTAAGGGGTATATTAACTTTGTCATTCCGTTTGTAACGCCAAGAAGGAGGAGTGGCAGGTATAAAAAAATGTACATATTTTTGATCAGCATCATCTCTTGAGTCGATTTCCGTGGGTCCGTCTGTCTGTCCGTCTGTCGACACGATTACAGCCGCAATTTTAAAGCTTATTTTTTAAAAAAGTTTACTTACTTAGGTGGTCGTAACAACCCGTGTCCGGGTTTCAGCCGACCTCATCAGCTCTCGCCACGCGCCTCTGCTTTGCGCACGCCTTCTCCAATCGGATACACCAAGTGCGGTTAGGGCTTCCTCAGCCTGGTCCATCCATCGGAGGCATGGTCTCCCTCGTCGTCGTTGACCAGCGACCCTCGCCTCGAGCACCTTTTTCGCTGGAGCTTCGTCGTTCATACGATGGACATGACCCAGCCAGCGTAGTCGCTGCACAGTTATACGCCGAACTATGTCAATGTCATCGTAGAGTTCATACAGCTCGTGGTTCATTCGGATGCGATAGTCATCGCCGACTCGAACAGGACCGAAGATTTTGCGAAGAACTTTTCTCTCGAACACCCCCAGAGCGGCTGCGTCAGTTTGCGAAACTACCCATGCCTCAGCGCCATAAAGCAGCACAGGTAGAACGAGCGTCTTGTAGAGTGTTAGTTTTGTCGATCGAGAGAGGGCTCTGGAACTTAGTTGCTTACTGAGCCCGTAGTAGCACCTATTAGCAATTATTGTTCTTCGCTTTATCTCCAGGCTGATTTCGTTTTTGGTATTAATGGCGGTGCCAAGGTAAACGAACTCCTTGACTACTTCAAAGTTATAGCTGCCGGATGAAACGTGGGAGTCTAAACGCCGCGCTCCCTTGTTTGTAGACAGCATATACTTTGTTTTGCCCTCATTTATCGTCAAACCCACTTTTGCTGATTCCTTTTCGATAGCGGCGAAAGCAGCGGTAACATCTCTCTTGGTTCTGCCGACAATATCAATATCATCAGCGTACGCAAGGAGCTGGACGCCTTTGTAGAAAATGGTGCCATTACGATGCACACCGGTCTTTCGCTCGATCCCCTCCATTATGATGATAAAGAGATCGCAAGACAGTGGATCGCCTTGCCTGAAACCTCTTTCGGTATTGAAGGTTTCGGAGAGGTCATTTCCTACCTTGACGGAGCTGCGTGTGTTGCTCAACGTCATTCTGCAAAGTCTGATCAACTTTGCAGGTATACCGAACTCAGACATTGTTGCGTATAGGCAATACCTTCTCGGGCTATCGAACGCAGCTTTAAAATCGACAAAGAGATGGTGTGTGTCAATTTGATTTTCGTGGGTTTTCTCCAGGATTTGTCGTAGCGTGAAAATCTGGTCTATGGTGGACTTACCAGGTCGAAAGCCACACTGATAAGGTCCAATCAGTGTTTTTGTAATCGGCTTTTAAAAAAGTTTAAACAAGTTTATTTTTAAAAAGGAAGATCAAGTTGGAAACTGGACCAAATCGAATGAAAACCACGCCTACCTCCCATACAAATGGGCTTTATTTTAAACGTTAAATCTCTTAAAAATCCACAAAAATTAATGAAATGCCTTGAAATTTTGCACTTAAGCTTTGATATATAATATTAACCATCTCTATGATATATGGCAAAATCGGATAAAAATCACGCCTACTTCCCATACAAAGTGACGTCATCAAAATAGGAAAACTTTCGTTAATATATAAAACTGAATGTCATCGTGTATGTCGTGGCTAAAGACTTCGAATAGACTTCAATATGGCCGCGGGGGGTATTTTAGCTTCTGTACCCTGCCGAAGCTCCACCCTTACTAGTTTTTTTTTTGTTGCACAAAACAATTTTTTGTTTTATAAAACGACAATTCTGTCCCAATGTGCGACATTTTGTGTGCACTTGGCGAGCACTGTATTACCGCATTTTATCACGTGCATGTGAATGTGCATGTGTTTATGTATTTATTTTATGGTTCAATGGTTATTACCTTAATTTTGTCCAGCATTACATACAAAAAGTCCAACAAAATAAACACAAACAAACGACAAACATAAATATATAGTTACAAACGCGCAACGCCTGCTGCAATAATGACGTTCGCAACACTTCCCTATAGGAACAAACTAACTTGTTTTTAAAAACAACTAATTAAAAAACTAATTTAAAATAAACCAGTATATGAACTACTTTAAATTATATTAAGGCGGCAACTACTCTGATGTTGACATGTTTTAATTGCAAATTTTTATTAGATTACAAGTTTATATATATTTAACCATGTTATTTCATCAAATATTATTAACTTTAGGCCATCAGTAATAGTTTTCAATTGGTTATTTAAAAGCAATTAAAAAATAATGTAAATGTAACTAATTTAACAAGTAGTTGAAAATATATGCATACGAAAGTCAATTGACTTATTTAGCGGACATTACCATACAAAATAAGTTAGTTCGTTCTATGGAAAAAAGTCAGAATTTCAACTAGTTGTGGTTGACAAAAAACTACTTTATCAACTACTTTTAAATTAGTTGATTTTCCTACAGGGTTGTTTGCCGGCAATGACACATACTCACACTAATATTTTTAAAACTTGTATCTATAGCTTTTGACTATAGCTGAAGACTACTTTGTGCGCTATCGATAACTCAAACTCTGAAATGCTCTGAAAAATATGTCGTCATATTCAACACAGAAACATGACGCAGAGCGTGGCAAAAGGTGGGAGTTCCTATAAAAATAAAAGAAAAATAAAAAAAAACACCATAGATAAATCTACAAAAAACCAACAACACGCATGCATATTTAACTGTAATGCCGGAAATTCACACGGAAATGAAACAAGCAGCAGCAACAATAAATTTTAGCAAGAGTTGGTTAACGAAAATACATATAAAAAAAAAATGCAACAACAGCAAGCTAACAAGCACAAAAACGTCAACAATTTAACAAAAATTAAAAAAAAACTACTAACTACAATAGCAGCAACACTCGTCCTACCACATGCATCGCTTTGCAGCAGGATAGCTAGCTTCTTTATGTGGCAGCAACATCATCATCAACATCAACAACATTCAGTGCAGTTTTTATCACTAAAATTGTATTCACGCGGTTTTCTCCCACCCCACACTTTGCAGCAGATGATTTTTGTAATACAAACAAAAAAATTTGCATTTTATTTTTTTTATTTTCTATCTACTCATTTATGTTTTAGCATTTTTTTTTATAATTTTTTGCCAACCATAACGCATAACTTTGTTTTAATATGCGGGCACCTAACTGAGTTATCAGCGTGGCATTTGAAAATTATAATTTTTTGCATCTTTTTTCTAATATAATATATAAGTTACTTTTACAGTTTTAACATATTTCATCTGCTTGCACATAGAAATATATCTAAGCTCAAGCTGTAGTTTTTATTACTTAAATGAGAAAAACAAAACTTTTAATGGCTAAAAGTGCTCATATTTTTCAAAACTATTTACAATCTTTTTTTATTAAAATTTTGTTTTGAACATTTTTCTGTTTAAGGCCGGAAACTTTGGACGTTTTTTTAAAATTCAATAAAAAAGAAAATTAAAAATATTTTCAACATCCATTTTTCTATTAATATTTTAATAATACACAAAAAAAATTAAAACAATAAGAATTAAAAATTGAAAAAATTCCAGACTGATAGAGTGGGCATGATAGGGTGCCTTCATCTTGACACGATTTCAACTCTTCTAGTCATCTGAAATAAAAGAATCCTAATTAGTAAGGATGTAAGAATTTCCCGGACTAAGGTAAGAAAAATAAATTTTTTTTTCGCGAAATGGCGTTTGTTTAAAAAAAAATGTAGTTTTTTTGGCATTTTTGAATTTTTTAAAAATATTAAAAAACAAAATTTTTATATATGTAATTCTAGTCCGGGCCATAGAGGAATATATCAGAAGGCTCACAACAAATTTGAAGTTAATCGGCCCATTAGAACTTGGGATATCATGTCAAACGTGTTGAAATAAGTAGTTTCGAGATTAACACGTTTAAAGATTTGAGTTCCGGCACCACAGATTAGATGCCGCACCACTTAAATGTCAATAAATCGTTAAATAATCGGAATTTTCAAAAATTCTTTCAAGGGCATATTCTTGAATGTCTAAAGTTCGAAAATAAGAAAATTTAGATTTTTTCAAAATTCTACACCAGAATACTGCTTTAATACAAAAACTCGTTGCTTAGACGATTCTTTATAAAGTTTTTTATTTGCTACAAAACTATACATACATATTTAAAAGAATGAATACTATCATATAAAAAAAGAAAAAATTCTCACGATCATCGATCAACAAGTTTGAGTTTGTTGAAGAAATATGTGGGTCAATTTTACTAACCAAGAGTTTGGGGCACACAAGTTAAAGGTAAAAGCTATGAATTCTGAACGGTAGTACTGTTAACGTCAGCAATGTTAACAACAGAAATGTTAACGTTAGCAATTTTAACATAAGCAATGTTAGCTTCAGCAATGTTATATCGTCATCGCTATTAATATTACCAACGTTAGTAAAATCAAAGAAAATTTACTAAATTTTAAGGCGGTCTTCTCATTCAAAACCCGTTTTTTGGACCCTTTTTAAAAAAATTCTTATTTGAAAACGCAAAGAATAATTGAAAACTTTTTTTATTTATTGTATTACAAAAGGTTCAAAGTAAATAAAAAAATTTTTTTTGCCTCGATACGTGGGCTGTTCAAAAAGTAATGAGACTTCAAAGTTGGTAGTGAAAAAAAAGGTGTCGTCACGGCGGCCACGATTCCGGGTCTCCGGAGCGTCTGAAATGAAAAAAAAACGGGGTTATAATCAGTATAGATGTAATTCTCGGGTGAACCTCAAGCTTAGTTTTGTGATTTTTTTTGACAAAATGGCGGCCATTCAAAAAAAAAATTTCAATTTCTGGTTTTTTTTTTTGTAGCTTAGTGTAAAAAAAAAATAGTAAAAAATTTTTTAAAATTATGGTCGAGGTTCACCCAAGAATGGTGACAATTCTGCGTCGATTCCATTTTGTTTCATGAAAATCGGTTCAGTTGAACTGGAGATATCATGGCCGCCAGTTCGAAAAACGTGTGTTCGAGATAAACGCGTTTAAAGTTTGAAGTAATTTTTTTGGGGGAAAAAAAAAAATCAAAAATGTTTAAATGCAGTTTTAAAGAGCTGACAATTTTTACTTACGAATAAGAGTCGGCGATGCCAGCTCCATACAGGCCACCTTCCTCTTTTTCGTAGAAACTGCTTTCTGCTGCCCTCTCTGCTCTGCGAGCCGTTCTGCCAGCTTTTGATGATGCCGCAGCTCGAGTCTCTGATCGGTTCAATCCGTCTTCATTGCGAGATAGTGCGTATTCGTATGCGTTTTTGCCAATCGCAATACCCATCAAACCCATAATTTTAAGTATGGGTATAAAACCGTCGTTGAAGAGGCACGTTGCAATGAAATTGGCCACTTCGATGGTGCGTGCGCCTGAGTTGATGTGTTTGGGCGAAAGTGACCAAAGAACAGAATTGTAGGACTCATTGGAATTCTGAGTTTCAGATCCAAGGCATCTTTCAAGCAAATTATCTGCCGACAGCGCTTCGTAAGCTGGTTTTATTACCTCCATCACCTTCTTGTCCATCAGACCTTGCTTCACAAAAAAGGCTGTATCTTCTAAAGTATTTCGAATTTCTAAAAATCCTTTTAGGGGCATATTCACAACTACCCAAGCTATAAATAAATGCAAAAAAAAAAGTTGAAAAAAAAAAGTTGCTCAATGAGAAGACCCCCTTAAGCTAAATATTAATTTTATTTGTTTTAGCACCAAATAAATTATTTTTGTATCACAGTATAATTTTTCCTTGAAAGAAAAAAAAAATATATATTTGTGATGTAAAAAGGAGTATTTTAGAATCAATATTAAACATTTTTCTTAAAAATTTAAGGGAGTATTCCTGGTTGGCAAAAATTTTTTTTTTGATTTTTTTTTTTCATATTTTTATAGCATGGATATTTGAGAATATGATCCTAAAAGGGTTTTTTGAAATTCGAAATACTTTAGGAGATATGGCCTTTTTTGTTCAGAAATGTTTTCGCTAAAATGCGATTTGCTTAATTTGGCTACTTTTTAACCGACTTCAAAAAGGAGGAGGTTTTCAAGTTCGTCGGTTTCTCTGTTTTTTTTTTTTTTTTTTTTTAAATGTATGTACATCGATAACTCCTAAACCATATGCCTGATTGCATAATTTTTGGGGAACAGATAGAAATCATAAGCATGGAGGTGCCCGTCCAAAAGTGGGCGGTATTCGAGAACTGGGCGTGGCAATAATAGATCTCGCAATACTAGATACTACTGTATCTCGAATAATATTGACACTAGGGTACTGCAATTTAGTGTAGGGGTAGGCACAATTATTACAAATTACGGGCAAGAAAATGGGCGTAATTCGTCAAATGGGCGTGGCAATATTAGAAAAACAGTGTATCTTGAATAATTTTGAGGCTAGAGTACTGCAATTTAGTATAGGGGTAGGCATAATTATTACAAATTATCGTCACTAAAGTGGGCGTTATTCGACAAATGGGCGTGGCAGTATTATAAAAACACTGTATCCCGAATAATATGGACACTAGAATACTGAAATTAAATATAGTGGTAGACACAGTTAATACAAGTTACGATCAAAAAAAAGGGCGTTATTCGACAAATGGGCGTGGCAATATTAGAAAAAGAGTATATTTCGAATTATATTGATGCTATAGTACTGCAATTTAGTATAAGAGTAGGCATTACTATTACAAATTATGGCCAATAAAGTGGGCGTTATCGATAAATGGGCGGGGCAATATTATAAAAATACTTTATCTCGAATAATATGGACATTAGGGTACTGAAATTTAGTGTAGGGGTAGGCACAATTATTACAAACTACCGCCAACAAAATGAGCGTTATTTGACAAATGGGCGTGGCAATATTGGAAAAATAGTATATCTCGAATAATATTTATACTATGGTACTGCAATTTGGTATAGGGGTAGGCATTATTAGTAAAAATTACGGTGATGAAAGTGGGCGGATTTCGACTACTGGGCGTGGCAATATTAGAAAAATAGTGTATCTCGAATAATATTGACACAAGGGCACTGAAATTTATTGTAGTACAGGGGTAGGCAGAATTATTAAAAATTATGGTCAATAAAGTAGGCGTTATTCGATAAATGGGCGTGGCAATACTAGATAAACACTATCGCAGTTAATATTGACGCTGGGGTACTGAAAGAAAGTACAGGGGTATTCACAATTATTGGAAATAACGCTCCAGAAAGTGGGCGCTTATTTAACAAAGAGGCGTGGCAATATTTGAAAAACACTATATCTCGAATAATATTGACACTAGGGTAATAAGACTCGTTACAGGAATGGGTTTAATAATTTCAAAACATGTGACATCTAATTTAAATTTAAGAGGCAGATATTGGAAATAACGAACAAACTTTCAGATATTAATAGAACAAATTATTTCGGAACAATTTTATTTATGTTGTTTATAAACTTTTTTCGAAAATTTATCATATTCTCTAAAAAGGAAGAAATAAAAATTTTTTTTAAAAAAAAACAACCGACTACAAAATCACTACAAAGTAAAAAATTATTTTAAAAATACTTTTCCTTTTAATTTCTCGGTCATATTTGATAATGTATTTAAACATATTATTATATATGAAATCTTATTATCTTAAGTTTTTTCTTATTTGTTTTATTATCATAAATATATTAATTTCTTGATGAATACAAATGCTTTGAAGTTGGCGCTTCTGATTAAAAGTCTGATTATATTAGCGCCAACCTTAAAAGCTTTTGTATTTATCAAGAAATTAATATATTTATGATAATAAAACAAATAAGAAAAAAATTAAGATAATAAGATTTCATATATAATAAAATGTTTAAATAAATTATCAAATACGACCAAGAAATTAAAAGGAAAAGTATTTTTAAAATTATTTTTTACTTTGTAGTGATTTTGTAGTCGGTTGTTTTTTTTTAAAAAATTTTTTTTAATGCAACGGTTTGAAGCAACCTAATTTCGTTCAACGCGTTCTTTAGTAGGTAATAACTTGTTTGTATACGCATTTTAAAAATAAATGAATACACATTTTAGAGCTTAGGCATTCGAATGTTGGCAGCGTTTAGTTCACTTTGAATTGAGTTATAAGCCGGACGCGAGCGCGCATACAGTTTTGAAAAGTACAGTTTTGATAAAAATGTTTGTTTGTGCTAAAGACAATGGATAGAAAAAGTAATAGAAATAAAAATAAAAGAAACACTGGTAGCAATCGAAAAACTCGTCCCTTGAAACGCCAGTTTCGTGGTAACCAACACAAAAGAGATGAGGACACCGAATTCACAAGTACATCGGCAAAACAAATTTAAAAATAATGAAAACGAAGACATAAGCATTGACAATAAAACGAAGAATTGCATTTTGGAGTCTTATACAGTTTTCTCGGCGATTGCTTATCTGGTGATATGTGCCAAATGTGAAGGAAAAATCGAGTTTGTGAAGGAAAATCGAGCTCTGGCCGCATCAAAAGAAGGTAGAACTGCCCGAAGAGCACAAAGAGCCGTTGAGTCCTCATTTTTTGAAGAAGAGGAAGGAGTTCTTTATGGGGCTGGTATTGCAGATTGATATATGTAAGTATGTCACAAAAACAAAAAAAATGTTTTATTGCCTAAAATTTTCTTTGAATTTTTCAAAATCACGTTTTGAACTTTGATGAAACCAAGTGCAATCGACGCAGAATTGTTGAATTTCTAAAACTGCATGCTCAAATTTTTCATTTGAATTTTTGTTTTTTTGATGCAAAATAATCACTTCAAACTTAAACGCGTTTATCTCGAAACCACGTTTTTCGAGCTTCCGGCCAGGATTGCGCACGTAGTTCTGAACCCATTTTGATGAAACAAAGTGCAATCGACGCAAATTGTCACCATTCTGGTCCCTACCTCAATCACAATTTTAAACAATTTTTTATTATTTTTTTTCACACTAAACTACAAAAAAAAAAGACCCAAAATCGGGTTTTCATTTGTCAATGACCGCCATTTTGCAAAAAATAAAAAATATTACATCTGTACTGAATCTAACGCCATTTCCTTATTCCATTTCAGAAGATCCAAAGTCAAGTTATCCGGGCCGCAAGCAGCATACCTTTTTTTCGATGCCCAACTTTGAAGGCCGACAACTTTTTGAACAGCCCTCGTACAAAGGAAAACATTTTTATTTAATTTAATATGTTCTTAATGCAATAAAAAAAACAGAATTTAAATAACTCTTTGCGTTTTCAACTGCGAAGTTTTTCAAAGTGGGTTCAAAAACAGCCTTCCAACCAGGAATACTCCCTTAAAGCGGACATTTTTAAAAAATGCAATTTTTATTGACTGTGAAACTGTTAATTCATACTTGTTCTATACGGAGCAATTAATTCTGTTCCAAAATGTGCAGAAATATTTTCAGATGAAACGATTAATATATCAATGTTGAATGAAATAAGAAAACAGTGGGAACATTTTTATTTTACTTGATTTAAATGTGCAAAAGAAAAATTTCGTATAAATGATGCATTACTCAAGAAGCTTGGATTTTTAAAATCTCATATAGCGCTTAATTTATTAAATCATTCTTCTGGCAAAGAACTTAAAAAATTGTGCAAGTATCAGGACTTAAGGCCAGCGATACATTTAGAGGAGAGTAAAAAAGAGAGATATTGAGGTGATGGTTTTTATAAGAAGAAATTTGCTTAGAGTTTTAAAATTTTCAAATATTTTTTTCCAAAAACAAAGATAGCGCTGGCTACAGCGATTGCTGTAAAAGACTTCTTTTCACACTGCGGGCATTCTGTTGGTTCTTAGGTTGACCCGAAAAAAAATTTTAAATTTAGAATTTTTAGAATTACAACAGATGTAAATACCACAAAAACAAAATTTCAGAATCGACTCAATGAATTGGCTGCCCTAGTAATGTAAAATATGTGCCTAATTAGGCAGACAAAGTTCTTAATGAACTTAACTTGTAGCGTATGCGGCTTGATTATAGTGCGTTAATTTTATATAAATTGAACTTTTTGTATATAGTGCAACATGCACTAATTTTTATTTTTTAATTTTCGTCAGTAGCCAATAAGAGCTCGTCCATTTATTCAGTTAAACATAGTGTTCACATGTAAGACTAGTCTTTTGAATGCAGTAAGAATAACAAGCATAATAACAACGAGTAATAAACAACGGTTATAAGTTAAATAAAGTAAAGATATAAAACTTAAATTAAAATTTCATATTAATTTCTAACTTAGTTTATCCAGCAAGGTGTTATCAAATAAAAAAATTATAATTAGAAAATATTAATGAGAATATTATAACATAGACATATGACTCTATAAGACATGACTCTATATATATCACTTTTAACAACAATATTTCTTTAAGAATTAAAAAAGAAAGAGGGAAAAGAAAGAAAAGATAGTATTAAGAGAAAATTTTGAAGATTTCATACTTGAATTTGCGTTTATTTGTTATACATTTGACTGATGAAGGCAACGAATTCCATACTTTGATGGCGTTCACGAAGAATAATCTGCTGGAGTTCAGAAAATTATGGACAGGGATTATGAGGTTCATGTTTCTTGTTGATCTACAAAACTGAAGTTTATTAAATAAGTATACAGGAGTTTGTGTATTAATTAAATTGTGTAAAAAAATACAATTTCTAGCATTCAAATAATTGAAAATATTGCGACCGAGTAACTGATTGCTCAAATGGCTTATACGGTCAAATTTTTTAAGACCATTTACGTATCTTACTGCGTTATTAAATGCAAGTTGTAACTTATGACTTGATCTAGAATCAAGATTACTGTAAACCACCTCTGAATACGTAATTATAGGCATTATAAGCTGGATAACTAACTTTCTTCTGGTATCAACAGGCACAAAGGATGCAGTTCGTCTCAGATTGCGAAGGATGTAGTAAACTTTACAAACAACGGAATTTATATGGTCATCGCAAGAAAGAGTGGAGTTGATGTAGAACCCGAGATTTTGAACCTTTTTAACGAAGTTTAGTGCAACCTCATTGAGATGAATTATAGGGATATTATGGAGAGAGTAGCTTGGTTTCATAATCGGCAAGACATATGACTTCAGGGGATTGAGTTTTAACTTATTAGCCTTAGCCCAATCTGATATATTACTCAAATCTTCATTCAACTTTGAACATAAATCATCAACAAGACTAATGGGCCTAGAACAGTATAGCTGAAGATCATCAGCATATGCGTGCATGGTGACGTAATGACATTTAGTAAAGATATCATTTAGGAAGATAGAAAATAAAAGGGGACCGAGAACAGAGCCTTGAGGCACCCCACAGGTTAAATTTCTGAAAGCGGACAGACTATTTCCCACCCTTACTCTCTGAGACCTCCCAACTAAGTAATTATATACCAGACGGACAGCCGATGTAGATAATCCAAAACTGAACACAAGTTTACGACAAAGTATTGAATGATCAACAGAGTCAAAAGCCTTGGAAAAATCTAACAGACAGAGCAGGCTTAAGTGCCCCAGATCATATGATATTCTAATGTCATCTAAAATCTTAACTATGGCTGTAGAGCAGCTGTGGCCAGGTCTAAAGCCAGACTGAAGTGAGGACATGAGATCATGAGTTCTGATGTGTTCAGAAATTTGCGCTGCCATGAGAGACTCAAATACCTTTGATAAACAAGATAGCAGACTAACAGGACGAAAATCAGATAGTTCACAAGCATTGGCTTTTTTAGCTATTGGGAGGATTGTCGCTACTTTCCATATATCAGGAAAGCAAGAACTAGTAAAACAATAATTAAATATGTGCGTCAAGGGACTTAGAATTAAAGGTAAAATAAGTTTAACAAATTTAATTGATACTCCATCCTCGCCTATAGCATTCGATTTAATATTATTCACACAACGAGCAACATCACACTCCCCTACAGCAACAAATTCCAAATTAAAAGGACAACCTGGAGTACGAATATTTGTATCATCAGCTGACGTATTATCAGGATTAGCTGAGCTAGCAATAAAATATTCATTTAAGCTATTAGCATCGATACAACACTCATTAGACGTTACATTACAAACTCTAGCATGTCTTAAGTTACTCCAAAGCTTCTTAGATGACTGTGACGAACTTAGTTTGGACATAAAGAAACTACGTTTAGAAGACTTAACAGCAGAATTGGCTTCATTTCTAGCTCTTTTGTACTGCTCCCGGTTGAATATTGAAGGGTTTCTTTTCCATCGATTGTAACATTTGTTCCGTTCTTTAAGAGCCAATTTAACATTCCAAGTGAACCAAGGACAGCTTATGTTAGAAACACGGCGAGTAGTTAAAGGTACATGCAGATCAAATAACGTGCTTATTATATTATTAAAAAAACTCAATTTTTCATTTGCTGAGCTAAAGTACCAACACTCGGACCAATTTATGTTTAGAAGGTCATTGTACAAGGCGTCATAATTGATTCCTTTATAATTCCGGTAAGTTATAGAACTCTCAACAACATTTACTGACAGATTGATATTTAAAGAACAGAACAGGAGATCATGGTCTGATACAAACGATAATTGGTCTAAAAGTAAAACATAAGAAGCATCTGATACAACAAAGACGTCCAGTAAACTGGGAGCAGCATTACTAGCATAGCGAGTGGGTATACTAGTATTAAGTATTTGGAGACCAACCTCAGAAAGTCGATCATAAAACTGATCAACAAGATTATCCTGGACTAAAATATTGATATTAAAATCTCCACACATGATAAGATGATCGTACTCTATTGCACAGCTAGACACCGCAGAAAATAATTGATCCAAGCTACAATGGCGATACGGATTATATACACAAGACAAAAAAACTTTAGTGCTATTATCAAAAATTTCAACATTTAGAAACTCTACCTCAGAGCCACTGGACATATCCAACAGTTTAACATTAAGATTGTTTTTGCAGTATATTGCAACGCCCCCGCCTTTCTTATTAATTCGATCATTTCGAAAATTTCGGGCTGCTAATCCAGGTTCAATTATTTCTAACATTCCTAAACTTCTATAAAGTTAAGTTCAGGGCCACACCTTAATCAAATGAATAAGCGATTGAATCATTGTGTCCTCTTTTTTTCGTACTGGATTTGGCGTGGAAATTGAAATACAACAATTTTAAATCGAATCAATTACAATGTTATTTAAGAAATCTTGCTTTTTAAAGTCTAAAGATGTGTACAAAAATTTAAAACCATGAATCTGAGGTTTACTTGTATCTTACTTATGCATTCTTTCATACATAAATAATGACACCTTTACTTATTTTTAATTAATATGTAATAAAATTAAAATGTTTCATTTTCAGCATAAAATTTTTTTGACTTCAATTTAAGACTCACTTAATATCTTTTAACTTTTGTACAACCGCAGGTTAGAAAAGCTTCATGCTTGGAATCAAAGACATATTTTATTTATTTTTTTTTTTTTTTTGTTAACATGCAAAGAGTTGCGGAAAAGAGTTTTCCCGAGTATAACGATGGGAAAAGTAATTTTATAACGAATTGTTATGCACTGTGGGAAAAAATGCGCTATTGTAAAATAAATTAAGATTTAATTGTTTTTAATTAACATTTTATTAAATGCCAAAAGAGAGTGTGTTTGCTTGGTAACTTTTACTTATATTAAAATGAGCTATTTAAAGATAAAGTGAATGTGTCTGTGAAGCAAAGAGTTTTTA
Source organism: Coremacera marginata (assembly GCA_914767935.1). Taxonomy (NCBI): domain Eukaryota; kingdom Metazoa; phylum Arthropoda; class Insecta; order Diptera; family Sciomyzidae; genus Coremacera; species Coremacera marginata. The sequence continues at coordinate 18,576,563 of OU612047.1, forward strand.
ATTTTAATAAATATAAAAACAGGAATATTGCTCAAATTAAAGTCTTAGTACTGATTTTGTAATCTTGTTTTATTTTACACTTTTTTTGAGAAACCAGGAAATACTTTTTTAGCATTTTGTTCAACTAAATTTAATATGTTACTTCGAAACTTGCTGAAATATTCTACAGTTTTCTTATATTTACCAATGTACCTTGGAATGCGATGACAAGGCGATGTATGTCTAAATTTGATTCCCACACATAAATTACTCTGAGCTGTACTCTTTTTACTTTGGCAAGGAATCAAAAAGCTTTTCCTGTTCTTAGCAAAAAGCGGGAAGCTTGTTGAAAAAGTAACATCAAATGAACTCATAATAACCATGAAAGGGAGTTAGTAATAGCCCTGTAGGAAAATCAACTAATTTAAAAGTAATTGATAGAGTAGTTTTTTGTCAACCACAACTAGTTGAAATTCTGACTTTTTTCCATAGAACGAACTAACTTATTTTGTATGGCGATGTCCGCTAAATAAGTCAATTGACTTTCGTCTGCATATATTTTCAACTACTTTTTAAACTAGTTACATTTAAACTATTTTTTAAATTGCTTTAAAATAACCAATTGAAAACTATTGCTGATGGCCTAAAGTTAATAATATTTGATGAAATAACATGGTTAAATATATATAAACTTGTAATCTAATAAAAATTTGCAATTAAAACATGTCAAAATCAGAGTAGTTGCCGCCTTAATATAATTAAAAGTAGTTTATCAGTCAGTTGTTTTTAAGTAGTATTTCAATTACTTCATATATAATGCAATAAAAACTATTGAGAATTGAAGTGGATGCCGCCTTAATTTAATTCAAAGTAGTTCATATACTGGTTTATTTTAAATTAGTTTTTTAACTAGTTGTTTTTAAAAACAAGTTAGTTTGTTCCTATAGGAAGGCTAGAATGAGTGTACGTGTGTGTGTGTGTGTGTGTGTGTGTGCGTTTAGAGATCTAATGGATACGCATGTGTGAGTACATTTTAAGCCATTAAAAATGCAAAAATTTTAATTGTGCAACAAAAACGATGCACAAAAAAAAAAACACGAATAAACACAAATTTTAATTACCGCGCAGCAAAAAAGTAGGGAAAAATAAAGAGAATAATTATGCGTAAATTAAATACTTGATGAACAGAGCACTTCAGTTGGATATTAAAATGTAACAAGCAGCAGCTTTGATGAAAATGCTTAAAACAAAAAGAAGTGGTCAAATAGTGGTAAGAATAGAAATAGTAGGAAAAAATAAAAATTTCTGTAAGTGACAATTCCAGTGAATTACATTTTAAGGTGGGTGTAGTTGAATGTGACTAACCAACAATTACTGCAACTGGTGGGCGTTGACAACTTTACACAAATTTTCACAAAAAGCTGAAACTACTATTTTGAAAAGCTTAAATTAAAGAAAGTTTGTATTGGGTCAAGTTTTCACTTTTCAGCTGTTCTAAATATTTAATTTTTGTTAAAATACACACTAGAAAAGTTTCACAAATTTCAGTTTACAAACTTTAAATAAGCATTTTCAGAGTAAAACAATAAAAACTTTTAAACTGTCACACGCTTAGCATATTTTCATTCCTGTTTAACTTTTTTTTTTTGCTTTTTTCATTGCCAGCTGAAAAATGCAACAAAGAAAGCGGCGCAGATGAGACTTGCTCCGATTTTTATTTAATATCTTTTAGTACTTTTATGACGCTTTTTATTGCTATTATTATTACATTTTGGGTAATTGAAATGAACGAGCAGAAAACAAAAAAGAGAAAGAAAGATAAAAAAAAAAATGTATTTGCACATTACATTCACACACTGGACGACAAAAATTAAAACACAACAATTATTACAATTCTTGCCCAGATAGATTGATGCAAGCAAAAATGTAAATATGCAGAAAAGTTTGGGTTTTTAGAAAATGCAGAATGTTTTTTTAAACGTCGTCTGGTTTTTTTTGTGACTAAGAAATCGATTTTGATATTTTTGTTTTTTTAGAGAGTTGCAAACCCTAGAATCAAAGTGCTTCTTTATATTTTCTATATCTCAATTTATCGCAAAGATATAGATCAGGCCTGGGCATTCTAACACAGTCACATTTTATTTTGATAGTATTGGTGCGCTCTCAAATCACCCTATAGGAAAATCAACTAATTTAAAAGTAGTTGATAAAGTAGTTTTTTGTCAACCACAACTAGTTGAAATTCTGACTTTTTTCCATAGAACGAACTAACTTATTTTGTATGGTGATGTCCGCTAAATAAGTCAATTGACTTTCGTCTGCATATATTTTCAACTACTTGTTAAATTAGTTACATTTAAATTATTTTTTTAATTGCTTTGAAATAACCAATTGAAAACTATTACTGATGGCCTGAAGTTAATAATATTTGATGAAATAACATGGTTAAATATATATAAACTTGTAATCTAATAAAAATTTGCAATTTAAACATGTCAACATCAGAGTAGTTGCCGCCTTAATATAATTAAAAGTAGTTCATATACTGGTTTATTTTAAATTAGTTTTTTAACTAGTTGTTTTTAAAAACAAGTTAGTTTGTTCCTATAGGGCAGGCACACTGAGCTCATACAATTTGTAGCGCAAAGCGACATAGATCATCACAGCATCACTGTCAGCGAACGACTGAATTACATTCTTTCGTGTTATGAGCTTTGTGTACGTGCAAAAAGTTACGCTCAGAGAGCGCTCAGTGAGCTATGAAGCGCCCAGGCCTGATATATATAAATTTTAAGGTGTCTCAGCCTCCATGGAAAAGAAAAAGGTGCCGATGACACTGACTAAAAATGAACTTTGGTCTATTTTATGACAATTTCCAAAATATTTTATAGAACCGCCAGTGGTCTAAACTATTTTTCAATAACCTCCAAAAATCTTTTTTTTTCATAAAATTTTCGGCTGGTGTGGTTGTTAAAAAAAAACAAATGGTCCTGCAATACTAGTTCTAAAAAAGTTTATCTGAGCAGTGTAAAAATATTAGTACTACTTTAAGATGCAGTTTGATTTCCATGTTTAAGCAATACTGGTGCAAAAATATCCTGTCCAGCGCACAACGCATGGTTTTTCAGGGAACGACTTCAATGCCCTCTGGTGGAGTTGAAATGAATAATATAATTAAAGAAAAAACATTTTTTTGTTGTTGATGCCTTTCAATACGTCTTTTTAAATATTTTTAAATTTTTAAATTTTTTAAATATCTTACCTCAAAATAGTATAGATTTCTTTAAAAAATAAATTATTAAACTTTACCAATTTTACGCTATATACGAGTACGTAGCACCTGATTTTTGCTAAAACTGCTATCGCAATGATACTAGAAGCGCATTTTTTTAACACATACACATAGTATTGCCAAATGGTCCGATATATCAGACTTTTTGCGATTTTCTGACTTGAAACCGATAACACAATATTTTTTCCAAAATTCTTCAAAATGTTACGATTTAAAAAAAAAAAATATGAATTATATATATAAAAATATAAAATAATTAAATATAAAAAAACAGATTTAACTCGCATTTTGCAAAAAACTTATAAAAGCTATCATCAACAGATTAATAATATACTATGTTTGAAAAGAACTTAGTTATCTACGTTACCAAAACTCATAAATTGGTAACGAGTTAAATGAAATTCGAAGCATAGAGTTACAAGAAAAAAAAGACTTTTTTAAAACAAAACGTTTCCGCCAGTCAGTCTCTTAAGCGTTGGGAAAACTCTTAGAAAAGAATTCATCTGAAAGAAATAAAATCACATTTTAGCTTGTAAATTTTTATTTTTAAAAAAATGAATACCCAAATCTGTTAAAAAACTAAAGATTTGACTCATATAAATATTTTGGCATAAATAAATTATCAAATTATGTACTATTCATCATATTCTAGGATCCCAAAAAATCAGAAATAATAGTCTTAAACGAGTTCCAGGCTGCATACAAATAGAGTGATAATGGGTCTCATGGATAAAAATGAGATAGTTCTCGGAGATCGATCTGGCGAGATCAAACTCGAACAGTGAGTCACAAGAATTTTTTCAGTCTCAGACTCATAATTGTATGCATAAAAATTGGATAGAACTCATGACAAACTACTCAACATAAGTGAGATCGATCTCAAAGCTCCCTTTGAATTTGTAAGGTGATTTGCACGATGAAAAATGTCTCAAAATTTTAATTACAATACTTATCTATAATGTGCTTTTGTTGAAAAGTGGAAACCATCAAAAAGTGGGAAATCAAGAACAAATTTCTTTTTTGTTTCTTGTAAAGATTTGTCAAAAAAGTTCATAGTTTTTCATCTTAGAACAGATATAATGAAAAAAATTAAGCAAAATTTGTTAAAATATTTATACTAATTATATAAATTTGTATTTCAAAGAGCTTTTAGAATAACGTTTTGCTGAAATTATGAAAGGACTCTAAATTTTTGACCGAACGAGGCCGGTTTCAACTACATCAAGCTTACTTTTTAATAATTAAAAACAGTTAATTGGTGGGTCCTATTGTAATTTGTCTCCATGAGAGGCTCAAAAAATAGGCTTGGAAGAAAAATATCAAGAATTTATCAAAAAAAAAAAAAGTGATGCGCAATAAAAAATAAAATGCGCTTTTGAGAAAAAAAAAATCTTAAATTTGTTTGTACTGCAACAAATTTTAAACAAAACAATGAAGTTGCATTCCATATGTATTGGAATGATAAATGACTGATAAACTATAATTTTGTATACTCCTAAATGTTAGTTCTTGGATCAAATAAGAAAATTTTCCAAGAAATTTTTATTTTCACTCTTTGCTAAACTACCATCTAATGCAATGAGAAATTACCTTGCGAAACAAGAAAATAATCGCTGAAGTAGTTTTCTAGAAAAATGAGGTCATGGTTTTAAAACGAATTTTAGGATTTTTTTCTTTTCATGTAACTACATACAACAAAAACTTCTTCAAGATCAATAAGTATATTATAAATTTTAAAAGATTGTTATTAAATCAAAAAGCCAATTCATGAGTTATGCTAGTATATCAATAATGTCTGGTCCAACCTGTTGAGGAACAACATAGAATCTTTTCATTGAAATCAATATGAGAGAATAAATATTTTTCGAGATTATGGAGCTATACTATTTTCTCAATAGTATTCAGCAATCTTTGCTACTTAAAAAATTGTGAGTTCACTTAATAGATGACTCAACATTTAACAAGAAAGTTATCAGGCAAGCGAGCTGCGTCTCAGGATTATGCATATCGTTTTCAGACTTTACTCACTAAGAGCTTTTGTTTTAAAAAGTTTCTCAGGCCTTGGGATTCATCTCGATGAACAAGATCTTACTAGGGAGTAAAAGATTTTTTATGCTTATGACAACGAGTAATTGCTCAAAAAATCGATTAAAAAGTAAGTTCTCACCTTTATGCATGAGACCCAATATCTCGAATTCAATTTTTTTCCCAATAGAAGTAGGAATACGAAAATACTATTCATGCATTTCTTAAAAGAAATGCAAAACTTGTGGTGCAATACTGTTATTTCATTTAAGTTGAATAGTTTTTCTAATGCTTGCCCCTTATTTTTGTCATTCTTGCTACTGACGCAAATACACAAACAAGCACACGCAAAAGTTTGTACTGTAATTGTCTGTTTTTTTTTTAAATGTAATTAACTTTAATTTGATTGGCTTACTTTACCAAATCGGTTTATTGCAACCCAAGATATGTTGAGAGCCCTGCATAAATATATATTTATAAAGCGAATATTCTCTGCTTCTCTGCGGGGGTGGATCTGGAAGGAGTCTTGTGGGGGACTAGGGTTAATAGCAAGGAGACTCGTTTTCAATTTGCAGGAAAATTCTTCTATTCACAATTCTTTTTGTAAAAATTCGTGTAAGACAATTCGTCTAAAAACCATTAGATTTCAAACAATTCGTCTCAAACTCTATCTAAACAGACAAATAAAAGTTCGTCAATTGAGTTGACTCCAGTAGAAAATTCGACTCGCTGACGGTGATAGGGACAGTAATTAGACGATTTGTTTTAGACAAATTTTCAGCAGACGTGTATTTTCACATTTATTTATTTCTTCCTGTGGAATATACACAAACTGAAAAGGTATTAAACATTTTAGAATGTATATCCCGCTTTAAAAAACCATTACACTGAGTTATGTGATACACCGAGAAAAAAAGCTTATGCTAAATTGAAAAAAAAAACCTAGTATAGTTCCCAAGTACCTCCCAAGTACCTCATCAAAACGCCTAAGTTTTACATGTTGACTTGCCAGTTTTTATTTGGTGGATAAATTAACCAAGTATTTTTTATATACTACTTAAAAAAAAAAATTGAATTTCAAAAATATAACTTTTTTCGGGTTTTGGTTTTTTCTTTTCCTTTTTTTTTTGAAGCTGCCGCCCTCTCGTTCTGTGATTTGCTTGACTGAAATCGGCAACAACACAAATTTTCTTTTATCAACACCGTTTTTTTTTTCTTTAATTAATGACTTCTCGGCTTTTCTTGCTGCTTGACGTCTATTATAACAAGAACATTAAATTAAATTAAATATCAAATACAGAAATTTTACCTTCGCATGCCGTTGAGATTCGAACCCACAACCAACCGATACCACTGTGTATGAAGTCACCACACTACGCATTGAGCCAAACTCCATCGTTACGCGTAGTGATTTATTCAATATTAATTACAACTGAAGCTATGCTGCAGCATAACACAATACTCTATTAAAAGAGTTTTGTTGTATGGCGATCAACAGAATACTGCAACATACTGCATCTGGTAAAACAGCATCTGCTAGCATAGCTGCAGTTATGTCAGCAAGTAGTAGCAAGGCTGCTTGGATCAGTGGGTAGAGCAATAGACTGGCACCAAAAGTTCCAGGTTCGATTCCGCAGGGCGGGCAATGACATTTTTTTCTGTTTTCTTTTATTTTTGTTGATGAAATGTAATACTAATTTACTTTATGTTATTTTTGAATTTAAAAAGTTGTATTACAAAAAAAACTATTCTGTCAAATCCATTCACCTCTCGTGTGTGTAATGACGCAGCTGTGTTTTTTTTTTTGCAGAAAATAGTTCAAAACTATGCTGAAGCCATCTATGCTAGTTGTTTTTTAATATTGTATTTTTAGATTTTTAGCTTAGCTGAATCAAATATTTTTTTGTTGGCAAGGTTTGGAAGTATGTGCTTTCAAAGCAATGTATTTAACAATAAATTGCTTAGGTGATTAAGCATAAGTTTATAATTCCCATACAATTCTCTTTACCCAAGCCGACTTAGGTGATTTACCTATTGCGTCTTTTCTCGGTGTATAGAAAAAGCATAGTTTTTTAAAAACGAAAAATTTAAAAACAATTTAAAATTAATATTTCTGGTTAGTACTCATACATTAAGTCATAGTTGTTCATTGAACGTTGTTAAAGTTGTTGTTGTTGTTGCTGTTGTGAAACAGCGAAGCGTTGTTTCAGTTTTTTTTCTCTGAGTATTTAATAAACTACACTAATATGCAGGAATGTGAACTGAATAAATGTGTGCGTTTTTATAAGGTGATAATAAGCTTTTTTTTTTAAATTCTTTAAAGCTATTTTGGATAGAGATGCGTGCATGGGCGTTCGCAGTATTTTGCCTAGGGAGGTACAAAGGTCTACGTTGAAAGTTTACGTATTTAGGAATTATTCTGGAATGCTCATTAAAAGAGATGACCTATGGAATTCTACTTTCTGAGATATTAGGTGAAAATTTCGTAAGCAACGTTGCGGTGTAACCGTTTTATTTTAAGCTCGAAAAACAAAATTTGTCAATGAAATTGTCAATATATGAAAAGCCGCTGACAATTTTTATCAAAATTTATTATTTTAGAGCTTAAAATTTTGTTTTAAAATCAAAAAATTACAACAAACACATAGAAATATGAAAAATACTGGTTTACTTTTGTAAATTTTCAAGAACAGGTCTGTTAGTATATTCAAAAAAAATTATTTTTGAATATATGTATGAATAAAATGCACTACAGACAAAAAAAAAATTAAATTTGTATCTATCGTAAGTTTTCAGTGTAAGACTTAAGCTGAATTTTAATGAAGTTGTAACACAAAATTTGTGTCACACTGTGCTAGCAAAAATTGTCATATTAAGCAAGAGTGGAACATAAATTTTTTTTTTTTTGGTTGGTTTTTATGACGTGTAAGAAATTCATCATGATTAAGAAGTGGTACATCACTGATATGCCTGCTCGCCGCGGTAGCAGTTACCGTGCCACACAAGTACTCAGAACACACAGTCCGGTAGATGGGCAGACAGACAGACATTCAGACAATTGGACACACAAACAACTGCAGCAGTTAATTTACTTAATTAAAGCTCGTCGTACATTTCTTAAGCAATCACTAGCTGCTACTTTTTGCCTCTTCATCATCTTTATAATTTTTAATTTTATTAAGTTTGACTTAGCGCTGCATGTAGCCATGGGAAATTCTTATAATTGTTGCTGGTGGCTAGGTAAAAAAAAAAACACTCACAAAAACAACAATAGCAGTAAAAATGTATATAAAAAATAATATAAAACAAAACATGTTAATAAAATGATGCGTAGCAAGAGTCATTGTAAAAGAGTAGCAACAGCAACAGTTGCCGCAGTAAAAGTGCAGCGAAAGCACTGCTCAGACACGCTCCTAATTTAATTAAGCATAGAAAGATGTAGACACTAGAAGTTGAGAGTAGAAATAAATATAATAAATAATAAAAATAATGATGTTTCTTGCCATGATAATGATGATGATGGTGATGTTAAAGAAATTTCCATGTTTTATAGTGCAACCGAATCGTGGGAATTAATTTATCATAGTGGAAATATTTTCATTTTTATTATCATCAGTTTTTATTGCCTCTCTACTTTAATGCCTGCTTAACTTTTATTTATTTAATTTTATTAAAAATTTAATTTATAGCAAAAATTTAACTTGCACTTTTTTGCTTTTTATTGTGTGTCCCACACTTGATTCATTTATTTTTACTACTACAAATAACATTAATGTAAAGATTGCTTTGTTTTTTTTTTTTTTTTTTTGTTTATTGGACAGCCTCTGACTGACATTTGTTGCGCATAAATTGCGCATCTGTCAGATCAATCTTTGTGCCTGCGAGATTTTGTTAAACTTTGCTTTGTGCCCCTCCGCTTTGCATGCTTTAGCTGACACCTATAAAATCAAACACCTCCACCCCCTAAGACCTCTTATTCACTGCACAATACTCATTAGTAGTTTATTTTGAGTTCTTGTGCTTATTTTAAATTGTTTTGCTTTTTATGCTTGTTACACTTTTTGTTGGGGGGGAAAATATTCGAAATTCTTTTCTGGTATTTCTATTTTTAGCCCCTTGTGATGTTTGTGCTTAAGTGACAGCTTCTTAGCGCTTAGCGACAGCTTCTTCCTTACTTCCGGAATATGTCATTTTAAAAAAAAAAAATTGTTCGGCACTCCATGTCTTAATTTACCAATATTCTTTTGCTGAAGCTTCAGCTTTTTATATTTTGTGTGTGAGGCACATAAATTATTTGATTATTCAGAATCGTATTGAAATTGAAATAGTGCCCCTCGGGAAAGCTTTTATGTCACAATGACTCACAAAAGTATTCGGAATTTGATATTACTTTTTTACAGTACAAAATAAAAGAAAAAAAGTATATAACTAATATGAGTTTGGTATTAATTTATTTCTTAGTTAGTTTTCAACGAAATAATAAAAACATAAAATTTTATCTTATAATAATAACAGCAAAATATAAAAAAGAGCAATCAAAGCAAATTTCATATTATTCAGAATTGCTGGTTTAATGATCGTAACGTTAAATACGAATATGGCATCGCGTTATAGAAATTTTCATATATTGTCAAGAACATCATTTATTGTATAGTAATTAAAATCATTTCTGCAGCATTAGTAAACATTTTTATTCTTATTTATAAAAAATTATTATTTTATTAAAATATGAGGGAAAAATTAACCAAAACTACTAGAAGAAAAAAGAAAAAAAAAAGTATCTTCACAATACATTTTGTGGTAAAACTATAAAGAAGATTCTACAAGTGTACACAGAAGTATTTTTACCATTCATAGGCTCAAGAGATATCATCCTTTAAACTAAAGTCCAGAACATGGACTTTACTTCTATAATATCTGCTAACTTTTGGCCACCTAGTATAAGACTACACAAATTTATACTTCGACCTAGGCAGTTGATACCTTCTAGACGCTCATCGCTCATCGCTCACCACGATTTCTTCTTCAATAAACTGTCCGGATGTAGTCATAGGTGTTCTTTATATTATCAAAGAATTGGTGGTACTTACTTACTTAGGTGGCGCTTACAACCGTAAGTCGGCTATGGCCTGTTGTAAGAATTTGAGCCAGCCATTACGCTATTTTGCGCTTGCTGGCGCCAGTTGGAAGCTCCAAGTTTCGTCAAGTTGTCCTTTACCTGGTACTTCCGAAGGAGATGCGGTCGTCCTCTTCTTCGTTGACCGCCGCTGGGTACCGAATTGAATATTTTCTTCTCTAAAGCCTTGCCTTCCATCCGCTCAACATGACCTAGCCAGCGAAGCCACTTAATTTTTATGCCCGTTACTATGTCGATATCGGCGTAGAGCTCACACAGGCCATCGTTCCATTGTATTTGGTACTCGTCATTGACGCAGATTGGTCCGTAGATCTTTCGAAGGATCTTTCTCTCAAAACCTCCCAAAGTCTTTTCCTTAGAGCTGCTCAACGTCCAGGTTTGTGCTCCATATAACAAGACGGGTCTGATAGGTGACTTATAGAGCGTGACTTATTTTGTTCGTGGAGAGAGGGATCTGCTTCTCAATTATCTACCTAAAGCCTAAAGTAAGACCTGTTGGCAAGAGTTATCCTTCGTCTTATCTCTCTACTGATATCGTTGACAGATATTTCGTCTAATTTGCGTGCACTGCAAGACCCATGTGACTCGACTTTTTTTCAAATTTGGAGAATGCTGCACTGACTTAGCGTGTGTTATGTCCAATGATATCAATATCATCAGTATACGCTAGCAGCATAACACTCTTAAAGAATATGGTGTCGCTTTGCCTCAGGTCAGCAGCTCGAATGATCTTCTCCATAATTAGATTAAAAAAGTCGCACGAAGAGTCACCTTGTCTGATATCTCGTTTGGTAGCTAATGGGGGTGGGGAGAGATCCTTCCCGATTTTAGCTGCCCTGCTGGTGTTGCTCAGTGTCATCCTGCAAAGACAGATTAATTTTGGAGGTGTACCAAATTCAGACATGGTTGAGTATAGGTGATTCCTTATCAGACTGTCGACAGCGGCTTTGTAATCGACAAAAAGAAGATGGGTGTCGAATTGTATTTCTAGAGTCTTTTCTAAGATTTGTCGTAGCATGAATATCTGGTTGGTGGTAGATTTTCCAGGTCTGAAGCCACACTGATAAGGTGCAATCAGTTGGTTTACGATCAGCCTTTCACATAATACTCTCGACAGGACCATATGCGATATTTAAGAGGCTTATCGCACGGTAATTGGCACAAATGGTGGGATCGCCTTTATTGTGAATTGGGCTTGGTACACTGAGGTTCTAATAGCTTGGGATGCATTCTTCCGACCATATTCTGCATAGAAACTCGTGAATGCACTTAGACAGAGCCTCGCCTCCGTTCTTAAACAGCTCAGCGGGTAGACCATCGGCTCTCGCGGCTTTGTTGTTCTTAAGTTGTGTTTTGGCTGTCAAGACTTCATTATAGTCGAGCAGCGGAACTTCAACGCTATCATCCATAATTGGGGTTTCCGGGATATCATCTCTATTGGCGGGATTGTTGTCAGCACCGCCATTCAGAAGACTATAGAAGTGTTCCCTCCTTCATGTCAGTGTACTCTGGATATCTGTCACTAGATTCATGTTTTAATCCTTGCAGGAAGAGGCTCTAGTTTTAAGACCATCGGCTAGGTGTCTTATCTTTCGAAAAATTTTTGGGCCTCATTCCTGTTGCCATACATCTCAATCTTCTCACACTCGCGCTTTTCTGCCTCTCTTTTTTCCGCCTGAAAAGACATCTCTGTATCGCTCCTTCGCAGCACGCGTTACAACCGACTGCAGGGTGGCTTTGTAGGCAGCGTTTTTCTCTTCAGTGGCGTCGCGACACTCTTGATCGTGCCACTGGTTTCGCCGGGTGCAGCGGCATCCATTAACCTCTTAGTCGAGTGGCGAAAGCTTCGGCTGTCCGTTTTGATTGCAGCTTGTCGACGTCTAGCTTTCCCTGTGTAGGATTGCGCACAGAGGTGTACGAACCTTAGCTGCGAAAAAAATAATGATCCGAGTCTATGTTACCACCAAAGATTGTGCGTATATCTAAAATACTGGAAGAGTGCCTTCCATCAATCAAAAAAAAAAAAAAAAACAAAAACGAAATGGACAAATTTAGCCCTTGAAAGGACTTTGACTGACCTTCTTATTGTCAATTTGTCAATTGTTTTGTACGTTTTGTAAAATGTTTGAACACAAATGATCGAGAACCGGACCTACAAGCTGTATGTCGACTCCGAACGGCTTATGTTCTCAAAAAGCTTTTCATGGCAGTTTTTACTCTCTAAGGTTTGCCATTGTCTGCAGAGCGGTAAGGTCGATCAGAAAAATTAATTCAATTGAAAATCCTTCTGTGTCAGGTGGGATCCGTCAATCAAAACCAATGATCAATTTGGTTGCGCGTTTGTTGATCAGAGAACAACCATTGATTCTACTGCTGCTTACGACAATTTTTCGCACTGTGACGAAGTCATTCAACTTCATTCCGTTATTGAGTGTATTGCCGTGGAGAGTGAACTTTCCGACTGTTGGACCAAAGATGTTTTCCTTGCCCACTTTAGCGTTGAAGCCATCAAGCACAATTTTTACTTCGTGACGGGGGCAGCGCAGGTAAGCGTCTTCAAGCCACTCGTAGAAAGAATCTTTGATCTCATCGTACTGGTCCTCTGTCGGAGCATGCGCACATATTAGGCTTATATGAAAGAATTTTGTCTTGATGCGGATTATGGTAAGTCGTTCGGTCACAGCAGTGAATCGCAGGACGCGATGCCGTAATCTCTTGCCAACTTCAAATCCGCACCCAAACTCGTGCTTTTCCGCACGGCCGTTCTAGTAGATATCACAGGATGCTTGCTGAGAGTAACCTTGCCCCTTCCATCGCATTTCTTGGATTGCAGTGATATCAGCTTTGTTTCTTTCCAATATAACAATCAGGTGGATAGAGGCACCTTCCCAATAAAGAGTTCGGACTTCCCAAGTGAATATCCGTAAATCATTATCAGTTTTTCGTTTGCGGTAGTCGTCATCAGGTTTGGGGATCATTTTTCGCTATTTCTTATTAAAATTTTCATTGAAAAGTTTTATAAGTTTTGAAGTTTTTATACTTGGTCGGCTTCAAACCCGACGCACAACCTATTTAAGGCTAGGTAACCCGCAGCTCAAATTAGCTGTCAAACTGACGTATGCCAGTTTGTCGTTGCCCAGGGAACACCACGAGGAGGTTTGAGTCGACTTAGGACGATTTCGACATGGATAATGTTGGCCTCGCCAGGTTGAGGCAGTCAGACACGTTGCCATGTGAAGGTTCGTCCCCTGTTCCCTGTTTGCTAAAAACTACAAGGTTAGGTTAGGTTAGGTTAGGTAGAGGCGGCAGCCGTTGTTAATGAAATACATACACCAGCTCGCTTAGACCAGATATGTCCATTGTGATACCGCTGCACACAGACTTTTATTAATAATGGAACCAACTTGAGCTCCTGTTGAACCCTTTTAGACGCTTGACATCAGTCGTTGACAGGTCGTCAAGCTCATGAAGAAGAAAGATTCTAAATATGTGTGCCTTCTTCTGGCTAGCGCAGGACAGGAGCACAGAAGATGGGAGATGGTTTCTTCCTCTTCCTCGTCCCTGCAGCTTCTACAGGAGTCATTTGAGTCTAACTCCTAACCTGTAGGCATGTCTGCCTATCAAGCAGTGCCCTGTGATGACAGTCACTATTCTGGGAAGTTCTGGTCTTGCCAGTGAGAGGAGGGCTCTAGATCGCCCGAGATCTAGTGTCGGCCAGACAAGCCTTGATGCTCTGCATGTCAGCCCACCTAGTATTGGCTTTCGATATGATATTTTTACTGATTAGCAGCTTGAGAGTTGCTAACGGGATACCCGGTGGGTTCACCAAGAATAGTGGCGCTTGTGTCCCATTTCTAGCGAGCTCATCGCTAATGAAAAGGCATTGCCTTTTATGCCTTTATACACAGGTACCCATATGAAGTTGATGCTGAAATAGTTCGACATTCCCCCTAATGAAGCACGGCATTCTTTGGCTACTTTAGAGCTTGTGGTTATTTGTTCCAACGATTTTATCGCAGCCTGACTATCAGAAAGATATAAATTTCTCGTTTAGAGACAACGTTTTTTGAAAGCCATGATGCAACCTCCACTATTGCCATCAATTCGGCTTGAAACACACTACAGTGGTCAGGAAGCCTACGAGCCAAAGATACCTCAAAGCTCTTTTGAGTAGACCCCGTACCCGAACTTTTCGTTTAATTTTGATCCATATGCATAGATAAAAACTACAATTAATGTCTCAATTTTCGTAAAGTTTAATTTATTACAAATAAAAATAATGTTCATCCCTATTTTCCCAAATTACAATATGCATGTTGATCGAAGAGAAGTTCAGTTGTTCAGTTTGCTATAAGAGGCTTAAGTGGAACTGACATATAAGGATGGTTTGAAACTATTAAAGATGCAGTCTTTAAGTGAGCGAAGAAGGTCGGCTGAATTTGTATATTTACACCAACTCATAACCGGTGTATTCGATTCTTCAGTACTTCTTTCTCTTCTAAATTTCAATTCCAACCGTAGAAGCAGTAGAAATTCTACAAATTTAATTTGTTTACGATTTAGTAGAACAAATTATATGACTTCTTTAACAGCTGCTCCTTTAAACAGTACTCTCCAGTACAACTCCAATAGCTGTATCGTTTTTGATGTTACTTTGTCAAAGGTCAACTCAAAAGTAGATTAAAAACAATTGTGTAATTATATCTATGTACTTACATGGTTAGTTGTTATGCCCAATCCATTCATTGGTTGGTAAATTTTACCCACATTAACTTGCTTGAGGTCACTGGTATTCATAACATTGATATTTTTCAGTGATTTGTGGGTCGTGGCTTCAAATAGGTTAATGCTGAGAAAGTGCGAAAAAGCTGTCTTAGCTGAACACTATTGTTATTGCATGTCAATGTCAAAAAATCGACATCGAAATCATTGTGCGTTGTGTTGGAACGTGTTTCCAATTGCTTTAAGCCATGTTTTTAAAACAGACGTAATCCAAGAACTCATGTTATTTTAAAACAAATCAAAAAAAAAAAAACAGCAAACTAAATGAATATTATTTTTTATATTCTTCTTCTGTATACACGTGTTTTTCGATAAAGTATTGACCTCAGCAATCGTTTCGTCCTTCTTAAGCACTTATAATTGATTTAATGTTAAAAACGCAATGAATTGGTAAATAAATGTGACATAACAAAAAAAAAAAAAACCATAATTTTAATAATAAAAAAGAAAAGTTGAAGGCTGACTTAACAAAACTTTGTTGCGTAGCTTAGAAATACATGGCAAGAAACTTACAAGGATTTCCTTTTAAATGGCAGTGAAAAGTTTTTCTGTTGTTCTAGTTGGATTTTGTGTTAACAAAAAGACAAAAAAAAAGAAAAATCAAATAATACTTTTGTTGTTGCTTCTGTTGTAGTTGTAGTTGCAGAAGTGTTAGTGTTTTTTTTTAACTTGTGTTGGTAATGCTAGTCGTTGAGAAACAAGGATACACCTGTCGAAAATTTGTTTCTTTTCATTGTTGTTGGTGGTTTTTTTTTATTTGTTTTGTTATTGCTGCCACGTTCGCTTTTAACCCTTAGCTGTTTGGTATCTTTTTAATGTTCATGACTTGTTTTTTTTTATTTAGCTGTTTTTTATTCTGGATGTTGTTGTTGTTGTTGGCATTCGCTTAAACATGTCCTTGTGCTGCTACAGTAGCGGAACTATTACCGGTTGCCAAGTAAAGCCAAAAATAAGAAGTAGCAGAAGTAAGCCAAGCTAAGTTCGCTGTAGCTGTAGCTAGTTTGTTTGTTGGCTTCGATTTTTTGTTGGGCCGGAACTCGTTTTTGTGGCAGCAAATATCCGTTCATCGAGTTGTTGTTTTTTTTTTTAGTGCTTTTGGTTTTTAGTGTTTATTTTGTTATGTTTTGTTCTTGCTCAATATTGCTTCCTATAGAAGGACGTTCTTGCATGTCCTGTACATGTCGTTTTTCGTTCACTACAACGGGTTGTATTAAATTTCAACAACAACTTCTGGCTGATTCCTGTCACATGTGTGAGGCGTGTGTGTGTGCTTGTGTTTAGTAATTGTAATCATCATTAAAACTCATTATCAAGGACAGGGCGGTGTAAGCACATGCAAGCGCTCACAGGACATTCACCATCAGAGCGCTTCATGTTGTGCTTCATAAAAGTCTTTCTTGTTTTTTGAAAATGTTTTCATCTATTTTGCTTGGTTTTTGATGTAACAAAGTTTTTTTTTCTCTTTTCTTTTTTAACTTGTTTGTTCCCTCTACATTTGAATAATTAATGGTTTTCATTGCTGCCACAATTTCTCGGCTAATTGTTACAATGTTGCCAGCTTGTTGTCAACCACACAAACACAAGGCTAGAAATTTAAATTTTATTACCAAAGTTTATGAAAATTTAAGCAAACAATATTGCAACAACATCAAAAGAACATAACTTTTAAAAACATAAAAATTTTGTGGCAACTTTATTGATGACAGTGGTATTAAAATTCTTGGCAAACGTCAGTCATTTCATTGCAGCGTCATAAAATTATAAGTTGGCAACAACAATGCTTTTTGCTTTATATAACAGCAAGAACAACTGTTACCATTTCGAAACAACAAAAACACACACCCAATAAATATTGCCCGCTTGGTATATAAAAGCTATAATTCCAAGGTCTAGACATGAAAATTATAATATTGCACTTAATTTTCCATTTGTTTCGCAATTTTTAATTCTATTGTTGGAGAATGTTGTTGCCAGTGCTGTCATACATAGGGTTGCCATGTGCATTATATATGTAAAGCAATAGTTTTTAGTGTTTTAACAGTTGGACTGAAAAATTCGCAGGCTAACATAGTAAAACACATTTTTTTTTGGGTAAAATTAGATTTTATTATTCAACATAGTTATTCAACATGCAATTTTTCGATAACATTTTTATAGTACGATTTCTCCGTAGCCTCAAAAAAGGGCCCCAGATTCAGCGATTGCTTCTTCATAAGTGCTAAATTTCTTTCCAGCGAGGATCGTTTTGAGGTCCGCAAGTAGGAAAAAGTCACTGGGGGCCAAATTTGGAGAATACGATGGATGAGGAAGTAATTCGTATCCTAATTCATGCAATTTTGCCATCGATCTCTTGGACTTGTAAAACAGCATTTATTCTTCTTCAAATGGGGCCATTTTTTCATGACTTTATCTTTTAAATGCTCTAACAACTTTATGTAATAATCGCTGATGATTGTCTGGCTCTTTTCAATGTAAATTATGTTTGTTACTATCATGCGCATCTAAGCAGACTATTGCATTTTTTCACCCTCCAAGTTTGGTTCATCGCGTGCATTCCACTTGCCTGAATGTCGATTCAACTCCGGTGTGAAGTAATGGAGCCACGTTTGATCCATTGCCATATATCGAGGAAAAAACTCGTTATAACGATTGAATATTGCTAACTACGACAGGTTAGCATCATTAATGCGAGCCTGCCTGTAGGATGGACAAAGAAGGATATTTATAAATAAGATGCATTGAGGCGAAACACGTTTGGCAGCATGTACTAGTCTTGACTTATCCATGTTAAAGAGGGCCTACCTTGGAGCCCGGCTTTGGCGGCCATCCTTGGAGAAGGTATGAAAAATTGGAATTGGAAAAAGTAACACGCGCCTGTGAATAAAATAGCAATAGCCCAATTGAGCTTGTTAGCGCCGAGATAGTCGAACCCACGAAGATGAGAAGAACTGATCTATCTCCAATTTTAAGACCAAAATAAAGGGCTTTATGCAATAGCTTAAGAGACATATAAGCCTTGATCCAAACTTCTCATATGGGGCTATTCATAAATTATGGAAAACGTTAAAGGGAGGGGGGGGGGGAAGGGGAAGTAGTACATTTGTCACGAAGTGTGGGATTTCAGGTCAGTCGTGCGTTACGTCTCAACAAAATTTTTTAATTCAGATTTGAAAATTTAAAATTTTATTACAATTTAATTTTAGTTGCTTAGTTTAATTTTTTATCAATAAAAAAGCATACGTAATGAAACGAACGAATCAGAAACTTAAAAAGACAGCTAAAACTATGTTTAAATCAAAAAAAGCCATAATAGGCAATTTAAATACCTTCAACAAGTGTAGCAGCTTCAAAAACAAAGATCAAGAGCAAGTAAAAGTAGCAAACGGAGCTAAAGTAACATTGTTTTGCTAAACTGGAGTGGAAATTTTTACTCTAAAGCAATTATCGAAAACAGCTGTTATAACTTCACATTTAAAGTAAACATCAAAGTGTTATAAAAAAACTAAGAGAAAAAACTATTTTGACAATTGTCGAACATCCGAGTTATAAAGTAGCGACACTGCTTTGTGTTTTTGTTAACGTCAAACAAGTTTTCATGTGTGCTTACCTCTGTTCAAATGGTCAAATTTTTCATAAAATTGTTGGTCAAAACACAATAGAATAACGTGAAATTTCCATATAATTTTCGCAATAATAGAACTTATAATAAATATAATGTGTTCTATGCTTTTTTGATAATAAACTGGTAAATTATAAAAGAAACCCAAAAAATTAAAAAAAAGTGTGACGTGACATAGGGGAAAAGGTCACAACCTTGTGACGAAGTGTGACATAGGGGGTGGAGGGGGGGGGGGGGTCTAAAATTGGCCAAAAAAATGTTACGTAGTTTATGAACAGTCCCTAACAGATTTTGGAGGCATTTAGGCACTCCTGCTTTTCGGTGATTTATCCTAATCTGACAACCAGGTAGAATGCCAGCCATGCACGATTTAGTGTATAATCTGTACACAGAGAGTTATATAAGTTCATATTTGAACTTTTGGTCTTTTTAATAGTGTTGAATCATCTGCTGGGACTCTTGCCCATGGTGACTATCATGGGTGGACCTTCGGGGAGTTTCGTCCTGGTTGTGGTTTGTCTAGATTGACGAATGTTAGCCGAGCTTAGTACAATTGGGCTGGTATATCCTTTAATATAAAAGAGAGCTTCAATAGATCTCGTCTCCGCCAGAAGATGGCATTTGAAGGTACGTCGTCAACTACTGGTATCCGAATTGGTACTATTTGAACAATATGGAATTTTAATTGCATTTTCATTGCTATGAATGCCTTATTAGTTTGTACGAACTTGTGGGACAGAATACAGATCTGTCTGTTACCAGTATTTTATATACTCATCTTGAATGTGTTGTTGCTGGTTGTTGGTTTCATGAACTATTGACTCCGAGATGGGGACAGGAAGAATATACCTTTGTCGGCAGGGGTCTTCTATAAACACAAACAAAGGCTGAATATCGCTAAACACTGTTCCGAATCAACGACACGTTGATGCTTTTGATCGATTGTGAGTGGCCCCCACTTTGCACACAGCTTTCGTATTTCCAAATATTCAACACGCTCTTTTGATAACTTCAGAATTTCAACTATCTCGATCAACTTCACTTTACGGTCATCCATAATTATTTTGTGAAATTTGGTTATGTTTTCGTCTGTATTTATTTAGATACAGAGATACTCAACTTTTGGTTTTTCAAGGTAATTTCAGATTTCACCTTTCCCCAACTCTTTTTTTATGCACTTTTGTTGAAACTGATGTATTGTGTATATTTTAACGGCCACTACTACGCATTTTGTTACACATTTTATATGAAATATTAATAAATTTGACTGTACTCGTATTACACTTTAGGGTGAAATTTAAACTCATCCCTGATCACAATTGGACTATGAGATAGTATCGAGCTTTTTGTGCTAGTATTGACCTTAATTTGACATAAAAAAAAAATATATAAGACTATCCCTTTCTTTCAATGTAAAATCGAAGTTTCCTTTCTCTGTATCTCCACCAAAAAGCACTGTGTCCGCCTGTATGACCGATATCGTATAAATGGTCTTTTTCCCGTGTCTTCATCGGCCACATCTATTTGTAGAAATATAAAAGATATTTTTAAAAGAAAGCATGATACCTTAACAGTCACTACCAGAAAAATATATTCCATTAAAAGAAGTTTTAACTATGTTTGTGAAAAATTTAGGGGTGTTTTATGAACGTATTACAAAAGAAGTGTTAATATAAATAATTAGTATTGATTTAAAAATGTGTGTATATATTAAATGAAATATTAAGTTTCAAAAAAAGATTTGTTTTTCTGATATCATTTCTTCGTATTAGTCCCTGAGACCGCCAAGAAAATAGTTCTATTTTGGCGGGCAGGATATTTCGGACTTAGAAAAGTACCAATTAAGACTAGGAATTGACATCGAGTTTTTCAAAATTTTGATATAATAAAAAAAGGATAGCTCGCGGAAGTCAAAATGGAAAACTGCTTCAAATTTTAGAGTAAAAGTAGGTGCATACAATTTTAAAGATCTTAAAAAAAAGTTGATATCAATCCTCGCTCGCCGATTGGTTTCTTGTTGCCTCAGGGATTTTATTATTACGAAGAAATTGCGTCACGTTCGCATCGTTTTGATTTATTTCAAAAATTAAATACTTTAGAAATATAAGATATTTTGAAATTTTAAGCTTTATTTCGACGTACTCTCATTAAACACACCTAGATTTTTCATAAAAAATGGATGGAAGTTCCTTTAATTTGTATTTAAAGTCTGTTTTGACCACCTTGTGTCCAGGGTTAAACAAAACACTATTTTAAAGAAATTTTGTCACATCTTACTCTTAAAGGCGTGTCAATTAATTAATTAACAACCATCTACTTTGTCATGTTAAGCTTTCGATTTTTCAAACCTTAGAGTTAATTTCCACAACAGCTGATGATGGCAACTCTAGTGTTAGTTATACACCCTTTAGACAAACCCCAAACTCAGTTGACTACAAGGAATAAATGGCTTTCGTGTAGTGTTTGTTTTCTTTTTTTTTTGTTTTTGCTTTCTGCTCCGTTTCTCGCTACTTCCGCTTTGCACATTTATTTCGCATGCAAGGCGCAGATATAAATAATTATAATTATTCAACTGGCAAAAAGCTACTGTTATTTTGCTGTAGTTGTAAGTAGTTGTATTTGTATTTGTGTTTTTAGTTGTAGCTGTAGTTGTTTTGGCAGGATAGCGAAGTGGGGTTTATTTGAAACGTGTTATGTTGAGGCACTTTATGGCTAAGAGAAGCAGACTGAGGTAGGAGGTGTTTGAAAACTTTTTTGTGTAAGCAACTTCATTGTTGCCAATAGCCTAGAAGTAGGCAATGAGTGCGGTTCATGCCAATAAATAAGGGTGCTAACAGGGTGCATTTTTCTTAGCAGTCTATTTAATTGCAGTTTTGCTTTTATTTTTTTTTTTTAATTTGAGTTACAGCTCAAAGTAACTCTATTTATAATCCAGCCAGCTTGACAATTAAATATAAGTTTTTTTTGTTCACTGTTTCGTTCACTTCATTCATGGTGCGATCTTGCTAAAGACATCGAAATAAAGCCTGAGTATGTGGCGTCTAGTTGGGAGACATCGGGGTCGCCCAACCAGCTAGACGGCGCTGTCTCGAAATTTCGTCTGCTGCTTTATGGTCTTTTTGTTTTTGTTTCTCTATTTTCTTTGTTCTCTTTTTAGTATTTTTTTTATATTATTTGCATTTATGTTCAACCTTGTCGCGTCTGCGTTGCTAATTTTGGAAAATTTTCTTTATATCTTTGCAGATTTTCCGTTGTTGCCAACTTGATTTGTATTCTGTACTCCATGGCATACGCTTTAGTGACAGCCGACACGCTTGTCTGTGAAGCGGCGTGAGTGTCTGTATCTGTATCTGTGTCTGATCCAAGTGGGACGTTCCAAGGTCTATCAAACGTCACATCTCACTAAATGTTTCGTTTTTGTGCAACGCATCTTGATCGTTGTCGTTGTATTCGTTGTTGTCGTTTTGCTCATTGTCGCTGTCTATTTAACACAACGCCTCATTCTGGCAATCAGTGCAGCACAAATTGTCAACGTCACCTAAAATTGGAGCAGCTTGTTAAATTTTGAAATAATAGCAAAAAAAAGTGTTGCTTGCACGATCACTCGATCGGATATGGTGCCACGCGAGCAACAGATGGAAACACCGCCAGAAATAGTTGGAAATTTTCTCAATTCTTTGACTGTTATCAACATTTCACAGCATAGTGTCAATGAATCGATTGCTTGCTCTCATCTAAACTTTACTTGTACACATGCTCAACATAGCTCTATTGAAAGTCATGGCTGCTATGCACTTCCGGTTGGGTCCACAATGTCAGCGAGTGCGCACGATGGCTCAAGGCAGTGTTCGAAAATGTCTAAGAAAGCCGCTGACAATTATGTAGAGAAGAAATACTTGGCGGACTATCAACACTGCTGTCCAACACCAATGTTTGTTATCATGATCTCGTTGTTGGAGGTAAGTTAAGAAATTCTTATGATTTTTATGAAGTAATGCTTCTTTTGAAGTTTAAGTTTATGCTAGAATTATTAATGCAGAAATTCAGTAACAGTGTTATGATGTGTATGATGAATAAGATATTATTAGGTATTTATTTTCTCAAAAATTCGGAAATTGTGATCGAGCCTTACTGCTTTGTGTTGTAGAGAATTTAAATTTGCCGTAGAGTTCTGCAATTGTTTTTTTGAAGTGAAAACCTCTTTAGGCGCGTTGAGCACTTTTTGATAGATAGCAAAACTATAGATTAGCGATATCATCACGCGCTTAGCTGTTAATATCTGTTGCATTATACAGTACCGAAGCGATTGCCAACCGACTACCGAAGTGATTTCTGATTACCGGAGCGATTGCCAATCGATTGCCGAACCAATTACAGATTACAGAAGCGATTACCAACCTATTACCGAACCAATTACCGATTACCAACCGATTACGAACCGATTACCCAAGCAATTACTGAAGCAATTACCAACAGAATACTAATCCCGAGCGATTACCAACCGATTACCGAAGCGATTGCCAAATAGCATTTATTGACGCGATCACCAATCGATTACCGAAGTGATTATCAACCGGTTAGCTATTACCGAAGCGATTACCGAAGCGATACCAACCCATTACCGATTACCAACCGATTACTAATTACCGAAGCTATTACCAACCGATTATCGAAGTGATTACCAACCGATTACCAATAACGAAAGCGATTACCCACCAATTGCCGACTACCGAAGCGATTACCAACTGATTACCAACCAATTACCGATTACCAAAGCGATTACCAACCGACTACCGATTACCGAAGCGAATACCAACCGATTACCAATTTCCGAAGCGATTACCGAGCCAATTACTAATTACCCAACCAAAGTAATTGTGTTAAAAATATATTATACATAAACATTAAAAAATAGTACTTTATATATTCAATAAAGCATAAATTGATAAAAAGAGTTAAAAAAGTAGAAAGCGTCTGATTTGCCGACTTTAACTTTTTTGGAAATTCATAACAGCTATGTTATTTCATTGCTTTAAGTTTTCACCTCGGCTTGCAGGACCCCCACTGCTTACTTTTTTTTAAAATTCGGTACTTGTGCTGTGTTGTGCTAGAGTTAAGAATTAATGAAAAAAAAGTATGGGACTATGTTTAACATAAAAATAACCACAACTCATAAAAATATGATAGCACACATCGGGCAGTTGTTACTCCAAAAAATATTAGCTACATACGGAAAAAATTCGAATTATCTTCACGCATATAAAATAAATGTTCTGTCTTCAACTAAGTCAGCCCTACACTTATATTTTCAAGAATTTTGATATTGTGATGTAAAGTAGTCACTTTGTGCTGTTATTCGACGTAGAGTGAATTGAATTTTTTTCTAAAAATCGGTTATTGAGCTGATTGTGCTAATGATACAAAAACCCACTTAAGAAATATTTACTGTACGAACTTTAACTTAAAAAAGATCACACTTGATAAAAATCATACCCAAAGGTATGTAAGCATAAATATTTTTCAAATGCAGCACATAATAGCACACATTGGGCACATATCAGCACAAATTATTTATTTTATATTAAAAAAGTGCAGAGCTAACTTCATGGACATCAAAAGTTTTGCTTGTTTAAGCTTAAATTAGTTTTACATTATTGTGCTGTGTTGTGCTCGTGTTTCAAACTCTCACAAAAAAAAAAAAAAATAAAAATAAAGTGGGCTGTATTAAATAAACCGCACTAAATCAAAATTATGCTCTAGCTAAAAATTCTCTTTTGAATGCAGCACACATTGATAACACATATTGAGCACATTGCAGCACAGCTTTTCTTACTTAAGAATCAAAAGAATAGAGCCCACTACATATATGCACACTAAATGTTGCGTGTTTTTAATATCATGTAGGTCTTACAGCTACTTTTTCCAGGAATTTTAAAATTGTGCTCTGATGTGCTCGAGCTGTACTGTAATGTGCAAATGTAGGGAACATTTTTATTTGTCTCTTAGTCCCGGCTAATTAGTTTTTCTAAAATCCATTATTTGTGCTGTGTTTG
This sequence comes from Coremacera marginata, assembly GCA_914767935.1. NCBI lineage: Eukaryota > Metazoa > Arthropoda > Insecta > Diptera > Sciomyzidae > Coremacera > Coremacera marginata. Next base: position 18,601,450 of record OU612047.1, read on the forward strand.
TGCTAAAGTTTCAAGTTCCAACTAAGAATCATTAGAGCGGTGCTAGCTTCAACTTAAAAATAAACCAACTTAATAAAAATCATATCCTGTGAAAAGGAAATTTATTCGCATGTGGCACACAATAGCACACAACAAGCACATTACAACATAAATTTTTTTGATTTATTATGTAAAAACGCACTTTGGAAGAGAACAGGCACCACTAACTCCTTTCATAAAAAATCTCTGCCATATGCTAAAATTTTGTTCAATATAACCCAGAACTTTACTCCTTTTTTACTCTGGCCCTTTACCCAGACTTTTGACTTCCCATACATCTCCACACATCAATAGCGGAAGGCGACAAATGTTAGCCAATTGCATGGCACTTGAGGGGTCGGTGAAGTTCAATGAATTGTTAAAATGCTTGCATAACTCTTTCTCCTCCGCCTGCCTGGCATGGATGGCTTGCATAAATAAGGTTACGTAAAAATAGCTTAACCAAAACAAAAACATAAAAAAGACACACGAACACACACATAAAATAAAATGCCAAACACTGTGTGTGCCCAAACGAAACCAATGGCAACACTTTATAAAAATAGTATTGAACGAGCAGGACTTGTTTTCACTTTAGGGCTGAGGAAGGCAGACATGAATGGGTCCTGGCTGGTAAAGCAACCCCAATCGTTGCATGTTTTGATGGCATGTTTTAATACCACTTGGTACAAGAATTCCATGGGGAGCTTATGCCAAGTCGGTTATATGAGGAAATCACAGCATTTGAAGCACTTAACGGATTAAAGTTTTTACCTTATTCAAAGGTAAGCAACTAAGAAATTTGAAGGTACTTAAAGGAAAATGACCATTTTAGAGTAGAAAAAACTTAGATTATTGATAAGTTAGGTGCATGTTTTGACAGATGTAAAGGTAGTAGTGAATAGAGCCTTAACATATTGAAAATGATAAGAGTCAATTAATTCGAAGTCGTTCAGCTTGCTGAAGTTCATAAATACACACATATATTCAATAATTCTTAACTAGAAATCTTTAGCTTTAAATAACCATTTAATAGATTTTTTTTCTGATTTCATATCCTTATCTCCTTATATAACTAATTATTGAAATAATGTTTTCCCCATTCCTGATTTGTATCCTGTACAGAAGTTAAAAATTGTAATACTAATGAAATAATTCATAAAATAGTTTTTTTTTATTACTAAAGATATTTATTTTTTCTCTAGTAAATTCATATAAAAATATAATTACATAACATTACATCAGATAAAGCAAGAAATGATTTGCTTATAAAAAATATCATCTCACAAAACACAATGTTTATGACACCTGCATACCTACGACCAATAGCATTTTATCTATAATTAGATATCTAAAGACAGCTATCACAATACTCGATTGAGCCATATGAGTCACATATAAACTAATTTGAATTATTTAAGTTTTGTGTTAAATAAAAAACTGACAAATTATTTGAAACATATGCAAACATTGCGCATTTGCCAATAAATGCGGCGTAATGGGGTTTGTTGCGTGCCAGACTAAAGGGAGACACTGCAAAATATCATTACCGAATGAGTCTATGTGCCGCCTGATAAATTTGCCCGGCGATGTTAAAATTATGCAAAAGATACAGTGAAGAAAATGTTTACAGGAACATGCAAGCACAAGTTAAACCTCAGAAATTCTTTAGTTATAACCCAAAAACTCTACTTTATAGATTATTGCGTGGATTTCAGATATATTTTAAAAATTGAATATTATTTTAAAGTTATATTGAATTTAAAACCAACCATAATTTTCAATAGGGGTATTCACACTGAGTTGGGTATGAGTAGATTGAGTAGTTTTAATGATTGCGAGCACCCTAAATTACAATTGAGTTCTTTGTACAATACTATTATCTCTCGATTTATATCGGTAATATTCACGATTTTCTTATGCAGTTAATATTCGAAAAATTTTAATGTATGAACTATTTTTATAAATTTTTATTTAACTTGCTTTTTTCGTATGTATGTATGTTTATATGTTTGTTTGTCAGTGCAACTTTGCCAACCATTTCTCGACAAGTTCTTTGTATCCGTTTGAGCTGAAATTTTGCATGCATATGTAAGTCCGGCAATGACAATGCAATATTATGATAAAACTTTTCCCACACCCCCTTTTGCCACACACATACCAATAAAAATGCTATATCATCCAAACTTCTAGGTCGATTCAGCTGAAATTTTTGGCAGTTAATTTCCGTCGAGTATAAGATGGTTTAGGAAAAATTAAAAATACATTTTAATTCAAAAACTAAAGTCACTGATATTGTGTAGTAAGCCTTTACAATAGATCGCAGTTTATATGCAGGTAAGCTTGCTAAATGATTCAATGCATTAAGCTTTTTAAATTTTAATATATCACTTACACTTACACAAATATCACTTACATTAATTTTTTCCTTTTAGTTTACGTATTTTTTTTAAATAAAAGCTTTTTAAATTTTTTTTTACTATTAAGTTTTTTATATTAAATTAACTTGTGAACGCTGATATTTTCCTAAATCACCTATAGTACTCGAAAGAAATGTACGGACAAAATTTTAGCTCAATCGTGCCAGTAGCTTTGGAGATATAGAATTTTAATTGATTTGTGGGCAGTAAAAGAGGGAGTGGCCAAATATTTTTCTAAGCCATCTTCTACTGGAAAGAAACTTATTGCCAAAATTTCAGCTGAATCAGCCTAGTAGTTTTGGAGATAGAGCATTTTTATTGATTTGTGGGCGGTAAAAGGGGAGTGGCCAAATTTTTTCTTAAGCCATCTTTTACTGGAGGGAAATTGACTGCCAAAATTTACGCTGAATCGGTCTAGTAGTTTTGGTGATACATATAGCATTTTTATTGATTTGTGGGCGGTAAAAAGGGGTGTGGCAAAAAGTTTATTACACTATTACATTGTCACCGAACTAAATTTAGCTTAAAAATAAAAGCTTATAAAGAGTACGCAATCAGGCAAGAAATCAATCTACCCTAACAAGTAAGGGGGTCAGATTGGTAGAAGATGAGTACTTGGGTATAATGGGACTTTACAAAAACAAAATGTACGGCATTTGCCATTCTACACAAGTCAGTGTGAATACCCCTAATATGTTTTGTGTTTGGCGTAGCTTCATCTAATAAACATAAGTCAAATTTTCGCGCTGATTTTTCACTTAAATACCTTTTGAAGGATTTATATTAATTCAGATAAAAATTTTACAGATGGCATCAAAATGTTGCGCTATTTGACCTTATAGTTTGTTGACCTTATAGTAGGAAAGAAAGCCGTTATTAGTAGTTTTCAGCCCTTTGACTGAAAACGATATTAGTATAATGTTGCATATGTATAATCAAAATTATAGAAATTTTAAGAACTAATAAAACGAAATGATAAAACGCTTGCAAATATAAAGTTTTTGTTTTCAAAGAAAAATAAAAAATTAAAAAAAAAAAATTGGAAACAAACTCTATAAACTAATTTGATACACTGAGCTTATCGTCATTTTTGCCACTGTAACTGAAATGTCTGAAAAGTATGAAACATATGAGTTTATTAAGAAAACATTTTTATGTGTTGCCGAATTGAAACTTTTGTTCAATCCCTGTAGAGAAATGGACTAAATTTTAAAAAAGTTCTGAACTAGTTACAAAAAGGGTCAGTACTGCTTCCTCTACAATAACCTTCCATGTTCATTTAACTGACACTTTTACGGTTTGATGTCATAGAAAATTGTCTCAATAAAAATTCCTTTTTCCTTATATCTGAACTAGTTTAAGTATGAGTGAGGTAGTTGTGGAATTGGTTTTTTTAAGTTCTGAAAATCTTGATTCAACCATGACGTTTAATGGCATAAAGGGCTCGTGTCGAAACTAATTGCATATGGTGTCGGTGGTAACTTGTACCGAAGAATCCGTGTTGTTGTCGACGGAATTTCGTTAAATGAGCACGCCATCAACGCATGCACGGAGTACCGCAGGGTTCAGTCCTATCGCCAATTTTAATCTTGGTTTTTATCAACTACCTTCTGTCGTTGACCTACAACCCAATTCATTCTTTTGCGGACGACAGCAACATTTGTCATGAATATTTCTTCAAAAAACACCCTCACACTCTTTGGAGATTGAGAGAAAAAGGCAAATTATGAATGACATACTTGATAATGACTTGAAAAAAATCTTCGTGTGGGGCCTTGCTAATAGAGTAGAATTTAATGCTAGCAAGACCAAGTGTTGCCTGTTAACCCACACACGAATGAACTGTCCCTTAGCACCCCTGAATATGAACGGTGTAGGTCTTGTGGAGTCAGATGCTCTTGACGTTCTGGGCATATTGATACAATCAGATCTCCCAGATACAATGATCACATTTTCGATGTGTCGAAAAAAGCGGCCAAGTGCCTAGGTTTTTTAAAACGGTGCAAAAAATACTTCACTTCATCTGATCTTCGCGTGATCTATGCCTCGCAAATTTGGGCAGGGGCTTCAAGATCATATTTGGAGCTTCTGGACAGGATTAACGACGTACGATATATTTGATTGGGGATGAAAATATTTCATCTTCTTTCAACTCTCTTGAGCATCGTCGCAATGTTGGTTGCCTAAGTCTTCTGTACAAGTACTACCATGGTAAGTGTTCAAGGGAGATACATGGCCTGACGCTACCAGCCCGTGTATTTACTAGGTCCATTCGCTCAGCTCTTCAAGCCCATATTTTTGCCATTGCCTCTTTGCCCAACACCACATCGCATTACATTCGTTCTCCAGTCGCTCAGTAAAATTGTGGAACAATCTCCCTGCGAGCGTGTTTCCCGGTAGTTTCAATCTGTGTAAATTTAAAACAAATCTTTACCGACACTACTCCATCTTTCCACCCTCCAACTAACTATCACCCGTCTTCCGAATCAATACAATGCTTTCGCATTTATAGGGGGCATCCACTTGGCTTAGTCTAAAAATAAATTTAATTATTTAAGCTTACATCCCATTTCAATTCCAACCCATTCTGAAATGCTCATTCTTCCTATCTAAGTGTGATACAATAATATCACTTGCAATAAAAGTTATAATACAACTAGAAAGTAGGCAGAAACTCTTAGAACTCTTAGACTACTTGCAATGCTATCATAGCTTTGATTGTAGGAATTGTCATATCTTTTACTTACATATATATGCCGCTTTCATATATTATTTATTTTATAAGAAAAGTTCACAAATTTATTAAAATATTTTTTGAACTGCATAGTGAATATTCAATACAGAAAAATAAAAAACCAAATTCAAAACGTTTTTGAACTAGTTCACATCTAGTTCTTTTTGCACTAGAAAGGAACTAGTTGGTATTTCCTATTGACTGCCATTAACTCCAAAAACAAAAAACAAACCAGAATACCAGCAATACTTACAGCAAAAAATAAAGCTATAGCGGTGAAGTCGATTCGCCTCATGTATTATTGCAGTCTCAAACTTGAAATACAATAACTTTTGTGGCTTTGTGGTGGCCACATAATAATAGATGGCCAATCTGCAAGACATACAAATAGCTCGTTATGTATAATTGTATGTTAGTCTGCTCATTGCTCAACAGAACAAAAAAAAAAAAAAATGAACCAGTAGAAGACCTAAGCGGAAGACCCACCAAGTGCGTGCCGTAGCGTACCGTACAGTATAAAAAAGGGGAACATCGCTGTTGCCTCAGCGAATTTATGTGTCCGTCCATTCGCCCGTTCATTCGACTGACAGTTTTACAGTATATGTGCAAATATATCTACAATGAGTTCGCATAGAAACAAATGCTATTCGCTATTCATATAATAAAAATAGAGTCCATCCATATGATGCGCTCGCATCGAAAGGAAACGCATGTTTATATGTCTGACGCGGTGTCTCGCCGAAATGTGCCCTCGTCTGGCCGCATGAAGATTAGAGGGGATGAGTAGGAAAACTCGTTTGTAGACGGAATTCACTGGAAATTCCGTAAATGATATTTTTATGTGCGAATTTAGGAATGCGTTCGATAAAATTGCGTATTCAGAAGATGTTATTATATTGGCACAAATGTGAGGGTGTGCTTGGGCAGGGAAATGTCATTAAAATGATTAATCGCTTAAGTGAAGTGATGATGATTGGGATTTGCCTTCACTCTCTTTATGATTTGATTAGAAAATTTCATCAAACTAGGGGAGCTTAAAATGTTGTCTAAACTATTTTTCTTCCGTACACGTTTCACTTTTCAGATCGGTGTCTTTGTCTACGATTACATTACCGTGGAATCACAGCCAGAGTTAAGCAGTCCAGCCATTCCTAGCGATTCGGTATTACTCTATCGGCCCGATCGACGTCAGGAGATCTGGCGATTTGTCTCGTATATGGTGTTACATGCCAACTGGTTCCATCTGGGCTTTAATGTGGTCATTCAGCTGCTGTACGGGCTGCCGTTGGAGATGGTGCACGGATCGTTGCGCATAGCGGTTATCTACTTGGCTGGCGTCTTTGCGGGCTCACTAGGCACAAGCGTTGTCGATTCGGAAGTTTATTTAGTGGGTGCGAGTGGTGGTGTATATGCGCTGCTAGCTGCGCAATTAGCAAATATTTTGCTGAATTTTGGTCAGATGCGTTACGGAATATCGCAGCTGGTGTCGGTGGTGATATTTGGTAAGTTGACATATTTAAATAAAAAACTCTTGAATTTTATATTGCTGGATAAATGCTAAGCTATACAGATAATTCGACTAATATTTTAACTGATATAATAACGGTGCAATACTAATACTGACTCAAGACATGGATTGAATTGCAATTTACATCAAATGATTCTCCCCTCCCTGAGCTTAGGCCGAAACCCTAATTTTTTTAGGAATCTACTAGCCCCATAAGCTAAAATTTACAAGGCTCTGTACATTTGACATTCAAAATAGATATGCTTACAAGATTTTGCGGAAGGGACTATAGAAAAAAATATTTTTAGGACATTCTTATGACTCTCTGAATATGAAATATTGCCCCACCATATAAAATCGAATTTGGCCCCAAACTGAAATTAAAAAAGAACCCAAATTTTTTTTTGACACAATTTAGTTTTGTGGAAAAATAGCCCCAAATATTTAACTTATATATTTAATGTATCATCTACCTAATATCTTCAACAAGAGCTGTCCATGCTATCTGCAATAGAAATCACCTGCAATTTTAAGACGCATTCATTGCATATCTTTAAATGATTTCTTAAATGTTTCCTTGCGGCTCTTTTTTTATAAAGATTTTCGTTGATTGAACGGAGATAAAAGGTCCGCAGTGAAAATATTTTTAAAAACATCGCGTCTTTTATAATAAAACTATTTGCCGTTGTACGAAATGTTGTTTTTAACATTCCGTTCAAGGGCAAACCCTTTTATCATAAAACACCTAGGAAAATGGTCATACGAGGATATGCAAAATATGCAAATTAAAAAATTTACTACTTTCATATATTCAACATGAATGATCAGCGACTGCTTAAAACATCCAAGGGGAATAATCTTAAATGGCTCCCAGAAATAATGTCCGAAGAACTAACGCCCGAAAAAAAATGACAAAATAGCCCAGAATTTTTAAAACATTAGATTTATAAAGAAAACACTTACTTACTTATTTAGGTGGCCATAACAATCCGTGTTATGGATGACCACCCAGCCAGCGTAGTCGCTGCACAGTTACACGCCGAACTACGTCAATGTCTTCGTATAGCTCATTCAGCTCGTGGTTCATTCGGATGCGATAGTTATCGCCGACTCGAACAGGACCGAAGATTTTGTGAAGAACTTTTCTTTCGAACACCCGCAGTGTCATAAAGAAGCACAGGTAGAACGAGCGTCTTGTAGAGTGTTAGTTTTGTCGATCGAGAGAGGGCTCTGGAACTTAGTTATTTACTGAGTCCGTAGTAGCACCTATTAGCAATTATTGTTCTTCGCTTTATCTCAAACTGACATCGTTGTTGTTATTAATGTCGGTGACAAGGTATACAAACTCCTTGACTACTTCAAATTTATAGCTGCCAGAGGAAACATGGGAGTCTAGACGCCGCGCTTCCTTGTTTGTAAACATCATATTTTATACTTTGTTTTACCCTCATTTATCGCCAAACCCACTTCGGCTGATTCCATTTCGATAGCGGTGAAAGCAGCGGTAACATATCTCGTGGTTCTGCCGACAGTATCATCAGCGTACGCAAGGAGCTGGACCTTTGTAGAAAATGGTGCCATTACGATGCACATCGGCCTTTCGTACGATCCCCTCCATGATGATGTTGAAGAGATCGCAAGACAGTGGATCGCCTTGTCTGAAACCACTTTTGGTATTGAAAGTTTCCGAGAGATCATTTCCTAGCTTGGCGGTGCTGCATGTGTTGCTCAACGTCATCCTGCAGAGTCTTACCAACTTTGCAGGTATACCGAACTCAGACATTGTTGCGTATAGGCAATCCCTTCTCGGGCAATCGAACGCAGCTTTATAATCGACAAAGGGATGATGTGTGTCAATTTGGTTTTCATGGATTTTTCCAAGATTTGTAGTAGTGTGAAAATCTGGTCTATGGTGAATTTTCTATGTCGAAAGCCACACTGATAAGGTCCCATCAGTGCTCCATCCAAAAAAAAAAAAAAACACCCGAATTTGAAATATTAATTGAGGCCGCAAGAAGGAAATTACGCCCGAATGGTTTAAAAATATATATCGAAGGAAAATAGAAACTACGCCCGAAATTTCCAGCAGTTTTTCGGGCTTTATTTCTAAATTTTTCGGGTATAATTTCCGTGATCCAGATTCAATGTAAGATTATCCAAACATAAAAGAAAGATTTTTCTCAAAGATTTCCTTCATTCTATTTGTTATTGATGTTATTCCATGAACAAGGGGTCTATGAACATTATGCCCGGATAAGGTCCAAATGGTGTTTTTTTATGATAAAATGAGTTGCCCATTTATGGAATGTGGTTTTTTACCTTCTGTAAAAGGGTAAACCATTTTATCATAACATATAGTATCAAGTCATATAGTTTGAAATTTCTTAAATTTTTGGTGAACCTAAATTCGGGCAACTCTTCTATATATTTTAATTTCGCAAAAATTTTTCCGGGCCTAAGTTTCAAGCTTATTTTTCGGGCTTCTCTTTCTTTACAAATGTTTGAAAAAAAGACCCGAAATTTTTTGGCATAAGTACCCCAAAAATGACATAATCGCCAGAAATTTCGGGCATTTTTTCCAAACAATTAGTGCCCGATTTTGTATGGAAGGTTTTGGACTATTTTGCCATTTTTTTTATCGGGCGTCAGTTCTTCGGGCGTAAGTTCCATCTTAAGCATTGCGTCCATCAAGTAATTTATGTTGTGCTGAAGAACATTCTCTCTGAGGAGCAATTACCCCAAAAATATCTAAAATAAGGAAAAATTTCCCAAATTTTTGTGTTGTTGTATTCCATCTAAAATTTGGGTCCTTTTTCATTTTTGTTTTGGGGCTATTTCGACTGTAGCCATTTTGCGCTGAACCCATACTTATACCTACAGATACAGATGAGCCTGGGACTGTTACCAAAAAATATTGGATCCAATCGTTATTATTCTTTTTTACACTATAATAGTGCGTCATAACTTATTTCGCTTTTTAAAACTTTAACAGAGCTTAGAATAATTTAAACTATTTCGAAAAACATGGGCTGAGTTTAGAAAATATATTGCGAAATCAAAATTTTTATTGGGACCTTGGAACAGCCCATAGAACTCTAGAATAGAAGTACAAAATTGTTGTAAATAAGGAATTCTAAATGGTTTAATTGGAGTATTTTTTTAAATTTTCAAAAGAAAAAATATATTTATTATATTTTTTTCTCTATCTCTTTCTTCTTATGCAGTATCTTGTGATCTGGGTTATGCGCTCTACATGCAGTACAGCGATTTTGAGATCGTGAGCAGTGCAGCGCCCTCTGTCTCATATATAGCTCATCTAACAGGGGCGCTGGCGGGCTTTACAATCGGTTTACTTGTGCTGAAGAACTTTGAGCACAAGGCACATGAAAATCTTGTCTGGTGGCTGGCACTGGGCATCTATTCGGCCTTCACAATATTTGCCATTATCTTCAATCTGATGAATACGGTGACAGCACAAATACTCGAGGAGAAAGGTGAAGTAATTAAGCAACATTTGCTCCATGATTTGGGTGTTTCGTAAGCATTAATATTTTTTGAAAATTTCCAATTCTGTAATATTTTGATACAGTTTTTGTTTAGATTTAATTAATGTAACTTAATTTTTTGTGTTGTTTTAATAATTATATTTTAAAAAATTATTAACATTCAACACACTGTGAAGCTGAACTGTTTAGGCAATTTAAGGTTTAAAATAAAGCCTAAGAGCGAAAACCCAAAACATGAAATGAATAGTTGTGATAACTACCAAAGACTGAAAATAAAAATAAAATTAAAACTGTAAAATAAATAGATAAAAATAAATTATAAAAGAAATAAGCACTAACAAAGTTATGCTATAAAGTCATAATATAAATTTAAAATCTTGTAGACAGCTTTTAGAGATAATATAGGCGGGAAACATGCGGAAAAAACTAAAAAAGTGTGTATTTGGTAAGATTAAAGAAATTGTATAGAAAGTAGATAAACAATTACTTTTTGAAATAAAGACCCATTTCACTGTTAATATTTTAATTAGAAAACTAGTCACAGCTATAAAAAATATACCATATTCCAGTTAGTGATAAAAGTATTTTTGTGGTTTTTGTGTTAGTAAGCATGGAAAATAATTAAATAAAATCCTTAAAATTAACAAAAAAAAAAAAAAACCAATTTAATAAAACAAGACACAAATTGAAATAAACAACAAAAAAGCCAAAGAGCACATAATACAGTCCAACAACAGCTGTCAAAATGATATTGCCCTGTCAAAATGGCAAATAAATGTCAAAATAAATGCCATTTTTAAACCATGAAAAAAAATTAAAAATCAATATTTAAAACTGTTACAGACATACATTCATAACAACATATTTGCTCAATTGTTGCCTCACATAAAAGTCAGTAAATAAAACATACTGTTTAAAAAATAAATAAAAAAAGAGCAAAAACAAACTGCCAAATAGTAGTTTATTAATAAAATTATGTAAATTAACGCTTATTTGTCCTGTTGTAAAATTTATTGGATATAATGTTTATACTATATTGACGACTTATACTCACAACCCTTTATCCGATAAATTTTCGAATACGATTTTATTGAAAATTTTTTTTTTTTAATATCAGATGCAGCTATGACAAAAATCTGAAAGCTTATTATTGACATTGAATAGTTTTTTTTTCCTGTATGTTTAAAAATTCATTATCTCTCTTCTGTCAGTTGTTTTGCGACAGTTGAAATTGTGTTTTTATAGTCTCCTGAAAAAATAACTTTTTGCAGATAGAGTGTTATGAATATAAGCCGTCAATATTTAAATGCATTAAAAATCCATAAAAAAAGCAAAAATAAATGTACAATACAAATAAAACACAAAACAGTTACATAAACATTTATACAGAAGATCCATGGAGAAAAATAAATCTAAAATTTAATTAAATGAAGAACAGTTTGTTTTTTTCTGTTGAAATGCAATATTTTCTTTTTTTTATATTATAGATATTCATTACTTCGTATTGAAAATAAATTATATCATTCGCATTTATTTATATTTTTTATAAATTTTTTTTTTCTACTGAAGCTCGATTAAATATTTGTTTTATCAAGCTATGCTAAAAATTTGAAAATTTAATAGCAGTTTATTTTTATTTAAACATACTATGGAAAGCACCTACTTCATTCACCTTACCTTGATGTCCATCAAGTTCATAAGCTCAAACTGTTATTGCTCAATGTCATTCTCCATAGGCAGATTAATTTTGCAGGTATATTAAATTCGGACCTGGTGGTGTACAGGTGATTCCTTATTGAACTATCGGAAGTGGCTTTGTAATCGTATTCAGAACAAGTAATCAGATGCTGCTCAGATTAAATTTAATGGAATAAAACAATAAAGAAAAAATGATTCCCAAATCTGATGCCGACTACCGTAAACGAAAAACTGATAATGATTTACAGGGATTAGGAACGGCAATATTATCCAAACTCTTAATTGGGAAGTTGCATCTATCCAACTGATTGATGTCTTAGAAACATACACTCTAAAAAATAAATACAAATTTACCATAACTATAATACTCACTTTTTGTTTAAAATTCAACTGAAGTGTAATTTCACTGCAAGTTTCATTGTAAATTTTCAATGTTTAAAATTATATACATACTTTAGTAAAATTAAGCAACATATGTTGAATTTTGCTGCAAATTAATATAAAACTATTTTTTCATTATATATTTCATTGCCACTAGACATATGTAAGTGTTGAATTTTCAACATCAATTGTATATTGTATATATTTATTCATCAATTGTATATATCAATTGTAATTGCATCATATTCTCATTCAAGTTTGGTTATGAGCAAGTAAGCAGCTTATTATTCAGTCCGGTATCCGCTCTCTAATTACAAAAATTGTGTTAAATAACGTGTTTTAATTTTATGCTAAGACTGTAAATATTTTTTGCCTTGTAATGTACTCAATATTTATATTGGAATGTGTGCGAGAAGTGCTTAATAAATATTTAAAAATTGATTTTAAGAATGCTTTGTTTTATTTCTATAGCTCTAACGACAAATTGATATAGCTTCTTGGTGCAATGGACTTGAAAGTTTTTCCTTTTTTTTATTCAGATTTGTGTGTTTTATGAATATTAAATCAATCATAAAATTAGTTGAAGCTTACTTCAGTTTTAATTGCCAAACAGGTGTTAAATATTAGTAAATAGCTGTAGTAATTTTTGTATTACTACATTATTGTAGTAAAAGTAAACAAAAGTTGTTGAATATCATTCATATAAAGGTTGTAATTTTGCAATAGTAATACAAAAATGATAGCAACATTAAACAACTAATGTTTAAGATTACTACAAAACATATATTAAAGCTTTAATATTACCATATATTTTGAGCAAAATTAAACACCAACTGTTAAATTTTACTACATATCAATAGTAAACAACAAATGTTGCATTTTATAAAGGTGTGTAAATTTACTACAGTTATAGTAGATAAACTGTTGCCTACAACTTTTGCAGTAAATTTCAACCTATTTCCAACTAATTTCCACCTAGAGACGAGGAATTATATACATATTTGTATGTAACAGTACGTTCAAAAAGTCCATAGGATGACACATAGATGGAGTTACAAGATTTTTTCCATATGATTTTTATTTAGTACCAACCTTCAAAAGATACGAATAAAAATTTGACAATAATCTGACAATTGATTCGTGAGTTATAGCATTTCGTGTGCAACTATTGTTATTGAAAAAAAATGAATGAAAGTGAATTTCGAGTTTTAATAAAGCATTGCTTTTTCATGAAAAAAAAATACAGTTTAAACCAAACAATGGCTTGATAAACATTATCCGGACTCTGCTCCATCGAGACAAATGGTAGAAAAGTGGTTTGCTGAATTTAAACGTGGTCGTACCGGCATAAATGATGCAGAGCGCAGTGGACGCCCAAATCAGACTGTTATTCCACAAAACATCAAAAAAAACCACAAATTGGATATAAACGATCTCAAGTTGAAGGTGTACTAGCTAGCTGGCATTGTAAAGATATCAAATGGTAGTGTTTTTACCATTTTACACGAACATTTGGGTATGCGAAAGCTCTGTGCAAAGTGGGTGCCGCGTGAGCGCACAGTCGACCAAAAACAACAACGAATTGATGCTTCAGAGGAGTGTTTGGTGCTGTTAAACCACAATAAAATTGAATTCTATCGTCGTTATTTGACAATGGATGAAACATGGCTTCACTATTACACACCAGAATCCAAAAGACAGTCAGCTGAGTGGACAGCAGTCGACGAACCGAATCCAAGGCAAGCAAAGACCCAACAGTCGGCTTGGAAGTTGATGGCGTCTGTATTTTGGGAAGCGAAGGGAATAATATTCATCGACTGTCTCCACAAAGAAACCACCATCAACAGCAAGTATTACTGTGCACTTTTGGATAGATTGAAGGCTGAAATCGCCCAAAAACGGCCACATTTGCAAAAGAAAAAAGTGTTGTTTCACCAAGACAATGCACCGTGTCACAAATCGATGAAAACGATGGCACAATTGAATGAATTGGGCTTCGAATTGCTTGCCCACTCCAGATTTAGCCCCCAGCGACTTTTTCCTGTTTTCAGATCTCAAGAGAATGCTTGAGCGAAAGAAATTCAAGTCCAATGATGAAGTAATCCCGGAAACTGAGGTCTATTTTGACGAGAAAGAGAAATCGTTCTATAAAAGTGGTATCGAAAGTTGGAAATTCGTTATACTCGTTGTATCGCTCTCGAAGGCAACTATATTGAATAATATAATCGAGTTTTATCACAATTTTGTTTTTTTCTTACTTATCATACGGATTTATTGAATGACATGTAAGTCTGCACATATTTTGTTGGTTAAACGGTTTATATACTTCAGAAAAAAGGTCGTATTAAGTGACACCAAAATATCGTTTTTTACGATATTTTGAGTTAAGTCGTTATTCCTTGTCGCCACAGAAATGTTAATGCTACTCTGATGAGCGCTTTAGAACCACGAGTATTGCGTAAGGGGTATATTATTTTGCACAATGCTCGTAACGCCCACAAGGAGGCGTGACAGGTATAGAGTCAATGAGTCAATTTAGATATTTCTCCCGTTATAAGAGGTAGGGTGCGATTACTGTGGCTTTTGTCACTGAATCTTTAGAGAATCTTTTGTTAAGCCTCTTTAGAGAGTTTTTCTTAAATATGACCGTCCAGATTTAGAAAGATAAAAAAAAACCTACTTTCTGAAAACGTATTTTTGTTTTTTAAATTACGGCTTCCAAAATTTGAACTTCAAATTGAAAAAACTGGAAACATTAGAATTTTTTTTTTCCCCAAGAGCTATTTATAACGTATCTTTCTAAATATACCCCAAACGTGAAAATTGAGCTAGTCTTGATGAATCTATGATTTTCAAAGATTAAAAAATATCTTTACATATATTTGACTGGTTCGTAGAAAGTCTAAAAAAGCTTAACATTTTTTAAGCAAATGATTGAAGATTATTTATTTCATAAGAAGATTCAATTCTAAAAGTTAAAGCAAAATCGGAAGTGGACAACCCGCACGGCTGATACTTTTAGTATGGAATGGCTGATATTAAATATAAAAAACAAGGATTTAAAAAAAGAGAATTTCCTTTCATTAGTTAACTTAATGATTTGGTGTCCACTTCGTACTCGTAGTCAATCAACATGCTGATATACGTACTTCACCTTTTTTTTTTTTTGTAATATTTGATATGCTTTTCTAGATCACATTCAAACATTTTATCATAAAATTTAAGAGTTTCATTAAAAAATAACGTATAAAAAACACATCTTGTAGACTCAAATAACAGTTGCACAGCAGCTTAATTTAGTCATCAAAATCAGATCCCTAGGGACATGCATGAACTTCTTAAAACAATTGACAGTGAAGCCAATGAAGAAGCTCTCAGCAACGATCTGATTTTGATATTTATATATTTTTTATGTTTGTTTTTTTTTTGTTATTTATCTGTCATTCGTTCAGAACAGTAGACATACCATGTGTAGAGCACCCTGCAAGGACCACACGTGGTTAAACGTTGAGTGGTAACTCTGGGA
Organism: Coremacera marginata; assembly: GCA_914767935.1. Lineage (NCBI taxonomy): Eukaryota > Metazoa > Arthropoda > Insecta > Diptera > Sciomyzidae > Coremacera > Coremacera marginata. Next base: position 18,617,240 of record OU612047.1, read on the forward strand.
AGTCATTGCAAAATATTTTCGAATTGCAGCAGATATAAAATTGTTAACAAAGAAAAATACGTCAATCAGTAAGAGGCGATCTATAGAGAGCAAGTATTTAATGGCGTTTAATGTTTGTTCCCTGGACGGGACGGACTCATGTCTTGAGTGACGTTATTAAGTTGTCCTTTGACCATGAAAACGTTTGCTTTATTGCCACAGCAGAACTTTTAACGGACGGGCTTAATTCGCTGATTGGTTGCTTATGCAAGTCAACAGCAGAACATGATCCACATTATTTTGTTGGTACCCTTGTTAAATCATCATTTAATGGAGCAGTAGAAGCAGCAGCGGCAAACATTATGCTATCATTTGACAATATTTTTGCAGACTCAAACAGAACAGAACAGAACAGAACAGAAAAGAACTCAAAGGAATCAAAACAAAGACCAACAACAGCCAACAACCAACTTCAGAGTCATCAATTTAATGAAGACCTTCTGTGTCTGCGCACAGATTGATGTGCTGCTGCTGGCTGCATTTGTATGCGTAAACGATGATCTTCAGCTTGTGCAAAATCTGGCCACAAAAAATGGCTTAAGTTGGTGGACAAGTTGTCTGGACCATTAATTTGTGGCAGCTGAAATAATTGACTAACTTCTGGTCAACGTATTGTTAGCATTTAATTGACTCTCGGTGAATGAAGTTGGTAGCATGGAGTGTAGCTCTAACTGAAGGTAGATCCCAGCAATTTGTAGATGCTGCACTGTAGCTCACTTCAAAAAATGCACAAGTGCAATTCCAGGAATACCACAGCACGATACAAGTCTGCCCAAAAAATGCGAAAAACTTGAGGTGTAGTTAACAAAAAACATGGCTTTTATCGTAGCAGACCCAGGCAAATCATAGCCTCGACTAAATCTTCAAACTGCGTGATCTGCGTGTTGATCTAGAGTTAAAAAATGCAGCCGATAATTAGATTAATTTGAAGCTTGCAAATTATGGACTCGCTTTTGACTTTCGCTTAGCACGCGGCTGGCTGATCGCGTTGTCCTGTTTTTCCCCTTTTTTTTTTCTCTCGCTCTCTTTTTTTCAGTTAATATTGTGCGTTGCTTCTTAACGTTATCGTCGATATTTGATTGTCAAGAGGCTGTTGCTGCTGTGCGATCGACAGGTAACACATTTGGCCACTCATTTATGCCAACAGATGATCCACTGAAATCACTTGTGCGCCCTCAGGCTATCTTTTGAGTTTTTTTTTTATTTTGCTTTTAACCTTTTATTGAAGTTTTTGCGTGTCGCAATTAGGAAGATTGGTGCACCATGTTAGCCATAATTTTAGTGTTGCTACAGATTTTTAAAAGTTTTTATAAAATATTTAAGAATGTGGTCAGTTTTTGTGGTTTTTGGGATTGCAGACATACTGAATACAATGACATGAATTGAAGTGGCTGGCAACCCTTTTTTTTTCTTTGTTGGCAAAACATGTAAAATTGAATAATTACGCAAATTAAAAAAGACTTCAAAAGCTGTATTACATACGAGTAAAGAAAGGATACCTAAATGTGGACGTTATAATTTTTGGTTAGCTGCATATTATGGTCGAAATTGAAACAGGCGAATTAAAAATAATAAATCAGGAAACTGTTTTGACCAATAATTGTTATTCGATGTCATATTATTTAAAATGGTACATGTTTGAAAACAAAGAAAGTTTGTTGACATAATATTGAAATAAATAAAAAAAAGAAAACATTTTAAGATCATTAATATTCCTCAGATATATTGACAAGGTATCAGTATCAGTGCTGGGAGATCTTGGCATAAATTTATTTTTCTGAAAATTTTGACTCCAAAAGGGAAGAAGGTAAAAATCGTATTAACAGCCTTTTTTTGGTTCTCAAAAATCTAGATCTGGATCTTGCTTTACATTGAATACGAAAACAACAAATGATCCAGAACAAAGCTTGGATCTATTCTTAAATCTAAATCGAAAGTGATTAGAGATATAATTTAGTTCCTCCATTCTCTTACCTATATTTATACAGGGTGTCCCGCAATTGTGTGCAAATATTTACGGAGCTGAAAAGTTATGTCGTGGTGAGCAGAAAATCTTATGGGAGGAGAGGGGAGATCTATTTTCCCATTCTTAGGAGCTACAGGGTTAATTAATATTTCAAGACTTTGGTTTACGTTATTGTTTCTAGCAGAAAAACTAACTCACGTAAAACTTATCTTGATAATTTGAAAGCCAATGAAATCACCTTTCCAACGGTATATCAACAAACCCCACCAACTTAACCGTTACCGAGTGTTCGTGTGATAATTTGATAATTAACTTGACTTTGATAATAACTTGATAATTTGAAAGCCAATGAAATCACCTTTCCAACGGTATATCAACAAACCCCACCAACTTAACCGTTACCGAATGTTCGTGTGAATATGAAATCAATCGATTGAAAGTACTTAATTTAAACTTTGTGTGTAAATTTCTCAGAATTTCGCGATATAAGTGAAATTTTTTTTTAGAATCAATTTTGTAATCTATTCAATTTTCTTTTCCATGACACCAAAAACATAAACATATCTTAAAAAATAAAAAAGTTGGTTGTACTGAAAAAAGTTATACTTATTAGAAAACAATGATATTATCAACTGCATAACTAATTGTAATGTCATTATATATCATTGTTATCTAATAAAGGGTGATTTTTTAAGAGCTTGATAACTTTTTTTTTAAAAAAAACGCATAAAATTTGCAAAATCTCATCGGTTCTTTATTTGAAACGTTAGATTGGTCCATGACATTTACTTTTTGAAGATAATTTCATTTAAATGTTGACCGCGGCTGCGTCTTAGGTGGTCCATTCGGAAAGTCCAATTTTGGGCAACTTTTTCTAACAAACTTTTTGTTGCCAAAAATGGAAGAACTGAACTTGGTTGACATGTGGTTTCAACAAGATGGCGCTACATGCCACACAGCTCGCGATTCTATGGCCATTTTGAGGGAAAACTTCGGAGAACAATTAATCTCAAGAAATGGACCGGTAAGTTGGCCACAAAGATCATGCGATTTGACGCCTTTAGACTATTTTTTGTGGGGCTACGTCAAGTCTAAAGTCTACAGAAATAAGCCAGCAACTATTCCAGCTTTGGAAGACAACATTTCCGAAGAAATTCGGGCTATTCCGGCCGAAATGCTCGAAAAAGTTGCCCAAAATTGGACTTTCCGAATGGACCACCTAAGACGCAGCCGCGGTCAACATTTAAATGAAATTATCTTCAAAAAGTAAATGTCATGGACCAATCTAACGTTTCAAATAAAGAACCGATGAGATTTTGCAAATTTTATGCGTTTTTTTAAAAAAAAAAGTTATCAAGCTCTTAAAAAATCACCCTTTATGTATAATTTCACTGTACTCACACGAGTACAGCTCGGTAACGGTTAAGTTGGTGGGGTTTTTTGATATACCGTTAGAAAGGTGATTTAATTGCCTTTGCAATGAGTTACCAAAATAAGTTTTATGTAAGTTAGTTTTTCTGCTATAAACAATAACGTAAGCCAAAGTCGTGAAATATTAATTAACCCTGTAGATCCCAAGAATGTCAAAATAGACCCCCCCGGCCCCCCTCCCTCCCATACGATTGTTTGCTCAGCTCAACATAATCTTTCAGCTCCGTAAATAGTTGCACTTAATTGCGGGACACCCTGTGTATTCTCTTCTTACATGTATATTGCCAATCCTATTTATTCAACATAAAAAACAAAATCGTTTTCAGTTTGTAAGCAAATAGAAAAATGAAAATATTGGAACAACCCAAAAAGTAATTATTTTTTTTTTTTCATAAAAGTTAAAAACGATTTACTAATAGTGAATTAATATTTTATTCAATTAAATATTGCCCAGTCTGATCCAATACCTTTTGCCATCTTTCTGTCATTAGCATGATCCCACGCTCATAAAATGTTTGATCTTTGTAAGCAAAAAACTGATTCAATGGTTTTTGACCTCCTCATTTGAATTAAAACGTCTAAAAAATTTTGTAGAGACCTGAACAAATGTTAATTGGAAGGTGCTAGGTCTAGAGAGTATGATGGGTGTGGCAGTATATCACATCCAGGCTTTAAAAGCTTCTGCCGAGTGGTCAAACTTGTATGTTTTTTCGCATTATCCTATTGGAATACTATGCCTTTCCTATTGACCAATTCTGGCCTTTTTACTTTAAGTGAATCGTTCAATTTGTCCAACTGATGACAGTACATTTCAGAATTGATCAATGTGTTGCTAGGTAGAAGCTCAAAATAAACGATTCCTTTGAATTCCAACCAAACAGACAGCAAAACCTTTTATGATAAATATTAGCTTTTGAAGTGCTTTGAGTCGGTTCATCAATTCTACTCCAGAATCTTTTTTGCTTAACATTGTTGCAGGTAACCCATTTTTCGTCCCCAGTTATGATACGCTTTAAAAATTTATCATTTTCTTGGCGTTTGAAAAACAAATCACAAATGTCAATGCAACGGCATAAATTTTTTTCCCCCTAAGAAGATGAGGAACTCACATGTCGAGCTTTGAGGTTAAACTTAGCCGTTTCAAATGAACATGAACGGTCGAATTCGATAAATTTAAGCTTTAAGCGATCTAAAGAGTTGTTATTCGCCGGTTTGCATCAATTAATGCTTTTATTGTGTCTTCATCAGCTTTAACTGGCCTTCCAGAACGTGGTGCATCTTCGAGATCAAAATTACAGGATTGAAAGTTTGCAAACCAGTTTTGGCACTGGAGCTCACTTAACGCATATTCTTGCACAGCATTTTAACCTTTACAAGCTATGTCAGCTGTCAAAATACATATGATTATGCCGCTTCAGTATGAAGTTGGTTGTAAAAAAATACAATTAAGTCTTTTAAAGTCTATTTTCAAAACAAAAATATGATGCTTTTTTACATTAGCATAGCTTACTCGTTATTGAAATTGAATGAGGAATATCGTGTTTTCTATTCTTTTGTTACTCTCTCTGTGATATTTGATTGAAGTGATATTTTGAAAGAAAATCTGATGCCGAGTAAAAGAGTTGTTGTAAGTACCATGATACAAGAAACAAGGTAGCCCTGACAGCTGGCTATTTTCTCACAAACGGCAATCATACTTTGACATTTGAATGCATATTCTACTTTTTATTTGTTTTTTTACTTTTTCGTTCTCTACTTTATACTATTTTTGACAAGCTATGATCACCAAAAGAACTGTCAGGGCCATTTTACTTCTTGCATCATGGTTAGCACCAGAAAAATTATCCTAAGACTGATGATGCAGGTCTGGAGCTCAATCAAAATTTTGATTGGTACGATGAAGTGTTGAAAGTTAACCCATTTCTGTCCAGCGTTGCGTATACGCAACGGTTTACTTTTATTAACCTGGAGGTCATACAGTGATAGATTTTCATAATATCCAAAAATAATATAAAATTTTAAGATTTTATCTAATCGACCTGTTTTCGCTCAAGGCTGAAAAATTACGTTTACTTATATTTGCAAGCTTGGAGAATTTAGGAATTTTCCATTTTTTCTTAAATTTAATTTTAAACCTCTAAAAAATCAAAAAAAAAATTAAGTAAAATATTATTTTTATACGATCGTCTTTCTTAAGCTTCATATTTAACTTTTGTGAATTTTGTGAAGTTTGACTGACATACGTGGTTCCCGCGAGTTGACACAACGCTGGTCTACGTTTTTGTATATTTTTTGTTGTTTTGTGGAAATTCTTGTGATCAATATTGCCGCAAAGTGCTCGACTATGCTTACAGAATATCATTCAATATCATTGAATTTGAAATCCCGAGGTGGCAACTCGACTTTTACAATTTTCTTATTTTTTAATTTTTTGATTTTGTTTTTTTTCTAAGTTAGACCAAATTAAATACTTTTGGAAAGTTTCATCGTTCTAGCTCAATGGGAACTTGGGTCAGTCCATAATGGGTTAATTTTTGCTCTAGCAGAGAGTTCTTTGTTTCTGAGGGGGAAACAACAACAAATTTGTAATGACACTTGAAGAGAGCGATGAACTCAAAAATCTATTAGCGTCTGTACAGAAGTGCGGCAGTTTTTAAAAAAAGGTCACCGTGTGAGAAAAAACTATTCTGGCAGAAGGCATAAAATGCTATGAGATGGATACTAGAGTCGTTTGGATGGATACGTTTAATCGGGTTCCTATCTATAATCAAAATGACTTCCCATTAAAGAAATTAATAGATTCGAAACGAGTTTCGAACGAATTTCGAGAATTTTTCGGGAAGACTTTTCATATGAAAATCTTAAAAAAGTTTTGAGTGAAAATGATTGATATTATAAACATACACATAATATTATAGAATAGAAATATAATAGATGACAAAAATGTTCACAAACATTTTTTTCATATAAAAATTTATGAATTGTATGAAATCTCTTTTTCATATAAAATTTATGAAAAAAAATATTCGCTGAACTCACATATTAACAACAGCAAGTTAATAAAAAGTACTTTTTTTTGCAAATTAGCCAATCCGAAAATTGATGGGTAGATTTTTTCAGATATTCTTAACGAAGCCGACGTTTTAATACGACTTTTTTTTGAAATAATGGGTGTTGTAAATACGTAACATGAGTCAAAAAAGTTGGTCATGAAATAACAAAAATTAAATTAATATCAAGCTTTTGTAAAGTCAAGCCTTAAAAAAAATCTTAATAACAAAATAAAAACAAAAAAAAATTTTTTTTTGGTCCGAGTTGAGTTGCGAATCTACGTCCGCGAGATTTGCGAAGGATAAATTTGACTTTGTAGAATCGTTCAATATATATGAAAAATATTACGTATTGAAGAATATCTCATATGTTGTCCAATTCGAAACGATTCGTTTTTTCCAACATTAGAAATTAGTTTTTTTTTTTAAATTAACGATTCATTAAGGATTAATTTTTTTTTATAAGCTATGCATTAACGATTCGTATTTTTTTAAATTAGCGGTTCATTATGGATTTTTTTTTAAATTAACGTTTCATTAGCGATTAGTTTTTTCATACACCATTCATTAACGATCTTTTTTTTAGTATTAACGATTCGTTAACGAATTTTTTTTTTAATTAATCATTCATTTCATTATTAAATTATGACTTTCTTCCGATAGCGAATTCGAAAACGAATCGATAACAAAATTCGTAAACGAATAAAATATCCGAGAATGTGGACTCGTTTCGAGTTCGAAACGATTCCGTTTCGCTTTCTGGATATTAACAATTAATCAGTTCACTGCAGTTGTTCCAGAATATTTGTGAAGTTTATTAAATACTCAGAGAAAAAACTGAAACAAAGCGAAGCTCTTAAGCTAAGCTCAGGGAAAGTGTGAATAGAAAGAGAACAGAAACAAATAAGTAGTCAATTTCTTGCGCATATTAAATCTATACTGCACGCTCTGTTGCTTGCATTAATTCGCTTGCAGTCTACTTCTACACCAGAGAAGCATTGTATTGCAGTGTATACACTCAAAAAAAAAAATCAACACAAAACTTTTGTTGGACGTATATTGACAAAAATTTATCAAATCAACCTAGGTTTTTGTCAATTTGATAAAAATTGTTCATATTGACAAAAACCTAGGTTGATTTGACAAGTTTTTTCTTTGTCAATTTGATAAAAATTGTTCATATTGACAAAAACCTAGGTTGATTTGACAAATTTTTATCAATATACGTCCAACAAAAGTTTTTTGTTGATTTTTTTTTTGAGTGTAGCACTTTTCTATAACCCTTTCAGACCGTGATGCATCGTTTGTGCGGGTGGGTTCTATCTTTAATATTTCCACTTTTATTTAACGAATGTTATAAAGAACGAAATGAATCGATTGTGCTTGTTATTGTTTACTTTTGTTTCTCACACTGTTCCGCGATTCGCTTTACCGTTACTTGACCACGCGTGGAATTATTAACAAACTTTTTAGTTTTGTCAAAATGAGTCGCAGAGGTAAGTTGTGTCTTCAATTACAAAAATATAAACAGTGTCAAACTAGTGAAGTTAACGCATTTGAACTAAAAAAAAAATAAAGTTTCATATTTCAAATAAATTTGAATCATTTGTTGCTAAAAAAATGGGTTTCAGATAAAATTTTAAACGAATGCATCAATTGTGCGTGTTGGGTTTGATGTTACTTAAAAAATGTGTTTTATTCTTGAAATTTAATTCCAAGTAGTGCTTACTGATGATGCCATTTTGGCAGCGCTGGAAGATTCGGATGCGTTTGACTTTAGTAGCGATGATGAAAATGTAGACAAAAACTATGTGCCGGGGGAAAGCACTGATAGTGAGAGCGGGGAAGGAGATGTGGATCTAGCAATAGATTCAGTACTTACTGAGATAAGCGCCAATCAAGATGTAGAGCTAGTGTGCACGGAGGTAAAATTTTCATTAACGTTACAAGTCAATAATATAAATAAAACTGTAATTTTTTGTTGCTATAGAATCGCAACAGACGAAAAGTTTGGAAAAGAAAACCTTTTTACGCACCAGTTTTGGATGTACCGGTTGCTGAGGAAGTTGTGAGTTAAAGAATTGAAAACTTAGTGTCACAGATGTTTTGAAAGACATTTCGTTAACAGAATGATGCGGTGCAGGTGGCGTTGCCTTTGGAATATTTCAAAAAATATTTTGATGATATATTTTTTGAAAATGCGGCCGATTGCACAAATCGATATAAATTTTTGCAGAAAGGTGAAAACTTAAAAACATCCGCTGGGGAAATTAAAAATTGGTTTGGAATGCATATTGCTATGGGTTGCGCTCGTTTCCCACGATTCCGTATGTACTGGCAGACGAAGTTCAAAATTCCAGTAGTAGCAGAAACAATGAGTCGGGACAGATTTTTCAAACTACGGGAAGCATTCCATGTTGTTATTCAAAATGACTTTACTGAAGCAGAAAAAAAAGCAAATGTCTTTTGGAAAGTTCAGCAATTATTGATTCAGTCAGAAATGCTTGCTTAAAAATTCCGAGACAAGAAAATGGAAGTTTTTCAATCGACGAGCAAATGATACCATTTACTGGACGTTGTCCAGTGCGCCAAAGTTTACCTAACAAGCCAAGAGGTGTTGGTTTAAAAACTGAGGTATTGACAACATCAAATGGACTTGTTCTCGATTTTGAAATATACCAAGGCAAGACAACGCCTCTTCCAGAGGAAAATATTGGACTCGGTCCTGCATTCATTCTGCGCCTTGTGCAAACACTACCAAAAGGATCGAAAGTATTTTTTGATCGGTATTTTACCACATTGCCCTTATTGGATAAGCTTCTTGAGAAAGGAATTTTTGGGACAGGAACGATAATGAAAAATCGTATAAAAGGCGTTAACTTGACTGAGGATAAAAAGATGAAAAGAGGAGATATGGAGGAGTTTTGTTGCCCTGATGATAAAGTTGTCGTTGTTCAATGGAAGGACTCAAAGTCGGTGTTATTGGCATCATCTGCTTTTGGATGCAGTCCTGTTAATGATGTTCGTCGTTGGTGCAAAAAAGAAAAGAAATTCATCGTAGTAGCCCGTCCAAATATAGTCCGGCAATACAATGAATCAATGGGTGGTGTGGATATTTGCGACCAACAAATGGAAGCTTACCGCTGCTTTTTCAAAACTCGAAAGTGGCCATTAAAAGTAGCTATACATTTTATAGACTTGGCATGCTGCAATGCTTGGATGGAGTACCGAAATGATTGCCGAGTAATCGAAAAACCACCAAAGGATACGCATGATTTATTAAGTTTTCGACTTGCGTTAGCTGAGGCATTGGTTGCAATTCCAAAAACTACTAACGTGGAGTGGAGCTCTGACTCCGAAACAGACGAGGCTGAAACTGCTCCACAACCAAAACGGTATCGCCCAGCGGACCAGCCATGTCCCGAAAAACGACTGGATGGCTTTAATCATTGGCCGGAAGAATTAGACTTAAAATCAGCCCGTATGTGCCGTCGCAAAGACTGTAAGTCGCGTACGCGCACACGATGCACAAAATGCAATGTGTTTTTATGTTTCAGCAAAAAAAATAATTGTTTTAAGCTGTATCATACTGATAAATAAACAGAAATTAAAAATAGTTAAAAACTGAGCTTAAGTTATTTTAAAATGAAATGAGACCGAAATGCATCAATTGTGCGTGTCCTGAAAACCCTTGAAGGATATGTAAATTGCGAAACCTAAACATTGAGAATAGTTTCATACCATATAACGACCACATATTCCAAAAATCATAAAAAAATGTTCAGTAGATAAGCGTCGGGTCTGAAAGGGATAAGAAACAATACAATAGTGCGGGGAGTTGGATCCCCTGAACCGACGACATTAGAGAGTGAGCAAGGGGGCTCCCAGACGTCGTCGGCAAGGTGATGACTGGCAAGATTGCATGCAAAGTCAGCGTTTATCAGAGCTGTAAAAGATTGCAATCATTTCACTTTTTAAGTCTTTTGATTTTGTTGAAATTGATTGCAATACATAATTCTTTTTTGGTTCTTCTGACTTGAACATTTGAAATCACCAATCACTTTTAATAATTTTATTGCAGTCTCGCATTCTTTTATGTGGCAATTGATTGCATTCACATCACTTCAAGTCAGCTGGGACTTCAAATCCTTTGATTAAAATTCAGACAACATAATTCATTGTAGAACATGTTTTCGTATTGATTTAAAATTGTTTTTTTTTTTTGAGCACTAAGTAACTGGTAAGTTTTGATTTTTATTTTTTAAGGTAAAAATATAAAGCAAAAAGTGGATCGAAGCTTACAGTTCAGCATGCGTCATCACCATCATCACCATCATGCATGGAGCGTGCATTTTCTGCCTTAAAATTAGTTAAAATAAGAAAAACTTTCGTTCAACCGTAAACTTACATCCACATTTTGCTTTTTATTTTTGCCTAAAAAAATAAAAATTAAAACTTACCAGTTATTTAGTGCTCAAAAAAGTATCGCTCAGATTTTGCTTTTAGTTTTTGCCTTAAAAAATAAAAATCGGAAATAATTATTATTTCTTGCTCAAACTTTGAAAAGTCAAAATAGAATATCTTATTTTTGCTTTTTATTATAAAATGCATAATTGGTACGGTCTCTGAATTGATTGATTATTTCAATTTCAGAAAAAATTGCAGCCATGTACTTGCTAGGTACTCCGTGAAAATCAAAGTGAATATCTAAATAAAATGCGTCGTTGAACACAAGAGAGGCAAAACTATTTTTTAAAACATCAATTGTTTTTGCAATTGCAATTGCAAGTACAATTTCTTTACAATATAATTAATTTACATGTTTCGTTAGTATGGAATTCTTTTAGATTCAGTATTTTATTAAAAATTTAATTGCACTACTTAACAAAGTTTTAAGAAGATCTTCCTCACTAGCATGTTTAAGTGAATATTTAAAAAATTGGGAGTGGTGGAAAGAAACGGAAGCCGGATTCAGAATCAGCTCAAAATTTTGAATAAGTATATTGCGTAAAAACTCTTAAATTTGTGTTACTTGAATGCATTCACAAGTCAAATCAAATTGATTGGGAATGGTAAAAATTAAATCAAGTCATGATTGCACAAAATGATTTATAAATCAAAATCATTCAAAATGATTGGGACTTAATTTTTCTCAAGTCTTATTCACGATATTGAATAAAACTGCAATCAAAAAATTCAACCAATCCAAATGATTGCAATCTTTTACAGCTCTGGCGTTTATAAATTTAGGTCATGCCAGGATCCCATAGGGTCTTCTCATATAGACGTAGCTGAGAGCGTTTGAAGGTAAATGCAGCGAAGACAGTCTCAAGAAGTGCTCCAGAGGAATCAAAGCTGAAATCAGCGGTTCTTACAACTGAAAATTTGAATGGCATATATACGGTGAAGTGTACGGGCTTGAACCTATACAGGTTAAAAAGAAAAAACTATCAAGGTTCTAATTATTGTGAATTTACTAAAATCAGAATGTTTTCTTTTAGTTATTAATAAAAAAACTTCAATCAAAGAAACATTAAAATAAGCGTTTCCTCAAATGAGAAGGATATACAATGTGGAATTATCAAATAAAGACGTTCCAAATCCAAGTCTAAAATATTCAAATTGTTCAAACTTGAATATATCCAAAAAGTGTTGCTTTCAAATCTTAGCGGATCACAAAACAGAATACATAAACTTAGGTTAACTTCATGAAACACGCAACCAGCTGTGGTCAGGGCAGGTGCACAAACCCAATCATTATGTTTGATTTTTTTCAACTGATTCTTTTCGACATGAATACATTTAAACACGTGCTGGTGCATGAATAAGTCATTGGACTTTGGCAGACAAAATAGTTTTTTGTTTTCAAATTCAATTTTTTTCACCAAGCGGGGCTAAAAAACAAATTTATTCACTTCAGATATAAATGCCTACCCAAAAATCTGAGAGCTTCAAATCTTTTAAATTTAATTTTGCACAAGTTTGTATGATCTAAATCTCGACTTTATTTATAGTATACAAATATAAAATAGTTGAGTAAATTATGTTAGTTTATATTCATATAAACATTAATAATAACAAACATAATTATTTATGAATGTCAAATGTTGTGTGAGTGTTAAATAGTTCTACATTTAGAATATTTAGAACAAATAATTTTCCAAAAGTGCCAGAATAATTAAGCCAAATTAATTTGACCATATTAAGCAAAGCGTTATCGTGTTACAGATTTACAAAATCCCAATAAATATAAATTTATATTTATTGTGCTTGGTAGTAGTTTATTTATTTTGTTTTTTTTACTTGTTATTAGTGTTGTTTGTCATGTATGAATTAAGTGCGCTCTCAATATATTGTATTACATTTTTGGTAATTTGCCATAAACAGACAGCAAGAGCGTCCCTGGTGGTTGCGGGCTTAAATTCCGATTTTATTGGATGGCGCAACAGTAGTTGCAAATGAACATCAACATAAGCTGGCCAATTGGCTAAAAGGTTGTTGTTGCTATTCTCTTTGTTGTTGTTGTTGTGTTATTGTTGTTGGCCCTATTATAATAATGAATTATTGTGAATATTGCTATTGCTGCAAAGTTTGTCAATTTATGAATGAGTTTTTCATGCATTACTTAAAAGACTTAAATTCCAAAATAATCAAATCGACATTTAACTTTTTTTTTTTAAAGAAGATAAACTGATACGCGGATACAGGTGCATTGTAATTTATACTAGTATCACCTGTGGCCGAAATTCGGCCAAATCAAAATCGGTTTTTTTCTTTTGTTTTTTTGCTAAACTCATCAACCCATAGCCTGAACAGAAGTACTGAACAAAAAAAAAAAGCAATTATAAATGTCTTCGCATGTGTTATATGAAGAAAGCAGAGGTTAAACAGTTTTTTTGACGCTGACTCTCATTTTACTCTTACTCGCGTACGTTGTTGGTTTCTCATTGTCCCATTAGGAAAAAGGGTTTTATACATTTGCTTAGTTTTACCTATCTTAAAGGCAATATATTCGAATAAAAATTATATTGTGCATAGCTACTCGAAAATACCTTTCCATCGATATAGTTTTTATGTACTTTTTATAGTTTTATGTAACACAGGTAAAAAGGGATCACAAACTTTTTTGTTTGCGTATTAACCCTATAGGAACAAACAAATTTGTTTTTAAAGACAACTAATTAAAAAACTAATCTAAAATAAACCAGTAGGTATATAAACTACTTTGAATTATATTAAGGCGGCATCCACTTCAATTCTAAATAGTTTTGATTGCTTTATATATGAAGTAATTGAAATACTACTTAAAAACAAGTGATTAATACTTTTAATTGTATTAAGGTGGCAACTACTCTGACTTTGACATGTTTTAATTGCAAATTTTTATTAGATTACAAGTTTATATATATTTAACCATGTCATTTCATCAAATATTATTATCTTTAGGCCATCAGTAATAGTTTTCAATTGGTTATTTTAAAGTAATTAAAAAAATAATTTAAATATAACTAGTTTAACAAGTAGTTGAAAATATATGCGGTTTTCAAGAGATTTATTTTAAAGTAGCTAAAAAATAATTTAAACTTAAGTAATTTAACAAGTAGTTGAAAATATATGCGGACGAAAGTTGATTGACTTATGTAGCGGACATCACCATACAAAATATGTTAGTTCGTTTTATGGGAAAAGTCAGAATTTCAACTAGTTGTGGTTGACAAAAAACTACTTTATCCTTCCTTTTTTTTCTTTTTTCCTACAGGGAATATATAGATGAAAAAACATTATCTATATATTTATTCCTGCAAGGGTCCCCTTATTGCAGCAAATCTACAAATGCTACAACAACGCTTGATATATCATTAGAAGAGTAGGTGTCGGAAAGTTGTAGGTTTTTGAGGTGTAGGCAGAAAATTATTAGATTTTTGAAAAGTGATAGCGTTTAACAGATATGAGTGTTTAAATTTGAAAAAATGACTAAAGACTGATAGCGTTTAGCAGATATAAGTTTTTATATATGAAAAAAGTGACAAAAAGGCTTAAGACCCGAGCTTGCTCTTATGTAAGTGAGAAAGTGTGATTTTCAAAGCGAAGTAGGGAAGTCCACCCGATTTTCGCGGCGTTATCACTAGTCATCAATTATTACTATAAGATTGTTAATTTTCAAAGAATTCGTAACTTAACTTTTTGGTAAATATCAATGTTATTGTAAAAAATCAATTGAACTTAGATAGTTTAGACTACTTTTTAGACAACTTTTGAGACGTAACAGTAGTTTTGGCTTTACGGCCAAAACTAGCCAAAAGTTTTAATCAAAACTGAACTTGGTCAATTTTGAATTTGAGTTCTGAATTTGAATAATCATGGCAAGTTTTAAAATTAAATATACCCTGTAGGAAAATCAACTAATTTAAAAGTAGTTGAAAAAGTAGTTTTTTGTCAACCACAACTAATTGAAATTCTGACTTTTTTCCATAGAACGAACTAACATATTTTGTATGGTGATGTCCGCTAAATAAGTCAATTGACTTTCGTCTGCATATATTTTCAACTACTTGTTAAATTAGTTAAATTTAAATTATTTTATTAATTACTTTAAAATAACCAATTGAAAACTATTTAATATTCCACTTACGGAAGATGAATTTAAAAGCATAAACATTTTAAATTTCTATACATCAAAGAGATCATTTATTTGACTGTTTTAAAAAATACATAAATACATAAATTATGCCAAAAAATCATGCCTGGTCGAGACAAATAAATTCTGAAATATAAAATCTGAAAGCAAAATGTAAACAAAGTTAAAAGTGGTCAGAGTTTTTTAATGGAAAATTGTGAAATGTCGTTTTTTGTGGTGTTTTAATTGATTTTAAAATAATTCAAAAGTGATTCATGTTAATTCAAAAAAGGACTAGTAATTGCATTCAAGGAGCGCAACAGGAGTACGCTGCTAGGGTAGATATAATTTCATTATTCCTTTCTTCATTGGACTATTTCTGCTTCCAACAGGTGATAGTTTCAGAAGCTGGAGGAACTCTGCGCTCATATGTGAGCATGCGTACCACGGAAGCAGTTTCCAAAAACGGGCACGCTACCGCCTGGGTACATGAGCGAAGGTGCCGATCCAATTGATCGGTATTGTGTGGATACTGCGCCTGTTATTTAACACGAGCCAGCTTTTTGATGCTTCATTTCATTTTGCAACCATCTATCTTGGTCGATGGACACACCGATATTTTGCTTAGTGCTTATTTTAAGTGTTAATCGCAATGAAGTGATGGAGCAGGCTCGACGCTACGTAGGGAAAGGCGTGCGTCTTTACTACTGAAGTGATGAGGTGTTTGCTGAATGGTTAAGCAATGCATCAATTTCCGTACAGAGTCCAAATTGTGCAATGTTTGCTAAACACTACCAGTTTCTAATTTGAATATCTTAAATAATAAAGAATTTTTAATCCTTTCACAGAGTTTTGAGGCAATTTATCAGTTTTAAAGTGTGTTTACCACGTCTGTCTTGCAGCTCAATGTCGTAAATAAAAAAATATGTCTTTTTGAAACAAAATTTTAGTGGAGCCTAAAGTTAATAATATTTAATGAAATAACATGGTTAAATATATATAAACTTGTAATCTATAAAAAAATTTGCAATTAAAACATCTGAAAATCAGAGTAGTCGCCGCTTTAATATAATTCAAAGTAGTTTATCAACCACTTGTTTTTAAGTAGTATTTCAATTACATCATATATAATGCAATAAAAACTTTTTAAAATTGAAGTGGATGCCGCCTTAATATAATTCAAAGTACTTTATATACTAGTTTATTTGAAATAAGTTTTTTAATTAGTTGTTTTTAAAAACATGTTAGTTTGTTCCTATAGGGTATTTGTTGAACATTTGAAGTTGCTAACATTTAAGTCAAAATGGTATACTCAATCAGTGGCAGAACTGCCCGTGGGGAGGAGTGGCGGATTGACGGGGCGGGGTGTATGATTTTTATGAAATTTTTTCAAAATGAGTCCTTGAAATAAAATATAAAACTTAAAAGTATGCCTACTTTTGGAATCTATACTATTTTATGATTTTCCTGTTTCTTATAACCTTTAGATGTTGAAGCTACAATTTTGCTCATTACGCAGAACATACGGGTTTGATTTCGATGGTGCGCATTATAAGATAGATGTACACAACATTCCGTCTAACCTTTTGTAAAAAATTTTCCAAATCAACAAATGAGGGGAGAAATTATTCATATAAATTTTCGAGTAACGTATCAAGTATATCAATTTTTTTAATATATAAATTGAGGTTGTTCAATAAGTTTATAGAATAGAAATATAAAAGATAATTTTGTGGCCTGAAATGCTTTTAATTATTCACTATATTCTCCAAGAAGCTTCTAGCACATTTGTTCCAACGGCCCTCTAATTTGTGGATCACATAGCTGTAGTCCCTTTTGGAATGCCTCCAAAATACTCTTCTGTTGCTGCTATCACCTCTTCCTTTGACGAAAATCGTTTTCCATGCATGCATTTTTTGAGATGTAAGAACAGCCAGAAGTTAGAGGAAGCTGCATCTGGTGAATAGGGTGGATGTTCCTACATTTCGTACTTCAATTCACTGATTTTAGCGATATTTTTTTGACCTTTGTGAGCAGGTGCGTTGCCCTGATGAACAATGTCTTTTTGCTTCTACAAACCGAGTATTTTTTCACGAATCTTTGCGTCGAGCAGATCCAAAAGGTTGCAATGATATTCAGAATTAATTGTTTTTCCAGTTTGGAGATAGTCCACCAACAATATCTCTGCCAAAAAAACGGATAACATTACCTTATTTGCATATTTTTAAAAACAAACTTGCCTGGAAGCCAAAGTACCAGGTTCACACCACTCTTTAGCTTCTTGTGTTGTTTCAGGCTCATGGTGGTAGATCCAAGTCTCACCCATAGTGATCCTTTCTAAAACGCTCCAAATGTTGCTGAGAAAGTTTCATTCGAATGTGTTTTTTGTTTCATTGTCAACGAAAGTGGCACCCATTGGGCACACAGATTTTTGAAAGCCAAAACTTCACTTAAAATATGTCTGACACTGCCTAATGAGATGTCTTTGGCTTCTACTAAATCTCTCTCAGTCAATCGACGATCTTCCAAAACCATATCCTGTATTTTTGCTATGATTTTTAGTGTTGAATATTTTTGCGGACTTTCTTGACGTGGAATGTCTTCAAGACTTGTACGATCACGTTTAAACTCAGCAACCCAGTTGTACACTGTTGCTAGTGAAGATAAAGAGTTTTTTTACACTTCAAATAATTGTTCATGAATTTCGTTTGTTTGTGCAAATTTCAAAAATAAAAATTCAATCACTGTACGATACCTGATTTTTTCATATTAAAAAACACTGAGATACGTCTACTTTGAACAGCTATATCCCAGTAGAAATAAGCAGGTATTCGAAGGGCTTCTAGCAGGCCTTAAAATGGATGTCAGAGACCTAACCTACTCATATCCAAGCCCATATACTTTTTTATATGAAATGGCCAAATTGTCCATGCCTTCCGCTCTCCCTGCTTTAAAGAGGCCTGCTATAAGCACTACTTCAGAATGGTAACGACGTTGATTTTTATTCAGTATTTTTGAATTAATATATATTTTAACTTTTAACGAAAAAGTAACCCTGAAATATAAGCAGAACCAGTATTTTTAGGAAAAATATAATTGTTATACTGCCCTGCGTAGGGAAAAATTAGGCCTCATAGAAGCGCTCGCAGAAGCAGCGAGGAAGTCATGTGTCTTACCGCCAAAAGTAGACGAGACCTAGCTTCATTGCCTATTGGGATAAGACTGAGTTGTTAGATCTGCATGACCCTTATAAGAAAGTAGTTCCATTTTTAGAAAAATAAAATGGCGAACGTGCTACCGCCATATATGTGTGATTCTAGAAACTTATTGAACAAGCGACCTCGGCGGCAAACCTCCAACCGATGGTCCAAATTTTCGATGACGCTGAGGCATAAGTGTGGTTCTATGCCTTTAATGTGCCGAATTATCTCATCCTTTAGCTCTTGAATTGTTGCTGGCTTATCGACGTACACCTTTTCTTTCAAATAACCCCAAAGAAAGAAGTTCAGCGGTGCCAAATCACATGATCTTGGCGGCCAATTGACATCGCCACCACGTGAGATAACACGGCCATTGAATTTGTCGCGCAAAAGATCCATTGTTTCGTTAGCTGTGTGCCAAGTGGCACCGTCCTGTTGAAACCACATATCGCCCACATTCATATCTTCCAATTCGGTCCATAAAAAGTTCGTTATCATCTCACGATAGCGAACACCATTCCGGTAACTGCCTGACCGGCCTCATTTTGGAAAAAATACGGCCCGATGATGCCGCCAGCCCATAAACCGCACCAAACAGTCACTCTTTGTGGTAGCATTGGTTTTTCAACAATCACTCTTGGATTATCATTCGCCCAAACGCGGCAATTCTGCTTATTGACGAATCCACTGAGGGGAAAATGTGCCTCATCACTGAAGATGATTTCTTCGAAAATTGTTTATACACTGTTACCATTTCTTGCCACCGTTCTGACCATTGACGACGCTTGAAATGGTCAAGAGGCTTTAGTTCTTGAGTCAATTGAAACTTGAAACTTTCTTTTTTAATATTTTCTTTAATCGCTAAATAATTTGATTCAGGGAATTGTCTTATATTAAATTATATTGAAAATAACTTTAACAACATAACTTTTCATTTATATAAATTGTATACAAAGTTTTATGCAAACATTTAATCATAATGTCGAAATCTAACCTCGAAATTAGAAGTTGGGAGTTCTTTTGAAGTACAAAGTTCTGGAATTTTCTGAACAAATTTTTTTCGCAGTGCTAGAATCAAATTAAATTTTAATTCTAGGATCTGGTTTAATCAACTAACATAAGCAACCTGCAAGTAGTTATCCCAACGTGAATTTGTGTGACTCGTTAAACATCAATAAGGAATATAATTCCTTTATATTCAGCTTTTAACCCTTTGCGACACTCCGTAAGAGCTACTAGAATGTGCTTTAAATGTGAAAACTCTAAAATTCGCTTTTAAATTTTGAACTATATCATGTTCTTTTTACATACTTTATTTTTTTTTTTTAATATCATATTGGGGCACTTTGTATACTTTTCTGCACTAAACCAGCATGTCGTGTCGCTTCAATCCGCCAACATTTTCAAAGTGCGTTCTTCATCGTTTCCACCGCCAAGCCACGGGCTGCTAGCGAGTAAAGCTTGTGTGGTTTTTCACTATTTCACCCAAGGGAGCAATTGAATGGACGAATGGACACAAACACACTCACACATGATCACACTTATATACCCATTAATTTTGTTACATAAAATTGTGTTTATATGTATGTGTATTTCTTCGTAAGGCGATGAAGTTTGTTTGTATGTTATATTTTTTGTTTTTTTTTTTGTTATATTCTACTTTTTGGCCAAATTTCACTTATTTATGACCCAACTGCGAAATTGTATTTATGTAGCTGGTGATACACAGAGAATGAGATTTGAACTAGATGGCGTGGAATAAATGCAATTGGGACAGCTCGACGCATACATGTTGCGGTGTTGTCTTTTTCGATTGGGGGATTCCTGAATCGTTGAAGCACACCACATATTTGTTCTTTGGTCGAGTACATTTGGGAGTTGGATGGATGTGACACGCGCTGTCACAGTGAAAAGAGGAAAACTATCTCAAAAGTCCCAAAAGCACTCAAACAAGTCAAGAGCTTAGAGTGTGTATCTGCGAGCTTATGGGGTAGATTTGGGAGAAGTATATGGGTGGGTATGTGTGGGTGTCACACAAGCCAAGGCTTTGAAAAATTCTTTCGAAACATCGTTGACGACTGACTGCCTGCTGATGCAGCTAAGAATCACTTAATGACACAATCGATGCTGTGGCCGAATTTTACTATCTTTTTATTTTTTTGCTATAAGCAATCAAAGAATATTTATATCTGCTATCTACTGAGCGCACTTTATTATCGCGATTTACGACAGTTTCTTAAAGTTATTTGAATATTTGTTTTATCTTTATTTAAGATTATGGATGTTTTCGATACTAAAAATATTATTTATTTGGCCTTTTTTGTAGATATGAGGGATATTACGTAAAGCGAACAACGAAACGAATTAATCCTTTAATTCTCGCTTCTTTTGGAAACCTCTATTAGACCAAAACTGGTTTACTACATTGATCAGTTGTATGATTATGAATTTAAAGCATTATTATAAACTACAATCGTTTTAAAACTTCAAAAAAATGGTGGAAAATATAAAGACAAAGAATAAAAAAACAAAAAAAAAGACGTTGTAGTCAGGTAAAGGTAAAGGTAAAGGTAAAGGTAAAGGTAAAGGTAAAGGTAAAGGTAAAGGTAAAGGTAAAGGTAAAGGTAAAGGTAAAGGTAAAGGTAAAGGTAAAGGTAAAGGTAAAGGTAAAGGTAAAGGTAAAGGTAAAGGTAAAGGTAAAGGTAAAGGTAAAGGTAAAGGTAAAGGTAAAGGTAAAGGTAAAGGTAAAGGTAAAGGTAAAGGTAAAGGTAAAGGTAAAGGTAAAGGTAAAGGTAAAGGTAAAGGTAAAGGTAAAGGTAAAGGTAAAGGTAAAGGTAAAGGTAAAGGTAAAGGTAAAGGTAAAGGTAAAGGTAAAGGTAAAGGTAAAGGTAAAGGTAAAGGTAAAGGTAAAGGTAAAGGTAAAGGTAAAGGTAAAGGTAAAGGTAAAGGTAAAGGTAAAGGTAAAGGTAAAGGTAAAGGTAAAGGTAAAGGTAAAGGTAAAGGTAAAGGTAAAGGTAAAGGTAAAGGTAAAGGTAAAGGTAAAGGTAAAGGTAAAGGTAAAGGTAAAGGTAAAGGTAAAGGTAAAGGTAAAGGTAAAGGTAAAGGTAAAGGTAAAGGTAAAGGTAAAGGTAAAGGTAAAGGTAAAGGTAAAGGTAAAGGTAAAGGTAAAGGTAAAGGTAAAGGTAAAGGTAAAGGTAAAGGTAAAGGTAAAGGTAAAGGTAAAGGTAAAGGTAAAGGTAAAGGTAAAGGTAAAGGTAAAGGTAAAGGTAAAGGTAAAGGTAAAGGTAAAGGTAAAGGTAAAGGTAAAGGTAAAGGTAAAGGTAAAGGTAAAGGTAAAGGTAAAGGTAAAGGTAAAGGTAAAGGTAAAGGTAAAGGTAAAGGTAAAGGTAAAGGTAAAGGTAAAGGTAAAGGTAAAGGTAAAGGTAAAGGTAAAGGTAAAGGTAAAGGTAAAGGTAAAGGTAAAGGTAAAGGTAAAGGTAAAGGTAAAGGTAAAGGTAAAGGTAAAGGTAAAGGTAAAGGTAAAGGTAAAGGTAAAGGTAAAGGTAAAGGTAAAGGTAAAGGTAAAGGTAAAGGTAAAGGTAAAGGTAAAGGTAAAGGTAAAGGTAAAGGTAAAGGTAAAGGTAAATAAGTTGATAGTTTCATACAGTACACTTTCAATTTTTTCGATTTGAAATTTTTCGAACAACCGACAGTATACTATGGTACTGAGTTTTCCATGAACAATTTTGAGATCCTTTTTAAAGCCTCTAGATGGATTTCTATAAGAAAGGTGTATAAAAAAAATCTAAGTTCGCAGCTGTATAAAATTCCTTTAAATGATAGGTACAGAAATTAATAATGATCTGCTGTCGTAAACGGAAAAATTATTTGCAAAGATATCCAAGTCGATCCAAATAATAAAAACAAAAAATGTATTTCAAAATCAATCGAAGATGAACCGAATAATATTAATTAAAAATTGTAAGCTACAGTTCAAAACGTAATAGTAATCAAAACCATTTAACCAACAAGCATAACCGTAAATAATTTGAAATTTTAGACTAAATGTACCATGCTTTAATAGTCAACATAGACACTTAATTAAGTTAAAATCATAAGAAAAGTCTTTAAATAATCAAGTCCATAACCGTGTGAGACGCCTCACAAGTGCTGAAAATAACTTAATTATTTATTTTCAAAACACAATCATAAGATTGCCGCTCATCGGACATCAAAAACTGACACACTGTTGAAAATCTTACGCCGAAAATGGGCGTTTAACGGCGTGTGGTGCACAGCGTTCAAGAATTAAATTCTACAAATATCTAAAAATTAATTTACGTTTATATGTAGCTTACTCCAGCCTATACGCTGCACTCGCCTACCCAGTAGACGGTGCATCTTAATAACCACAATGAAACAGCAAACAAAAGGCAATCAATAACATGCTTTAAGTTCTATTATTGTAGAATCATCAACATCAACACCATCAGCGGCATGCATCCATTCACATCATCACTTTGTGTGCATCAAAAGCTGACTTAGACCGACCGACGACCGAGCAACGACCACACGCAGCCCCAGCAACAACAACAATAGTATTATTTGCTTTAATTATTATTTTCAGGCCTAAAGTTCAAACCAAACTCAGATATTATATCAATATAATATGTTATAATATACAATAGGATTAATATTAATATTGTTGTTTTGATTGTTTGTTGTTATTCTTGTTGGTATAGTGTTGATGTTGTTGCTGCTGCTGCTGATGGAGTTATCACCAATTCATTTATAAAAATTGATTGATAATTCATGCTCCATGCCAACTCGTAGAGTTTCCCCACAGTAATCATTAATAATTAAAGACGTCATAATCATCATTGTCATGAAAAATGCATCCATCATCAACAGGTATATCAATGAATATACCGCTTAGAACAATAAGTTGAGCCGTTTTAATTGGGGCCTTTTTTGGTAGAATTCCTCAAAATTCACACACATTGGCTTAGATAAAAGTGGTTTGAGGTCATTGTTCTAGTAATGAAAAAGAAAATGTGTTACCAGCTCTGTTAATGATTTCTGTAATGATACACGTATTTTAAACATTCGCAAAAAAGTTTTGATATAATTCTCAATGACTTTAAGAAAATAAAAATAATAATACTAGATCTAGTGAAATATATCAAAATAACTTCGAGGATGGTAAGCAAAGATAAGTTAAGTTAAGTTAAGTTAAGTTAAGTTAAGTTAAGTTAAGTTAAGTTAAGTTAAGTTAAGTTAAGTTAAGTTAAGTTAAGTTAAGTTAAGTTAAGTTAAGTTAAGTTAAGTTAAGTTAAGTTAAGTTAAGTTAAGTTACCATAAGCTTAACTTAAGCTTGACCCAAATAAGGTATGGTTGGGAAAGGTTAGGTTATTACATAAGGTAAGGTAAGATAAGGGTAAGGTAAGGAAAGGTAAGGGAAGAAAATGGATTTAAGATAAAACAAGATAAGATTAGTTGCTATAAGATAAGATTATGTAATGTAAGATAAGCTAGGGTTATGTAAGTTTAATTAATGTAACGAAACTTAAGATTACTTAAGTTGTGGTAAAAGAAATTAAGTTGGGGTTAGGTACGATAAGATTTTTAACGGTAACGGTGAGGTACGATAAGTCCAAGTATTGCTACATAAGAAAGGAATAATAAGCTAAGACAAATTGATATAAGCTCAGCTACTTTTACTTTAATCATATTAACTTAATTAAAGTCATGGCTTTAACATTCACAATTAACTATACAATCATGGATTTATCGGGCACAATTACAAAATAAAGCTTTATTTACGATCATAATGAAAAATTTGGAGACAAATAAATAAAATGTTCCTAAATTTTGCTAGCCATAGGAACCTATGAACCATGAACTTAAATAAGTCTATGGGAATGACCGTAACGCAAATGAATATAAAATAAAATTATGAAAAAACAGAATCTGCCTGTCAAGCAAAAAAAAAAACACAAAAAGATTAAAGTTCAACCCAGAATTCCACATAAATGATTCAATAAAACTACATAAGGCCCACCCAAGAAAAAAGTTCACACAATTCAAGCTCAGCTCTGGAAACAAAGTAATTAAATGCGTATATATGACAAATGATTAGAAGTTTGTTAATTAAAATGGAACATAAGACAACAACAACAAACTGTAACATTATTTGGGGCATATATACAAAAAAGGTCTTTAAATAAACGTTAAATTAAAGGCTTAATATGAAAAAAAAATAAACAAAAACAAAAAAAAAAAGTCTAACATTAAAACTCAAAAATGCAAAAAACAACAAAACTTCGTAGTTGTAGCAGTTAAAGTATCTTTATCTACAAGTTGAAGCATAATCGTTGAAATACTTCTGCTTGACTTTTGTCAACTGCAAGAAAGTTGGTCAAAATTTTGCCTGGTGAGCTGAGGAAATGGTGGGAAAAAGTTTTTTTTTTCTTTTATTTTCTTGACTTTGTTGTTTGTTGTTCGTAAAAGTTTTATGATAAAAAGTTATGTTTTTATGAGTTACAAAAATTTCCGCACGTTTTTTTGTGAAAACTGTGACTTTTATGTGTTAACATGGCTAACAAACCGGCAGATAGATAGGACGGACGGTGCATGCTATTATAACTGCTGCCTTCGCTACTTCTGCTGTTGATGATGTTGTTGATAATGATCATTTTATTTTATTAAGATACACAATTTGAGTTTGTTTTTGTATAATTTACGGCATGCAACTGTTGCAATGTATATCATTTTGTTGCCACGCACATATTAACATTTCTTTTACAACTAAGCGTTGATTTGATTTACTGAAAGTTGTTACGCTTGTTTTTAGAAATATACTTTTAGAATAATTTCGGCGTTTTTCTTTTAGTTACAATATTCAATGATTTAAATAATATTTAAAAAGTTGTTCTGATATTGTTTACAAGTTGTTTACTGAAATTTTCTGAGTCTATTTGTGCTCCTACTTATGGCTTATTGACTCTCTGGTAAGAAACCAACACCTACTATTTTTGGGTAATATCAGCTAGGTTGTTGTTGTTATGTTGCCAACAATTTTGGAGACTGTTCATATTTGGTTAAATAAAAAAATTACATTTCTGTAAAAAGCTGTTTATGTTTATGTTTTATTTTTGCGTAAAACAATAATAATTCACACCCATTATTGTGGGGCTGATAAACGAAATTTCACGTTTGTATATTAAAATTTTACCTAGGTTTTGTTGTGCTGTATATTGGCAGTCATCGGTAAGTCACCATTTACAGCCTTATTAAGGTCAGAGAATAGAGCGTGTGAACAATTTTTATTGCATTCATTATCTATGATGAATTTTTTGAAATAAGGTACTTTAAGAGAAAAATTTTGTAAGTTACCATTAAAAGTGGTGAACAAAAAACAATAACAAAAAAAAAAAAATATTTTTTCACTTAATATATTAAATATAGAAAAAAAGTTTCATCTTTTGAAGCATTATCTTCTGACGTAGAAAAAATAGGCAAAAACAAAAATTAGCACTGTTAAAGCTTGTACTGTTAGAAGGGTGGCAGATGGTGGTCAGGTGTTATCAGAAGAAATGTTGAAGGATAAAAAATAGTAGGATCAGCTAATATATTTGACCCCTTTAGGGGCCAATTCGGGAAATATGAACTATAATCGACATTTTGTTTTTGTTTTTTGTATGGGTGCCCCCAGAAGGGTGGCAGAAAAAAGTTAGGCGTGTTCAAAAGAAAAATCAAAGAGGAAAAAATAATAGGGAAACAGCTGAAATATTTTACCCCTATAGAGGACCATTTCGGAGAATAATAATTTATTTCTTGTTTGTTTTTTGTATGGGGAGCCCTCCAGAAGGGAAGCAGATTGGGGTTGACTGTGTAGAAGAAATGTTGAAGAGTAAAAATAATAGGACCAGCTCACATATTTGACCCTCCTAGGATTGGATTCGGGAGAGATATGAACTATAATTGACAGTTTTCGTGTTTTTTTTTTTTTTAATGGAGACCCACCGAAGGATGGCAGATAGTGGGTTGATGCATTCAGAAGAAATGTTGAAGGGGTAAAAATAATAACACCAGCTCATACATTAGACCCCTCTATCGGTCGAACCGGGTGAGATATGAAATTTTATCTACAGTTTTTTTGTTTTTGTATGGACACCATTAGCAGAGTGGCGGATAGGGATAGGTGTGTCTAAAACAAATGTGAAAGGTTAAAAAATAATAGGGGGTCAGCTGAAATATTTTACCCCTCAAAGAGTCTTGTTGGGATTTTGTATGGAAACCCCTAGAAGGATAGCAGATTGGGTTTTGGTGTATAGAAGAAATGTTGAAGGGTAAAAATTAACAGGACCAGGTCATATATTTGACTTTTCTAGGGGTCCATTCGGGAGAAGTATTTTTTTTCAAAAATTAGATAATTTATTAACAACAAGGTTCTAAAATACTTCTCTGATACTAAGTGAAGACCTGAATATTTACTTTGTGAATGATAAAACTCCACCTGTTATTGAATTTTTCAATGAATCATTATGAATTATAAATATACGATCAAAGCCATTTTTACGCGATACTTACACAAATTCCAAGCAAACATTTTTGTTTCTTCCTTTAGTGATCATAAAATTATTGTGTGCTTTTTGAATTATAATTAAATGATTAAAATTTGAATTAATTAACAATTAATTTTAAAATTTAAAAAAACACTGTTTAAAATCATTCAGCCTTACCAAAAAACTTATTTAGTGCTGGCTCTAATTAGTGCCAGCTCTAAAAAGATTTTTAAGCATAAGCTTAACAGAGGCTACAGCTGCTACTAAATTAAAAAGCTGACGCTAAAATTTAATATCAGTTTTTTAGTAAGGCTGATTAAATTTTTTATAGCTTTAAGTTTTCACCTCGATCGCCAGACCCCTCACTGCCTATTTTTTTTTTTTTAATTTCAATTTGCATCATAATCGCAAACAATTTTCACGTCTATTTTCACAAAATTCTTATTATAAATAGCTGTTTCTGTTAAGCTATTCAAGTGAATTGCAACTGGCATCGTTTGATGGAAATTCACACCGACGAAAAGCGTTTTTGGCGTTTAGAGCACCATTAATTTTGATTTTGAATAGAATGGATGTTTGTGTTGACCTTCTGTAGACGGTCAGCGGTAAAAGGGTCTTATATAAGGGCGGAACTTTTACAGTTTTGTTATCGACCCACTCTCATGTGATATTCAACTAAAAAAGGAATAATCATAGTGCTGAAGAGTTTGGAAAATTGCACTTTTAAATTCAATTTTTTTTTCATATATAGAACAGTTGGCCATAAATGTCAGCGAATTGATTGCGCTACACAATCCTTGTCTAACTGTAAAACAATAAAAATTGTTTGGTCTTTATTTTTATTTTTTATTTACTGCAATAGTTCAGATTCTTGCTAAGATAACCAACGATTCTATTGACATCATTTGTTGTTGTTATATGTGTTTCAGCTTTAACAAGGACAGCACGACGCGAGCTGCAACTGCATTTGATATTTTATATTAAGTACTCGATATGTTTGTCCTTGGCTCCTTTGTGTTATTAAACTGAGATTGGATTTCCAATTGCATTCGTTTTCAATCAAACACTTCATAGAATTCAACCCAAAGTAGCTTAAACATTCTACGGACTCATATTAATAATGTCAATGCTGTTTTTTACTGCTTTTGTATTTTTTTTTTAAACTATAAAGCTGCATAAAAATAAAAACAATAAAGAATGCAATAAAAAAAAATATGGATTTATATTCTATGCTCTGATGAAAATATTGTTGTATATTTTGTGAAATTAAAGTTTGCTGAAATGGAATTAAAAACTAACTGTGAGAGTTTGTTTGTCAAAGCGGTAAACTTTTGTGTCTACTAAATCTATGCTATAATCATTTGTCATTTTTTGCTGAAATAAATATGCAAAATTGTGACTATTTCTCACACATTCGGCAGAGGAAGGCATAATAAATCTTTAATATTGTAAAAATACAACAATATCTTTTGGTCATAAATTTTTATTGCTAGTTGCTTTTGTTATGTTACACAAAAAAAAAAATATATATATATATATATGTATATATGCTCGTATATGAATCTATATACACCAACAAATGCGGTATCCGCACTTGTGAATTCAACAGCAGTCATCATTTTTGCTTTATGGTGATAAAGTTGAGAAGAATAATTCAAGAAAATGCGTTCTGAAATATGTATAAACGATGTTAACATAAAAAAAGATTTTTTTAGTTCCTCTTGAATACACTGAAAATTGGGGTTAAGAATTTGGAAATAATGCAGTATAATGCAGAAATGTTAAAGGAATATTATAAGAAATGATGATAGCAGTAACAACCGTACTCTTCCGCAGTATAAAAATTTGATCTCTATTATCCAATACACAACTCTTTACAAGAATTTTTTTTTCTATTGTATTTAGTATTGTACTACTTTGTGAAATATTCTTATATATTCATAAGAAGATTTTTTTTTAATAGGTACCTAATTCAAATGTATTAAATAAAATGTTCAATTATGCGCTGTGACATCCTTCTACTTCCAAGGAAAGTTTTATTAATAAAAAAAAAATAACTACGACTTGCACATAGCCTTCAAATGCATAGTTTCCGAAAAAAAACACATAGGAACTCATGGTAATAAAAGATTTAATATCAATTCTAGCGACGCGTCGCGTAATTTACCTCATACACTGTAACTCTGAACGGTCTGGACGGACAAAGGGAATTCCTCGAAATATTTGCGTTATAGCCACAAGGAGTAGCCCAAAATAATGTCAAAAAACAATGAAAAAACGTGAGAGAAAAAAAAAATTAATAGAAGAAGTTAGGAAACTTAAAATCCAACCACGACAACGGCGGCGACAACGAACGACCAGTGAATTTATGATGAAATGAATAGGCGAAAATAATTATAAAAAAATGGAGAAAACCTAATGAAACTAAAAGGCACTCATTCATCCATTCATCCACTACATCGAACCATTGAGCCGAGAAAGTGTTTCACACGAGCCCGAGTATGAGGCAACGATGGATGAATTTTTAAATTCTGAGCACATGCTAGATGGATGAATAGATGCAGTATTGCTCCTTTTTACTGGCTGCTAGGCATGCAGCACACACACACACACAAACACTGTGTTATACACAGATTTATATAGCTTAATTTACGATCCTGTTAGCGCCACCGGACTTTATTATCATCTAAGTTGTTGTTGTTGTTGTTGTTGTTGTTGTTGTTGTTGTTGCGATAACTGATGCTTGTGTTGTTGTTTCTGCTATTTTTTGCTACCTGAGACCAAGATTTATTTGCGCCAGGAGCTTGTGCTGAAGCGAGATGATTTAATGCACAGAATGTTACTGCTGATGTTCTAATGGTGGTCAAGCAAGTTTATTTATTCGACTGTGTCACATAATACACTATTTTTAAGCGCCTACATTCTTCAAGTGAGCCATGAAACAACCAGATAAGTAACCACAATAAAGGTCACAAAAATACACTCGTAGTTTGCTGCGTTACACATACTATATATATACATACTATATATTTAGAGAATAACAAAAATTATTAAGAATCTCATGTTTTATTCGGAGACCTTGAAAAAAGAGATTTCTCTGAGCTGTTTGTTGATAAATCTTGTTTTTCATTCTTTTAATTTTATCTTTTCTAATATTTAATAAAGAAATTTGTACTGATTATTGCAATGCTCTTAATATTTTCTGATCCTAAATCAAACTCAAATTTGTACATTCGTAGGAATTTATTAAAAATATTGCAAAATGTCAGAGTTCTTCAAAATCAAATATACCTTTCTCAAATTTAATGCTTAAAGTAAGTTAATAAGGGTATTCATGCAATGCCGAAAACGTACCGAATATGCCGAAAATCGGAAAAACCGTAAACGCCGAATTTGGACTGTCAAAATGTGTATGGAATCTGATATTCGGCATAGCTTCAAGTTTTCCGCACGATTTTGATGCGTAAATAGCGCCGAATACTTTCGGCAACCAGTTGCTGCCACCTTTCAAATATTTTACATATATTTAATACAAATATTAAACCAAGGTTGCCACTTTTTCAATGCAGTTTAAAAGACAGCTTATTGATATACGGCATTCGCCGATAACTAAAAAAAGGTACCTCATGCAAAAACAGCGAATATTTTCCGATATTCGGTATTGGAAACTATTCGACATTGGATGAATACCCTTAATATTTCTTTTTTTTGAAGAATAATTGATCCAACCCATATAGCTACTAGAAATATTCCTTTTGAGAAGTTGTGTGAAAATGTGACTATAGAGTGAATTTATTCCAGTTCAGTAATAGAAAAATCTAACAGCAATGATTATTTCTCATTATCTTAAGATCAAAAATTATTGTATCTTTATGGGGAAAAAACATAAAAAATGAATTAGCAACAAAATAACTGAAAAAATGTACACCATTTTTTGACTATTAATCTAAAATTTATACGTTTCCGAAAGTTATTGCAAAGATTATGTGCAGTTATAAAACAAAAAATTGTTTTAAGTTTTAGCTTTGCTTTATACTTTTAGCACAGTTTATAGTACTAAATCACTACTAGGTGTTGTAGAATTTCTTGATGCCAACTACATTACATATATAATTTGCACATGAAAAATTCTTGATATTGAAAAAAAAAATACTCGATATTAATTAAAACTATTTTTGTTTTAAAAACTTAAAATGTGTTGTTATTGTCGACTTCAGTTCCGGAATTTTGTAAAATCCCGGAACTACCGGAGTTACTGCTTCGGAGTTGTGTAATCTGTGCTGAATAAAACAGAATATTCAATGAATATTTTTATGTATACAATTTTTCCTTGATTCCATGTTGCGGTTGTTACAGCTCATATACCTTTGCTACTATTACAAATTCAACTGGCAAACAAGTGGTTTAACCGATTTGTGAGTGGCAAAGACGAAGTAGAAGACGACCCTCGTACCGGGCGGCCATCGTGTTCGACTACCGAAGAAAACGTTAAAAAAATATAAAGAAATGTTGGTCAAAAATCGCAAATTGATGATTAGAGAGATAGCAGAAAGTGTCGGCATTTCAATTGGATCCGTTCAGAACATTTTGAAGAATGAATTGGGCTTGAGACGTGTCGCTGCGAAGTTGGCACCGAAAGAACTCAATTTCATGCAATAAAATAACCGAGTTGCTATAGCGAAAGACATGCTGGAAATGGTCAATCACCATTATTACTGGTGATGAGACATGGGCATACGAGTATAACACGCAAACCAGGCATCAGGCGAGTGAGTCAGACTCAATTTTTTCTTCCATCGTAAAAATCGAAGACACGAAAAAAGTTGTTGTAAACAAAACACTGACACTTTACCAAATGTCAACGAGAGACGCTGATATTTGGCAGCCTTGTCATAGACACATGTGGCAACCTACTAAGAAAAAATTTCCGAATCGGACAGTTAAGTCCGGTTCATAGTGTGAATGAACCTTTCTTTTTGAACAAGGTGTTATAATGAAATGATTGAGATATGACTGATTTTATACTATAATTTATAAACGTGAAATAATATAGTAGGAAAAAAAAAGTTTAACCAAATATTTTACTGTATGTATATTAAATGTACTTATACAAAAACTATTTTCACTTTAATGACATTAGTAGTAATAGCAAAAAAAAAAAAAACAAATAAAAAATAGTTTTTGTTTAAAAAAAAGTCTATATTAAATAGTCGGCTTCAATATGCAATCGAAACGAATTTTTTATACCTAGCGAAACCAACTTTTTAATATGAATCATTATTAAAAAAAGTATTTTTTATTAACTGACTATTATCTATACACAATAGGCTGGGTCGATTTGCAAACCTTTATTGCCTGGGCGATTTTCGAATCGGGCATAAGAAGTTAGGTCAAGCATAAGAAAAAGGCGGACGATAGAGTGAACTTTAATCTATCACATCTTCAATTTTCTGAATTCTTTCTTTAGGAATTTTCTAAAAAACATTTTTTGTATATAAACGTGCACAGGTAGAGCAAAACTGATGCCAAAAATGAAATCCTCGTACTCGATTCAACCTAAAACTGGTCTCACATTTATACGTTTTTATACAAAAATGTATCGTAGAAAATTCCTAAACAAAAAAATTCAACCAATTCAAGGTAAAATATTTTTTAGAATTCGTGATATTAATTAATATTTTTGATATTGATAATCCGAGTTTAATCTTATTTTTTTGGGTTCAAATTTTGCCAATGATATTTTTTTTATTCAAATATTATATGGTGTGAATTTGGGCCAAATCGGTTTACAAATATATTTTTTTTTTTAAAATCAACCACAAGTTGGCACAACTAGGGGGATATAAAAACACAAAAAAATTTTGGAAGACTACAGGAACACATATTGTGAATATAAGGTGGAAAGCTTCAGTGGTGGAGCCGTGATGGTCCAAAATACATACGCACCAACGTTAAGATTATACTTTGAATTTTGTGAATTTTTTTCTTTATGAATTTTTACGATTAATTTTTGTAGAAGAACGTATAAATGTGAGACTGATTTTAGGTTGAATTAGGTTCGATAATTTCATTTCTGGCATCAGTTTTGTTTTAGCTGTACGCGTTTATATACAAAAATTGTTTGAAAAAAATCCTAAGGAAAAAATTCACAAAATTGAAGATGTGATAGGGTAAAGTGCACCCCTATCGTCCCCCTTTTTTTTTTTGATTTTGTAATAACTTTTCGTGCCCTATCCGAAAATTGCCAAGGCAACATCAATTTTCTTACCTCCATACAAATCGACCCAGCCTAATACACAAGCTTGTTCAATAAGGTTCTAGAATAGAAATAAAAAACATAATTTTATAGCTTTATATGATTTTTATTCAGTAAAATCTCCTAAAAGCTCAATACACTTGTTCCAACGGTCCTTTAATTTATGGATCCCATCGCTGTAGTGGTATTTCGGATAATCTTCTGTAGCTCTTATCAGCAGAGCCTTGCACGAACATTCGTTCGTTCGTAGAAAACAGATGTTTGTTCGTTTGTTTGTAGACAATTGACGTTCGTTCGTTCGTTCGTAGAAAATACATGTTCGTTCTAAAAAGCTGCACAAAACATTCTATTTGCGACACTTCACTACTGTGCACTGCATTTCACCGCATTTCACTGCATGTAACAGCTCAGCAACGAAACAAGCACTTCATCAGTTGAAATGCTTTTCGCTACAGTAACAGACAATGCTTATGTTATGCTGCAGAGCAGAATATCAAAACTTTAAGCGACACTACAGTGAAGTAACAGTAAATCATAGCAAGCATTGCGAGTGCTTGCTTCAGTGTCGATCAGCTAGTAACAATATTATTATTACAATATTATTACAATATAACAATATTATTATAATGATATATTATATAATCTATAATTTAAATGTGAGTTAAATTTTAAGCTTTGTCTATTTGTAATGTGGTAATTTTGTTTGTGTTAAAATGTTTTCAAACTTTTTTGGTAGAAATCTATGAATGAATCGTAATAAAAACAAAACTTTTACCGAAGGAACGCATTAATGTACTCGAGTCGTGCTGAACAGATTATAACATGACAAAAACAAAACAACTTCGTTTTACCTGTTAGTACTTCAGTGATAGTACAGTAGGTTCTACTTCAGTTTTGTTCTATTGCCCTAGATTCTACTGTCTCTTCGTGAAGTGTTTGCTTGTATATCAAAACTTTTCTTCACTTAAGTGCATGTTTTGATATGAGAGAGTTGGTGAGCGGAAGTAGTTGAAAGCAAAGCTGATGGCTTGCAAGTCATTTGTACAGTGCTTGTGCATCTCTTTAGTTCGTTCGTAGAAAATAAATGTTCCAGAAGAAGAATCACAAATAACTTCTAAGACTGTGCGATTTATAACAGGTACTTTGCGCAATACGTCGGAATGCTTGTCCGCTATCACTTTTCCTATTTTGTAGGGTAACAAAATAAATATTTTGTTCGTGCGTTCCTTCGAAGATAGATATTCGTTCGTTCGTAGAAAATAATTGTTTATTCGTAGAATTTTTTGTATGAACAAATGAAAATATTATGTTCGTGCAATGCTCTGACTGTCACCTCTTTGCTTTATGAAAATCGTTCTTCACGCATGCATTTTTTAAAATATGAGAACCGCCAGAAGTCAGTGGCAGCTAGATCTGGCGAAAAGAGTGTAGATGCTCCAACAATTCGTATGTTAATTCAGTGATTTTAGCGATGTTGCTTTTACTTTTGTGAGCAGGCGCGTTGTCCTGATGAAAAAATTATTTTTTTTCTGCAAACCTGGACTTTTTTCACACATCTTTGCTTCGAGCTGATCCAAAAGTTTGTAAAAATATTCAGGATTAATTGTTTTTCCAGTCTGGATATAATCCATCACCAAAATCCCTTTTACATCCCAAAAAACAGATACCATAAACAGATATGCAGATTTTTGAACACGTACTCGTTTAGGAGCCGTCAATATATGAGCCTGCTCTATTATTTTTTGTACTTCAAAATTTCTTTTGAACACACCTAACCCGTATCTGCCACCCTTCTAGGTGTCCACATAAAAAACACAAAAACTATTAATTATAGGTCATATCACAATTGAACTGACTCATAGAGGGGTGAAATATATGAGTTGGTCCTATTATTTTTTGCCTTTCAACATTTCTTCTGAACACACTTAACACCTATCTGCCACCCCTCTGGGGTCCAGATACAAAAATCACAAGAACTATCGATTATAATTCATATCTCTCCCGAATTAGCCCCTAGAGGTATCAATTATATGAGCAGGTCCTATTTTTTTCACCCTTGAACATTTCTTCTGAGCACACCTACCCCTATCTGCCCCACTTTTGGGGGTCCCCATACAAAAAAACACAAAAACGTTGCTATGTTTTCTTCTTGTCTGGTAGCTGAACCAGAAATGCAGGCATTAACAGTGCAAGCTTTACCTGTGCTAACGGTAACAGTAAAAGCACTGACATCGCTGACGTTAACATTACTAAAGTTAGCATTGCTGACGCGAACTCTTTTCTTTTACCCCAACCAAAATGTTCTCCCCAAAAAAAACTAAAAAGTTATAAAATAGACGAAAAGTCCAACAGAACTTTTTCAGAACTGTTTGCTTCGCTTGAACGAAGTTATATGTAAAGTAATTGTTTACTAGGTGAAATTTGTTTTTTTCATTCTTGAATTTTACTTACAAAGTAATAAAATCAGATTTGTAAATTTTTTGTAAAAACACACAAATAACACAAATTAATGCAACTTCAGCAAACAATTCAACTAATTAAAACAATTTCAAACTTATTTCAAGCAGAAATCAAATCAAATCAATTTTGCAGCAATTAAGAGCAGCAAGCTTTTATATTGATTCCTAAAACGGCCGCAGTAAGCGCTAATTGTTATCCTTGTTATCCTTAAATGGATGGGATGCTAGTAGCAAAATTGAAATTGACGATTAAAAAAGTTGAAGTTGAAAGTGTTTGCAACGTATAAAAAAAGAAACTCGAATACGATGGGCTGCTAGCTGCTGATAGCTATAGATAGTTTTTTTTTTTTAAAAACTTTGTGTTGTGTGTCCTTCTAGAATGTGTTGATTTTTTTTTTTTCAACATTGAAGTTAATTTCAATTTTATGCAGATTTTTTTTTTCAATTAGTTATGCAATTAATTGCTGTTGAGCTGTGTAGCTATAATTAGCGGCTTAAAGTTCCAGCAATCTTTTGCACGCCATGCAGCTATCCGTAAAATCCATTTAAATTAATTCGATTTGGCGTTATAATAAAAAAATGAGCTTTGATTAAAGCGCTCGATAAATAAATTGTCGCTCATACAAGCACAATTTTAATATTCAACATTAAAATTACATAGCTGTGGATGTGTGTGAATGTACGTGTCTGTGTGTCTGTATTTCTTCCCACTATTTGGCTAAAATACTCTAAGCCACAATTGCAATTAGGCTGTATTTACATATCTTTATACACTTTACAGTTAACAGTTTGTCCTTTGCAAACAGACACCAACTAATTCGTGCAGACCAACTACCACCGCCTTTCCTCTCCTTTTGGCAAGCAACCACTACTATTCCAGATTCTATCAGGCAGACATCCCTGGACACAGGAGGAGCCTTTATTAGAAACCATTGCGGGTTCTTTATTCATGGTTTTGCTTTTTGCTCTCTTAGTTGCTGTTGTTGTTTTCGTTGTTGTAAAATAGTATTGGTTTTCATGTCGTTTGCCTAAGTTTCAACTTTGTGTGGGTTTTGCAAACGTGCGGCAGTGGGCAAAATTATCATGTTTTGATATTAGACATAATATAAGAAGCTGCAAAATTTTGTATTTGTTGGAATAAATTTGTAATAATGTTGATCTTCCTTAGACATCTTTTTAAGATATACGAGTATTGAAACTTTTTGAATGCAACATAATAACCATGGCTGAACATTTTCGCTGAAGAAATTTATAGTCCATATAGTCTGAGCTTTCCCCTATTTGCACTGAACATTTATATAGCGCACTACGAGCTTTTGCGTCCCCAATATAAAAAATAAAAACGAAATGCCCATTTCAGCCCTTGAGAGGACTTTGACCGAGCTTCTTATGATCAATTTTGTTGTGTGTGATGTGAAATGTTTGCACACAAATGATCGAGAACTAGACCTACATGTTTTACGCCGACTCCGAACGGCTTATGTTCTCAAGAAGCTTTTCATGGCAGTTTTTTACTCTCTGAGGTTTGCCACTGTCTGCAGAGAGGTGACGGCCGAACAGAAAAATAATTCAATTGGAAAAGCTTTCTATGTCAGATGGGGGATTCGAACATGTATTCTCTGGCCACGGCCGCCACCAGTATATTGTACCAAATATTGTTCTAAACATCAGTGAAACGAAATTCATTGATTTTAATTGACTTTGTCAATGAATTTGACTTTGAACCACAAATTGTTTGGTTCAAGGGGGAAAACGAAATGAAAACTTAAACCTATGAAAACTTAAAGCTAAGAAATAAGTGTTTGTTTCGTGTTTTAAAATTTCAAATTAATTGTATAATCAAATTATTCATATTTTAATCATTTCATTATATTTCCTAAAAGGAAATTTTTCTTGGTTTACTTTACTTTTGGTTACTAAAGTAAGAAACAAAAATGTTTGGTAAGAGTTTCTGTAGGAATCGTGTAAAAACCGCATCAATCATCGTTTTATATTAAGTAGTACTGAGTTTTCGATCATTGGACATAGTCAAGTACAGTAATTTCTGGATATACGCCCCCCGGTTAATGGATTTCCCCTCTTATAAGTTAACAAAAATTAACAAATTTTATGGAATAAAATCTCCATAAGCAATACATAGGAAAATTCCCGCTAAAAGTATTTCCCGCTTAAAAAATCGCCCCGCTTATAACGTTGCAAATTTGTGAACCATTTGAAAAAACTCATACAAAAATCCCCGCATAAAATAAAATATAAAGTTGGCAGCGTTGTGATGATATATTTTTATTTATATAAATGTGAATTTACATTTCTTTTTTTTTAACATAAATACATATTAATTTAAAAAGTTATTACAACATGCTTTCTTTTATTAATAC
Source organism: Coremacera marginata (assembly GCA_914767935.1). Lineage (NCBI taxonomy): Eukaryota > Metazoa > Arthropoda > Insecta > Diptera > Sciomyzidae > Coremacera > Coremacera marginata. The sequence continues at coordinate 18,655,182 of OU612047.1, forward strand.
GAGTAGGGTGTGTTCAGTCACCTATAAGAGCGATTGTTTCTTAGGGCGAATTTTTTATGTAAGCCAAAAATGGTTAATTTAACGGGTTTTTCGTATAAGCCGCAAAACTGCTTTTAACCGAGATTTTCATAAAAGACTTTCCCGGATAAAGAGTTTGAATTTTGAGCATTTGCTAAGTTCTTATATCCGGAAATTACTGTATAACGTTTTATTCAAAAATTCAATAAGTAGCAGGGATGATAGTGACCTAGTTGTAAAAGGGCCAAATTTTGTACAAAAATATTACCTTTTTGACAAGAATGGGCTGTGATTGAAGGCTTTATATTTAGATACTTCGCTATGATAACAAATATTCAAATAAATTTCGAATTAATTGTTTCGGGACTTCAAAAAAATTCGAACTTTTTCATGTGTTTTTTTTCCACTTTCGTTTTTTAACTTTCGTTTTTAAAATAGATTTGATTTTATGTATAAAGGTCCCATTGCACTTTAGAAAAAAGGTTTGAGTATTGATTGCAAAAGTCAGAAATATATCGGAAACTAATTACTATACATAGTTGATTTTTCAATTTTTATCAAAGCCACTAATTTAATAAGTTAATAATACAAATAAAAATAGCAAAGCCTTTTCATCGTTAAAGAATTTTAAGAGTTTTTTTTCGAGTCCTTGGTAATATACTTAAGAATGTTAGAAAGATATGAGAAATGTATTGCAGACCCTCCATTAAATGTTGTAGGAAGACGAATCAATAATGCAGGACGAAATGGTCATGTTAGTTAAAGCAATAAAAGTCAGTCCTACCAACGAAATATATTCAGGCATGGCTGGTTTTAATAAAAAATAATTTCAAAAATTGTTACATAAGTTTGGAATATAGAGCTTTGAACAACAACTTAAGTTAAATCACATTGAATAAGGTGACAAAAAATGATCCATCACAGTTTTCGCAGTCTCCATTTTTTTGAAAAAGCTTACAGTTTTTGAGTTAAAACATTCTGAAATTGAATCTGAAATTTTAATTTTGGATGCCATTTTGGGACCGCTTTGCTGAATTTTTGCTTAAATGATCCTACATTGCTTAAAATTTATGACTCCAAAACACTTTTCTATTCGGATAAGAGTGTGTATAATACCGATTTCATTCTTAGATCTAATTTTTCTTTTTGGATGGATTTTTTTTTTTTTTAATTGTTTATTACATCTAAAGCATTTATTTGAGATAAATTCTGACGCCATAATCTGAAAGAACATGAAATTATATACAGGATATCATACGTTGGAAATTATTTTTGGTAGAAATAAAATAAAAAAAATGGATAAGAATTCATTGAAAATTGACGACACTAAATGCTTAATCGGTTAAGGCTAATTAACTACTTGATTTAGGGTTCACCTTTTTATCTATATGCATTATAAAATGATATAAGAAATGTATCGTATACGATAGTGTCATCCTCAAAATTACTGTATTTTAACCTATAGAATTACTTTAGGATCCTAATGAAAGTAAAATCGTTTTAAAAAATGTAGATGTCAAGATGTTTCCCTGTAGATGTCAATAAATAATACAAAATAGTGTTTATTCAGCATATTACTAACATGATGACTTTATACAAATTACAAGAAAGAATTTTAAAAATTTTCTTCAGTTTTAATAGATTTTTACAAGAGTACTATTTCTGTAGTTTACCAAAATCGTACCTGCGTAGGCTTAAAAAAAACCCAAATTGAGGAGAATGGTTTGAGGTTTTTGTTTTTCTATAGCCATAATTTCAAAAAAATTCAACACAACTTATTTTACTGAGTTCGATTTAAAATAATTTTATTAGAAATTAAAAATCTGTACATCGATGACATACAATTAAGATGATATTTTTTCAGTAGAATTTTTCAAAAGGGCCTAAAATTAATTAAAAGGGCTTCGGGACTTATGAAATCAAAAAGCGTTCAAAAAAGAACTTAAAGCCCCAAATATCATCCCTGATAAGAAGTTTATATAATGGCATCTGCAAAGCTTATATTGAAGCCTGCACTTGGTATTATAGGTACATCATCAACTTTTTCGGTAAATCTTTTTTCGAGAACCTACTTTTGAGAAAATCATAAAATTTTCGAATAAAAAACAAAATCCCTCCCAAATTGACCCCTACACTGATGTAATATATGAGCTTGTCCTATTATTTTTACTCTTCAACATTTCTTTTGAACACGCCTAAGCCCTATCTGCTACCCTTCTAGGGGTACCCATACAATAACTGTCCATTATATTTCATATCTACTCCGAATAGTGCCCTAGAAGGATCAAATATATGAGCTGGTGCTATTATTTTTTGCACTTCAGCATTTCTTCTGAACATAACTACTCCCTATCTGCCATCATTCGGGGGTCTCCATACAAAAACACAAGAACTGTCGATTATAGTTCTCATGTCTCCCAAATCGACTCCTAGAGGGGTTAAATATATGAACTCATCCTATAATTTTTTGCCCTTCAACATTTCTTTTGAACACACTTAACCCCTATCTGCTACCCTTCTGCTGCTACTAATACAAAAAACACAAACTGTCGATTATAGTTCATATTTCACCCGAATTGACCCCTAGAAGGGTGAAATATATTAGCTAGTTTTACTATTTTCTGCCCTTCAACATTTCTTTGGAACTCACCTACCCCCTACACCGAGAAAAAAGCTTATGTTAAATTGAAAAAAAACCTGGTATAATTTAAAAGATGGCTTTGGCAGTTTCCAGCGTACCAAGTACTTCATTAAAACGCCTAAGTTTTACATGGTGACATGGTGGGGAGTTTCATACACAACTTTTAAAAAAAAAAATTGAATTCCAAAAAAAAAAACTTATTTCGGGGGTTTTTTTTTTTATTTTCCTTTTATAGCTGCAGCTATGTCAACAAGTAGTAGCAAGGCTGCTTGAATCAGTGGGTATAATGATGGACTGGCACCAAAGGTTCCAGGTTCGATTCCGCACGGCGGGCAAAGACATTTTTTTGTTTCTTTTCTTTTTGTTGATGACATGTAATAAAATTTACTAGTGTGGATATTAACGTGTGTTTTTTAATTTACTAAATGTTATTTTTGATTTTAAAAGTGGTTTTATTAAAAAAAAAACATTTAATTATCAAATTTATTCTTCTTTCGTGTGTCTAATGACGCAGCTGTGTTTTTTTTTCAGAAAATAACTCAAAACTATGCTTAAGACATCCATGCTAGTTGTTTTTTAATTTTGTATATTTGAATTTTGGGCTTAGGTGGAAGCAATGTATTAAACAATAAATTGCTTAGGTGAATAAGCATAAGTTTTTAATTCCCATACAATTCTCTTTACCCAAGCCGACTTAGGTGATTTACCTATTGCTATTTTTCTCGGTGTATACGCTATATATACTTACACATAGTTGAGATTTTTTTATTATTAAAAATCCTTTCTATTGTTCCACTGTAGCTGGCGCTTCCATTGATTCTAGCTCGGTTGTTAGTATTTTGCTTGAGCCTTTAATGTTAACGCATATAAATTTAAACGTTCGCAATCAGATAAATGGTATTAAAATCAAAAAAACCGCAAATTTTATACGCCAGACTGAAGCCATTACAGGTGTTAGCGTTGTTTTACCGCCGCTTAAACAGGGCAAACATTTTGATGTGGTTGCGGAAAATGGTACTAAAACGAGTCTAAATTCGGTTTATGTTTAATTAACAAGTTAAAATATGTGACCAACAATGTTTTAGTTTTGGTTTTAAATAACAGAAATTCAAATATAAGGCAAAAAAAAAAATAAAAAAAAATTTAAAAACAATTTAATTTAAATTTATACAAATTTTCAAAGGCTTGTAAAAACATGGAAGTTATTTAAAGAGGTGCAAAATACAACAAATGATAACTCGATCTAAGTTTTCAGTGTTATTTTTTTTTTTTTTTTTAATGCTATTTAGATTCATTTCGATTTATTAGAACAGCTTTTTTGCACTAGCATATTGTAAAAGTTTCTTATATGCTGGGATGGACTGGGCTGGATTGGAAGATGTGCTGCCGAAACTGCAGCCAATTAGATAGAGAGCAGAGCAGAGACAGAGACCACCAACACAAGTAGTGCCTGGCTGGATCTTAAAGTTTATTTTATTTACTTTTATTTTTATGCTCATACTTTTTGTCTTGCACGGAATTCGTAGATAGAAAAACAAGACGCTTTGCTGAGTTTTTGGCCTTCGACAAACATACAGTTTTCTTTTTTCTACCGGTTGGATCATCATAAAGTCGGGATAGTAGAAAGAAACTTACCACATTACATACACACTAAGGCTGGTTACTTTATTATAGAAACGCTTTCGTGATATTTACATTATTATATTGCATCCCAAAGGACTTGTACAAATTCCTTCTCGAAGGTGGATATAGTGTGTGTGATAGGTTGCGCTTATGAGGAAAGGAGGTGGAGGATGATGGTTGGATATTGCATGTAGGTTAATCGTTAAATAAATTTCAAGATAAAGTATTATGTTTGGGTGGTTAAGAAATTCACTTAAATTAAGTTCAAGTTGGAGTAACATGCTGGGATCAAAAGTTTAAGCTGGTCTGAACTTTTGTTAGTTTGGATATCAACTCAACTTTTAAGGGTGAGCACGGTGAGTAGGGTAAACACGATTTAGAGAGTTTATCAAAATAATTATTTGTTCGTAGATTCTCCCAAACGCCCATCACATATTCATTGGAATAAATTTTTAGGAAAATCTTTCGTCTATGTTTTACGTATCCAAGGAAAAACCTTAAGAAATAAATTTCAACATAAGCAGAATCAGCATCGAAAAGTCATCAACATTTAGCGGCTGGCAACTTATCAAAAAGCTGCATCGGTATACACACAGCTGTTATCAAATCTGTGCAGTCAAAACATAACAAGTGGATGAAAGAAGAAAATAAAAAATACGCTTGAGGATAATATATTAATTATGCAGATGATGATGAGGATAATAATGACGATCATGATGTTGATGATTGTTGTCATAAATTCAACCATTTGATTGTAAATGATTTAAATTTTTTTGGTTTTTCTATTTTTCTTTTTTTTTTTCTACATTTTTATATGTCTGATGATAAAAAATATTAAAAAATTGAATGCTATTGAGACTCATTCGGCTTAAAACGGCCAAAACACACACACGATTAACAGCGATCAGCTCACAATCGTACGATCATCATCAACAACGTCTTCTATTTTAAGCGGCTTTTGGGTGATAGCTGCGGGGGCGTACATCTCGGTGGTGTTGGGAGCCACACATAAGTTTTGGGGTATTAAAAGATTCTTTGCTGTTGGTTGGATCGTGCGATATCACAGCGCATTGTTAATCTGATTCAGCTCATCAGCGATAAAATTTATGATCGTCTGTTGATGTGGCCGCCAATATAGGCCAACACCGCCAACACTAACACCACCACCTATACTACCACAACGATTACTAACCATCACAGAGTGACAATAAAATGTTTGAGCTTTCTTGCCGTAGTCGTGTCTATACAAGCGATCGAAATTCTTTCATGACATGTGTTATTCTTTCAAATGTTTGCCGTCCGTCCAGTAATCGGTGTGTTTGTCTGCCAGCTATGATTGCCAATGAGCCGGAGCTACATATAGGCTGTTTAACATAATTTTTCATGTTTTTGTCTATCTGCATGTCTGTTGTGTGATAGAATTTTTGAATTTTTATAAAACTGTTTGGATTTGTCTTGTTTTGATTGATACATTTAAAGGACCATTTGGTGTCTGTTTGTCTTCGATTATGACAACTTTAATTAACACTTTGGAAAGTTAAGGCTAATTGACAGCGACAGATATCAGCAGCAGCAGCAGCAGTTTCGATCATTGAACAGCACCCTGGATTAATATATGCTGATGGAGATCCTTAGTTTTTAATGCGTTGTCATTATTTTGGCGCCACATATATTCATAGAATTGGAAAAATTGTGCATTTTAATGCAAGAAATCTGATTAAAAAACGATTTAGTAAAGCATGTATCTGAAGAATTTTCTGAAGAGTTTATAGTGTGTATTGTATATATTTCGACATAATCAGAAGGGAAGTAGTGGCAGAGAGTTGCAATTTAAACCTTTTAATTATAACGTATCAATCGATCTTGGAGTTTATAAATAACATATTGTGCCACAAAGCAGCAAAAATTCTAGCCGATGGTTTTAAGACCGGGGCTTCTATCTCACTGAACCAAAAACGTATATAAGATAAAAGCAAAAGATATTTGTTCCAATGAATAATTCATTAAAATTGGTCCAATGTAAGAGTTCATTGGTTCAATGAATATTTGTTCTTAGGCTATAGAATAAGTTCTTAAGACAATGAACTGTTTATTAAAACTAAAGAACTTTTCATTGAAAGTGTTCAAAAAAGCCATAGAATCGTTTCTTTAAATCAAGTAAATAGTTTTTACCTTCAAAGAACACATTTATTGAAACAATGTTAGCAGTTCATAAGCTTAAGAAGCAGATACTTTGGGGCCTAAGGAGTGAAGTGCAATGCCTCAAAGAAATGATAAATTGAATTAAAGAAAAATGTTCCTAAATTGAAAAATTTATTCATTGCATGAGGGTATACAGTGGTGGATCTAGAATTCGCAAGAAGGAGGGAGGGAGTTTAGTTTACAAAAAAAAAAAATTTATTCATATTATTTTTACTTTACGAGAAAGACTTAAGAAAATACGAAAAGGTAACAAAAACGCAGGTGCGTCGTTGAAGCAAAGCTTTTTTGCAGTTACTTAGAATTGATAGCTTAATCGTTTTTTCTTTATAATACGAGTAAACTTACTTTTAAATTAAAAAATTTTAAATAACAAAGTAAACTAAGAAACACGTGCTAATATTCAAACCAGTAAATTTTATTACAGTTCGTTATTCCGACACTGTTTTCTTATATTAAAATTTATGTTTCTTTTTTGCTTGAGTTCATCACAAAAAAAAAAAATTAATATTAAATTATTAAAAAACAATTCTTCATCCGCAGTGGGGATCAAACCCGTACCCTTCGATTTAGAGTTCATTACACTATCCACCAATCCAAAAAGCTTTTGTGGCGCAGGGCTGTTGTACGCAGGCTGAAGTGAGGTGATCGCTTGCACTTGCACAAAATACGGCCATATACAAAACAGAAGCTATGTTGCTGCATAGCATCATAATCTATTAATAGATGGATGATTGTGTATTGACTATCTTACAAAAACTAACACAAATTTGCTTCTAGTTGCTACAAGATGTCACCAGCATCGAAATTTTCCTTCGCTTATTCACATCAACAAGAAGTTTTGTGGCCTGGTGGATTGTGCATAGAACTCTAAGTCAGAGGGTACGAGTTCAATCCCCGCGGCTGGCGAAAAAATATTTTTAATATATTTAATATTAAAGTATTGAATTTTCTTATTGTAATAAGAGCAAGCCATAAATTTCTAAGAAAAAATCTGTCGAAAGATTTTCAGATTTCACTCAAGCAAATCACAGAACGTGGGGTTAAAAGCTTCGCTTCAAAAATTAACTACTGGCTTATTTTGAATTGCATATAAATATTTTTTACGATGTCCAACATCGTTTACAAGTAGAGGTCAAATATAATGCTCATATAACATGATTATGTTATAATATTCTTGTTTAGATTTTAGAAATTTAATATTATGTATTATTTATTTCTTATAAGATCAACTTTAAATTGCAATAAAATATTATCTTGCTAACATATTGTAAAACTGAGCTTTGCATTTAAACTCTACTTTCACCTTTGTAGGTTATTCTTCTTGGTGAGAGCTATTACCAACCACATTCGTTGTAAAAGGGGGAAGGGCGGGGGTTGGGGTGCGTTCCACAAAATTGACTGTTTACACGAAAAGTTGAATTTAAAATTTAAAGGTTGAATTTGTATTGAAAAAGGTTAAATTTGTTTTGAAAAAAGTTGAATTATACAATACAATATCCTGTATTGTATTGACACACCGATAGTTTGATATTGCCATCAATAACAGTCAGAGACCTGCAGCGAATCGTTCTTTTACGATTCTAAATCACTCGTCAAAAACCGAGTGCGAGTGCGTGTGGTTGCGCACAACAACAACCACTTCCACGCGAAGCATTCTCATAACAGCGATGAGTGACGAGTGCCGCTGCTTTCACTCATCGCTCATTAGAAAGACTGCTGAATTCTAAGCATATGATTTTAAGCACCCTCAATGACTCTAGAGTCATTGAATGATTTGCGTGCACTTCAGTATTGGCGTGCGTTTTTCTTGTTATACCCAACGACTACTGCGAAAGGGTAGACAATTATCTTTGTCATTCCGTTTGTAACGCCAAGAAGGAGGCGTGGCAGGCATAGAAAAATATACATATTTTTGATCAGCATCACCTCCTGAGTTGATTTCCGTGTGTCCGTCTGTACGTCTGTCGACACGATAACAGCCGCAATTTTAAAGCTATCACTATGAAATTCAAAATATAAGTTTATTTTTAAAAAAGGATGAAATCGATGAAAACCACGCCTACCTCCCATACAAAGTGACTTTATATTAACCGTTAAATGTCTTTAAAATCCACAAAAATTAAAGAAATGCTTTGAAATTTGGCACGAAAGCTTTGCTCTTTAATATTAATTCTGGCTATGAAATCGGATGAAAACCACGCCTACCTCCCATACAAAGTGGCCTTATTTTAAACGTAAAATCTCTTAAAAATATGCAAAAATTAAAGAAATGTTTTATAATTTTGCACAGAAGAAGATAAATGGCAAAATCGGATGAAAACCACGCCCACTTCCCATACAAAGTGGCTTTATTTTAAACGTAAAATCTCTTAAAAATCCACAAAAATTAAAGAAATGACTTGAAATTTTGCACATAAGTTTTGTTATATAATATGAACCATCTCTTTGATGTTTGGCAAAATCGGATCAAAACCACGCCTACCTCCCGTATAAAGTGACGTCATCAAAACAGGAAAACTTTCGTTAATATAGATAAAAATGAATGTCATATTTTATGTCGTGGCTAAAGGCTTCGAATATACTCCAATATGGCAGCGGCGGGGTATTTTAGCTTCGGTACCCTGCTGAAACTCCATCCATACTAGTTTTACTTTTGTTTTGTGTTTTACGACTCAATTAAGATAAAAAGCCAGCTTCTAAGTTGGGAATCGCTAGTTTAAAGAATTAAATTGTAGCAAACTTTCTTTATACTTGTATGTTATCTATTATTTGTTCCTTGTTGTTATTCTATTGTTTTTAATCAATTTTTCAACTCACTTTCACACTTGTAATGATGAATTGCTGAGAACCTTTATGTTTAGGGATGCCATAAGGAAAGCGGCAATCCAAAATAAACAGGATTGCCGCTTTGAAAAGCTGTAATAGTGTATATTACTTCCATTTATTTTAATAGAATGTTAATTATAAATGTCATATAAATGTTAATTAAACCTGCACTTTAAACCAAGTTGTTTTTGTTGAAAATAATATTTTAAGAACTTTTGAGTGGATTTTTTAATTATTATTTTTATAATAATATTTAAAATGATTTTTATTGTTTTCCACTAATTTTTAAAAATTTTTTTTTTATTTTAATAAGTCTTAAAAAAATGTTTCCAAAAATTTTCAATACCTTATTTTAATAATATTTTCAGAATTTTTCACTAATTTCTATATTTAATATAATATAATTTTTTATAAATAATATTTAATTTTTTATTAGGATTTTTAATACTATTTTAAGATTAATTTTCATACATCTGCCGAACCCGCTAGTATTATATGTATATAATAATAAATTTATATATTATATGTATAATAAAATATGTCAGCGGTAACACTGCACGCGATTCCCCTTAATGACTCTAGAGTCATAAGGAATGACTCTAGAATCATTAGAATCATCGAACGGCATTCTTATGAGCGATGAGTGAAAGCGGCGGCACTCGTCATTCATCGCTGTTATGAGGATGCTTCGCGTGGAAGTGGTGGTTGTTGTACGCAACCGCACGCACTCGCATTCGGTTTTTGATGGATGATTTATAGTCATTCGTTCGAATCATAGACTCGTTGCATTTCTCTGAATAACAGTACAAAATCAACTAAAGGAGTTTTTACTTTTGTGCACAAATTTGTTTTTATTAATAGAAAAATAAATAGTGGGTATAAATAACAGGTTTTTGCCGGGCAGAGGAAATTGTGGCGTAGAAGAATGTATATTTATATACCTGATATAAAAAAAATTGGTGTCCCTTCTGGCTGATATCCTGGCTCTGCCCATGCTCAGTCAGATATGTAGGCTTTTGGCACACATGTCGCTGCTCATGGCAAAAAAATATTTGTTTGAATATTAGACACTAAGTTTTTTTTTTTTTTGGTAATTTAAGAACAACAAGTAAATTAATGGTAAATATAAACGTGCGATTAAATAAAAATATACGAGTAAAAAAATTAAAACACGCCCACACAAAAGCAACAATTGTGAAGAAAGTCTAGCCATTGTCAAAATTTTAATACAAAACAGAAACAACAATATTTCGAAAAAGGTGTGTGTGTGTGCATGTCAGTTGAACGCACAAACGCCAACACAGACAGACACATCAAAAGATCAAATGTGCATAAAATATAAAAATCCTAATAAATTAATTAATTTGTCGCTCTCAAAAGCAGCGACAACAACAACAACAACAACAAAAAACCACAAAAGATACACTCAAATACAAATTAATGTTGTCTTTAATTCTTCCACGCGTTAATAAATAACGCCGTTTTAATAGTCAATCCGAAGACGGCTCGATCCACACGCTGCTTACAGCTAAACGCTGACAGCTGAGTTCAAATTAAATGAATGTGCTTAAATTTATTATTTTTATTCAGTTTCGAATTTTTAAATTTAGCCAAAGACAAAATCATACGATATTAAAAATAATCTTTAAAGACGTCGCAACATTTGTTATTTTATAGATATTTTATTAAGTATATTTTTTTTTAAATAGTTCTCTGACTCTGTATATCTAGTAAGTTGTGTGTGTTTGGGGCAGAAGCAGGCGACAAATGTGTGGGCCACTGTTCTCTTTGGCCATTTGTTGGCAAAGAGTTTCATTAAAGTTCCATTAGACAGTCAGGAGTCGGCGGTATTTTTTTCTTATTTATTTTTTTCTTTATCAGTCTTGTTGGGCGTATATCGCACACATGCACTTGAAAATTGTTTGTGTATATTTTTAACAAAATGAGACCAATTCAATTTTAGCACAGATTATGTCATAATAACTGAACTTTTTTGGTTCGCTATTGGCAGTTTAAGAAATCAAAATACAAAGTATGCTCGAACTATACAGCCTACGTAAAAAGAATATTTTGGTATAAATATTATTTGAATTATGGCAGCTAGCTGGCGATGTCAGAGCGTAGTGAATTTATTTTAATCACTCCAAATTTGCCACGTGTGACTGACTAGTTAGCTCAGAGGTTGTACACACTCAAGGAAGGAAATTAGTAGCATTTATTTAGGTTTATGATTTAAATATTTCTGAATGCTTGATTTTGCGAATAATTTTTTTTGAAACAGTACCTACTATATTTTCAGAGAGAAAAATATCAAATTTACTTTGATGAAACTTTTATATATAGTTTTTGTTTTTTTTTTTTTGTAATAATTACCTTATTTCCCAAAATTCGTATGATATAAACGGTGTCTCAAGTGTCATTGATATTTTAATATATTAAAAAAGCACATGGTTTTAATTTGGATTTGAATTTTTATTGAATTATAAAGTAGAAATATGGAGTTTTTGATAAAATATAATACCCCTCATATGGCCGCCTCGACCTTGTTTGCAACTTTCTTTATAAACTTTTTATAAAAACTTTTTATCAACATCCAATAAAGATTAAAGTCAATTACACTGTGGAACAAATTCAGGTTAGCAAAAGTTAGGTCGATTCTAAGAGTGAGGGGTGAAAAAAGAGGCTAAATTAGAAGTTTAGAAGAAGTATATTGGCGTTTGTTTATGTTAGTTTGAATTTTTTTTTTTTAATCGACCTTCAAACTTTGCAGTCAAATGCCGATTTTCAGCATATTGTTTATATGGTTTTTTGGCTATAACTCGTCGCCTAATTGATATTTTTTCAATTTGTAAAAACCAAATTATTGCTAGAGACCTGTGCAACAATTAAACTTATTTAAAAATTGGATTTAGAAAATTTTTTGTGGTGCCTATGAAGCAAAATGTAGGAAAAATTATATTTTTTTCATGCTTTTTGAAAATATTTTCCACAAAACAAAGTCTTTTTTGCTTTCTGTTTGATCTATAATATGCTTCTCAGTTTCTTCAATAAATTTAAATCGAAAAGAAAATGGTCTTAGTCGATAATTTACGCTGAAAATCCCAAAACCATTAAATGAATAGCGATTTAAGTAGAAGTAATTAAAAAACGAAGTTCCAAGAATTAGAAATTAGTAAAACAACTTTTTGTTTTCAACCACCCCACAGGTAGCGATTTTTTTTTTAATTTCAGTTAAGACTCGAAACTCGCTTCATAAAAATAACAAAGAAAACATTGTATAATATATATTGTATTAAAAATGTTGGAACCAAAATGTAAAATGGACCATTATTGTAATGTTTGTGGACGTTTCATAGCAAGCGATGAAAAATGTGGCAATGCGAGTGATTTTTTTTTTTTTTTGGAAGCCTATAAACAATATTTCTCGCAAGAGTTTATGACTGACGTAAACTATGCCCCTAAAAAAGTTTGCTTTAATTGCTATTCAACTCTTATGCAATGGAAAATTGAAAAGAAGAAGTCTATGCCTTTTGGTATACCAATGATGTGGTTAGGCAACAGACCGCATCAAGAAGAAAATTGCTATGGATGTATCAACTACCATAAAACTTTGAATAGAAGGAAAGTAAGGACTAAAACTTATGTAGCAGTGCCAAGTGCCCAATTACCATTACGGCACTCAGAATTCCATTCAGTACCAACATACATCTGATCTTCAAACAGATATCAGTACTACAATCGCCGCAAAAAAGCAAAAAAGACTTAGTTTTGTGAAAATTATTTTCAAAAAGCATGAAAAAAAAATAATTTTTCCAACATTTTGCTTCATAAGCACCACAAAAATTTTCTTAATCAATTTTTTAAAAAAGTTTAATTGTTGCACAGGTCTCTAGCAATAATTTGGTTTTTACAGATTGAAAAAATATCAATTAGTCATAGCCAAAAAACCATATAAACAATATGCTGAAAATCGTCATTTGACTGTAAAGTTTGAAGGTCGATTAAAAAAAAAAATCTAACTAACATAAACAAACGCCGCGATACGGGTCTTCTAATTTAGCCTCTATTTTCACCCCTCACTCTCAGAATCCACCTAACTTTTGCTAACCTGAATTTGTTCCACAGTGTTATAGTTGATGAAATCATTTTTTATCTTTAGTCTCCCCTATATAACACTTTTAACTGAAAAGCGTAGAATGCACTATTGTATGAAAAAACTTACAATTGGTTACTTGGGGAGTTTGAAATTATGTGTTTGCAGTTAGAAGTTCAATGAAAGTTATTCTTGCGAAGAGCATCAAAATCGACTCACAGGACCAGATAGAAAATGATTTAATAGTGTAGCCCGAGAAGGAATTGCCTTTACGTAACATGTCTGAGTTCGGTATACCTGCAAAGTTATACCTCTCCGAAACATTCAATACCGAAAGAGGTTTCAGACAATGCGATCCACTGTTTTGCGATCTGTTCAACATCATCATGAAGCAGAACCAAGAGAGATGTTACCGCTGCTTTCACCGCTATCGAAAAGAAATATACCTTGGCACCGTCATTAATAACAACAACGAAGTCAGCCTGAAGATAAAGCAAAGGACAATAATTGCTAATAGGTCCTACTACGGGCTCAGTAAGCAACTAAGTTCCAGAGCCCTCACTCGATCGACAAAACTAATACTCTACAAGACGCTCGTTATGCCTGTGCTTCTTTATGACGCTGAGGCATGGGTAGTTTTGCAAACTGACGCAAACTGACGCAACTGGGGGTGTTCCAGAGAAAAGTTCTTCGCAAAATCTTCGGCCCTGTTCGAGTTGGCGATGACTATCATATCCGAATGAACCACGAGCTGTATGAACTCTACGAAGAGGAGTAGAGGCGCCTGACGAGAACTGATGAGGTCGGCTGAAACCCGAACGCGGGTTGTTATGGCCACCTAAGTCAGTAGATAAGTGTAGTCCAAAACGTTTATTATGCTCTGCGAATATTTGACTGTTAGCCAATCTTACAGATGTTGATACCAGGCGCAAGTTGGTGTGATAATCCTTGCAATAACTTATTCTGAGCGTTTGAAAAAAAAAATCGGAATTTTGGTGCTTTTGATAAAGGTGAAAAGCTCTGCCACCTTGGGCCGAACGGATTAAATTTAATTTCATGTTTTTTCGTCAAAATCAGAATTAATACTGACTTAAAATAAACAGCCTTTATTTTAAAACTTTGACTTAAATCATAACTAATCGTTTCACATGGGATTAATATAAGTTGCTAGCATTACCTAATTAGCCGTTGCTCTTCTTGCTGGTAGCAGTCTTATGTTAATTTTTTATACTATAATTTTTTTTTATTTTCTATCACAAATACATTGTACAAAGATTTTATTTATTTAATAGATTTATTTATGGTAGGCGTTATTGACACGCTTAACCTACGGTTTTTCTCGCTTTTAGCCATTTTTGTCACAGTCAAGGTTTAGCTGGTTGGATATATATTTTTCTTGAATGCTATCGAAGCTGCTATTTAGAATACGCTCAAGCCATCGTCTGTTTCGCTTTTAACACTCAACATGGCTCATATGTCGATTTAACTGGTTTTCTGCTTAATTCAAGTGGGTGGCGCGCTTAAATTGTTCGCATAGCTTTATAAACTGAACATAAACGAGTATGTGAACAATTTTATTTGATAGTATTCCAGAGTGTGCGCATTCGTGTGAGTTGTGTTTAATCGTTTTCGGTATTTCGAATATTTGGTATAATCAACAGTTTTCACAAATTTGTTTATTTGAGGTTTTTGCATGCGTATGATTTGCATACTTCTATATGATGTTTTAACAGGGTGAAAAAAAGAGGGAAAAAACAAAAAATTTTTGCATTGCATTTGATGGTTGTTGTTTGTGCTGCTGGTGGCGTGGCCACCGTGCTTTCGGTGCTCCATACAGACGATTCTTATTCAAGTTGTTTATTTGGACGATTGCAATGCAACTAGAAGTTGCACAACTGTGTATATTGGTGTGTGTAAATGCCTCTGAGCTATTTGTGGTGTATGTTTGGAATGTAATATTTCAACATGTTATCCAAAAAAACAAATGAGAGCAACACAAAATATTCCCAAACCAAACAAACAGCAAATAATTTTCAAATTTTTTAATGAAGTTAACATTTTGTGATGCGAATTGTTGATAGTTCCAATGTTATGAAAAGCATTAGACTCTCAGGCATGGGCGTCTGCATGATTTTGGCTAGGGGAGATAGGGGGAAAGATCTACATAAACATTGTACTTATTTGAGAATGATTCTTGAGAGCACACAAAGAAAAAATTTGAACTATGGAATTATATTTTCAGTGATTTTAGAGGAAAATTTTGTAATGCTTATTATACCGTTCGGCAGATGCTTTCACACACTAAATTTAAGATTTTTTCTCTTCAAAAGCTAAAATGTCACCTTTGATCCCAAAGTAGTTTTGATTTTGTTAGTGTTTTGTGTTACCAAAAAATAGAAAAATAAAAACAAATATAAAAACAAATCTAAGTAAGGAATGTATCTCTGACAGGGTCGAAGCTGAAATACCTCTCCGCGGCCGTATTGAAGTACATTCGAAGTCTTTAGCTGTTTATAAAATGCTTGTGTCTGCGAATATGTTTATGTCATACGCTTAATTAAATTTAACATTTAGTGCAACATGGAGTATTTCTTTACCCCATGGTTTTTTGTCATTCCACTATTTAAAATCTTAGGCAGCATTTTGTTTTAATAAATATTTAAGGATAGGATTAATGGACCATCAGAACTTTAAAGCATAAAATTCAATGAAACTAAATTCAATCTGAAGTTGTGTGAACGATGCTTTGTCGTTGGGTAACGAGTAAGTCAGTGTGACATAAATGTTAATATTTTTAATTGCTTACATCTCCATACTGTTGCATTTGTTTTCTTACATAAAATTACGTTCAGTGTTATCTATGGCCAGGAAAGTTTAAAAACATATTTTTTACCTGAAACTTTTCAGCTGTAAGCGCATAGTGGAATTATGAATTTTAAGCCTGAGATAGAGTTTAAAGAACATTTCTACTCCCCTTTCCTAGTTACGCCCACGTTTTCCATATTGCTTGGAACATATCCTACCAACTTCTATACAAAATATTTATACCATGGTGCAGATATTTACTGAGATTAAGTATGAAACTAAAGTAACTCGCCCCCTTTGGTAATCCCACCGACTTTTCTAGACTAATATTTTAAAGAATATACATATGTAAACAATTTGGTTGAAGTGGTATAAACGGTGTAAGTTTTGTTGAAGTCGGAAAAATGTTGTAGGAGCTGGTGTTATATTAACAAGAAGCAATATTTATATTTCGTATTTAAAATGCTTATTTCTTCTGTTCCTGGACCAGACCCGTAGACAAGGGGGGGAGTTTTAGGTGTTCAAACCCCTCCCCCCTTAGGGTCCAGAAAGTATAAAGAATTAAGGCGGTCTTCTCATTCAAAACCCGTTTTTTGGACCCCTTTTAAAAAAATTCTTATTTGAAAACGCAAAGAATAATTGAAAACTTTTTTTATTTATTGTATTACAAAAGGTTCAAAGTAAATAAAAAATTTTTTTTTGCCTCGATACGTGGGCTGTTCAAAAAGTAATGAGACTTCAAAGTTGGTGGTGAAAAAAAAAGGTGTCGTCACGGCGGCCACGATTCCGGGTCTCCGGAGCGTCTGAAATGAAAAAAAAAACGGGGTTATAATCAGTATAGATGTAGTTCTCGGGTGAACCTCAAGCTTAATTTTGTGATTTTTTTTGACAAAATGGCGGCCATTCAAAAAAAAATTTCAATTTCGGGTTTTTTTTTTTGTAGTTTAGTGTAAAAAAAAAAAATAGTAAAAAATTTTTTAAAATTATGGTCGAGGTTCACCCGAGAATGGTGACAATTTTGCGTCGATTCCACTTTGTTTCATGAAAATCGGTTCAGTTGAACTGGAGATATCATGGCCGCCAGTTCGAAAAACGTGGGTTTGAGATAAACGCTTTTAAAGTTTGAAGTAATTTTTTTATAGCTGATTTTGACGAAGACCTTGCTTCACAAAAAAGGCTGTATCTTCTAAAGTATTTCGATTTTCTAAAAATCCTTTTAGGGGCATATTCACAACTACCCAAGCTATAAATAAATGCAAAAAAAAAAGTAAAAAAAAAAAAGTTGCTCAATGAGAAGACCGCCTTAACACAAATGAGACAATTAAATGCAAAATGTTATTTTTTTAGATAAACTGTGATAATGATGCTAACTTTCTTGAAAACATCACTTGATTTTTGAAAAATTTTTTTGGCCAAGTGAAAGATTAATTTTCCTTATAAGAGTCATAATCATTATATTGCAATTCATCTCCAAGGAGTTGGTATATTAAAAATCAGTTTCAGAGCTCAAAAAGTCCCATAATCCAGTAAAATATATATATATGAAAGTTATACCTAGAATGAATATAATTTTGTAAATTAAAAAAAATAAGCTTGATATTTTTTATGCCATATCTACCCAGCCGACCATAGTTGACGACTACGTCGAAATTCCGAATAATTCGTCACTATTTCGAGCTTTATTAAAGAAATCATTACAATTTCGTTACGCAAATATTGGAACAGTTCCACTTTTTATACGAATTTATATAAAATTTCGTTATGCGACTGCTTGTGCGACTTATTAAAATGCTAACAGAGTAAAATTTCCTTTCTTTCGAAGTGTCTGAACGAAATCGTAGCTTTTTCGTAACAATTTCGTTAGTACTCGTTACGAATTCATTACGATACTTCGTTCCGAAGTCGTGTCAACCCCTTCATGCGATTTTCGTTACGATTTCGCAAACGAAATCGGAATGATTTCGAAATATTCTTAACGAAATCGTAACAAACATTTTGCAATCTTTCTGATTTCGGAATCTGATTTCGTTACGAAATCGTAAAGAATATCTTATGAAGCGGTTGACACGAGTTCGTAACGAAATGTCGTAACAATTTCGTAACGAGTCTTAACGAAAATATTACGATTTCGTTCAGCCAGTTCGAAAGAAAGAAAAGTTTACTCAGCTTGCATCTCAATATGTTTTACAAACAGTCGCATAACGAAACTCTTTTCAATTCGTATAAAAAGTGAAACTGTTCCGATATTTGCGTAATGAAATTGTAACGATTTCTTTAAGACAGCTCGAAATAGTTATGAATTCGTCGGAATTTCGACAATGTCGTCAATATGGTTTGCTGGGTAAGCTTACTAGACCCAAAACTTTTGGAAAAGCATTCATTTGAGTGGGTTTTAATTCATTTTTAAAAGTATAAAAAATATATGATCCACGAAATTTAGCACATTATGGGGTATTCCATGTAAAGCGAATGACTAAAATATTTGACATCTAAAATTTCCAACTTGGCACAAAAATTTAGCCCTGTGCGAAACCTTTTCCAAATAACAGGTTTCGGAAAATCATCTTAAATCTAAATATGTTTTTTTTTTTTTTAAAAAATTCTCAATAGAAAAAATTTTTGTAAAACATTTTATACAGCCCAATTCTATAGTGATTTGATGATTTTTTAATCATGCTACCAAGTTTTAGCATTTTTAAAATTATTTTTATTATATTAAAAAATTAAAAAACAATTTGTTCAAAGTTAAAAAAATTTTAGTTTTAGTGTTTTTAATTTGCAAATAATTTAAATATAAATCCACGAACGATTAAATTCTTAAATATCGAAAAAAAATTATTGTTTCATTCTTTTTATAAAAATTTATCTAGCTGAGTAATTATTTTAATATTAACATGAACTTATTTTCATGTGATATCTTATATAATAAATTGGGTATAAGATACTGGTGCGGTGCAAAAACCAGTTTTCGAATTACGGTTTTTGAAAAATAGTCTGAAATTTAAATATGACTTTATCGGAGTCGATTCCTCTAATCAAAAAATGTTATTAAAAAAAAAGAATATATATATACATAGTAATTGTTATTGGAATTGAATCATGAGAAAATGAAACTGTTAAATTTTTAAAGATTTTCAAATATTTTATTTTGAATTTATTTAAATTGTCGCAATCGTTTTCGAGAACAGTAATATTTTAGCTCTTAACGATAACTCGAACTAGGGTTCACACATGTTCAAAAAGTTGTACACAAGATGGGGATCAAAAAAAAGCGTAAGATAGCGAAAAAGAAACCAAATCTAAAGACTTAAATTTTTTTTCTCCCTTTTATATGAAATGCCCATAAAAGTTGTGAATACAGCTTCACCAGCTGAACTTATTAAAAAATGTTCATATCCTTTCTTTCCCCTCGCCCCCCTAAGGTAAATTCTGGCTACGGGCCTGTCCTGGACCATTTTGGAGTTCCAAATGAACTCAATGGTGTACAGCTCACTCTCGGTTTCTTTCTAGATGAAGCAGTCGATTTATCAACACGTTTGGAAGTCGACGGCCTCCTACTCAGTTTCTGCGAATTTGTTCACAGCCAATATCTTCATTAATGTTGCGCTCAGTCTCAATTTCCACATATCCGGCAACCTCAATCATAGCACTTTCATCTGAATTAATTGCAATGAAATTCTCGTCGATTAATTTTTCTTTCGAGTGTTCGTCTACATCGGGTGGGAGTATGTTGACAGTCTGAACGGGATTTTCGTCATTGCGCCAACATTCCATAATGCCTTTAATCTCCTTCATTGTTATGTTTTGGAACATGGCATTTTGCTATTCTATAATCAAAAATCTATATATATTCACAAAAAACTCACAATAACTCATCAGATTTATCTATATTCTAATAGATACTTTTTTCATGTAAAAAAAAAAACAGAATAAAATCCAACAAACAAAAATGTAAGATGTTACAAGCACGCACAAAACATGTCTGTTCCTCTTAAAAACACAATAAAAATGGAAGAGCCGACTTACTTGGCATTAAAATTTAACATTTCGTAATTGTAGTAGGTTTGATGGTATGGAATAAGTGCCAACGTTTGATTAAACGAACATTTGATTTTTCGATATTACTTGAAAACGGTTGGAGATAGATTTTTTTTTTTACGAATTTGGAATGAAAATGCCTTAATTACTCTAAAAATGTACTTTATATTTAAAATTCGACAATTTTTACCAATACTTTTGCTCATACTTACATTTTGAAGATCCAGTTATTAAATTTAGCTATTATGGAAAATATACATATAAGAAAACATAAAATAAAAGCATATGATTTTTTCTTTTAGTGTACAATTTCTTTCCGATTATGTAACATATAATAAAAGAATACATATTTGTATGACTGAAGTCAGGGAAGATAAAGGAGGTTAACTACCCTCATGCGGGCGCCTTTGCTTTCAAGCTTTCTGAAATTATTGTTCGTCATCAGTGATGAAAACGCAAAAATATTTTCATAGGATATGTTGAATTTTGATAATGTTGTTAGGAATTTCACAATTAAGAACATTAAAATCTAAACATTCCGACAATAGAGCTTTGTCATTTAATCTACTTAAATACGAAATGTCATGAATGTCCTCACAAAAGATTTTTCTTTGCTTACCACAAAATGAAAACAACAGGCGATATCCTTAGAATGACGGAAAATATATGACCTGCATTAAAAATCTCATTCAAAACCTTATTCAAATCCTAGGTATCCGCACCACTTTGTAGGTGTGGGGGGAGCCTATCACTAGCTTTTGTGTCTCTATTAAAAGAAGTTTTAACCCAACATGAGTAACAACAAAGCACAAGGCAATATACTAAATAGACTTTTTTATTGCTGTCAGATTGGCATCAACAAAACTAAATCTACCATCAAATTCGACCATCAAATACAATGTACCAAATAAAACTGCAGAAAGCTCGTAAAATGCCTCAAAAAAGCCCTTTCAGCTTTGATTCTCTGCTAGTCGTTTATAATTGAGCTGCTTGGCTTGAGAACAATAACAAACAATTTCATTTGGCTATCTGCACCTTAGAACTGGCTCGAGGAACTGGCTGTTCCTCTATTCTTAATGGTAGAAACAGTTTTGTCATTGTCGTTTGTTCTCATTCGTCTTTGAGTTCTACAATTTTGGGTGTACGCCTAGAACCTTTTTGTCGCTGACAACAATGTCACAGCTAGTTTTTTTTTTCTCAACATAAATGATAAAAACAAGAACAAAATTAAGATTAAAAATAGACAGAAAAAAAACCATAATTTTAAGTGTGACTTTTAAGTGTTTCTTTTGCCATATATGCGGGTCGCCGTTTGACCACCTTCGACCTTTCAGCCAAAATTGGTGTCGCGCGCTATTAAAGCTGTTCCTGGGTGGGCGCTCTACCAATGAAAAAAAAAACGGTTCTGTGAAACGTTTTAACAAAAACGTATAACGATTTAATTTTCTCTCTCGCTCATCTAAAGCACCGTTAAATTAATGATGAAACAAAACATGACACTAAAGTTCTTGGCCGGACAACTTCTAGTTTCCATTGAATGCTCGCAATGACATCAAAGTTATTTGAGCCATGTTTATTTGTTTTTCGTTTTTTTTTTTTGTACATTTTTTTTTTATATACTCTTAAGGCAAGACATGCTGCGAGTATGCGTAGGAATATGTTTAGGGCTTAATAAAGACGTTAGTATTTATTAGCTGTGATTAGGTAAGCTTTATTTATTAGATAGTTTTCAAGCTTACGCTTGCATTAAATAGTTTCGGGTTACTGCACCATAAATAACAAGCCATCAAAATAACTTGAACTGAAGCTTATCACGATAGATCAAGAGGAGTAGGGCAAAAAAAAAAAAAATAAACTGACACTTTAAGCAATTAGTTTATCAGGAATTGCCTAGAATCAAATCAAATATTAACAAAGTATCAAAAACATAATGGAAAAATAGAGTGTGAAGCACGTCGGGGTAAAAACATGTATCAGAAATTCAAGGGGCAATCAGACCTATATAGTTACCTCGAGTTTAATGTCTAAGAAACTAAGTCCAAGATGGCGCTTGTTTTAATCGTGAACTTACAATAGTTTTTAGATCGGATATCTGAAGACCTACATTCAGTCATAATGGCGAATATTTTAGGTACACGCTGAAAAATAATAGGCCTTCCCAAACATAATTTGCAGGAAGTATAATATGTTTCTGCATGTTTCTTGGAAACAAGTAATCATAAATGGTTCCACATATAATATAATTAATAATTAATGCAATTTTTCTTTATGCACTTATTGTTTGAATTTTAAAACAATATAATTTGTTTTAAAGAAAATATGTTTTCATATAAATATATTGTAATTATAAATAGACTGAGAACACTTTTAGTCTATTACTATTTGTTTGCTTGGAGATATTATTTAGTCAAGAATAAAATCAAATATTCACGGACAAATATATGTTAATTGGAGAATACATAATTTAATTGCAGTCAAGCAATTATTTTCAAAACGATAATCAAGAACAACATAATATATTTACCAATGATTACACTATATTTACTTGGAAACATATTTTAGCAAAAGAAATGCCAAAAGTTTTTCACTGTGATTACAAAATATTTGCTTAGAAGTAATTGTTGGTTTGAAGCAAACAAAATATGTTTAAAAAACAGTAAATAAGTTTTTCTCGGATTTAATTATGTTGAGAAGTAACCATATTATGTTTATCCGACATTACAATAATTTGTATAAGCACACATTTTCTAGTTGGAGTTGGAGTTGGCTTTGCTATCGGAGCACCCACTTTGCCAGCGAGGCACCCGCTTTATCAGCAAAGTTTCTTCAAAACTCACCTATTTTTACTGCTGAACCGCCTTATTATTCTTTTATTTTGTTTTTTATTTTATTTATTTGAAAACACAAACACTTTTAATTTAAACAAACATTTTCAGAAGCATTTTTCACAAGAGCTAAAGTTTTCAACACGTTTGGCGCGTCTGCTTGAAACTTAAAATGACGCCAAGACTTGGCAACTGTTAAAAGCAAGCGCATAAAGCAACAAGGTTTCCACTATTTTTCGTGCAAGTGCAAAAGAAACAGAGAAGTTCTGTTTGTTTTAAATTTGCAGAGTTCTGTTCTTTTTGAGTTTAACAGTGATGCAAATATATTTTTATTGGGTAGAAACACACAATTCTATTTTGTCACAAACATATTAATGTAGACGTTCGTTTTTTAGCTTAGGTAATTATATTAATGTTGGACACAACTAATATCTCTTATACCGAAAAAAATTGCTATTGAAGGAATGTTCTTAATCATTAGCTTGTTCCCTCTAAATATTTTATTTTTGGAACCAAACATATATAAACATATTTTTTCTCTGCGTGTACAATGAATAATTTTTTCAGAATTTTTTAGAATTTTTAGTGAGAGTACTTTGAGCGTTGCTGATTCCGATCTAGTATCCGAAGTGAAAATAGCAAATTCTAATTTTATTAAGCTTGAATCCTTGCTAATTCGGGAAGTTCGAAGAGGGATACCCAGGAGATGAGTTATATTCCCCTAATATGGCACCTATCAATGAATTCCGCAAAAGTCTTCAATGAATTACTCAAAAACTTTGAAGGTAGAACACCAAAGATAACAGCTTATGCGGATGGTATAAGCATTATTATAGTGGGAAAATGTCTGCCAAGGCAGTGGGTCGAAATTTTCCTTTTGAAAATTGATCTTGACAAAGTTGTCCCTCACAAAATTCCGATTTTCCCTTTTCTGAAATTGTCAAATTGACAAAATTAACCCTTTACGAAATTGTTATTTTACGAAATGGTTCTTTGCAATATCAACATTTTCTTTTTTAAATTATTTTTCTACAATTTTGTTAAGGTGAATTTTGTAAAGGACAATTTTGTAAAATGCAATTTTCTAAGGGTATTTTATTTATTTTTTCTTTGGATATCAGAAAATTTTTGAGCATTGAAAGCCGTAGTAATAAATGGTGTTTTAAAATAAACAAACTTTGTAGAGCTAATTCGAATATAATGATTGTGAGCTTTATGAACAAAATTCCACTCTACTTTTAACAAACAATTTTTCATTGCTCAAGTAAATGTCTTTAAATGTGTATGGAAAGTAAGGCATAACTTCTTCTTCTTCAAGTAAATTTAAATCATTATCTTCTTGTTTCTTATAAGAAACATAACAAGTTTTGATTCTAAAAGCCTCATTTGTATTATTTTTATATTTTCAAGATTCTATGGGAGGCGCGGTTCGAATCTCTTAATACCCCGTGGCTATGGGTCTGGACCTACACTCATTATACAATGCAACTGAATCTGAATATATATGCAACTGGAACATTATATCAACTTCATTTCAATTACAAATGCAATCAGGTACTATTAGATTGAAAGAAGGCTTTTCTTTACGTGTAAATTTGTGGTTACCAAAAATTTAGTCTTTATAATTTCGTTACTGTCATATAACGATATCCTCATCAATGTGCCATGAAATGCATTAAATATTTCGAAGTAATTTAAAAGTTTAGCTACTTAACGCGCACTTCATGTTTAAACTTCTATTGCAGTGCAGTTGTTGCATTATTTAGATAAACTATGCTAAAGATGAAAATTTTTGTTTTTTTTTTTTTTCAACAGCAGGTCAAAGCTTAAAAAAAGTTATGAAAGAAAAGCAGTGAAAACTTTTACTTTCTAAGTTTAACTGACCGTGCCATGCCGGCACTTTGAATGACCTAATTTTACTACGGGGTATATGAAAGTTGTTAAAATTAACATTTTACAAAATAACTTCCATCAAAGGCAACTTTAGAGTGAGTGCAATGCAGCTTTAAGAATTTTATTTAAGCTAATTAAAGAGTTAAATTTTAAGTCCTCAAAAAAAAAAAATGTATTAAATTTGAACAAATAATATTTACGTCTTTTATCATTCCAGCAGGGTCGCCTAAATCACACAGTTAGCAAACAGCTGGTAATCAATTTTATTGATTTCTTTATTCCAAACACATCGCACAACAACTTCCGATGTTTGAGATATGGACAAAGTTGACAGTCTTGACAATTAACGTGTTTCTATTGTTTAAAAATCTTCGGTACGGGCCAAGTTTTCTGAGTTTGCTTTTCGACTGGCTGACTGGCACTCTCTCTGTCTGCTGATATTACTGATTGGTGCTGCGCTGTTGGTAGTATTTATTCGAATATCTTCTATTGTAAAATTAATTTGTAGTCATGGTGGTGTGCCTGGTATTGTGCACTTTTAGGAAATCAACGCTCCCTTCCTCAGCTACAGACTGAGCAACAAATTTGAACTCGATTTTTGATTTAATATTACAGAGTATTCTTGGTCCGAATTGGAAATTTCTGAGTTTGGCAGCAATTCTACGTTCTCTCTAGCTTATTTTCATTTTCATTCATTGAAGTTTTGTAAGCATTAAAAATGTGTTTGGCATTCCTTTGAAATGCATGTGCTTGGCAACTCTGTGTCTTATAAATATATGCTAAATGAATGAACGTGTTCTGTTGTCTTTAGTAGTAGCAGTATTCTTTACTTCCGACTTTGTTTACTGCAATTATGCTTTGAATAATTTTCTTATAATTATTCCACGGCTTGGAAGTTTTTGGCTTTGACTTTTCTTCAATGATTCGTTGGAAGTTTTAGTGATTTGATGGATTGCTCACTACCGCTGGCAGTGACAATAAGCAAATTACCGGATATGTTTATTTTTCTACACTTTTTTAATAAAAAGTGTGATGATGGTTTAATGTGTTGCATAAGCAGAATATTAAAAATTTTTACACGTTTCAAAGAGTAATTTTCAGAAATTTTATTTAATTGCAATTTACAAAAAAATTGTGTTGTGTATACTTGTGTTGTATATAATGGAGGGGTGTATTCAATTTATAGAAGTGCAACATGACAGGAGTTATTTTCTCTATAACTAATGTCCCACCGAAAATAAAATTTTTGCCGATAACGAAATTTGGCGGTTTTTGTAATATTCGACCGAAACCGGAACTGAGTATTTATATAAGTATGAACATTTTTTGAAATTATTTTTCTTATATTAAAAGTAAACCAAAAAAAAAAAAATAACATTTCATATGTAAGAATAAGAATTAAAAATTAATATAAAATGAATATATTATTGAATTTTTTCAATATTTTTTGCCATATGTCAAGCACAATATGAGATTTTAAAGTTTCGGTTTCGGCTATATTTAGTCCGCAATACCGTCACTTACAAAAAGGGCCAAAAGTGTCCGAAACCGAAACCAATTATTCAATTGGGCACTAGTTATAACTGCTGTAGCTATGGAGATCCAAAACACCAACATTATAACTAGTGTCCGACCGAATATTCGGTTTTGGGTTCAGTTTTGGACAGTTTCGACCCTTTTTGTCAGTTGCGACTGTTCGGCCTCAATATATCCGAAACCGAAATTTAATTGGTTCTTAAGAAGTTGGAAAGAAAAATTCGGACATTTTTTTACTCTAATAAGTTATTTGTATTTTGTAAGTAGAGTATTTTGTAAAATTTTTTGATGCATTGTCAAAGATTTTGGATGTATTGTATTGTATATATGACGACACCTAAGCTGCATTACAATTTAATCGACGTCAAATACTAAAAATAAGTCTTATTCCATCATGGGATTAACTCGTAATTAACGCTTGTATTAGAATACTTTCAACAAAAATAAAAAATTTCATAACCTTCGGTATTCGAGCCTACTACGCTCAGTTTAAAAGTTTACTGCTCTAACAACTGATCTATTCTGTAACTTTTATATAGAACGATACACATACATAGTACCGTAGACTCCATTTTTGGAGTATTCTAACTTTTTTAGCGTCTGTCCTGACTAAATTTCACTTTGGAGCTGGATATCTCTTTTTTTCAAGTCAATTCAACAGGTGTCTGCTACTTGAATTCTATGACTCTTTAATTCTGAATCCAAGGAAGACTTTTAAATAGATTTGGATATTATTTTGGTAACATTTTTTAGTTTTAGTTACCAGTGCTTGTTGTTTGTAGTGGGTCCATGTACACCGCAACCCATAGGATCTATTGTGCGTTTAAGAGTGCTATTGCAGTTTGGATGAAGTACATTTCTTTTTTTTAACTTTATTCCTTGATAAAAACAACAAAAATAGTTTTGATGACTAGATATCAGAGACCTGCATCAAGAAAATTCACTTGGTTTGAACTTGAAAAAAACAAGCAAAGCAAGCTTCGTATCAAACTAATCAATCGCAAGCACAAATACTTGAAGCGCTTGAAATTTCCGCTTGAAAATTACTTCAAAAGATTGATATGATCGGCAAAAGCTTATAAGCTTGCAAGTATCCAAATAGTTCAAATAGTTCAAATTGGGAAAGCTTGTTGTCTTGGGGGTCGCTGATTGCGACTCTGTCAGAACATAAAAAGTTGTTTGGACACTAGGGTGGACCGTAACAATACTTTTTTACGATTTTTGATTTTGACAGATTTTGCCCGTTTTGCAATCTAAGTCGGATCAATTATTTAGATTCTGATGTTATGAAGATGATGTTCTGAGATTATAAAGTTCCATATCTCGAAGGGGAAGCAAAATAGGTAAAATCTAACCATTTTTTGGGGGTTACTATAGGAGGAAGCCTTTTTGAGACACACAAAAAGGGGGTCTATCAATCCCCATTTAGCACATATTTAGGGGGGCCGTGGAAACACGTGTTTAACTGTCCACTGAAAGTCAAATTGTAAGTCATACACGTGTTCCGGTTCCTCCATAAAAATATGTCGAATAGGGGGGATAAAAGACCCCCTATTTGTGTGTCTCAAAAATGCTTCCTCAAATAGGAACCTCCAAAAATTGGTTAGATTTTACCAATTTTGCTTCCCCTTCGAGATATGGAACAACATTAAATCGAAAGATATCGAAAAATCTCGAAGGGGAAGCAAAATAGGTAAAAATTAACCATTTTATGAGGGCTTAAAAGGGGGGAAACATTTCTGAGTCGCACAAATAGAGGGGTCTATCAATCCCCCAGTTAGCAAATTTTAAGGGGGGGACGTCAAACCACATCAGATTCCAAATAACTGGGGCGATTTACAGCACAAAATATTAAGAAAAAAAAGCACGAAGAAAACATTTTTGAGGACCACCCTTATCAGCGACCCATATTTTTCACAAACTATTTTTAAAACTTTTTATTTGGGTACACTCTTGTGCAGTTCTCTGCTAGATATCGCCGTTAATCAGAGCATATGGCGGAGACAAACTCGGCCCTGCGTGAACGATCTTGAGCCATTTAGCGAACTTCCTGTCAAGTGCATCGGGATTAGTGTTCCACATGTGTCGAGCGAATCCAAGTCCTGCGTGGGCGGCCTCTACGCCTGGAACCTTGGGGATTCCCTTCAAGGGCCATTTTTGCAATGCCATGGTCTTCTTTGCGTGGAGTGTGTGTTTTTAATTTCAACAGCTATCGGATTGCACGTAGAGAAGGTTAAGAGCTCTGCGTTTGTGAATGTTTTTGGCCAAAAAATCAGGTGTGCAGACACTTGTCCACAAAGACTTGTAGCTTGTTGCAGATGATGTCGACAACCTTCCACAAGCGTACTACTGTACTGGCTTACTGCTGGCGTTGAAAATGCGTAGTTTGGTTTTATATTACGCGCTGTCCAGATGCGATTGAGTTTGTGAAAGCATGTCGGGCCTTGTTGATGCGCAAGCTTACATCCGGCTCGGCACCGCCGTCTTTATTGAGCACACTACCCAAATCGCAGTACTGATCAACATTCTCAATGATTTCTTGCGTGTTATCAATAGTCACTGAGAGGCAGGGCCGTAGCTATAAAAATGTTGCTTCTAGAACTAACAAATTTTTTTCAAAATTAGAAAACGGTGAAATAATAACAAAATAAGAACTTTTAGGGAAGGGTTTTGAGTAAAATTTTTTTCTAAAATTTTTTTAAGGGGTGATTTTGGGTAATTTTAAATATATCAAAAAAAATTTTTTTTTTATAAATAATTTCGACGATACGTTTTGCTTCAAATTGGCAAATTATTGATAAATATGCTTTCCCGAATGTCGACAAAATTTTTTCTATGATCTTACGATGAGTTTAATAGACATAATTTTTGTTGAATGATCACAAAAATAATTTTTAACAAAAAATTTAGTTCGACGCCCCCCTCCCCCCTTAAAGTTTCCATTTTTATTATTATTTTAGTGTTTTCTAATTTTGAAAAAAATTTGTAAGTCTTGCGACCGATATTTTGCTAGCTACGGCCCTGCTGAGAGGTGATCTTGGTTTGGGGTCTGTACACGCATGAGTGTCGTTTTTTTAAGTTAATAGAAAGTCCTATCTGCTTCGCGCTTTAATTGAGGGCTTTAGGATTGGCATTGAGCTCTGACAGTCTGTGACCCAGAAAGCAGATATCGTCAGCGTAGTCAAAGTCGCTAAGTTTTTGGTCATGCCGCCATTTAATACCATCGGAGCGTCGTTGTTTGTTTTCTTGAGGACGTTGTCAAGGACTACTATGAAAAGTAGAGGCGACAATACGCAACCCTGCCGAACCCCTTTTTGGGTTGTGAATTTATTGCTCTTCTTTCTTTTCCAGCGTCCTCGGATAAGAGTGATGATCTTATCTAGTACGCCCATATTTCTGAGAGTGGACCAGATAACGCGTCTGTAAATTGTGTCAAATGCACGTTCAAAATCAACGAACAGCATATACAATGGGGGATTTCCACTTAGCTGATTGCTTCGTTAAGATTCGCAATGGGTTTATGTTCTGCTCCATATTTCAACAATTCTGGTGGAATACGCCTCGGCAGCTTTGTTGTTTTTAAGCATGCGGATCGGTGAAGTGATCTCCGAAATCGATGGCGGCTCCGTCGAAATAAGTCTGTTAGTGTTATTTCGCCGGTTGTTATTAGCATCATGAGGTTCTTCTGCCTTCGAGGTGTTGCCCAGGCATTCGCTTTACTTCCCATTTATCCAGCTACTCATCTACAGTGGCAAGAACGCTGCCATTTAAGTCTTTTAATGGTGAAACGTGCGGTTTGACATTCGTTAATTTGTTGATTGCTGCGTAAACACTTCTCAAGTCGTTTCTATAGACTTTTTTTACCTCCAAATCGGCTGGCTTGTATTGATTGACTAGCCATCAGCTCCTCTATGCGGTGGTCCATCCAATAGGTAGTTGTGCAATCTGCGGCTGATTTGTGTTCGACCATCTGGTGATTGCCACGCCAATTGTGTGGGAATTGCATGCTGCCAATGCATAAGTTGTGTGCTGCACAGAATTCCACTAGGCGCTCTCCATTACTGCTTGTGCCAAAACCGTGGCCGTCCATTATGGTTTGCAGACCATTGTTGTCAAAGCGAAAGTTCGTATCATAAGAGGGTCGTTGGTATCCGAGGCTTGTTTCTGTTTCTTGGGTAAGGGTTTTTTTACGGTGAGGCTACCAACCTAACGTAATCACGCAATCCACACTTTCATATCCGGGCTTTAGACTGGCGGAGGACCACAAGACTATTCAGCTAAAAACTTTTAACATTTTCCTATATGATGAAATTTTTTACTCAACAACATGCTTATTCAAGAAAAATCGTGGATTCTTGTGGCAATCGGCCACAAGATACTTTATATAATATAAGAAAAAGATTATCTACGGTTGTTGTGTCGGTTGCTCATACACATACTCGTACTTTCTATAGCTATATACAAAACAACTAAAGAAATAAGCAGTGACACTAGGTCCAAGGATCCTAGGGTTAAGAAACATTTTTATATTTTAAAAGTTTGAATTCTAATAAAGAATGAATTAAAAAAATTAAAAAAATTCTGAATGATGAAAAACAAAAACGATTTCAAGGATTGAAATTAAAATTAGTATAAGATTTTTGACTGTGTGAGTTAAATATGGAATAGCTGATATGTGCTATTGTGCCCACGCAATACTTACTTTCTGTGCACGTATAAGCTTATCTGATTTTCACAACAATGTGGAAGTTTTTACAGTACAATAATTTGATACAGTGGAGAGAAAATCTCAACCTCACAAATCAACCGCATTTTTGACTAAAATGGGTTTACTGCATTTTCCAACCCACCAAGATTTTATCACAATTAAAATTTTTCACTTATCCATTCATTCGCCTAAAGTGCTATAGAGCTGTCAGTATTAGACATGGCTAACGCAGCAAAAGTCGCTGCGTTGATACACCAACTCAAAGGCAGTTTGCTGTATCAGCGGATTGCGTTAACGCAATTGCACCATAGCGTAGTTTGAAATGCTATGATTCCTGTAACAGCAAGAATTTAATCCACGCAGTGAGGACCAACGCGTTGCGTTATGTGGTTAATTTTTCGAATGTGGTGAATTTTGTGGTGGAATGCTAAGCGCAAATTGGGTTCACTTACAAAAATAAATGAAATCAAATAAAAATCTTTAATCAATATATCCGATCTAAAGAAATCTTACTGCTAATAGATTCATTAAAGATTATTAAATCCTTATGTAATAAATATGAAACATAACTACAGGAAGAGCAGAATAAAGCATCCACCAAAACTGAAGGTGTATTAAACTTCATGCATGCAGCCAAACTGTATTTCGTTTAAAATTTGATGCGAGCCATCAAACAGCATACGTGTACCTAGTATGCAAAACAAGTTCAAAGTTGGATCCAAATTTACTCCTACTTTGAACACGAACACATCCAACAGTTTATTAAATTGACAAAACCATTCTGTGAATGGCAAAACATTAATAACAGTCAAACGCACTCTAAGCATATTCCCTGCAACCCCTTTTCCTCATTTATACACAGTTAATGTTCGCTTTCAACTTTCTGCTTCTATCCTCGATGCGCCGTACAACATGTTCAATTTTGCTCGCTGTATAAAAATGTTGTTTTTACCACGTTATTACAGCGCTATTGCGTTAGTTTTATTAAAACAAGTGTATCAACACAGTAACGCATTGAAGTGCTTCAACTCATTAACGCAACCCAGCGCTGCGTTACCCGTGTCTAGTCAGTATAAAAGTTAAATGTAAAAAAGTAGGTAAATTTTTAAAAAAATTCCAATTTTAGTCATGTTTTTGGAAATTTTCAGTTATTTTTTGTTTTCATAGTGAGTTGGCAACCCTAAGCTTATCAGTTATTAAAAGAACTTATAAAAGTTCCTTAGATTAGAGTAAACCTTTCACAACTAAGCTTATTTTAAGGCAAACGATAAGAAACTTTTTTCTCAACATAATTTTTTCAAGTTTTTATTGAATTATATTCTTAACTTGTGACGATAGCCAAAACAAGAGCTAATGACAGTCACAAAGTATTGCTTACCGAATATTTTTTTGGTCTCAACTAATCTAATTGGATTCGTCACATCACAGATAAGCCGTAAGACTTTAAATGTGTTTGTAGGTGTATTTACATGATTTTCCTTCCAGGTCAGCCTCACTGGAATGAAGGATGCGTTCATGTTTTGCGTCGCTTGCGTATCGGGCGCGAGCATCAAAAGGAACAACATGTTGTGTTTGTTGCTCTGCCACTTCAAACCCAATTAACGCCAACTGAACAATATTGCGAAGATGCAGATTAAGTGGTGCTGCTGGTGCTGTTGTTGGTACTGGTATTGGTGGTCCAAAACAAGTGGCCATGGGAAAAATAAAGGTTAGTAGACACAGCAGCCGACTGACTGTGTGTAGTGATGGGTTCGGCATGATTTCGAGGACACATAAGCGTGCAATTAAGAAGAGCTTGTCCGCCAACGCCAACGACAGCACCATTGTTGTTGTTGCATATTGGTTATTGGATTGCTTGTCACTGTTCTTTGGCAGCCTGCAGGCAGGCTAGCATCAATTAACGCATTGATTCACCTAAGCGTACGTTCGCAACCTTAATGAAGCGATTGCCGTGTATGAAAGTAGTTTCAGACACACACACAAACATCCGAACACATTGATATAGTGCTATTATTTATCAATAATCACAACAACAATTGAAACAGCCTGAAGAGCATCCAATGATCGTTCATCTATTAGGAACTTGCTCAATTATACAAGCCCTTAAGGCAGCAAGGATAATCAATCCATTGCTGGCTGCTGCACCTTAAATGATATTTTTTTTGTTGCACTTTTATATATGCTGAGTTTCGATTTTTTTTTTTTTATCCCAGTCTGTCAGACGCACCCACTACATGTATTTTGCACGTCTTTTTTAAGCCATCGCACCTAGCAGGACTACTTAACGCGTTAGTTACGCTGCGGCTTAAGTGGCTTGAGTGTGCCAACATGCATGCTGGCTCAGCTAAGCTCGGTGCTATTAATTAAAGACCAAGTGCTGAGGACCTAAGATCTTTCGATGACGCCACCATGACAAAGTATACTATGGCGGCAACTGTTTTGTTTTTCTACCGCAATTTTTGACCAATTAACATCTTTGAGTACTGCCAAATAATGGACATAAATTTAATATGATGTCCTTGCTTGCTAAGGATTCAGTAAAAAAGAAAATCAATATTGACGAGCATAGACGTAACCAGGCAATCAAGCAGTGGGGTAGAAAATGTTTGCAACATTTGCGCGTGCATTAATATACAAATTTCTTATTAGTGTTGGGTTTTAGGACTATAAGAAGGAGTGGATGTGTAGATTTTTCTTCATCAGATACTTTAATTGACTGCATTCAATTTGATTCAATTTTCTTTTTCAATTGACTGTAAAATCGGACTATAAAGAATTTTCTCTTATATGTTTTTTTTTCTTGATTTTCTTTTGTTAGAGATGACAAAATGTGTTGCTTAGTATTCGACTGCTCCTCAGATGGCAATATATTTAACAGTGTGGCAAGACAATACAGCTTTTAAACTTCAAATTCGACATTTTATAGTTAAAATTTCACTTTTTGCACTTCAAATTCCACCTTTTACCCTTCACATTCAACTTTTCCCAGTCGAATTTCCGAATAAAAAATAAATGTCTCACGCATTGACTCGTAGATGTCAAATATGTCAAAATATGAGACAGTCCTATTTTTTTTAAACACTGAAAAATTTCTTCACCTAGCCCTATCTCCCACCCTTCTGGGGTTCACATACAAAAAAACACAAAAACTGTCGATTATAATTCATATCTCTCCCAATTTACCTCCAGAAGGGTCAAAAATATGAGCTGGTCATAATATTTTTTGCTCTTCAACATTTCTTTTCCATTCACTTACATCCTATCTGCCACCCTTATGGGGGGTCCCCACACAAAAAACATAAAAACTGACGTTTATAGTTCATATCCCTTCCAATTTCACCTCTAGATCGGTGAAATATATGAACTGGCCCTATTATTTTTTACCCTTTAACATTTCTTTTTAACTCATGTGCCCCCTATTTGCCACCTTTCTATGGGTCCCAACCCAAAAAACTTTCGAATATAGTTCACATTTCTTCCAAATGCAACGCTAGAGGTGTTAAACATAGGAGTACACTTACCCCTTATATGCCACCCTTCTGGAGGTCCCAATACAAGAAACAGAAAAATTGAAAAACTATTAAATCGACCACTAAATCGGTAAAATATAGGAGTTTGTCCCACTATTTTCTACCATTTAACATTTCTTCTGAACTCATGTAACCCCTATCTGCCATCCTACTGTGGTCTCCATAAAAAAACTCTGCAATTTTTTTAATATATTATGTGAGAGCACCCAGCAGAAAATGTCATGCCTGACCAATGCCTGACCTTTCTTTGAAAACAGTCCAGATTTTTTTTATACAAGTCTCCTCCTCTTCAGTCCTGAAATTTGGTATAATTTTATTTTAAATGGTTATCTATGATTCTGGTCTGAATATTAATTTTTATTTAAAATTCAGATATAAAATCTGGCCTGAAATAAAAGAGCGCTAATTATTTGTTTAATTTCATGTTAGAATTCAGGTCTGTAAAAAGGAAACCTGAATTATAATTAAATTTCAGCCTTGAAATCTGAACTGAACAATGAAGGCATGATTATGTTTAGAAATTCTGTCCTGAGTTCCAGTTTGACTATTAGAGGCCTGAATAAGTTTTCTGCTGCGCCTAGGGCGTCAAAAGCCTAGTTCGCCTGCTCCTATCATGCAGCCCTATAGCCCTATCATGAATAATTTTCCACTTTCCGTTTTAAAGATAGTAGTTAGAAAAAGGCATCACATTTTTTATTTTAACACTAATGAATATTGACAGGTAATGAACAAATTTGCATTTAAAATTCCAAAAAAGTTCTGGAGCTTTACTTGAAAAACGGAAAACGGAATATGTTTTGGGACGCCCCGTTTACTTGTCTCG
The DNA here is from genome assembly GCA_914767935.1 of Coremacera marginata. Lineage (NCBI taxonomy): Eukaryota > Metazoa > Arthropoda > Insecta > Diptera > Sciomyzidae > Coremacera > Coremacera marginata. The sequence goes on from OU612047.1 coordinate 18,690,743, forward strand.
AATAATTTTGCTCTAAAACAATGGAAGCAAAACTCAAAAGTAATTCATTAATGATAATAATAATGAAGATTATTATATTACAAACTTTTTTTGTTATTCTTGAGCTTTCATAAGCAAATCTTTTAATAACCATCTCGTAATTGTAGCTTAAATGCCGCTATCAAGATAGTGCCACCCGGGGTGGACCACTTCGCTTCTCCCTCTTGCTATGTGGCTTAGGTTATGTAAGGTTAGATTGAAGCAACTGCCTCTTATGAGACGCATTTGGGCCAGTAAGAGCTGCTGTATTTCCAGGGGTTACTTTTTCCCTTTATATTTGAACCAGTTTGAGCTATTAATGAAGCATAGGAATGGGTAGTCCGAAGATTCCAAGAGGCCGTCTAGGTTCCTGTAGAACCGGTTACCTAAATGAAGGTAGCTATTTCTAGCCAGCGCAGGGTAAGTACAGAGAAGAAGGTGCGTGATGGATTTTTCCTTCTCTTCATCTCTGCAACTTCTACATTTGTGGAGGGTGTTTAAGCCTAGAACTACAAACCCATTTTCTTGCCTATAAACTACAAACCGGGGTAAATTTTACCCCACAGATTTCTTGTTCGTAAAATCGTTCTGAAAGCAGTAATCTGACTCTTTCGTACATGCAATTTTTTTGTTTTTTCATGCCAAAGAGAATGGTGAAGAGCAAATTCAATTTTATTAAGGGGTTACATGACATTGGCAGTTTTTTGAAATCGACTTTTTTTTAATAATTTTGTATTTAAGTAAATATTCTTAAGATTCTAAATTTCATGGAAAAATTCCTACGGGTTCAAAAGCTACAGCCGGATTAGTGAGAGCGCATTTTTAATTTTTGCGCCACCTACGTACGGCAGCTGGTATATACTTGTTTTACTTTTGGTGGTTGTTATTTCGTACCTACTTGAAGGGTGGAGGGTGAAGCCTGAATTGCTAAACGATTGCAAAAAACTATAAGAAACAGCACAACACAAGATAACGAAGGCATACAGTACGAAGCAGGCATGGCAGATTAAAGGTAACCTTTTTTTTCTTTGTTTATCTCGAAACCATGTTTTTCGTACTGGTTGGGGCACTAGCGGGTTCATTTTATGACGAAATTTTTTTTTTTGTATTTTTTTAAACTTGATTCGCTATCGTATGACACGAGCTTTTTTTTAAAATTTATTTTCGATTTTGTATGAATTGATGAAGTCAATATTTTTTTCGAAAAAACACACTTTCAAATTTGGAACAACACCAAAAATTTAAAAAAAAATTTTAAAAAAAAGCTCCAAAACCAATTTTGTAAAGATATAAAAAAGTTCTTTTTTTCCAGATCGGACAATTTTTGCAACTCCCAGCGCTGCAACCACGAGGCCCCGTTTTTTCTCTGCCTCCAGTTTGGAGCTCTATAAAACCATGTTGGAGTGAAAAATATATTTTTTTGAATATTTTTTCTTGTAATTTGTTCAATTCTCTACAATAATAAAAATTTTTGAAAAAATGTTTGTTTTTGACTGAGTTATGAATTTTTACAACAAGGTCTATTTTCTCTGCCGCGAATGTCATGTCCCGCCTTAAGGTATAGTTGGCGAAAAATCGATTTAAATAGCTAAAAGAACTGAAAAATGGTCAAACCGTCATTTAAAAAGCAAAAATTTATAGTTTTTTTTTTCTCTAAAACACAGATTTTCAAATTTCAAAGGGGATTTTAAAGAAGACACATAAGGTTTTGAGAAAAAAAAAATACCATCATGATGTTTCAGCAAAAAAAGTCTATTTATTTGAGACTCTGAAAACGAAAAAAAAAATTGGAAATCTGACATATGGAAAGGTCAAACAAAAATCCATGAAATATTGGTTTTTAAGAATATATTTCGGTTCCTATTATGCAGAATGTAAAGTAAATAGAAATTTCGTACACATAAAAAATATTCAAAATAAAAGTTACGATTTAACTTATTCAAAGGAACACAATCGCAGCAACAGATTACTCTGTGATTCTCTCAGATCGGTCGCTTGCACTTTTTAAGCAAGAAAGAGAAAAATAACTTAACTACTCAAAACACTATCAGGAACTACAAAATGTGGTAAACATCAACCCCACACGTGCTTCACATCTTCACTCCGTCACAGTTAAGAAGAAACTGAAGGGCCTCGCGACCTTGTCCTATTCTTAGAACCTTGTACTAAATTATGGAATAGGTCGTCAGTTGATAACGTCACTGACTAACTTAGAAACGTAGTTCAAAGGTTAATCTTCGTGCGTGATTACCTAGTAGGCAATTCAAAGTTAAGACACCTATCAAGGTACTGATCTCATCCCTTCTTAGGAAAACCAGTTCTCTTGAACGTCTTTAGGTTAGTGTTAGCCAGATCTGACGTGTTTTATTGCATTTGCTTCCCATTGACCACCTATTGTTGGCTTTTTTTAGGGATAGTTTATTTGTGAATAGTTTTGCATGTGGTGAGAGAGGTATATTAATACTTTCTTGTTCATCGAAAATTGTTTGTTGGTACCGGTGCGAGCAAGTTAATTTGCTTTACAGTTTCCTGGAAAGTCTCTAAATGCGTGAATCCATAAAGAGATCTGCGGCAGATGAGAACTGTTTTAGATGTTGTTTAAATAGATTCAAGGGTTTTTCTTTATTTTCTATAGAGCTACACATAGGTAATATCTCATTCATCTAAAGGCAAGTCTTCCTCTTGTAAGATACTACAATAGTCAGGGAGCCTGAAGACTGAAATAATGTTCAGTGTATATGAGTTGATTTCTTCTTCAACTTTGACATCTAATTTTGATCCATCCGTATAGATTTTAATGACATTGTTTGATGGAGGGTTACAGACTGCCACTCTTCTTAAGAGAGTATGGATACATAAAATTCTTTTTCAAAGAGATGTTTTTGTGTGATATAGTCTACGGGTTTAGGTATAGGAGGAAAAAGCTTCCTAGTGCTAGAGTGTCCTAATATGCCTTCTATCCATTGTGAGGTGTCTATAAGACGTATGGCTGTATTTGCGGCCATTTGTCTTGCTAGGATATATCGAGTGGTATTAAATAGTAATGCGTGTGTAGTACTCGTAGTAGTTATTTAGAAGCAACTCAAAAGTAGATAAAATGCATAAGATTTCAGCCCATTATTTTGTAATTGCAAGGCAAAACCAGCTACTTTAAATAATTCTTCATAAAGGCCTTCAAATTAATTTTAAAAAATATTCAGAAAAATGTAGTTCTTATTTTTTTATGATTATTTCTGAGTTCTTGTTTTTATAATTTTTTTTTTTTAACCAATCGATTGCCACTTAATTTTCCAAAACTCTGAATATTTCTAAGACAATTTCAAAACTTACATATTTTGCTGAAGGCACATAACATATTTGGTTTATTGCTTATGTTTGTTTTATTTTTTTTTAAATTTTTGTTCTTACTGTAATTCTATCATTGTTGATATATAACAACAACAACAATAAACATCAACAACTACGTTAAAACAACAAAGGCAAGAGTCGATAAACTTGTATTGGTTGTTTATAATTTCAACAAAATCATCGACAACTCAGTATTTAAAAATTTCAACTTCATTATAAAGCAGCAACTTCATCATTATTCCCAACGCACTCAGCGGTACGCACTTCCCCTATAGCAGCAGCAGCAGCAGGAACAGCAACAATGAAGCTTATTGCAACACATGGCAACTGCATCTCTTGGATACACTACGCAATCTTGGTGGCAACAGTTTGTTGTTGTTAGTTTTGTTATTGCTGTTGTTGTTGTTGTTGTTCTTGTTGGTTTTAGACATCGACTCTTGCATTCGGGCTATCGTTTCATTATGTTACCACATACGGTGCAACATCATTCACCAGTCTACAGACCGAGTTCAGACCAGGCCATGGTGGTCGGAACTTTTGTGTTACAGTGTACCAATGTTTTACCATGCTTGTTGTTCTTAACTCTACTCTAGCAACATTTCGTATTTTTGTATATGTGTGCCAGAGTGTGTGTGTGTGTGTGTGTGTGTGGCAAGTTGTTGATAAATCAAATATTTTTAAGGAAAACATTCACAAATATTGCAGCGGCACTCGTTTTAATTAGCTTTGATTAGACAAATAAAAATTAAAAAGAATTGTAACTCTGCACAACTCAGAAGCAGAAAAGGAATCTTTGAATTTTTTAGTGAACATTGTTAGTTTATAAAAATAGTTTGTGAATTTTTTGATGATGGAATCAAGATAGCTCAAGAAATTGAGCTAAGAAAATCACAGGAACAGCTGATGATGCCACAAATAAATGTGTATAACGTTCGCTAAGGTAGTTTTTATTTATGAATTAAACAAAATGTGAACGGCAATGTGCCCAACATTTGCTGTTATATGCCGTATTAGAAAACAACCATTTTAAAGTAATGATTAGTGTGCCTTTGTATTTTTCAAAAATTTAGAATTTCTGCTGTGATGTGCTCAGGTTGTGCTAAAATAAGCACGAGTGAATATTTAAAAGGTTCGCATATTTGTCATGTTTTCAAGAAATAATCTTTACTTTAAATTTTTTCCAAAATTCGGCAATTGTGCTGTAATTTGGTTGAATTGTGCTGCAATGTACCATAGTTATATTTTCATTATGAACACTGTTACCTTGTGTTTCCGCGTTGTCTTACTGCTATGACGGAAAATTTAGTCAAAACCTTTTAAAATGTTATTAAAGATTTTGTTATTAATGTTATTAAAGATGAAAGAAAGACTTTATTTTGTGTCAGATTTCCTTTAAGGCATCTCATGTTATCCTGAGCATATTCTTATCTATCATATAATTTGTGTCATAATTAGTGATTGGAAATAAGAAATTATAGCTAATAGTTAAAAATTGTTACATTCATAAGGTCGTAATATTTGCAAAGATTGCGATTTTTTAATCTACCTGCAGTACGCTGTAGCAGAACATAGCACAATTGATGAATTTTGGTGAAAAAAATCCAAATTAGGCGAATTTTTTCAATATTTTGAAAATACGCCATAATTTTTAAAAACCTTACAGCAAGGGAATTTTGTAAAAAATTAGAAGCCGTTATTTTCTTAAAAGCACTGCAAAAATATATTCGAAATTTTAAAAAATTGTCTATGGCACGTTGCAGCAATCTTACAAGAATCCAAGCGTTGTAAAAACGTCATACGATGTACAGCAGTACAAAATAGGAGCATTATATAAGGTAATTACTTTTAAAACTTTGAACTAAAAATTATGAAAAATCTTGGCTAGAACTCACAGCACAATCTAATAGCATTACAGCACAATTACTAAATTTCAGAAAAGTTAAAAGTATCTGACAAATAGTGAAAAACTTCAGAAGAATCCAAAAGTTGTAAAATTCTTTATTTTTTTTTTTTTTTTGTGCAGCACAAGACAACAGTTTAACAGCACAAGTATCAAATTTTTGAAAAATATTTTAAGAAGGTTTGGTTATTATTTAAACACTTTGCTAACACATGATAATTGTAAAAATCTCTATGGCATGTTGTAGCATAATAAGAGCACATTCCAGCACAATTATTGAATAAAAAATAAGGGTGGCAGCTAGTTAAATACCTTCTAAATATGTGAGATTTTGGAAACTTTTTATGGCATATTCTAACACAACCTAAGCACGTCACAGCACAATTTTCGAATTTTAAAAAGATTATTTACGGAGCTGCATTTAAAAAAAAAAAAATAACAATATCTCATGAAAATCATATAAAAAATTTATAAATATATTAAAATTGTAAATATTTTTATGAATAAAAAATAATACTTATTTTTTTAAGGCTGCATATAATAGCACATAGCTGGCACATTACAGCACAATATTTTTTTTTTAATAATATAATGTATAAATAAAAAGTGATGAAGCTTACTTTATGCACTTTTTATATACGGAAAAGCACACGTTTAATCACATAGCTTAAATTTATTAAACAGCTAAATATTAGTATTAAGTCAAATGAGCAAGCTGGTCGGTTTTGTTAGCATCGGTGGTTGAAATCAAGCAAGCATCCTTTGGACACAATCAACGCTCACACACCAACTGACACCAATCAATGAATGCCAAAAACAAACACTTCATCTGCAGTCGGAACCAACTGTAGAGCGACTTTGACAGCAGCAGCCTCAAAGTTACAAGATTGCGGCAATGATCGGTTACGTGGTTAATGACAGCATCAAAGGAGCAACGTAATAAAACTGAAAGTTAAACACAGTTTGGATGCTCTTCAATTATCAGGGAAGACAAACAAAGCGTGCAGGTATATGTGAGTGTGTATATATGTCACGTGTGGGTGGGACGTACGTGGTTTTGCGAAGCCACTCAGAGGATGCTTGCACCAGTTGACACTCAAGGTTGTTCTATCATATCATCGACTTCTTTTATGAACAGTTATGGTAAAAGCAGGGCATGAAAATAAAGTTATTAGTTAAATGAAGAATAAAAAAAAAAAAAGATTGACATCAATAAATAAATCGTTCTTACAGCAATTTAATTTAAAATTTAATGAAACTTTTCTCTTAATAATTCTGAGAAAATCATGCGACAGTTCTAGACACACCATCGTATCGTCATCTTCGACCTTAAGTATTTCAAGAGCTAGTAACAAGGTGTCTGGCGCACATAGTGAAGGTCTTTAAATGTGCAAGCGCAATCGCAATCGCAGTCACAGCCGAACGCAATGCGCATGCGCAACAATTTCTTATCTGACAAAGAGACAAAATCATGATTCAGACCACGTACGTAGGAATCACAGAAACTGGTCAGGCTGTGGCGCTACCTTGAAGGTGTGAGACGCTGTCTGAAAGATGTGCTCGTTGTTTTTACAGTTTTTGTTGTTGTAGATACATGCCAAGCCCAGCTTCATGCGTGCTTGTTGCATGTTGTGGCAGTCCAACCACATATGACTAAAAGAGCCCTAAAGCTGAATACGCGCTATCCTGTAGGATTAGCAAAAAAAAAAAAAAATAATATAAAAAAAACATTGGTATATGTAGGCATCCTGGGAAATCGAGTAGGTGTTTGGCGGCGAGTAGCCGCACACCAACAAGTTTGCCTGTCAATAGCGAATTCTTTGGCGCCAATTGCAAATTTTATTTTGATCCTATTTGATTGTGGGTTACCTTCCTCAAAGCTGGTGAAGTCTTTATCAAAATTTATTTTGTTCAGAGATTAAAACATTTTTTGTTGAATTGAATTGAATTTGGACTTTGGAATTCTTTTGTTTATTTTTTCTATTGTTTTTTTTTTTATTTTTTGTATTTTGCATTAAACCTTAAAAAAGATGCAGTTCTCGATCATTTGTGTAAAAATAACTAATAACACCCTCAAAACAATTGATCATAAGAAGCTCGGACAAAGTTCTTTCAAGGGCTGAAATTGCCAATTAATTTTTTTTTTTTTTGTCCCAAAAAACATCCCAAAGTCTTTGAATTAAAGTAAAAAGTTTTTAAATTTAAAGAACTGATTCATTGAATGAAGGTTTTTCTCAGAGAACTGATACATTGAAATTACATTTAATTACAAATTACTTAACAAAAATTTTTAAGGACTTTTTTTAAAAGATTTTTTTTTTTGTGAAGTGAAGAGAGATATTCTTCAAGAAAAATTATTAACAATTTAATATTCGCTACAACCTCTCATTTTCATCAGACTTTGAAAGCAACTTAATACTACATTCGGCAAAACCAATGCGGAATCATAGTTGTTTTTCATATCGATTTAGTTTTCTTTGATTTATTGAATGTGTGGTGTGGTGTGGTTCTCTGTAAGTCAGAATAAGTTTTTAATTGTTAAAATCAATGTAATGTACATAAATTCAAAGAATGATTTCTTTTAAAGTGCGTTTTAAGAAAAAATGGTGTTCTTTCAGTCAATGACTGAATGTGTTCTTTAATATTTGAATTTATATTAAGAGCAAAACCAAAATGAGAGAAACATTTTATCGAACTCAGATTCTTACAATCAATGATTCTTACATACTGTTTTTTTTTTTTGAGTTTGTACAAAAGATTTTTTCAAAATTTTCAGCACAGCATTTAAACTTTACTGATATTTTTTTTAAGTGCCTAAAATATGGTTGTTCAAAAATAATAGATGTATAATTTTTTCATTTATATTTTCGAAATATTTTCTCACATCAATATTAATCATCGGTATTAAAATTATTAAATTAATATTATTTTGCATTTCCTTTTGCGGTTATAAGTGCCTCTTTTCTCTTTGGCTAAGAATTATTAAGGGTTTAGCATTCAATCGGTGAATTTGAATTCCGAGTTTTTGTTTTTTTTTTTTGGTGAGTAAGGATTTGCAGTTTTGATGAATCGATAGTTTTTTCTTGACTTTCCTTAAAGTTAATCATCTGAAATATCTCAACATAGTCCCAAAATTAAAAGTCAATCAGAGCAATACTCTCGAATTTATTGACTAATTACTCTCTTCTTCTCTATCATTGTAGCTGCGACAGTGAAATTTTAAACGCGTTTTTTTTCAAAACCACTTTTTAAAAAATTCGTGCTCACTGCCATTTAAAAACTACATTACTTCTTCATTTCAAACTTAGTACACACTGAAAACATATAAAATACCTCCGCCCAACGATAAGTTTTAGAATTTTTTTTCAAATTAAGGGGGATTACTTACATAAATGTGGAATTTTTCAAAATAGCAATTTTCACTGCAAATGCCCACCAAAAATTTAAAAATGAGAGAGAGATAATATTCAGAGAACTTGGGGAGAGTAATCAGAGAATTCGAGTAAATTTCAATGTTCTTTGATTTCAGATAATTTCCAGCTGAGATACAGTGAACACCGCAAATCGTCTTTTCCAAAGACGTTCTTGGAAAAGAACGAAGATGACGTTCTTTGTCACTGGGTTGCTTGCCGATATTTATACCCCAACGCGTACTGCGTTATATATATAAGGCGTTATATATATATTTATATAATAATAAATAAATATAAATATTTATATATATACATACTTTTGATCAGCATCATCTCCTGAGTCGATTTCCCTGCGTCTGTCTGTCCGTCTGTCCGTCTGTCGACACGATTACAGCCGCAATTTTAAAGCTATCGCCATGAAATTCAATATATAAGCTTATTTTTAAAAAAGAAAGATCAAGTTTGAAAATGGGCCAAGTCGGATGAAAACCACGCCTACCTCCCATACAAAGTGACTTTATATTAACCTTAAAATGTCCCTAAAATTCACAAAAATTAAAGAAATGCCTTGAAATTTAGCAGGTGAGCTTTGCTTTTCAGTTTTAATTCTGCCTATGAACTTTGGAAAAATCGGATGAAAACCACGCCTACCTCCCATACAAAGTAGCTTTATTTTAAAAGTAAAATCTCTTAAAAATCTGCTCAAATTAAAGAAATGTCTTGAAATTTTGCACATAGGCTTTGATATATAACATAGACCACCACTATAATATTTGGCAAAATCGAAAGAAAACCACGCCTACCTCCCATACAAATGGGCTTTATTTTAAACGTTAAATCTCTTAAAAATCCACAAAAATTAATGAAATGTCTTGAAATTTTGCACTTTAGCTTTGATATATAATATGAACCATCTCTATGATATATGGCAAAATCGGACCAAAACCACGCCTACTTCCGATACAAACTGACGTCATCAAAATAGGAAAACTTCCGTTCATATATAAAACTGAATGCCATCATGAATGTCGTGGCTAAAGACTTCGAATATACTTCAATATGGCCGCGGGGGGGGGGGGGGGGTATTTTTGCTTCGGTACCCTACCGAAGCTCCACCCTTACTAGTTTTTGCATAAAATTATTACAGAATGTTACTTATTTGGTACCTTATAATGTACAAAAGGTTTCAATTTATTTGCTCTATCCATATTTCTAAAAAAAATCGCTAACAAAGTGTTTTTTACGTTGAGCTCCTTACTCTCCCCTTAAAGCTTCCAATAGTTCTTTGAGGATGCTTTCGAATTCTTCGCATCATCATTTCCCACAAAGATTCGATCGAATCCAAATTGGACCATTGGACCAGTCTTAAGCATTTAATTCTTTGTGCTGAAGCCAACTTTTTGTTAATTTGAAAAACTTGTTTATTTAAGACCGTGGCGCAGTGGGTAGAGTGTGGGAGAGAACCCTGGTTCGAATCCCAACTGAAACAAAAAGTTTTTTCAATTGAATTAATTTTTGTGTTCGACTGTCACCTCTCTGCAGACAATGGCAAGCCTCAGAGAGTAAAACCTGCCATGAAAAGCTTCTTGAGAACATAAGCCGTTCGGAGTCGACATAATACTTCTAGGTCAAGCTTCATTAATACAGGTTAAGTCACTTGAGAGAAGCTCGGTCGAACTGTCAGAATGGATGAAAGGAAATCAAGAAAAAAAAAAACACGAATCTGTACAATTTTTAGCTAACAGCTACTTTGACAGTTCGAGCAAAGGCAGAAAAAGAGTGCTTTTCTCTCAAGTGACTTAACCTATATTAATGAACATTGTTCTAGTTCCAGTTCTCAATCATTTGTGTTCAAACCCAAGAACTGCAACGAGTCTATGATTCGAACAAATGACTATAAATCATCCTTCAAAAACCGAATGCGAGTGCGTGCGGTTGCGTACAGAACCACCACTTCCACGCGAAGCATCCTCATAACAGCGATGAGTGACGAGTGCCGCCGCTTTCAATCGTAGCTCATAAGAATGCCGCTCAATGATTCTAATGATTCTAGAGTCATTTCTTATGATTCTAGAGTCATTAAGGAAAATCGCGTGCAATGTTACCGCTGATATATTTATTATACATATAATATATAAACTTATTATTATATACATATAATACACTAGCGGACTCGACAAATGTATGGAAATAAATCTTAAAATAGTATTAAAAAAATATTGAAATGTATATACTTAATAAAAAAAAAGTGTTAAATTATAAAAAAAAATTAAAATATTATTGATAGAAATAAGTGAAAACTTGTGAAAATATTATTGAAAAAAAAATTTTAAAAATTTTTGGAAAATGTTTTTAAGAATTATTAAAATATAACATAAAATTGTTTCAATATTAATGAAAAACTATAAAAATCATTTTAAATATTATTAAAAAAAAATAATTATTAAAAAATTCATTCATTCATTCATTCACATACATAAAAAATTATTCTATGACTCTAGAGTCATAGAGGGTGCTTAGAATCATATGCTTAAAATTCAGCAGTCTTTCTAACGCGCGATGAGTGAAAGCAGCGGCACTCGTCGCTTATCGCTGTTATGAGAATGCTTCGCGTGGAAGTGGTTGTTGTTATGCGCAACCGCACGCACTCGCACTCGGTTTTTGACGAGTGATTTAGAATCGTAAAAAAACGATTCGCTGCAGGTCTCTAGTTCAAACATTTCACAACACAATTGATCATAAGGAGCACGGTCAAAGTCCTTTCAAGGGCTGAAATGGCCATTTCGTATTTTTTTTTTTTTTTTTAAGATGCACTCCCCATGAACTTATTTGTTGATTGGCATGAAATAAAATATTCTTCAAAATTCTTGTATAATTCTGGGCTTTTACAGCACCATCAATGAAATGTAGTTTATACAGCTCCATAAAATAGCACTAGCCGAAAACTTTACTATGCGTTTAAATTTTGTCTTTATGGTACATTTCTTTTTTTGTTCGAATGACCTTCTTTCGCGTGTCGACAACGCAAACATAAAATTTAGATTCGTCACTACATATAATCGAGTCCCATTGTCTTTGTGCCCAGATTTGCTTTTTATATGAGCATTTTTTTTTTAATAACCACACTTAAGGTTCTTTAAATAGTATTATTTAAATTTGAATGTTGAAAAACAATTTTTTAAGAAGAAGGAATGAGGAAAATAGCAACTGAATGATGAATACTAAGTAATTGTATTCTGGTTATTTCTTGGTGATTCCCCTCTAAAGCCAATTTATATTATTCGTAATCTAGGGGTTTTTTTTGACACGAAGCTTACCTTTGCTGATCATTTAAATTTTATAATTCCGAAAGCTTACTCCATTCTCGCGTTTATTTGCAGAAATAGTGCCGGTTTTCGGGATCCTCACACATTTAAATGTCTTTGCAATGGCTTTGTTAGATCGAGGCTAGAATACGCGCCTATTATCTGAAACCCTTTTTATTCGCTTAGAGCGAATTCAAAAGACTTTTACAAGATTTGCGTTGCATTCGTGGTACACGGCTGACTTTAAACCCGCATATAATGCTAGGTGCTTGCTATTGGGTCTTAAAACGTTAGAAACAAAAAGAAAGATAAGTTCTCTGACCTTCATATTTGATATCATATCAGGCCATATTGATTGTCCGTCTCTTCTTGAAATCATTTTGTTTAATGTTCCTTCTAGCCAGCTGCGGCTTTTTAAACTATTTTTTATAAAATATCAGAAAACAAATTATGCTAAAAATTAGCCAATAGCTAGAGCCTTAACATTGTTTAATGAATTTTCTTTAAATTCTTGCTTTGATTTTTCAGTATCAAAGGATGTATTTAAGAATTATGTAATACGTTTTTTTTCTATAATATTTGTACTGTAATTTTAACTGAAATTTTTTACTGCTAATCTGTAAGGAATCGTTTTCCGAAGACAGAATAAACTAAACTAAACTAATAAGGTCTTCTAGACTTGGTTGAATGCCGGGATTTGATTTTTTTTTTCTTGTCGCTTTTATGCTTACTATTTTTGGTGGAGTATCTCTCATAATAAATCAGTCTTTCTTTTGCCTTTGGTTAAACAAATAAATACTACAAATAAATAAATGCAGTAGTTTTCGCTTTTCAATTCTGTTATTTTGTGACTGAATTCTAGATATTTAAAGCGCCTTATGGGATCTCATTCCGAAATTCATATTTTTTTTTTAATCTTATTGGTAATTTTGGAGCAGATAGTTTTATTTTTAACTCCTCTTCGCTTATTACTAATTAATAATCACTTAGACTAAACAAAATATATTTTGAACAAACATCAATATTTTGGAGCCAGATTATATTTAGTTTTAAAATTTTCGTACTCAATAACACTTGGCTACGCTAAAAAAATATTAAATTTCGGTTACAATTCCTCACTTTCAGCTATCATTAGTTTTGGCAAAAAATATAACAACTATTTCCACCAAGCCGCAAAATGCTCTGATGCATGTCATAATACCTCAGGCGACAAGAAGTCAGTCTGTTTGGCAGTAATTTACCGGAGCTACACAAATAAAAAAATACCTTGAAACATGCTGAAATTTATGGTTCTTGCTTCAAGGTGCCACCAGCTGATTGTCTGTCACAAATAGTGTTTGCGAGTTAAAACATTTTTTTGCTTGTGAGTTACTTTACGTTGTTACTTTTATTTGCTGATTTTAATTGTCGCTGCTGATAACATTGGCCAATTCTCCCAATTCATGTAAAGTCACACGTACACAGCAATAACGGCAACAACAAAATGGACGTAACAATGGAGTATTTAAAAAACCTTTACAATTCTAGATAAAAATCAGACATTATTTTAAGACCGGTGACAAAAAAGAAGGTTATTAAATTTAACTTCTACATATTATCACATTACGAATATGATAATTAGTATACCATTTTAAGATCTTTTGTGTTACGAAGCTCTTACAATATAATTAAGTTATATACTAATCCAATGGGTAAAAAAATTTACGTTGGAAAATTCAGAGTTGTTTAAATGTGTCGTACGTTAATAAACAATTTTATAATAGTTCTTCAGATTAAATTTCGGTTTAGTTTTTTATACATTTTTTTGCATAAAAAACATATATTATTTTATTTTATTTTATTTTGTTTTTTTATTGTTTTTTTATTTTTTGAAATCAACTTAATGAAAACGTAGAATTTGTACATCGATGAACACGAAGAACACAAATGTTGTTAATATTCATTAACCAGTCGACTTTTCTTTTCAAAAATTGCGTTTATTTTTCGGCAGAGTTTTTCAATGGACTTAAAATTAATATGAAGGGCCTCGGACCTTTGAAATTGAAAAGTGCTCAAAAAAGTCTTAAAAGCTTCCAAATATTATCCTTGGTATGTTCTCGTGACTCGGACATGCCAGATATTGCCTTGCTTACACGATGCATACGATTTTGTTGTTTTATTTATTTCATATATTATTGTCACTTGCATTATTATGTTGTTATTATTATTACTATTATCATGTTATTATCATTTATAAAGGGTGGTTAAATTTTAAGGGCCGATGTTGATTTGGAATAAAACACAAATTATTTTAGAAATTATTTTCATTTCTTTTTATTATGATAATATTGGTATGGTTCAATTATGTATGGAACAAAATATCGGCCAAATGGCCGCCGCCACCTTGGCGGCACACCTCCATCCGATGGTCCAAATTTTTGATGACGCTGAGGCATAAGTGAGTTTCTATGCCGTTAATGTGCGAATAATCTCATCCTTTAGCTCTTGAATTGTTGCTGGCTTATCGACGTACACCTTTTTTTTCAAATAACCCCAAAGAAAGAAGTCCAACGGTGTCAAATCACATGATCTTGGCGGCCAATTGACATCGCCACCACGTGAGATAACACGGCATTGAATTTGTAGCGCAAAAGAGCCATTGTTTCGTTAGCAAGTGGCACCGTCCTGTTGAAACCACATATCGTCCACATTCATATCTTCCAATTCGGGTCATAAAAAGTTCGTTATCATCTCACGATAGTGAACACCATTCACAGTAACTGCCTGACCGGCCTCACTTTGGAAAAAATACTGCCCGAAGATGCCGCCAGCCCATAAACCGCATCAAAAAGTCACTCTTTGTGGGTGCATTGGTTTTTCGACAATCAGTCTTGATTTATCATTCGCCCAAATGCGGCAATCCTCTTATTGACGAATCCACTGAGGTGAAAATATGCCTCATCACTGAAGATGATTTTCTTCGAAAATTGATCATCCCTGTTGCCATTTCTTGCCACCATTCTGACCATTGACGGCGCTTGAAATGGTCGAGGCTTTAGTTCTTGAGTCAATTGCACCTTGTAAGTGTGTAAATGCAAGTCTTTATGCATAAAGTTCATCAACGACGAGCGTGAGAGGTGCAATTGTTGGGCACGACGACGAGTTGAGATGGGGACGGCTCTTCAGCCACACTATCGCGAACAGCAGCAATATTTTCTGCAGTACGAGCTGTACAAGCATGCACTGGTGTTTTCACATCTCCTACAGATCCGGTTTGCTCAAATTTTTGCACGATTTTTCCGATTGTACGCACATTTGGACGATTAAATTGACCGAAAAAATCACGAAGTGAACGATATGCATTTTGATTTGAACGCCCATTTTCATAAGCCTGAATAACTTTATCGCGTTGCTCGATTGTGTATCATTCCATGGTTCAAATTGAGTTAGTCTGGGATTGAGAAATGTCAAATGAAATGCAGAAAAAACTTGACGTTTAGATGTGGTTCACATGCAACATCGGCCCTTTAAATTTAACCACCCTTTATTATGAAGTTACATGAATTATTATAGTGTTATTGTTATTGTTATTGTTGATATTATTTAATTTTGAATATTTTTATTATTATTGTTATAATTTGTGACGTCCATAGTTTTAAAAAAATTATGGGGCTTACAACAATAATGTTAAAATAAAACTAGTAAGGATGGAGCTTCGGCAGGGTACCGAAGCTAAACTACCCCCGCGGCCATATTGCAGTATATTTGAAGTCTATAGCCACGACATACACGATGACATTTAGTTTTATATATTAACGAAGGTTTCCCTATTTTGATGACGTCATTTTGGATAGGAGGTAGGCGTGGTTTTGATCCAATTTTGCCAAATGTCATAGAGATGGTTCATATTATATATCAAAGTTAATGTGCAAAATTTCAAGACATTCACTTAATTTTTGAGGATTTTGAAGAGATTTTACGTTTATGTGCCATATATCATGCAGATGGTTTATATTAAATATCAAAGCTTATGTGCAAGATTTTAAAACATATCTTTAATTTTTTTCAGATTTTTAAGAGATTTTAACTTTAAAATAAAGCCACTTTGTATGGGAGGCAGGCGTGGTTTTCATCCGATTTCATAATTTCATAGCGAGAATTCAAATTGAAGAGCAAAGCTAACGTTGCAAATTTCAAGGCATTTCTTTAATTTTTGTGGATTTTAAAGGCATTTTACGGTTAATATAAAGTCACTTTCTATGGGAGGTAGGCGTGGTTTTCATCCGAATTTGCCCATTTTCGAACTTGATCTTCCTTTTTAAAAAATAAACTTATATTTGTAAAGCTTTAAAATTGCGGCTGTAATCGTGTCGACAGACGGACAGACGGATACACAGAAATCGACTCAGGAGGTGATGTTGATCAAAAATATATATATTTTTCTATGCCTGCCACGCCTCCTTCTTGGCGTTACAAACGGAATAACAAAGTTAATATACCCCTTACGCAGTATGCGTTGGGGTATAAAAATTACAAATCCAAATGTGATTTTAAAATTTTATTAAAGCAACCAAAAAACTTGCTGTGGTTTTGCACAACATTGTTTTTTACGTTGCGTTAAAAGAAACAGTTTTTATTAGTTTTTAATTGAAAATCGATCATTTCTAGACACGCGACAAGAAGCACTTTAGTAACTTTTTTATTAGAAGCTGTAATTGTTATTGTTGTTGTTGTTGAAGCGATCTTTTCCAGGTGCGTGACAGTCATTCAATTGCAATGGTTGAACAGCAGCTCCTTTAGTCTAGTCGGACTTTAATAAATTTATGTACATTGAACATATCGCACCCCAACTACAAAAGAGTCACAACTCAAAATATTTAAAATTTCAGTAGAAGCAAAAAACCATTTTTTGTTTCAAAGGTCTCCATAGAAAACAAAATGATTTTTTTTAATTAAAGAGTAAGAATAAGAGTGAACAATTTTGATAGTTGATGGAGGTAAGCACAACATTATAAAGTAAAAATTTGTAAATTTTGAGTTGCGCATCTTTTGTAGATAGAGTGCGATATGAATACTCGTATAAATGCTTTGAAGTACAGTCAATAACAGAAGTAAGTTGACAGTTGTGGAAATCATCATCATTATATGAAATAGAAACATTGAATATATCATACCCTGCCGCATTCACAGTACTTCAACACAATACAGAATGTGTAAAAGATAAGAAGAAAAAAAAACAACTTTAGCCTCGACTCTGATGAAAATGAGTCCGTACACATTTAATACCTTTTGACGGGTTTTTTTTTTTTGTTGGCCTAGGCTTTTACGCAATATTTTCTTTAGGAAGGTTTTTGATTTCAAAATTTTATATAAGATAGGATCACAATAAAAAATCCATCGTTCGGTATCTCAAAAGTCAGACAAACTTTTAAAAGCTATTTCTTCATAATTATTCTTTTTTGAATTGGAGTAGAACTCACCGGAGCGGTTTGGAACGAATGCTCTTGTTAGCTAAAACATTAAAATTTGTTGCTTGTAACTTTTTACTTTTCACAAAATGGATACCGGAATCAACTAAAAAGAAGAAAATTTCACTCTTGAAGAAATTTTGACTTGCAAAACTTACAATAGTCAAATAGCACAATTGAAAAATAGTATTTTCGATTCGTTTTCTAATGTTTTAGAAGATGTTCGGATGGTTTGAAGATTTTTGAAAACTTTATCTTTTTAATCTCAAAAAGATTGCCTTTTCATTAGCAAATTCAAATAACTGGAAGAGAAGCTAACTTAGAATACAAGCTTGCAACAAAGAACACGCATTCAATTCACAGGAAATACCACTTATACGGACAATTTCCGCAAAAGCAAATATATTTGTGGGTGTATGAATATATATTTATTACTAACAACCCAATAAACATTGTGGCGATGGGTGATTCGTTAACGAATCGCTTATGAATCTTTTTTGATTATTTCCTAATAGTTTCATTTCGACTTCATCAGAGGTTGGCTTGATTCTTAACCCTTGTGTGACATCCTTGGTACAGCTGTACCAATTTGAACTTTGAAAACAAAATTTTGATATTATTTGTCCATCTAAAGAGATGAAACTTTATGAATGCCTCAAATATACATTTAAGAATGTAATGATCACATTTGTTTTGTCTGTTCATGTCTCGTTAATCGGTAGGAGTGGCAAACGTACATCTATGCCTTCATTGCCATCCTTGGTACAATTGTACCACACAAATATTTGTATGGAAAATTTATGAATAGTGCATGTTTGTGCATGTTTTCTGCATTTCTGATGCTTATTTGTTTGTTTGTTCGCTGCAGAATTAGAATTGTCGCAGTGTAAATTCAGCTGTGGTTTCCATCACACGTGTTTTAGTAAAAAAAATTTGCTTTTGCTGTGCTAGCGTCTTTGTTCGTATTTCCTGCATTTTATTACAGGTTAGTACTTATTTATTTGTTTTTCCGCTGTAGACTTTGAATTGCAAAAATGTGTTTTTTTTCTTATTGTGCTTAGATGGATTCAAAACAAAGGGAAATGCCTGCAGAGGCTGGAGATTTGCTCGATATGATCACTTCAAGAAGGTTTTTACGAATGAATGAACGAGAACAGCAAGAATGTTACGATAAGCTAGCCCTATATATGGCGCATGACGATGACGAAAACATCGAGTCAAGAGATTTTGTGGAGCCATTTCAGGCAGATTCAGATGATGATGCTGATTACGTCCCAAATGAGGAAGAAGCTTCAGATGCAGAAGGGGAAATTCGTATCGAGTATGACGCAGATGTGGATTCTGATGAGGACCAAGACGTTGAAATTGAAATTATACAACCTGAAGAAGAAGGAACATCTGATAACGGTGCTTTCTTTACAGCCAAAGATGGCACGAAATGGTGCAAGACGCCTCCATCTTCAACAAAAATACGGGCACATAACATCGTTCGTCAGCAAGGTGGCCCATCGAAACGTCTTGAATACGCTTCGCGCATAAAAATCTTCAAACAGTTAATCACTGAAGAAATGGTAGACATCATTGTCAGAGAGACAAATAGAAAAGCTGAAGAGGTTTTTAGAAACTTGAATGAAACCAAACCTCTCGCACAGCCGCGGATATGGACAACTGTTACAGCCAATGAAATCTATGCGTTCTTTGGACTTCTGATAGCCGCAGGTGTCACAAAATCGAACTATCAGCACACCGTTGAGCTATGGAAAACAGATTGGTTTCCGATATTTCGAGCTACTATGACGTGTCAGAGATTTCACAGTATAAATCGTTCTATTCGATTTGACAACAGTGCTACACGTTCTCGGAGAGAAGAAACGGATAAAGCTGCTGCGATAAGTGATATGTTCAATATGCTCAATTTTAATTTGAATCGGCTTTATAAAGCCAACGATGTTGTGACTGTTGATGAGCAACTGTATCCATACAGAGGTAGAACACGTTTCACGCAGTACATTCCGAGTAAACCAAATTTAGTAAACTAAACTAAACTAAATTTCCATTGCAAGGAGAACTTTATACCGGCAAACCACCAGGAGCTCAGCAACAAACAAATGTTGGAGAAAATGTTGTGAAACGTTTAGTTCAGAGGTATAACAACACGGGTCGAACAGTTGTGGGAGATAATTTTTTTACATCACTTCCGCTGTGCAAAAATCTTATGTCTAACAGCTTAGCATATGTGGGTACTTTACGAAAAAATAAGACTTGCGTTCCAGAAGAATTTCGATCAAACAGACGCCGTGAAGTACACTCATCATTATTTGGTTTCCACAATTCTGACAACAACGATACGTCTATGGTCAGTTATGTTCCGAAAAAAAATAAATGCGTGTTACTGCTTTCCACGGTACACTATGATATGAGCACTCGAGGTACTCAAAACAAGCCCGAGACCATACATTATTACAATAAATACAAAAGCGGCGTAGACTCGATGGATCAAATGCTTGGGACGTACACATGCAAGCGCAGAACTCGACGCTGGCCCTACGCGTTTTTCTTTAACATTTTAGACGTAGCTTCCCTAGCTACGCACATTATATATTCGACTTTCATCCATCTAATAATACGGAGGCACGGCGTGAAAGCTTACATTCGCTTTCCAAGGAGCTCGTGCAAAATGAATTAGATCGTCGTGTAAACAATAAACACATTATGGCTCAAACAATCACTAAAAATGCAATTACCGACATGTTGGGCGGATCAGTAGTTATGAAAACAGCTGTTGCCTCAACATCGTCATCATCAGGTCCAACTGCAGTAAAAGGCTGTTGTAAGCCTTTGTTGTAAGGCTGTTGTAAAACACGGCAGACGTGCTCGAAATGTGGTGATCCTGTATGTGCTCAGCATAGCATCGTCCAACATACATGCAAAAAATGCGAATAAGTTTCTTCTTTCAATATTTTATACATTTATTTATCTACCTTTTATTCTGTGCTTTTTGAATTTTCACCTTTAATTTTCCTTTTTATAATAAAAAAATATTAATAATAAAAGATTTGTGATGCAAAGCATATATAAACTTAAAATTTCTTTTGTTTTCAATGTAATAGACCATTTTTTCAATATAAGTTATATAGTGGTACAGCTGTACCAAGGATGTCACTGAAAGGGGTGTATGGAAGGATGTCACACAAGGGTTAAAGACAGCATCGATTGAAATTGTGACTTTGTTAAATTCCATTTAACAGGGCTTCTAGCCCTATTCTGATAATTTTTTTAAAAAAAAATAATTTTTTATTATTTTTTTTTGTAAATTTTATGTGAAAAATATACTTATTTTTTTTTATAAATTTTTATATGAAAAGATTTTTCTTCTTATTCTGAATTTTTTTTCTTGTAATATGATTTTGTGCCTGTTTTTTATATAAATAACTTCAGCTGATAATTTTTTCAAGATTTTTCATATGAATAAGTTCTCGTTTTATAGTTTTGGCGGCTCGTTATTGAATTGCTTTTTATTGTTTTGGCGACTCGTTAACGAATTTCTTTTTTCGGTTTTGACGATTCGTTAACGAAGAAAGAATTTCTCCGATATTATAAATGAATAGCTTCTAATAATTGCTAATGAACGAAATGTACGAGAATGCGAATCGTAAACGATAACATTAGTGAATCATTTTGTTTGTTGGGAAGGTACTATTTGCTTAAGTTGGTAGATAAGGTACTATTTGCATAAGTGTCATAGCAAAAGCAACAATTGTTGAACGTTTTATTCATATAGGAATAAATTCATATAGTTTTTGACGAAGCAATTTTTTTTGCTAAGTAATACAAAATTTGTTTTGCTTATAAGGAATTGCTTACTGTTTATACACAAGTCTCAATAGGTGCGATTCCCGTCATGGTTTAACAATGAAGCAACCTTTATTTGTAGATATACTGATTTCGTATTCACTGATTGATTCCTATTCATCATCTATTTAGAAAAATGTGCGGTGCATACATACTTTTGTGATTGACTGTCTGGTTGTCTGCTAAAATTCATTGGTTGCACCAGCCAACAAACTATCGGATACTCGTTTGATTCTTACTATGACTTTGATTAAAACGTATTGAGTTCATGTACTGAGCATGCGCCAGTGCTCCTCAATGTTGGCGCACATCGATAGAATTGTATTAAATTCCAACTGGACGCAGCATAAAAGTGGCATAGCATACGGAAGCTCTTCTTAGGTAGTTTTTAGGCAGATGGGGTGCACTGAAGTTGCTAATGGGAGGAAAAATTCCTTAACGGCAAACTTAAGATGCACGCGTGCGTTGATGGCTGATACCAGCGCGATTATAAGCGGTTGTATGTTGACGGCCAATAGAAAGAGAGAGGGAGGTAGAGAGCGAGAAACAGAGAAAAAGATGCACTGAATTGTAATAAATTGCACCTGTTCACAATTGATGGACGCTTTCAAATGAAATTGTGCATCACCAGCGCACGCTGGGTTAGAATAGCTGATGCCGCTTAATAGTAATCCTTTTTTTTTTTTTTTTTTTTTGAGTCCCACGTATCACACTTCATGTCTCCGATTTGCTTAAAATTTGGAGGTTCGATAGACACAAACTTTTAATTTTTTTTTTATGCATATTTAAAAAAGTTGCAGTACCGTAGAAAATTATTTAATAATAATAACAATAAATAAATAACAAGAGAAACGTTATTTTCCAACTTCTGCATTTTATTTTTTAAAATCCAATACATGGATGTAAATGACTTAAGGCCTGACTATAATAGCCACATGCTGGCAGACTGATCTGTCAATATAAAAGCGAGCTCATATAAATATATGAGCATACCCATAATTGGAATTGCCACAGTTTCGTTAAGTTTCGTTAACTTCAGTGGCTTTTTGTAGAGCGATTCAAATCGCTACAGCATAGGCAAAAGTCAAAAAAATTTGTATTCAAATTTATTAAACAAATTATTCAAGCCAAGCAGCAAAGGCTGCGATTGTTTATTTTTTTTTTATATTATTTTGTGTATAAATTTAAAAAAATCGTACAATTAAACGCAAACAAAACCGCAAATTGTATTGTGACACTTCTCAAAGTCAATGCATGGTAATTATGGGTATGTTTTATTCTGACAACAGCCGGCTGACTTTCCGTTTAGTTTTTGGCATAAGAGTATGCCAGCATGTGTCTATTAGAGTTAGGTCTTTAAACGTATTTTATATTAACGGTCTACAAAATGTCCATATTTTTTTTTTTTTTTTGATAAATTTACGTTCAAAAGTTATACAAATTAAAAGTTAAATGTATCATGATATAATAATTTACAAGGTAGCCTTGACAACTACATATTTGCTCAGAGCGTCGACCAAAACTTGTCAAAATCAATACAAAGTTTAATTTTTCATCTGTTTTGATGCTTATTCGTTTTCTATTTTCTATGAGTTTTTGAAAATTGCTGGTCGACAAAAAAACTGTCACTCCTACCTTGTAAATTTTTATATCATGAAATGTATGTTATAATTGTAATGTATAATAATAATTACACTGTTTTCTCCAGGTTCAGGTAAAACCATTAAAGTTATCATTAAATATTTTTCAAAAAAACATTCAAAAATCAAAATCAACAAGTTGATTAAAATAACAATAATCTTTCAAAATAACTTGACGGCAAAATCAACCATTCCTTAAAAAAGGAAAAAAAATTATAAATTGTTAAATATAAATACAAATATATAATGCGTTATTATAAAAATAAGCATGTAGCACTTAAGACTGTTAAACTTGACAATTTAAGAAAATTTCTAATGTTATTTTCTTACAGGAAATCACAATTCGTAGATTTTTCAAGGAAGATTTAATAATATTTAATGATAACTTTAATTATTTTACTAGAACCTGGAGAAAAAAAGTAATTATAACATACATTAAATTTTCAAATTAAATAACTTTTGAACGAGTAGATGTATCAAAAAAATTTTGTGTGTAGTAATCGTGTGTAGTAGTAAGTGTAATCGTATTTCCTATAAGATACATTTCATTCATTTACATCCATCTGTTGGTTTTTAGGATATAAAATCTTCATTTATCAGAAAAATCAGAAAATAAAAAAAGCTTCTTCCATATTTATATGAAAAATATGAAATCAAGATGTGACACCTCTAAATATTAAATTTTAGAATTCCGGTTCTTACAGGCATCTCTTCTCACCACCCTGAATCAGAGGGGATTTTGAAAAAATAGTCGACTTATTTGAATCCCGTTAATTTATGTAGTATCTTTTAATAAAATGTGGCAAAATTTAATAGACCTCAATTTATTCTGAAATGATTTTACCATTAGGATTTAGTTATGTGCGTAATATTAAAAAAAAATCCAAAAATTTCTACATTTTTGAGGTATTTTTGTGATCATATCATATCATGTCATTAAGATAAGATAAGATTAAGATAAAAAAATCAGAAAATGAAAAATAATTTTTTCCATATTATTTATATGAAAAATATAAAATCAAGAGGCGAGACCTCTAAAAATTAATATTTAGAGTTCCGGTTCTTACAGGCATCTCTTCGCACTTCCTTTAATCTATTTCAGAGGGGATTTTAAAAAACATAGTTGACTTTTTTGAATCATGTTAATATATATAATATATTTTAATAAAATGTGCCATAATATATTAATCCTTTTTTTATTCCGAAATAATTTTACCATTACTTTTTAGGACTTAGTTGTGTGCATAGTATTTAAAAAGAAATCCGGAATATTTTTGTGATCATTTAAGAGAATTTTGCACTTTACAAAAAGATGTATTTATCTCTTTTGAAATTTTTCTGGACTGAATATTTCAGAAGTTATTCACGAAAATCTAGAAAATGAAACTGTAAAGTGCGCAATTCTAAGGGCTTTCTAAGAAAAAACTTGAGATTTTTTAAAAATATACTTTTTACTTTTTGTTACTAAGTTTACAATCCACATTTTTGAAAAAAGTATTTTTACACACACACGTTGTCGTTGCGTATGTGAAATTTTTCTAGAATTTTCCATTGTTTCAGTTTTGAAATAATGGAAAATCAACAAAAACGTTTTTATTTTTATGTCTCTGTAATGTAATTTTTTTAAATGTGCATACAAAACAAATGGCCGTATTTTGTGAAATGCAAGCGATAGCGTCACTTGGGTTGGATTCCGTTTTCATATGAAGTAAAAAAAATGTTCAACTAAAATTTATTGCCAGGCAAAAAAACCCCAAGTAGCGTGATTGCTGCGTTTTACAAAATACGTCTAAAAATTTTGAATTTCTACGTTTCTTGTGTATGTCTATGGATTCTCTATATTTCAAGCAAATCGAAGATGTGAAGTGTGAATTATGGCTGATCTGGCGTAGAACGGCGTATAGCCGTAGAACATATATTAACAACTTTAGCATGAGTTTAAGATTACTTGTCTAGAAGAGACATTTTTTCTGTGATAAGATATTCAATTATATCACGGTATCCACTCAAACTTCACTTGCCTTTAAATTTTCAGTATTTATGATTGCGAGTTAGTATGCATATAGTATACCGCATGTATACTGCATTATTTTCAAATAAAAATATTTTTGCATTTCCCTTGTCAAAATTTACGTTGCTTTCTTTTGCTTTCAGGAAAAACATTTTGTTTAATTCTTAATAGCGATTGTAGTTTTTACTTTATTTTTTCACCATAACAACCTTGCCAGTGGTTCTCATTACTAGTATTGTCTATTATTAGGCTACTGTTATTGTCTGGATATGCAGATACTACTGGTTTCTCTCACCCCACTGTGCACCAACATTCGGATGAATGGGATGAGGAAGTCATGTTAGAGTGATGTAGTGATCTAGATGATATGAAGTTTTCGTAATTTTTTTTTTTTTCATTTTGCATTTCTTAACGCTTCAAATATTATAAAATCATCACATGTTTTTAGATGCAGCATGAAATATGCTCGAAACTCGAAAAAGAGTCCAGGAATACAATAGAGCATCGTATGCTCGAAATGTGATTTTCAAAATAGAAGACATAAATATACAAATTTTTTTCTATCATAAATTATCAAACAGACAATTTGTATGTCATAATAAAAAATTGCATAAAATCCAAGCCCACTAAGATAATGCTAGTTAGTAGAAAGGGGAAAAAAGGGTTGTTTTTCCACAACAACGTACTCAAAAGAGTCACATATACACAAAAATTAACGCTTTTCAGCGATGCCTGTCCACTAGCAAGTAATCGAATGAAGTCGGATCCATAAATCTTATTCACAAAACTTGCCAAGCGCTACCATAGAACAAAGCAATTCAATTAACCCAAGCGCCACCTGTAGTTGTGTCAACTAGGTCACTGTCGCTGATGTCCCGCAGTGCTCTGCTGCCATTGATCGGTGATCTCTTGAACAGCAGCAGCAGCGCGGCTGGCTAAGTGCGCTATTAACACATCTTTTATAGGTATAAGTTTATGACTTCCATTTCTGGTTACTTTACCGTTTACTAGGTTGTTACCTTGAACAGTTTTTGACCTCAACAACAGAGGCATTTCAATCTATGGCGCCTAAGCAATGAGTTTCTAGCCTTGTAATGAAGCATGGCTTGTTTTTTTTAATGAGCCTTTCAGCAGTACGTCCTTGCATAACATAGCATTAGCTATTAACACAGCTTAAATTTTTACTTAAACTGCATTTAAGCTGTCATGCTGGCATCATCTATTCAACAGCTGCTTGACTGATATCTTGCACAGTCTTACTTTTCCGAAATATATCGCTTACATTAAATCCTAAATCAACGCCTAAGTAAGTTCAATACACCTTTTCCAAAACGACCAGTTCGAGTAGATTCAGGCAGCTTTATTTATGGCCTAAATATACGGAACCCCACACATGTCTTCCGTCACTTCTCTGCACTTTGTTTCATCTCTTCTCGTGGTCGAGCAATACGTTTCATATCACCTGGCAACAAAAGCAATTCAATTGCTTTCAATTTCATGCAATGCCTTCGCATTTATCCAAGTATTTGACAGTTAAACGGACTCCCCCATCCCCATCGGTGAATCGAAAGATACTACTTCAAAATGCAAGAAAAAAACAGGTTAACAACACTGACACCGCACTAGCTGCAATTCGCTGCACTCCACTTGAATGCAATTTCATTCTACAGCGCTGCCTCCTAGCGTCTATCTTCTTAACAGGCTGTCAATCGCTCACTTTCGTGTTCAGCTTCTGGTTGGCATTGAAAAATTCCTCCTCAAAGCGGCGCACCTGAAAAAATTAAAAAAAAAAATATAAAGAAAATACAACCATACCAAAAAATCGTTGAATTGTGGAATGCAGTTTAAACAGCTGCGTAGATATTTGCTGGCATTTGGAATGAATGCATTACAAAGAGAAAGGGTCTTCATCACACTGGATATAAATTCGTACCTAAGAATTCAGATCGAATTAGTTGAGAAAAATTTCGGTAAAACCTATGAGTTGGATCCGTCATAACATTCTGTATAGTTATTATTTGTATTACCTATAACCGCAATTATAGTCATATACCCGTAACTACAGAGATAACTATAAGCATAACTATAACTATATATATTATTATAACCATAAACATTAGCATAACCATAACCATAATCATAATCATAACCATAACCATAACCATTACCATAACCATACCCATAACCATAACCATAACCATAACCATAACCATAACCATAACCATAACCATAACCATAACCATAACCATAACCATAACCATAACCATAACCATAACCATAACCATAACCATAACCATAACCATAACCATAACCATAACCATAACCATAACCATAACCATAACCATAACCATAACCATAACCATAACCATAACCATAACCATAACCATAACCATAACCATAACCATAACCATAACCATAACCATAACCATAACCATAACCATAACCATAACCATAACCATAACCATAACCATAACCATAACCATAACCATAACCATAACCATAACCATAACCATAACCATAACCATAACCATAACCATAACCATAACCATAACCATAACCATAACCATAACCATAACCATAACCATAACCATAACCATAACCATAACCATAACCATAACCATAACCATAACCATAACCATAACCATAACCATAACCATAACCATAACCATAACCATAACCATAACCATAACCATAACCATAACCATAACCATAACCATAACCATAACCATAACCATAACCATAACCATAACCATAACCATAACCATAACCATAACCATAACCATAACCATAACCATAACCATAACCATAACCATAACCATAACCATAACCATAACCATAACCATAACCATAACCATAACCATAACCATAACCATAACCATAACCATAACCATAACCATAACCATAACCATAACCATAACCATAACCATAACCATAACCATAACCATAACCATAACCATAACCATAACCATAACCATAACCATAACCATAACCATAACCATAACCATAACCATAACCATAACCATAACCATAACCATAACCATAACCATAACCATAACCATAACCATAACCATAACCATAACCATAACCATAACCATAACCATAACCATAACCATAACCATAACCATAACCATAACCATAACCATAACCATAACCATAACCATAACCATAACCATAACCATAACCATAACCATAACCATAACCATAACCATAACCATAACCATAACCATAACCATAACCATAACCATAACCATAACCATAACCATAACCATAACCATAACCATAACCATAACCATAACCATAACCATAACCATAACCATAACCATAACCATAACCATAACCATAACCATAACCATAACCATAACCATAACCATAACCATAACCATAACCATAACCATAACCATAACCATAACCATAACCATAACCATAACCATAACCATAACCATAACCATAACCATAACCATAACCATAACCATAACCATAACCATAACCATAACCATAACCATAACCATAACCATAACCATAACCATAACCATAACCATAACCATAACCATAACCATAACCATAACCATAACCATAACCATAACCATAACCATAACCATAACCATAACCATAACCATAACCATAACCATAACCATAACCATAACCATAACCATAACCATAACCATAACCATAACCATAACCATAACCATAACCATAACCATAACCATAACCATAACCATAACCATAACCATAACCATAACCATAACCATAACCATAACCATAACCATAACCATAACCATAACCATAACCATAACCATAACTATAACCATAACCATAACCATAACCATAACCATAACCATAACCATAACCATAACCATAACCATAACCATAACCATAACCATAACCATAACCATAACCATAACCATAACCATAACCATAACCATAACCATAACCATAACCACAACCACAAACTTTAACATAATTATAATTATAAACATAACTATAAACATAACCATAAAAATAACCATAACAATAACCATAACCAGGAATGGCAAGAATTTTGACTGAAATGTTTGTACACAAATGATAAAAAACTGGACAGCCAAGTTTTATGCAGACTCTCTGAGGTTTCTAATTGTTTGCAGAGAGGAAAAAAACAATAAGTCTGATGGAATTGAACCTGGGTTACAATACGACTTAAGAGCCACGCACTGAAATCAAAAAATTTGGCTTTTTGAAATTAAAAAAAGAGTGATGAGTCTTGTGAGTGATAAAGGTTTTTCTTCAACTTTTTCAGTAAAACTGCTACAAATATGGACTACCGAGCACACAGAGGTTAAATAAATTACAAATTTATTCAAACTGACTTGGTTAGTAAATTTAAAAAACATATAGTTTTTATTAAATATAGTTTAATAGTTTTTAGTTTTTTTAAAAGTATTATGTCCTAACTTGAGGCAACATTAGCTTTTAATAATATATTATAAAAGTTCAAACTTTGACTTTGCTGTGCAATTGCTATCCTTCCACCAACTGTCCACAGCATGCCAACGACTTGGTTCGGGCACATTGTTCCGATCAATCAAGGATGTAATTTTTGCACAAATATCACATAACGGCGAGACAACCTTCAGATCATAATAGTTTTTCCACCAGAAATACTTCGCATATTCCTGCAAATTGCGTTCCAAACTATACAGGCTAAAGGATGCAGCATCAATGTAAGAGTGCGCTGGTGCAAAGTTTTTGTAATCAGCACCATCCAAGACCACCGGCACAATACTACAGTTCAGTGCTTTATAGAAATTTTCAGAGACATAGTCTTCACAGAGTTCCTCTTCAAAAGCCAAAAAGAATTTGTATTTTCTATCGAAACTACCTGTGCAGCTATCTTTTCTTTGGTATGGTGACCTAAGATTGACAGATTTTTGTATGTGATTTCACGAACTTGTTCAAAGAAATACTTACCACTTAGGCTGCCAACAGTCCTCAGTATGTACATCCACATCCATGTATTGCTTCAATTCATTTATCAAATTGCTATGTTTTGAAACATTTCTACATGGCGCTATGGCAGCGGATAACTTCGCTTTACTTCTTTCCAAAGATGTTACCAGTGACGCTCTTGGTGTACTTTTATCAGGTGTTATCCAAATTGCTGATCTTTGTGGTGAAGCGTATTCCTGTGACCATTTATATTGAAAGTGCCAACGCTGCCAAACAATGTCCGAATCCAATTTGTAGCTCATGGTAAGATTGTAGAAATCTCTTTCCTGACGTAGATTACGGTGTTGACCAGCATTTGGATTGTTGGCTGCAAAAATGAAATAGGTCGATGTTATATTCGACGATTGATACTGAAAAGTATTTTTTAAATTCGACGCATCCAGATGATCCATGTCAAAAATAACTGCGGCATATTGATCGAGTGAGTGATAATAATCAGGCCTATATTTTCCGAATTCACAATTTGAGATCTTGCAGTGCAATTCGTACTGTAAATCATATTGGTCAAAATAGTTGTTAACTCGACTTAAGTCGTTTTCTTTTCCACCATAATAGTTGTTGTCCCATAATAGAATTTTGCGCCTATAATGATATTGGTTTTGCCAATCCTCGTCGTCATCTGGCGTTGCGTAAATTAGAACAAGCCCCACTGCCACTGCTATAACAACCAATAGCGTAATGAAAATGACTCCACAGCAAATGAGAACTTTACGTTTCTTCGACTTTTTCGGCGGCGCCAATTGTGGTACCGATTCTGGTAGCGTGTTTGTAATACTCGAATATGAAAGATTGGTTTTCAGTAGAGGTGCATCAAGATCTGCATCGAGCAGGGATTCTTCCGACATGGACGCGGCCATCGTCAGTACAAGTTTAGTAGTTCTCTATTCAAACTTTTGATATATGCAATTGAAATCAATAATCGCAACAGACTGAAATTGGTCATCAATTTCTGAAGTTGTTATATACTCTTGCGTACCCTACAGCGGAAATGCAGGTCGACTTTGTCTATTTAACAGCCAGAGCTAAGTAGATATTATTAATTTTTAGAGACGTTTTCAAAAAAATTGCTATTTCGAATAGATTTTTTTTAATCACCTGCATGACAAATTTCCTCGTGGCGTGTTAGACCCTGGTTCAAATCCCATCTGACACAAAATGTTTTTTTAATTGAAATAATATTTCTGATCGGCCTTCACCACTTTGCAGATAATGGCAGACCACAGAGAGTAACAAATGACGTGTAAAGCATCTTGAGTATATGAGCAGTTCGGAGTAATAACAGTTTAATAACATGCTCAACACAATTGATCATAAGAAACTCGGACAAAATCCTTTATAGAGCAAAATTGGCTAATCCGATTTTTTTTTTTAGATTTCATCATTTTTTTAGATTTCAGATAGTATTTAGATTTCATATTTACATTTTCTAGTTGGATCATGATTTGGCTAAAATGTATTCATTATACAGTAAATTCAACAGAACTTTTTTAATAATTTCAATTCAATTAAAAAATACCAAATTTTTATTAGAGATATCAGTGTAGCGTGTATAAAAATGTGTCTTTGACCTACTAAACGTCGATAACTTTATGGTTATCGTTATGATATTTGCCTTTGTTTGTTGAGCTATAAACAGTCGATTGATAAAAACTCGCAGAATTACTTTATGATAAGATGTACGTCGTATACACCGCAGCAGAGGGTGTGTTATTTATTTATATCTGACTGGCTGTTATTTGGCAAATTGGCGAAATCGTTTATTAAATGGTCTATGGGTTTGCGTCCATAGAACAAAATAAACAAAATGCTTAGTCAGAGAGCCACATCTTATCAGCTGTCCACTTTTATAGCCTGTTGCTTTTGTAAACAAAGCGAAAGGGTACCATTTTTAGCTCAGTTTTTCTATTTAGCTATAATATATGAAGAATAATCTGCGATTGTTAAGCTTAGGAAATAATAAAAGCATATAAAATACATCCATATATTATTATTAGAAAAAAAAAATGCATTGCATTGTTCATAGCATGTCAGAACTAATAACCAATTTGTCGCTTATCTTTTGTGAAATCTTATTTCTAATTCGAGTACAAATTAAATGGCAAAACAAGTTCCATTGCTATACACTATGTGAAAGGGCTACCAACTAGCGTTCCCCCCTTTCTTATTCCTCTTAGAGTAATGTGGCTTGACATTGTAGCCACCACAATGGGTTTGATTAAACTTTTTCGAAATTGAATTATTTCTTCACTGATAAAGGTTATATATTTCATGGAAATAATCTCTAGATAAGGTGGTGATTAAAAAAATTGCGGGTGATTTTTTGTTGATGGAGAAGTTCCAAAGGTTATTGGATTTACAAATGCAGCAAAATGTAACCTAAAAAATTTCTACTTATTGTTAGTAGTATATTTTTCTGACGTTGTGTTTTCTGACGTTGTGCTAGTTTATGCAATGATACTTCGAATAAAATTACTGCTTTCATGGTTCAAATCTTATGTGGAACAAAGAATTTTTCAATAGGCATCAATTTTCTGGTCGGCCGTCACTTCTCTGCAGACAATGGCAATCCTCAGAGAATGAAAAATGTCATGCAAAAGTTCTTATGAATATAAGCCTCTTATGGTTATGGTTATGGTTATGGTTATGGTTATGGTTATGGTTATGGTTATGGTTATGGTTATGGTTATGGTTATGGTTATGGTTATGGTTATGGTTACGGTTATGGTTATGGTTATGGTTATGGTTATGGTTATGGTTATGGTTATGGTTATGGTTATGGTTATGGTTATGGTTATGGTTATGGTTATGGTTATGGTTATGGTTATGGTTATGGTTATGGTTATGGTTATGGTTATGGTTATGGTTATGGTTATGGTTATGGTTATGGTTATGGTTATGGTTATGGTTATGGTTATGGTTATGGTTATGGTTATGGTTATGGTTATGGTTATGGTTATGGTTATGGTTATGGTTATGGTTATGGTTATGGTTATGGTTATGGTTATGGTTATGGTTATGGTTATGGTTATGGTTATGGTTATGGTTATGGTTATGGTTATGGTTATGGTTATGGTTATGGTTATGGTTATGGTTATGGTTATGGTTATGGTTATGGTTATGGTTATGGTTATGGTTATGGTTATGGTTATGGTTATGGTTATGGTTATGGTTATGGTTATGGTTATGGTTATGGTTATGGTTATGGTTATGGTTATGGTTATGGTTATGGTTATGGTTATGGTTATGGTTATGGTTATGGTTATGGTTATGGTTATGGTTATGGTTATGGTTATGGTTATGGTTATGGTTATGGTTATGGTTATGGTTATGGTTATGGTTATGGTTATGGTTATGGTTATGGTTATGGTTATGGTTATGGTTATGGTTATGGTTATGGTTATGGTTATGGTTATGGTTATGGTTATGGTTATGGTTATGGTTATGGTTATGGTTATGGTTATGGTTATGGTTATGGTTATGGTTATGGTTATGGTTATGGTTATGGTTATGGTTATGGTTATGGTTATGGTTATGGTTATGGTTATGGTTATGGTTATGGTTATGGTTATGGTTATGGTTATGGTTATGGTTATGGTTATGGTTATGGTTATGGTTATGGTTATGGTTATGGTTATGGTTATGGTTATGGTTATGGTTATGGTTATGGTTATGGTTATGGTTATGGTTATGGTTATGGTTATGGTTATGGTTATGGTTATGGTTATGGTTATGGTTATGGTTATGGTTATGGTTATGGTTATGGTTATGGTTATGGTTATGGTTATGGTTATGGTTATGGTTATGGTTATGGTTATGGTTATGGTTATGGTTATGGTTATGGTTATGGTTATGGTTATGGTTATGGTTATGGTTATGGTTATGGTTATGGTTATGGTTATGGTTATGGTTATGGTTATGGTTATGGTTATGCTTATGGGGCGTAATATCCGATCACTTTTAAAAGTGAACGATATAAATCAACAAGCACTCCCATTAACCAAAAGAACACATATAGTAAAGAAACTCTTGAAGTATTTTTTAATTCACTCTGCAAGGATATCAATTTTGTTACTGCTTAAGACCATGTTAAACATTTTGCATGTACCCCACTTTTTATATGAAAACAAATTTAAGGGTTCAACAAGAAAAGTAGAGTTACTACAAGCGTATTAAAAATATGCTATATTGAAGTCCGAAAACTTTCTGAAATGGATATCTTAGGGACAAAAAAATGTATATTTAACGTCTATTTAAAAAATAAAACAGAATCTTTAGTTTTAAAATTAGGAATGGAAATTTTCATTACCAGAAATTATGATCAAAAATTATATGGTTGTAATTGTATCAATTGATCGCTTGCATTGCTGATTATAAAACTTTCCATGACAGTAGCGAACCCAGAAACTAAATTTGGAGGGTTGGGAGCCTGCGATCTAAAAAACGTGACTTTGTAGTGGTTTTGGTTATGGGCGATAATCGCTCATATTAAATGATAAGCATATGAAAATATTGAAATCCGTGAAAGAATATCATGGTGAATAAATGAATTCACCAAGAAATTCAATGTATCATACCTAGTGTATTGAAATATTTGTCCAAATTTAAAACCGACTTATCAAATAACTCGCTTTTTTTAAAAACTTTTTTTTCAGTAATTTTCAATAAAATGAGAGTTAAATATAAAATAAACTAAGGAATTGTTTATCAAAAACTATGTGCAAATTTTCATGTCTCTAGCTGAAGTACTCTTTGAGATATGAGATTAAAAATAGTTAAAAAATTAAATAAAAGTCGCACCGTGTGGCCGCTCGTATATTTCAGCTAAAGCATAATAATATCCATATTTTTCCACCATAACTTTATCTGCTCTGCTGTCACAAGCAAAAACAAACTTACCTTTGTAAGCATATTCAATACTTAAAACCAACCCAGCGTTTGTATACGCCTCAATGGATTAATTAAAAAAAAATCAGCAACTTTTTTCTTACATCCTAGTTCTCGTTTTTAGACCAGGTGCGCCAAGTAGCTAGAGTAAGGCTCACGCTACTAAACAAACAAGCAGCAAATGGACCCACTTGCATTCACAACATGGCGGGGCAGTCCTCATCTCAGAGTCAAGGTTGGCAGCATAATCAACAACAACAGCAAAAGTAACTCCCAACACAATGCAATTTAATTTGCATTATTCCGGTCAATGTTTAGTAACGGTAGAATATGGAAGAAAAACAATTAGTTGCTTACGTTATGCTTGTCTCTACATTTAAAATTTGTACGTGACTTTATATAATGGTGACTTTAAGTGGGTGCTTCGAGTGTTGTTGTTGTTTTTTTTTGGCGGATTATTATTACTGTTCTACTTTAGTAATGAAAAATTGTGTCAGCGATGTGGGAGCGATCATCAACATAATTGCTAATGCAACAACGATAAAAGTAGTAAACGCGCTTTATATGAGTCACATGAATTTGCTTTTAGTGACTGAAATTGTTGCTGTTTTATTAGTTGTACTTAGTTTTATTTTTATACATCTTCGTACTACATTATAAGAGTTGTCGAATCCGGTTTCAGGTTATTTGAGATATGAAAATTCCATTTTTATTAATTTTCGATTTTCTGGTTTCAGTTTTCTTTAAATCAACAATTTAACTTTTTTGGAAAATTTAATTATTTCGATTATGTCGGGTTATTTGACATTTTTGAATACTTTTTTACTTATTTTCCATTTCAATTTCTCTTTTAATTTAAAAATATTTCTTATTAAACTAATAAAATAGCGCTTTCATTTGAATAGTGATATATTTTTTAATTTTATTAAGAAAATATGTACATACATGAATACAATTTCAATAATTTTTTCCCGTTGTTTTTTGTTTTTGAGTCAATTCTGTGCTTTTTGTTTATTTGTTTGTATGTCTTCAAATTGCTGTGCTGATTTACTTACTTACTTACTTACTTAGGTGGCCGTGACAACCCGTGTCCGGATTTCGACCGACCTCATCAGCTCTCGCCAGGCGCCTCTGCTTTGCGCGCGCCTTCTCCAATCGGATACACCAAGTGCGGTTAGGGCTTCCTCAGCCTGGTCCATCCATCGGAGGCATGGTCTCCCTCGTCGTCGTTGACCAGCGACCCTCGCTTCGAGCACCTTTTTCGCTGGAGCTTCGTCGTTCATACGATGGACATGACCCAGCCAGCGTAGTCGCTGCACAGTTATACGCCGAACTACGTCAATGTCTCCGTAGAGCTCATACAGCTCGTGGTTCATTCGGATGCGATAGTCATCGCCGACTCGAACAGGACCGAAGATTTTGCGAAGAACTTTTCTCTCGAACACCCCCAGAGCGGCTGCGTCAGTTTGCGAAACTACCCATGCCTCAGCGCCATAAAGCAGCACAGGTAGAACGAGCGTCTTGTAGAGTGTTAGTTTTGTCGATCGAGAGAGGGCTCTGGAACTTAGTTGCTTACTGAGCCCGTAGTAGCTTCTATTAGCAATTATTGTTCTTCGCTTTATCTCCAGGCTGATTTCGTTGTTAGTATTAATGGCGGTGCCAAGGTATACAAACTCCTTGACTACTTCAAAGTTATAGCTGCCGGATGAAACGTGGGAGTCTAAACGCCGAGCTCCCTTGTTTGTAGACAGCATATACTTTATTTTACCCTCATTTATCGTCAAACCCACTTTGGCTGATTCCTTTTCGATAGCGGCGAAAGCAGCGGTAACATCTCTCTTGGTTCTGCCAACAATATCAATATCATCAGCGTAAGCAAGGAGCTGGACACCTTTATAAAAAATGGTGCCATTACGATGCACACCGGCCTTTCGTACGATCCCCTCCATGATGATGTTGAAGAGATCGCAAGACAGTGGATCGCCTTGCCTGAAACCTCTTTCGGTATTGAAGGTTTCGGAGAGGTCATTTCCTACCTTGACGGAGCTGCGTGTGTTGCTCAACGTCATTCTGCAAAGTCTAATCAACTTTGCAGGTATACCGAACTCAGACATTGTTGCGTATAGGCAATCCCTTCTCGGGCTATCGAACGCAGCTTTAAAGTCGACAAAGAGATGGTGTGTGTCAATTTGATTTTCGTGGGTTTTCTCCAGGATTTGTCGTAGCGTGAAAATCTGGTCTATGGTGGACTTACCAGGTCGAAAGCCACACTGATAAGGTCCAATCAGTGTTTTTGTAATTGGCTTTAATCTTTCACACAGTACGCTTGAGAGAACCTTATATGCGATGGAAATAAGACTGATACCTCTATAACTTGCGCAGATTGTAGGGTCTCCTTTCTTAAGTATAGGGCACAGTACACTGAGGTTCCAATCGTCGGGCATGCTTTCTGCTAGCCATATTTTGCTGATGAGCTGATGCATGCGCCTTATCAATTCATCGCCGCCGGTTTTAAACAATTCAGCTGACAGGCCGTCAGCACCCGCTGCTTTATTGTTTTTGAGTCGTTGGATAGCAACTCGAACCTCTTCATGGCTAGGTGGTGATACTTCCACTCCGTCATCGTCGATTGGTGGCACTGCACTGTGCTCTCGATGGGCGGCATTGGTGGAATCGTCGCCATTAAGTAAATTGGAGAAGTGCTGTCTCCACAATCTAAGCACACACTGTGTATCCGTATTCAGATCTCCATTTTCGTCTCTACAAGTGGATGCTCCGGGCTTGAAACCTTGGGTTAGACGCTTAACCTGTTGATAGAATTTTCGTGCATCCTTCTTGCCCTGGTATACCTCTAGTTCCTCACGCTCACGCTTTTCCTGCTCTCTTTTCTTGCGTCTGAAAAGGCGCCTCTCTTCCTTCCTCTTTTCGCGGTAGTTTTCTCGCACGGCTCGCGTTGCAGCTGACTGCAGCGTTTTTCTATAAGCGGCGTTTTTTACTGCAGTCGCAATGCGACACTCCTGATCATACCATTGGTTCCGAGGTTGCGGGCGCCGGAAACCAATGACTTCTTCAGCGGCAGCGCGCATGGAGTGGGATATATGCGCCCAAAGTCCGCCGGCGTCGTCGAGTCCAGAGGTTGGTCGGTTGAGTTGAGCGGAGTAGGCTTCGGCAATCCGTTGTAATTGCAGCTTAGCGACATCTAGCTTTCGTTGCATTCCTGTGCGTATGTTCTTGGCATTGCATAATCGCATGCGGATCTTGGCTGCAACAAGATAATGGTCGGAGTCAATGTTGACCCCCCGAAATGTACGCACATCTAGAACACTAGAGGCATGCCTTCCGTCGATTACAACATGATCAATTTGGTTTCGCGTTTTTTGATCCGGGGACAGCCAGGTGGCCTTGTGGATGTCGAGGTGCTTAAATCTGGTGCTACTAACTACCATGTTTCGTGCCGCGGCGAAGTCGATCAGTCTTAGACCGTTGTTTGTGGAGGTCTCGTGAAGACTGAACTGACCGACAGTGGGGCCAAAGATGCCTTCCCTTCCGACTGATTTACTATTTGTATTATTTCAGCAGTTGTTTTAAACTTTTTGACTAAGTTCCGCAATTAAACTTAGATGGAACTTATAGATATGGAAGTATTCTTCTTTATCAAGCTAAACAGCTTAAGCTCCAAATCGCGGTGACATGCACCTTTTTGGCAAATTCAATAGTGTGGCGTGTCCTCTGTAATGTTCCACTATATTTTTGATAGATTTGTGTGATGCCTTATATCGTTTTGCTAGAGTGCGATATAAAACTCCCATTTCTGTCTTCGCACTTCTGATGAAATTTGAGGCATTTTGAATGAGGCGACAAAACGATAGCAAAAGAAACATGTTTTATAAAGCTTGAAATGCACTCTTTCTACAAAGAGAAATGCAAAGATTGTAAGCAAACTGATATACTGCACTATTGCCCAGAAAGTCGATTTGCCGACATAAGCTCATGTAATGAAGATAGAGCACTGAAACTTCACATACACGCTTCGACTATTAGCCACAAGCATAAATGGGCGTAATTGGTGGACTACACACCCAACTCTCGAACAACCAAAATGTATATACTATGTGGATATCTTACGAACACGCAACTAGTCACTACCAAGGATCATGCGAAAAATTTTTGAAATTGGATGACTGGGCGTGGCACTTTCTACTTAAAATTTGTGAAATTCTTAATATATTAAATATTTTTATTTTTTTGAGAATGTGTTTTTGATCCAGCAAATGACGTTTTCCTTGAATCAAAAGTATCAAAATTTTCCGAAACGCCCATTTTTCATTAAGGTCTAATATTAAAAATTGTTGTTAGAGCACTGAAGCTTTATGCATATTTCTGAAATCAATTAAATAGATAGAAAGAAAGATTACAATAGATTATAAGAACAATATGAAAGATTACGATTTATCTGTAGTACCTTTTGAGATACGAATTATTGTAAATGATTTCCTATTGATTTTAATAATGTGGACTTTTATATTTTTGAGCAAAAAAACTGATTATTTTTGATTTTTATTTTTTGAGGGTACCTTTAAGGAATATAAGCGGTACTGAAGGCGTTTTTTGTCAGAGATAAAGTTTGAAATCAATAAAAATTTCGACAATTATTACGATACCTAAAAAAATTTTTTTTGTGACGTCATTTGCGTTTACGTTTCGTTGTCATGAAGCGATGCGAGAAGAGAAGGACCATTTTGCTTGCAGAATAACATGATTTGTAATCATCTAAAAAAAAAAAAATATATTTGTAAACTAAACACTTAGGCCGGAATTGTGACATTCTTACTAATTGCACATGTTAAAAAAATACGTTTACCTTAGATTTTTATGTTCTCTAGCACATATCCGAAAATCATTCAAATCGGCGAGTGCCAGCAGGGGACGTTTTCTTGTAAAGTAACATATTTTAAGATTCTAAATAATATAAAAGTTTTTACTATAAAAAATGTATCTTAAACAATTTACTTTTTTTAATTGTAAAAAATTAAAATTTTTTTATTTATTTGTATTTTAAGTTAACAAAAGATATTGCTTTTTTTATATGTATGGCGTCTTCTCTCCGCACTATGAGTATTCTTGTGTATTTATTTAGTGCAAAAAACTCTTGAAATACATACATTAATCTCACAGAACACAAAATTGAGAATGAAAATAGCTTAAACATGCATCACTGTGCATCGCTTTACAACTCAATTAATGGGCTATCGTCTTTGAAGCCCACGTTCAACAAGCTGCTAACAATTAAATTTCTCACAATGTTGGCAATTAATCATTTGGTCGATCATGCTATAACAACAGTAATAAGAATACCAACCTTAAACGCACCCATTGCAACGGGTAGACAGGATCAATGAGCCGCCGAACTCATACATACACACACATGACCACCATCGAGGCTGTTGAATTATCAAAGGGGGTACATTACAGCGCCGGCACGCTAAATCAACTCAATTAAAACACAAACACACACTCGCATATGCATACTCGAATCCTCTCGAAGAGACAAATGCCCAAATCTCCTAACCAGGATTAAAGCCAGATATTAACATATAATTATCGCTATACTGGGCTCGCCTGCGCAAACTCAGCGCTTTCAAGATGCCGAGCGCTGTGTAGTTTGTGCTCTACACCATGGATTAATGGACCAATTTAGTCCAAGTCCCTTGCTGCGCATACACACGCACAGATCAAATCAACAGCAACAAATCAGTCAGAGACACTTCCAGCCCTTGCAATCTAGCCAAAATTAATTCAATTCGGAAAAAAAATAAAAACATTTAAAACTCGTTAAAAACACCTTTAATGCATGCGTGTGCATCTACAGACGCCAGCCAAACCAAGCCAATAACTTGGTAACACTTCTCCGAGTATCTTGGCCTGGAGGTGTGCCGATAATGAGCTCACCTCTGTGTCGGCTTATGTGTCATGTGGCACTTCTTCTTGACCACCCGCCTTAGTCAGGCTAGTTGTATGAAATTTGGTCTACTGTTGTTTTAGCTTGCTTAAAGTGGCGCTTAAGCTGACAGCCGCCAGCCAAGGGCGACAACTTTTACAGCGTAATTAAAGTGATTAGGTGGAATTCGTTGCAGCTTATTTTCTCAGGTTGCAGCAATTAGCCAGTGACAAATCGGCTTATAATCGAAACATCAAGAGATTCAGTAAAATTCATCTACGTTTATAATTTGTGGAATAAATTTTAATAGAAATGGGCTTACATATAGGAACACACCAAAATTATATTCAATTTTAATTCCACTGTTAGGTTGGGACCATTTGGTCTAAATTTCATTTCAATTTCAAATTTCAATAGTTACAAGTTGTTCATCAATGGTCATATTTCCGTCATATTTCCGCAAAAAAAAAAAAAATCAATTGAAACTCAAAATATCTAAAACTTAGTAGTTTGTAGTATAATACTTAGTAGTATAAATTTATTAGTATATTATATATAAACTTGGTTTTTTCGCAATATTTACACATTTTTAGCGAATACAATGTTACTTAGTATTTAGCTTATCAAAATTTTTGTTTTTATACTTCTTAATTTTTGGTTTTTTTACCAACTTCAACGAACATATGTTTTTACGAATACATACTTTACTCGTATATGATTAGCTTGAAAAGACATTTTGTGGCTGTTATGCTAAATATGTTTATTTGGTATAATTGAAACATGAAGTTGTTTATTAGAACACTTATCCGGTTTGTTGCAGATCTGCAATATTACACCATAGAGGTTAAGGGCATGCTTATTTGTGGTACTCAAACTAAAACCATGTGTTTCTGTTTTTGCTTTATGTTTACTTTTTTCATCATTTATTCAATTCACATTTTTGCACTCACATTAAATTGAATATTTATTGAAATGTATTATTTACAATTTCAATAATAGTTCAATTGAGTGCATTACTTTGCGTATGTTCAACATATAAATATGAACTCAGTCACACAACATCTGTTGAATTGGTTAGAAGCATTATCTCCACCAACATCTGCCTATAGTGTCAATAAAGGCTTTGGCGTCTATCACCAAAATTTAAAGCTTTCACTTAAAATAATCATGAATGCATCGAAATGGATATGCAATATAAAGTCAATAGAAGTGATTTCTTCTAGCCTTGTTTTGTTTTTGGATTTATGAACTATGTCAACAAGTGAAATTATGTGTGTAGTGAGTGATATTTGAATATTTTTGACTATTCGAAATTTTTAAAGCAATATAATTATAGGCAACACGAATGCACCGGAAAATATAGCCCCAAAAAACTACACTAAGATTTTTTCACCTATTTTATCACCACAAAATTAGTGAAAAATTACTCCAAAAGAAAAGCGAAATAACACCACAAATTTGCTTTTATTCTTTTTTATAGGCATAAATGAATCAATATCTCAATGGATTCATAAATTAAGCCAAGAACTTGAAAAAAAAACAAATTAAAACCCGAATGAAATAACCCACAATAAAATAAGCCCCAACGAACATGAAATAAGCCCCAAGCTACTGAAATGAAATAATGCCCAAATTCAATGAAATAACGCCCAAATGAAAAATGGAATAAGCCCCAACAATTGGGATTTTGGAAAAAAGTTTTTTTAAATTTTCAAATTTCTATTCAATTGGAGACAACGCTTAGCTTGCATAAGCGGTTCTACTCGGAAAATATTAACACCAACCACCCATACGGGTACATCATCTATCTTCAATCAGTTCCTAATTTTCCTCCATAAAACGTGAACTATGCATGATTTTAGGCCACATGCTTCCCAAGAACTACTTTTACAAAAACTTCTCCGCAATAATCAAATCTCAGCCAAAATAGGATTACGAGAAATAAAAACCCTCCCAAAACAACCTAGTGTGGTTTATGGATGAATCCAAAGTAGAGGAAGGTACGGTAGCGAAAATCTGTGGAAATTTTTCCAGTGAAAGCCATTTCTTCATACTATTTCACCATTCCACAATCTTCAAAGCGGAAATACTTTTCATAAGCAGAGGGGTCCGACTCAACAGTTCAATCGAGCTGTACACAGAGAAAAAAGCTTATGTTAAATTGAAAAAACCTAGTATAATTTATAAGATCTTATGGCAGTTTTCAGCCTCCCAAGTACTTCATCAAAACGCCTAAGTTTTACATGTTGACTTGCCAATTTTTATTTGGGTGATAATTTAACCAAATATTTGGTAATTTTTTATACACTACTTTTTAAAAAAAAATTGAATTTGAAATATATAACTTTTTTTCTGGTTTTGGTTTGGTTTGGTTTTTTTTTATTTTCCTTTTTTTTTTAAGCTGCCGCACTCTCGTTCTGTGATTTACTTGACTGAAATCGGCAACAACACAAATTTTTTTTTTACCAACACCGTTTTCTTGCTGCTTGACGTCTATTATAACAAGAACATTAAATTGAATATCAAATACAAAAATTTCACTACACTACGCATTGAGTCAATATTAATTACAACTGAAGCTATGCTGCAGCATAACACAATAATCTATTAAAAGATTTTTGTTGTATGGCTATCAACAGAATACAGCGACATAATGCGTCTGTTAATACAGCATCTGTTAACATTGCTGCAGTTATGTCAGCAAGATGTAATAAGGCTGCTTGGATCAGTGGGTAGAGCGATGGACTGGCACCAAAAGTTCCAGATTAGATTCCGCACAGCAGGCAAAGAATTTTTTTTTCTCTTTTTCTTTTCTTTTTGTTGATGAAATGTAATTAAATTTACTGGTGTGAATATTAACGTGCGTTTTTTAATTTACTTTATGTTATTTTTTAATATAAAAGTGCTTTTACAAAAATAAACCATTAAGTTATCAAATCTATCCTTCTCACGTGTGTCTAATGACGCAGCTATTTTTTTGTTTTTGCAAAAAATTAGCTCAAAACTAGGCTTAAGCCATCCATGCTAGTTGTTTTTTAATTTTGTATTTTTGGATTTTGGCTTAGGTGAATCAAAAAATTTTTTTTTGGCAAGGTATCGAAGTATGTGCTTTCAAAGCAATGTATTAAACAATAAATTGCTTAGGTGAATAAGCATAAGTTTATAATTCCCCTACAATTCTCTTTACCCAAGCCGACTTAGGTGATTTACCTATTGCTTTTTTTCTCGGTGTAGGCACAAAACAGAGCACTTCAGCATCAGTGTCGAGCCTATCAAATCCAAGGACTACTTTTCTGCTTGTTTTCAGTTTAAGTTCTCATCCTTTTTGTTTCTCTATCTTTTCAGGCATTCATTCAAATTAAATGCGACCAGCTGAGCCACAACAACTTAAGCCAACAACGTTGAGTTTCAACCATATTCAACGTGAAGAAACATAAAGTGCAAAAATGCTGGAAGTATACAATATATATATATATGAATAAATTTTAATTATTCCAGCGAACAGACGAATTGACTTTTGTGCCAAGTGGTTGAACGAGAAATATGAATATAAAGCCTACA
The DNA here is from genome assembly GCA_914767935.1 of Coremacera marginata. Taxonomy (NCBI): domain Eukaryota; kingdom Metazoa; phylum Arthropoda; class Insecta; order Diptera; family Sciomyzidae; genus Coremacera; species Coremacera marginata. The sequence goes on from OU612047.1 coordinate 18,735,046, forward strand.
AGTGGCCCAGAAGCCACTGCCAAACATCCGCCAATGCACTCTACGTTCAGTTCGAGATATTCGCAAAATGAAATTGAAATTCCATTCGAAATATGGGGGCGTTACCGCAACTAAAATATGCAATAAATATGCATATGAGCGATATATGCGTCTGAGTGAAATGCTGTGCGTCTGAACTCTCGGACGATCTGATTTGAATAATTCGGTTCCCACACTATTTCGTTGAGAATGGTTGCGGTTGTGGCTGTGCGTAGTGACTTCATTGGCTAAGACAGGATTTAATTTGAAAATTTTATTAATAGCTCGTGTAAGGAACCAAAGTTTTAGTTGGCAAAAAATAAGGCCAACGAAATGGTTGAAGTCGAATGATTAAGTAAGACAATTTTTCTTAATATTAAGTATTTCGAATTTGAATACATACATATTGGGAAAGGGAAGGCTGTCTAAACTGTAAATCTATATAAAATGAAATATTTAAGAAAACTAATACCATTTAATTTTTCAAAAAAAAACAATATTAAATTTCTGTCATTGTTGTTATTTTACAATGCTAATTGTCGCAAAACATACAGTGGCGGCTTTAGCAGTTGTAAGGCCCCGGGCGGCAAAATTTTGCTGCAAGGTTTTTGTCACTCGCGCCTAGAATCTTGGTAGTATTTTCAGTTAACTTTCCTCACGTGAGTGAGATCCAAAACGCATTTTAACCCAAAGTTTTTGTATTTGTTTTATTTTAACGGTTTGTTTTGGGATTGATAAAGTAAATCGGCAGATTCCAGATAGCAATTTCACCTAAATATTTGAAGTTGTTCGAACTCAACCTGAAAAGTACTTGTGTAAAAGTAGATTATTCAAGCTATTCTTGAAAGAGTCTTGTAAAAGACTTAAAAATTCAATTTTCTTGTATTGTTTTTAGAATCCGCCCACTTTCAAGTAAAATGTATGCAACGTAACATTATGTAATATCACATCAGATACTAAGGCTAGAAGAAAAAAAAAAACGATAAAAGATATTTAAATTTGATAACTTTGAAAATAAACTCAATTTATTTCAAATCCTTCTTAAAATAGTTTTATACAAAAAGTCTGTCCTAATTCGCAGAGTTTTGCAATTTTGTAATTCAAGTCAAAACTCACTTCTGTTTTTATAACGTATTTTGGCTAATATCTTTAAGTCCTTAGGGTCAATTGTTGGAAATTTTTTTTTGAATTCAGGGAACTTTCCTTTCCCTTTAAATTTAGGTGTATTTGATTTAAAAATTTTCTGTATATTTTTAAAGTAGTATTTCATTTTTGAAAAAACGCCATTTTTTTGTGACGTCATTTATTCGATTTAATAAAATCCCTGGAGCACTAAGAGAAAAAGGTCTCCTTTGGCGTGCAAGATATCACGGATTTGGAAAATCTAAAATAAGCAAAAAAAAAGTCCTGTTAAAGTACAGACTTATGGTATGACCAGGGATTGACTTTGAGTTTTTTTCAAAAATTTTACTTATTCAAAAATGGTGGCTTGCGGAAATCAAAATTTAAAACAATACTTATGATTTGAGGTAAAAGCATACGATTTTGTATATCTTAAAAAAAACTCGTCAATCCCTGAAAAATAAGTTGCTGAAGACCCACAAAAAATTTTAAGGCAATCGGCCGATTAGTCTTTGAGTAATATTGCCCGCCGATTTTTTTCTTGGTGCCTCAGGGATTTTATTACTACGAAATGACATTACAAAAGAAAAAAAACTATTATTTTTTAAAAATTTAATTCTTCTTTAAAAATAAACAAAAATTTTGTGACATGGTTTTCTCGAAGGCTGAGGTAAAACTCAGCCGCCCCAGGATCCTGTGAAAGATCCACTAACTTTCAAAAATTATTTCGAAATAAAAACGCGCAGGTTTTTCAATATTTCAAATACTCCTTTTATTGAATACTTTACTAACTTAGTATCTTAAATAAGCAGCCTCAAATAGGAGTTGGCCTCGCAGTGCCTCAGTAATTGGTTGGTGAGCACTTGGGCAATCAGTGATTACCTCGGTAATCGGTTGGTCAGCTCTCTGGCGCTGGTTAGTGGCTCAGTAAGTATTTGAACACTCGGTAACAGCTTGGTAATCGCTTTAGTGGCCAGTAAGTGCCTCGGTAATCGGTTGGTAAGCACTTGGGTAATCAGTGATTACCTCGGTAATCGGTTGGCCAGCTCTCTGGCGCTGGTTAGTGTCTCAGTAAGTATTTGAACACTCTGTAACATCTTGGTAATCGCTTCAGTAGCCAGTGAGTGCCTCGGTAATCGGTTAGTAAGTGCTTCGGTAATCGGTGGTGGCTAGAAAGGAACGCTCCTATAAAATCTTATATAACCTTATATATAATAAGGTATATAACCTCCTATATAACCTTATGGTCGGTCGAGGCAGTGACGTGGTAAATAAAAAAAGAAGAAGAAGAGAACACGGTCGCTGCCCCGAGGAAGACCTAGTGGTCGGTCGAGGCAGTGACGCCTGAGAAAATACAAGCAAAAGAAGAAGAGAATACGTTACGCGGTAGCGAGTACCTGCGTCGCTGCCCCGAGGAAGACCTAGCGGTCGGTCGAGGCAGTGACGCGGTCAGAAAATACAAAAAGAAGAGAATAGTGACGCGGTAGCGAGTACCTGCGTTAGTCGAGGCAGTGGCGCGGTCAGAAAATACAAACAAACAAGAATAGATACGTGTCGCCGTAGCGAGTGTCTGCGTTGCTGCCCCGAGGAAGACCTAGGCATGGTAGAATTATAAGGTAAGTGCAATTCGGAGAGCAAATGACGACATAGAAAAACATTGGCGTAGGTATAATGTCACTTTTGACATTTGCCGTTTACTCGTTCGGCTATAGGAATGTATAATTTGCTTGTAACCGTATATCTCAATTGAGTACCCAGATTTTATGTGAGAAAACGTAAGAAAAGTGATTAAAAACCATAAAAAGTTAATAAAACTAGCCGTGTTATTTTATATACAATACAAAATTAATTGTATTTTAATTGTAAATGAAGCAAATACAAGTTAGCTTCTAATTTAATTTGAACTCGGCTACTTACTTCGATTGTTCGGTAACCGATTTATTTACATCGCTTTGTATGGCTGCTTTCAACTGTCAAAATATATTTTGACAAAGTAAATTGCAGCTGGTAAAGTTAAAATATGTTCTTTTAAAAATAAAGCTGCAAGTGTTTATTTTATTTAACATACTTGTGCCAATCATTAAGATAAAATATTTACAAAGCCTCAAAGAAATTACCATGGATGTGCCCAAACATTTGTGCCCAGCAATTTCATCGGATAACGTCACGCTAAGTATTCATGGTAACCTCTCATTCTCATCATTGATCCACACCAAGCTTCTTATGGCGTTGAGGATCCAGAATTTGGCATAACACACATATCTGGCTTTGCGTCGTCACAATGTTAGCATTGTGGACTCCATCCATAAGGTAAGTAAAGCTTTGGACATAGCGTATCTACGTTACGAAATAAGAGATATTCCTTTTACATACCAGATCGCATGAAGCTATGTAGATGGCAGTGAAAACTGAAAGACGAAAGCGTGCTGTTATTTTAGAGCATGCAGGTGTACGTGAAGCAAATATTAATGCCGCGGAGGGAAAACGAAAATCCAAAATTCTTGCATCTGAAACTGAATGGCAGGAACACATCAGCAAAACAAGTGGTGAATCAGTGGCAATGTTATGCTATGTTCACACTGAGGGCTAAATGCGCATTTAACGAAATGCGCATTAGCAATTTAGAATGCGTAGCCGTATGCTCCTTGTAAGAGTAAAAGAGACAAATATATACATTCAATTTCGTAAATGCGCATTTAGCTCTCAATGTGAACGTAGTATTAGCCATAGCTGATGCGCGTTGTAGAGGATTATACTATGTTCACACTGAGAGCTAAATGCGCATTTACAGAATTCAACCTATATATTTGTCTCTTTTACTCCTACAAGGAGCATACGGCCACGCATTCTTAATTGCTAATGCGCATTTCGTTAAATACGCATTTAGCTCTCAGTGTGAACATAGTATTAGTTGCTGTTCTAAAGTCGCTGGTTACTGCGGAAGGACACACAAAGCTTGGCCAATGCACCGTTTTGTTTGTGGAAAGCCGGAGTAAGTTAAGGATATTTTTTTCGATATTTGCAATTAATTTAAAATTCTCTTTAAGATACTTGAGAAAAAATCAAAACAATTTTACTGCTAAAGAACACTTACCAGCAAAACAATAACTACAAATAACAACAGTTGCAAGTACCAGGACAGCTACAAGCAACAAAACAATTACCGCCTAACCAACAGTTCCCAGCTACACTCTCGAAGGGTGAAAATGTGCAACTAGTTGTCATGGATACTGCCTTGCTTTGCACTGGATGCTTTTCATGTACCCTAATTGAATATGTGCGCTAGAGATAATTTCAGAGCAGAGCGAACTTCAGACATATCCGATTGTCCGATTGTGAGATAAAAGGTTTGTCTAGTATCAGGAAGGAAAAGTAGTAAACATTTAATCAAATTTACTTTGCAGGCCTGCCGGAACATTGCGATGCAGATATGGTGTCTAATACTACGTTCACATTGAGAGCTAAATGCGCATTTACGAAATTGAATGTATATATTTGTCTCTTTTACTCTTACAAGGAGCATACGGCCACGCATTCTAAATTGCTAATGCGCATTTCGTTAAATGCGCATTTAGCCCTCAGTGTGAACATAGTATTATACTATGAATTATATTATATATGAATATTTATTTTATATGTATTATATATGAATTATTATAGTATTATACTATGTTCACACTGAGGGCTAAATGCGCATTTAACGAAATGCGCATTAGCAATTTAGAATGCGTGGCCGTATGCTCCTTGTAAGAGTAAAAGAGACAAATATATACATTCAATTTCGTAAATGCGCATTTAGCTCTCAATGTGAACGTAGTATAAGCTAGAGCAACTTATACCAAATGGCAGTATTATTAAATGTGATTCTGTTGAAGTTTATGGAGAAGATTCATCTCACGTTATCAAAGTTAACCAAATACCAAGAGCGCTTGTAACGGCCGGATTTTTGGATTTGCAGAGCTTAAGAAATAAAATTTTAATTACGTAAATAGAGAGAACACACATTACTAAAGTATAATGCATTTTTTTTTAAAGTTTAAATTGAAAATAATCTGTTTTGGTAAAACAAAGCTAAATTGTCACATACATAAAAATTAATATGGACTTTCTAGAAACACAGTAAGCCCGCAGGTGGCGTTGCAAATTGACGTAAAAAAAATAATACTTTTCCGGTGGGACAAATAAATCCTACAGAAAAAAAAAAATAAAAAGGTTTGTGGTTAATTTGAAAACCTAACTCTTGGGATATGATAAAATATCATAAATTTTCGGGCTTTTAACTTTGAGCTCAAAATTTTTATAATTCAAAAATTAATTAATTATGAATTACAATTCAACTCAATTGTTTTCGTTTAACGCATTACTAACATTTTGTTGAACCATTGATGAACGCACTTTTAAGCATTTCAACAAATCACAAATGAATATTTGAAGTAGTCTGTCCGCCAATTCATATTTGCAAAACAGCTGATTTTGACAGTATACCTACGCCATTGTTATTGTTGTGTAGCAGAAGAGAGGGTGATTCTAATGCATCTACCTTATAATTGTATCATGGACCTAGGTCGGTCGAGGCAGTGACGTGGCAAATAGGTAGAAGAAAATAAGACAAGTTAACGCAAGAAAATTCTTATACCCTACTACATATAAATGAACCAAAAACCGTCTAGCACTGCCCTGAGGAAGACCTCGCGATCGATCAGGATAGCGGCGCGGTGAACAGTTGAGGCAACGGCTACTACTCTGCTTCGAAGAAAACCTTGCGGTCGATCGAGGCAGATACTGTGTGCTTACCTAGATAGGAAGCACGCTGCCTTCACCGATTTTGTGGTCTCTATTTGCGTGACTCGTACTGAAAACCCTTTGCGAACTATATTCTATTTTTCTATGCGTATGCAAATAGAGCTTGCTGGCTATGGGCACATTGATTTTGTTGTTGCCCTTATGCAGAGTCTATTTTGGTACTGTTGTTTGTTTGTTATTTATTTTATGTATGTCGTGTTGTTGGTAGCCTACTGGTTTGGCTAGTTGCAGTGGTTGTTGTTGTTTTGTGAATGGTATGTTGTGTGTAGCCTATCTGTGGCTGATTGTATAACTTAAAAGATAAGTCTATGATATGATTTATTCTAAGAATAATCCATTAATATTACATTATAAATAATAATATTATTTTATTAAACAGATATAATATAACTATAGTATACTTATTATAATTCTATGATATGATTTATTATAGAGAATTATACAGTAATATCACATTATTAATAATAATATTATTTTATCAAGTAGATATAATGTGTGTAATTAGTATGAAATATAAATATTGTTAAATATTATTTTGTAACGCCATGTTACAAGTTTTTAAGCAATATCTTTGATAAAACCTCATCTTTCTAATAAAACACACCTAAATTTTTCACAAAAATTTGAAAGTCTCCTTAATATAAAAAAAACCCATTTTGTAAATTTAACTATTATATTTTTTGTTCTTTTTTTCTATATTTTTTTTTTTGCTACTTCATGTTACAATGGAAATGTCAATTTGTGAGCTATGAGTGATTATTGTCCGATTTCGGGTATTTTCACAAAATTTCTTCTGGTGATTGAGTTTTTATATTTCAGAATGATCTGATTATTTATTCGGAATAATCCGAATAATAATAATCATTCTGATTATATACTCGTATCAACTGGGGTGGAATAAAAAGAGATGCTGCTAATTAATCTAATATTGTTTAGCAAGTTTTCTGGTACGAATAGGAAGCGCATAAATATTTTTTATTATTTAAATAGAGCACATTTAAATAGATGTAAAATAGATGTTTAAAAAAATTTTAGTAGCTATGTCCAATTTGGTTATCTAAAACTTTAAAATCGTTGATATGTAAAAGTAATCTTAATTTTTACATGAATGTGACATTGAGTAAATCTAAATTAGAAATTTTATTTATGTACTTATTAATATTAATATATATGTTGTTGATATTAATTTATACATTAACTATGAATTGTTAAAACTAATAGCTAATGGTAAAATAAGTATCAACTTTTTTCTACCAACCCGAGTAGAGGGTGCGAGGCCCCTGCAAGAGCGATACCCCGGACGATTGCCATGCTCGCCACACCTTAAGACCGCCACTGAAGGCGGCAATCATCTTCAATAGCTTAAAAGCCCTCAATTGACGACATCCGGTCTATAAGCGAATTGGAGCAAGTCAACTTTGAATATGAGACAATGCAGCGACAGCTCAGCAAGACACGGACGGCACGCTCATCCCTTTCGAAGATTTTTAGATTCAAGATGACAAGCTTTGATCATTTTTTATTTTGTACCGAGCATAACTAAGAGCTGACAGCGCCAGATACGGCTTTAATCAATTTGTTTACTGCGTTTACTTAAAAATTGTTCCATTCAAACTGGCATCGATGTGATCATCAACTTTGTTTGGCGTTGACAACAATTGTTATTGTTGTCAGCTTAATAGTTCTTGAGAGTAAGAATGAGCTATCAGAGTGGCGCCAAGTAGTTTCAATAGATTTATTTCAGTACAAATTTCACGTAAGGTTCGGATAAAGTTCAAACTACGAGAGTTGTTTGATAACGCTGCTCCACAAAATGGAAAACATTTTTGTTCCAGGAGATTTGATAACATTTTTTTATGTATTTTGGTTTGCTAATTTCAAAAATCGCAACAATTTGAAAATCGACGGAGCAGTTTTAGTCGTGCCGAGATACATAATTGCAAATTTAAAATTCGCGGTTTTTTAGAAAATATTACTTCGCCTTGGTTGCTTTATCATTTCACCAAATTGATAAATTTGTCAATTTATATAATACTTTATTTCTTCAGATCTAGACGAAATTTTAGAAAATGAGTTGGTAAATATTTATGACTCACATCATTATGAAAAACTGCTTGAATATCCTTAGAAAAGTAAATAAGGATGTTTCCAAAAAGATGTTTACTATTAAAAAGAATGTATTTCCTATACTACAGCTCTGGATCCCAAACGAGTACAAAAAATCCATAATGTCCTTAGTACAACCAATGAACTTTCTTAAAAATTATGAAAACATAAATAAAATAAATTTTGAGTTTAAAAAGAGTAAACTAAAATTTTCTGAGTTTTGGTCATCAATGCTGAATGAAAAAATTTTTATAATTCATTCTGAAATCCAGAGATGAGAACATCCCCAGAAGGGAAGCAAGCGTTCCATTAGCACATCTGAAGCGCTCCAAAAAACCCCTAGAGCGCTTCATTCTCCTTGTGCATAGCGCATTTTTTAACATAGTCATGTCATCAGATGTATGCGCTCCGCTCCCGCTGTAGAAAATGTGAAATCGCAGCGAGAGCCGAGCGCTTTGTTTGATATAAAAGCGTAGCAAGAACCGAGTATTATTAATATTTAAAATTTTTAAAATCAAATAAAAAACAATCACCCAGCCACAAGTTTGAACCCGGGCATCTCGCTTACAAAGCAAGCACCCCAACCAGTATGCCATAGCCGACACATCTTAGTTGTAAAATTTGGTTTATAATAACTTAATAACTTATAAGCAAATTTTTAAAACAAAACAAAAACGAAAAACAATCGCCGCCAGCCAGATTTAAGCCCAGGCATTTCGATTACAAGGCAAACACGTCAACCAGTCTGCCACATCTCAATTCAAAAATTTGTTTCTTAATAACAAATAACCGCAAGTTTGATACAATCAAATCAAATTTTCTTTATTCACGTGAAACGATTAGATGAATTTTTAAAGTTTTTGAAATTAATGTTTTTTGACATTAATATCTAATATTTTATTTTCAAATGCAACGTTATCCGTTCGGAAAGTGCTACAAATATAGCGCTATAAAAACAGCACTACTTGCAAGGAGAATGAAGCGCTCTTTATGTGCATACAAGTAATGCGCATTGAAATTTTTTGCTAAAATGTACTAAATTTTATAGTAAGTATTGCACATTCGCCGTAGAATGAAGAGAGAATATTTTTTCGTAAGCGCATCTTTTATCTCAACATTTCATAAAAATTGTACTGCTAACTTTGACAGGAAAAGCAGAAATGGATCTTGCAGACCTGTTATTTATGAGAAAAAAGTTAAGATAATCATTAGAATTAAGTGTGTGTGTGAAGATAGCTTTCTAAAGCCATTGGGCAACCATTCAAAGGGACTTAAATCCATTCTTTCTTTAAAATTTAGGTCTTTTTTATTAGAAGATTACGAAATAACGGTTAAAGATATTGAATTAAAAATGTTTGTATATTTTTAAAAAAGTATTTAATTAAAAAAAATAAATAATTTGTTGTTCTGGCGTCATTTCTACGTAATTTCTGAGGAACCAATAAAAAAAATCGGCGGGTAAGATTACTCAAAAGTTAGACGGTCGGTTAGCTTGAAATTTTTTGCGAAGCTTAAACAACATATCTTTCAAGAATTGACAACGATTTTTTTTCTTCTTTAAGGTCCACACATCCACAAAACTGAATACACCTACGTTTGCACTCAAATTATAAGCATATTTTTAAATCTATATATATATTCCTGTAAGGGTCCCCTTATTACAGCAAATCTACAAATGATACAATAACACATGATATATCATTAGAAAGCCCTTGAGGTGTAGGTAAGCAGAAAATTATTAGGTTTTTGAAAAGTGATAGCGCTTAGCAGATGTGAGCGTTTAAAGTTACGAAAATTACTTAAAACACGAACTCGCTGAAATGAGAATGAGAAAGTGTGATTTCCAAAAAAAAGTATCGAAATACACCCGATTTTCGGGGCGTTATCACTAGTTTTGACTTACGCGAGTCACCATTTTTAAAAACTCAAAGATTTTAAAAAAATTTTAATGTTAATCAAGTCTTAAATCTTCATTTTAACAGGATAGTTTTTTTTTGTTTTTTTTTTTAGATTTTCAAAATCCTGTCCGTCGAAGGAGACCTCGTTTTCTTGGAGCCTCAGAGATTTTATTATTACGAAGAAATGACGTCACGAGCCAAAAAAAAATATTTTTTAAATTAAATACTTCTTTGAGAGCACATTGAAATTTTTAAAAAAAATATCTTTAACCGATATTTCGTAGACCCATCGTAAAACACACCTAAATTTTACCAAAAAAGGGTTGTAAGCTCCCTTAAGAAATTTTCTCATAAAAATCATAGTTTAAAATATTATTCCATATATGTAATTTATTAAAAGATAAAGCTGCGTAATTTTTTTTTATATTGAAATTTTAATGAGAGATTTGCATACTTAAATAGGTTTCCAAAATTAATTTCTAGTTCGTTTTCTACCAAGTTTTTCACAATTTTTATCTGTCAATTTAAAGAATTGCTTTCTGAAATTTTGAGAGAGAAAAAAAGAACATTAGAACAAAAGAACAAGAATGAGAGAACATTTTGCCTTTTTTCAAGATATTTTAAACAATTTAAAGTTACTTGAAGCAACTTGGAGTTACTTAAAGCAGCTTCAAGTTACTTAAAGTGAGTAGGGAGACAGACATAAGTGGCTGTTTATGTATAACATTATATGTTTTTGGCTAATTTTAACCTCCCCTTCCGCCTATGTCACACTTCGTCAGAAATTTTCGACCCCCTTTCCCCCTAAAAGTGTTTCGTAATTTATGAACAGCCCTTCCTTAATGCGATTTTTTTTTAAATTAATTAAAAAAGTTTATTTTCCCCACACATATTTCCCCACTCAGAGCCCATTCAGGGCTAGTATATAATTGATGTCTATTTCCGATTTATGGGACACTCTCAAAAAACTAAAACGAGCTGGTGAACGAGCCATAAATCAGTCATTAAAAAACAACCGACAATTGCCAACCTTAACTTTCTTTCCCCTTTGCAGCCAATACTCAAACCTTGAAAGCTTCAGCTCTAGCAGTCCTTGTGAAAATACTCATGTATTTAACATTGAATTGGCAACTCATCATCCTTCACAGCGTTCATATCAAACGTGCACTCATTATATATGCCAAATGTGTTGCCTCAATAACAGCAACATCAGCAACAACAACAACAACAACAGCAGCAACAAAAACATCAACAAAAACATCACCAAACAACTATAGTAAAAACATCTTCATTGTCAAAGTGCTTGCATCAACAGCAAAATGTGCATCCTACCCAATTTTCAATAGCCACACCTCAGGCACCGGCCCTACAAACCCCAAAAAATCTTGTTATTGTTGCTATGGTTGCTGTTTGTTGGCCCCTTTATTGCCGCTCATTACTGTCTGTTTGCAATTTTTCAATTGTCAGCTATTAAAATGATATAAATTCCAAAATTATTGCTACCACGTGACTTTTAGATGCCGCAGTATAACTGCAGTACAGAAGTTGCAGCAGCAGTAGCTATAGAGTTGCCACCTTGTTATGAATTTGCTGGAAATTGCATTTTATGACAAATGACGGACATGGCATAACATTGCATTAGTTAAAGAACAACATTTCTAAGATGAACAATTTTTAGGTCAAAGTAAGCAACTCATTTTAATTTCATATACACGATGTTGCTGTTACACATTTTTGTGTGACTTTTGAGTTATTTTTGACAAATATTTTTAATACAAACATTCAGTAGAAATGAACTAAAACTTTAGTTTTAGAATAGAGAGTTTTGGAAAATGAGCTAACTGTAAAATTAAAGAATCACAAAGTATGTGGTGGCAGTGTTTTAAGCACAACACGGTGTAACACTGATTTGTAAATTTAACTATTTACTGTTTTTGTTTTTTAGGTTTGAAATGCATTCGTCAAATTAATTTCTTTTCACAGAAGTTGTTTCAAGAAAATTAATTTGGTGTAAATGCAGACTTGTGTTGAATGGTAATAAGTTATTTGGTAAACTCTTTTTTCATGAAAAAAATACCAGAAAACTGTATAAACTCGAAAGTCTTAACATTTCAGTCTAATTGAAAAATATCGAAAAAAACTAACAATACGAATTAAATGATTTTTCACTATTTCAGATGAGTTCTTATATCACATACACATGCAAATCTATAGCTACCCTACCGTAAATGACACTAGTGCAGAACTACCTATTTCACTAGTCCTTAGGTAACCAGAACAAGTCTCACTTCAATCTACTTTCTTTGCATTCAACTGGCGTATTTTACGTGAACATTTCATAGGCAGCAGTCAATTGTTACCTTTTACATAACCATTCCCTAGCCACTTCAATAGTGCCATAGGCTAGCTAGTGAAAGAAATAAAAAGCTAGTGAAAGGAATAAAGAAAAAAAAGAAACGGAGACATTGTGAAAGCCATCTTCAGTTAATAAATTTAAACTAGAGCTACCAGTTTCACGTGAACATGTGCTACACGTGATCACGTGTCTTTTAAAAATATGACGTGAAAACACGAACCTGAACTACACGTGTATTTTATTCACGAACTACACGTGTAGTTCGTATTCACGTGATTTTTGCATTCACTTGAATAGTATTCACTTGTATTAGGCATGAGCCGAACTTTCAAAAGTTCTTTTGTGTTTCTGACAAAAAATTAATATGTTATTAAAAAGGCTTCTAGCTGCATCTCTATCATTTTTATGGCTTCTGTAGATTCTAAGTACAGTCAAAACCAGTTTCTGGGTGCGTCACTTGAACTTTACAGGGTTCTGTGGGTTCCTAGGACAGAACGAAGGTTTCTGTGGACAAGGGATTCAACTGGGACTTGGCTAGTTCCTGGGTGCGTCATTTAGACTTTTTAGGGTTTTGTGGGTTCCTAGGACAGGAATGAAGGTTTGTGTGCACACGGGATTCAACTGGGATTTGGCCAGTTCCTGGGTGCGTCATTTGGACTTTTTAGGCCTTTGTGGGTTCCTAGGACAGGAATGAAGATTTCTGTGGACAAGGGATTCAACTGGGATTTGGCCAGTTCCTGGGTGCGTCATTTGGACTTTTTAGGATTTTGTGGGTTCCTAGGACAGGAATGAAGGTTTGTGTGCACAAGGGATTCAGATGGAAACTTGGAACCCACGGAACCCAAAAAAGTTCAAATGACTGCCCAATTTCCAGTTGAATCCCTTGTCCATAGAAACCTTCATTTCTGTCCTAGGAACCCACAAAACCCTAAAAAGTCCAAATGATGCACCCAGAAACTGTCCAAATCCCAGTTGAATCCCTTGTCCACAGAAACCTTCATTCCTGTCCTAGGAACCCAGAAACTGGCCAAATCCTGTATTTAGGATCTATAAAAATCATAGGGATGCAGCAGGAAGTCTTCTAAATAACATATTAATTTTTTGTTCCCAGAAACACAAAAGAACTTTTGAAAGTTCAGCTCATGCCTAAGACACGTTAATACTATTCACGAGAATGCAAAAATCACGTGAATAAGAACTACACGTTTAGTTCGTGAATAAAATACACGTGTAGTTTAGGTTCGTGTTTCAAAAAGTGAACTACACGGAGTTCGAACTTTCGTGTACACGTGTAGTTCGAAACACGTATTTGAGCTAAAACTCTAATTTAAACTTTTTCTTTAGAACTTTTTTATTCATAATGTTTAATGAAATTGAAGCGCATTGTATATCGTATTATATTTTCTCGAAAAAATTACTTCGAACTATATAAGTCAATGTTACAAAATCAAGACGTTAGAAATACAAACAATAAGCAGTACGAGCTTGAAGTTGATTGAACTCACTCTTTTAACATATGACTTACCTTGGATCAAAAAAGAATCTAGTTCGTATAGAACTAGTACAGTAGCTAACGAGAAAGGAGCAATTGGTTACTCTCGATACTGATGGGTATATTATACTACTTCCCGATAATTATAAATTTCGCAAAACACTACAAATAAAACAAAACAACAACCGTTATTGCTGTTTTCTTTTTTGTTGCTTATATTTTGTGCCATCCACACTCATGTAAAATAATAGTGCAAGGATAACAAGATAAAAAAACAATTTAACTGCAGATAGGCTTAAATGACATCTGCTGCTTATATTGATTTAGAACCTTTGACATAGAAATAGTTCTTGAATCGACACTTTGGTGCGTGTGCGACCTGCTACTGGCGACATTTGGTATTTGAATGCTTTGAATTGACACATTGACACTCATTGAAAGCGGCTTAAAGGATATTAACAGTTATGATGATTTCTGTGCAGGCGTGTTTTAAAGCAAACAACAACAACAACTGATAATTGAAAATGCAAAATGCAAAAATTACACCTGGCGTCGAATAAATCAAAACAATGCCAACTACAACATGAACAGCTGAGCAAATCAATTAAAACTATATTCAAATTAGATAAAAGGATTAGATGAAAGGAGTAAACAAAAGTTCATTAACATATAATTGCTATACTAAAAAAAGAGATCATTAAAAAAATTTTGCACATGCTCTTTGGGTGGTATTTAAGTGGATTGTGGACAAAAACACCTAACAGGCTGCTTGATGCATCCATCGTCCGTCTGTCACACAAACTGAAGGACCTCCCAACAATAATGTGTGGCACTGTGCGATCGAGTTACACAAAACGATTTTGACGCATCTCACACCTGCTTACAGCCGCCAAATGGCCAGACGCAGCTCACTTTCAAGCTGCAGCAAAAGTTTAGGTTTTTTTTTCTACTACTATTCAAGTAGCCACGCGATCAAAGGATCAAATTTCACTTCGTGCCATAGTAACACACACACACACACAAGCACGATTGACTCAAACTGATGCTGCTCTGTTGTTGTTCTTTTATTTTTTCTGGCTTTTTTTTTTCTTGTCATATATATCTGTATGGCAAAATGTAAATTGATCGTGTTCCTCATGTTCTATATGAATTTTTTGACACAATAATCTGCTTTGACGGCGTTTTGGATATTTCGATCATTTCGGCTCTTTGACCAAACAGCAAACAAATCGACAACAACAACAAAAAAAGAAAGGTTGTCATATTGAGATGCACAACTGGCCGCCGGCTGCTAATTTCTGTGCGGCTGTCCAACGCTCGATCCGTATGCATACTTCGATCTCCCCTAAAAGCCATATAAATACGAAGAGTACTAAAGATCAACAATGTATGCAAAAATTAGGGTAAAAAAAAAATAATATTTATAAAAAAAAGTGCAGGTAATTTGATGATACGCAGATGTTGGTGCATGTGGAGCAAGCAGTGTGTTTGACCATGATTTCTTATAAATGCCATATTATGTGCTCGATTTGCAATCATATCGAATGCATAATCGGTGTTTTTCAATCATTTTTAAAGAGTTTTTATTTAGTCATTTTTTGGAAATTTATTTAGAACATAAAATTGATTGCGCTACATGGAGTACGGACGTAAAAATTCTACTGGTCTTATTTTCTCCAGCTCTAATGAAAACCTTACAATAAGCCTTTTACTATGCAATATTTATGGAGATATCGAAGGTCATACGTTGACACCTCGTAACTAACATTTCACAAATTTCACAGGATAACCAAAAAACTGTTTTATTTGAAAAATAAAATTTGTAAAAATAAATAAAAATTAAAAATAAATTGTGGCATATTTTTAATTTATATTTTGTTTTTAACAATTCTTAAAAAAATTTATTTTTATGAACTGCACTTAGAGCTTCATGCCAAGTAATTTAATGAAGCAACAGGTTGCCACAACAACAATGTTCTTTACAGAACAATCACCAGCAGACTAGACAGCTGTTTCGTTAGTCGCTACAGCAACTCATCAGTAATCTTCTGTGGCTCATGCAGTCCATTAACTTTGAAAATCTTATAAGCACACCTTCTGCTAAAACCAAAGCGGAATTGCAGTTGTGTGCTTGCCAATTTTAAAAGCAATGTTTTTCTACGTCTTAGCACAAAGCAAAGGTTCAAAAAATTGACTACATTAATTCTGCAAAGACTTGTTGTTGCGCTCTTTGTTTACTTGTTTTCACGATTCCATTCTTTGGCACCAACAATTCGTTAGTATTAAGCCATAGAAGGCGTGTGTTTTTTTTGCAAAAAAGATGACTCATCTTATTTTCTGAGGTCGGGCTCGTACCAGTTTATACATGAAAAAAAAATTGTGGCATTTTTTAATTTATATTTTGTGTTTATAATATAATTTAATTTATATTATTTATTATTTAATTTATATTATAATTTATAATATAAATAAAAATATTTTTTGATGAGAAGGACTTTATGAAGTAATTAAAATACGAGAAACAAACTTAATAATATTCATATTTTGGATAATGGGGAAAAAAATTAAATTAACTTTCTACTTCTTGTCAATGTTACAAAAATTTATTGTCACTTGCGAGTTAACAATTTTGATTTCAAATCGAGGAAACTAAAAAATAACATAACAAGAAAGCCTTAAAATTCCAGCAAGTCTTTATATTTTTGGGATGTTATTTTAAGTGGCTCGGTAAATAACTGAGAATAGTCTCTTGCAAGGAAAGAAATATTTTTCGGTCTAATTGGTACAGGAGTGTACAGTTCATCTTGAAAATTAGTTTTTCACTACCGAATCTCCTCGGATCTCCCCTTCCTGGTCTTATACTGTCAAATCTCATCTCATTTGCGTTGTCATACTTTTTTGAAAAAATCAAATTCCAGCACTTTTATTTCGTAGGGAAATTTTCTTGCTTTTCTTGTGATATCTGCGTACTGAGAAGGGACGTAAATGGCATCATAATTTTTAATTTTGTTTTCAATTGAGGCATGAACGCTATTTACTTCCATATGCCCAGGTTCAAGAATTTTTGGTAACTGTTTTGTACAAAAAAATTTGAAAGGGCATTTACTAAAATAGAATTTCTGTTAAGGTAAGTACATTAGAGTGGAATGAAATGTATGGGGCCAAAAAATCTTCAAGGGTTTCACGCATTTTTGGATAGTCCTCTTCAAAACAATATTTTCTGCATATTTAGTTTTTTTCTGCGACATAACTTTTGACTGTGCCCAAGCACTTATATGTTTCAACGACTAGAGTGTTTTTTTTTTCTAGACAAAAATTTAAAAAATTATATTTTTGATGCAAGCCTGTTAATTGTGTCATAAATAAAAACCTATCAAGAGTTTACTATGGTACCATGTACGTGCAACAATATAAAAGTGTTCAAAGATCACCAAAAATGGTAATTCACCAATATCTTCGCTCCTCTTTACATTTTTGGCAATAATATTTGATCATGAAGTGGCTGTTAGAAAACTGATATACGAAAGAATGCTACGCGCAAGAGACAATGACATGGACGTGGAGTGTGAAATAGTATGTTAATATGTTAATATGTTAATACTCGAATTTTGTTCGACAATGAACCATATTACGAGAATAATGACTGGAATACGGACTGGAATACTGGAAAACCATTCACACGAGCGATGGCGTATGAGTTCATTAAAAAGCTTTCTGAAAGTGTAGATAAAATAGAAAAAGAGAAAAAGTTTCATGCCATAACCAAGCTACAGAACGACATATTAAAGTTGTGTCGGAGGCGTCTAGGGCCAATGCAAGTCAAAAAAGTCGAGAGGGCCAAATTACTGTTACGTTGTCCGTAAGGAAAAATCGACCGAAATTCGATACAAAACGCGAATTGCGATAAACATTAATAAAACTTTATTGGAAAGAGAAAAAAGTACCTCTTAAAAAAAAATTTGTGTTTCTTTTAATTAAATAAATTTAATGTTAAAACATCTGCTTACAGTATAATATTTCTTCTTTGCGCAATTTACACATATATAGTCTTATAGCGTGGACATAATTGCTATAACGTTAAAACTTCATAGAGCATTTTGGGCGATAATTATATGATCTACAATTTTGTTCTTAGCATATATTTTATCTGACAAAGAGGAGCGGATATATTGGCGAATTACCATTTTTGATGATCTTTGAACCCTTTTATCTAGTTGCGCGTACATGGTACCATAGTAAACTCTTGATAGGTTCTTAGTTATGCCTCAATTAACAGGTTTGCATCAAAAAAATTTAGACATAATTTTTTAAATTTTTGATTAAATAAAAAAAAAAAACACTCTAAGAGTGAAACATATAAGTGCTCGGGCACAGTCAAAAGTTATGTCGCAGAACAAAACTAAAGATGCAAAAAATATTATTTTGGGTTGGGGCAAAAAATTCGTTCCACTCTAAAGTACATCCATCGCTCCAGATTATAATTGGTATTTTGAATGTCCTTAAAATAGTTCATTAAACCAGTTGAATAATATAGTTTGCAACTAACGAAGACAGATGCTTGAGTATCTGCGTTTACTTCCGAAACCCAGTGGCACTTAACTTTTTGAGATGGAAATTCATAGACTGTAAAAATGTGATTGATCAGTTTTCTTGTGTAATATATTGTACACTACTGGCACGTTAAAATGGACTCACTTTAATAGCCTGCACATCTTGTTAAAAAAAAAAACTCATTTGGCATAGAAATCGTGTTTTTGGTCTTTACCTTTTCTGGCATTGCAAAAACCTTATTTCGTTGGTGTTTGCCATATGACGAAGCTCGTGGTTAGTGTGAGTGAATTGTTCATTTCGCTTCCATCCAACGTATGCCTTACCTGGCTCTCTTATATGTATGTTTTTAATTGTTTTCCATTCGGATTGTGGGCTAAAGCCTTTCCTATGTTTACCTTTCTTCTCGGTTCTATTTGGTTCAAACGATATTTTCGGTTCATACGATATTTTTTACGATTTTGCAACGAGGTCGGATTCCGAAATCGGAAAGATTCTGAAATGTTTGTTACAATTTTGTTAAGAATATCTCAAAATCTTTCCGATTACGAAATTCGATTTCGTAAAAAAAATCGTATAAAAGGGTTGACACGATTTCGTAACGAGTTTTAACGAAAATGTTACGAAAAAGTTACGATTTCGTTCAGACAGATCGAAAGAAAGGAAATTTTACTCTGTTCACATTTCTTTATGTCATACAAACAGTTGCATAAAGAAATTCTATATAAATTCGTATAAAAATTTAAACTGCTCCGATATTTGCGTAACGAAATTGTAACGATTTCTTTAAGACAGCTCGAAATTGTTACGAATTAGTCGGAATTTCGGCAAAATTGTCAACTATGGTTTTCTGGGAACTTGATAAAATGTCTCAAGAATAATAAATTTAAAAAATCCCACCTTAAGTTGACAGAAAAAGCCATCAGATGGATATTTTGAATAATATAGAAGATGTCTTGAAAACAATATAGATTTCCTAAGACAATCAATTTCTTTATATACTTTGATAACTAAAATGAGAAATTACGGTGTACGAAAGCTAATCAGGGGCGGATCTAAAAAAAAACCTTGGGAGAGTTTGATAAATTTAAAGCATGATTATAACACGGACAGCATGTGGCATTCTTTAATGTCCTCTGAAGAATTTTATATATCTTGATCTCTTCATTTCTGATCATTACAATACAGCCGTATGTTGTCATGTCGATACAATAACTAAATTCTAATTCAAGATCCATTAATTGTTTAACGTTAGTTTCAAAAACAGAAACATCCACAAGAGACCGCATTTGGTTGTTGAGAAATAAGAAGGTGCATACTGCTACAAAATATATTAACTAGCATAAAAATATATTTAGCAGGTTTAAAAAATCAAGTAAGTCTATACATTCACTATAATAAACTGTTATCTCTTTAAAATTGATTGTCAAAGCTACTATATTTTACTCGTAAAAAAAATATTTTAATCACAAATTAATAGTTTGCTGACCAGTCCTGAGTAAAATTTACTTCAGATTCTTGATCAGTACTCCGAAATTATGTCTATAACTGTGTTATAAGCTATTCATATATTTTTTTTTAAGCTCCTTTATTGACCTTTTTGGCCAAAATAAATTTGAATGAATTCTCTCGTAAAAGAGCATAAGATTTCTTGTTAAAGTCAAAAAATTAAATTTCAAATTGTAGTTCTCTGAATTTCAGCGGAAGCTTATAAAAACTAACTCATTTGACCGCTTAAAAAAATATCCCCATACGTCAAAAGTGGACTGAATTTTTAACAATATTGGACCAATCCTCACTAGCCACATGCCCTCACATTACCTCTGTGTCTAAAAATTTCTGACTGTCTAGGATTTCTGATTGTCACCGGAGCGCCACATGCGCTACTAAAGTGACAGCAAATTGTAATTGACATTAAGAGTGAGAACGAAAATACCATTTACGAAGACTACCATCCTAAAATAAAGCATTTGCAATTTCCACAGAACGACAACAACAAAATAATATTTTGCTTGAACGATTTGCAGCTTAGATGTCATCGATACCGCAGTCACGAACATTAACTGGCATACCTCATCAAGGTCCAAGTGACTGAGAGCAGCCCAAGTGCTGGAGCAAATTATGGGCCATAAAACACTTACAGGCACACACACACACACTAAGTCTCTCACTCAGTCGCATGCAAGGCCAAATGTAACACCTGCGCCTACTAGTTCACACCCAACTCCAACTGAAATTCAGTCAGTAGCCCCAAATCACCCCGCCACCTCTATCCTTGTCTATTACAACAATGTGTGTGTCCGCGAATAGCATCCAATTCATCGAGCATTTAAAATGACATCGAGCATGTAATGGTTCTCAAATTGCTGCAAACAGTTGTAAATAATGCTGAACAGCAAATGCTGCACGTTCTCCAGCGTCAACTTCTTCGTCAGCGAGTGCATCTCTGGTGTAATAAATCGTTTTGCTTATCAGCGAGCACGTATCACAGCCACGTGATACTCACCGAGAGTGGACGACACAGTTCCAGTGAATGCAAACCACAAGCACGGTTAAGGAGCCAACATTAACAACAACAGTGACCACTGGGGAAAAAGAGCAAAAATAGGATTACGTGGAGTAAATCACTTTCATGAACATAACTGCTGCTTTTGTTATCGGGACTTCATCATCATCTTTTCATTGTATGTGGTTGATGGACGCACACAACATCTTGTGGACCAAAGAATTACAGAAACTATTTTCACAACTTGTCACATTAAGTGGTGGTGGTGGATCATCAGTCTGGCCTTGCAGCCAAAAACAGCTCACCAGCAACTACAACAACTGCTGACATTATTCAGTGTAGGTTTCTAGATTTTATATAAGTATTTTTTTTTTGTTTTTGTTTTTGGTTTCTGTTACTGTGATACTTAGTTGATCTTGTGATGGGTTTTTATCACAAATCTTCACAACAGCAACAGGATCGAAAGTATTTAGTCCCACGCAGTTCATTTGCATAGAACATGCATGGCATGGAATTCCACAGAAATGGTATTTAATATTGGCAAAAATTTCGTTGTTACAAGAAATCAACAAAAAAAAAAAATTAAAACAATAGAATTGAAGCAGGTATGGAATATAAAATAATTTTAGACAATTAAAGGTTGCAACGAGTCCATTTTAAGTTCCTGTTCACATCGCAAAGCTCCTTGTTCCATTCCTCTATTCCAACAATTCCTATTTCTATTCTAATCCTATTCATAAAAAAAAAACGAAATGGCCATTTCAGCCTTTGAAAGGACTTTGCCCGAGCTTCTTATGATCAATTGTGTTGTAAAATATTTGAACACAAATGATCGAGAACTGGACCTACAAGTTTTATGCCGACTCCGAACGGCTTATGTATTATAAGCTTTTCATGACAGTTTTTATTCTCTAAGGTTTGCCATTGTCTGCAGAGAGGTGACGGACGAACAGAAAAATTAATTCAATTGAAAAAACTATCTGTGTCTGGTGGGAATTGAAGTTGGGTTCTCTGGCGTATGGGCCACACACTCTACCCATTACGCCACGGCCACCACCTATTCATATCTTAATTAATATTCATTTCATATGAGTGTGACTCATATTCATATTTATATTCTAAATTATATTCATATTCATATTCAAATTCATATTCATATTCATATTCATATTCATATTCATATTCATATTCATATTCATATTCATATTCATATTCATATTCATATTCATATTCATATTCATATTCATATTCATATTCATATTCATATTCATATTCATATTCATATTCATATTCATATTCATATTCATATTCATATTCATATTCATATTCATATTCATATTCATATTCATATTCATATTCATATTCATATTCATATTCATATTCATATTCATATTCATATTCATATTCATATTCATATTCATATTCATATTCATATTCATATTCATATTCATATTCATATTCATATTCATATTCATATTCATATTCATATTCATATTCATATTCATATTCATATTCATATTCATATTAATATTCATATTCATATTCATATTCATATTCATATTCATATTCATATTCATATTCATATTCATATTCATATTCATATTCATATTCATATTCATATTCATATTCATATTCATATTCATATTCATGTGTGACTCATATTCATATTTATATTCTAAATTATATTCATATTCATATTCATATTCATATTCATATTCATATTCATATTCATATTCATATTCATATTCATATTCATATTCATATTCATATTCATATTCATATTCATATTCATATTCATATTCATATTTATATTCATAATCATATTCATATTCATATTCATATTCATATTCATATTCATATTCATATTCATATTCATATTCATATTCATATTCATATTCATATTCATATTCATATTCATATTCATATTCATATTCATATTCATATTCATATTCATATTCATATTCATATTCATATTCATATTCATATTCATATTCATATTCATATTCATATTCATATTCATATTCATATTCATATTCATATTCATATTCATATTCATATTCATATTCATATTCATATTCATATTCATATTCATATTCATATTCATATTCATATTCATATTCATATTCATATTCATATTCATATTCATATTCATATTCATATTCATATTCATATTCATATTCATATTCATATTCATATTCATATTCATATTCATATTCATATTCATATTCATATTCATATTCATATTCATATTCATATTCATATTCATATTCATATTCATATTCATATTCATATTCATATTCATATTCATATTCATATTCATATTCATATTCATATTCATATTCATATTCATATTCATATTCATATTCATATTCATATTCATATTCATATTCATATTCATATTCATATTCATATTCATATTCATATTCATATTCATATTCATATTCATATTCATATTCATATTCATATTCATATTCATATTCATATTCATATTCATATTCATATTCATATTCATATTCATATT
This sequence comes from Coremacera marginata, assembly GCA_914767935.1. NCBI lineage: Eukaryota > Metazoa > Arthropoda > Insecta > Diptera > Sciomyzidae > Coremacera > Coremacera marginata. The sequence goes on from OU612047.1 coordinate 18,758,416, forward strand.
CATATTCATATTCATATTCATAGATTGTTGCTCGTAAAATGTGTCTTTTTTCTGGGTTCTTTTTTTTGTAATTTTTAACCAACTTTCTCGACTTCAACTAATGCACAATTTTAGTATCAACGTATTCAGTCGACGATCGATCTGTTGATCAGCAGAAAATAAATTCCAACGAAATAATCTCACGTAATCACACCAAACTGTTTTCTAACAGAACGGACGACTGTCGAAACACGTTTGCCATGAACTTGGCCAAAATATATTCGTCGTCCAATGACTTGCTTCAGCAGCAAGACAACAATGGCCAGTGTGCGCACTCAAAAGTCTGCCAGTGATCGTCAACACAAAGCATCATGGACTGGTGACTGAATCGTGGCGACTTTATTGCTAACATATGAGCGCCCCTTTATTGCTGCTCCTGCTGTTGTTGCTACTTGCAATTAAGTTGCTGCCTCGACTTGCAAGCATGCGGTTTTATTTCTGTGCCGAATATTTGGCCAAAATAAGATAAAAAAAAAATGTAACAAACTGTCATAACGGCGCTACAACAACAGCAATAACATTAGAGCATCAACAGATGAATCCAAGTGGTGGTTTAGCATCGCATATCTCAGATGCAGGTAGGAACTGTTTGAGGTGGACCGCATTGCAGCGCCTTTGTTGGATGGATGGCTGGCTGGCTAACTGGATGGCAGCTGAGGAATGAGCTAAAGTGAATGAATTCCAATGGATCGTTCGTGTAGAACTTGCTGTTACTGTAGTTTTGTTTTGTTTTTTCTTTCTTTCCTTTTTGAAGTTGGGTAAAAATTTATAATTACCAAATTTGCTTTAGTCGGCTTTATCCAAGAACGTTTTCACTCAGAGATGTTTTTTTTTTTTTTTTGCTATAAAATATAATTTCGTCTGTTGCATTGATCGGTGTTCAACAAAGAACATTCATTTGAGTTAACAAACCTTGGATGAAATTTTTGATAACTTAAAAAAAGAATTAACATTGTTTCTTTATAGCGCCAAATAATGTATTAAATAGTGTGACAATCTTTGTTTTGACCCATTTATTTTAGCACGTGTACGAAATTTATACTCGTGCATGAACTTTGTTTTAACTGTAGAGAAGTAATGCTCATCGAATTGAAATATTTCTCCGCCATATGTATTGTATATGTTGTACTATCTGAGAAGATTACAACAGTCATAAAAGATATTTTCAAAAAATTTAAATTAAAAGGAGACTTCAGAAAATGGTACCTAAATTGTGTACTTATAAAAATTTTATTTTAATATGTAGTGGAATGCCCCAACGATCATTGGAATAGTAGTGAGATACGTATATTCGTTAGAAATTTTGCGGAATATTCCAGTAGCGGATTGAATATATAATTATTTGAAATATATGAAGAATTAATTACTTTACACTGATCAGTAATTCCGACTGTATTGCCTTACTAAGCGAGAAAGACCTTACGTTTAACATTAAATGAGATAGAAGAGAAGTGTTTGCCTCTCATCAATATTGCATGAAAGTAGTGTAGTAAAATAATACATATTCGCATTAAGTTATTCGAATTCGTACTTTAGAACTAACATCGCAAAAGTGTTGAACCTTAGAATAGAAAATTGGTGCAGTTTAAAAATTCTTGTATATTAAACATGATCACCCAGCGTGGCTTGAACTCGGAACCTATGTATCTGCAGCAGCATACACTATCCACTCGTCTAATCAGGAACTCGCTTGAACAACGTTGTAACTTGATCACTATTTTCGCTGAATTTTCTTAAATAAAACTATATAAAAGCCTTTTATAGGGAATTATACTTGAGTGACTTAAAATTCCACCAATGCCGCCCATCGAGAGCACAGTGCAGTGCCACCAATCGACGATGACGGAGTGGAAGTATCACCACCTAGCCATGAAGAGGTTCGAGTTGCTATCCAACGACTCAAAAACAATAAAGCAGCGGGTGCCGATGAATTGATAAGGCGCATGCATCAGCTCATCAGCAAAATATGGCTAGCAGAAAGCATGCCCGACGATTGGAACCTCAGTGTACTGTGCCCTATACTTAAGAAAGGAGACCCTACAATCTGCGCAAGTTATAGAGGTATCAGTCTTATTTCCATCGCATATAAGGTTCTCTCAAGCGTACTGTGTGAAAGATTAAAGCCAATTACAAAAACACTGATTGGACCTTATCAGTGTGGCTTTCGACCTGGTAAGTCCACCATAGACCAGATTTTCACGCTACGACAAATCCTGGAGAAAACCCACGAAAATCAAATTGACACACACCATCTCTTTGTCGACTTTAAAGCTGCGTTCGATAGCCCGAGAAGGGATTGCCTATACGCAACAATGTCTGAGTTCGGTATACCTGCAAAGTTGATTAGACTTTGCAGAATGACGTTGAGCAACACACGCAGCTCCGTCAAGGTAGGAAATGACCTCTCCGAAACCTTCAATACCGAAAGAGGTTTCAGGCAAGGCGATCCACTGTCTTGCGATCTCTTCAACATCATCATGGAGGGGATCGTACGAAAGGCCGGTGTGCATCGTAATGGCACCATTTTCTATAAAGGTGTCCAGCTCCTTGCTTACGCTGATGATATTGATATTGTTGGCAGAACCAAGAGAGATGTTACCGCTGCTTTCGCCGCTATCGAAAAGGAATCAGCCAAAGTGGGTTTGACGATAAATGAGGGTAAAACAAAGTATATGCTGTCTACAAACAAGGGAGCTCGGCGTTTAGACTCCCACGTTTCATCCGGCAGCTATAACTTTGAAGTAGTCAAGGAGTTTGTATACCTTGGCACCGCCATTAATACTAACAACGAAATCAGCCTGGAGATAAAGCGAAGAACAATAATTGCTAATAGGTGCTACTACGGGCTCAGTAAGCAACTAAGTTCCAGAGCCCTCTCTCGATCGACAAAACTAACACTCTACAAGACGCTCGTTCTACCTGTGCTGCTTTATGGCGCTGAGGCATGGGTAGTTTCGCAAACTGACGCAGCCGCTCTGGGGGTGTTCGAGAGAAAAGTTCTTCGCAAAATCTTCGGTCCTGTTCGAGTCGGCGATGACTATCGCATCCGAATGAACCACGAGCTGTATGAGCTCTACGGAGACATTGACGTAGTTCGGCGTATAACTGTGCAGCGACTACGCTGGCTGGGTCATGTCCATCGTATGGACGACGAAGCTCCAGCGAAAAAGGTGCTCGAAGCGAGGGTCGCTGGTCAACGACGACGAGGGAGACCATGCCTCCGATGGATGGACCAGGCTGAGGAAGCCCTAACCGCACTTGGTGTATCCGATTGGAGAAGGCGCGCGCAAAGCAGAGGCGCCTGGCGAGAGCTGATGAGGTCGGTCGAAATCCGGACACGGGTTGTCACGGCCACCTAAGTAAGTAAGTAAGTAAGACTTAAAATTTTTGGGTTAAATTGTTTTCTGGGGTGTGTGTATCTAAAAAAACGAATTAGCCATTTCAGTCCTTAAAAAGACTTTGACCTAGCTTTTTATGATCAATTGTGTCGTGCGTGTTATTTGAACCTCGGTTCACTGACATCTACGCACCTTAACCAGTAAGCCACGGCCACCATACGTGTATCTAGACAAAATACTATTTAAATTCTGCAACTATTAGTATTATTAACATATCAAATAGCTATTCACGTTTTATTAAACTCCATAGACTTTTGCGGAACATTACGAAATGAGCGTCTTGCAGCACTTAAATGAATGTTCATATCGTGCCTTCACAATGTCTTTTTCCTTATAATGGTATATATTAAAAATGATTTTTTTTTTAAATTTGCTAAAATAAAGTTGAATCCCATTATAGTTGTAGTTTAAGACAGTTTGCTTGCAACTTTTGATATTTAATAATAATATTTTACCTAATTCTTTTCAGACCTCCTAATATTATATTCTTTTATTTAGCAATATTAAAACTAGTAATGGAAAATTATTTTACAACTATTGAGAAAATAAATTTAGATCTTTTGCTTCTTTAATAAGCAAACTCATAATAATAATAATTAATTAAAAATAATTATCAATGTACTTGTATAGTAAAGTAATGCATAATTTAGTGTTAAGCTTAGTAATGCAAGGAAATTCATTTTGCTCGAACAATTTTGATAAGCAGTGGAAATATAACATCAAAACACACACATACATTAATTTCAAATGAAATCTATTTGTATGTTGCTGCACATAAACGTCCTTATCCTGGAATTCGTTGAATTTTTCATTGATTATGATTGATTTGTTTTCATTGATTATGATTGATTTGAAGCTCCAACAAAATCTGTAAATTAGCACCATCAACGCCAGTTGTAATGAATTCGATAGATTGCTGCAGTGTTGTTGCAGTTTGTGTTGGTCGCCTAGATTAAGCAGATTAAAATTGATGACGCTTGTGGATGCGAATGAGGATATCAAGATGGATGATATAAATTAGAGCTAAAACTAGGTGACATTTTTTGCTCATCACACCTTAACTGTTATGGCACTGCAGGAAGTGATGCAGAAGTTGTTTAAATATCTTCCTAAAACTTTGTTGTTTTCTTAAAAATAGTTGTTTTGTTTTTACAATAACATCAAATTTTTTAATATATGATTCTAATTTTTTCTAAGTTTTTTAGCGAATTTTTGAAAAAGTTTTTCTGCACCATCTCACAAGTCATTAAATGTAATGGCAATGCTCCTTAAGTATCAGTATGAATATGAATATGAATATGAATATGAATATGAATATGAATATGAATATGAATATGAATATGAATATGAATATGAATATGAATATGAATATGAATATGAATATGAATATGAATATGAATATGAATATGAATATGAATATGAATATGAATATGAATATGAATATGAATATGAATATGAATATGAATATGAATATGAATATGAATATGAATATGAATATGAATATGAATATGAATATGAATATGAATATGAATATGAATATGAATATGAATATGAATATGAATATGAATATGAATATGAATATGAATATGAATATGAATATGAATATGAATATGAATATGAATATGAATATGAATATGAATATGAATATGAATATGAATATGAATATGAATATGAATATGAATATGAATATGAATATGAATATGAAGGAATAGAAGTAGAAATAGCAATTGACATTTACACTATTATATAAAATTGAAGTGCACATTTTTGTTTCCAGGTAAACTCCAAAAGCACTGGGTCGATTTTTATGAAATAAGTCATATCATAACATATTTGTGATAAAGCCCACCATAGGAGTATTTTTGCTCCGAATTTCAATAATAAGTTTGTTTAATTAAAGTGTTAAGTTTCATAAGAAACCATCCCCGATACCATGAATTGATTGATCGTTTTCTTTTCATGTGTTTGTGTTGCGAGAATTTCCTTAAAATTCATGTTATTCACTTCCCTTTTTCTGCTCAGCTAGCACAGCACAACATAAAAAACAGATGAGCCACGCGCAAGGCCAAAAGAAAGATACATATAAATGCAGTGCTGAGCTGCAGAACAATATAAAGCAAATGAAAAAATGTAATAAATAAAAATTACATAAAATTATAAAAATTATAACAATAAAAATAAAAATTATTTCGTTTGACATGCATTGTCTTAAGAAGTGATGTCCCACGGTGATCGTTTGACGATATTCAAAAGTTTTTGTTGGAGTAAAGAAAACCGTGTTAACGCTCTTTATTGTTAAAAAAAAACGTCCGTGGACCACTGTGGCCTTCTTATAAGATTATAAATTTTGAATTGGAAAAGTGATGTAATGTTTAAAATTTTTGGAGTCATCTACAAAATGAAATAATCTTAATGCAATTCTTTTCAATATGGCCAGACTCAAATTTCATCAACTTCTTTACATCTGAACGTTACGAAACGACCTCATAAAAATTTTCATAAAGCTTATTCATTACTTTTCCTAAAACAATCAAATTCAAAACAGATGCCATTATAGAACTCGAACTGTTGCAATAAAGAAATAAAAAATATTCTCATAGAAAGATTTTTAAATCTATTTACACAGCGACATGCAACAATATAGAGTGATCAGGGAAGCACGAAATTGAAAATGAAAAGAAGAAGCGCAAGAAAAAAAAAAAAAAACTAAAAGATTCTTTTAAAAGTAACAATAAAATCGAAATATTCAATTTCAATTGCAAAACAATTGAAGCTTAAACTTGTACCACCAACAGCCAGTACTCTACCCAACAACAACAACATCCCCTCGTCACTACAACATAGAGCTGCTAAACATCCAACGGCAAGCAATGCAATGCAATCAGGGGGCACCTCCGCCCAACTCTTTGGGGTAACATAGAATTTGTGCAATTTACACAAAATGCTGGAAAGTGTTTGTGTATTTGATTGTGTATTTATATATGTGTGTGTTTGTGTGTGCGTTTATGCGTGTGTCGTAAAGGCATAGAAAGTGCAGCTTGAGTGGATTGTTGAGTGCCAATTGAATTTGTTGTAATCGTTAAAGTATCTAACGGATGCAGACGTTGTATCCAAAGTGTTTTCCAATAATTGCCCTGAGTATGCGTAAAACACTATCAATAAACAGTGCATAAAGAAGAGTTGAGTATTTAATTTACAACATTTTTCTTTGAAGAACACAGTTAAGTGTTAAAAAACACAGAACTCTACAACACAGTAATCGAATAGAAGGAGGAAAAAATATATACACACAATACATTTTCTAAACACCTTAAAATTGAATATAAACAAACTGCAGGCGAAACGCTTTAATTCATGGGATTATTCTCACCAAACATTTCCCAAAAAAAAAAAAAAAGTACAAGTTACGGCCCACAGTAGCCACCAAAGGCGTTGCAGTGGCAACAACTTCAGCCTAAATCCACAGTAGCTGTCAACATTGCTCGCACACTCACTCACATAGCTTAACCAAACAAACCCAACAAGTTGTAAAAAGTCCCTAATACCAAACAATAGCCTCTTGAGTTATAACCTCAACCCTCCGCTCCACCCGGGACTCCCATCGAGCTTTCCAATGCCTCCAGCATTAAGCAGCAGCTTCCTAGAGAACTACTGAAGTGGTTGCTTTCAATACTAAAGCAGCAGCCTTTTTTTAAGGAGCTTCATATTTTCGAGTATATGTGTGGTTGGGGGAGGGGGTATCTCATTCACAGCGCCTTTATTAACATCAAAGTGAAAACAACCGCAAACAATATCAATCGTTAATAGTTTGTTATCACGTTATTTTTCACGTAATTCAACTTCTACTTCGACTACGAATGGAGATTGTGTACTCGCTACGCGTAGCAGTAGGTATGTGCGTGAGTGTGGCTCATGTCGTCGTTGTTGTTGCTGTGATTGTGCATCACTACCGTTTCGTCTCGGCTATGTAAACATTATGCATGTGCATCCAATGGATGGATACCTGTTTGGTCGTAAGCATCTCGCACTTAATGCCATAAAATAGTTTAAACACCTTCGGAGCCACACGAATGCAATTAAATGATGGTGTTTTTTTTATTTTAGACTTCTGTTCCCAAATAGTCTTGCTGAAGGCATACAGGAGATATCCCAATAGTTTTTAATTTCAATTAAAAAGGGTAAAGAAAAATCATTGATTTGATTATGCATTTAAGCAAATGTTTGGAGGTTTTAAGAAATGGAAATTGAAATGGAAAAGTAAACGATTTCAGCGCTTGGATCAATCATCGGGAGAATCTTGAAGTGTTTTTAAATTCAAAATATAAAATTTAAAGTTTTGACTCATGTCTTGGTACAACTGCCTTTTAACCCGCGGCTGTAACCGAGTGTTCCATAAAAATATGTTTTCCTAAGAAATTAAAGAATTCTTTAACATGCAAGTGCATAAACAGCTGACGATAGCAGAATAGCGACTCTATATAAACCCATGATTTAATTTGACAAAATTTATACAAAAACCTCGAAACAGTTTGAAAATCCTTCTATATTCCGCATAGTATTATAGACGCAATAGACGCAAGTATTTGATCTACCATTAAAAATAAATTTAAACTAAAATCCGAAGTAGGATTTATATACTCTATAACCGTAACATTTTGAAGAATTTTACAAAATATCTAATCTTTGAATTCAAGTCTGAGAATCGTAAATAATTCGATGGTATTGAATAATTTGGCAAAACAAGCGGGAATATTTTTTAGAATGCTTCTAATAAGTAAAATAATGTTTTTTTCTAAATTTAAAATTTTTATAAAATTAAAACTTTTTTTCTATTATTTCGCCTAGAAACCTATTTCAAAAATATGTGGGTAAAAGAACGTACTTGAAACTAACAAAAAGTTATACGTAAAACTTACAATATAGATAGTTTAACATAAAATTTGTATAGAAAAATAATACAAAAAAAAAAAGAAATGCAAAAGAAGTAAACGCGTTTTTCTCGAAATGACATTTTCTTTCGTATGCCGACTGATTATCTCCATTTATAAACGTCTAACTTTGATAAAGTTTGTTATGTTTTGTTTAATGTAAAATTGGTCAATGAAATATTAACAATCTTAAAAAAAATCTTTTTAAAATTTTTGAAAGCAAAATGAACCAAAAAAGTAATTTTTACGCTCACACATTTTTTTTCTGGATTTTCAAATCTAACTTACATTTCATTTAGGTAGTAAGCTTATAGCCTTATTCTGGTGATTGACAAATGTAAATTCATTGACAAGCTAGTCTTTTATGTGCTATTGTTTTGGTTCAAGGAGTTGAAAACTTTCAAAATGTTTCGCAAATTTGTTTGTTCTGAATATCTTTTTTATGGTGTTGATATTTTTGTCATTTTATGAGCTTCTGATTACATTTTAGAATAAGAAATTTTTAGAGTTGCCAAAAAATTTTCAATTTTCAATCACCAGAGTAGGGCTATAATCTTAATTTTCCCGTCTGATTTTTTTCAGTTCAGAGTATACTATTATATAAAATTAAAGTGCAAATTTTTGTTTCCAGGTAGACTCCAAAAAAACTGAATCGATTTTTATAAAACAAGTTTTAAAATATCACATTTTTGCTACAGCACAGTATAAGGCTATTTTAATTTCGAAGTTTTTATAATATTAGATAATATTTAGATAATAATGGTATTGAAAAAAAGGCCACTATCTTCCCTGTGGCCCAAGCAGCCTCTTGAAATTCAGCGGGTTCATTAAAATATACTTAAGCCGTGTGTTTAATTAAAGTGTTAAGTTTCTTAAAAAAATCATCCCTGGTACCACAAATTGCTTGATCGTTTTCTTTCAAGCGTTTGTGTTGCAAGAGTTTCAACTACCTCCATGTTGTTCTCTACTCTTCTCTTTTTATGCTCAGTTAACACAGCACAACATAAAAAAACAGATGAGCCTCGCACAAGCTGTGCTGAGCTACAAAACAAAACAAAAGAAAAAATGTTTTTTATTTCGTTTGACATGCGTGTGACCGTGTGACGGTGATCGTTTGAACGGCATTCAAAAGTTTTTGTTGTTGCTTTCATTGGAAACAGTGAGAATGGAACATTTTAGAGCGATCAAAATGTCTTTATTTTTGAACGCGAGGCGATTGACTGATCACCTTAAGCGGTTTTAGGATTTTTTATATGAAGTTTTTGCGTTATAATAAAAAAGAACGTCCGTGGCCTACTAGTTTATATATAAATAGGCGTAGGCAAAAGAGTTAAGAACCATTTTCTCCTGTGTTTGTCAACCGATTTTGATAATTTTTTTTAATGAATCAGAGTAGAGAGAAAGAGTGTAAAATAGTTTTTAAAGAAAAATGCTAGCTGGAACGGTGGTACGGCGAAATGGTCGAATTCTACCACTGGCGTACTCTAACTATAAATAATCTAATGGCGTTTTCGTTTCTACCAAAACACACCATAAAATAAAAAAGAATATTGATGAACTTTGTGTTTTAATAAAATCTTCGGAAATTCAAACATTATCTCATATCATCCTAGCGCATCTTTTATTTTATTCAACTCATTTCATCATATACCAGCTCAACTCATCTTGTTGTTGGTTGGTATTAAACACCTTGTTTGTTGGTATTAAACACCTTCGGCTTGTTAATTACGTATCCAATGACACCAACGGCATCTCTTAATTCTATTCTAGCTCAAATATGTACTCAAGTACCAAATTCCACTTGTCGGCTCTTGGTCAAAGGCTCAAAGCTCAAACGTGTGTAAAGTCTATTTATGGTGGCTCCACGTTTGTTTGTTTATATATTTGTTTGGTTGTTCGACTGGTTGTACACTTATTTGTTTACGGATTCCATTACAAGTTAAATAAATTAGGTTTCTGTTAAATGAGAATAAGAAGACGAAAAGAAAGTCTCACATATAAGAGTTCATTGATGGACGAGACAATTGATCAAATATTATAACAATTCAATTCTTTTGATGAAAATGCATTTTTATGCTACAACTTTAAGGTATTCTAGGGGAAAATGGAAAAAATAAAACCAAAAGTCAAACATTTGTTTTTTTGAATAACTAATTATTTGAGAATGATTAAGATTGTTTAATTCTGTGGTAGGTATTTACGGAATGCTGGTTTATTTAACACAAAACTTTGTGGATATTAATGAAAATGAAAATTAAACTTAATTAAACTTCATTTATTTAAAGTTAAAATATCTCTTGCATACAGATAATGCTCAAGCGTAAAATTTTAAAAATATTAAATATATTGCAGTCATTCAATTCGCCTCGCTTATTTTGTCAATTCACAGGAAGACCAACTTTATGGTCATAATTTTAAATTTAAATTCGTATTAAATAAATTGAGTTAAAAACGAGAAGAATTCAAATTTTAATAAAATTCCATTAAAACATGTTAAATTATAACATAAACAAAAAAAAAAAAAAATACAAGGAATGCAAAAATTTTAAATTTCCACAGCTTTTCACGCGATGCTGTTGAATTTTTTGTTGTTATAGTTGGCATTGTTATTGTTGCTTGGCATCATTATTGCATTCGCAATTTTGCAGTTATGCCAAGCAAATGCAGCCAAAAGAAATTGCAAATAATATCTGATGCTCGCGTTTTTATGCGCTACACTGGTAATGACAGGCATGTTTCGACAAGACGAAAATTTACCTAGTAACTTAAAGATTGTAATTGTAGAGAGCCTATTTGAATTTGGAAAATTGGAAAAATAATTCTAAAATTTATATCATTTTTAATGGTTCTTGTTAAGTATTTTTAAAAATTTCAAGAATTCAGGCCCGACAGGCATGGCCGAGACTTGAGCTTTGTTTAAAAACAGCCCCGATTTTTTTCATACAAGTGTCCGCCTCTTCAGACCTGAAGTTTGGTATACCTTTTTTTAATATTCATCTATGATTTCTGGTCTGAATATCAATTTCTATTTCGAATTCAGATATGATATCTGGCCCAAAATTAAAAAGGAATGATTGTTTTGTTCAATTTCAGGTAAGATTAAAGGTCTGTTAAAAGGAAGGTCTGTATCTTAAATTCACCCTTGAAATCGAAACTGAATAATGGAGGCATGATTTTGTTTAGAAATTCAATCCTGAATTCCAGTCTGACTATTAGAAGTATGAGCGAGTTTTCTGCTGGGAATTTATTTAACTTTTTTAAAAAGTCTTTTCGAGAAACATATTTTATAAAGTAACAATCTTATACAGAAATTAAAAAACTTCCGAAATTTCATGTTTAGCCAATTGAATATGAATATCATTTAAGTTATTTTTTATTTTCTTAGTAATTAAAATTGGCAATCATTGGTCTAATGGTAGAAATATTCTACATTTAGTTACTTAGGGTATACACTGAACCAAACTTTGTTCACACGAATTCCATTTGTTAAACTAAAAACATTGATTTCAGTGAACAATTCTTTGATTCAAAGTATAAATTCTTTAGCTCAAAGAACGAATTCATTAAGTTTCGTTTAATTTAATATCCCAGCAGAAAATGTCATGCCTGATCAGGCTAGAGTTCAATCCTGAGAGGCATGACCAAGACCTGACCTTTCCTTCAAAACAGCCCTGAGTTTTTCATACAAGTGAAGCGTCGACGCGAATAACGTTGTAAGCGACAAATTATAAGTTTTCAGGCATTGACAAAAACGTTTTTAATAGCGCATTTCGAGACATTTGATTTTCATTTCCAATTTTTTGGTGAAGGAGTTTTAAAGGAAATTGCCTGTATATATACGCCAGAGCATTTTTCATGGTAGTATGCAAAAAAAAACTATTTTCAATTAATTTGTCGCTTACAACGTTATTCGCGTCGACGCTTCAAGTGTCCACCTATTTAGATCTGAAATTTGGTATTCCTTCTTGTAAATGTTCATTTTTGATTTATGGCCTGAATATCAATTTTTTTTTCAAATTCTGATATGATATCTGGCCTGCATAATGGAGGCATTATTATGTTTAGAAATTCAGTCCTGAATTCACGTCTGACCATTAGAGGCCTGACAAGTTTTCTGCTAGGATACTGTTTATTGTTTATAAGAATCTATGTTCACTGAAATTTATCTTTCGTCTCTGTTATTGCTTTAAATTCATTAAAGCAAAGAAAAATTCATTGATTTGAAAAACGCCTATGATTCCGCATTGGTTCTGCCGAATATTACGTTAAGTAGCTTCTAAAGTGAGTAAGCTGTAAAATTCACAGAAGATTGCTGATAAGTTAGTGTAGCGGAATATATTTATCTTAAAGATTTTTTAAAGGATATCCTTTTTCTTTTTAACAAAAAAAAAAAATAGTTAAAGAAAATTTTCCTGCAAATTATTGGCCAGAAAGACCCCTAAAATGTCAAATCAGGATCTATGTATCAGTTATTTGGGACAATAGCAAAAACTTTTATTCATAAAATAGTTCATATAAAACTAAATGTTTCAAAAAATAGAATAAACGGTGTTTTTTTAAGATATAGCATAGCTTTAAAAAAAGGAAAAAACCAAAACTTGGAAAAAGTAGTAATATTTTTGAAATTCAATTTCATTTTTTTTAAAATAATGTATAAATTACCAAATTCTTGGTTAATTTAACACCCAAATAAAAATTGGCAAGCTAACATGTAAGACTTTGGTGTTTTGATGAAGTGCTTGGGAGACCGAAAACTGCCAAAGCCATCTTATAAATTATACTAGGTTTTCCTCAATTTAAGATAAGCCTTTTCTTAGTGTAAGTGAAATTATAAGTGCCCCAATTGTATTACTTATATAAAGAAAAAAATGTATATTTATGATTCTTATTCACTCATGTTTATCTTAAAAACCCAACGAGTATATCATAAGTAGTTTTTTTAAAGGTTACGCTTATAAGAGCTTATAAGACCGACTGTAGAAAATTCGTTTATAACGCATTTTTAGTTTGTCGCAGTCAAATTTTATATTCCTTAAATTTTGCAAAAAAAAAAGCGGAATTTACTGCAAATTAAAATGACCAAATAAGCAGAAAAATTTCTTCGTAAAGGTCTGGGAATAAGGATTTTCTTATAAAGAAGCATTTTTATTTAGAGAAACTCAATTTTTATGTACGGAGATACACAAATTATGTTTATTAAAGAAAATTTTTTAATTTGTTGACCTTGTCAATTTATTAACTGAGAAATTTTGTTTAGATTTATAATTCAACTTACGTGGAACTGAGGTTTCACTTACGTAAAACTGAGCTTTATGGGATAATTTTCTTTTTCAATTAACACGAAAATTCCCAAAAAAAAAAATATCCTATGTGTATCACAATAATCAAATTTTTTTTTTCTGATAAGCTTTTTTAGAATTGACTTCAGTATAAAAAACAACAAAATCAAAATAAATACCTCAAATATTTCTCCCACAGTATCAAACCATGAGAACGAATGATGAACCGACGATAGAACAAATGAATTCGTTGGCAGTTCCTCAGAAGAAGCTAATTTTTAGGCTTTAAATAAATAAAATTTCAACCAAATGCGGCGCATCAGAATCTTCGTTATCATCTACGAGTTAATATATATTATTTTGAATATTGTTTGTTGTTGTTTTTTGTTGTGTTTTTTTAACTATTGTGTAACGATCTATTTAACTTATATGTCATTGTTAGCAAAGGTAAATAGAAATATATTAACAACAACAACAACAACACGATAAATAAATAGTATTAATAACAAAAAAACTAGAAGAACAATAACAAAAGAAGAGTCAAACTCAAACCAGAAGACAGAACCGAAGTCATCCATAGACTAGAAAAATTTTCCCATGACTTTATTGTTTATTTTTCATTTTGTGTAAGTGTAAAAGTGAATATATGTGTGTTTATTCGTGTGTGACTTGGTATTGTATCCGTGTGAAGCAGGGTCTACCATTTTGGATGCACCATATTAAGAGCCAGTTAGTATCTATTGTGGCCACACTCATGGAAAGTACTCGACTTGTTTGTCTCTTGATGTGAGCTGGTCTGGATGCACTTGTTTTTTTATGGCTCTGGACTTGGCTAGGTGCTTTATTTTCAGCCTTTGTTAATGATTCTTTGATATTGTGCGCTCTGGGCTTGATGACGTTGACACTTAGTTTTGCTTGTGACAACATTTCGTCAGAGATGGCGGAAAGTCAGGGAGTTCATGATTGATTGAGTTTTAAAATTAGAGTTTTAAAAAAAAATTCAGTTTTTAAAAAATAAAAATTGTGTAAAACTTTGTAATGTTCATACAAAAATCATTTTTTGCACTTCCGCCCAACTTTCGGTATAAAAGACGATAGTCGATAGGGCTTGAGCATGCCGTCAATAGAATATCCGCATAAATGTTGAGTTGTATTAGCCAAAACAAATTTTGCTGAATCGAGTATTTCACTTCTAGGTCGTTTTATGGTATGAAGGACGATTGAAAGCAATTTGAGGAACAGTATACAAAATCATCCTTTTGACATCAGCTATAACATGCCAAAAATGCACGATGAGAACTTTTGTTTTGGGCTGTGGAATTTTTATTTTCATACAGAAATCCCTTTTTGGCCGCACTTTGGCCCAAATTTCGGTACCAAGGGCCAAGGGCGATATGCACAATCGATTTCCCAGTTAAAGGTAGGTTTCTAGGCAAAAATTCAGGGTGGGAACTTTTGTTTTGTATTGATTACAGCTTACGGCGAATTCAAAAGTTGGGCTGAGCTAAAAATTTGGAATAAAAGTTTTGGGCTAACTTCACACCTGTCAAGTTTTAAAAGAGAAATAAAGAATTTTACAATTAAGCAAAAAATTCTATTACTAAAATAAAAAATGATTCCGTTATCTTGTAAAATTAATCATCAGAGTATAAATATATATTCAAAAATAATTTCATGGTCCATAAAATAACAGTGCAGTGACTTTTGGTTTCTTTTTTCTCATTTTTTGTTTATCACAGCTATCATTATCTTAAGCTATCAATACATTGGTCAAGTTCAATAAACATAAAAACCCGAATGCAAGGACACTTCAATTAAGAATGAAATTTATATCCAAACACATAAGACCATGAGGTAAACAATTATTGACCACATACCTTAGAGTGAAAATTAAAGAGACCAAAATGAAGAACCTAACGACCATGCGGCATGACAGGTCAACATTTAAGCCACATCGAAAATAAAAAACATATCACCACCCAGCCAAAGCAACAGATGTTCAACTGAAGTACTAGAAGTCAACCATGCACAGTGGACACAAATTAATTGCAAAACAGTCAGTGTCACAAGCTGTACACAAGAGTTAATCAAATGTCTCCACATGTTCACAGAATTAAATTAAACTTCAAAGTGAATCAAAAAAATATCTGTGAAATATCTCTGTGTCTGACTATTTGTCTGTCTGTTTGTTTGTCTGATGAAAAGTGTATTTGAGGGCGACCAAAATGTCAGTGTTTTATAATAAACTATATAAGAAATTGAATATTCTTCATGGTACCTACATCAGATACAGCACCCGTTGTGTTGACATCTGGTACACTTGAAGTTGGTCAGCAGCACCCACTGACATCTACATCTACAGTAATAAAACTTTTGCTATGTATGACGTGTGTGCGGAAGCGTATCCATATGTTTAAACATGAACTAAGGAAAAAAAGTGATAAAATTAAGGTTTTTATTACTTTACACTTCAATGTTTTTAGGGCTTACAGGCCGATATTTTAACTGTCGTGAAATTTTTTGCTCGCCAGTTTGGCATAACTTAAGATTCTTTTGTCCTAGAAGAAAGCGAAAAGAATTATTTTTAGGATATTGAAAAAACTTTCATGACTTCATATATATCATTTTCACTTTAAAGTGAGACTTCTTATTACTCAAATGAATGTTCAGAATATAAACCACTTTAATAATAGCTCCATCTAGAAGGATAATACTTGGAATGTAGGCTGACAGGTAACTGACAATGAATTTATACAATTACTAGCAATCCACAGTGGTCCGCGACTTCGCAACGCAAGTTTTTTTTAACACTTGCTTCCATTTTAAACACTTGTATTCTAACCTAAAATTAAACAAAACATCGGTCCTTTTTTATTTAAAGCCAGATTTCATAGCTGAATTTGAAATAAAAATTGATATTCAGACCAAAAATCATAAATAAACATTTTAAAAAAGTATGAAAAAATCAGGGATGATTTCAAGGAAAGGTCAGGCCTCGGCCATGTCTATTAAGCCTGAAGGAATGACATTTTCTGCTGGGAAGTTACACTCCAAGTCCAAGGTTCATAACAGAAATTTTTATTATCAAGAAATATTGAGAAATTATCGGTCTTAATATGATAATATGGTAATATGGTATATGGTAATATGGTTAAAACGATGAAACTAGCGAGAAATTTAAACTATTATAGCCGTAAAGACTAATCCTTTAAGACTTATTCTAGGGCTGGTTCCAAAACTAGTTTTAGGACAAGTCCTGCAGGACTAGTTAAGGACTAGTGCATGGCTAGTTTAGGACTTTGAGCCCAACATTCAAGGTCAAATATTGAACTAGTCCGTGACTAGTTGAGGCCCAACTTTAAAGGTCAACTCTTGAACTTGTTCCAGAATCAGTCCTTGAGGACTAGTTCAAGGTATTGAGCCCAACTTTCAAGGTCAAATCAAGGTCAACTTTTTAAATGGAAACTCTTACTTCATGAATTTAATTTTATCTTTACAGTGAGACTTCTTATTACTCAAATGAAAGTTCGGAAAATAAACCGTTTTAATAATAGCTCCATCTAGAAGGATAAAACTTGGAACATAGGCTGACAGGTATCTAAAAATGGATTTATACAATTACTAGCAGGCCACAGTAGTCCGCGGCTTCGTCACGGACGTTTTTTTATCAATAAAGAGCGTTAGCACGTTTTTATTACTTTTTGAGTGAGTGTGAAGAGAGACAGTGCGTAAAAACTTCATATAAAAAATCCTAAGCACGCTAAACGTGAACAACTTTTGATCGCTTTATAAAGTGCTTATCCGCTCTCGCTCTCACTCTCACTGTTGACAGTTTCCATTGAAAGCAACAAAAACTTTTGAACGTCGTTAAAACGATAACCGTATGCAAGGTTCATTAATATAGGTTAAATCAAGGTTTATTAATACAGGTTAAGTCACTTGAGAGAAGCTCGGTCGAACTGTCAGAATGGATAAAAGGAAATCAAGAAAAAAAAAACCTGAATCTGTACAATTTTTAGCTAACAGCTACTTTGACAGTTCGAGCAAAGGCAGAAAAAGAGTGCTTTTCTCTCAAGTGACTTAACCTATATTAATGAACATTGGGTTAAATCACTTGAGAGAAAATCACTCTTTTTCCGCCTTTGCTCGAACTGTCAAAGTAGCTGTTAGCTAAAAATTGTACAGATTCAGTTTTTTTTTTTCTTGATTTCCTTTTATCCATTCTGACAGTTCGACCGAGCTTCTCTCAAGTGACTTAACCTATATTAATGAACCTTGACCGTATGATCTCAACTCTTAAGGCAATTCATGTCAAACGAAATAAAAAACATTTTTTTTTCTTTTGTTTTGCTTTGTTTTGTTTTGCAGTTCAGCCAAGGTTGATTTATAAGGTTGTCGCAAGGGAGAGAGCGAGTACCCATAATTGTCAAATCGAAGTTGACAGCTCATAGAAAATCTGCAAGTGCTCTCTTTTATCATCCGTTTTTCTTTCGTAGTCATTCGCAAAATTGGCTGGTTTTGACAATTATGGGTACTGAGAAGAGAGTGCGATCAGCCCTGCGACAACCTTATAAATCAACCTTGAGTTCAGCACTGCATTTATATGTATCTCACTTTTCGCCTTTCGCGAGGCTCATGTGTTTTTATGCTGTGCTGTGCTAGCTGAGCAGAAAAAGAGAAGAGAAGAGAGCAACATGGATTTTATTGAAACTCTCGCAACATATACGCGTGAAAATAAAACGATCAAGCAATTCGTGGTATCCTGGATGATTTCTAAAAAAATTTTACACTTTATTTAAACATTCGTATTATTGAAACTTGGCATTACTCAAATATGTCACAAATATGACATTTTAAAAGTGATTTCTTATAAATCACTTGAATTGAATTTACACTTCAATTTTATAAAATAGTATAGATGAGTATGACAGGCGCACTAACACAAACGTAAGCTTAATATCTGCAAATCAGTATAGAATTTATAAATTGGTTTCTAAAACAGTATTCAGAAATGAAACTTTATAACACTTTTATATTATTTTTACCAAAGAAATTAATTTCGGAATGTAGGTTAATAAATATGTTACAAAGACTTTTGCCAATAATGAGATTGACACGTTTACTTAATTCATTCTGTACCGAACAACAATAAGCCGTAGGAATGTTTCAAAAATACCATGACGTCCGTAAGGACAAAATGTAATATTTACACTATATTAAAATCAAAATTATATTAGTCGTAAAAAATTTCAGACAGAAACGATGATATTACCAAGAAATGTTTAGTATTATTGTAATTATATATTATTATTATTATTAAATATATATAAAGACTAAACTACTGTCGTCGCGGTCAAGCTTACAACAGACTGTGCTAAGTTTAACAAAGGCAAATTCATTATATGCACTGACAGTAAATCCACTTAAGAAGCCATTCAAAACATAAATAACGACAGTGAACTTATAAATGCAATAAGAAATAACTGTTGTTGATGTTGATTACTGAGCACGCAGGAATCTCAGGAAACAAACCACATCTGCAGCTAAGCATGCACCAGTCAACTCTTTTAGCTCTGCGGAATATTACGAAATTTTGAGACTGGTCAACAATCAAATACAAGAATACAGAATATCAGAATGGTTATCCTACAATCATCGCTAAAGTACCATCAACACCAACGGCCTAGCAGTTGTTCATCCATCGTCATGCACCTGTTAACAATGTCAAATCTTCGTAAGATTACGAGTTGAACACACTAAATTTTCACACGAATACCTATTGACTTGACATAATCAGTAAACCAATATTCTTAATGATTATTCAAATTTAATTTCCATCCAAAAATTTATTTTTATCAATACTCTACCAACCGATTTATTAAAAACAAAATGTAACATTTAATAATATTACTTTGATAGACAAATATATAAAATCCTACAACCTTAGTAATACAATTTAACAATATATAACATAATTTTATATTTCCGTATTCCGTAGATTTTTTTATTTTGTAAATAATTATAATATATACATAAAATCCCAGAATCCCAAAATTTTCTGGACTTAAAAAAGTTCAGGATTCCGGGATTGCCATCCCTATACAGAAAGAATGGTCAAGGTAGGTATGAAATGAAAAATGAAATGAATCGAATTATATAATGGGTAGGGTGATGGGTAGGGTGATAATGGTGATGGGTGGTTTAAAGTATGGATATCAAACTTTCACTCTTCCTAATGTAAGCAGATATAAAAGAATCCTATATATTCTTACTATAAAGTTTTCTGAAATGTTGCACCCACATTAAAATTTTTCGAAATTTTTTTAAAATACATTTTATCTGCTCTTATCAATACGTGAAATGGAAAGTTTTAGTTGTCACACTCTCTATTAAGGACAATTATTTAACCCAAAAAACTTCTCAATTTTTTGAAACATAACATAAGATTGACTCCTGTCGTGGATTACAGCTACACACATATTATTTCATTTTAGTTTGTAGATCAAATAGGAGTATCTCAACTTTTGCTTTCTTTAACAGCTGTCGCTTATTTTGGCTTTTGGATAAGCATATTGTGAAGAGAGTCAACAAAAAAATGTTAACTCTTTCAGTTTCGATAAATCAGCCTTATGACCATATTTCATCAACTATATTGCAAGGGCAAAAAAAAAAACAAAATCTACAAAAGTTTAACCGCCTGTTGACATGGAAACTGTCATCAAAGGAATCATCATTCGTATTTTACAGCCTCAGGAGTGAACAAAGAACAAAAAAAAGAACATTTGCTATACTGTCTATATGAACTGTGTTAATATCGGAGAGTTTTTCTTGTTGGTAACACTTTTACCATTTTTGGTCTTCCTTTTTACTATGTGTCACTGAACCCAAACTGGCATCGACTATCCTCACCCAGCTATATTTTTTCCAACTTTCGTTTTTAGTTTTCTTTTATTTTTGTGTTTTTTTTTTTAATTTTATTCCGAACAGATCCTGTGTGTTGACAGGACCTCAGCCAAGCCATGACACACTTGCAGCAATTAATCATTTTTAAGACAAATTCTGTGATATTTTTACGAGCACTATGTCAATGCGACTGAAGAACATCAATGTCAATGCAGCATTCAGCAGCAGCACCACTCAGCACTACCAGCGACACCAAAAAACATTCCCTAATCTAGATGTTCTCTGCGGAATACTCGCTGATGCTGGAAATGTGACTGCCATGTGCTTGAATGTGGCTCAGCGGGCTCGGGCTCAGCGTTGCTAGTCATAAAATCTTTACAGCTTCGCTTGTTGTTGTTGTTGGTTGTATAACCATATAAATGTTTAGGTTTGTATTGTTTGTAGGTGCCTCTGTGCATGTTTGATATGCTTGTGTATTACAATAAACAGTGTGTAAATTTTGCAAAAACGATAAAATTTATTTATGATCAAATTTATACTATTTAAGGCGGTGAAGGAGCCACTAGCTTTGTTTTCCGATCACGTTGTTGTGACAGTTGTTGGTAGTATTTTATAAACAAACAAAGAAATTAAGCAATTAAAGAGCATAATAAACGGTAGCTAGTTTGGAGCAAGTTGTTTTGGAAGTTTCTGTGTATCAAATTGTCGAAAATGCAGATGGCGTTGGTAGAGTTATTTTAAGGAAAATGTCATCATTTTTAAGGTTGAAAATCAGTCAATTAAAGAGGTTGCCGTAAAGGGAAATGAACAATATAATGGTATATTAATTTACAGATTTTTATCCTTTAATGTATAATTCTTTGTCCGAAATTGAATTTGAATAATTCTTTAACCGAAATAATATTTTCTGCATCTTTAGTTTTTTCTGCGACATAGTTTTTGACTCTGCCTGAGGTTTAATGTATTCCAGAGTCAGGGTGATTTTAATTTTTGAATCTAATATCGGAGAAATAAGGTTCCACTGACATGGACGTGGAGTATGAGACAGTTTGCGAATATATTAATTCTCGCATATTTTACCACAAAGAACATTATAAGGAGTAAATCGATTGGAATACAGTATGCACTGGAGCTCAACTCACACGAATGATGCTGTAGGAGGAAATAAAAAAGGCTTGTTGAAACCGTTGATCAAATCGAAGACAATGTCAAGGAAATTCCATGCCATAATCAAGCGACGATACAACACATAAAAGTTGTCACTGAAGCGCCTTAGGCCACAGCAAGTCAAGGAAGCCGAGAGGGACAAATTGCTGTTGTCCGCACGGAAAAACCGGCCGAAACTTGATACGAAAACGAAATTCTATAAACATTGACAAAATTCTATCGTTGCAAATAGAAAAAAAAATACTTCCCAAAAACTGAGTGCTTCTGTATACTCTGTATACTCGTAGTTCAAAGAACTTTATGCGAAATACAGAAAGTAAAATATAAGCAATCAATCCGGGGCAAAATTTTGTAGGGGAGAGGGCTGGGTAGTGAACTGGTTTTTTGTTTTTGAGCTCTATATATATCTCTATCTCTATAATATATCGATCGATAATTTTTGAAAAACCTATTTATCATATACCCAAAATTCTAGAGATGTCTGTTATACACTATCAAAATCAGAGCTTTTCTCAAAGATATGTGCACGATTAAAATCGAGTTAATTTGGAAGCAATGAACCACTATCTTGATTCTTGTAATTGGGATTCAATGTTCGTAGGACTTAGTCTTAAACTAACGTTAAAGATGCAATTATAAAATTTGTGCCTTTAAAAACTGTAAAAACAAAAATAATAATCCTCCATGGTTCAAAAAGAGACTGTCTAATCTTAAAAACAAGAAAAATGAAACATATAAGCGATTTCGTTAATCTAAAGAAGAT
Organism: Coremacera marginata; assembly: GCA_914767935.1. NCBI lineage: Eukaryota > Metazoa > Arthropoda > Insecta > Diptera > Sciomyzidae > Coremacera > Coremacera marginata. The sequence goes on from OU612047.1 coordinate 18,780,893, forward strand.
ATTCGACTTACATCCATGTATTTGACTTGCCAACTCAATTTTGACATACTCAACAAATTTCTTTATAAATCGTATTTGTTGTCTACTGAAAACGAACTACAAAATAATAGTAAATTTTTTTTTGTTCTTATTTGAATACCAAAAGAAAAACGAATGGCTTGTCTAGCATAATGCGCTATCTTTACGATTACTCAGAGGACACCGAAACTATTTGTAACTTTTTTGCAGAAAACTTTAAATCTGCTTACTCGAATGATAGTTTTGACGTTTCCAATTTCAGGGTGCCTAATGCTATGTGTGATATACGTAGCATTAACATTACCGAATTTGATGTAGAACTTTCACTAACAAATATAAAAGGAAAAATATCTGAAGGACCTGACGGTATTGCACCAATTTTGTTAAAACTTTTTGCAAAGTTATTAGCATACCCTTTGTACCTAATTTTTAATAAGTCAATTGTCACTGGAGCGTTTCTAGATTCTTGGAAAGTATCTCATATTGTTCCAATCTATAAGGCTGGTCCGAAGGCAGACGTTTCAAACTATAGACCAATTTCTATTATCTGTGCAATACCTAAGCTTTTTGAAAAAATTGTTTGTGAAAAAATGTCACCATGTTTTGTTAATGTTCTATCTGAATATCAACATGAATTCCGTGCTGGTAGATCAACTGTTACTAATCTAGTTGTGTTTTCTAATTATATTGTTAATTCATTTGTTAGTCGTTTGCAAACCGATGTCATATTTACTGACTTTGCTAAAGCTTTTGACAAGGTACATCATGCCTCTTTAATGTTCAAACTTGAGTGTCTAGGATTCCGTGGTGAGTTTATTAAATGGTTGAACTCATATTTATGTAACCGTGTACAACTTGTAAAAATAAAAAAACACAGATGCGTCGTTGGACAAACGAGAGAAGCGAAGCTTTTTCGCAGTTACATAGATTTGATAGCTTAATAATTTTTTCTTTTTAATAAATTAACTTTTAAATTCAAAAATTTAATACAACATAAAATAAATTAGATATATACAGAAAACATATTTACTGCTTATTTTTTTATTGTTGAATGCCAAATTTCCACGCCAATTACATATGGGCATATAATCCCAGCGACTCTCCATTTTAACTCTCCACACATGATTGTGAACTTGGCTGCACTGACTCATGCATGCGTTTGTTAATTCCATATTTATTGATATCTATTTTTTGACACTTAAAAACGCACTTGTCAACGCACTTGTCATAGAGTGTAAATTATTATCTAGAGATTGCATCAACTCTGCTAAATCTCTGGCATGTGTTAACGAGTTATTTCACTTAAAAACATGAAGAAAAAAAAACTCTGTTAACCTCTTTAATATACTCTATGCCAACAGCACCACAAACGCATTCACAATACAAACATACCGATGCTGGAGACACCTTGTGGCAAATAAAAGCAAATTTTTGATAGTTGTAGTATAGCAAATACACAATCCTCTATCTATTGATAGATGGTGACGATCTACTGCAGCATAGCTTCTGTTATAATTAGGATTGAATTAACAACTGTTTCTAACAAGTCTTTGTGGCCTAGTGGATTGTGCATTGGACTCTCGTGTAAGAGGACGTAGATTCGATCCCCACGGAAGGGCCATAAAATATTTTTAGTATTTTATTTTAAAGTATTAAATTTTCTTGTTGCAATAAGCATTAGCAACAAAGAAACCATCAAATTTCCAAGAAAAAATCTGTCGAAAATTTTTCAGATCTTACTCCAAGCAAATCACAGAACGAGGAGTAAAAAGCTTCGCTTCAATTCCTGTCCTATAAGTGTGTCATCTGGTTTCCCTCAAGGAAGTCATCTTGGTCCATTGTTGTTCTTACTTTTTATTAATCTTTCATCTTGATCTTTAAAATGATCTTGCTATTAAATATTCACAGTGTCTGTTGTTTGCATATGATCTCAAATTATATCGTTCCGTAAAGTCTGTAGAAGATTGTAGTATTTTATAGACAGATTTAAAGTCAGTTGCCTCGTGGTGTACCTCTAATAATCTTTGTCTTAATATTTCGAAATGTCGATCTTTTTCTTTTTATAGAAGCAGTTCAGCTATATTTTATAATTACAGTATTAATAATCTCACTCTTGATAGAGTATATCTTAAAAAAGATTTAGGCGTAATTTTTGATAGCCGGCTTACTTTCAAAGATCATTTTGATTATGTCATACCCAAGGCTTATTCTATGCTAGGATTTGTAAAGAGGAATTCTAAAGATTTTAGAAATCCTCTTACAATCAAGGTACTTTTTGAAAGCCTGGTAAGACCTTACCTAGAATACTGTTGTGTCATATGGAATCCCTCATATGCCTCGGATATTCAGAGACTGGAAAGAGTCCAGAAAGTTTTTTCTAAATATCTGTTCTTGAAGTTGAATTGGCAAATCAATTTACCTTCCTATGAAACACATTGTGATTTTAGTCTGAATCTACTTGAATGTCGTCGCATAATGTATTCTGTTGTTTTTATTAGAGATGTCATTCACTGCAATATTCAATGTCCATGTAGCAAGAACCATTGTTTCTCAATGCTCATTGTCTTCGCACAACTAGAGTAGCATTTCACAACAACTTGAGTAGCATTTCCAAAAATGGTGTCACAAAACATGCTTAAAAATTATATAAGCAAATTGAAGTAGCTTGGTATGTTTTATTCAATTTTGCAGTACTGCAGTACATTCTCATTATAAAAAAACAAAATTCTTTAAAAATTTCTCTTTTCTATAGTAGGGATTTCTTGGTGAAGCTGTCCTAATTCCACTCGTGTTCAGTATTCTGTTAACAGAATGCTTATTTTATTGTTAGTAACAAATTCAAACAAAACTGCCAAATTGAACTTATGCGGAGGTTAATACATCATGAATCTAAAATATCGGCAAATGGGTTTTTTCCTAAAAAGTTGAATAACTCAATCAAATATTACTCGACTTGAATAAACTAAGGTGCAGAAGACGAAAAATTAAATGTTTTTTTGAAATTACAAGCCAATAGTAAATAGTTTTATACAAATTTAACTTACTAATTTTCGTTCAAAGTACGGTACAGTTGCAAAAAACTGAAAAAATCGATATGTTTTTGCATGTCCATTGCTCCATTCATTTTCATCCGAGATTGCAATGTAATGCACCGTTAGAAAGGTGTTACTTTTTCTATTCAACGACATATTACAAACATTTGTAGGATACATTGCTCAGGACATATGGTTTTTAACTTCAGCTACCTCGAAAAGACTTTTTTAACCGTTATTCAAAATTTTGATCTCCACGAAAAATTTGTACTATGCCACAATGTTACATTTAACTATATCTATAACCTACACTATGTCGCATCCCAGAAGTTTTTTGACTATCACATCGTGTTATTATATTATATTTTATATGTTCTATTTTTAATAGTTCAAAACTTGTTTATATATGTAACTCATATTAATGCTGATACAAACATTTTAAATACTAAAGTTGTTATACTTTTAATGCTGGGATGCTTATATTATTAATAAATAAATAAATAAAAAATGTTCTGTTTTTAAGCACAAACTGGGGAATGCAGATGCAATGAGAGCGAAACAAAAATTAGTACTTTACGTGTATGTTACGAAACCGTTCGAATGAGTCTTGAGCCAAGCTGCAGCCTACTATAGAATACTATACAAGGTAAGGGCTTTCAGCAGAACAAAAACCGCTCCGGTGTGTGATTATGGAAATGGAAAAAAATATTTAAACTATATATTAGTGAATGTGAGAATTACAGTATCTCAAGTTCTGTTACTTACAGTAAAAGAGCAATTCTTTAAATGTTTTTTGTGTATATGAGATGCAGTCATGAGAAACGGACAGCCGTAATAAATGATTGTATTTGACCAATTTGTAAATGGTCATAATTTACACGCTAACAAGGCCACATAAACTAAGCAAAACGCAACAGAAACGAAAAAAAAAAAACCTTTTTTAACTTAATTTCGAAAATATAAACAGACTGTCACTACGTTCCAGCCTTTTGATTTCGACTGCAAAGGACCTTTGTTAAAACTCATTTCTTTTTTATTTCATACAAGCCAAGGTTAAAAAGTTCTTAACTTGCGTCAGTTGTGCAAAATATAACGAAATTTCAATTACAAGCAACCCTTCCATGCCAAAATATGCTATGTTAATTTTTTCTTACATTTATGTTTCGTTTTGTTTTTGGCAATAATAAATTAAAAAATTCCACAAAGTATTTTAGTACTTTAAGACAAACGATATGAATCAAGTGCCACGTGGCTTCATACAACTCCTTTGAATATCCTCGATGCAGCATATGTTGCAGCAAAAAAAATTATCTGGTGCAACATTTTAAATTAACAAAACGAGTCATAACAGCAGAGACATAACTGCAAAAAAAGTAGCAAAGAACACAAAAAAAAAGGACACAAATTTTAACAGTTTCGCTTTGAGAAACAGTTTATCACCGCTAGACATCGACCAGGTTCAGCGACGCAGCAGTGTTGGAGGCGGTAACGCAACTCGTTAAACCGCAACACAACACAAAACCGCAACGGTAATTTGGTAAGTTATGCAGACAAAAAAAAAAAAAACCCAACAGTATAGAACGCTGACGACATGATGTGAGTGTGCAGTAATTTTATGGATCCACTGGCTGCTTACTTTTGGCCATCATCACATCTGTGTGATGTTAACAAAAGCAGCAACAGCAGCAGCAGCAGCGGCAATAGCAACACAATCGCGCTTAATCAGCAAAATAGCGTGAAAATAAGGGCTACTCCCTTTTTTTGGGGTTCCTTACTCTACTCAGCTTATCAGACGAAATTTATTATTTTACCTAATTTGTTGCATTTTGCAAGGTTTTGCCAAGAAGAAGATCTAAAATTAAGATCAGCTTCTTTATCTCACAATGAGCTCTGATGATCTTGCTGTTGTTGCAGCATATGGAGTGGTGTGCAGTGGCTGCCGCAGGTACGCTGTTGCGGTACACCTTATGGCGTAATTTGCAAAGTGTGCCAAGGCACCATATGTTGGTACTTTTTAAATTGGGTAACGATTTGCGGGCTGCAACACCATTGCTGTTGCCACATTAATCAATTAGAATTAAGCCACTTTGTATAGCAACGTTATTTGAATACAATTTATGAGCTGCGATGCTTAAGAGTTTTGTAAGATTGTAGGCAGAATCGAAAAACTACTTATAGCAAATTTTATTAATTTTTTTATTTTTACTCTCTAAAAGTATACACTTAAAGGAACAGAGCTAATTTCCAACACAAATATCTGCACAGAAGATCATTTCCACTATGTTGAAAAAAAGTTTATTGAAATTCTTGACCAACCATCGAAAGAGCATGGCTCAAACTAGCAGCAAAATTTTTTGAAATAGCCAAATATTAGCTCGCAACACACAATGCTACTTTAAAATATTGCATTCTATTTTAATAAATCGTAAATATCTCTCCACTAAATATCGTTACACGGCAGGTGTGACGCGTAGCGAATTGATTTTCATACTTTAACCACGCGCAGGCGTTACGCATGGTCAGCACACGCTACAAAAAAAAAAGAAGAAACCAAAATCACTTCTTCATTAAGCATGACGGACAGCAACATCTGCATAAAAATTTCAATAACAAAATTCTACAATACAAAAATTTAAATCCACGCATCCATATATACAGCTAATTCAAAATACATGCTTTTCGATCCTTCCGATAAAGTCAACACAATCGATTTGATCTTCATTGATCTTGTTCTGACCTGCTTTTAAAAACGATAGCTAGAATTTCAACAGCAGTCATAACAATAGACTTTGAATTTTTTGGCAGCCAATAAGAGCAAATTAAGCAGCTATACTTCAAATAACAAAATTTATCTTGAAGTTCTTGATTAAGGTATCTTCCTAATCAGAGATCGGTGAAAAAAAAAATGCAAAATCTACAACCACTGTTTGAAAAACTAAGAGGACTTGCTAGACGCTGGAAATTTGAGCAACTACCGCTTGCAAAGACTTTGTTTCTTGACATATGTTGCTATTGCAAATATTGAAATTGAACAAAGCAAGTTGTTATTGTTTTGCTTTTTTGTCCTTTCTAAACATTTTTGATGACAGCTGCTGAACTGCGTTGAGGTAGCACGAATGAATTGTTAGCAAGTTTAAAATTTCAATGCATATGTTTTAGACTGATATTGATGGATACGTGTAGGTGTAAATTTATTTAAACGATTTTTGCAATTATTAACTTTATTTTTTTGCAAACACAAAAGTATATTTTTTCTTTTAATTAAGAATAGTTGACCTTGTTTTTTTCTTTTTTGAATTATTATACTATTTGAATAGTTTAACATAGGGGCGCAAACTCTAAATCACAGATAATATCAAATTTTAATAAATTAATATTAATAATATCAAATTTTATAAATACTACTTTAAAATATTTGCTATCTGTCTATCTATCTAAATATGTGAAATGCAGGCTGAAGTTGGGTAATGTGTAACACGTTTTTTTTGAAGTGTTAAAAACTAAATTTTTGATTGGTTTTAAGGCCTATTCCTTGCAGAAGAACCAATTAAAAGTGAGTGTTTCATGGCTGTTGAATATTTTGAGAATATCATCCGATATGTTGGATGAAGGACAAAAATTTCAAATATGGTTTTTTTTTTGGTATTTTTCAAATCAGTGGGGTGATGTGTAACACCAACAAAATGTTGGTTTAAATACCAGGAACTTTAATTTTTTATGTTTATTTTGACTTTTTATGTTTAGTAAAAATATTATGATAAGAATTTAATGAAATCTCCTGCACCTGCAGCTGTAGAGTTTCTGTGGCGTTGTAACAACACAGCTTTTTATTGACTTCCTACGACGATTGGATTTTGGTCTGGGTTGAATAGTATGAACTGGGCTGATCTCTTTTAATGCCCTTGATGTGATTGCATTTCAGAGTTTGACGTTTTTGCCTCTTTAATAGCGATTATAATGTGTAAGATGTGTTACACATAACCCCACCGTAAGTTTTCATCCGTAAATGACATAGATGGAATTTTACTACAACGTGCAAAAATGTAAAATCTTTTGTTATATTTAAAGTAGTGATGGAAAAATTAAATAAAAAATGCCAAGTTATTCCATAGTTTAAAAATATCCATCCAGCCTTTTTTCTAAGTTAAATTAGTAAATCAATAAAATTAATATCACTCGACAGTTAAAATCAATTTGGTAACCAGTTATATCAAAAATTACTTGGTAGGCTTAATACCAACTTCTCTAATCAAATGAGTGAGTGAGTGACAAAAATCATTTGATAGCTAAAATCATTCAGTTACTAACAATCAATAATTGAAATCACTCGATTTTTCCTAACACTAAAGATATTAAACAATACCACATTTTACATCTACTCACTTTTAAAATCTGAAGAAAATTTTATCCGACACGCTGCTTTTTGTAAATTAAAAAAAAAACTTTTTAACAAACGATTTCACGATTTTTAAGAACTCTAATAAAATGCATGTCTGCCTACTTTCAACAACTATGAAAGACTAGATGCTGCCAAAATAAAACATATCACAGTTGTCATTGACTCATATGTCAACACTTCGTACGAAAAATCACCGTGTTACACATCACTCCATGATGTGTTACACATTACTCCACTGCACTCTACTTTAATTCGGCAATACTATTTTTTGTTTTGTTTACTATATTTTGTAGATTGCCATTACTATTTCAAAGTTAACAATAGGTTGGCTTTATGCGCGCATCCTCCGCGTAAAAGGCGAGGGAAGCACCTCCCCCTAGTCTTCGACAAATAATGAAATTATATTATTACCAAAGAAAATATAAGAAAATCATTTTTTTAGCCCCCCGCAGATAATACGGCGTACGCCCATGTCTGGCTATAAAATGCCTTTAAAATATGGCCGAAAGCCAAAAATTTCACCAGAAAATAAAGAAGACCTAAACATTTTGAAAGAGAATAAGAAAAGAGTTCAAAGAAAATTATTCGGGTTCTGAAATACAACTCAAAATACGCAAAAAAACGTTATTTGTTAGTCAGGTAAGGTCTATTTTGTAGTACTTAAATATCATATGCAATCCCATTTATGACTCTTATAGCATTCGCATTGAAAGAATCCAAAAGATATTTACTGGATTTGCTGTAAAGTGTTTATTTGATGCTGAAAATATGCCAACGTACACCGAGCGATGTCAATTGTTAAACATTAAAAGCTTATCTCAGCACAAAGCTTCCAAAGCACAGAGCGTTATTTTTATAAATATAGTTAAACATATTTCATTCTATGCTCCATTAAAGACTCTTAGAGAAAGAAACTTATTCTTCATAAGATTTTGCAGAACTCAATATGGCAATAATAAGCCAATCTCTAAATGCTTATTTTATTGTAACATAGCAGCAGACCATATGGATTTTTGCACGACAAGAGATAGTTTTAAGAGAGTTATTAACACAACCATTTTTAAACACAAGAATTTTTAAAGTTGATTTTACAGATTTAATTTTACACACATTTTCTAGAGGGTTTTTTTTTTTAAACAAACTTTCAAACCCTTGGTAGATCGTTTATTGTTTTCTCGTTTATTCACTTCGGGATCAATAGTCGCAATAGTCGCCCATCATTCCTTCGTGCCAAAATCCTTGGTACCGATTCTCAATCGCCTTCATCTGCCAAAACTAATGTTTTACGAAAAAAAGGTTATAACATGAACTGTAGGGATTTCTCTAATTTCATTTCGTACATATATGTGTTTATCGTGAAATGAGTTGGAAAGGATATATTAGCAAAAAACTGTTTTTTTTAAATTTAATTACTGTTGTTTGTACTTGAGATATATGCAATTAATTAGACAAACTTTTTTGTAGATATAACTACAGTGGGCAATATCTCAAGAACGAAGTGGCAGAAAAAATGATATTTTCGGAATAAGCGACCGATTTAACATGAGAAATGGATATGTAATGGTAATGGAAAAATTGCATTACCATCAAAATTTATTGGTATACCATTAAAATTTAGTGCTTATGGTAAATTTGAATGGCAATGTAAATATTGTCATTACCATTAAAAATTTAGTGGTAATGCAAATTTTTTCCATTACCATTACAATTTTTCGTTACCACTAAATTTTAGTGGAAATGTAACTTTTTCTTCCATTACCATTACATATTATTAGTAATGCAATATTTTTCCATTACCATTACATTTCAATGCACCGAGAAAAAAACTTATGTTATATGGGAAAAAAAACCTAGCATAATTTATAAGATGGCTTTGGCAGTTTTCAGCCTCCCAAGTACTTCATCAAAACGCCTAAGTCTAACATGTTGACTTGCCAATTTTTATGTGGGTGGTAAATTAACCAAGTATTTGGTAATTTTTTATGCATTACTTTTTAAAAAAAAAAATTGGTTTTGAAATATATAACTTTTTTTCGGGTTTTGGTTTTTAATCATCCTTTTTTTGAAGCTGCCGCCTCTCGTTCTGTGATTTTCTTGACTGAAATCGGCAACAACACAAATTTTTTTTTTAGCAACACCGTTTTTTTTCTTAGAAATAACTTCAAAGGTTTTTCTTGCTGCTTCTCGTCTACTATAACAAGAACATTAAATTAAATTAAATATCAATACAAAAATCTTGCTCTTGTATGCCGTTGAGATTCGAACTCACAACCAACCGATACCACTGTGTATGAAGTCACTACACTACGCATTGAGCCAAGCTCCTTCGTTACGCGGAGTGATTTATTCAATATTAATTACAACTGGAGCTATGCTGCATCATAACACAACAATCTATTAAAAAATGTTTGTTGTATGGCAATCAACAGATACACCCTGCATCTGTTAATACAGCATCTGTTAACATAGCTGCAGTTATGTCAGCAAGTAATAGCAAGGCTGCTTGAATCAGTGGGTAGAGCGATGAACTGGCACCAAAAGTCCCAGGTTCGATTCCGCACGGCGGGCAAAGAAATTTTTTTTTTTCTATTCTTTTTGTTGATGAAATATAATAAAATTTACTGGTGTGAATATTAAAGTGTGTTTTTTAATTTTGTTTATGTTATTTTTGAATTTAAAAGTGGTTTTATTACAAAACAAATCCATTAAATTATCAAATCTATCCTTCTCTCATGTGTCTAATGAAGCAGCTGTGTTTTTTTTTTACAGAAAATAGATTATAACTAAGCTTAAGCCATCCATGCTAGTTGTTTTTTTTTAATTTGTATTTTTGGATTTTGGGCTTAGGTGAGTTAAAAATTTTTTTTTTTTTTTTGCAAGGTATCGAAGTATGTGCTTTCAAAGCAATGCATTAAACAATAAATTGCTTAGATGAATAAGCGTAAGTTTATAATTCCCATACAATTCTCTTTACCCAAGCCGACTTAGGTGATTTGCCTATTGCTTTTTTCTCGTTGTGGTAATGGCATTTTTTCTTTCATTAGCTTGACATCTTAATGGTAATGCAATTTTTTCCCCATTACTTTTACATAAGTTTATTTTGCATTACCACTAAGTGGATAGTGGTAATGATTTTTTTAATGCACTAAAAATTCAATGCATTATGCACATCTAAGCTGTAAACTAGAGTAATCATTACTTTTATTTAAAATTCAAACAAGTACGTGAAAAATTATTCACAACGGGAGTAAAATTTTAAATATTTACGGTTTTTATACCCTTGGGTGGCCACTTTGTGACTTTGGCACCCATATGTCATGTTTTGCTCGCTCTAATTTTAACTCCTCGCACTTACATGCAAACGTTAGAAATACAATAATATTTAAAATTCTTCGAAAAAAAGTTATGCTTACCTCAGCAAGCAGGTGAACCGCAGACAGCAACCTAAATACACACAAATACAAACACTAAAAACCAATTAGTTGGTTGACCAGGTCATTCATATATAACCGCAAACAAGGATAATACAAGAACAGTCACGATTGAGACAACAACAAAAGCCAACTGCTTGCGACCAATTGAAAACCAAAAAAACAAAAATCTACAAAAAAAAAACACAACCACACAAAACTTCAAATGTATAAATGCGGCATGCGGTTAACTTCAAAAGTACGTTTACGCGCGATATACTGGCAAGCATAGCCTTAAATTCGCTTAACAAGGACCTCCACTCGGTTCTCGTTCTAATATTTTGTCTCTCGATGAGTTAAATATTTAACTTGCTTATCGCACGCGATCATGTTTGCGAGCGATCAGTTGTTGACCCTCAACAAAACATTTAAATTCGGTGAGATTTCGATATTATGGCTACTTAACGCTGCACCGAATCGAGTTAAATTGGTACGATTTGAGTTTTTTTTTTTTGCCTCTATCGACTATGACTTGCATGAAACGAAAATTTGTGTGAGAAGTGCCTAAGATGATAAACCAAGGACCATATTGCCTTTTAATGGACCGACTCTGGTTATGTTTAAAAAAAAAAAAAAAAACAGCGATAAAAGTGTATTGATAAAATTTGTTTATCTTATTTGAAAGATTCATTCCGTTGTCATTCAGAAGATTGGAGGTATGAAGTGAAATTCTCGAGAATTCCTGATTTGGTTTAATAATAGCAAATTTATTTTTACTTAATGTGTAGATGAAAGTCAAAAAGTTCCAATTTGAACCTTTGCTGCAAAGCCATCTAAAATTAATAAAAATTTTGAATATAACATTCCCTTAAAATAATATTTGACAGACAGACTAAAAATAGTTTTGACTACAGCTCAAATATCATTCTCTTGCGTCAATTAACCTCACAAGAGCTCCACTAAAAAAAAAAAAAAAAATACAGTACAACTGTAAAAGAGTCAAAACTTATTTTACAGAAAATTAAGTGCCTGAAAGTAAGTAGCAAAACTTGTGCACAAAAACCATTGGCGAAATTATTTTTCATTTCCATTGGGAAATCAGGCGGAGTGAAAATAACAACGAACAAAACTCAACAATATTTCACTAGACTCTAAAACGGGTAATTAAAACGGCACAACAGCGGCAACACTGGCAGCATATAGTCAGACTTGAAATCTTATATTTCTATTTTTTACAAAATACGCAAGAAGTGAGCTAGTAACAAAAACTTCGTCCTTTTTGGCAAGGATTGCCTTTGCTGTCTTCATTTTTAGCGGAATAAGCTTTTTTTCCCCCCCATTCCTATTTATTCAGCAACAAAGTCAACTGCAAGCCTGCAAGCTGACGCTGCTTTCTGGCACCATGGCAAACAGGACACAACATCAACACCTACCTATACAAAACACTCATATCTACCATCCACTCACCCTCTACTCCTTATCACTGTTTAATTTGGCTCTTCTGAGCAGTGTTCTGACGGAAAGTGTTACTTTTGGGCATCGTTGCATTGAAATCACAACCAGTTTTCGTATTGTGCGTCATGAATATCCTTTGGTCCTTGTTGTTTATTTAGCAAAACATGACTTTATGAATTAAATTAGGAGAGACATTAGCCAAGTTTGTCTGTGAAACAACTACAACAAAACGATTGACTTGACTTGTTTCTGACTTGTGTTAAGTTTTGCCGGATTGTAGTAAAAAGAAAAACAAGCAAAGCTTAAAGTCATTGAGAACAAGAAAGTAGCAAAAGAACAGAAAGTTACAAAAGCAATAATTAAAGTTTTACTAAATTTTTAGTATAAGCTTTAAAAGTTTTTATGTCATTTTCAAGCAATAAAATAATTTTAAAAGATAACGAAGACTCAGAGCCACAGAAACCTGCCACGTATTACTGAATATACATAAATCACTCCGACAGCATTGACACTGTGAACAAACACACCGATAGCTCATTTTTAAAGTGCAAGCTTCTTTAGGCGCGTTGATCGCTTTTTGGTATGGGCAAAAGGTATGCTTTATGTCAGCACTGCTAACGTCAGCAATGTTAACGACAGCAATGTTATGTCGTCACCACTGTTAATGTCATCACTGTTAACAGTTGTCACTGTTAAAGCATGCACTGTAAATGCCTGCTTTTCATAGCAACGTTTTTGTGTTTTTTCTATGGGCATCCCCAGAAGGGTGATAGATAGTGGGTAGGTGTGTTCAGAAGAAATGTTGAAGGATAGAAAATAATAGGATTAGCTCATATATTTGATCCCTTCAGGTGTCAATTCGGAACAGATATAAACTATAATTAACAGTGTTTGTGTTTTTTATATGGGGACCTCCAGAAAGCTGACAGATGGGCATTAGGCGAGTTGAGAAGAAGTGTTGAAAGTCACAAAAATAATAGAAGCAGCTCATATATTTGACCACTCTAGGGGTCGATTCAGGAGAGATATGAACTATAATCGACAGTATGGGGACCTCCAGAAGGGTGACAGATAGGGAATAGGCGTGTTGAAAGAAATGTTGAATAGCAAAAAATAAACGGTTCGACAGAAATATGACAAAATATCAACAGTTTTTGTGTTTTTGTATGAGGCCTCCCAGAAGGGTGATTGAGAAAAATTATTGAAGGGGGGGAAAAATATTAGAACCAGCTCATACATTTCACCCAACAAGTAGTGAATTTGGGAGAGATATGAACAGAGATATGAATAATGAAAACAGTTTCTGTTTAATAATTTTTATAAAAGCCAACCAATAATAAAATTGTTTTGATATTTTGAAAAATGTGTGTACAAAAATATTTTATTCCAGACACTCAAAGTAGCGCTTTTAAAGGGTTATAGAATTAATAAATACTATTTTTTTTTTAACCGATAATTTGGATCCACTTTATTTGAAGTATTTCCTTTACAGCGATTTTGTTGTGTTCCCAGAAAAAAAATTTTTGATTTTTGTCTACTACACGATCTACTGTGCAGCGCCCACATGTCTGAAATCAATCAATAAACACTAATTACATAAAATTATCTTTCGAATACAGCCATTTTACAGTTAAAAATTATGTAATCTCAGTACAGTACAGTCTCGCTAATCCGGACACATATAGTTTCGGCGTGTTTCCGTATTACTAAAAGTGTCCGGAATTCACAAAGCTGAATAATTATGTAAAATGCTTATTTGAGCTATATTCGTTCAATCGCTTCTATTAAAATAGTTTTGTAAAGGAATTTTAAGAACATAAGTAATAAGTAATAATAAAAAATAACATTGTTTCACAAAAATATTTTACATAAATGTACATACACATGTAATTAGGAAATAATATAATATACGCCGTTACCATACGTACTACAATAATACACTGATTCGGATTGAAGAAAAGAGTCAAATTATAAGCCAAACATGCTTGAATTTTTTTCCGTCCGAACTAAAGTGGTACAGTATTAAAAATATCCGAAGTGTAGAGATGCCCGTATTACTGGGAAGTCCGGTATAGCGAGTGTCCGGATAAGCGAGGCTATACTGTATTTTATTTCAATTCAATGCATTTTTCCTTCAAACAGACCTACAATTTGAATTCCTGTTCGGCTTTTTAAGCCGAATTCATTAAGCTTTTATGACAAAATAAAAGTTTGCTGTAAAAATTACTGGCACCCTCAACATAAACTTTTCAAAAAAGTTCGTTAGCAAATTTCAAGAATATTTATACTATCCATATTCTACTTCCATAGTAAGAGCAGTAGTGCACCCACAAAACATTGCCTCAACGTTCTGAAAACATATTCCAAAATTAATTTGTTCCGTCTTCTAAAAGACAATTTTGTAATCTGTAATTTATATATAGCTGTCTTCATAATAATATATTTGCTTATTTTCACCAGCGTTGTTGATTTATTTCTCCTCAAACCTAATAAATATTTATTAAATAACTTTTAAAATGAACAAATTTTTGTATTTTCTAAAGTTCTGAAAATTGCAAAACAATATTCATTTGATTCTGCAGCGTAAAAATAACCAGCAGCTTTCTGAAGAACGACTTGCTAACTTGCTTAAGTGCTGACTAATGATTTTATTCAGAAGTTAAAATTGGAAAACTTAAAAATACCAACTCGAAAATTATTTCAGTGAAATTCTAGTCGTACCTACCAACCTAAACTTTGTATCTCTAATTAAATACCTACTCCATAGAAATGAACGAAAAAATACTTGTGAGTCTTCAGTTAGCAGAACTGCTGTAGTTTTAATGTCCAAAAATAGCATTTGATACTTTAGTTCCGATTTGATACTGACTGACGTAACTTGAGATCTGCTACGGAATGAGTGTGTCTCGTGCTATACCAACTGAACCTTCGCTCCTTACAAATGCATTCATTGAAAACATATGCCACCGGGGTCAGGCAGCACTCAGAAAACACCTTGAATGTGCGTTACGGTCAGACCGGGTGTTGAAGGTCGTGCGCACATGCTAATGCCAAGCATATCCTTTGACACTTAAAGGTTGTGTGCGTTGTATGTGGGTGTGTGTGTTAAAGGTTACTTAATTAATTTCAAGTACAGCCAAAGAAGCAAAATCAATTTTTTCTAGTTCACCAAACAATTTGTCAGCACAAACACAGAAGCACACACAGACACACACACACACACACTCAGTGCAGAGTTACCGCTTTAATTGGGTTGAGGATTCTTAGATATCGTTGCTTCTCATTCTGTTATGCGATATACTTTGAAGCAGTGAAGTGTTGAAATTATCAAAGCAGGAAGTTAATTAGAATTATTTGTATACTTTAGACAACTTTTGATTGAATTTCGAGAACATGGAATGGAATTGTATAGAACCAACACACATTTTCCAATTTTAGTCATATTTCATCAAATCAAGTTGGCAACATAAGAAATAATAAAAAAAAGGACGAACAGCTTCATTCGCAATAATATTTTCAAAATCTATGTAGCAGTTCAGTGCCATGGAAAGTTTGCTATGACATATCCTTTGTGCCAAAGGATCTCATGCCAACATGACAGTCATTCGCACACTCCCACACACAAACATACACACACACACACACACACACACTCAGATAAATTCGTATTTATAAAGCAATATTTTGCAATGACAAAATTTATGAGCTGCTGTCATTCATAGTATCGGCATTTTGTCAAAAGGATTGGCATTCGTTTGTGTGCCAACTACGATGATGCTACTGTCACTAGGCACATTTATCCAAACACACTCACATCATATGCAGTTACAATGCAAAAAGCTTTTACATCAGTTACTCGTACACATGCAACTTTATCATCAACGAAACACAAAAGATGCCATTTGAAAATATTCAATCAATGCTTGGCAGCATTCATCCTGATTCGTTGGAATCCCTGTTTTTCAAAAGTTTCGTTTATGCATATGATATGCTTTTTATCCATTTTAAATTTGAGTCTCTCATAATTTTGCAAAAGGAAAAAGTTAAACATATTCGTTGAAATGTTTTGCTTTTAAATATTCTTTGTGAGTTTGTGTTTTGTTGAAGATCAGTTTGAGAAAAAAGGAAGAACAATTTTTAACGTTCATGAAAAACTTAATTTAAAACTTAATCTACCGCAGTGGTAAATTTAACACATTTTTCAATTTTAGTCGAAGTCTTCGCTGTTTTTAAATTTAATGCATGGCTTTTCCTATAATAGTAGGTGTAATAAAAATAAATGCATTATATTTCCAATAGATGGCTTTAGTAATCTGTATCTCTATATCAGTGTGAGGCAGCGCCTATGCACGCGTGCATAGTAAACCCTTTCTGTCTCTGTCGCTCTCACATGTGCGCGCACTAGCACAAAACTGAAAGAACATTGCGAGTGTTTTTTTGCCCGACACTCAGCATTACCATCTGGGCAGTTAATCCTGTTTTGGGCAGTATTTTAAGCAGGTAGACAGGATAATTTTTCTCCCAGGATTTTGGCAGGATTTTTTTTAATCCAGTTTATTTAATTTTCGTTGAAAAAAAAAAAATATAAATTTTTTGTTTAAAAATTATATATGTATGTACTTATATAAAAGTAGCAAATAAAGTTGCTACTACTTTTTACATCCTTTCAAAAATTTGATCATGTGGCAGCGCTTTTCCTGTCATTTATAATAAAATAATTGTCGTGTTATAATAAAAAATTTTGAAATATTTGTTTTTAGTCCTTTTATAAGAGCAGTATTTTCTCTAAAAATACAGGATTTTTTTTTGAAAATTACAGGACTTTCAAAAAAACATATGGCAATGCTGCCGAAACTGCTCTATATTAACAAAGGGAGCTTACATGTTTTTGTTACTCTTTAAATGAGTGTGGAGAAAACTCCAAACAAAAAAAAATTTTTTTGACCAAATGTAGGGGGTCATGCATTCATATATTTTTTCATAACTTCGGTATTTATCGTTCGATCTTAAATAATTATATGTTTTTGTTTTTGCTTAAGAAAGACCTGTTTTTTGTTTCTTGAATTCATTGACCCCAGTTGACCCCTTATAGTACTGACACATGGTACCTCAGTTTCATTTTGGTTTCAGATATGGAAAGCCCGCAAGAAATCATTAAGCTTTCACTCAAACAATTTTTCGCTATTGCACCAAGATAAAAGCTTATGTTAAATTGAAAAAAACCTAGTATAATTTATAAGATGTCTTTGGCAGTTTTCAGCCTCCCAAGTACTTCATCAAAACGCCTAAGTTTTACATCTTGACTTGCCAATTTTTAGTTGGGTGATAAAGTAACCAAGTATTTGGTCATTTTTTTATACACTATTTCAAAAATATTTCAAAAATATAATTTGTTTTCGGGTTTTAGTTTTTATTATTTTCCTTTTTTTTTTTTTTTGAAGCTACCTGATTCAAATCGCATGAACCGTTCTCGTGTAATTATGTTTGCTCAATATATGGGGCGTGACAGTTGGGCGTACTCAATTTCGTATAACTTTTGTTTTATTAAAAAAATAATAACGATTGGTGTTTCTCCGTCTAAATCTCTTGAGTATTTCTTGTTGTCTTATATTTTTCGCGTCAATTTATTGGGCGTAGAAACTGGGCGTGGAAAATTTAATATAGTAATAATGTCCCGATTGGTTATCATAGCTATGCAATAAAAAAATTTTTATTGAAATAGCGCCTGTCGTTCTCAAGCTTTGCGGTCCCGAACACACGTGATAACCCTTTTATATAATAGTATAGATAGAGTAAAAAAACAAAATCGTATTTGGAAAAAATTACAAATTTTCTTAAAAAAACCAAAAATTATAAATTTAAGAGTAATACCATGTAAATCAGCTAGCAGCAGCATTTATCTATGAGTTTTTGTTTGATTTTTTTAACTTTAAATTACTTACATTAACCACAGTAGATATTCCAAGCATAACACGCCACCGAAACCCAAACGCTACGCGTTATAAAAATGATCCAATCATCCTAAACCATGGAGCCATGAAAAGACAAATGACTGTCAATTAATATTTTCTAGGTTTGGCAAATGGTTTTAAGCCTTGAAATTTTCAAGTGGATTAGAGACATTAAAGTGCTCCGAGTGTTGCCCACTGAACACCAACACTGAACACCAGCAGTGTTGCGTGCTATGTTTGTGTGTGTGAAGAACTATGTCAATATGTCAATCTAATTGAGTACAATTACTCAAACGGATGGCAGCAAGGCAGCGCAATAAGGATATCGACGTCAATGATGCCACACATGCTCAAGCATTGGCGTGGGGATGAAAGGATACTTTAGAGATGCTGCTGATATTGATGGATTTGCTATTAAGTCTTAAATTGTACAAATAAGCTCAGTTTAAGTTTTAAACATCGTGTCGTGCTATTATACTGCTATCTGAAACAGCGTGAAAACATTCAGTTTATTATTCTTATTTATGTTTTTAATATGTCGCCGCAGTTGTGTTTTTTTTTTGCTATACAGTAATTTAATCTGTGTAAATATCCTTTTTACTCGAATGTCCTTGTCATGCCTAACCTGCTGCATGCAGCAGTATCAACAGCAGCAACAACAACAACAACAGTAGCAGCGACACAGCCGCCTTTTGTAACAATAAATTTTCGTATCCTAAGCCGTGTCCTGTTTGTGTCAACAAAGTCATGTGTCACCATGTCGCCCGTTGTCAGTGCTGCAATGTCCTTTGACACACAAACGCGTGTTCCTACGCAGCTGATCCTGATCTGCCAACATGTTGGCTCGCGGTTGAAATGCTCAGCTCAATGTTGTTCTTTATACGATTTGCTGCCGCCACGCTTCAGACGCATAAATTATTTGATTTGTCGTTTTTCCATGTCGTTGCAGTCCTAAAAGTCCTTAACACTGTGTGTTAAGTTGTGATTTTATTTGTTGCACCTTTGCTCCTTCTTAGCAGAAGGATAAGAACTACAATAAAGTGGAGTGCATTGAAGTGCAGTGGCATGGCGTAGAGCGCTACGATTGCCTGTTACGCGTGTTTATTTAAAATTTTTATTATAGTCCACTTGGGACGCACATAAGATACAAATCCCTGCCAAAGGCTACACATATAAGTATATTTTGTGTATTTGGATATGTGTCTGTGAAGGAGTGTGTATGCATGTCCTTGCAAGCTGCACTAATTTCCCATATTTTCCTTTAATCCGAACTAAATTTAGTTCCTGCCTGTCAACAAATTAAATTTAGTGATTTTCTAAAAGCCTTTGCCAGCGGCCACCAGCATATGGCATTAATTAAGGATAACATATTTTTGTTTTTTTTTTTTTACTATTTCATTGGATTACAGCTAATAAATAGAAATACAAAGAGCACAAAGTTCATATTTAATTAGGTAATTATTTGAATTTTATTATTGTGACTGTCATCCAAAATTATTCGGTTAGTCGAGGTTTTATGATAGTTTATGAAAATCCATTAATTTCAATTATTTCTCATTTTTATCATTTCGCACTCTTACAATAAAAGTGTAGTTTTTGAAAACTTCCAACATAAGCAAAAAATTATTTAGTTTTTTAATGGAATCCAGAGAAAAAGGAAAAAATTACTTTTTTCTAGATTAAAGAGAAAAAAGTTTAATATTAAATTTTGGTAGTTGATGGACACTACGAATAGTTTTCCATTCAAAATTTGAAGATTTGAGTAGTGGCTGTTTTTTTTATTAGAGACAAATTTTATTAGTTTTTCTATTATTTATCATATGTGTAACATTGACAGCCATAAATTCTATCGTATTTATGAAAGCCTTATTTATTTAGCCTAACATGAGAAATACTCAAAGATATATTTGTTCATATTGACAAACTTTGAGGTTGAGTTAACAAAAGCTTTTCTCAATTTGATTTGAGTTATTGAGCAGATATCGTTTAGAAAATTTTAAATATCCTTAGTTATAAGTAAATTTATATTTACAACACATATTTTTACATTTGCCTTAAAAAGCTAAGAATTTTAACTTTGAAATCAAATTTTCTGTATAAAATATGTTTTTCAAGCAAAAGACTTTATCGAGGAAAACAAGAGACCAAGAGTTAGTTTGACTTATTGCTTTTTTGCTTAGGTACTTATAGACAATAGTTCTATAGTCCGCGTCACTCCTCATTGAAGTTGTGAGTTTGAGCCTCATGGTGGAAACTTTTTGTATGTTTTTCCACTTGGTAATTTTTTTGATTAAATTTTTTTAATAAAAAAAAACCGCAGCTTTCTCATCGATGCTGCGCGTGGTCGCAAAATAATTGTTTTTACATATTTATTCGCATATTATTGAATCTTAGGTAGCTAGGTAGTTTTATGAAGGAGTAAATTACGCCAATGTTCGATAACAACTGAGCTGGTGCATAGGCAAATTGACAGACTACACTGTTCATATTGACAACTATATTCCTGACAAATTCCTAGGTTAAGTTGAAAAATTTTTTGTCATTATATAGTCAAAAAAAGCGTATGTCAATTTGATTGAAGGTGAGAGGTTGCAATCATATTCAGCAAAGCCTTCCTGGTATGGCCACTGTTTGCGTCTGATTATCGCGATCCGACCACGATCGTTTTTACTTGACATTGTATTTAGTGACCCACTTTTCATCACCAGTCACCATCCGCTTCAGGAATATGGCAATTTTGTTCCGATTCAGAAGCAATTCGAAGATAGAAATTCGGTCCATGGAGCTTCTTGGAGCTTCGGAGCTTCTTTTATATTTAACCTTATTCAAGAGGTTCCAAACAGTTTTTTGAGCAATGTTAAGCTCCTGGAAAATCAAAACAGTGCTTACATGATGCACGGACTTGACGATTTCTATGATTTTATTAATATTTTTTAAATTACCGGAATGGTATCGACGAAACAAATACTACGCGTGATTGGCTGTTACAGTATCTGGGTCAATAACACAATTCACATTTTCTGCCACATGGCTAGAGGCTTTCGCCTTTTTCGAAGAAAACCTAAAATATGGGTGTCCATTTTTGAGGCGCGCTCAAACAAAACTGAGTGAGGTAATCACCAAAACGTCTGAGAAGTACGAATTTGTAAATAATTTCTTCGTATTTAGTTCGAAGTCTTTCTAAAGCCATTTAATCTGATCATACTTATCCAATTCGAGATACAGATTTCTACAGCCATCTATTGAAAAATTAATGCATTTATTTTTATTACACCTGATATATTTTTTAAAAGGCAATGAAATATTTTCCAGTTTGGACCAATTCTCCAAAAAAATTTTAGACAAGAACCAAAAATTTTGTTCTCACAGTTAATTCAATAGACAAATTCAATGAATGCTTTCATACTATTGGTTATTTATAAAAGGCATATTCAGAAATAATTCTACGAGTTAATTGTTTCCTGTTACTTACAGATTTTCTTATCAAAGTCCACCCCATGAGAAATCCTAGCTACGGGCCTAAACCACATATTATTTTGGTCTTTAAAGTATAAGGAATTTATTTAAATAAAATATTCGCGAGTAAAATTGCAACATATATAGATACTAGGGTGGGGCGATTAGTATGGAAGGAAAAAATCTTAATGGGCGCTTCGCGTTTCTGATTCTTGGGATTGTAATGAGCAAAAAAGCCCACTAGACCATACGTCTACGGTGAAAATCGAGCTTTCAGATTTTGACTTGCAGTTTCTTCTCAGACTTTTGTCACTTTTTTTTATATTTTGGCCTATAACAGCCAAACCATTGAAATTTGCGATCCAGTGCTAAGAAAATCTCAATGGTTTGGCTGTTATAGGCCAAAATATCCTAAAAAACGTGACAAAAAGTGGTGAATTTTCTACATTTTCGACTTTTTGACCATGAAAACGACATTTTTTCTAAGTAATATGTTCAGAGAAATTGTAATAAAATAATAAGTCAAAATTTCAAATAGTTTACGAAATATGAGCCCAAGAAAATTTGCAAATTTTCCAAAAAAATAAATTCTGAGAAAAAACTGCAAGTCAAAATCTGGAAACTCGATTTTCACCGTAGACGTATGGTCTAGTGGACTTTTTTGCTCAGTACAATCCCAAGAATCAGAAACGCGAAGCGCCCATTAAGACGTTCAAATCGCCCCACCCTAATAGATACATTTTCAGTAACATACTTCGTTGTTTGTATATATTTCATAAGAAAATAGCTTCTGTCGAGTATCCGTAGTAGATACACACATTATTGATTAATTATAAAATGATTGATTATTTTTAAAATTCTTTAATTTTCAAGTCAGTTCATACAATTTCTTTTTCGCAGTGTTTTCAAATAAACTGTTATTTGAAGGAATACTTATAGGATATAAAAAGTATTCTCTTTGTTGACACTGAACGCAAGGCACCTATAAAGAACCTATTTAAATCCATCTAATCGTTTTCTCGTAATGCTATAACAGGCAGACAAAAGTTAAATAAATAGAATTTTGTAATATCATATTATTCAAACTGTCCACCGCAATAAGAATATACAAAATATATATCCGGAATTTACCATTTAAACTTTGGTTGTATGTATATATAGATTGAAAGAATAAAACTCATAACCCCGAGCAATATATTAAAAATCATTAAACAATTTTATTTCTGATTGAAAAATGACTTTTGAATGAAAAACAACGCTTACAAAATAATTATTTATGCATTTTTTTATATTCTCTAAAGTGAACTTCAAATGTGAACTTCAATTTTTTCTTAAAAAGCTTTTGCTTAGACTACGTAAAAAATTCTTTCTACTTCCATTAAAATGGTTATAGAAATAATTAAGAAATGTAAATTTTTGTTCTTTTGTAAAACACATAAATATTATTCTTTATGAAGTAACATAATAATTTTTTTTCTTCGAAATGTAAATTGTAAAGATTACAATAAAATGCAAAAATTTAGTAGTAAGAACTATTATGTTGGTTTTTTTTTCTTATCTTAATGTTCTATTAACCTTAATAAATCGATAAGCATAGTTTAGGAAAAAAAATATTTTCTCAATACTATTAAAAAATGGTGCTCAAAAACTTTTTATGAAAGATCAAAAAAGAAGTGTACGAAATACAAAAAGAAATTTTAATGTAATGAATACCATAATTTTGTAGTTATAGGGTTTTTTACTTGATTGCTTGAGACCAAGTGTATCTTTTTATAGATTAATTTAATTTAATTAATGTAATTTTTTTAACTATTTTATTTATAACCATAACAAATAAAAGGTTATTTTGACCCATATAAAGTCCTTAATCAACAGTCTCAGTTTCCCTCTTAAAACAACCCAACCAAAGGAACTTTTAAAGACTTCAAAAGAACTTCGATATAATAAGTAGATAAGCTCCAACATTTTTTATTGTCATGACATGTTAATGCTCAGCTCAATTTATCGTAGTGCATCATTTAATATAGCTCACATTCTTACACAAAGGAAAAATTATCAATTGCAGAACATTTTGATAAAATTCCATGTGCTTAAAATTGAGCTTACGAAATAAGTTTATCACACATGCCAACAAGTGACAAGTTAATTTCAAAATGGCGTGTTTATCCTTTATATTGCACATTCCATGTTCATATCTCGTTGTTTCTGTGTATATGTATGTATATGGTACTCGTAAGTAGGATGCATGTTATTATAAATTGTTTTGTAAATATTGCATTTTATTTCTTGATTGTGTCATTTAATTGATGTTATTTCGTGTTTAATGGAATTTCGTATTTGTAATGTGAGTTCAATTCTACTGCACCGCCCAACCAATATTTAAGTGATGTGTTAAAAAAACTCAACTAATTGCATGTAAATAAGCGGATTGGGAAATATAATGACGATTTGCGTGACTTGCACAGAAGCAGATAAAAATATTACAGTATTTTAGTGATTTTTTACAATATTCTTGATATAAAATAAACCAAAAAATGGTTTTTAAATAATGTTAATTTTTTTGGCGATTTTGTTCATAATATAAAATATATGCATATAACTATGTAGGTGCCTAATTATTACGTGTCAAAATAATAATTAATCAATCGCAGAAAAAACAAATTAAAAAAAAAATCCAAAATAGGTCAAAAACTGACACGCTCCACCCACCCGCTTTAGAGTTGACCCACCGCACAGTGCAGCGGATGAAGCACTTAATTTGTGCCCAGCACTTCAAAGCCACGTTTTAATGCTGTAATGGAAACTACAACAATTGAACTTGCATGGCATACATAAACAATGAAAGAGGATGGGATACGAAAAAAATTAAATTAATTAAATTAAAAAATTAAAATAAAAAATATTAAATTATAAATATTACAACAATTCAAGCAACTACAAACTCCACATGGCACAAAGCATGGATACGAATTGAACATAAACTTAAAAGAGAAAAAAAAAAGAAATATATAAAATTATAGAAAATAAAAGCCAAGTCTACCAACGCCTTCTTCAGTCTGCACTTTGTAGCCAGCGTTGGCTGCAAGCCTCTGTCTAATATTGCAGCGGATATGGATTTCATGAGAGAGAGAGACATTGGAATGACACATAAAACGTCAAAGTGAGTGGGTGACAATGTTTTTGCTTACAGTGTTGCAACTGTGCAAAGAGCTAAGCGTGTGGAAAACTTGCGCAGGAAATGTAAGTAATAATGTTGCACAGTAGAACGAAAATATTAAGTTAATGTTACGCGAATATATTGACAAAGGAAAATGGGCTTCTGGAAGAAAGCAATCAGAAATGTTTGGACTTATATCATTTAAGAATTTTGTGAGTTATTTCATTGTGAGTTAACTTTCACGAAAGAAAACCAAAGTTCCAACGCTTTGGGAATTATTTCATTATGAGTTAATTCCCAAAATGTATGGAAATACTTTTTATTGTTTTTGAATCATTTCACTTGTGAGTTATCGCCAGTTACATTTAAATTTATTCACAGAATGAAATTCGCCACCTAGATTGAAAAAGAAAAAAAGATTAATAAATACAAGCAACATGTAATGAATCCATAATTTTGTTGATATTTTTCAAAAACATAAGTAACTTCTGAAGGAATTATGTCGTTATTTGTTCATTTCCCTCTTGCACAGCGGAACACAGCGATTTCATCTCATATAAAGTTTTTAAATAAACTATAAGGAGTTGTCGTTGACCAATAAAATTTGGTATAAGAGATAGAATTAACTATATTAGATCACAGATTTCAAATATTTTAAAAGCCGATTTGTATTCGAGAGGGAGACCATGCCTCCGATGGATGGACCAGGCTGAGGAAGCTCTAACCGCACTGGGTGTATTCGATTGGAGAAGGCGTGCGCAAAGCAGAGGCGCCTGGCGAGAGCTGATGAGGTCGGCCGAAACCCGGACACGGGTTGTTACTGCCACCTAAGTAAGTAAGTAAGATTTGCATTCGAGCCTCTTGTGCTTCCCCTGAAAGCATTCTCATTGGTAGTAGTGCCGATGATATGATTGAACCACTATGCGACAAGATTTAATGTACTGTAACTGGCATTTTATATCAATTATACAGTTCGCCATACAAATATGCAGTTTGCATAAAATAATAATGGCATTTTTCCGGGTGAACTTTTAGCACATCTATATATAATGTCCGGATTGATCTTGAAACAAATAATCGAGTTAAGATCTACAATACCTTCCGTGTTCCTAAATAATAAAATAATATAATTATATAAAAAAATAAAAAAAAATTGCCGGCCTATTGGATATATATGGGAGAATACAATTTCCGGCTGGAAAACAATTTTAAATTGATCCAGTCTTAAAATGGCACATACAATCTAAAATCAAAAATAGGACACCTCGTAACCAACGTACACCTGTGGCATAGTGAACTTTTTTGCTTAAGGTGGATTCACTGACTGTTTTCAGTAAGTTTTTGCGTTAAAGTTAAAGAGCGTGCAGCAAGTCTCTCTCTCACTGAGCGGAGAAGGAGATAGAGCGCAAAAACTTCATATAAAAAAACGTGCAAAACTTGCTGAAGGTAGTCAGTGAATCCGCCTTTAGAATTAAAGGTACAGTAAAAAAAATTTACTGTAAAACCGGAGTAATTGCTCCGCTCTAATATCTGTGTCAATTAAATGTGTCTGAAATATCTGCACAACGTAAAAAACTCGCAATCTATCTATTAGATTGCGCTTAAAATTTTGTCATAAATTGATCGGAATATATTCTATTTCACATTGATTTTGTAGTAAACTTGCCCCACAGCATTTATGCGCATGAAATTTAAGAGTTGTTGAACTTCAGTTGAGAAAAAAAAAGTATAGCAACAAAACCTGAAACCAGACACTAGTCGGCGTAGTATTTGTACTCGTTTTTGTTTTGCATAGACGTGAAGTGTGACTTTTATTTTTATTTTTTGCCTCTCAGCGCCTCATTCATTCATAAAAATATCGAAAACTTCGTAAAAGAAAAAAGCCAACAAGTTCTTATAGTCGTAAACAGTTGGCGATGAAAGTATGTGTACGTCCGCATAGTCATGCTGTCGAATCATAAGCAAATTTTAAAAAATACAAATAAATGAAAATTGTTTAGAAAATTTCTTAGAAATTGAAGCCAAAAAACATATTTGATAGCTACTTTCCGTGATGACACTTCAAATGAAACGATTAAAAATCATATTCATTAAATATCTTTTGCAATTTTAGTAGGACTAAAACACTCGATTTCTCATCCCTTGCATCCACACAATTTGCAACACTTGACGCTGCAGTTTCACCTGAAAAGGTGCGTCAGTGGTCAGTGCCAGAGTTGTAAATCCCACAGCTCAATTAGCTCTTTTAGCTCACTTACAACAACTTAAATATTTCCGTGTGTGTTGTAATTCAAAGAATTGACTTCGTTGGCGTGACAGCAAGAAAAAAATGTGCATGCGTTGTTATTGTTTGCTTGCTGCTGTGTGTATTTTGTTGTTATTTTCTCGTAGCACACACACGATTTTGTTGGCATTTTCTATTCGTAGCGCAATCTCAATGTGGAGCCTCGATAAGCTCAGTACAATTTGCAAGGCATTGTTTTTGTTTGCTAGCGTCGACTGATATGAAAGGCTATTGCTATTGCTGTGTGTATTTTGTTGGCATGTACGCACTTTTTTTTACGCCGGCTCATCGCGGCAACTTATATTTGTGTATTTTGTTGGTATTTTCTCTTCGTTGGCTTGTTTTTGTTGCTGTTGCTGCTGTATGTTTTTTGTTGGTGTTTTTGTACTTGAAGCAAGTTGTAGTTTAGGGTTTTTTTTCGACAACATCGATTTTTTTATTTTTTTTTTATCTCAGGCTCACCGCCACGACACCCCTGGTCAGTGCAATCTAACACGACGTGCCGTCTCAAGTTCGAACCGCATATCTGCGCACACCAGCCACAATCAACAACAACATCAAGCAAAACAACAAAACAAAAGAACAGATTCCTGTTATAGTGACGAAATGCCGACTGGGTGCACAACATAAAACGTTTGCACATGCGCACATGAAATAACGTAATTTGCGGTGGCGAACACCTCGTCGTCTGACGTTGCACATGCGCTATATTAAAACCGCATTTGTATGTTTACGGTGTAGTTTTTCGCATGGATGACTCATCTGACAATATCTATCCAACCATTTATGTTAGAGCACAACTAAGCGGAGATGGCGACGACGCCGACACACTCCAGTCATTGGCATTAATGAAGTTTAGCGACTGTATGAATGAAAATCGACAACATGAATGATTTTATGAATGAATCGCGGAGGTGGCACGCAAATTCAAATTTAAAAAGTTTTATTGAGGTTTTTTTTTTTCTATTTCTTTTTTAAGTCTACATCGTAAGCGCGACATGTTTAGCATATGTGAGTAGGTTGTAGCTACAAATAATACTTACCTGTAAGTAACAAAAACTATTGTGTTTTCATTCATAAAATTAATAAGAGTTGTTGTGTAATGAAATCAATAAAAATAACAAAAAATTAAATGTAAAAAGGAAGTCTGAAGTTTTGCTACATAAATAGCTTACATTTTAACTCTTGTCTATTACTTGTTTTATACAGCAGATATGATATACATATAAGACAAATTTTGATTTCAACCACAACAATTTTCAATAAGTTTGGAAATTTAGACCTGCAATTTTTAACCGTGTCCAGAAAATGATTTTATATAGGAAACATTTTGATTTCAACCACAACAATTTCCAATAAGGTTGGAAATTTAGACCTGCAATTTTTAACCGTGTTGCTCAAGTTTGAAGTGTGCCAAAGTGCCCAAACATAAAGATCTCTTATTTCAATAAAAATCTGTAGTTATATTCAGAAATATGTATGAGTTTTATACTACCCATGATGATTATGTTTAGGTATAGTACCTCAAGTTCGAGCCACTTAAGTAGATACATTTAACATGTATTCAAATAATACAGAATACTAATAAATAGCTTTAAGCTCCTATAAATAGGCTTAAAAAATAGGCAAAATTAGAGCAGATCTACAGCTTAAATGACAAACAATCAGCTTTATGCAAAAGGTTGAACTATTTAAAGTAGTTGGCCTAATTATGCAAATAACAGTTAGTTTCAAACAATAGCTGCTGTTGCTTAAAATTAAAAAAATCCAACTTTGTACATTATTAAATAGCTTATCTTCGTTAAATTAGGTCGCAAATGAGATTTAATCTCAAAATATATCTTACACAAAGCAGAACGCGGGCGATCCTTTGTAATCCAAAATCTGATTAACAACTTAGTTTAAGAGCATTTTAAATGGCTTTAAAGATATTTAAAATAAATCATAACATGGCTTACAGCTAGAAGTTGAAAGCGCAACAAACTCAAAGTGCAGGGAGACGAATTGTCGTTTGACGACAATCGTCTAATGACTGCACTAATTTTGAAAAATCCGATCATGTTTTGAAAATATCATAATTCGATCAGTCGACCGTCCGTTGTACCGTAGTGAGAGCGGATTCTTTTTGATGTTGTGTTCTAAGGTTTGAGCAGGATAATCCAATGTGCGTGATCAGGCGGCGCGCACGCAATTCCAAATATAAAAAGAAATAAACCCTTAAAGTAAGCAAATGGAATAACAATCAGCTGATCCGTGGTCTAATTGTTTTTGAGCATTCAGGTGCTTGATTTTACAAACAAACAACATCAATTATTTGTCTGCAGTTTAACCACAAAATTGTATAGATTTTCCTGTACGTCTTGGTTTCTTTTTTTTCCCATTTGCTTTGATGTGGAACCGAAAAATTTCTTAGTTCTCAGCAGTTGTGGTAAAAGTGTAGTTGTAAAATATAAGGAAGTTACACAGTAAATTTTTTAATACAAAATTGATATGCATTTTTGGCGACACTACTTGCAAAAGAAATTCCATAGAAGCAATTGTGCTCCTTCTTCTTCTTCTTCCTCTTAGTTTTCTCGAACAGAGCATTCGAAATTTCAAATAGCAATTAATGTTCGAAAAACATACTTGTAATACATTATAATTTAAGTTAAGTCATATTTCAGTAAACCTTTATACAGGGTGTGCGGAGATTTATTCCTTGGCTTATTATAAGCAATAAATTGTATGGGGTGTAGGGGATCTATTCAACATCCACTAAAATACAAGGTGTTTGAAAAAATTAATTCGGTAACGTAGGTACTACCAAAGATAATACCATTGCCTCCAAAGTATTAGACCTACGATAACACTGATATAGTTGTTGTATAGGATATTAACCAGGCTTTGTTTCGAAACCATAACAGTTGGATACCGAATTAAGAGTGTGCAAATATGGCCCCGCAAAGTCAAAATCTCTAAAATTTTTTTAAGGATTTTTTTATAAAAGTAAATTTTTCTCGAAAATTTGCCCGAATTTTTTTATTTTTAAAGCAAAGCTTCTTACGTCTTGTTCTGTGATTTGCTTGAGTGAATTCTCAACAACGACGCTATTCTCTTTTCGACACCGTTTTTCTTAGAATTGATGTTTCTTTTTTTATTGCTTCCATTACAACAAGAATATGTGATATTAAGGATTAAAACTATTTCTTGACCCACCGTGGGATTCAAACTCGTGCCCCATTGATTTATAGTTCAATACACTACCCACCAATCTAAACGCCTTCTTTACACAGAATCATTGATTCAATATTTAATTACCACAATTGTGGTAAATCTACCACTTTTTTACTTATTGTTTTCTACCACTTTTACCACCTACTATTTGCAGTGTTTCAAAATCTAACACTTTTTTGTTTCAACCTTAATTTTACGATTTTTATGTAAAAATTATTGTACAATAATTGCAATATTAGAAATTATATTACAATTTTAATTTTTTCGTAAGAACAATATAATATGTTCCAACTTTTTTAAAAATATATCACTTTTCTAAAAATTGATCACTCATTTTAGACTCGATCCACCACTATTTCAAAAATTTTAAAGTGGTCCTCTAAACACTGGTCCTCTTCGTCTTTCTATTAATAGATCATTGTGCTCTGCTACAACATAGCTTCAGTTCTAGTTAATATTAACCATTAGAGGCCAAACGGGGTAACTAGTTGCCCCAGGCTCAGAAAAAGTGAAATTATAGGAGTAAAACCTTTGAAATTGATACAAGCAACGGCATCTGCCGGTAGTAGTAGGCAAGTGTGAAATGTGAATCCATTACATATTTAACCGAAAAAATGTGTGACGGCGCTTAGAGCGATCGTTTTCTATGCGTTTTGGGGGTGTCAATAGACAATATAAAGGTAAGTTTTTGATATTTTAGTAAAAGAACTTTTCAATCCTAGTCGTTAAGGAATCTTATCTGTTCATGTGAAATAATTCGGTTTCATTTTTATATGATACTAGCTATATGTGGTGTGCGTTGATAAACCCGACAGCTATATTGGAAAATAATAAATATATTCAAAACTTTTATTCGACTCTTTGTTTTTCACCATGCTCATTGTCCAATGCCCGTCCTAGTTTCCCGGTAGCAGGACATCACCAAATAGTAACTCTATTTCAGTGTTTCAATGTTCTGTGACTTTTACATTCAAAGCTATTCAATATGAAAAATTTGGCTTACATGGGCGGATCCAAACCACCTTGTCCAATGTCCGTCCAAGTTTTCTATAAGTAAAACATCACCAAGTCGTAGCTTCATTCTGAGTTTCAATGTTTTGCGACTTTTACTTCCACGATAAACTGGAGCCGAATCGCCGCTTCCGTGAACGTACAACTCGTCACGTAAAATTGTCTTAATTGAATGCAATTCAATAACGAGTTGAGAACGATTCCGTGACGAATTGTACGTTAACGGAAACAGCGATTCAATTCCTGATTTTTAGCGATTTTATATGAGAATCGTATGGGTGAAAGGGGATGCACTATTTTTGCAATATCTCGATAACGCTCATCCGATGTTGTATAAATAAAATTTAAGACCCGTGCCGTGACTGACTTAATACATTTGAACAACACCATTGGAACGGTTGAGAAGTGATGGAGTACGGACTACGGACACCATAAGATTTTTATATATACAGTGAATCACTAAAGTGAGTACACACATGCGAGTCCTTTATTCTTTTATAAATAACTTCACAATTTAAAAACAAAAATACAAAGTTTAATTTATTTCAATTCAATTATGTTTAAAATAAAAGAAAAACAAAAAAATAACTTCATTTTCAGCATAAAAATAAACATTATAAGAACTTAAAATAAAAGAGAGATCAATTCATATTACAAAAGTAAGTAGACACTAGTAACATAATGTTATAAAAAATGGTTTTTATAAACAAATTATTAAAATTAATATTTTGTGGGATAACCTTTAGACTTTATAATCGCGTTAAGACGTCGTGGCATTGATTTAACAAGGTTTTCAGCTGTTTCTGGCGTAATTTTGGCCCACTCTTCCATTAAAATTCGTTTCAAGTCTTCTTTATTCCTAATTGTGCGTTTTCGAATTTGTCGATCTAAGTGGTCCCATAGGTGCTCAATGGGGTTGGTATCCGGTGATTGAGGTGGTGTTCTGAGCTGTTTGGACACATGGTACAGAAGATATTCCTTCACAATGAGTGCTGTATGTTTGGGGTCATTATCTTGTTGAAAGATGAATGACCCCTCAATACCCAATTTGGCAGCACTTTGCTTTAAATTGCCTTTAAGGATATTTAAATAAACATATCTGTCCATTATTCCATCAATTATCACCAAATTCCCAACCCCATTGGCTGCCATACACCCCCAAACCATAATTGACCCTCCTCCGTGCTTTACTGTGCCAGCCATATTGCTTGGATTTAACTCTTCATTAACTTTTCTCCAAACTTTTGCGCGTCCATCTGACCCATGAATGTTGAATTTACTTTCGTCGGAGAAAATGACATTATTCCAGAAAGTTTCATCTTTCATTACGTACGCCTTTGCAAACTTCTTGCGTTTAATACGGTTTTTTTTTTTGTTTATAAACGGCTTTTTCCGGATATTTCGGCCATGGTAACCAGCTGAGTATAGAACTCGTCGCACAGTTTGAGCGTTACAGTTTTTCCCCAACTCATTCTTCACCTCAGTCGTCAATTTTGGTGCACTCAATTTTGGGTTTCGCTTTATTTTTCGAATTATCATTCGATTTTCTGCTTCATTGAAGATGCGTGGCCGACCAGAACGGGCCTTATTATTGGTAGAACCCGAAGTTTTGTATTTCTTTATTATTTTTTGTATAGTTGAAGGGCTTTTCTTTACGATACGTCCAATTTCCCGCACTGATTTACTTTCTTTATGATATTTTATTATAAGTTCCTTTAAGTCAGAAGATAGTTCTTTTCCGTGTGGCGCCATCTCAACACTATTAAATTAAAGTCAATTATTTTTTAATTTTTATGTATTAATAATTAATTACTTTGAAGTTTCTTACAAAATTTTAACAGAAATTTGTTTTATAGAACCGCTATACGTTGCGTTGCACAGTTGAATAGGCACTGTTTACTTACTTTTGTGACATAAAAATTGTTCAAATTTAAATAAAGGCGTTGGTGCGTCTAACGGGATAAAGTGTTGCCGTTATTTTTGACTGCATTTAAAAGTGAACGTTAGAATGCAAGCCCAGTGAACAAATTTAATCATTTGAGCATAAAAATTAAACATATTCTTAAAATTTTCTGAAGACAAAACATGTGTGTACTCACTTTAGTGATTCACTGTATAATATACACAAATTGTTTGTTGAATAAATCTACTGCACGTTTATTGGAAGATAATACGTAGGTTATAGGTTATACAAATATTATGTATAAGCTTACTTTCATATATGTGAACAATTTTTAAGTCTCAAATACTCATAAATCAAATACTCATAACTCCAGAAACTTATTTTTATGAGTCTTAACTTATTACTTGATTCAATTTTATTATTTTATTATTATTTTGTTATTATTTTATTTAATATTTTATTAAATTTAAGGTTATTTTTATGAATTTTTTTATTTTCTTAAGATAAACAATTTTCGGATGAGAAGTTAGCGAAGAGAATTGCTGGAAGAAGTTGTTCATGATCATTATGATTGTGAAGAGCAATCGAACACGGCGTCAGAACAAGATGTATCATCAGACTCGATATATTACAAAACCGATGACTTCAACGAAGAAAACATAACACCCGGATGACCCAGATGACAGATTTTTGCCTATCAAAAAAATTTGGTTCATTTGTATTAACAACTGCACCAAGTGCCAATTATAATTCAAGCAATAAATGAACCGACGACAAACAGCTGCTTGGATTCAGGTGCCGGTGTAGATTTCGGATGTGACATCAAGTCATAACCGGACAAGTACGGACCAAAGCTGTTAACCCTCGATCAATTGAGCCATTCCTACTAAGTCGCTCGAAGAACGAACAAGTGGCCGATGCGGACTTTCTTCGAGATGGTCGATCAAGCGCTGTCAATTCCCGCATTATGGGGAAACTCAAAGTCGGCGACACACGGGAATCTACTTCTGCGATGACCGTTTTGAAAAAACTGATTGCTATCTCACCTTCCCGATGCTACTTCAGAAATTGTCAAGATCATTTCTACGGAAAGAGCTACAGATGGTCATCAAGAGCATCCTAGATATTGATAACAACCAAGAAATGCGTGACCTGGAAAAAATAACCTTCGGTCAAGCGCGGAGGTGCGTGACTGCGTGACCGAAAGAAGGATAAAAAAAAATAAGTTGGATGTTCGGCCTGTAGAAGAGCGCTTTGCGAGGAACATCGGTTCCCTTTGTACATGACGTGTGCACAAAGTCAATAAAATTCATTCGAAATAAATTTGTTTTGTTCAATTATCATTAAAATATTATTTTTTCTTTAAAAAAATAAATTAGCTTTTTTAAAAAGCTAATTTTATGATTTGTAATTCTTCTTCACTCCAGTAGTTTGCAAAATAAATAAACTTTTTGAATAATCAGCAGATATTGTTTTTTTTTTAATGATAGCGTTATATGTTGTGAGTACAATCCTAAAATTTTAGCCATTAATATAATTTTTTCAAAAACCCCATTTTTTCTGAATTATCACATATATGAACACTTTTTAGAACACCATCTATAAACTGACCGATAATAATTATAAGAGTTGTTGAAGAACTCCTCAAAAAATATAACAATCGGTAAGAAGTCTTAAAACACCCATATGGCTTGTACAACTAGGTATTTCAGCGTGGGGTAATGAGTTACACCGTGTGTCCGCTAAGTGGACTGGCTCACATCAATGACCATGCGTAACAAAGATGTTTGGATCGGTGGATAGAGCGATGGACTATGAATCGAAGGGGTCCAAAATTCCAAGGTCCAAGATCGATTCCCACGGCGGGCGAAGAAATATTTGTTTTGTTTTATTTTCTTTTTCTTTTTTGTTGATGTGAACGCGATTGATGTGAACGCGACCAAGCTAATGACAGAAGGGATAACGAACCGATTACTGTTTACCTGGCCGACTACCGAAGCGATTACCAACCGATTACCGAAGCGGTTACCAATCTCTAACCGAGGCGATTACCAACCAATTACCGAAGCGATTACCAACCCATTACTGATTGCCAAAGCAATTACCATCCGATTATCAACTACCGAAGCGATTACCAACAGATAGCCGAAGCGATTACCAATCGATTACCGAAACGATAACCAGCCGATTACCGAAATGAATACCAACCAATTACCGAAGCTATTACCAATCGATTACCAAAGCGATTACCAACCGATTACCAACCCATTTACGAACCAATTATTGAATGCAGAAGCGATCACCAACCGACTACCGAACCAATTATCGAAGCGATTACCAGCCCATTACCAATTACCAAAGCAATTACCAACCGATTACCCAAGCGATAACCAACCGATTACCGACTGCTGATTGCCGAAGCAATTACCAATCCATTACCGATTACCGAAGCGATTACCAACTGATTGCCAATTACCAATTACTGAAGCGATTACCAATCGATTACCGAGCCAATTACCGAAGACCAACCGATTTTCTAACCAATTACCGATTTCCGAAGCGCTTACCAACAAATAACCGAACCGATTACCAACCGATTACCGAACCAATTACCGATTACCGATTACCGAAGCAATTTCCAACCGATTACTGAACCAATTACCGATTACCCAACCAAAGTAATTGTGTTACAAATATATTATATATTACCATTGAAAAATAGCAGTTTATACATTCAATAACGCATAAATTGATAAAAAGAATTATAAAAGTAAAACGCGTTTGATTTGCCGACTCTAGCTATTCCGGAAATTCATAACAGCTCTGTTATTTCATAATTTTAAGTTTTCACTTCGGTCGGCAGTACACCCACTGCCTACTTTTCTTTTTTTTTATTTGCATAACTCCAAGGAAAAATTAACAATTTCCCACAAGTGCGTTGAAATAACAATGACTGTAACATGTAATAAAATAAATAAATTAATAATGATATATAATAAAAATTTACACATGTGAATATCAACGTGTGATTTTTAATT
Source organism: Coremacera marginata (assembly GCA_914767935.1). Classification (NCBI taxonomy): domain Eukaryota; kingdom Metazoa; phylum Arthropoda; class Insecta; order Diptera; family Sciomyzidae; genus Coremacera; species Coremacera marginata. The sequence goes on from OU612047.1 coordinate 18,817,220, forward strand.
TACTTTATGTAATTTTAAATGTTTTAATTTAAATGTTATTTTATAACAAAAAAAAAACAATAAATTGGCAAATCTATGAAACTGCAAAAAAGCTCATCTCCTGTGTCCAACGACGCACCTGTGTTTTTTTCTTGTAAATAGTTAAATAGAGGATTTCTATAAAATATTTATATTGTTAGATACTTTTATTTTCCTCATCTTGAACCTTTCTGGGAAGAACTATTTTATTTTCTTATCGTAGAATTCCATCTCAATTAAGGTGTCATAATATGTTTGCTACAATTAATCGAATGTTTACAATCAGATCTTACAAGGGAGCTTAAACCTTTATAGCTCAATATATTATTTCTTAGCAAATATTATTCACAGTGTTGAAGATAAAGATTTTTATAGACAGAAGTAAATTAAAATTACTTTCTCTTTCTTATTCACTGTTGTTCATTGACATAACAAAATTTCTTAAAACGCTTTAAACTGAAAATTAGTACTTTTTTCATAAAATGAGGCCATTTTTAGTTAATTCAATTAATTTTCACTATTAAAAAATTTTAATTTCTTGTTAGTATTTATCTTAGCAAGCAGCTTTGTATTAATGCATATTAAATTAGCTTTTTTACACAGCTTTAATCAACATTTGGTTTATTAGGAATACTTGCTTCATCATATAATATCTCTAAAAATTCTCGCTATTTTTCTCCCTTTCGACATAGAAATCATATTCTTCATTTTATTCAAATCATATTTGATATAATTGGAGCTCATAAAGTTCTCAAATAGGAACTCATTTGGTTTGTTGCAGTTCTGTTACGCAGCTGTACAAAGGGTTAAGATTTTCATGTGTGCTAGACAAAATTACTACAGCCATCTTTAGTGGTCACTTTTATTGATTTTTAAGTAGGGGGTCATAAAATTAAAAATGTTAATACCAAAATATGCCTTCACAGCTGATTAAAGCACGAACAACAACAAAAACTGTTGTGAGAATTTCACATTCATAACTATATAACGCAGTATTGTTCGTTGTCGAATAGATGCTTTCACCATTTAAGGTTATTAGAACTCACTCATTTCACCATTGTATGGAGTTAAGCAGTGGCGGTTATTCAGTACCATGTTACCAATAAATGTCAAAATATTTTCATAATAACTAATACTAATGACTTGACTATTGTTGTTGTTTTTGTTGTTTGTTTTTCTTATGACCAAATTTGAAATGCAGCAGTTCCCACCAAGCTTTTGAGAACAAATTAAGTTTTGATTTTCAAATAAATAAAGAAATGTGAAATAATGAAACGCAATAAAAGGGTCTTTTTTTCACTGTCCAGAGTGACATGAACGCCCACATTAAATAAAGATATTCACACGAGCTGACGACTGAAGCTGTAGCTGATGTTGATGCTGATGATGATGATGATAATAATGATTGCAATGTTGCTTATGTTGGTGACTATGATAATTCTAACAATGCGCATGAAAACCGGAGCAGAAAATCTACAAAAATATTTAAAATGGTTCCCATGCTGTTCACCTGTGAACAGGCTCACTCAATCCGACTCAGACCGACTTAAGAGTTGAAGCAGTGAACAAATGTGTGGCCTGCCATTAGATGCACTTTCGTTATTTCGACCTGAAGTCAGGAAAGTGTTTTGTAAACAACGCCGAAGTAGGCTGGGAGTAAAAAGTTGATGTGCGCTGAAATAAATGCGTCGGATTAGTAGCATCAAACAAGTGGACATAAAACATTGAATGCAACTATGTAAAATGCCGAATTTATTTTTTTTAATTTTTACCTATGCATATCGTTGGGAAAATTACAACAATTTTCAATCCTAAGTTGTGACCCTAACGACTTAAAAAATAATAAAAATAGCGTGAGAAAAAGCGTTGATGAACATTGATTTTTTTTTAAATAATATACGTATTGGCACTTTCGCCTCATTGTCACATTTTTGTCATTTCCATTTTGTAATCAAGCGTTAAATTGTTGCCACCGGGAATGCGTCTTCACTGTCATCCCAGCTGGCCTGACCATAAATGAAACCGCAAAATTCGCTTCAATGCTTTGCGATTTGTGGCTGTACAGAAAAAGTTGCGAAACACCAAAATGGTCTTCTGTAGAGATGCCCTGAACACCCTGAATGTTGCAGCAAAAATCACTCGTGCGCATGTGTTCTTGGTTTCCGTGATATTTGGGGCTGTGATTTTTTTTTTTTTTTTAATTTCTAGTAATGTCCGAAATTTTGTTTCAGCAGGTCTTGCTTGTCGAACGAATGAATTCAGTTGATGTGAGCGCATTTTGTGCTTTAGTTTTTAATGTGGAGTTGGTTGAATCGATTTTTTTAGCCTACAAAATTGATGTCATAAAACTGAAACATTATCGTTGAAAGTGGCCAAAATGCAATTACTTGTTCCAACTAGTACATACTTTTAAAATTTTTTTTTTTTAAATTTTTTTAAAAATGGAACAACGTAAAATTAACACGATATTATTTAATTTAAATTAGCGATGTTTCCTGGAGTGTAGACTATAGGGGATATGCCTTGTATTCCCCCGCACCTAAGCCACTGTACCATAAAGATATAGTGTGTTAATTCTATTATTGACAACCTGGATAAGGCCCGAGAGCTACTAACAAATCCCGAACTGATGTAGCAAGTGTGAAGACAATCAGTAAAAAACGGAAACGAATGCAATAACTGACACTTTCATAAAAGTTTTAGTTATTTTCAAGGCTGATTTTTAAGGTTGTCGCAGGGCTGATCGCACTCTCTTCTCAGTACCCATAATTGTCAAGACCAGTCAATTTTGCGAATGACTACTAAAGAATAACTAATGATAAAATAGAGCACATGCAGTTTTTCTATGAAGTGTCAACTTCGATTTGACAATTATGGGTACTCGCTCTCTCCCTTGCGACAACCTTATATGGTAAATCAACCTTGGCTATTTTTAATTTTTGTAAAAAGTCTTCAAAACAAAACAATAATTTTTTGATTGCTTGAAGAAATTTTTCAAATAAAGTTCAAGCAAAAATAGGTTTAAGCTATAGAGAGAGAGAGAGAGAGAGTGACGTTTTTCTTAATCTTTATTCAAGCCATTCGAAAGCCACTTCAATTGAGTACAAAAACAGAGCTCACAGATCTCACTGTTTTCTTTTATTTTAAATAACAATAAACAGCTGTTGGAAAAGGAAGGTATATCTTATAAATTAATTAGATTTTCTGCTAAACATAAAGCTATACGTCAAAGGCCAAAACATCTTATCTCTAATAATATCGAAATCTACTTAATTGAACACGCCTTGGATAGAACCATTGTGTGCGACAGTGAAAAGAACCTGCGCTCAACCAAGTGTGCCTAACACGCGTCAAAACACCATATGGCACATACTCACTCACACTCAAAGTAGAAGTAATATTCATATTTGACTGCGCCAAAAGGACACGCTCGCTTCTTGCCACAAAAACGTCAAACAAATCATGCATCTTTAGACTCATCAGCATCACGTCACAGTGCTCATTTTCGTTTTCATTATTATTATTATTGGTGCTTCGGTTTCTGTAGAAATTGCGCAAGATCATCAACATAACAATCTGCTACGTACGTGCTTTTCTCTTGAAGCGCTCAAAAATTGAACATAAGGACGAAGATTAAGGACGCCTTGCTGCGTTTGAGGTGCTGCCAATTAATTTAACAAATTATTAGACAATATTTTTCATTTTCACTTTTCCTATTAAAATATGCCAGAGTCAACAATAACAATGATGAAAAAAAAAAGTGAAATTTGTGCATGAGGAGCGTAGACCAAGACTCCACTCAACCAACTGTTGTTATAGAAGAGCAATACCAGAGGCCACACGGCTTCAAATCTGACAGAGTTCTGCTGGTTCAGCGCATGACTGACAACTGACACGCTGTGTTTGACTGCTCCTTACCGCGATCGTTCTCGTCGCCGTCGCAATCAACAGTTAACTTGAACATATTTGTTTCGTAACAAATTGCAATAAGTGATCCTTGAAGATCCTTTTACTTTTTATCTGGGGTTCTTTTCTTGGCTTGTCTTGTCAAAAATCATGCCCATGATCTAAGCCAGCTGTTCTCCCCCCGCTACTGATGTTATTGCTGACCGCAATTCTTGCGCCATCGCAGCACCCTTCAAAATACTTCTACCGATGTGTGTTGCTCGTTTTCGTAACATGCTGTTCATGTCAAACTTAACTCGAATGGCATCCCGGAGTCTGCAGCGAATTTAGAGGTTTAATAAAATGCTATATTTATTGCACCTTTGCTGCTATGAATTGAAGATTATCTGATGACAACTTTAATAGTAGTTTACGTGCTGATAATTAAGCATATGGCAAGCATTACTAAAGACAGCATCTACCATGAGAGAAGCAATAACATATCCAAGTTTAAGAAAATTATAAATTTCACAAAAATAATTTTTTGGATTTGAAATTTTTTTCTACACTCCATTCATCAGTTCATCCATCTGTAATGAAAAGAATCGGAGATCTTATCGTTTATTTATAATATACAAATGTATTAAATCTTTGGCATTAAAGGATGAAGTTTATCAAGAAAACTTATCAAAAGGAAGCAGATATCCTTTGATTACAATTGAACTTAGCCGCTCTGTAATAATTTTTTTTTCTCTGTGACCATTAACCAAATTAAAAAAAAAAAAACGAAAAACGGAAATATCATTTTGTCAAAAGAGTTATAGAGGAAAAAATAAATTTCCAACTAGGAGCTATTGTTCAAAACCAATAAACCATTTGCTGACCATATTTTAAAGCCTACATTTCTTTTATTCGTGATTGTATTGTTGCATGTGAATTTCAAAAGATTTTAAGCATTAAAGGATTATGAATATCCTTTGTGTGTGTGTATAAGCCAAATTTTTTTAAGTTTTAATGGCGATTTTGCCGAATATTTGCCTCGAAACAAGCAATAAACAAAACCAAATTTTAAGTCAGCCAAAAATAAAAACGAAGGTCAAGTTAGTGTATGTGCGAGTTTTGTGCAGAGGATAAAGTATCTATTGAGGAAAATTTCATATTTTGCTCTATTGTGCAGCAACGATTAAAGGATTAGAGTTGAAATATCTATAAAACTGCTTTCCCAAATGGTCAAAGAATTCAATGGAAAACTACTTACTGTTAGTTTTTTCTTTTTTTTTTAAGAGAAACGAAAAGAAAAGTGACAATCTATTCCAAACAGTCAGTCATTTGAGCCTGATTACAATGAAAGGCGTAGAAAAGATCTAAGAAACATATCGTAGAGCCTAAGAAAAATTGAAGATTTGTTTTGAATTATATAAGAAGAGTTAGATTCGTTGAATATTGAGAAACAATTTATTATATTTTTTAATATAAGATTAATTACCGATCATATAAGTTGGTTGCATGTAAGCTCCACGAAATAACATTCAAATGAAATAACTCCCAATGAAATAACACCCAATGAAATAAGCCCCAACGGAACAAACCCCAAACTACTGATATGAAATAATGTTCAAATGCAATGAAATAAGGCTTAAATAGAAAATGAAGTAAACCTCAAAGTTTGAGGTTTATTCATTATGAAATATCACCCAACGAAAAAATTAAATTAGCCCCAATATCCTCCAAAAAAATTAAATAAGCCCCAAAAAACTCAAAATGAAAATATCCCCAAAATAAAAGAAATTAATAGTCACTACCATAATTCAGTTGTACACTTGATAATTTTGTGAAAAGCTTAACAATTTGTAAATTTTGATAATTTTTGGCATTATTTTTTTGCATGTAGCTGCGCCTTTTACAAACACCTCTACGATAACCTAAATTGAAGAAAATAAAAGAGCTCCCAAATAAAATTAAATAACCCTCAAATTTATATAATGAAATAAGCCCCAAACCGAATGAAATAGTCCCAAAAAAAAAACAAAATAAAATAAGCCCCAAATAAAATTTGATTGGGAGTTATTTCATAATGAAATAACACCCAAGAAAAAATTAAATATTGTCCAGAATATATGATATCCCCCAAAAAAGTATATGGAATTTTTTTAGGGCTTATTTCACTTTTATTTTTGGGCTTATTTCATTTGGGTGTTATTTCGTGGAGCCGAATGATTTCCGTTCGATTTTTTACAAAAATCTCAAACTAAAACTTGCGGAAATTAATCCCATTTCAAAAAAAAGGATTGTCTTTAAAGCAAATTGAAAGCTCCCATAAGTTTTCTGTGCAGTTTAAGTAAATTCTTCGAACAAATTTTTAAAGTTAAGCTATGGAATTTTTTGCAGAAAAATAGCTTCATTCCAGTTGAACAGTTCAAATTTCGAAACTGTCACAGTACTCTTCAGCTGTCATAAAGAAAAGTGCGGCATCTACAATTTTCAAAAATCGAAGCAAAACTCCTCACAATAAAAAGGCAATATTTTATGTAAAAGGGAAGAAATAATTATTAAAATTGTATTCTTCAGAAAAGAGAAGCTCAGGACAATACAAACTATAAGGTTATTTAAAAGAATTAACCAATAATTCAAAATCAGTTTCATAAAACACTGTACCAGTCGCTTTATTCTTGTCTGTTCCCCGATTTTATTCACTTAAAAACATTGAGAAAAGCCATATCTGCATCATTTTTCGCATCTATAAAGAAAATAATTTGCTTATTTTTCTAATTGAAAATATCATCAAAACCATCTTACATGATATATATGATCTATATATATGATCTATATTATTAGGGTTAAAGCGAAGATATAATAAATATGACTCAAATTCTTTTTTTAAAAAAAAAACAAACAAAAAGTGCGGCATATATGTACATGTAGATTCGGCATTTTTTACTCAATTTATGAAGATACTGCGTTTTATCCTTTAATGATACCTAAATTTTGTGTAGATACAACAATTTAGGATACAATTTCGGAAAAATTCGGGATTTTTATTTTACATTCTTAAAGAGGATGGATGAATAATTAGGAAAATACAATAAAATGAATTTTGATTTTCATGCTAGATGCCGCACTATTCCTTATAACGGCAATGTTCATCAAGCTAACGGAATAGTAAATCATGTGAAACCTAATTTCGGCAATAAAAAACTAACTGCATAGTGCTTCTAGATTTTGAAAAAGCATTTTATTCTATTTGGCAAAATGATATTGCCTTTGAAATAATAGAACGGCAACCGCTACTTTTGTGCCTATATAGGTAGCACACCCTCTAGTTTTAAAGAAATTTCATAGGGAGTCCAACAGGATACTGTCTTATGTCCACTCCTTTATAAAATTTTTTGTTCAGATATGCCCAAACACTCTTTATGTAATATTGCCACTTATGCAGATGACCCCAGAATGTCAAACAGTAGTAACGTCTTTACAAAGCGCTTTGAATGATAAGCCTCCCATTTCGAAAAATAGAAAACAAAGCTCAATGCTACACCGAAATAAAAGCTTATGATAAATTAACAAAAAACCTAGTATAATGTATAAGCTGACTTTGGCATTTTTCAGCCTCACAAGATCTTCATATAAGTGCCTAGTTTTTACATGTTAACTTGCCAATTTATATTTGGGCGATAAATTAACAAAATATTTGGTAATTTATACATTATTACAAAAAAAATGTATGTTTCAACAGTTATATAGTTTTTTTTCCGAGTTTTGGTTTTTTTTTCAAAGCGAAGCTTTTTACGCCTCGTTCTGTGATTTGCTTAAGTTAAATCGACACGACAGTTTTCTTTTTTCGACATCGTTTTTCTTAGAAATGTATGGCTTCTTTGTTGCTTGCGTTTATTACAACAAGAACATTTAATATCAAATATAAAAATCATTCCTACGCCCGCCGTGGGGACTAAGCCCACAAGCACCGATTAAGAGTCCATAACACTACCCATCGACCCAAACTCCTTTGTTACGCAGAGTTATTGATTCAATATTAATTACAACTAAAGCTATGCTGCAGCACAACACAATAATCTATTAATAGACTTTTGTTGTATGGCTATCAACAGATTATTGTGAAATACTGCATCTGTTAATATAGCATCTGTTAACATACACAGAAAAAAATCTTTACATAATATTTCTGAATTTCGTTCATAAAACCTTGATTTAGAAATATAAAAACGGATTCATGAAATTTTAGAAGAAATTCATATAATGTGAATAAAAAAAAAAAAAAATGGCCATTTTCAGCCCTTGAAAGGACCTTGGCCGAGCTCCTTATAATCAATTGTGTTGTGTTGTGTGTTGTGAAATGTTTGAACACAAATGAAAGAGAACTGAACCTTCAAGTTGTATGCCAACTCTAAACGGATTATTTTCTCAAGAATCTTTTAATGGTAGTTTTTACTCTCTGAGGTTTGCCATTGTCTGCAGTGAGGTAACGGCCGAACAGAAAAATTAATTCAATTGAAAAAACTTTCTGTGTTAGGTGGGATTCGCACCAGGGTGTATGGGCCACACACTCTACCAACTGATCATGATATCCTTTAAGAATGCGTATATAAATATTATGAATTGTGTTCATAAAATCTTGATTCAGAAAATTTAAGAACGGATTCATAAAATTTCAGAAAAAATTCATATTATGTGTAAATGCAATTCAGAATTCTCGTGAACTCGTTCAGAGGTATAATATTATTTAAGAATGCGTACATACATGTGATCTTAAAATTTTTTTTGTAATTTTTAGGAATGAATCTTAACATTCATTAATGTGGTTCATGCAAGAAATCATGTATAAAATCAATTAAATTTAATGTAATTAAATGTAATTAAATGTAATTAAATTTAAAAGAATTTTGGACACAAACAGCTCGGGCAAAACAAACTGCAAATATTTTACACTGCTACAAATAAAATACAAGGTTAAAAGAAACATGCGTGTAGTTTTTCATTTTAAAAAGAGAAGAAGAATAAATGCATAAGTATTATTTAAACAGTTTATATGAAAAAATACATCAATTTTTTGAATTCGTTCCGAAATGTTATGAATAAATTCTTAAATTTATATAAATTTCCATATGTATTATGATTTCGTTCAATAATATTATGAATAAATTCTTAAAATTTAGATAATTATTCCAGAAATAATGACTGTGCTCATAAATATTATGAATTAATACTTTAAATGTAGGTAAATATTCACAGATATTATTATTTCTTTCAGTAATACTATGAATAAATTCTAAAAATGTAGGTAAATATTCACAGTAATTATGATTTCGTTCATTACATGAAATAATAGGAACGCTGTTCACTGCTAGTATGAATCTGTACTCTGATGAAATATTATGAAAAATTCATAATATTTAGCAACAAATTCATAAAATCTATAAAAAAAATGTTCTATGTAGCTGTAGTTATATCTTATATTAAATTCATGACCGTGCGTAACAAGGCTGTTAGGATAGGTGGTTAGAGTAATGGACTATGAATCGAAGTATCCAAGATCGACTCCCACGGCGGCCAAAGAAATATTTTTTCTTTTCTTTTGGTTGATGTGATATTTTCTTTGGCAGGGTATCGAAGTTTTTGCTTTCAAAGCAATGCATTAAACAATAAATTGCTTGGGTGAATGAGCATAATTTTATAATTCCCATACAATTCTCTTTACCCAAGCCAACTTGGGTGATTTAACTATTGCTTTTTTTCTCAGTGTGTACTGACACTTTTGTGCGCAGTTCGATCCCCCTAAAAATGTGCATTCGTAAACTGGTTACAATGGTAAATCGAGATCTATGGCGTTTTTTTGTAAAAAATATACCGTAAGCTTCGTTACAAAAACAAAGGAATTTCATAGGAACCGAATTTATTAAAAAAAAATATTTTCTGCATTGTCTTTCCTTTCTTTCTTATTATTTAGGTGTGGAATTTGGTGTTAATTTTTCGATTCAAGCTAATATATTTTTTAACACAAGTACTGATCTTACTTTTATCAAAAAACAAAAAAGCAAAATTTCATAAAAATCTAACTACTACTTCTATTTATTCACCACTTTTGTATAAGCTCAAAGTACTGTGCCACAGCCAGGCTTCATAGTTTTTTAAAAAATTTTACTTTTTCATCTACTTGACTATCTTTTTGTTCCTATTCTGCACATTTTCTAGCACTTAAATCTCATCTTTTGAGTTATGCTCTTGAATTCACACCTTTGCTCAAACAGCAAATGCTCTAATCTGTGATTTTAAGCAGCTGATTTTACAAGAACGATATAAATGTTAACAATGAAATCCGTTATGTTGTAATACAACCGCACGTAGATACTAAAACCATTTGGACCTTCAGCATTATTGGTATATTATTGACCAAAACAGGTAGCTATCAAAATATGTATAGCTAACGATCACACCTCCACCAAACTGGCGCTAATACCCTCTTCTAAACATCATATTCCATAGTTGAGTGAAATTATGAGACGATGTAATCGAAAAATAAGGGTTCAGGTCTTAAAATCAGTGCCAAACACAGCGTTATCAGCAACGTAATCTTGTTTTGGTGTGATTCTGTTTTTGTCTTCTTGTTTTTATTGGAATTTGATGTTGTTGCTGTGATAAGGTTAACTGTTAATTGTGATTCTTGACTCAAATTCACACAGAGTTTTTATTATTACCATTGTTTGTTTGTTCTTTGTTCACTTTCACTCATAAATTTTGGTTGTAAATTTAAGAATGCGAGCGTGTGTAAGTGAAATATTGCAATTGAGCTGGTTGTTTGGCATATTAAACAGCCAGCATATCTTGCGTGATGATCAAATTTCTGGTAATTCTTGCTGACATTAACGATGATGTCTCAATTTACTGTAGATTCTATGAAAGTTGGCTGTTGATGTTAGCTAATTTGTTATGTGAGATGCGTGCTTTTGAATGGTATGGGTTTTGATTTTTTTTTTTTTTTAAGCACCATAATGTGGCAATATTGGCGCGAAATTTATGACTAAAACATACTTATGAAAAAAACACGTAGGTGGTGTGAGTAAATATTTAAAATTTCACTTGATTCTGCCAAAAGATACAGGCAGTTTTCAACAAATAAAACACAGATAGAAATACTTCTAGAAACTCTTAAAATTCACTACCAATTTATGAGCCGTAGATATATTGTTAGAAACAAGCATCGGCTATATCAATTGTTGATTCTTTTTTACTGCCTTTATCTCATTTTTATTTTACTCTATTCTTTGGCTTTGATTGATTAACCGAAACATCCTGAGGCCAGCAGACTTGTTTCCTTGTCTTGTGGCACTCATTCATGGATCTGTTTGTTTGTCTGTTTTTATCCTTGTTGTATTTTTTCTTATTTAATTTTTTTTTTTTTAAATGATTTTGTATTTCCCTTTATCAGCTGATTTAGTGCTGCTTCTGAGGATTTTTACCTCACTTTTTATGTCTTTTTTATGGTCAGTTTTCATTAAAGAATTTTTACTACTACGATATTGTTGTGCGAGTGAGCTCCTCTCTTGAGTGTTGATGTGTTGACAAGTAGAACGAACGTACTTTCACCATATAATCAACTATATCCTGATTTGTTTGGTATTTTTTGTACTATTTGTATTTTTTGCTTTTCATTTTGTTTCTTATCAGTTAAAAATAAATTCCTTTTTAACCTGTTTTCGAAAGGTTTTGTTTGACTTGATTTAATTATTCATTGAAATGGAATGTTAGGAATTGGTAAAGAATATTTTAGATATCTTAAAAGTAAGGAATCTGTTCTTAGTGTGCTCTTTAAACAAGAAAATGTTGTTAATCTCATATGAATATCATGCTAATTTAAAAAAAAAAAACTTACTTATGCAGCTCGATTCCGAAGTATCTTAAATTAGGGCCTTAGCTTCTCAGTTTTCACATTTCCAAACGATTTTTTTTTTTTAAAACTTATAAACAATAAAGATTTAATCTCGCATATATGTATCTGCATGTGCGAGAATCTTTCCATTTCACTCAAGAAGGATTTTTTTTTTAAATCACTATCAAAGAGCCGCTCCTCAAGCATATGTCAGCTGAGCTGGCGCCTAGTGTGGGTTCCTGTTCCTTAACGACCTACCACAGAGTCGAAATCTTGCATAATTGGCCAACCCTACAGCGTATATAAAATCATAATCGCTGAATTGAAACTAAAATGCAAAGAAGAAAAAAAAAACCCAACCAGAAACAATGCTCAACAATTAAATAGTAATTATCACAGTTTGCAACCAAATAAATATAAAGAAAATCAACCGCCAACAATAAAATGCCGACGATTCCTGCGTGTTGGAAAAAAGTATATATATATATATACTGCGTTTAAATAACAAAACAATAAAACAGCAAAACAACAAACAAACTCGTCAAAACGCCTTCGAAAAACAAAAAAAAAAAAAATATGTGTGCCGATGTGAACCACCAGCACGGGTGTAGATATGTAAGCACCTTCCCAATCGTGTTGATAACAACAGATAATATCCTTGGCAAGTTGAGGGCGCTGCTGCGGGCGTGTCATTAACTAAAACTGCCTTAATTTTCGTATGCCGAATGTTGCAGACTGAACGCTGATTAAGATGATGATGATGTTGGGGATGCTGGTGATGACGATGCTGCTGCTGCTGCGACTTTTATTGCTACAATCTTTGATTGCTTAACAACTTGACGATTGTTTCACTTCAACTGCTTATTATATTCTAGACAAAAAATTGGAAGCGCCACTTAAATTGAGCCCTGAGCTCTTAAATCAAACCAACAGCCGACTAACTGACTGAGCATGATATTCCGTCATTACCGTTAGTTAGTGCCGCTCAAACCAGCTGAATACAATGCAAAAAAGAGCTTGGAAAACAATTTATATTGAGCCCAATTACAATGCGTTAATGACGTCTGGTCCGGGACTTAAAGATGGATTATGATGTTGTGAATTTTTATATCAAAGGACTTTTGTTTGTCGGCAGCGGTGTTTGTCGGCTTGTAAACGCTTTGAGCGGCGGCGAATTCGTAGTAAAAGATTGTTAAACTTAACTCTGGCAATTTGGAGTGTGGATTTCTTCACATAGAATGTGTGTGTGTGTGATTTTAACCGCATTACTGGAAGTATTTTTTTTTTTGCTGATTATAAAATTTTGTAGCTTTACCCAAAAATTGGTGTTGTAGCATTTCAGTAGCTGTTGTAAAGCTTGAAAATATTTTTAAAAAACAAACCTAGTATCACTTGAATAATTATTTTGTTACTACCCTATAGGATCAAACTAACTTGTTTTTAAAAACGACTAACTAAAAAACTAGTTTAAAATAAATCAGTATATGAACTACTTTGAATTATATTAAGGCGGCATCTACTTCAATTCTAAATAGATTTTATTGCACTATATATGAATAATTGAAATACTACTTAAAAACAAGTGATTGATAAACTACTTTGAATTATATTAAGGCGGCAACTACTCTGATTTTGACATGTTTTAATTGCAAATTTTTATGAGATTACAAGTTTATATAAATTTAACCTTGTTATTTCATCAAATATTATTAACTTTAGGCCATCAGTTAATAATATTTAGTAATAGTTTTCAATTGGTTGTTTTAAAGTAATTAAAAAAATAATTTATATATAACTAATTTAACAAGTATTTGAAAATACTAACAATTGACTTATTTAGCGGACATCACCATACAAAATACGTTAGTTCGTTCTATGGAAAAAAGTCAGAATATCAACTAGTTGTGTTTGACAAAAGACTACTTTATCAACTACTTTTAAATTAGTTGATTTTCCTACAGGGTACCTCTACGTCGTATGATTCGCATACCACCAATGATAATGATAGTGATAGTTATGTTACTGCATCTCCAAACAAATTTCAGTTTATGCAGTTAAGTGAATTGGATGTAGCTCGATGCATAAGCAAAATTAAATCGTATGCAACTGGGGAGGATGGAATTTCCATTAGATTTGTTAAACTAATTTTACCTCATGTCCTTAGTCCGCTTGCCCAGATTATAAATCACTGTTTTACAAATACCCAGGGACCCTAAATATGGTGAGGTTAAAAAAAAAATGTATTTTCAAAAAACAAAATTTTGGGGTGGGGTGGGATCAAGTTATGCCACATCGGGGTTAAGGGTACGGAAAAAGGTGAAAATGTAGAGAAAAAACACCCGTAACTACTCAAGATTTGCACCTAGAGAGGTAAAATGCATGACGAACCCCCATTCATTTTTCTTTCCAAACATTTTTGCTAGACATACCTACCCCCTATCTCTACCCCCTTAGGGAGATACCTACGAAATTTAAGAATTCAGCCCTGCCCGCGCCTTGGGTGCGTCCAGAGGGGTAAAATGTGAGACCAACCCCCATTATTTTTTCCTCCCCAATATTTTTTCAGAACATACTTATCCGTTATCTCTACCCGTTATTGATGTTTTTATATATTTTTAAAAAAATCGACCTCAATTACTTTTTCTCTCCAGAACATACCAATCTCCTATCACCAACCCGTAAGGGGGCTACCATACAAATTTTTGATTTCTATACATATTATATTTATACCTGACTCTGCAGAAGGAAACAAATTGATCGACTTTCTGTAATCATCACATATGATGGAAATAAGCAACTGTTAGGCGAGCCGAAGATACCGCCAGGTACAGGAAAAGACAAAAAAATTGCGGAGGTCATTAACGGGCTTTTGATTGATTGGAAAATCGTTGACCGCGCTCAAGCTATTTCGTTCGACACCACGTCAACAAATACTGGACAGTTTCAAGGTGCTTCAGTATTGCTTGAGCAAATTTTGAAATGAGATCTTTTGTATTTGCCATGCAGACATCATATTTACGAATTGCAATGAAAAGAAGTGGCGGCCGTGGCGTAGAGGGTAGAGTGTGTAACTCTTACGCCAGAGAACCCAGGTTCGAATCCTCCATCTGACACAGGAAATTTTTCAATTGAATTATTTTTTCTGTTCGGCCGTCACCTCTCTGCAGACAATGGCAAGCCTCAGAGAGTAAAAACTGCCATGAAAAGCTTCTTGAGAACATAAGCCGTTCGGAGTCGGCGTAAAACATGTAGGTCCAGTTCTCAAACATTTATGTGCAAACATTTCACATCACACACAACCCAACTGATCATAAGAAGCTCGGTCAAAGTCCTTTCCTGGGCTGAGATGGCCATTTCGTTTTTTTTTTTTTTAATAAAAGAAGAGTTCGAAGCTAAATTTGGAAAAACGTCTGACCCAAGAGTGTCTATGCTTTCCGTTTCAAAGAAAAATGGGACAATATAAAACACAAACATTTCACTCCAGGCATAAATGACGATGAAGTTGCATCCAAAATACCAGTTCAAGTCAAAAATGTAATCAAAACGTTTTGCTTGGCTCAATTGACTGAAAAATATCCCAGAGACGACTACAAGGAATTTCTTGAAATTTTTCTTTTGTTCCTTGGTCAGGGTCTGTTAAAATATTATTTCAGTTTACCAGGACCCATCAGTCATGCTCGATGGATAGCCAAAGGTAAATACTGCACAAAAATGTTTTTGTTCCGAAAATATCTATAATATACTTAGACGAAGAAGAATTGAGTGGACTTCGCGATGTTTGCATTTTTGTCGTGACACTTTACCTGAATGCTTGGTTTAGCAACACCGGAGCAATTTTAAATCAGGATTTGAAATTTCTAAAGGCGGCTGCTGGTTATGATTCAATTGACTGTGTCACAACAATTGTTGAAGAGATTCTGTTAATTCATCACTATGCGACTTTTTCAGTCTAATGATGGAGAAGATCAACTGAGCTGCTGATCTGAGGCAATGCGGCACCATATCTGTAAAAATGTTATGCTGCTAGCATAATAAAATACGCTCATATTCTGTAAATTGAATAAAAAGTCAAGTTGCCTGGGATAACAAACTACTATATGTGACAGCTAAGGGTTAAATTAAATTAAGCGTATAACGCAATATTTTTTTAAAAATATTGTACCTTAATGCATCTCAAATCGACTGAAAACAAAAAAAAAAAATAATTTTTCGATAGTGACCACTTATTTCAATTACATTTGGTCAAATTTATGAGAATTGAAGCTAAAAGAATGATCAAAATTGTTGTTGAATGTCAAAGTCAAAGTTTTGACTTGATAATAATATATATCCATCAGTTTTGAAAAATTGTTTCAATATCTTTATTGTTGCCAAATTGACTGACAAAACATTATCTAATATGAATTGTAGAAAAACACTGGGTATTTCCGTTTTTTAAAGGATAAGATGTTAAGGATTCGTATTAACAAAAGTATAGGAAACTACCACTGTTGCCCTCCGCTCCTCTTATGCTCTTAAAAATTCGCCGTATGTGGGCAAATCCCAGCGTGTCGGAAGTTTAATTCGTACGCTTCTTTTAAAAATTTTTTACACGATCCACAAATATATTTGGGATAAGTGTATATTATCGAAAAGCTATCTATTGGTATAGTAAAAAAACAACTAAAACAAATTTTTCTTGAACTCATATTTATAAAAAAATTTTTAATTTAAACATGCGTTCGGACGTTTCCCGTAACGGAAGTCATTTTGGAACTAAGATCTTACTATGCCTAGATCTGCGAATTTATCAGCGGTATAAAAAAGTCAGAAGACAATATTTTTTACAAATTTAAAAAGCTTTCAGAAAAGCCATACGTCGTCTTTATCAAGAGCAGAGTGAGGTCACAGTATATTATTTTATGTGTTCGGACGTTTCATGTCGGACGTTTCAGATTTTTCCATTGTGTATATATTGGGTAACTAAGTAACTAAGGAATTCAGTAATTAAGTTATTAAGAAAAAAATTTAATATGTTGTTCTTTCCTTTCCTCAATCATTTCATTATTATATTTAGCCAATACCTTCTATTTTTAACAAAACAAAAACATTTACGAAACATCTAATAAACATTTACTTAAACGTAAAACTACATTTGTGAAGCGGGCAATTTGACCATCAAGGTAAATGAATTAATGTATAAATTGCTTAAATAAATACAATTTAAATGTTTCTCCAGGATCATATCCTAAAATTATAAGGTTTTAATAACTTTTAATTTTTCACCATTTTTGTTATTTGTCCATATACTTACGGGGAATACTTACAAAAATAAATCTGAACCTGTAAGGACAACTTTAATTTAAAAAAAATTCAGCCTTATTTAAAAATGAACACACACTCATTAAAAATTAAAAACCTTAAAAAAATGCCAATAAATGACCCCGAAAAGAAACACATAACTTTAGCGCTGGGTGGTCACTTTGGGGTTATGAGAATCAAAAGAGAAAAACCTTAAAAAAAAATGTCAACTAAAATAAAGTCAAACATCAAAGAAGCCAACTTAAATAAATCTGTTAAGAGAAGAAAAAAAAGCCGAAAAAAAGATAAGAAAAATATTAAGACACAAAAAAAAATGTTAACAAAAATTAACAAGCCCTCAACAACAGCAACAACAACAACAACAGTGACAACAACTTTACAAACAAGGCTCATAAAATATGGTACCATTATGCATTCGGCTATCATGGACAGTTTTCGGCGTAGCAGCAGCAGCAGCAGCGTGCAGCATGGTTTACAACGCACAGAGGACCACCTCGATTAATTTATTCAATCACCTACAACAGCGCCGCCAGCCAGCCAACCAGTCAGTCAGCCAGTCAGTCAGTCAGCCCTCCAGCCAACCAAGTCAGGCTTACCATAATTTTTGTCGCTTTATAAATGTTGTTCGACTGCCGTGAAAGAACCATTCGGATCATATGGGCTGCTGGTGTCGGATTAAAGAGCCAGTGCCTGCTGTTATTGTTGTTGGGGCTGATAGTGGTGGTGGTGGTGGTGGTGGTGATGGTATAACAACAGCATCACCTGATATGCCACAAACATGCAGCGCGAGAATCTTATTAAGGGCAACAATTTACCGCGCGTCGCATTTTATCGCATTAATGGTACCAAACACGCATTTTCATAAACGCACCGCCGCATCTGACCGGCTTGGCTCTTTGTGGACATTCATCTATACAACCAACTCAAACAGCCAGCCAAAGGAGTCTCAGCCATAAAATGAACAACCGCTCTGCTTACCTACCGTGCGTGTGTGGCTTAAAATTTACACCTTTCTTTATGGTCTGTATTTATATTTTTTTTTTCTCTCTGTTTTCATCTTCTGGGTATCATAATTTTTTCTTAATTCAATTAAGCCAACAAGAAAGAGTTACACCAACAAGTTGTTGTCATTTCGGCCAAACATAAAGCCATGAAGTGCCTAATAAGCTGAGAATCGAACGAAATAAAAAAAAAATTAAAAATTAGCTAGCTATCTAGATATTTATATAAAAGTACCCAAAACGATGATAAATTTTTTTATTTATTTTTTTTTGAGCCAGGCCACAGCGCTTTATGAGTCGTAGCTGTGCGCAGCAGCTAGCACTGAACACCCACTGTCATTCGTGTGTGTATATCTGACTTAGATTTTTACCTCTAGTTCTCTTGGCTTTATATCTGCATTCTTGCTATTAATGTTGTATAAATGAATTAAGACATTAAATGTACCGACAGAAAGAAATGGCTAGGCTCTTGCTAGCAGCCAAGTTTATGGTTATAAAGATTGTGTAGTGAAATTATCTGGTATGTCGTGGGCTGAACAAACCTCTCAATTAAAGATTGATTTTGTAATCATGCCTTTATTTAATATCAATTTTTTTAACACAATTTTTTCCTGTTATTGTGCTCTAGCACAAATATAACATTATTAAACTTATTTCATAAAAATCGACTAAGTACTTTTGGAGTTTACCTGGATACAAATATTTGCACTTCAATTTTATATAATAGTATGGATTTAATTTTTTCATTCTGTTTAATTATAGAATATCACAATATAACCCTTTTAAATGAGAAATAATGCAAAGTTCAACGAAATATTCTCTTATTAAATCAACATTTTCTTAATAGTGCAAGCAAAATTTTCATCTGAGTTATGAATAACGTTTCAGGATTAATGCTCATAATCGTTCTTATATTTTGGTTATTTCTCTACTTCAACCAAGCCAAAGCCTTTTTTTTCTATAATCTTTCAATATTGACAAAATTCAAATCATAAGCTCAAAAATCTTTTAAGTTTTGTTATAATTAAAGTTAAAGCTTTAATAAAATACAATAAAAGCAAGATAAAGGAGTCTTGGAAAATCCACTCGTTAAGCCAAGCCACCACCAAGGGTTGGCTCAACACTCAGCAAGCAAACTCATTTAATTTATAACTTTACCTTTTATATCCCACAGAAAAAAAGCACAGAAAAAAATGCTATGTTCACCATCTCAAAAGCGGAAACAGCCGAAAGGATATTGCATTTTTAAGACTTTACTGCCATAAACTTGCAAGTAATTAGTTTTTCACTTCCGCCGCGTTCTAAATTCATGACTGACCAGCTGACAGAACTGACCAGCGCTAGCTAAGTGGCTGAATGCATTGTGATGATGTTGTGTTTGTCCGGGTGTGCGTGAGTGTGTGTGTCTGTGTGAGCTTTGCTGTTGATGCTCATGCATTTGGTAGAGGACGTTAAATGGACGCACAACTGAATACGTGTCCGCAGCTAAAGGCAATCCGTTAAAGCGTCTGTTGCTGCATGGACCAGAGTGTCGCACAAGGCGCAAGTTGTTTTTTTTTCTCTATGATATTCTTTTTATTTATCTTGCATCCTGGCTGACTGATTTCGGTGTGTTGACTGTAGCGCACTAGCGGAACTTCATTATGACTTCCGGTTTGCAGCTCTTGATCAACGTGCTGAAGTTTAAACATTACAGTTTTTCGTAACTTTTTTGTTCTTTTTTTTTTTGTATTTATTCAGTTTTTTTAATCGTTTTTGGCTTAAATTTTAATTTATTCCATTTGCCGTAAACTCTTTGCGGGTTGACCGCACCGCTTGGACAGCATTTCTTCTAATCTAATAATTTTATGCTCTTCGCTTTTGTGCTCCTCCAGTTCGTTGTTTTTTTTTTTTGTGTGTGTGTGTGTGTGTTTGTGCACCATGTGGAGTTAGTTTAATTAAATTAACGCAAAGTTTATACAAATTTTTAACTGTGCTTAATTGCCATGAAAAACTAACAATAATACTGACAACAACAACAGCAACAGCAGCAAGAAGTTCAGTTAATTGTTTTGTGAAACCTTTAACCGAGTCATTCAAAATTTGTATCTTCAAATGTTGCTTAGCTTCCGCTAGACGAATTCACCCGATAGACAAAAGACATCAGTTTGCAAGAAATACACACACACACATAGTTTTTTTTTCGAAATCATAAGCGGAAAATTGCTCTGACTTGCGTTACGATTTTAAATGTGGTCATTGTGTAAGTTGGCCAAGATTAAGATCAACAGTTAAGACACACAGCAGTTTTTAATGGGGGCAATGAAATCGCTGAACGCCTGGCTAACTCACTTGGTTGACGGTGCGTCAAGACTTGCAAAATATTTTTGGAGCAAGCGGCCGAATTATATTTTCGTATTTTTCTCTTATATATTTCATAGATATTTTGTCAGCGACTTCAGCGTCAATACGACAAAAGCATTCCTCTAAGAAATTAGTTCGCATGCTTTTGCAAAAGTCAGCCAAACACTACTTTAAGTGGATGGGTTGTTTTGTTTATGAATTAATGGCTAGATTAATAAATATGAACTGGATGAAGAATGTGTTTGCATTAATTATGTTTGAAGGCATAACACAATGACTTCAATTTTAATTAGTTAATTTGTTGTTTCTCAAATCATTTCAAACCATTTTTTTTTCACAAAAATTAATTAAATTACCAAAACTTCAAATGTTTATATGTGCAAAATAATGATTTCATATAAATTATTGTATAAATCAAATAATTCAAGATAATAATTTTTATTATTAATATGGAATCGTGTCGCCTTCATGAATCTTCACTAGCTGCACCCGCAGAGGCATAGATTCCACTAGTTTTTGTAGTGTGATCGTATCGATTTTCTCCCATTCCTGCACTATTGCATTTTTTAGGTCTTTAAGGCTGTCATATTACTTAGAATACTCAGTGATTATACCCCAGATATTCTCTATGGCAGTGGTGTCCAAGCGAATTTGTAATAAGGACTTTGGCCATGGCCATCGTCCATCCATGGCCATGGATCGGGAGAGATCGGGGTTTTCCGTATCATAAATACTTATGGTTATTGTCGCCTCATTGATACTTATCCTACTTACCGAAATACTTATATTCGACACAAGCAGTCGAATCGCTCGGCTCATCTACCACAGATATGAAGCAGAGCGCAGTAGAGCGCAGCATTGAAAACTGAGCGAGCTTTTTGTAATTGTTTTGTGCGTTTTTTTTCTGAGCATTTAGACAGCAACAGAAAAAGACGTGTTTCTTTTTGTTTTTATCTTACACTGTGAAAGCAGCGCATGAGGTAAAGTTGTTGAGGCTTAAAAAAATACACAGCTTTGATAGTTTGATGCTTTAATTAGGAATTTTTTCATTTATTTCATAACATTTCATTTTCTGCAATCAGCAATTATTATTAAATTTGTAAAGTATTTATTTTTTTATTTTTCTGTCACCTTTAGTTGCCATATGACATGCGCATAGTTTAACTTATACTTTGCTGTTTTTTTTTACGTACAACAAGTCTTTGTTTTCGTTTTGTTTATGTTTAACAGAAAAAAAAATTACATGCGTTAGTTGTTGTTGTTTTCTTTTCCCTAGAGTGCATCAATAAAATACAAACGAGTTTTCGAGAAAAACAAACAAAAAAAATAAGGGCTGACAGTGCTCAGAGAGGTTGGCAGAGAGAGAGAGAGAGCAGTACTCAGAGTACACTCAAAATACATCCGGATCAAGCGCCTTTGTAATAAACTAACTCAACGCACTCATTGAAAACGGTTCGAAGTGGTTCGGATCACGCCGCGCTCGGATATAAGAATGTACGTATACCCGAAAATATGCTAATGAGCCGATTGCTTATAACTATTTTACATATATCATTGAGTCTGGATAGAGTTGAAAAGAGCAAGAAACTCGGATATGATTTGAGTATCCGATTTCAGTCGGATACTCATTGCAGTTCTCTGGCCCACACTATGAGCGATCTGCCTTCGTGGTTACGCTTAAAGTAGGTCTTTCGTGAATATACCTCCAATACTTGTGATGGCCATTTGGGCCATCCAA
Organism: Coremacera marginata; assembly: GCA_914767935.1. Taxonomy (NCBI): domain Eukaryota; kingdom Metazoa; phylum Arthropoda; class Insecta; order Diptera; family Sciomyzidae; genus Coremacera; species Coremacera marginata. The sequence continues at coordinate 18,839,388 of OU612047.1, forward strand.
GTTGAATTTTTTTCCATCGCTAAAGCCGATATTTTCGAAATCATCTTCCCAAAATTTGTACTTTTTGTAAAATTCAAGACGTTAATTTTTATGCTGCTACGTTAGTTTTAGTTTCGATAGTTTCGCCTCATAGTGCAGCCCTAAATCCTGTCTCATATATTGTTGTACACGCTCTCTATTGACATGAAGACCTATTTCTACTTTTATTATTCTGCAACTCACGTTATCGTTAGTAACAGCTGATTGTGACGTTTGGTTGGCTGGTGCTCGGCCACTGCGCTTGTAAACTCCATTTTAGAAAGTTTCCAATTGCATTGCGATGTCTATTCATAGCTTAAGATATTTGGCCAATTTTCCAACAGATAGATGGCTTTATTAATCTGTATCTCGAGATGTATAGGTGTGATGAGTTACTCTAAATGGCGTAAGACGGATAAAATTGTATACTATAAAAAAATTCTTAAACAGTTTTGTGATTGCTTGACTCAGTTTTGTTTCAAAGATGGACACCAGCAAATAGAAAATACGCCAGAGCTTATAGTTTTTCTTCGATAAAGGCGAAAATGCACGCCAGGCAGCTGAAAATGTGAATAGTGCTTATGGTCCTGCCTTATGTGCTTATGGTGCTTAATGACTGTAACAGCCAATCATGCTCAATTTAGGTTTCGCCGATTCCGTTCCGGTAATTTTGATGTCAAAGATGCATCACGCTCTTAAAGGCCAATTGTCGAAAATGTCGATTAAATCCTGGAAATCGTTGAGTCTTACTCGAGTTCAAAAGCTGAGCATTGCACAAAAAATCACATCGGACCACTTGAATAAGGCTGGATACCAAAAGACGTTCAATATATGGGTGCCACACGAGTTAAAAATGTCATAGACTGAATTTCCAACTGCGCATCGCTACTGGATCTCAACAAAGTCGACCCAATTTTGAAGCGGATGGTAACGGGTGATGCAAAGTGGGTCACTTACGACAAAGTGGGGCACAAACGAAAAAGGTCGTAATTGAATCACGGTATGCTGCCGCAAACAGTGGCCAAGCCAGGATTGACGGTCAGGAAAGTTTTGCTGTGTGTTTGGTGCGATTTCCACGGAATTATCTAATATAAGCTGCTCCCCTAGGGCCAAACTCTTGATTCGGACCTGTACTGTCAGCGCTTGAACCGTCTGAAGGAATCAAAAGCTTTGGCCAATACGAGAGGAATTGTGTCCCATCAAGAAAACGCACATGATTAGGAAATTTTTATGCTCCCACCTTACAGACCGTACCTGGCACCAAGTGATTACCACCCATTCCTGTCTACGGTGTGAATGATTTTTTCTGGTAAAACATTCACCTCAAGATAAACTTGTAAGAATCAACTATCCTAGTATTTTATCAAGAGGTAGGAAAGTTTCTCTGAAAGAGGCATAATGAAATTACCTTAAAAATGGCAACAAGTTATCGAACAAAACGGTGCATATATGAACTAAATCGGATCATTCTAACTATGCTCAATAAAGCCTTCAATTTCATGCAAAAATAATGGATATTTTTTAACTACACCAGATATTTTATAATTGTATTTGAAAATTAAATGGTTGTCTTTGTTTTTGAGACATGTCTATCAACAATTGTGAGATTAGATCAATTTGAACCTGATATCCTGCTTCGTCTTGTCACACTGATAAATATATTGCCATCCAAGGAGTAGTCTTATATTGATCAACACAGTTAGTCATCACTAACAAAACAAAATCAGCTCTTCATTTGAAAGCCATTTTTTGAAAACTAAAGTTTTTTTAGTTATGTGCACAAATTTGTTCTTAAGTAAAATAAACAATGGGTATTTATTAGAAAGAGCAAAGTGTGACGTAGAAAAATGTATATTTATATACCAATCAATATTAAATTAAAACTCACTTCTTCGTTCTGGCTGATATCCTGACTATGCCCATACTTTTGAACCATAACATTTACTTGCAATTATCTTAAAATTGCATCTATCTTTTACATACAACATAAAATTAATTCATCAGCATCTTAAGCATTCCTCATTAATTAAAACTTGAAAAAATATGCCTTTCATTTCTTAATTTGCACCTCTTAAGCGCAACATAACATTTACAAAAGAGTTAAAACAAAGAAATATATACTCCTCATACAAGCCTCTTGGCAAACAATAGCACACCCATTTTTACCACCTCCTCCTACCATATTTTTCTTTTCTTTCCATTCATTCATTTTTTTCTTAACAAAAGGAGTTAATTACCGATTTAACAGCCCCCTTTAAGTGCGCATCCCTCGAGTCTAATTAATAAAAAACATCAACACACTTTTAATTAAACCCACCTCATTCCATACACTTGACCAAACCAACAGCACGTTGTCGGCTATAGCCAGGCTATTGTTTCATTCTTAATTTGGCTAAAATATTTTTAAAATTATTAAGACTAAAGCAGCCCAACAACTATAACAACAACAACAGCTAGATGGTTTGGTTAAAAGTTCTTAACATGAGCAGAAACATTCCACAAAGCCTGACGACGTTGGCTAAGAAGAAGAATGCATGTTGATGGTCAGATGCTGGCTGGATTTAAAGTTATTAATTATGGGTCGTTGTTTTGGATTCAGACGACTGAAGCTTGTTCGAGTTGATGCCTGTGAAATAATAATTATTGGGATGTGGTAAGAATTTAAAATGCCTTTAGAATTTGTGAGAATTAAACAAGGACTACATTTAAAGAACACTTTAAATGGAGTATGAGTCCGAAGGTATGTTGGAAACGTGTGGCAAAAAATGTGCATTCTTATGATTTTTAACAAAAAATTAAATAATTTGTGCATTCTATGTAAATATGAAATAAAAAAATGATAATTATTATATTTTAGAGATTTTTTTTGTAATTCATATGTATTAAGAAAAGTTGTTATTTTAAACAAAAATTCTGATTTGTAAGATAATTAAAAGGCTAATTAAAAAATAAATACAATTTTAATGTAACTTTTAATGTTAAAGAAAAGTGTTTTCTGTAAGGTAACTGCTAACACTGCCTTACAGCCAATATGTACAATGAATGCCACTGTCCACACTGTCCACTCATGTAAAATCGATGGTTAATTCCGAAAATATTTTTTTTTTCTGTCACAACGTTTTCGAGATATTGCCCACTGAAGTTTTTTTTTGCAAAAAAAAAAATGGTTTCACTTAATTCCATATATCTCCCGAATCAACAACAGTAATCAAACAAATGATATATAAAAATTAAAGCTGATAAATGCTGACTTCCTACAAACAATGCCTACTTCAATTTTTGAACGGACTGTTAGTTTTGGCGGAATAAATTCATTTTTCGAGTGATTTTCATTTTTTCACAAAAATTTCCAATTTTTTAACCCGTGCCCACCAGAGATATTTAACCAAAGTCAGCAAAATTAAGCAAATTTCTCAAAACTCAAAATTTTAAGAGGCTGTCAACGAAAAAGTTGATGAGTCAGAATGTTCAAAAATTTATGTTTCATACAACAAGCTCAAATGTACCTTAGAAAAAAAATGTATGACTTCAACTCACTACTTTCTATAAAAAACAAAATTCTTAAAGTTGCAAATATCACGTTTTGAACAAAAAAATATAATAATTTTTTTAATATGAAGAAATTATTCCATAAGCATTTTTTATATGTCAGATTAAGCATTTTTTATATGTCAGATTAAAGGTCTAAAGAATGTTCATATTATGATTTTTAATTCATCATTCTATGTATAATAGAAGCTAAGTAATATAAGTTACCACAAACGCCTATATCGCTATAGGTAGCAGAGAAAATATGGCTGTTATTTTGAAAGAAGAACAAAAAAAAATTTTTGTAGCAGTTCTGAGATTCAAATTCATTGGGCAGATTTTAATAAAAATATCAAATTTTTTAAAATGGTCGAGCAACCAACTTTCGTTTTTTGGAGCACTTCATATGGACTGACTCATTGTATTTAAAATTGCAAAATAACTTTCAACTAATTACTTACATTGAATCTATTTTGCTTCACGTTACTGTCGTAATCTTATTTACAATTTTTAACTCACAAGTGGCTGCGCTAAATCTTAATTCGATTTAATTTCACCAGCACACATCGTTTTGAAAACGTAAAGAATAACCGATATTGAATTGCAGAACACCTCTATTTCGGTAGAATTGCATGTTCGAAAAAATTCAATTGTATCGAAATGCAGAACACCTTATAACGTTTTCAATTTCGATATCGATCAAATCAATTCGATATCAATTTTGATATTGAGATGCAGAACAGAGAACTGCACAAGCCTACTTGAAATTCAAGCTTTTTTTAAGTACTTGAATTCAAGTATGTATCCAAACTTGAAAAAGCGAGCTTTGGCCTGCTTATAAAAATACCAAACAATTACAAGTCATATCCAAGCTTTTTCGTTGGCTTGCTTGTTGAGGCTTACTATGTCGGGTAAGAAAGTTGAAAACCTTGAAACGTTCGGCAAAAGCTTGTAAGCTCGCAAGTATCCAATTAGTTGAATTTAAAGCAAGTATTCGAAAAAATTCAATTAGCTTGTTTAGGAAAATCTGAAGCGTATTAAGACTTTAAAGGCTTCTGTGGACTCCGTGGTTGGCAGTTTTAGGGGGTAGCTGATTTTGAAATTGATGTAAAAATTTAAAATTCAAGATGGCGAATAGAGTTGCCACCATGATTTTTTTTTTATTTTTGCGAATTCTTGTTATTTTGAATTTTTGACAACGGATTTGATTTCGAATCTAATATCACAGTTTTAAAATTTAAGATAAAGGATAGGCTTTCCAACTAAATTTTCACCATAGTGTTGCCTCCTAGTAAAATGAATTTTTAAGAGTTTAAACACAATTTAACAGTGTTAGGGGGTCGCTGACTTCGAATCTGTTGTCAGAATTTTAAAATTTAAGATGGTTATTAGTGTTGCCACCTAAAAATTTTTCATTTTTACGAATTCGGTGCTGGAGCGAACAATAGGTAAAAATAGGCCCCCCATTTGCTATATTTTTAAGGGGGTCCCGAAACACGTGTTTGACTTACAATTTGACTTGCAGTAGACAGTTAAACACGTGTTTCGACGTGTCCTCACTAAAAATGTAGCAAATGGGGGGATGATAGGCCCTCTATTTGTGCGTCTCAGAAATGCTTCCCCCCTTATAAAGCCCCAAAAAATGGTTGATTCTTACCTATCTTGCTTCCCCTTCGAGATATGGAACTTTTTCTACTTTTTCGAAGATTTTTCGAGGATTTTTCGATATATTTAAATTTTAGGTAGTTCCATATCTCGAAAGGGTAGCAACATAGGTAAAAACTAACCATTTTTTGGGGGTTGCTAAGGGAGGAAGCATTCTTGAGACACACGAATAGAGGAGTCTATGTGCCCCCATTCGGCATATTTTTAGAGAGGGGCCGAAACATGTGTTTGACTTACAATTTGACTTACAATGGACAGTTTCATTTATTACGTAAAATTCTGAGAAATTTGCACTCAAAGTTGAAATTTGGTAATTTCAACCTATTGATTTCTTCTTCACACGATCACAGCTCGGAAACGGTTAAGTTAGTGGGGTTTGTTGATATACCGTTTACAAAGGTGATTTTATTGCCTTTAAAATGAGCTATCAAAATAGGTTTTATGTGAGTTAGTTTTTCTGCTAGAAACAATAATGTTAATCAAAATCGTGAAATACTAATTAATCCTATAGCTCCTAAGAATGTGATAATAGACCCCGCCCCCCTCCCATACGATTTTTTTCTCAACTTGACATAACCTTTCACCTCCGTAAATTGTTGCACTCAATTGCGCGACACCCTGCATAGTGCACAATGAGCGTGGTGTCGAAAAAAGGGTCAAATAAAAGTTTTGAATATATTTATTATTTTCCAATATAGTTGCTGGGTGTAGCAATGCACACCGGGTATAAGCTAGTATTTAATAAAAAAATGGATACTAAAAATAATTTTCGTTTTTTTTTTATTATTAAATTTGAAAAAACGCCCCAACTTTTTTCTATAGAGTGCCTTAAGATAAATGTAAATATATTTATTTGAAATATTAATGTAGTTATGATTAAGAAAATTTTTAAATATCAAAACAAAAACTGGTAATTTTTATTTTAAACTCAAAGGCTAAGTCGAATTTTTCTTAACCCATTATGGACTGACCCATGTTCCCGTTGAGCTAGAATGATTAAACTTTCCAAAAATATTTGGTTTGGTCTAATTCCGAAAAAAAAAATTAAAAATCGAGTTGCCACCTCGAGATTTTTAATTTTCAAGTTGAAAGATATTGAACGATATCCTACAAGCAAAGTCGAGCATTTTGCGTCAATATTGATCACAATAATTTCCACAAAAAATATACAAAAACATAACGGGAGCCGCGTATGTCAGTCAAACATTATAAAAATTCACAAAAGTTAAATATAAAGCCTAAGAAGACGATCGTATACGAATAATATTTTACTTTATTTTTTTATATATCTTATAGGTTTAAAATTGAAAATAAAAAAAAATGGAAAATTCCCAAATTCCACAAGCTTAAAAATGTAAGTAAACGTAATTGTTCAGCCTTGAGCGAAAACAGGTCGATTAAATAAATTCTTAAAATTTTATATTCTTTTTGGAGATCATTAAATTTTTTACTGTATGACCTCCAGGTTAAGAAAAGTAAACCGTTGCGTATACGCAAGGCTGGACAAAAATGGGTTAAGCTCGACTTCAGCTTTCAATCAAAGATAGGCTAAAAGTTGAGTTTAAGATAGATTCGACTTAGATTTTCTTTATTGTGACAAATGTTCTTCTTTTTCTGAGTGCACTGAAAACTCTTTCAAACTTAAAACTTTTCCTAGGAAATATTGCATAAGCAGCCTAAACAGTATTTGTTATAAGGCAATAATATTTTATCCACTCGATTTTTATAATTTTAACTTAATTATTCTTAATTGCTACTATAAGCATGGATATTTTCTTTGCCTTGGGGTTGGTTAGCACATGCATACCAAGCTTTTCGCCCGACTATCTTTTCTCACGCTTTGCCCGGTAATTCAATGATAGTCATAAATATCCTTCACAAAAAGCTGACAACAACGTTTAATCGCCAGCTTATGCTCGAGATTTGTAATTATTTCGCCAAGTGCAGCAAAAGCAGCTAGGCACTAGCTAGGATCAACGACAAAACGACTAACAACAAGTCACAGCAAAGTGTACCGCAGTGACCGGGGAAAAAAAAGCTTAAATTAAAATTACACCCCGAGGCTCTAAAACAATGCGGCTGTCTGGGATGCTGGAATGTGATGGCATGCATTGGGAATGCAACGTAATTCAGGGGAAAAAAAGGAACTGACGCTGAAGTTGAAGCAGCAACATAAAATCCATTAAATAGGCATATTTTGTGGAATGAAATAAAAGTAAAACCAGAACTTGAAATGTCTGAAACTTTTCGACGCCATTTTTATTTAACAAATATGTAATAACAAACATTAAAACCTCAAATCGGTTGGGGAAAAAAACAAAATAAAAACTAAATAAATGCAAAGCTCAGACAGCAGCAAACACCGGGGCAGTGGAAACCAAAAGCAGCAAAAACAGATGCGGCCAGCCAGGTAGCAGATACAAGTTATGAACAGCCACCACCACCAACATCACCACCACCAGGCTGAACTCCGTGAATCAGCTCTAATTTAAAGTAATTGGCACAAGTTTTTCATTTAAATTCATGTTGATTTCATAGGCTGCTCTTTTATTTTGTAGCGCTTTTTGGAATTTTTTTTTTTTTTTTAAATTTGAGTTTCAGTTCTAAAAAATTTTAATCGATTTGCGTATTGTACGTAACCATATCCCTGCGTCACCATCAGCTGCAGCATCACCCAAACGATCACCCAAAAGTAGGCGTTTCTGAACTGAATGGAAAATGTATGTGTTGCATTCCAATAAAGTAGCCGTAAAGAGCTCTCTTATAATGCGGCCAAGAAGAAAAAAATGCGGCTAAGACAATAATAGCCGCTGTCGAATGCGCTTCCAAAATCGCTGGGAATTTTTTAAAAAACGACGGTAGACAATAACAACGACGACGACGACGACGACGCCGACTCATATGGGCCAGCAAGCATATCACTTTAGCTTGCAGCAAAACTAATTAAAATTGGCCCAAAACAACGCATTGTGGCAACCTAACCTGACAGCTTCAAGCCCTATGCTATGCGTCAGTCCCTGCTGGTTTGTGTGCGAAAACATTTATTTCGCACCAATATTGCCGCTAGCCACTTTTTGGCCAGTTGTGCATATATACTGTGTGCTGTCGCGCACAACTCCATCTCCCGCACACTACACTCTCCACCACCACCACCACCATCAGCGTACTCAGTCCAACAACTTAAATAGCTGGCCCACTCATTGCTTAACCACTAAAATTAATAATAAATGATCCGCGCACCAAGTGATCATCTTCAGTTTAACCACAACCAAATCCATAATGCTCGTGGTCCTTGGGTTGTTGGCATTTTGGGCCTCAGGCCAGACAACAAAATTATTTGACCACAGCTTGTTCTTGAAACTCCACTCGCGTTCTCGCGCTGCGCGTGCCCCAACACTACCGAATCGCCACTTGGCGCTGAGATCCTACTGTGCAAGTTAGTCGAAGAGTTAACCCGGCTACCTATATGTATGTGTGTCTGTCTGTCCATATGTTGGTTGTAGCTAGTCGTTTGATTTTATGCATCTTTTTTTGTCTGTGATTCTGTTCACTTTAGTTAGTTCACCGTAGATTGGTTAATTTAAGGTCATTATTTCGAAGATAGCATTGGATGCTGGTTTTTTTTGTTTTGATTTTCTTTAAATTATACAATATTTTGAAAATATTTCAATGCAGAGTTCTTAGAGCTTTAATACTTTAAAAATCCAGCTGATTAGCCGAAGTTATTAAATGTTTGAATCGGACAAGGCTATTTTATGGATATACTTTTAAGAAAATTAAAGATATTTTTAAGAAATAATATTAAGTGTAACGTTTCATCACATACTGCGGCTGAGATGTTTGAAATCATATTTTTTTAAATGATATTATATTTATGATATTTTAATAATATTTTGAAGTCATTATATGGTGGCCTGAGAAATTAAGTGTCGTACATGGCTTTCGTGGCCGTGTCATGCTGATTGAGGTGCGTGGCTTGTATACGATAGAACACAGGTTCAAATCCCATCTGACAAAGCATGTTTTTTTTCAATTGAATCATTCTTTCTGTACGGCCGTCGCCTCTCTGCAGACAATGGTAAATCTCAGAGAGTAACAACTGCCATGAAGAGCTTCTTGAGAGCATAAGCCTTTCGGAGTCGGCATAAAAGTTTGTAGGTCCAGTTATCGATCATTTGTGTTCAAACATTTCACAACACGCACAACACAATTGATCATAAGAAGGTCAGTCAAAGTATTTTCAAGCACTGAAATGGCCATTTCGTTTTTTTATTTATAGTAGTTGATTAGATCAACTTATTTTTTAAGTTGATCTAATAGTATTTAATATGGATGAATAGCATTCATTAAAGATGCCGGAAGATATCTATATGCTGCTATTCTGATAGTTTGTTTGCCACAATGAAGGTGTTTGGGGACCAGATTCCACAGACAAGAGTTAAAAGATTCATTGTCGTTTTGCGTGTTTCTATCTGGGCATCTTTGCAGTAAATTATCAATTGAAAGAGCTTCGTATACGGGTCGAATTGCTTCTTGTACCGATTTTTGAAGGGCAGGTTGTTGGTGGAAATCGGCGAGTTCATTTTTGGCTTCACAAACATCAAACGACGATTTATTTTGTATGCATCATTTACTAAAGGACTCGAAGAAACACGTTGTTGTTTTTTGCACTCACATTTGATAACTAAATTTAAACCAAGTCCACGGATACTCGAACGAGAAAACGTTACATTCACTGTTACAGTTTTTGCATTGTAAACACTGAGATAAAAATTGGAAAACAGTCAGAAAATTTATAATCGTTATTATGGCCACCATCAATTTCGACGTCATCGTAATTCGTTTCTTTAATTTTTTGTCACTGAAGTACTAGTATACTCAGTTTCCGCTTCTATTTTATCGAGATCATAATTGGAGAATTTCTTCTTTCGAGGCCGATTTGGCCGATCATTTCCCACTGATTTTCGCCTTAAGGCAAATAGAAGTGTATTCGACTCTAGTCCGAGCGAGGGTACGCAGGTATACGAGCACACAATAGAGAGGAATATACAGAAATTCGTTAAAACAATCACAAACTTACTACCTGTACTAGATACACCGCTTAGGTAGTCAAAAATGCCCGTTCCTCGAAGCCACTCCGAGCGCGCATTTATACCTGTTTTTCGGCCGACGCACTCTCTCGTCTAATACGCTATGACTCATAAAGTAAATTAGATATTGAAATAACCTTTTGACTACATATTTGCAAGATCCTAAAGATAAAAATAAAGCAAAAAACCAAAAACCAATAATTTTCCTTCGATTTTTACTAGAACCTCCCCTTAAGTTGACTCGATTCAACTAGATTTATTTTGAATAAAATATCACAAACATTTCAGTTGAACCATATAGTTTGAAATCTCTTAAAAGATGAAGACACTCTACATGGTTCAATTGAAATGAATGTAATACGTTATACGAAAAAAATCTACTTTAGTCGAGTTCAACTTAAGTTTAGTTGCTTACATAATAGGGTCCTAAAGCGACGACATATCATTGAAGAAAATTGTATTGTATTGCTTTAGTATACTTCTATCAAAAAAGATCCGCAAATTGGTCAATATAACACAAAATATTTATTATTAATTTGAATTTATTGTAGGTTTAAAGTAGGCCCCTTTTGAAATAATATATACACTTATGCCAACGAATAATCCAGCCGACTACAATTCTCACCGCGAGTTCTCTTTTATGTCTTCTATAGACTGAAAGCGGGTACCTCGAAGTGGTAATTTGAGTTTTTAAGACAGAATTACAGTGACTCACGAAATTGATCACGCTTTTGCTAAGTATGTCTACTACCAGTAAAAACTCTGAAATAGGTTTATATTTTTACCTTGTCTTTATTTTGCTAAAATGAGATGAAAATAAAGAAAACGAAACAAGGGAAAAAAGTTCATCAAAATTATTTCTATAAAAAATAAAAATATGTGTATAAATTAATAACATTCATTGTGATCAATTTTGTGACTTTACAAAGAAAGATTTAAAAACTAATATTAATACTTTGTGTAGCCTGCTCGTGCACTAATTACAGCTTTTTTTCTCCTAGGCATACTGTCTACAAGGTTTCCACAAGTTTCTTGATCAATAGCATCCTACGAATTTTGCACCTTAGGCAAATTTGTAATACCAGTTTCGCCCACCAATAATTTTTTTAGCATACCCCATAGGTGTTCAATGGGATTGTGGTCGGGGGATTGCAGTGTACAGCTTAATGTTGCAATTCCATTATCTTGAAGTCACTTTCGTGTCAGCTTTGTGGTATGCTGCGGATCATTGTAATGGTGAAAGACAATATCCGAAGAACTCACATCCAAATCTTGCACAGTGTCAATTAAATGACTTCGTAGAAGTTTAATATAAGACTCCGCTGTCATTTGACCATCAATTTTGGTCACTCTGCCAACACTTATGGTAGTCATACATCCCACACCATAATTGATCCTCCTCCAAATTTAAGTGTGGGCTAACCGTAATGTAGCTGAAGTTTTGAACCTTTACTCCTCCAGACCCACTCTCGGCCGTCCAATCCTAAGCGGTTTATTTTGGTCTCATCTGACCATTTAACCTTCCCCAATCATTTGTGCTCCAAACCTTTTTTTTTTTTCTTCTGTGTCTCTCTTAACTGTTTAGCTTAACTGAAATAGCTCAATGTGTTTGCCCTTCACGCAGTAATTTTTCTATATTGCCCTTTATTACTCCGCTTTTGTCTTTGTTGTCTGCTTCCATGTCTAGTAAATAGCAACTAAACCTTTTAATAAAAATTCACATATAATTTTATCACTTACCTTTTGTTTTTTATTATTTTACTAAATTATAAATTATTTCTATATTTAGTAATAATTTCCTCGCCACGAAATTCCTTCTACAGTGAAAGTCACAGAATTGTTCATGCGACACCTTCATGCATTATTCAATGCAGTTGTACCGATAGTTTCCGAAAAAAACAAAAAGCAGTTTTAAACGAATTATGAAACAAAACGTCACAAAAGTATTTTGTGAACTTTGTCGGCAGTTACATTAAAAACTACTAAAAAACTAATTCTTGTGTCAAACATTTTGAAGCGTGATCAATTTCGTGAGTCACTGTAAGTCAGCCGGAACGATATCAGGTGAATACTGTGGTTGTTCGATGATATTTGTTGAATTTGTTGAACAGGAACTCGTTCGCAATGATAGGAGAAGAAAATTTAGTTCTTTCGGAACTAGTGCAGCGGCCATGCGTTTCATGCCCAAACAATCGTCTACAATAATGGTACGAACAAGGTTGATTTATAAGGTTATCGCAAGGGAGAGAGCGAGTACCCATAATTGTCAAATCGAAGTTGACAGCTCATAGAAAATTTGCAAGTGCTCTCTTTTATCATCCGTTTTTCTTTCGTAGTTATTCGCAAAATTGGCTGGTTTTGACAATTATGGGTACTGAAAAGAGAGTGAGTGAGAGTGAATCAGCCCTGCGACAACCTTATAAATCAACCTTGGGTACGTATTGATTCGTGAGACACATAAAGCTCAGCGGCTATCTCTCTCAAGCTAAAATGATGATTTTTTTCGTCACCATTTGTTTCACTTTATTCATTCCACTACATGTCGGCCGCTTTTGAATGCACTGTACCACTCATATGCATGCACGTGTTTTTGGTAAAGTAGTGTTTTGGTAGGCTCAATACACGAAATTTCATTAGCAATACAAAATTTGAGATTAATTGTTTGTTAACCACGTTCGCTTTGAGAACGTGTGTTCACAAGGCACACTTGAGGTGAACTGACAAAATCGAGCAAAGTAATGAAACTAAATGACAGATCCTGCTCAAACTTCACGTCAAGAGTGGGAATAGTTATGCCAACGATTCGTTTGAACAAACAAAACGATGTTGCGTTCGTAATTTTTGGCACGAACCAAACCAACAATCATAATAACAACAACTACTGAAGCATTTTATGCATGATTTTTCTCATACGGAAATGTGAATTTTTCTTCTAAGATTTTACAAGTTTGTGGATGTATTAAAGAAGTGATGAAATCCAAAAATGAATGATGAAATGAATGATTCGTCAATTTTTCTTCTAAGATTTTGCTAGTTTGTGGATTTATTAAAGAAGTGATGAAATCCAAAAATTATTCGCCAAGTAACTGATATTTTGGCATATATTTTAGTGTTGAACAATGAATATTAAATGCTGTAGATACACCCCAAAAAGTGAACAATAAAGTTGCATGTGCTTGAAAACATTTGCGCAAAAGACCCCCATACAAACCGCGCTGAAAGACGTAATTCTCAAACGTAACGTCAAAACCAGCTCGAATGAGAACTTGGACTCAAGGGGAAAAGGTATACGTAACCAGGATCTGACTTACAAATATATAACCAATTTCCTCGCAAGTCCCCCGTATATCTGGCTTCATTAATATAAAATAATTTACTACTCTCACAATATGCTTGCATAAAGAAGTGTACAAATAATACAAAATTAAAGACACGAGCAACCAGGTGTAATTTTGTTATATGTACAACTAAATTACATAATGTGAGATATAACTGTTTCATCAAATTCGACTCTAATTGAAACAAACTATTTGTTGCTATTGCAATTGGCATTAAAATTCAAAGTTATGCACAATCAAATTTATTATTAAAGACTTATTACTTACTTCAAATTAAAATACACACAATTTTCTTTATGGCATTCGTTAAGGCGGTCTTCTCATTGAGCAACTTTTTTTTCGACTTTTTTTTTTGCATTTATTTATAGCTTGGGTAGTTGTGAATATGCCCCTAAAAGGATTTTTAGAAATTCGAAATACTTTAGACGATACAGTTTTTTTTGTGAAGCAAGGTCTTCGTCAAAATGAGCTATTTGATTTGGTGATGGAGGTAATAAAACCAACTTACGAAGCGCTGTCGGCAGATAATTTGCTTGAAAGATGCCTTGGATCTGAAACTCAGAATTCCAATGAGTCCTACAATTCTGTTCTTTGGTCACTTTCGCCCAAACACATCAACTCAGGCGCACGCACCATCGAAGTGGCCAATTTCATTGCAACGTGCCTCTTCAACGACGGTTTTATACCCATACTTAAAATTATGGGTTTGATGGGTATTGCGATTGGCAAAAACGCATACGAATACGCACTATCTCGCAATGAAGACAGATTGAACCGATCAGAGAATCGAGCTGCGGCATCATCAAAAGCTGGCAGAACGGCTCGCAGAGCAGAGAGGGCAGCAGAAAGCAGTTGCTACGAAAAAGAGGAAGGTGGCCTGTATGGAGCTGGCATCGCCGACTAATATTTGTAAGTAAAAATTGTCAGGTCTTTAAAACTGCATTTAAACATTTTTGATTTTTTTTTTTTTTCCCCAAAAAAATTACTTCAAACTTTAAACGCGTTTATCTCGAACCCACGTTTTTCGAACTGGCGGCCATGATATCTCCAGTTCAACTGAACCGATTTTCATGAAACAAAGTGGAATCGACGCAGAATTGTCACCATTCTCGGGTGAACCTCGACCATAATTTTAAAAAATTTTTTACTACTTTTTTTTACACTAAACTACAAAAAAAAAACCCGAAATTGAAATTTTTTTTTTGAATGGCCGCCATTTTGTCAAAAAAAAAATCACAAAATTAAGCTTGAGGTTCACCCGAGAATTACATCTATACTGATTATAACCCCGTTTTTTTTTTCATTTCAGACGCTCCGGAAACCCGGAATCGTGGCCGCCATGACGACACCTTTTTTTTTCCCCACCAACTTTGAAGTCTCATTACTTTTTGAACAGCCCACGTATCGAGGCAAAAAAAATTTTTTTATTTACTTTGAACCTTTTGTAATACAATAAATAAAAAAAGTTTTCAATTATTCTTTGCGTTTTCAAATAAGAATTTTTTTAAAAAGGGTCAAAAAAACGGGTTTTGAATGAGAAGACCGCCTTAAATAGAAATCTACTCGTTGTTATTCTGGCAATAGTGTTAATTTAATTGTCATTTTCTAATGCCACAGACTTGAATGTAATCACAAGTAATGTGGTGAAAACAAATGCTTACCAAGCATGTCTATATATATAGGAGTGAGTGTGTGTTTGTAGATTTGCATTATATATTAATGTACAAATTCAAATTTAATTATTATGAAGCATTATACAGCCAACGCACAGTGATAAACAATTCTTAACCACAACTAATTTCATATCAAATAATGCAACAAAAACGTATGGAATAAAACCTTCAATCATCATCTTCATCATCATGACTTACTATTGTATATGTCAGAGAGCAAAAAATTAAGCACATAAATAAATTAGAATCATTTCTGCATTCGTAAAATAATTTCGCAAAAACAAAAACCAACAAACATACATTTGATTTCGGATTATGTGGCAAAGTAGTTCAACTGTGTGCACATGATCAAAACAGCTGGCTTGCGTTTTCCAAATTCATATTTTAATTTATTAATTAATAATGGAATGCACTCAGTTTTGAACGTAGTTCAAATAATTGTGAAACATATCGCTGCTGTAGCCAAAAATTATAATGTATATGTTGCAGGCAGCATATTTAAAAATATTCCATTAATCATAGGAGTGCAACTGAACAACATTCCCAAGCTTACTAGCCAGTTCAATTCACCTTATATGCTATACGACAAAATGAATGGAAGAACTTTCTTTTTGGCATTAGGAGTTTAAAAAGTATCCAGTATAATGTTACGGTAAAAAAAATAAGTTTTGAAGTATCTCAAAAAGTGTACAAGACGTCCAATTGCTCTTTTATGCAACACTTCAATTGTTTGCTGGGTTGTCCTCCAAAGGATTAATGCTTAATGAAATTCTGTGCGTCCATTTCAAATACTTAAAAATGTTCAATATTCCATAAATTGCGATATGCATGAAATTTTGCTGCATCGCAAATGATTTTTAATTTATGCCATTTGCCGTTAGTAGCAAAGTGTTGCAGTAGTGTTTATCGCAGAGGTTTTTGTCGCCGGTATCTATGTTTGTGCGATATCTCACACTCACATGCACACGCATAGAGTTGAGATAGAGTTTGCTCAGAAAAAAAAAAAAAACCAACCACGTTCGCATATTTTCCGATTTCGCAGCTCATAGATAAATTTATGAGTTACTGAGAGCTAGAATTGAGCAATTACTGCATATTGGATGGCTGACTGGGTGGCGGGTGGTGACATGGTAGATTGAGTTGCCACAGTCATGCTATTCGATATATGTGCAGCGGCATTCTCTGTGTGTAGGTGTCGATATTTTATGCGATAAATGAATTCATGCAAAACTACTTCAAATTGAATGATATACAGTGCGCAAAAAAAAAAAAAAAAAATGTGCCTGCTTTTTTAATATTCATTGAATATTCTTGCCAATTATTTGTACCCAACTCACTCGCATTATTATGGCTAACTACGATGAGATGAATATGCTATGCAAAGCTCTTCGTAATGAATATGAATATTCATAAGTTGCAAAAAAAAAAAAAATTTTATAGATACTGCTTTGAGTGAATACACCGTATTTACTCGTAATACTTTAGACAGTTGGAGAATGCTTTCAGAAGATATTTCAAAGCTTATATTTGATTTTTAGAAATTGATATTTTAAGATGAAATATGTTTCTTTGATAACTTTTAATGAAATAACTCATGCTTTAAATGGAGGTGCTAGGCAAAAGAAAAAAAAAATCCCAGCCTTAGTGTAACGTCGCACAGTGCGTCGACCCCATACAAGCAAGGGACAAAAATAGAAGGAATGCTTTTATGACAATGAATTTTGTATAATCCTTTAATTTAAGCTAATTCAGAAAAATTTCAAAAATTGGGGTATCTCCCTAGGACCTATATTAATTTTTTACATGATTTTGTATGGGTGGTTTTAACAAAGCTTGGCCGAATTTAACAAAATTTGGACAAAAAGTAAAACAAATAAACTAAAAATGGTTAAAATGGGTTGAATCCTAGGGGTACCTCTCTTGAGCCTATATTAATTTTTTTCTAATGATTTTGTATGGGAGGTACATATAAAAATTGACCGATCTTAACGAAACTCGGCCAAAATACTCAAAAAATATAGTTTTAGATGCGCACTTAAAACTGTCGAAATCGGTAAGACTCTAAAGACACTTCCCCTGTGGCTATATTAATATACTAGCTTAAGCCCGCCGCTTCGCCGGGTTTTCAAAAAGTTTTCATTCAAAAATTGATAGTGGGTAGGCTTGATTTTTCGCTACCAAAACGATTTTTTATTGTTTAAGTAATACTACAAATTATTAACCTTAAGATTGTTATATCATCTGATAGGAAATCGAAAACCTAAATTTTGGATTTAATTTTTTTTACAACAAAAACAACTTTTATCCAATTTTTTGGCTTAAACTAAAAATTTTTGAACATTTTTTAAAAATATTAATACTTTGGTTTAGTAAAAATTTCA
The DNA here is from genome assembly GCA_914767935.1 of Coremacera marginata. Taxonomy (NCBI): domain Eukaryota; kingdom Metazoa; phylum Arthropoda; class Insecta; order Diptera; family Sciomyzidae; genus Coremacera; species Coremacera marginata. The sequence goes on from OU612047.1 coordinate 18,857,081, forward strand.
ACTTATGTTTGAAGGATATTTTAACAAACAACATTTTTCAAAAAAAATTATTGAAATCCATTGCAAACTGACTGAAATTTGCCTTCAAAGCTAAAAGTGTGAATTTCAAGTCGTTTTTCTCTTATTCTCAGCTTATAATTAATACTAAAAAGATCTGGTACTAAAATTTTTCACAGTTTTTAAACTACATACATGATTTTGGTATCAAATTGAAGGAAATTTAAAAGCGTTTATTGATTTTGTTCTCGTTTAACCGAAGTGCAATTTAATCCATTAGGGCCGAAAGAAAACCATAAAAAACAGACATTTTTAGACTTGAAGCAACATTTTGGTGAAAACTATGTATGCCATTGAGCAGAAATAAGTTATTATTGCATGCTAATTTTACTTTTTTTAAAAAACTGGCACTAAAACTTTTGAAATATTATGCAGTATTTAATGAAAATTCGAGACACATATGTTTCCATATAGTAACATTGGTTGTTAATGGGTTAAAATAAAGTATCCTATTCCACTCTCTGCTGACCTATAAATATGTGTACAAAATTTTATAAAAATCTGAGTTGTTTAAACGTGATGAGTGAACATAAAAAGTGGCTACAGATTTATTAATAGTATAGAGTATAGATTACATGATTTTGTATGGGAGACACATAGAAAAGTTGACCGATCTTAACGAAACTCGGCCAAAATACTAAAAAACTAGTAAGGGTGGAGATTCGGCAGAGTACCGAAGCTAAAACTCCCCCCTGCAGCCATATTGGTGTATATTCGAAGTCTTTAGCAACGGCATACACGCTGACATTCAGTTTTATATATTAAAGAAAGTTTTCCTATTTTGATGACGTCACTTTGTATGGGAGGTAGGCGTGGTTTTCATCCGATTTTGCCATATATCATACGGATGATTCATATTATATATCAAAGCTAATGTGCAAAATTTCAAGACATTTCATCAATTTTTGTGGATTTTTAAGAGATTTTACGTTCAAAATAAAGCCACTTTGTATGGGAAGTGGGCGTGGTTTTCATCCGATTTTGCCATATATCATACAGTTGGTTTATATTAAATATCAAAGCTTATGTGCAAAATTTTAAAACATTTCCTTAATTTTTGCAGATTTTGAAGAGCTTTTACGTTTATAATTAAGCCAATTTGTATGGGAGTTAGGCGTGGTTTTCATTCGACTTTGCCAAATATCATAGTGATGGTCTATATTATATATCAAAGCCTTTATGCAAAATTTCATGACATTTCTTTAATTTGAGCAGATTTTTAAGAGATTTTTCTTTTAAAATAAAGCCACTTTGTATGGGAGGTAGGCGTAAAATTTTTCCAAATTTTATAGCCAGGATTAAGACTAAAGAGCAAAGCTTACATGCCAAATTTCGAGGAATTTCTTTAATTTTTGTGGATTTTAAAGACATTTTACGGTTTATAAAAATAAAGTCACTTTGTATGGTAGGTAGGTGTGGTTTTCATCCGATTTGGCCCATTCTCGAACTTGATCTTCCTTTTTTAAAAATAAACTTTTATTTTGAATTTCATCGCGATAGCTTTAAAATTGCGGCTGTAATCGTGTCGACAGACGGACAGACAGACGGGCACACGGAAATCGACTCAGGAGATGATGCTGATCAAAAATATATATATTTTTCTATACCTGCCACGCCTCCTTCTTGGCGTTACAAACGGAATGACAAAGTTAATATACCCCTTACGCAGTACGCGTTGGGGTATAAATATATGTATAGATTTGTACAAAAAAGTGATGAGATAACAAAATGCTGAAAATTCACTTATTCAAAAATTGTTGCTTAATTTTAGATCTAATTTAATTCTGATGCGGAGAAGAAATGGCCTGATAGAGCATTTTTAAAAAGTCAATATATTAAGGAAGCGAAGTATATTTTACATACTTTAAAGAGCTAAAGGTATATTTTTAATTGCCCTGTATTTACTTTTTGGGCAATTTTTGGCGATTTTTTTATTGATTATTAAAATTTTATGTCAAATTTTATATATTTGGCAGAAAAAAAATTGCCTGTTTTTTGTTTTTTTATTTTTTCCAATTTAATGCAAAACATATTTTTCTTCTGTTTTTAACCTTTTGAAAAATAGTTATTTTATTATAATATAGCCAAAAATGTATTTTTGGGAATTTTTTTTAGTTTCTACTTAGTTTCTAAGCGACTCGATAATTTTTCGAGTTTGAAGTGTTGCAGCATGCACAAATATGGTTTAATTGTTAAAAGTATTATTGTTTTCTCTTATCTGAATAATTTGCTTTAAAATGATATCAAATATGTTGGGTTTCTTTTCCATGAACTTTTGGATTTCTGTCGAAGGAACGGAGCACTGCGCGTCGTTGACAATTTTTTGAAGACGTCGTTGACAAAAACTATTTTTCATACAAAAAAATATTTTCCACATATTTAGATTAACTTAAAATAAATTAAATATGCGTTGAAAAATAAATTAAATAACAATAACTTTACTGTTTTCATTAGTTTACAAATTTTTCTTTCAATGTATTTTGGAACCTAGATTCTAAAAATGGCAAACATTTTTTTTCTTAAGGATTGTTTTCGAGATATCGTTAAAAAACATTTTTTGGTCTTTTCATATTGCTCATATCTCTAGGAATTTTCATCCAAGCTGCAAAAATGGTACGAGAATAAATTGAAATGTCAGTGACATCTTGATTTTCCGGCATCAACTACTATCTGTTGGTGGCCTATTGTCAAATTTTCTTTTTCTTTTATTTTGTGTTTGTCGACGAAAATGGAAAAAGTGAATTTTGTGCGCTCATCACACATAATTTTTTGCATAAAAAAAAAATCATTGAAATAACGGAAAAGCCTTATAAATACTATAGGGACTCTACATCATCAATTTCAATGGTTAAGAAGTGGTTTACTGAATTCCATTGTGGTCGACGCTGAACGTTCAGGTCGTCCAAAAAAGGTCGTCATGGCAGAAATCGTCGGTTTAATTAATAGAATGATATTGGAAAGTCGGAAAATGAAAGTACACTACTTTGCTGAGACTATAAGCATATGAACTGAGTGAGTATATCACAGTTCACATAAATATTTGAGCATTAAAAAGCTATTCGCACGATAAGTGCCGCAATGGTTCAAGCTCGACCATAAGCGCAGCCGATTGACCACTTCAAAAAAGGTTTTGGAGGAGTTCAACCGCGAGCCAAAGGAGTTTTTTCGCCATTTCGTAGCCATGGAAGAAACATACATACATCACAATATACCAGCGACTAAGGAACAGTCAAAGCAGTCGACTTCTCCGGATAAACTTGCACCAAAAAAGGAACCAGGAAGTTCCTTGGTTCCTGCCGAGGTGCGAGTTTAATTCCTCGCGGAGGACTAAAAAAATATATGTAATATATTGAAATTTAATATTCATGTTGTAATAGACGCAAGGAACAAAGAAACATCAATTTCTATGAAAAACGCTGTCGAAAAAAAAAATTTCGTTTTTGAGATATCACTCAAGCAAATCACAGAACGAGGCGTAAAAAGCCTCATTCATTCTTAGAATAAAAAACCGCAAAAAGAAATCTTTTTTAAGGAGATCGTGGCGCAGTGGGTAGATCCTGGTTCAATTACCACCTGACACAGAAAGTTTTTACAATTGTATTAATTTTTCTGTTCGGCCGTCCCCTCTCTGCAGACAATGGCAAACCTCAGAGAGTAAAAACTGCCATGAAGAGCTTCTTGAGAGCATAAGCCGTTCGAAGTCGGCATAAAACTTGTAGGTCCAGTTCTCGATCATTTGTGTTCAAACAGCTCACAACACGCTGAACACAATTGGCCTTGAGAGCTCGGTCAAAGTTCTTTCAAAGGCTGAAATGGCCATTTCGTTTTTTTTGTTTCTAATGAACACTAACAAAGCCTCTGGTTCAGATGGCGTACCACCACTTGTGCTAAAAGCTTGTGCTTCTAGTCTGGCTCGGCCTTTGCGTAAACCGTTCAACATTTCCTACAGGACAGGAGTATTTCCATATTGTTGGAAGGTCGCAAGGGTCCGAACGGTACCAAAAAAGACCCATGGCCCATGACCCATGGCTACCGACGCATGGCGATATGCTCTACGCTCGCCAAAGTTATGTAGAGCTTAATTAAATTCAACCTTATGAACTATCTGGAGCACAATGAACTACTTAGTCCGTCAGTATGATTTTCGTAAGGCCCGCTCTACTGGCGACCTTATGGAGTTTTCCTTACCGAAAAATGGAACCAATACGTTCACTTATTCAGTGAGAGCAGGGTTGTTGCTCTAGATATTTCAAAGGCGTTTGACCGAGTGTGGTAACTTTACTCGGTGGATCACGTGCTTTCTTAAGAAAAGAACGATCCATATCGTAGTCGACGGCATAACATCCAGAGAGCACGGCATCAACGCAGGAGTACAAAAGGGATCAGTCCTATCGCCAAATTTGATTCTGATTTTTATAAAAGACCTTCTGTCGTTGACTCACAACCCAATTCATCCGTTAGCGGAGGACAGCGGCATTTGCCATTCATATTCGTTCAAAAAACGCCCGAGCTCTTTGAAGATTGAGACGAAGAGGCAAAATATGAATGACACACTCAATAATGACTTGAAAAAATCTCCGAGCGGGGTCTTGCTAATAGAGGAGAATTTAATGCTAGCAAGACCCAGTGTTGCCTGTTAAACCTCAAGCGAATTAATTGCCCCTTAGCTCCACTCAATATAAACGGTGTAGATCTCGTGGAGTCAGATGCTCTTGAGGTTTTGGGAATATCAAAACGATCGGATCTTTGGTGGAATGATCACATTTTTGTTCTGATCTTCGTTTGATCTATACCTCATATATTTGGCCGAACATGGGGTATAATTCGCACATTTGGTCAGCGGTTTCAAGATTATATTTCGAGCTTCTGGACCGGATTCAATGACGTGCGATACATTTGATAGGATATGAAATTAATTCATCTTATCTCAACTCTCTTGGGCATCGTCGGAATGTTGGTTGTCTAAGCCTTCTGTATAGGTATTACCATGGGAAGTGTCCAAGGGAGATACAAGGCCGGACTCCACCAGCTCGTGTGTTTTTTAGGTCCACTCGGGCAGCTCTCCAAGCCCTTTTCTTTACCATTGCCTCTTTGCCCAAGAGAACATCGCATTACCGAGATAATTCGTTCTTCGGTCGCTCAGTAAAATTGTGGAGCAATCTCCCTTCGAGCGTATTGTCCGGTAGTTTCAACCTGTGTAAATTTAAATCAAATCTACACCGACACTACTCCATCTTTCCACCTTCCAACTAACTATCCCCCGTCTTCCGAATCAACGCAATACATTACAAAAAGCCGCTTGCCTTAGAATTTTGTTTATGAATATAAAATATAGGTAAACAAAGAATATCTTACGCACGTACAGTTTCATTTCATCTTACAGCATTTTATAGTAAGCATAAGTCAAAGCTATTTTTCTGAAGACATTGAAAAGTGTTCGATGTTTTATATATTACCAATACCAATACCAATACCAAACAGTTTTATTCAATATATTTTCTTAAATAACGCTTGTTTAGTTCAACGCTTTTTTAGTTACGCATTGTTTAAGGCTGTACGCAGCCTCTATACGTATACAACCTTGCCAAAATTTTTATTCATAAACATTTTGTTATTCATTGCTTAACTTTGTTAGGTTTGTGCCTAAATAATAGAAAATCTTTTACAATACTTAGGAATTCACATTTACCAATCTGTTACTGAAAATGGTACTACAAAAGTCGCATATGAAGCATGTTTATAATATAATTATTATAAACATCAACCTTAATCGAGAAGACGACAAAAAATTATAGGTTAAGTTTACGCTGCCTCTAAACTCAAATTTCGGTGTTTAAGTTTCGCAGATCTTAAACAAGCCGGAAAAACCTTTATGAATAGCGATGAATTGTTTAAATCCAGTTTAAAGTTACGCAGCCTCTAAATTGAGGTTATGAATAAGGCTATATATGTTTATTATAACTAGAGTACGCCAGTTTTTGAAACTCGACCTTTTCGCCATATCATCCCCGAGCGGGTATTCCAGCTAACATTTTTCTATAAAAATTCGTCCGTGCTCCTCCCTACTCTGATTCATTTAAAAAAAAAATCATCAAAATCGGTTAAAAACAGTGTAGCAAATGGTACTTAACTGTTTTTCCTTAGCCTATTGAAAAGTAAATTAAAAAAAAAACTTGAAAAACTTTTTCACTAATAAATAAAGAATAAGAAAGCTTGACAATTTTATTGTCGTCCATTGTAAAGTCTGTACTTAGGAGATATAAGAATTTGGCGAGCTGCTTGCTTGACGACATAAGAACCAAACTTTATGCAAGCTGGAAAAAAATTAAAAACAACTCTAATATAACTTTTCAAGAAAGTAATTATTAATAAAAAAATATTAAGTTTTAATTAAGTGAGATTTTTAACTGCTAAAATGTCAATCAAGTAAAAAAAGTGTTATGTATGAATAACTTCTAATATATCTATCTAATCTAATTACTATATATTAAATTTTCGGCCAGGTATTTTCAAACTTTTTTGTCACTTCAAGGAGCCAAGTGTCTCTCAAAGATGTTTTGCATACAAAGTATTTATGATACTCATACCCTCTCTCTCTCTTAACATGAGTATGAGTATGATTTAAATTATTCTATGAAAATGAGTCGAGTACTTATAGATATGATGAATTTGAATATGAGTATGAATGAATATAAGTACAGCGAAATCATGGGTATGAATCACTCGTTTTCATTACTAGTGCGATTTGGCTCATCATCCAAGCGCAAATCTGAAAAACAAAAATTTTTCGTCCGATTTGGTCAAATTTACACTTCAAATTTTGTGAAATAATGAGCTTTAAAAAAGCTCTAAAATTTTAAAAATATAAAAAACATTTCCTTTTGAAATAAATGGAGCAATGGACATATAGTGAATTTTTAAAAGGGCCTAAAAAGACACTTGTTTTGGTCTTTGATCGCATGTAAATCATTCAAATCACAGCTTAATATAACATTTAACACCTATCAAATTATTTATAATTTCTGCATGTCGGATTGAAATTGATGAAGATATAGGTGAATATCTGAAAAAATGACCGTTTTTTAAAGGACATCTCGAAAACTTTTTTAAAAAAAAAAATTTAAAAGATATGAATTTTCGACAGTAATTGGCGATCTCAGCTCTCGACAAAATCATGCTACAATTTACAAAATTTTCTTCTTTGAAGATGTCCACATCAATAAATTACCAGTTGAAGTGATATTTTTAAATTTCTATAAAGCGCATAATTTACAAAATAGTAACTAAAAACATTTCCAGTCAAAGTGAATTTGCCACTTTCTTAAATTGCATTCTTTAAAGAATTGTCAAATTCAGGCGAGGGAAAAGAAATACCGTGAGAACTTGTAAACCTATGACCCCTTTTCAACTCTTACTGAGGTGTCGTAACAGAACAAGCGCCACAAGCAAAATATTATAAATTTCCAGCAATTTAATGACACTGCAAAATATGAATAATGAATGAGACAGCTTTTTTTTTAACATCTGCCTCTTTATCTACCGCATTCAGCTTTAATGCAATAACATGAAGGCTTCATTATCATTAGGCAGCTCAACAAAAGAGTCATAAGAGCGTCACTTGTTGATTTAGATTTGATGGGACAACACAAAAAAACCATGGTAGGAGTTCATCAAATTTTGTGTTTGATAAAAACGTCACAAAAACCAACATCAACTAAAATATACCTTCAACAACAACAAATTTGTGAGTTAATTTAGTCTTCATTGCGCCTAAGTACGAGTTCGTGCAACGCTAGAGCGATCAGGCGTTATCATTTCGATGTGGCTTAAACTCTAATTGTGTCTCCAAAGCAAATTAACCGCTGCTTCACTTCTTTCCACACACATGACTTCATTCGCGCACTTGTTATTATTTGGAAAATCATTTGTTTGACGTGACTCGTCGTTTGATTTGCCATCAGATTAAGGCACACAGCCACTACACCACAAGCAGCAATTGTGGCAGCTGCTCACCAGTTATTGCATGGTTAAACTTTCTGTCTTGTTCCAACAATCAACTCATTAAAGTTAAAGCAGCCGCAATCATAGCATACACCGCAACGTGGCGCTATTAAGCTCGCTACACACACTTACCCATTCGCACATACACACACACACACACACTCTGTTGTGTGGAAAACCATTTGGAAAATCCACTCATTTCCTTGCTTGCTTAAACTTCGTCAAATTTTCCGAAACTGCCATGCATAACCGAGCAACACGAGCGCAGTCATCACCAACAACATCATCATCATCTACGTTGCGCTGTCGTAACTCTGGGGAATGGTTGAAGTTTGATGAAGTCGCTAGTGTGAAGTCTTTAAGCGTTGCTACTACTGCTGCCAGAAAATTGTATTACCTTCTTGCTTGCACTGCATTATGGCTTATGGCGACGCAATGTTGTTATTTTGAGCTGAACACACTAGTAAGCCATGAATTAATCGCTGCTGCAGTTGCTCATGCGCAATGATGATGATTTGAGCGTGGATTGCTTGGAGTGCGCATGCTAAGCAAACATACTGTTTTGGTCACACTTCGACGGCTTAATGGAGTTTATGAATTTATAAGTGTGCATGTATGTGAGTGTGTGTGTGTGTGTGTGGCTGTCTGTTTGGATTTGCATTTGCCCTCTTTTGAGTATCTGTAATTTTTGAAGTAATTTTCCGCAGAAGTCATCAAATGATGCGCTAAATATTTATTTACTTGTGCAACCCTTGAAGCAAAAAATACCAATGCAGAGCAAATCTAAGTTATGAGCGAAAGTTCTCAAACGCATTTTTTAATAAGTCCACCATAATCTATATATATAAAAATGGATGTATGTATGTGGGTATGTTTGTATGTGTGTATATCACGTATAGACTCCAAAACCTCTGAACCAATCTTTATGAAATTTTCAGAGAGACTGAAACAACATTTTGAGAGTGTTCCTGTGATTGAGTTTGGTGTTGATTGAACAAGAGGGCGTGGTACCTCCCATACAACCCAAATTTTCTCTATCACCCACAAACCAAAAAAAGCTATGTATCGGACGGCTTTAATCGTATAAAACTAAAAATTGGTAATTTTGTTTAGATGGCTACACTCGGCGACTGTACAAAAAATGGGCGTGATCGCACTATATCTACGCCCACTTTCAGAAATCATTTGAATTCTTGATATGTTCACGTGTTGATAGCTAATCTTGGCATGCAGGTGCTATGAGTCCAAGTGGCAGTCACTATGTATGCATAAATGTTGTCACGCCCACTTTTACCGCCCACAAAACAGTAAAAATGCTTTATATAAGACGGATTTTTTCCGTAGAAGACCAAGATTTGGTAATTTAGTTCCTATTGTTACTGTCGGCAACTCTTGAAAAATGGGCGTGGTCACACCATTTCTACGCCCACTTTTTGAAATCTTGCTTATTCCTGATTTGTACACGTTTTGACAGTAAAACTTGATATGCAGGTACTCTAAGTGACGGTCAATATATGTATATATATAAAGTTTGCCAGGCCCACTTTTACCACCAACAAATCAATAGAACTTCTATAAATAGGACGATTTTTAACGTTCAATACTAAAATTTGACAATTAAGTTCATGCGCTCATTTTCGACAGCTTTGCAAAAAATCGACGTGGTAGCACTATATCTGCGCGCACTATTCAGAAATATTTTAATTCCTGAGATGTGAACGTTTTGATAGTCAAACTTTGTATGTAGGTGCTATGGGCCCAAGTGGCGGTCACTTTATGTATAAATGTTACCACGCCCACTTTAAGGAGTCGTGGCACCTTAAATACACCGCAATATTTCGATATCAGTTTTGGAATTATAGGTAGCACAGCCTCGGAATTCATTATTCGATCTCAATTTACACATGCCGTTCTACTGGTATGTGCTACATTTTATGGGCGTTGGACGAGGGGCGTGGTACTTTTTCAGCATCCCGGATAAAAGCTAGGAAATCTATATTTATATAACAGTTTGCCTTGACAGATCATCGCAGAGACCAAACTACAAAGACCTAATTATTTTATGTGTGATAGGTAGATTTCGTTGGTACTAAGAATGGACTTAAATGACACAATACATGGAGAAAAAAAAAACCGTAGTAAGATCACAAAGTTGACTTTTGTGAAGAAAAATAATGTACTGAAATAAAGTGTAATCTTATCGCTAATGTGCAATCACAAAACTTAAAAAGACGAAGATTGTTAAGATAATAAAAGAAAAAAAAAAAAAGAAGGGCTCATGTACTCGGAATTCACATTAGAAGTTAAACTTCAACATTATTTTGAAGATTAATATTCTTATACTTACATACTTGAGGGAATTGTAAGCCAATACAATAATAGGATGTGTAGGGAGATGTTAAATATAGTTAACACACCTATGATTTAGTAAAATGATTTAGATTTAATAAAATATAGATCTGGGTCAATGAATTAAATTATTCTTCTCAAATCTTAATTAAGAAACTTTTGACAAATCAAATTAAACTTTTTACATATCAAACTTAATCTATTCTTCCGACCTTTTTTTGCATAGAAGCTCGTGAATGCGTTTCTACAGAGTTTCGCCTCCGTTCTTAAACAGCTCAGCGGGCAGACTATCTGCTCCCGCGGCTTTGAGGTTCTTAAGCCGCGACATGGCTGCCAAGATTTCATTATAGTCGTGAACTTCATCCGTAATTGTGGTTTCCGGATATCATCTCTATTAGCGGGCTTGTTGTCATCATCGCCATTCAAAAGACTGGAGAAGAGTTCCCTCCATAACGTCAGTTTACTCTGGATATCTGTCACTAAATTCCGTTCTTATCATTGCAGAAAGAGGCCCCGGTTTTAAAACCGGTTCTAAAATGGTAAGTTTTGTCTGAAAAAATATTCAAAATTTAGCATAGTTCGAAAAAGAATTACAAAAAAACAAGGATTCTTTGATATTGACGAAACTTTTTGTAATTTTGTTTCAAGTATTAACTTTTGATTTCTGAAATATTAATTGCACCTTTTCATAAACAAAAAAGTTATGAAGGTCTCAAAAGTTAAGTTTTTAAGAAAACAATATTAAATTTTGTATGAAAAAATATTCGAAAGATCGAAAGAGAATTGCAAAAAACACGATTCTTTCTGTTTGATGAAATGTTTTTGTAGTTTTTGCACCTTTTCAAAAAGAAGAAAGTAAGAGTAGATAAAACTAGTAAAGATGGAGTTTCGGCAAGGTATCGAAGCTAAAATACCCCCCGCGGCCATATTGAAGTATATTCGAAGTCTTTAGCCACGACATACACGATGACATTCAGTTAGTTCCTATTTTGATGACATCACTTTGTATGGGAGGTAGGCGTGATTTTGATCCGATTTTGCCATATAACATAGCGATGGTTCATATTATATATCAAAGCTAATGTGCAAAATTTCAAGGCATTTCATTAATTTTTGTGGATTTTTAAGAGATTTTACTTTTAAATAAAGCCACTTTGTATTTTAAGTGGGCGTAGTTTTCATCCGATTTTGCCATATATCATTCAGATGGCTTATATTAAATATCAAAGCTTATGTGCAAAATTTTAAAACAATTCCTTAATTTTTGCAGATTTTGAAGAGATTCTACGTTTAAAATAAAGCCAATTTGTATGGGAGGTAGGCGTGGTTTTCATTCGATTTTGCCAAATATCATAGTGATTGCCTTTATTATATATCAAAGCCAATATATATAATAAAGTGTATAATAGTGATTGCCTTTATTATATATCAAAGCCAATATGCAAAATTTCAAGACATTTCTTTAATTTGAGCAGATTTTTAAAAGATTTTACTTTTAAAATAAAGCCACTTTGTATGGGAGGTAGGCGTAGTTTTCATCCGATTTTTTCAAATTTCATAGCCATAGATTAGGACTGAAGAGCAAAGCTAACATGACAAATGTCAAGGCATTTCTTTAATTTTTGTGAATTTTAAAGACATTTTACGGTTGATATAAAGTAGCATTGTATGGGAGGTAGGCATCCCAGTGAACCAAAACTACCGTTTTTGAATTCATTTACGAACCTTTTCGGGTAGAAACGTTCATTTTCGGCACTCATAAAAGAACCCTTTTTGTATCATTCGTCGGACTAAAATGCCTCTCAAAAACGAACCTTATTTTGTTCGCAAATGAGTTAAAAAAAGAACCATAAATTATAATTTTTTTTGTTCGGAAATGAGTTAAAAAAAGAACCATAAAAAAGTTATTTTTCGGCACTCGGAAATGAACCCTTTTTGAATCAATCGCCGGACGAAAATGCCTCTCAGAAACAAACTGGTTTTTCTTCGGAAATGAGGTAAAAACTGAACCATACAAAAGTTCTTTTGTAAAAAACCGAAACTAAATTGAACCCTTTTTGTATCAATCTTTGGACTGAATTGCCTCTCAAAAACAAACCTTTTTTTGTTCAATAATGAGTTAAAAAATAACCTTTTTTAATTATAAATTTTATTATTGCATAATACTATTTATAATTACATATCGATATTTTGTTAAAGAAGAAATGATTATTACTAAAATTAGAGATCATATTAATCATTGGGTTAATAGGATTAATATACCTGGACTGGAATTCACGCATTGTGTTTTTCATGATATTGATGTTTCAAAGGGGAAAAGGCGTGATTGTTTTCCAATTTGACAAACTTCCACAGTATATATGAAATATCAAAATAGTTAAGTTATTAATTGGGGAATTTATTAAATTACATTTTTGCAAGGAATGTTTTCGTGGTTTTCATTCCATTTGGGGTTGATTTTAATTTTTGATAGAAATGTTGAAAATTTTCATACGTGTTGCTGTACATCCATCTCGCACTGGTAAAAAAGTTCATATGATGTTTGTATGATGGTTAACATTTTCATTTTAAGTTCCTTTATTTAACTGATTTTAGAATATAAAAAGTAACATTTATGATTCATTTGTGAACTCATTTATGAACAAAAAATGGTTCGTTTATAAGAAATTGTTTCCTACTGATATGATAAAAAAATTATTCTTTTTTGAACTCATTTCAGAATGCAAAAAAGAAACATAAATGATTCATTTCCGAACTCATTTATGAACATAAAATGGTTCATTTACAAGGAAGTCTTACCTACTGAAATGATACAAAAATGATTAATCAAAATAAGTTTTTAATGAATTTCGCAAAATATGCACAATTTTTCTTTATGGGAAAAGCTTTCACGAATTTAATCTTTTATAACAAGCACTTTTAAGCGACAAAATAGAGAAGAAAATATTAAAAAAAAAAAAAATCTAACCAAAAACGTTCGCAAAACTCTCATCATACTCAAAACCTTCGCTTATGGTTCAGTGGGTTGATGTTTGTTCCTATTTTGTATGGGATGAACGCACTGTGTGGCATTTCAAAATATGCGGATATATAATTTTTTCGCCATAACTGCACTATTTTCCAAAGAAACATATGCAAAGGTATTTAAGAGTTAAATATGATGACTTTCAATTTGTAGCGATAAATTTTATTGAAATTTTGTTGTTGTAATGCTTAACTTTATTAAGTTGATATCTTGAGGAATCCGTACACGCAATAATTTAATCTATACTTATGTTAAATTTAAGACAGTTTAAAAAGTTTGTAAAGTGAAGACCACAAAATGGGTATTGAAAATGTTGTTTTTTCTCGACCTTTCCATATGTGCAGATATATGATTGGAAAAGTATTTATGTTATACGAGTATGGCTTCCGTACAAACTGAGTGCTTTAAACTTCTTTGTCTGAAAGAATGCGAAAAAACCAAAAAATAAATAAATACTCAGGCAACGGAACTCTTAAAATCATTTTTATTAAGTAGTTTTATAGAAAAGAAAGAATCATGATATAATAATTTACAAGTTAGCCTTGATAACTACCGATTTTCTCAGAGCGTCGACCAACACTTGTCAAAATCAATACAAACTTTAATTTTTCATCTGTTTTGATGCTTATTCGTTTTCTATTTTTCTATGCGTTTTTGACAAATGTTGGTCGACAGAAAAACTGTCACTCCTACCTTGTAAATTATTATATCATGGAAAAGAATTGAGTAACAATTTTTATGGTTGTTTTTCTCAGTCTTTCAACGTTACAAACGAAGTGACAAAATAAATATACCCCTTACTCATTACCTGTGAGGGTAAAACCCATTCTTCACTGGGTTGGGCTCCCTATATCGAAAAATATGGGATATTATTTTTGAAGTGATCCTCCTAAAGTTTCATTTTGATAAAATTTTCACCACGTATAGTGCTTGTAGTTCTATACTCAAAGAGTAAATTTTTTGAACCTTGATTAACAGAATAACTTTTTTTCAGGGTGAGTATTATCATTTATTAGAATTATTGTAAAAAAAATTGGAAGGGTATTCTTTTTAAAAAATGCATTTTTTTATTTAATAAAAAATTAACAAGAAAAAATTCGTATTTTCTCAAATTCTTATAAAACAATTCAAGTAAATATTAATTCACTTCCATTTGGCGTTTAGTAAATCAATTTATCAAAATTAATTTTATCAAAATCGGAATACTTTAAAACTTTAATTGGATCACTTCAAAAATAATGCCCCATATACAGGCCCGCAGAGAGAAAAGTTCGGGCCCGGGGGGTTACAACATACGGGCCCCCTCAAAATCTTTTCAACACAAAAAAAAAATGCAATTATAAATGTATTAAACAATGCAAGCTATTGCTATACTAGAACACGTTTTATTTATTATAACTTTTAATATTATGGAAATAACAAGGAAATTTCACATTGTCCTATTGTGTTTGAACAACAATTTTATAAAAAATTTAACCATGTGAACAGAGCTAAACACAAATTAAAGCTTTTCTGACGTTTAAAACAAGAACACCTGCGTTATACATTATAACTTGGACATGCGAAAATTGTGTGAATTGTTATGTTTGTTTTAGTTTTTTCATTACTCTTTGATGTTCACTTTGAACGTGAAGTTATAACAGCTCTTTTCGATGACTGCTTTAGAGTAAGAATTCACATTTCAGTTCAGCAAAACACTGATTTCCGAAGCTGGTACACTTGTTAAAGGTGTTTCAAATGCCATTTATATCTTTGTTCGATTTAAACATGGTTTTAGTTGTCTTTTTTGGTTTGTGACCCGTTAGTTTTATTAGGTGCATTTTTTTATTGATAAAAAATGAAATCAATATAAATTTCATTATAGTTAAACAATAAAATTTAACTAAAAAAAATTTAAAATTTTGAAAACTGAATTCAAAATTTTTTTGTGACGTAACGCTCGACCTACCCTCTCCCCCCTCCCCCCTCCATCATGACACACTTCGTCAGAAATGAGCAACTCCCTTCACCCCCTAATGAGCTACAATGACGTAGGATTTTTTTTTTCATTCATTATCAACCTCATTCTCTATATTTAGATAAATGAGGGCTTATTATATAAACATCATAATACGTAACATAACGCTGAAAAACGACCATGTTTTTTTATATATTGTATACTATAAGAAAGATTTTCTACTGGGTATTTTTACTGATGAGTGAAACACTCATACTCGTATACTCTGTTATCACAACATACATATATTAAAAAGGAATAAATGCAATTCAAAAATATATCCAGAAGTGTACAACTTAAAAAAAAAGTATCAAAGTAATTCAAAAGTTCCCTCGCCACGAGCATAAGAAAGTTTCATTATAATTTTTGATATCGTAAATACAAAACAAAGAAGAAATATGAACTTTTCTCCCTCTACATCAAATTACCTTTTTGTTACTTTTTTTAACCGCCTCTCCGGGCCCCCTTAAAACTCCGGGCCCGGGGGGAAACACCCCATCCCCCACACCCCGCCCCTCTCGGCGGGCCTGCACATATATGATGAGCATGCAAAAGTTTGATTTTTTTTATCAAAAATAAGTGTAAAATTTAAAAATTAATTAAAAAAACATTCACTCTCCCATCTTTCTTAGCGCATCTTAGATATGTAATTCAACTTAACAAATGTGTGAGCCGCAAACTAATGCATTAATAAAGGTTTAATCTTAGTTAACCATAAGTAGAACGCACTGAACGCCTCATCATTGTTCGGTGACTGGGCAACTTTTTCGGCAGCTACATCTTTTTGTTTTTACTATCTTGTGGGTAAATCTGTTAAATATTCTCACCGCTCGCAAGTCAAGCGGCTTAAATCAACAAAACAAACTTTGCAGCACGTACTCATTACGGAAGATTTGCATATGGTTTTATATTAAACAACGAATTAACTTGCGTTGTTGTTGTTGTTGCCCGCGACAAGACAATAGATGATGCTGCGGCTGTTAAACTCACAAACCCACTGCATTAAAGATACACATCTATGAGCTGCGAAAAAAGCACCGCAATGTAGACACTTCCACCAACGCTGCTGCCCTTCACTCCTGGCCCTTCCTCCAACCTTATCTTTTGGTGGCTATTCGCCACCTACTAATCTAGCGGATTTTATCTCTTTGCTTATTCAGTTGCGGTTGCTGTTGTTGTTGTTGCTTTTGTGCTCGTTTTAGCATTTGTATCTGTTGGCAAGCAGCTGCTTGAAAATAAAATTAAAATATTTAACAGTTCTACAACCACGCGACAACGGAAGCGGAAACATGAAACTATGTTGTGGTTGTCATGGCTAGCTAAGCGCCATTTTCTTTTATGCACTCAGTGGCAATGGCTTTTAAGTATGTGTATTTAAGTGTGTATGTGTGTGTGTGTGTGTATGTGCGTTAATGAAAATTCTGTATCATGGTCATGATTTGATTTTAATATAATTTGACTTAATTTAATTTGAGCCATTTAATGTGGCTAGCAACTTAAATGCCAGCATTTAATCGCTTCGTCTCTGCAGAATACTTACTTGTAATGCTGCAGTTCAAAAAATTAGATACCGTTGCTTTCACACTCTGACATTTAGTTTGTACAAAATTAAGAGCATCTTTTATTTGACTTTAATTGCAAATTTTAATTTTACGTCCTCTGACAAGCGTTCAACGCGACAAGCTTTGCTCTGAATTCCGCTGACAAAGATTGTTTAATTGCTTCATTCACTTCTAACTTGGCCATGTGGAAGCGGGAATAAAGCTTTGCCAGCTTTGTTTTATGTGTTTGTTAATTTTTCTTTTTTTTCGTTTTTTTATTTTTAGTTGAAGCTCTGCCAGGACAATAACAAATTTTATGTCACTTTTTCACAATTTCTTCCTTCGTCCGCAATTTGTTCGTTTTGACTGTGTTTTCTCAACGATTTTTTTTTTTCGTGTTTTGCAAAAGGTGCAAGAATTGCAAAATGTTGAGTTGACACTTGAATTAAGTGTCAGCTGCATTTAATCTTATATAATTTATTTGACAGTGTAAACGTGTTCTTGTAGAAGACAAAAAAAGTTAGAAAAGAAATGTGTCGAATGAAATTTTTATTCATTATAGAGATTTTATCTTAAGATATATATTATATATTTAAAGCTCAACCATCAGAGTCATAAAAATTAATTATGAAAAAATCCATGAAATCCATGAAATTCGATTCGATTAATTATGAAAAAATCCATGAAATTCGATCTACAAAAAAAAAAACTCTAGGTCTTTATCACTAATCTTATCACTAATATATCATTCTATGAATAATAGGAGCTGAGTAATATAACTTACCACAAACGCCTATATTGCTATAGGTTGCAAAAAAAATACGGCCGCCATGGCGCGCCATTTTGAAAGTAAAACAAAAAAAAACACGTCACATCTGATTTAAATTTAAGGGACAGATATTTGAAATAACCAACAAACTTTCAGAATTTAATTGAATAAATTTTTTAAGAACAATTATATTTATGTAGTTTATACACTTTTTTTTTGAAAATTTATCATATTCTCTAAAAAGGAAGAAATAAAAACTTTAAAAAAAAAAAAGCCCCCCACTACAAAATCACTACAAAGTAAAAAATAATTTTAAAATTTTCCTTTTAATTTCTTGGTTATATTCGACAATTTATTTAAGCATATTATTACATAAATGTATTATTTGAATTTTTTTTCTAATTTGTTTTACTATCATAAAAATATTGGCGCTTCTGATAAAAAGTCTGATTATATTAGCGCCGACCTTAAAAGCTTTTCTATTCATAAAGATATTATTATTTTTATGATAATAAAACAAATTAGAAAAAAATTCAAATAATAAGTTTTCCAATATAATAATATGCTTAAATAAATTGTCAAATATGACCAAGAAATTAAAAGGAAAATTTTAAAATTATTTTTTTACTTTGTAGTGATTTCGTTTTTTTTTTTTATTTACCCTCTAACATTAAAAGGAATAAACCCAGTGGCTGCAATACTAACTTCTAAGAATACTTAGAATTTTTATTAAGTCGTAATTATGATAGAAAAAAATTTGCACTTACTATACAGCTTACACGATCAATCGTTCAACAGCGTGTAACTAATTGGAAAAAAACAACTTCAGCAAACTTCTGTGTGCAGCACTTTACCCAACACTGGGTTTTGTTTTTCCTATTTTAATAGTTGGTGTGCAAGTCAGCAGAACGGTCAATGAAATGCATTTGAGCGCACGCTTGCATATTTTTTTCTAATTTTTTTATTTTTTTTAATCATTTATATACCATATTTTCGATTTTAGAAACGCTCTGAGTGAGCTTCCGTGTCGGATAGTGTAGCAGATGTGCAGCATGCTATCGG
The DNA here is from genome assembly GCA_914767935.1 of Coremacera marginata. NCBI lineage: Eukaryota > Metazoa > Arthropoda > Insecta > Diptera > Sciomyzidae > Coremacera > Coremacera marginata. Next base: position 18,875,881 of record OU612047.1, read on the forward strand.
AGTGGGCCAGTTGCTGGAATATTGCGCAAAGCTAAGGCGTCGTTGCAGCAATTATCGACATTCATAAAGAACTTAATACGTTTCGTCCAACCACATTTATCAAGCCATCCAGCCATCCATCTCATTCATTCATTCATCCTTCCAACCATCCATCCAAGTAGTCAATTGTTCGGCTGGCTGGTTATCAACATAAATGTTGTTGTTATCAAAGTCCGTGCAATCAGCCAAGCGTTTGCCTTCGACTTACATCGATCGACCTGTTTGCCGCAGATCTCTCTGTTGGCTGTCAAAATGGAATTATTTGACGCATCGCTCTGGCATGGATCAAAATTAAAGCAGAGAACTTTACAACGAAATAATTATTGTTTTGTGGTCATCGACGTTATCGGTTGTTGCGAGGATACTACGCTACGTTGTTGTTGTTGCTGCTAGCAGCTTTTTTTGTGAATTTTTATTCGTTAAATGTTGCTCCTGTCTGTTGTTTTTGTTAATATTCAATCAGCTCTTCACTTTTGGGATTAACGTTTGTTTTCAATGCATGTTGTTGTATTCTTTACTTGTTGGCTTGTTTGGTTTTTTTTTTTTTTTTTGGTGGCTTATTACATTTTAATTGGTTGCCTTAATCTTGCGCGTTGCTTACGGTCTGTCGGCCTGTTTGGCACGCGCAGCACTATCGACAGGTGAGTTCAGAAGCCACTTACAAGTTGCAGCAGCAAGTGGAAGCATATTAAAGCCAAACTTGTTTAATTTTTTTGGCAGCTGAAACTGTGGTTGAGGTTAATCATTTTAATTGACTGGAGTTGGAAAGTTTCACTTACGGATGTTTATAAATAATATTTTACACTTCTTTAAACAATCTTTACATATAATAACTTTCAACAGATATGCTTAGCGTTATAAGTTTTCTACAAAGTCAGATTCAGATTGTGATCTAAAAGATAGCTCTTATTAGATTCCATCCAATCAGTTTTGCTACATTTTTAGGGGGGATTCTTCTAGAAATTTTTCTAGAAATGAATTTTTCTGATAAAAGTTTACATTCTGAAGTAAATGTGTCTAGAGTGTTGGTGTGAAAAGGTTTTTTGATGCGCGCATTATACAAGTTTCTACAGTCCAATGATCGCAGTGTTGTGACGGCCGCCATGGGACGCTCTCAGCCCAGCTCAGGTAGAATTCTTGTCAGAGATCTGCAATGAATTCTAGTGACGATTAGTGTACTTAAGTCATGAGCGATGACTATTAGTGCAAATCAACAACATATAGTGATTTATTCCCAAACCCCCATCCGTGTTTCGCAAATTATCACTCTATCGGTTGTGGGTTAATAATCTGACGTAACTCACTTGTCCATTAGGGGTATGACTTTTTACAACCTCATATTTACATGGCATTCTGATATGAGAAATAATGAAAAAATAACGCATATTGTGAATTTCAAGTCGTTTTTCTCTCATTCTCAGCTTATAATTAATACTAAAAAGATCTGGTACTAAAATTTTTCACAGTTTTCAAACTACATACATGATTTTGGTATCAAATTGAAGGAAATTAAAAAGCGTTTATTGATTTTGTTCTCGTTTAACCGAAGTGCAATTTAATCCATTATGGCCGAGAGAAAACCATAAAAAACAGACATTTTTAGACTTGAAGCAACATTTTGGTGAAAACTATGTATGCCATTGAGCAGAAATAAGTTATTATTGCATGCTAATTTTACTTTTTTTAAAAAACTGGCACTAAAACTTTTGAAATATTATGCAGTATTTAATGAAAATTCGAGACGAATACTTTTAAAATAAAGTATCCTATTCCACTCTCTGCTGACCTATAAATATGTGTACAAAATTTTATAAAAATCTGAGTTGTCGTTTAAACGTGATGAGTGAACATAAAAAGTGGCTACAGATTTATTAATAGTATAGATTATTTTTCTAGTACGAGCCAGATTTAATGTTATTGAATTGAAAATATATTTTCAAGTCATAAATTATGGCTAGTTGTTGAAAGTTATAAATTTTAAATTTAAAGTTCGTGAAGTTTTATAAAACGGGTAGATATGCTGCGTAAATATTACCGCGGTGTTAGTTTGGAATTGCAGAGTTTTCTTTTACCCAGTGTCTTAGGAAGCAGGCATGTGCTTTCTTAAACTGAATGATCAAACTGCTTAACAATTTATCAAGCAATTATCCACAATTTGTTTGCTGAAAGCAATGATTAGAGAATCATATGTCATACCATACACCACATATAAAATTGCAAACTGGAAGTATTGCAGTATATTAAACTAAAATGACAAAAATTTCCCTGGAAATGCATCAAGTATTGCTTAAAGGGGGTAGAGTTTTAAAATGTATAAAAGGAAACATGCACATTATTCTCATATAAATATTAAGCCTGTATAATTATTGCCTATCATCACGCCATTTTATATTTTCAAATATGAAATTAGTCTCATTCTGAATGTAGACTCCTTTCAACAGTTCATAGGTACCAGTAAGATCCGTTACGAAATTATAGCTTATATTTTTGAAGATGTTGGTTTCCCGCATAATAGCTCGTCCATAACATGTCTCAACATTAAGTCAAGGAGATGGTGCTGACACCCAACGAACTAAGGTGGTAATAAAACAAAAGATTCCATATAGTTTTGAACAAGAATAATAACGCTTGTTCTATCAGATACTAACATTTTAATTGACTCCCATAACTGAAATTAATCGAAAATCTCACGTATTCCACTAAAAATCGTTATGACTCGACCATTCTCCAAGACCAAAACACCCAACTTTATTTCCTTCCACTCATTTTTTAAAACAACAACTTGAATTTCTTTTTTTCCAACTCCATCAAAGTGGAGACATCAGCACTGATTTTCGGAGTTTATATAATATTTCCTCCAACATATTGGCAGTTTTTAATACCAGACTGCGAATGTGTGGGGATATCAATACCTGACTTTGCCAACTCTTTGCAAACTATAGCTGCTTTTTTTGTACTTAAATTGTTATTTGTTACCAAATTAACAATAGACTTTGTTGAGCATCTGTTTCTTTTAAGTCTGCTGATGTTTCATAGACTTCAACATCACTTACACCGAGAAAAGAAGCTATAGGTAAATCACCTAAGTCGGCTTGGGTGAAGAGAATTGTATGGGAATTATAAACTTATGCTTATTCACCTAAGCAATTTATTGTTTAATGCATTGCTTTGAAAGCACATACTTCGATACCTTGACAAAAAAAAAATATTTGATTCACCTAAGCCAGTCCCGTAGCCAGGATTTTCCCAAGGGGGGAGCGGGGTTTTCATAAAAAAACTATATCGATATTTTCTAATATCGATGAATAAAAAGAATTTAGAATAAAACTTACTTTTATTTATTTTCATATATTTGTATTAAGTCTTCTCTTTTTTTCCATTTCTGACAATACATCATCCTCAGTGACTTTGCTATCCCTATGTATTCTTAAGGATGCACAACCATTTAAGCAGTACTCGCCCATGGAACTTCTAGAAATACATTTCAAATATCAATTGCACTCCTTCACCTATCACCACACTTTCCTAATATTTGCGCCAGCATTCGCTGCTGAATTCTGGTTTAACTTATTCCTATGGTAGTTTTACCAGAACAAGGTAAAATTCGTGCATATTGTTTATTTAAAATTTTGACCGTTCCTCGTTTTCGGATGTAATCAAAATCAAGTTGAACGATGGCAAAAGCCAGTTGTGCTTTGTAAAAAGTACTTCCATGTTGTAAATTGTTGCACGAAGGAAAGTTATATAAACAGTAATTTTGTAAAAATTTATCACAACATTAGAAATGTGACCTACAATGCAAATTTCTTTAAAACGATATTTCCGTAAGCGTCTTATACAAGCTGATATCAGGTTAAAATTCTGTATAAAGCAATGTTTACCTATAAGCCTCTTGTAAACTACTACAAAAACTATCACGATAAGAAGACTAACATTTTGTTATAAGTAAATCCGTAACCAACTCTTAAACTTTAACAGATCACTTAGCAAAATTCTTAATTTAATTGACTTTTACGACAACATTTAAAAGGTTTGGATATTTTATTTTTAAAAGTTTTTGTTATCCCAATATTATTTTGTCAGTTTTGTTGTGATCCCGCGTCAGTGCTAAAAAAAACACGCAAAACTTACAATATGCTCCGTTTTTCAATTTGGAGTAAGCTAACTTATGCCAACGGTTCAACCAAGACTGCTTAAATCGTAGATTACGCGAACCACTAACAGGAAAATTAAAAGTTGGGTGGGAGGGGGAGGGGGGGGGGGGGGTGTTAGGGGGTTTTAAAATGTTTTGAGAACTTGAAATGAAATAAAATTGGAAATTTCGTTGCTTGCACCTTTATGTACTGCCGAAGTCAAAGGCAGTTTCGATGTATCAACCGAAATTTCTGTTTCTGGAACAACTTCTACAATTATACACACAAAACGCACAAACTTAGAATTATTTACATTAAAAGTGAAATATTCTTTATAACACTACTTATACGACCGCTTTTAACATTACTGTCAATACTACCACCTCCTGCAACTGCAGGTTTCAAAGGCAGTTCTGGACACTTTTCAGGCTCTAAAGATTCTTGAACGCTTTCTATAATGGAAACGAAATACAATATTACATTATTATGATTTAACTAAAATCGTAACCATTAAATAATTATAATATAGAATGGACACCGCACACATTATCCACGGTTGGTACATCAGCAAAGTAGTTCTAATGTCGCTTCAACTTCGGCGGTGGCATCTTCTTTTTATAATTACTCGTATTTAAATTTGTAACATTGGATCAAAGTATTAAAGAATATCGAGAAGTCGCCATAATAAGGACGGAAATTGATAAAAGGAAAAAAATTCCTTAAAAACAAAGATTTACTTTCCTCCTTTGGAGCCTTTTTTAATAGCGGTTTCTGCAGCTAATTAAGTGGTATTGTTTTAGTATTTTGGCACAATAAAATAATCAAAAGAATAACTCTAACACAAGTGGATTACATTTTAGAAAACCACAATTAAAACAATTGTTGAAGTTAAATATTTTCCTCACTTTCATTTAATACTTTCCAACGCAATAGATTCTTAAATCGCAGCTGATGGACAAGACTCAATCGAATGTATCGAGCTTTATTCGATATCTTAAGCGTGTTTCTGTTGCTGTTTATGCTGTTACTGAAGAGAAACGTAGGCGCATTAAGTACGTGCATTTAAAAAATGTCATATTAATGATTATATTTTATTTTTTTATACTTTCTGAACCCTAAGGGGGACAGGGGGGAGGTTTGAACCCCCAAAACTCCTCCCTTGCCTACGGGCCTGACCGAAGCCCAAAATCCAAAAATACAAAATTAAAAACAACCTGCATAGATGGCTTAAGCATAGTTTTTTCTTGAACGACATTTTCTGCAAGTAAATGCGCAATTATTTAATTACTTTAACCTTTTCCAAGCACAATTAAAAACACAACTTACGTTCACTGGTAAAATTTTACTTCTAATGAAATACAGTATTTGAAGTTAAAACAATGGCTACATAACGCTTAGTCTACTGCATATATTATTTTTTTATTTTTAAACATGAAATTTAGATTAAAAAATTATTCACCACGCTACACTCCGAAAAAATTAATTTATAGGCATAAGGTTGCGGGAAATGAATATTATTTGCGGTAATCGGAAGAAAATTGCTACAACTGATATTTGGTTAATGTAACTCGAATAAAATAAGCACAATTGATTGTTAGTTGGCGCGAATGATCGTTCCTTCGCAACCCGCTCATTTCCAAATGTTTCTTCAGTTGAAATGAAAATATGGCATTTTAGTTGCTTGGACCGCGTAAATGTATTTATTTCAACTCTCCTTGCCACTACAAGGATGTGTCTGAAATAACTAACTGAAGCTATTGCAGACAAGCGAACAATACTAGTCGTTGTAACAACCACATTGTAAGTTATGTCAATAGCATTATTTTTACGCTTCAATCGAGTTTTGAATTTTATTAAATCAATCGCACCCTTTAGTTGCGTCAATCTCAACAGCCAACCTTGCAACTGCAAGTTTGTCAAACCATCCGACTTAGCGAGTGAAACAGACATACGTTCAAAAACACGAAGTTGTGTAAGCCGACCTTAATCGCAAGACGCTTGCATTTCATTTCTCAAAGTTGTTAACGTGTCCGGATGGAGTTTTTGTAGTGTCGTTTTTTTGAATAACTTGCAAGAGGAACAATCATTAGGTAAGTTAAATAAAATTGCTTTCTATCTACATATGCATAAAAAAAGGCTGAGTTCCTTAATGCATTTATGCAAAGATTTATTGACTTTCTATTAATTGGTGCTTAGTTGATTCACCAAAACTGCGCAACTAGGTTATTATTTTTAAGCACGTTTTAGTTTCGCAGTTTCGGTGAATCTGCTAAGCACGAATTCAAAGAAAAAGGTCACTGATGCTTTGCATAAATGCATTCAGAAACTCGGCACGATTACAATTTTCTGGGCACCGCGATTTGAAAGTGTTTGTTTTATCAACCATAAAAAGTGTTATTAACCATAAAATTCTGTGCATTACTTTTGAAGATAACACATATTACATATTAGGCACACTTGACGGTTCACCCTTTTAAGATATAACCAAAACACGAAAAATTTTTATAAAAAACCGCGCGATTTTTATTTTACATACTATGCATTATACGTATAATGTACACTTGATGGTTCACTCTTTTACGAAATAACTGAAACATGAAAAATTTTTATAAAAAATTTGCGCGTTGTGAGTTGAAAAACAGTTATATCTTCAAAAGTAATGAATGGATTTTATGGTTTATGGTTGCTTTATATGACAATGACGAACCGATGTTTGGTTTAGTACAACATATACTCGTAGTAACTTCTGGCGCCCCGTATTTAATTTGTTATCAATTACTGGAGACTTCTTTCTTTGATACTAATTTTTTTGCTTATCGAATAAAAAAAGTCGAAACCTTTTTAGATCTTAATGTGGAAACCATTAACTATTTTCACACTTAAAAGATTTCCTTATGTTTTAATGGAAATACATTCTCTGTTTGGGACTATTAATTTTTTTATATGTCTGAGGCACTATCTCAAAATTCAAAAATGAGGATAGTCACGTCTGCGCCCTGGGTAATAATTAATTTTCTTGTGGATATGGTTGACTTCATAAACGCATTTATTATTGCATCAGTGTTTTATTTTAGTGTGATTTTATTTTTAGAAAAAAAAATTACTGTGAAATACTGTGTGCAGATTGCTTAACCTACAAAATGATCTACAGTCAATAATCATGTGTAGGTCGAAACGATCAATGGGTTAGTCAAAATAACCAAATTTTAGTCAAAATAATTGGCAGGTCGGTTCATACAATCGAGTGGGAGTCAAAACGGATAACATGTCCATTCATACAATCGAATGTAGGTTAAAATGACTTACTTCTCCGTTCACACAATTGAGTTAAGGTTAAAACAATTAACAAGATCGTTAATTTAACTGAATGGAAGTTGAAAGGATAAAGGGGTTCGTTCAGAAAACCGTGAGCGCAGTGCTTACAACGGATTCCCACAGTCAAGGCTATGGGAAACTACGTAGTTGTGTTGATTACTTTTTAAAAGTTATCAACAATCGCCTAAGTCGGTAGGGCACCAATTCGGTTGCGACAGTGGATATAATTCTCTGTGTGTAAGCCTACTCAATATTTTTAAATTAAGAATCTAAAAAGATGACTTTCACATATACTAAAAAGATGGTATTTTGAAAACTTTAACAGCGAGCCGGGGGGACCTTTTTGGAAATCTAAGTAAAAATTGTGTCAAATTCTAATTTTTTAATAATTCCTCATCCCGTGATGCTTTGTAAATCTATTTTTTTTTTTTTAACTGTTAAAATTCATGCCCTATTGTCCATGTGAGAGGAAAATATGTATGCATGAGTTGAGTATTATTTTGTCATATGTAAGAATGGACTCCCCCGCCCACCTACCTAGTTAGACGAAAAAGTATGCAAGAAAGTCAAATTTTAAGGTAATATAATTTTTTACCCAATAACTTTCAAAGTACGATTGAAGAACAGTTTTGAAAACACAATTAATTTGTCTCAATTAAAACGAAAACTAATCATATGTAAGCACATAAACTAAGAGCTGATCAAACACAAAAAATATATTTTTTTTTTAACGGGAAACCCACGTTTTGATTTTAATAGTCTCATTTGTATTATTTTTCATACTTTCTGGAATTCATGTGGGAAGTTGACCCCTGAAAGCCCCTCCTTGGCTACAAGCCTCGCTGCATCCGATTTTTTAGTCTCTCATAAGGATTTTTAAAGCTCTCTCTTATAAATATCCTTCAAATGGCAGTCCAAAAATAGATTTAAAAGAATCAGCTTAGAAACGGTCACCTTGACGAATTGTGAAATTTAAACAGAAGAATTTTAAAACAAAGCATGAACAATTTTGTAAAAAGGTAAAATAAAATGAAATTTTTTGTATAATTTTTTTTTTCATTTTAATTGCTCATATATCATATTAAGCACACTTTACATATTGCAAATACAGATGCCACTGACAGCCACTTTATTTGCCTAAAACTCCTCACACATATGCATCACAAATTAAATTTTCAAATATGTTGAATTAGGTTTTTTCCCCTACTCATTTTCTTAATATTTACATTTTTACACTTATTTGCATAGCCAACAACAGCTGGTTGTGAACATCTCGCTTATCAAAACTAAAAAATCATGGCACACGCCAAAAACTTTAAAATTTTAGGGGAAGTTTTAATAAATGTTTTATTTTTAAATTACATCCCAACAAACCAAATGATATCGTTTCGATATTGAGACGATATCGAAGAGGTGATTTTTTTGTATCGTAACTATGTATCAAAACAGTAACGTATCAATATCATGAAATGGTTATTTTTGATGTAAGTGATGCACATTGAGGAAATCATAAGCAATGGAATCCTTGCAGGTAAATTTTATAAAGTAATCAAAGACAGACAGACAGACATGGCTAATTCGGCTTAGGTGTTGATGGTGATCAAAAATATATCGGAATTTCCTTGGTAGCGCACGTTATGTTCGTACGCCTTTCATTTATTTTAAAATTTAAACATTTTTTTTGTCTAATTTTAGGCACTATAGTAGGTGTAAGAGATGGAGATGGAAACAGAAATGGTTTCTTACTTGGATTACAAAATAAGCAAAACTATGTCAGTTGGCAAGAGTTTTTGTATAAAACTCTTTTTAGAAGAATTTAAAAATCGTTTCTCGTTTTTTTTTTTTATTAGATAAAGTAACTGACGTAACGTAACGTTACTAAATTTACATTGTAGTTCTATTGGGTAATACAGTGATTACGTAATGAAGTAATAATGTAATTTAGAAAGTAAAAAACAAATTCAATATACTATTTTTTCTGCTTGCCTCAACCATTTTTCATTATCTTTAGCCAATGGCTTCCATATTTACTAAAACAAAAACGCTTACGAAACCTTTACTAAACATTTGTGAAACAGTGCAGACGATTTTATCATGATGATAAATGAATTAATGTACAAATGTGTTGAGAGTTTATTCAATTATGATATCATTACGATATCTAAATACTATCGAAAAATTCAAACCATCGATATCTAGTTTGCTGGGACTTACAAAAAATATGTGGGTGTGCATTTGGCAAACATTTCGTGTTCAGGGCACAAATATTACTGCACAATTTTTTTTTTTCAAACATTTCGACAGCTGTTCCGCATCTGATAGCCATAATAGCTACGTACAATAAATAAAAGTTAGATGTAAACGTGATATTTAAGTTTTCAAAATTTGATGTTTGGCAATAGAAAGAAAGAAGAAAAGAAAAAAAAAAAATGCCACCCTAGTGACCACGAAACCTCAGAGCATGCAACCAAATCTGCCATTGAGTGCACGATAAAGCTATACAGTGGTCATAAAAGCAATTTTCCTCAACATGATTGACTGACTTACACACAATAAATGCCTTAAAAATGCGTAAAATACACAACAAACAAATAACAAACAAACGCCCTGTGAAGCTAGAAAATTCTACACTTCTTTAGCAACTAATCCTTGATATGGTCAATTAAATGTGTGCCTTTGTGTGTGTGTGTGTGTCTAACAATAAAATAAAATAAAAACCCTAACATAAATGAACGAACGTGTTTTATTTTCAATTTTCGATATTCACTAACAGGCAATACAATTATCCTTATAGTCTAACTGGTGTGTATGTGTGTATGTGTGTGTGTCATAAACTCCTTAAAAGCTGAATACAATGCATTCTATTGTGTGGAAAACGTAAAACCCAAATCAATATTCAAAGCCTCTCCATTTGTTAAAAATAATAAAATCATCTATGAAAGACTCAGCAGGGTGGCAACATTTCTATTAATAGTGCAAATCTTACGCAAAGCAAAATCAGTGCGTAAGAAAGGATCTCTATTCAAAACCAAAGGATCAAATGATTAGAACTAATGCAACGACGACAATGATGTCGACGAAAACGACTACGACAGCAAATTGGCATTAGAAAAAGTTGGCAAAGAAAAAAATAATTCACCCCAGCCCAGTGGCTTGAATGGAAAAAATATTCAAAAATACAACATAGAGTGAAATCGGTGCGGACAAGAAAAAAAATAAACCGTACCCTTTTCTGCGGAAACCGTGCGCCCGTAAGGACAAACTTTAATATTTACAGTGTGTTAAGCCAAAAAATTTACTAAATTTAAATCTTAAGATTTACGTTGGCAAAACATAAAATTAAGAAATAAAATAATTTTGTTATTTAATTTTTCCAAATGTAACTATAGTTTTTTTTGTAATAAAGAGTAATTTTAATGAGATATTTTGTAATGTTATTGTTATAACAAATTAATTAATTAATGCGATATTGAAACTTTACCCAAGCTGAGATATGAACCGTTTTCTCGGCAAGTCTGACATGACAGTCAAACGCTCTCAGAGACATTTCTGGCGTTATAAAATTGGAAGTTAAACGTGTTTATGAACTGATAACAGTTCCCTGGAGCTAATTTTTAGGTAAACTGTAAATTTGTAATTGTAAGTCAGCTGCAACGCGAGCCGTACGAGAAAACTACAGCGAAAAGAGGAAGGAAGAGAGGCGCCTTTTCAGACACAAGAAAAGAGAGCAGGAAAAGCGTGAGCGTGAAGAACTAGAGGTATACCAGGGCAAGAAGGATGCACGAAAATTCGATCAACAGGTTAAGCGTCTAACCCAAGGTTTCAAGCCCGGAACATCCACTTGTAGAGATGAAAATGGAGATCTGAATACGGATATACAGTGTGTGCTGAGATTGTGGAGACAGCACTTCTCCAATTTACTTACAGGCGACGATTCCACCAATGACGCTCATGGAGGCCGCAGTTCAGTGCCACCAACCAACGATGACGGAGTGGAAGTATCACCACCTAGCCATGTAGAGGTTCGAGTTGCTATCCAACGACTCAAAAACAATAAAGCAGTGGGTGCTGACGGCCTGTCAGCTGAATTGTTTAAAACCGGCGGCGATGAATTGATAAGGCGCATGCATCAGCTCACCCGACGATTGGAATCTCAGCGTACCTTGCCCTATACATAACAAAGGAGACAATAGATTTGTTGTGTTTAACGTTGACACCTGCCGTGAAGGCTTAATTCAACGTTGTTCCATAACAATTGGGACCGATACAAAGCGTCGGTCAGCGCCCCTTTGAGGATTCAAAGGTACCAAATTAGCTCCATGTTGTGATGACACTTCGCAACCCTTGGTGAGGGTGGAGGCCTATCTAAAACCTCTTCCATACTAAGGGGTATGGCGCCCGGTTTGAGAGTGCAAGCCACACCGAGCTAGATAGCTCTGCCCGCGATATGGGTGGTAAACCACAGCCACCACGAAGACTCCCCGAAGGCCCAGCCCAATCCAGTCAGCCCAGTATATGCCAGCAGAAGCCAGACACACACCGGGGGCCGCTGACTGCCCGTGGTACCAGTTTTAAAGTCCTTGGTCAGACCTCGTAGCTTACACCCCAGCTACTCCCAGTTTTAGCCCATCACAGCTCTGGACTGGTCACCAATCAACAAAGGAGACCCAACAATCTGCGCCAACTATCGAGGTATCAGTCTTATTTCCACCGCATATAAGTTTCTCTCAAGCGTACTGTGTGAAATATTAAAGCCGATTACAAAAACACTGATTGGACCTTATCAGTGTGGCTTTTGACCTTGAAAGTCCACCATAGATCAGATTTTCACGCTACGACAAATCCTGGAAAAAATCCACGAAAATTAAATTGACACACAACATCTCTTTGTCGATTTTAAAACTGCGTTCGATAGCCCGAGAATGGATTACCTATACGCAACTATATCTGAGTTCGGTATACCTGCAAAGTTGATTAGACTTTAAAGAATGACGTTGAGCAACACATGTAGCTCCGTCAAGGTAGAAAATTACCTCTCCGAAACTTTTAAAACCGAAAGAGGTTTCAGACAAGGCAATCCACTGTCTTGCAATCTCTTCAACATCATCATGGAGGGGATCGTACGCAAGGTCGGTGTGCATCGTAATGGCACCATTTTCTACAAAGGCGTCCAGCTCCTTGCGTACGCTGATGATATTGATATTGTCTGCAGAACCAAGAGAGATGTTATCGCTGCTTTCACCGCTATCGAAAAGGAATCAGCCAAAGTGGGGTTGACGATAAATGAGGGTAAAACAAAGCATATATGTACTGACTACGAACAAGAGAGCGCGGCGTTTAGACTCCCACGTTTCATCCAGCAGCTATAACTTTGAAGTAGTCAAGGAGTCTGTGTACCTTGTCACCGCCATTAATAACAACAACGAAGTCAGCCTGGAGATAAAGCGAAGAGCAATAATTGCTAATAGGTGCTACTACGGGCTCAGTAAGCAACTAAGTTCCAGAGCCCTCTCTCGATCGACAAAACTAACACTACAAGACGCTCGTTCTACCTGTGCTGCTTTATGGCGCTGAGGCATGGGTAGTTTCGCAAACTGACGCAGCTGCTCTGGGGGTGTTCGAGTGAAAACTGCTTCGCAAAATCTTCGGTCCTGTTCGAGTCGGCGATGACTATCGCATCCGAATGAACCACGAGCAGTGTTGCCGCAGCCAAAAATTTTTTTCTACCAATAAAAATTTTTAAACTTAAAAAAAGTTACCAAAAGCTACCAAAATTTTTCCACTCATATTAAAAGTAATTTTTATACTTTTTCAAAAAATATTTTATTTATTCCATTTAACAAATTAAATTTGCACTTTTAGCAATATCACATTTCATTTAACATAAAAAACAATAGTATAAAATGTAAATAAACATACATTTATATGTAAATAACAAAAAAAATCAAGAAAATCAGTCATTTAAATACATTCCTGGCATACCAAACATAGTTTGCTTCTTCTTTATTAAGCAATTCTTTTGCTAGCATTATATCATTGATAGTAGAAAATTCTAACCTATTTCTCAGTTTGGTTTTTATTAATGCCAAATCAGAAAATTTTGCGTTCAGCAGCTGCAGAACTATGTGGCAAAACCATTAGATTAAAAACAAAAGCACATAACTCCTTAAAACACATATCTCCCATTCCATTCTTTATACAACTCACTTTTTCCAAAAAAATATTTATGTCAATATCAGCCGTTAAATTAGTTTTTGAAAATCTTAAAAGTTTCCATTGTGTCATAATTAGTTCAAAATCACAATCAACTAAATTTTGAAAATATGTAAGCAGTGGTTCTATAGAAACTTCACAGTCCGACAAAACTCTTTGGGGTGTTATTATTAATAAATACTTTAATTCATCACTATCAAAGTTGAATCATATTTTTATTTGATTGAAAAGTTCGATATAAAAAGAAAGAATATTGGATTTTATCTCTTTTTCTTCTATTTCAGTAAAATTGCAAGACCTGAAATATATTTCAGTTTTGTTTCCCATAAAAATATCTTTCAGAGGTAAACAGTAACTTCTACTGGATAAATCAACCTTAGATAAACAGTCAATATTTTTCAAAAAATTATTATTCATAAAATTACTTAAAATTAATTTGCAGTTCGTTTCTAAGTGTGAAAAAAGATAAGGTAAGCGAACTTTTTCGGACTGAAATTCCTTATTTAAATTATTTATAATGTTTAAATTGTATGGCAAAAACAAAAAATAAACTTTACTTTTAGAATTCATAATGTGCGCCATATCAAATGCACGGACACCATTTACTTCTAAATAATTGGAAATGAAGTACAGCTTTAAACTGTCCCATTGTTCAATTATTCTATTAATCACATTTTCTAGGGCTAGCCACCTGGTCATTGAAACACCCAGAATTTTGTGTGGTTTTACATTGCAATACTCCTGGAATTCTTTAAACTCGTATATTCTTTTTGAACTATGTGAAAAAAAATTATAAATGTCTCGACATAACTTTTCTAATTCTTTTGGAAGCATTTTACATGCATATGATGAGCATAAGTGCAAAGAATGACAAGAGCATTTTATGTAAAAAAGATCAATCTCATTTTTAAATTTTTGTTTCAGACCATTCAAATCTCCTGCCATTACGCTTGCACCATCGGTGGCTAGCCCTATTAAATTTGATAATGGTATCTCATGGTTTAAGAAAAAGTCTGTTATTGCCGAAAAAATTGAGCTTGCATCAGCCTTTGTAATTTCTAGTAAGCCCAGAAATCTATCTTGCACGATGAAAGATGTAGAACATACGTATCTAACTACCAAAACTAATGCTTTTTTCGCTGAAATATCAGTCGTTTCGTCCACGATGAGGGAAAACTTTCTTGTTTTGAGTGATGAAATTATTTGGTCAGCTGCCTTTTTGCCCAACACTTTGGCAATATCTGTCGATTTTGTTCTACCGCATTAAACTAACTTGGCTATTTCAGAGTCTGGACAACATTCAACCAACAGATTTGGCAAAAAATCCATTAACAAGAATGGTAGGTTATGCGAAATTATAAACATAGTTAGTGTTAACTCAGCAAACTCAACCTGCTTTTGGAGAGACAGCGATTCCTTACTCATAAACATTTCCAGCTTTGTTTGGTTTCTTTTTATCGCGAGATTTTCAACGTGTGCGCGAGCTTTGTCATGTTTTTTAAGGTGCGTAAGGTGGTTTATAAGAGCCTTATCGCAAGCCACACAATAGGCATTTGCATCCTTTTCCTTAAGTCATGGAAAATCATAAATCCAATTAGAACGAAATTTTCTCGTTTTTGAAGTTTGTACATTTCCTTGGTGCTCATGGTCACTATAAAATTTACAATTATATTAATATAATAATTTTAAGGAAAATAAAATTACCTGTCGCATGAATTTTCTTCCTCTTCAGCTGTAAATTTGGCTGCCTTGCTTGCTGCAGAAGTTGAAGCTGTTTCTGATTCCGTACTTAGTTTCCTTTTAGATAAAAATTTAAAAATTTCAAGAATTATGTAAACCGAATCTTAATGTTGAATAAAGAAACTTACTTATCCATTTTTAAAAACAAAGCAAGGGAACCAAAGCAAAATTAAAGCAGTAGCAAGCACGACCACAAAGAAAAGAATATTTTGCGCTATAAATATTTTGTTCGGTAATTACGAAAATATGAAAGTGGTGCGTTCGGTAAATAAAAAAATAACTTTAAATATATTTTGAACCTTGGCCAAACGGTAACATTTTACTATGCAAAAGTGGTGCGCAACATTTTGCCACAACGCTTTTGTTATTTCTTACCATTCTATTGATTTATCTGAAAAGTTACCAAAATATAAATCTTCCTACCATCCTACCAAACCAAAAAAAGTTACCATTTTTGGTAGAATTCTACCAAAACGGCAACGCTGACCACGAGCTGTATGAGCTCTACGAAGACATTGACGTAGTTCGACGTATAACTGTGCAGCGACTACGCTGGCTGGGTCATGTCCATCGTATGGACGACAAAGCTCTAACAAAAATGGTGCTCGAGGCGACGAGGGAGACCATACCTCCGATGGATGGACCAGGCCTAGGAAGCCCTAACCGCACTTGTTGTATCCGATTGGAGAAGGCGCGCGCAAAGCAGAGGCGTCTGGCGAGAGCTGATGAGGTCGGCCGAAACCTGGACACGGGTTGTTACGGCCACCTAAGTAAGTAAGTAAGTAATTTGTAATTTGGTATACTGTAATATTTGAATATTGGTGTCCATTAGTGCAAGAAACGTTCTCAGAAATTTTTAAACTTGATTCATATCGTACAATGAAAAAAATTATCCTTTGAAAAATAGCTAGAGTTTTCAAAAAAATATTATTTCCATTCAATGGAATGATTTCGTCAATCATAAAAGTATTTTGGGACTTATTTCATTGGGATTTATTTCATTGTGCAATAAGTCTCAAATACTGGGAGCTATTTTCTTTTTTGGAACGTTATATTTGTTATTTCATATCTCTCTCTCTCTCTCTCTCTCTCTCTCTATCTCTCTCTCTCTCTTGGGACTTATATCATTATTTTTTTTACTTTCAAATCCACAAAATATTTTTCTCCGTCTAGCTTGATGAAACGCAACACTGTGAGACCCTTTGAACACATCTATAAGTTGATAAACTCTAAGACTCCGATCTATTAGTCGGAGTGTGTTTTATCAGACATTTATTTTAACTTTAGCAAATTAACCCAATATCCAGCGTTACCATATGGGCAGTTAATCCTGTTTTGGCCAGTATTTTGAGCAGGTAGACAGGATCATATTTCTCCCAGGACTTGGGCAGTTTTTTTTTAATCCAGTTTTTTTAATTTTCGTTGAATAAAAAAAATAGAAATTTTATGTTTATAAATTATATGTAAGTACTTATATAAAAGAAGCAAATAAAGTTGCTACTACTTTTTACATCCTTTCAAAAATTTGATCATGTGGCAGCGCTTTTCCTGTCATTGTTGCTGTCATCGTTTTTGTTAATTTCTTTTCGCTAGTCTTTAGCAAATTACAAATGGACAGATACTTAACAAAACCTGGTAATAAAAGGAATATTAAAAATGTTATAATAAAAAAATTTTAAAATATTTGTTTTTAGTCCTTTTATAAGAGCAGTATTTTCTCATATACAGGAATTTTTTTTGAATTTACAGGATTTTCAAAAAAACATATGGCAATGCTGCCAATATCACTCTTATAAATTACTCAATATTTGAATAATTTACTAAAATGAGGCTTAATATTCGTTCTCGAATATAACATCCCATACAATTTTGATAGAGTCTTTATAAAACAATGTATTTTTTTCCAACTTCCTTCATCGTACAACTTACTCCTAGCATCTTACTATAAGTCAGAGAAAGTATCTTGAAATCCGCCTTATAATTAAGTTACTATAGCATGAAAATTTTATGCCTTCAACATGCTTAAATAACTTGTTATGAACTGACATTGTCCTGTGGCTTAAAACCATGAACATTGTTGCTCAGTTATCGGATCTTTGTACTTTTATTTAAAGATAATTTGCAAATCCTTAAATGCAACAAATGCGAATCGGGCAAAGACCAATAAAGAACAAGACGCAGCCGAACAATGTGTAGCCGCCTAAGCAACCCAAATGCTGAAATAAGAAATTGCAAACATTGTAGCTTAGCTTGGTCGAGATAGAATCCAATCCTATAGTAAATTCCAGCAAAAAAAAGCATACAAGCATGTTTGCGGATGTGCAAACATGTGTTGACATCGGAACTGCAAATTATAAAGAAAATATAGTTCTTTTGCTAGGCTATCCCGCTCTCTCTCTCTCTCTCTCTCTCTCTCTCTCTCTCTCTCTCTCTCCCTCTCTCACTCAATGGTCAACATCGTCATTATTGTTCGAACTGAATCGTTTTGTTGCCACTAGGATAAGCCACCAGTGGGAATAAGAAATCATTTCAATTAAAATCCAATGTTTATGTTCAATTATTTTGACCTTACTTTGGTCAAATATTCTTTCGTCCCATCATGAATTGTTTTCGCTTGACTTGGTCTTAGTAACTTCCGTTTTATTTTCTATTTGCTATGGAAGTATCTTGCTTTTTTCCCTTCCTACCTTAGCTCTTGTGTGTCATCTTCAAGGTTGATTGACATTTTTGTTCCATCGCATTCGTTTGTAAATTTATGCATGTGAAATTTTCTCGATTTCAATTATTCTTAAATTTCCAAAATATCCAAAATAATTGCTTAAAATCAATAGAGGATAAATGTAGGCGAATAATAAGAAAGAGGCCACAGAAGCAACAGAAGCCATAAGCCAAGAAATAAATATTCCATTTTAATAGTTTTCAGTCACTCGGTTTAGTTACTTGAGTCTGTCTTTCAGTCCTCTCAGTGGTACAGTGATGAAGGACATTTTCATTATTTGTATATTATTTTTATATTAACTCTCTGTGCAGCGCCGGGAGCATGCAGGGCAAAATATGCAGTTGGTAGTGCAGCAAACGATTCATCAATTTTAAATTTTTTATATTTTTCAATTTATTTTCGTATGCCACGCTATGGCTGGTCATAGAAGGAATAAAAATAATATTTATGCAATAGTTGAATATATTTTTTTCCCCTTTATATAAAGTTTTTAATGGATTTTTCAACTTTATTTTATTCCATTTTATGTTTTACTGCTATGGGTGACCCTTGCAAGCAAGTATTGTAAATATTTGTCTTAAGTTTTGTGTTTCTTGCTTTGTTTATTTTAATGTTTTTATACAACTTTCCCGCAAGCTTATACTCTATACCTTTTTAGTTCTTGGTATTTTTTTGCTTGTTACAACCTTTAGGGAAAGAATTATTATGTTATTACTAATATTATGTTATTAGAAGTATATTGGAATTAAGTAATAATTTAGATGCAACCCTTCGTGTGGTTACTTCATTTCAAAGATTATTGATATTTTTATCAAATAAAAATTTTTTGGCTCAAATTAGACGATACAAAACTTTAAAATAAATTGTGTTCTGCCCTGTTGAGGAAAACAAAAAGTCGCCATATCCCACCTCACAACTGTTGATCAAAAGACATCATAACAATTATGCCAAGATCAAACATAAGATTACAATCAACTTAGATAATCTTAATCAATTTATTGCTGGGGCCTGCTCCGAGAATAGTATTTCGATTTGTAAATCTGCTATATATTTTCAGCATTTTTTATATAAAGCTTATACAAACTAATAAATATTTCAAATAATTTGGCCTATTCGGCGAAATCTGTTATTCTGTTACACATTTTCTGTTTTCAATCATACCTATTATCATCATGCTGACCATAAAAGATCTGTTAAAATTGCTATTCAGCATTTCGAACTTGAATGGCATCCTATTATCAGTCTTCGAAAACAAAAGTCCATTACAATTCCGTTAACTTATGTTATGAAACAGCTGATAGCTGTCAATAATAGCATTGCCATCATATCTTTTTAACAGTACATTCAAAAAGTCCATAGGATGACACATAGATGGCGTTACTAGATTTTTTTTCATATAATTTTTATTTAGTACAAACCTTCAAACGATACGTATACAAATTTGACAACAATCTGACAATTGATTCGTGAGTTATAGCATTTTGTGTGCAACTATTTTTATTGAAAAAAAAAAAAATGGAAGAAAGTGAATTTCGAGTTTTGATAAAGCATTGCTTTTTGATGAAAAAAAAATACAGTGGAAGCCAAACAATGGCTTGATAAACATTACCCGGACTCTGCTCCATCGAGACAAATGGTAGAAAAGTGGATTGCTAAATTTAAACGTGGTCGTACCAGCACAAATGATGCAGAGCGCAGTAGACGTCCAAATCAGACTGTTATTCCATAAAACATAAAAAAAAAATCCACATATTGGTTATGAACGATCGGAAATGTAAGGTGTACGAGCTAGCTAACATTGTAAAGATATCAGATGGTAGTGTTTTTACTATTTTACACGAACATTTGGGTATGCGAAAGCTCTGTGCAAAGTGGGTGCCGCATGAGCTCACAGTTGACCAAAAACAACAACGAATTGATGCTTTAGAGGTGTGTTTGGTGGTATTAAACCGCAATAAAATCGAATTCTATCGTCGATATGTGACAATGGACGAAACATGGCTTCACTATTACACACCAGAATCCAAAAGACAGTCAGCTGAGTGGACAGCTGAACCGAATCGACGAACCGAATCCAAAGCGAGCAAAGACTCAAAAGTCGGCTTGTAAGGTAATGGCGTCTGTATTTTGGAATGCGAAGGGAATAATATTCATCGACTATCTCCAAAAAGAGACCACCATCAACAGCGACTATTACTGTGCACTTTTGGATCGATTGAAGGCTGAAATCGCCAAGAAACGACCACATTTGCAAAAGAAAAAAGTGTTGTTTCACCAAGACAATGCACCGTGTCACAAATCGATGAAAACGATATTCTCCAGATTTAGCCCCCAGCGAATTTTCCTGTTTTCAGGTCTCGAGAGAATGCTTGCTGGAAAAAAATTCAAGTCCAATGACGAAGTAATCGCTGAAACTTAGGCATATTTTGACGAAAAAGAGAAATCGTACTGTAAAAGTGGTATCGAAAAGTTGGAAAATTGCTATACTCGTTGTATCGCTCTCGAAGGCAACTATGTTGAATAATATAATCGAGTTTAATCAAAATTTTGGTAAAAAAAAAAATTATCAAAAAGTTGGAATGCAGTCCAACACAGTATAGACAGTTTGCCATTTGATGTTAAGTCTATCGTGCTTGAAATTTACAACTGTTTTCAATTTACAAAATTCGAGTTGAAAATTTGAAGGATTTTTGCTTCGATGCTGAAGTCGAATTTTAAAATAGTATCTAGAAATAATAACTTTTATTTTATTCATATTTTTTATCATTAGAAAATTGTCTTACTTTGCTGAAAAATTGTTTTCAGTCGGAATGAAGTGAAGCTTACTTATTTGTAGTCCATTCATTTTGGTTTTTATTTCATGACAAAATAACGGCTATGGAAAATAAAAGAATTGGTTTTATAGAAACAATGACCTTTGTATCCGAATTGGTAGATGCGATAATGGAAAGACTTAGATATTAATTGTTTCCTTTGAGAGTAAAACAAATTTAAAAAAATTAATAAAAACTAAAGGTTAATAAAAGTGAAGCCGAAATTTTAAAAAGTAATATACTCACTAGTTACAAAATATCTTATGATTATTTGAAAGCATAGTCCATAGAATTTCAAAAGTTTTCGAATGAATAAACTTAAATAAAATGACCTGAGTTGAATGACATTGAAAATTTCGCTGAATTTATTAACTTACGAAAAAGAGATAAGCGTTTAATCATTAAAAAAAAAAAAAAACGAAATGGCCACTTCAGCCCTTGAAAGGACTTTGACCGAGCTTCTTATGATCAATTGTGTTGTGCGTGTTGTGAAATGTTTAGACACAAATGATCGAGAACTGGACCTACAAGTTTTATGCCGACTACGAACAGCTTATGTTCTCAAGAAGCTTTTCATGGCAGTTTTTACTCTCTGAGGTTTGCCATTGTCTGCAGAGTGGTGACGGCCGAACAGAAAAATTAATTCAATTGAAAAAACTTTCTGAGTCAGGTGAGAATTGAACCAGGGTTCTCTGGCGTATTGGCCACGCACTTAACCCACTGCGCCACGGCCACGTTTTGTTCAATATGTTAATTTAAAAAATATTGTTTTAGAAAATTTAATAAAAAGGAGTTCAAACACTTTCAAAATTGTTCGAGTAGCGAATTTTTATACCACAACGCGTACTGCGTAATGGGTACGAGTATATTAACTTTGCCATTCCGTTTATAACTCCAATAAGGAGGAGTGGTATGGTATGGAAAAGTATATATATAAAAAGTTTAGGTACAGTCAATTTTTCTGAGAAGAACTTTGCTATTTTAAATATTTAAAAGCAACTAATTTGGCCAACTTTTTGATGCAGTTAGTATCATTACATGAATTTTTTAATTGAAATACACAAAAAAATTCCTTTACTTTATACACTACTCGAAATATAAGCGAATGAAGAAAAAATGCATATGAAAAAAGTTTAGGCACAGGCTGTATGTGTACCTTGTTTTTGCAAATATAACGGTAATCTATAAGTTATCTTTGATCTATTCCGTTTTCTGCACATAATTATTGCGCAGCCATCTAATTGTCAGTTGATTTAAGTTAGTGTTGACCTTAATGTCATGCTTGAATGAGCAAAATGAGCAGTCGTACAGAAATTTCGATAGATGTTCGAAAAGTTATTATAAACCATCATGTGCAGAAAAAATCTTATCGCGAAATTGGTGATATAGTGCAGAGGCTCTATGCAAGTGTGCAAAACATTATAAAACATTACATAAATACGGGAAAATTAGAGCGTGAAAGCAGATCTGGACGCCCAAAAATATTACACTACGCCAGGAGCGCACTGTAGTTAGCTACAGTGGCCCAAAATCCTAAGATTTCGGCTGTAAAATTATGCAATGAAATGCAGCAAAGTTTCAATAAAAACTTCGATCCCCAAACAATACGCAATACTCTTCATAGAGCTGGTTTTTACAGAAGAGTTCCTCGGCGCAAACCATTTATTTCGGCTATTAATAAGAAAAAGTGGATGGAGCTTGCAAAACTGCATGTACATCAATCGGAATCATTCTGGAACAGTGTTATATTTAGTGATGAATCGAAGTTCAACCTTTTTGGATCAGCTGGTGCACAAAAAGTTTGGCGGAAATCAAACAATGAGCTCCAAGAAAAAAACGTAATTAAAACAGTTAAACACGGCGGTGGTAATGTCATGGTGTGACGGTGTATGGCGGCTTCTGGAGTGGGAAATCTTGTCTTTATAGATGAAAAAATGAATAAGTGCTCTTTGAATATTTTGAAAGACGATTTGTTTCCTAGTGTTGAAAAGTTGGGCATTAATGGGAAGCCATTTTTGTTCCAGCAAGATAACGACCTGAAACATGCTGGGTCGAACCTTGTGCAGGAATGGCTTATTTACCATTGCCAACTGCTCAAAACACCTCCACAGTCGCTAGATATGAATGGTATTGAACATATTTGGCAATTATTGGAGAAAAAAAATTCAGAGCCTTCACATAACACCAAAAAATTCACTAAAGGAGGCTCTTCGCTAAGAATGGAAAAATATAACACCCGAACAAACATCAAACCTAGTTGGGAGTATGCAAAGGCGCTTACAGGCAGTTATTCAAGCCAAAGGAGGCCTAACAAAATAGTAAATGAATGAAAACCAAAAATAAAATTGTGTAAAATTGTGAATTTTTTGTTTTTTAATAACATAATACATAAAACAAAAATAAAAAATGAAATATGTTTGCAGTGAATAATAAAAAAAACTTTCAATTTCCAAATGATGCCATAATTTTTTTTTTTTCGTTATTTGGAAAAAGTTATTTAGATACAAACTTTGAGAATAGCTCTGTGCCTAAACTTTTTTGATTCACTGTATATTTTTGATCAGCAACACCACCTGAGTCAATATCCATTTGTCCGTCTGAACGACTGTGATCACGATTACAATTGATTTCAAGCTATCACGATGAAATAAAATAAGATGTAAATTTACTTGAAGAAGCAAAAGTTACGAATTTTCAAGACAAATTTAAAAAAATTCGATAGAGAAATGAAAAATTGTTTGGAAAAACGAAAGTTTAACAACGCTTATATTTCGGTTAGCTGATTCGGTCAAAAAATATCATACTATTTTGAATTGTTTTTTAAAATATGGTTAGTAAAAATTTATTTATTAATTGAAGATATAATGAAATCACACTCAAAGAGTATTGTGTGAAGTTTTCTTTTCAAAATATGAGGAAATGAGGTGGTGACAGCAATTTTTAGTAGGCGCCTCAGAAAAAAGGTGCTTTGCATTTGGACACTAGAACTCATTACTGAATCATCTGGAAAAAAAAACATGAGATTTTTAATATATATCTAAAAAAAAAAAAAGATCAAGTTCGAAAATGATCCAAATTGCCATTAAAACAATCCTACCTCCCATACAAAGTGCCTTTATCTTAACCGAAAAATCTCTTAAAAAAGTTTATTGAATCATGGTCGCAGGCAGGATGTTGTTCAGGAGTGGGAAAAATTCTTTTTTTCATGTGACTGATAAATAAATACAAAATGTGTCATTCATAAGTTTGTAATAAAAAATAAAATAAGAGTTAATAAATATTAATAAATTTTAATTAAAATTATTATTATATGTAATTATAATTAATTTATAATTTAATATTATTTAATAATAACAAATTTTTTGAATTTCTTAATTTAATACTAAAATTTTTATTTTTCTATGTTTAGGGGGAAAAACTTCCCCCTGTCTTACCTTCGCTACGCCCATGAATTGAATTCAAAAAATGTCTCGTTTTGTTCCCTTTTTTCCAGTCGTATTAGATTAGATGCCGCACCACTAAAATGGCAATAACTAGTTAAACAATTAGAATTTTCAAAAATCTTTTCAATGACATATTTTTGAATGTTTAAACTTCGGAAATATAAAAAAAAATTAGACGTTTTCAAAATTCTAAACTAGAATACTGTTGGTATCAATTGAACTCTATTTGTAAATTAAAATATTATATTTTATATCTTTACCTTATATCTTTTTGTAAAGCACAGTCAAATTGATACGTAGGGTGCCTTTTATATTTCGGGACTAGGCAACCCTGGTGTTGCAATCTGTCAACTGAAAGCTCTATCGCAAAGTTTGACATTTGTTGGCTTATACGTACTCAGAACGTTTTGGCATACGAGCGCTATTTGTGTTGTTTATAGTAACTTAAAAGATTCATCTCGGTCTAAAAATGGAATTAAATCGTGAACATTTTCGTGCGATTATTTTTTACAACTTTCGACGTGAATTAACACAGCAACAGTGCATGGATGAACTTAATTCAATTTTTGGCGATGAAGCTCCATCAAGGACCAGTGTTTATCGATGGTATGGTGAATTCAATCGTGGTCGTAGTTCACTCCAAGACGAATTTCGTGAAGGTCGTCCGAAATCAGCTGTTGTTCCGAAAACCATTGATGCTGTGCGCGAACTGATATTGCAAGATCGTCATGTTACCTATCGTGAGATTGAGGCAACCTTAGGCATAAGTGTTACCAGCATACATTCAATATTGCATAAACATTTGACTGTCAAAAAAATTTGTTCGCGTTGGATCCCACACAATTTGTCAATCGCTCAAAAAAAGGCTCGTGTCGATTGGTCGATGGAAATGCTCAAAAAATACGATCACGGTGCTTCGAAACACGTCTATGACATCGTGACAGGTGATGAATCGTGGATTTACGCGTATGAGCCCGAAAGTAAACAGCAGTCGACTGTATGGGTGTTTCAAGATGAGCCAAATCCAACAAAAGTTGTTCGCGCACGAAGCACTTCCAAGCAAATGGTCGCCTGTTTTTTCGGAAAATATGGACATGTCGCAACCGTACCACTAGAACAACGCAGAACAGTCAACTCTGAGTGGTACGCAACCATTTGTTTGCCAGTTGTCTTCCAAGAAATCAGGAAAACCAACCACCGAAGACGGATCACTCTTCACCACGACAATGCGAGCTCTCACACATCGGCTCAAACAACTGCATTTTTGAGCACCCAAAACATCGATTTGATGGGTCATCCGCTGTATAGTCCTGACTTGGCACCGAATGACTTCTTTTTATTCCCAACCGTGAAGAATAAACTGCGTGGACAACGATTTTCGACGCCCGAAGAAGCGGTTGCTGCATTCAGAATGCATGTTTTGGAGATACCTCAATCAGAGTGGCAAAAGTGCTTCGACAATTGGTTCAAACGCATGCAAAAGTGTATAGATCTTAATGGAGAATATTTTGAAAAACAATAAAGTGATTTTCGATGATTAATATTTGTTTTTGTTCTCTAATCCCGAAATATAAAAGGCACCCCTCGTACCAAACATATTTTGCTCTGCAAAAAATAAAAATCGTGTATTTCATTTATCCTAACGCCGTTAACACTGTTCTCGACTATAGCAAATACAGCGTCTGTAGATTCTTTTATTTTGTTCATGAACTTAAGCTCATTTGAGAAATGAACATGGAGTTAGTTTATTATTTTAATATCTCTTGTTTTAAAGGTTTTAAAAAACTCTAAGCGTGTGGCCAAGATTGAACTTTACAACAAACAACTTTGTTTGAAATAAAGCCTAATAAAACATCCAAAGGTTCTCTATAAATCTCGAAAATCTTGTACCATGGGCGTAGCGAGAATAGAGCAGAAGAAGGGCATCTCCCCCCTGAACATATTTTTCCTTATAAATAAGAAGTCTAGAATTTAATAATATTTATTTGAGCTTAATTTATATTTTATTACAAACTTAAGGCTGACATTAGACAAATAAAATTTTAGTATTAATTAAGAAATTCAAAAAATGTTTTCCTTATAATTAAAAAGTATAGAATTTATTAATATTTATTAGAGCTTAATTTATATTTTATTACAAGCTTACGGCTGACACATTTTTTATTTATCAGTCACATGAAAAAATAATTTTGCCCATCCTAGAACAACATCCAGGTCCATGTCTTGTACAGAAAAAAATGAGTTCATATTTTAAAAACTTTAATAAATACATTTTACATTAGAAATACAGTTAACATAAATATACATAAATATATTTATATATCATTATTTTAAAAAATTCAACATTCATTCTCATTTCAATTTCAAATTTCAAAGAATTTTGTTAAAAGCTCTTTTGCAACAATCCACATAGATCTAATATATATCTATTTTATAAACATTATTTACTTCATTTATTTGAACTTCATGATAATACCATTCCTTTAAACTAAATAATTATAAAAATACAGCTGATGTCTTTAGATGTTCTATAATCTACTACTTCTTCGACGCCAAACTTGTTTAAACTTCTCTATTCAACTGACAGTTTGCGCCGAAAAAAAAAACTTGTATAAAATTGCTTTTATTTTGCTCAATTTCCTTTTATATATCCTCGTATAATGCGCCATCAAGGAATAATAGAGCCAAAGTCTATCAAGAATATTGAATTTCTTCATAAACTTTTGCACATGCCGGAAATGGAATTCGGCAGTCTGTCTTCTCGTCATCGCATGCATCCTTGTGCACAACCTTTTTAACTGTCAAATGAAATTGCTTCGCTCTATTCTGCTCTGAGCACTGCGTCTCCACATCCCAATGGCACGCAACAAATTAATTTCCTATTCGTATCCTCTTCCCATTTTGATTCATCCTCTTCTACTTCCACTTCCACTTCATCTCGCCAAATATGACTTTGATGTGACGACATTCTTTCATCTGATACTCAATTCGTACGCGTCCTAATGAAGATGACTGTCTGTAAATCCACATCCGCCTTCGTATCATTGTGTATCTGAGTGTGATTGTGTTTGTATGCCACGCGCTATGTTTGAAACATTTACTCCATTTAATCTGTCACTTTACACTTTCTCACTCTTAGCTGACGTGTGTGTTTTTGGTGCAGTGCTTTTAGCCATTCTAAGGACTTTAATAGATGTTTATCCAAGAAAGCATTCTGCACCTTTGCACGATTGCACTCGCTGTGCTTGAATTAAGGATCTTCTCGAATTACAAGCACGACAACAGCTCGTTTTGAATTCGACAAAAAGACAAACGCGAGCATGATACGCTGGTTGTTAGTGTTAATAACGACTGCCAAAATGCAGAAGCATAACAGTTGACAGATTTTATAGCAACGTGTGGTTTTTCGTCCATATAAAAATGAAAGAAATATCTTATATTTCAAGATTAGAACAGTAGTTGAGAGTCAAGGAAAATAAAGGATTCAAAAGAATGGAATGAATGGATGGAATGAGTGGAAGTAGAAATAGAAATAGAAGTAGAAGTAGAAGTAGAAGTAGAAGTAGAAGTAGAAGTAGAAGTAGAAGTAGAAGTAGAAGTAGAAGTAGAAGTAGAAGTAGAAGTAGAAGTAGAAGTAGAAGTAGAAGTAGAAGTAGAAGTAGAAGTAGAAGTAGAAGTAGAAGTAGAAGTAGAAGTAGAAGTAGAAGTAGAAGTAGAAGTAGAAGTAGAAGTAGAAGTAGAAGTAGAAGTAGAAGTAGAAGTAGAAGTAGAAGTAGAAGTAGAAGTAGAAGTAGAAGTAGAAGTAGAAGTAGAAGTAGAAGTAGAAGTAGAAGTAGAAGTAGAAGTAGAAGTAGAAGTAGAAGTAGAAGTAGAAGTAGAAGTAGAAGTAGAAGT
Organism: Coremacera marginata; assembly: GCA_914767935.1. Lineage (NCBI taxonomy): Eukaryota > Metazoa > Arthropoda > Insecta > Diptera > Sciomyzidae > Coremacera > Coremacera marginata. The sequence continues at coordinate 18,904,190 of OU612047.1, forward strand.
AGAAGTAGAAGTAGAAGTAGAAGTAGAAGTAGAAGTAGAAGTAGAAGTAGAAGTAGAAGTAGAAGTAGAAGTAGAAGTAGAAGTAGAAGTAGAAGTAGAAGTAGAAGTAGAAGTAGAAGTAGAAGTAGAAGTAGAAGTAGAAGTAGAAGTAGAAGTAGAAGTAGAAGTAGAAGTAGAAGTAGAAGTAGAAGTAGAAGTAGAAGTAGAAGTAGAAGTAGAAGTAGAAGTAGAAGTAGAAGTAGAAGTAGAAGTAGAAGTAGAAGTAGAAGTAGAAGTAGAAGTAGAAGTAGAAGTAGAAGTAGAAGTAGAAGTAGAAGTAGAAGTAGAAGTAGAAGTAGAAGTAGAAGTAGAAGTAGAAGTAGAAGTAGAAGTAGAAGTAGAAGTAGAAGTAGAAGTAGAAGTAGAAGTAGAAGTAGAAGTAGAAGTAGAAGTAGAAGTAGAAGTAGAAGTAGAAGTAGAAGTAGAAGTAGAAGTAGAAGTAGAAGTAGAAGTAGAAGTAGAAGTAGAAGTAGAAGTAGAAGTAGAAGTAGAAGTAGAAGTAGAAGTAGAAGTAGAAGTAGAAGTAGAAGTAGAAGTAGAAGTAGAAGTAGAAGTAGAAGTAGAAGTAGAAGTAGAAGTAGAAGTAGAAGTAGAAGTAGAAGTAGAAGTAGAAGTAGAAGTAGAAGTAGAAGTAGAAGTAGAAGTAGAAGTAGAAGTAGAAGTAGAAGTAGAAGTAGAAGTAGAAGTAGAAGTAGAAGTAGAAGTAGAAGTAGAAGTAGAAGTAGAAGTAGAAGTAGAAGTAGAAGTAGAAGTAGAAGTAGAAGTAGAAGTAGAAGTAGAAGTAGAAGTAGAAGTAGAAGTAGAAGTAGAAGTAGAAGTAGAAGTAGAAGTAGAAGTAGAAGTAGAAGTAGAAGTAGAAGTAGAAGTAGAAGTAGAAGTAGAAGTAGAAGTAGAAGTAGAAGTAGAAGTAGAAGTAGAAGTAGAAGTAGAAGTAGAAGTAGAAGTAGAAGTAGAAGTAGAAGTAGAAGTAGAAGTAGAAGTAGAAGTAGAAGTAGAAGTAGAAGTAGAAGTAGAAGTAGAAGTAGAAGTAGAAGTAGAAGTAGAAGTAGAAGTAGAAGTAGAAGTAGAAGTAGAAGTAGAAGTAGAAGTAGAAGTAGAAGTAGAAGTAGAAGTAGAAGTAGAAGTAGAAGTTTTAGCAAATTCAGCTTTCAAATCTTAAAAAAATATCTGTTCGAGATGAGATTTTGTACTCAGTACTTCACAACTTTATATTTACAATTTGTCATTTTAAAATGGTTTTTATTGTTGTCACTCGCCCGACTTCGTCGAGAATAGTTTAACTTTAAAACCCGCAGACAACATTTTGTGGATTAGAGTGTTTCTGCCAACATTTCACTAACTTTTCGCTAAAAATTATTACTTCTATATTTCATTGTTGATTTGCTACAAATATGTTTAAAATGTCTGCAATAGCATAAAAATGTCAGCGACCTCCTCATATAACACTGCCCCTCCCGTGCCCCCTTCCCCGCCCCAGCCCTTGTAAGAGCTATCAAACTGTTTAATTTGCTTTTTGGCAAGTGTCCAGCTGCTGTTGGTCTATGTATCAAATATGTCACCACAGTTAGTCGTCATTAGAGCCAAGTTTTTGACCCAGTTTTAGACTTAGTTGGTCTGCTAAATCTACACGACGTCAGTCAGTCAAGCATGTGTGTGTGAGTTGGATGAAGCTCTCGGTCGTCATAACGCTGCAATGAATTATAAAAGCTCGTTGGTGTGGCTTATTTTGTTCTTCTTTTCTTTGCTATTCTTTCTTCACTGCTTTCATGGTCCATTTTCCGTACGTCCCACACACATGCAGATGCATCCTTTTTACTGGCCCACATTCAATCAGTTTACTTAACTTGGCATACTTAAGTTTTAATTACTCTGCAAAGTTTTTTTAAGTTTATTTCTTGTTGAAAATGGTTTCAAACACAGTAGTTTTTTTTCCACTTCACACAGCGTGATGTGAGGCCCTAATGAAGCCAACCATTCATCCGTTAGCAGGACTAACCAGCTCGCCAGCCAGCTAACAAGTGCACCCAGCTTAAGCCAGACAGCGCCGAGCTTAACTAATGAACATTTTATTACAAAAGTTCTGGGGTAAAAAGTTTTTGCTGCAGCGATTATTTCATTTTCCATAGCTGTGTGGCTTATGGCCAAGCAGTCTATAAAAATGATGCAGAGCAAAATGTGGAAAAATAATTCCTAAGAATATCTCGCAATTATGAGACTCACGGCTGACATATTCCACTCTAAATGCGGCAATAACTCTTTTTTAATTTGCAGTCTCTGGCAAATCTAATAAACTAGCCCGCCAGTGAGCGCACTTGAGTGGATTCCTTGGTGAGCCTTGTTTGCGGTGCATGGTCACATGGTATTAGTTCGGGGGCAACGGGCAACACTGAGTGTGAGCATAATCCAAGGGGTCTAGAAGTTAGACGGTGTCCATTTCACATAATGTGACAGTCCAACCTCAACCTCAACTTTAGATACATTGACAACTGGCAGTCTGTGTATGAAAGTTGATGCGTTCCAGACTGACCGACACACAGACAGTCTGACTGGTAGTGAGTTCATTAGGGGTGGAGTTCAGCCGCCTGTTCAACCAGCCACCCTTTAACTTCAAACTTGCTAGTGTTTTTGGTGCAATTTCACCGACATGTGGTGGTGCACTTGAAATTCTAGCTGATGACATGACAGAAGTCACAGACAGTGAAATATCATAGATATGGAAACGTGCCATTAACTGCGTTCGTAAGGAATGTCCCGGAAGGATTACCACTGACAATGCACGGGCAAAAAAAAAGTTGAAGTCAGTGTCAATTTACGAATGGCATTTAAAGAGTACGAGTATGTCTGGTGATGTCGTAGACATGTCTAAGCATGTTGATGATAAAACAAATTCTCATGAGTGATGGAGTGGTTGGGGAAATAAAGTAATGTATTTATTGTTCGAGTGACAAAGGCGGCAGAAAAGAACTTTCCAATTTATATGAAAATATAAAGGAATGAAATTTTTTGCATCAAGCTGTCAGTAGGACAGCTTATATGAGGCAAGTTAACGTAGTTGATACGAACAAAACTATTATCTGAAGATACAACGATGTTGACAACCTTAAGGCAGCACATCAGTATTGGCGGAAACGTTTGTAAATAGCTATCAAGGAGTAAGCTTAACTTAAATCCACAATGAATAGAAAATACGATACTGTCCCCAAAGAAATTAAACATTTTTCTTATATAAAATTTTGACGTTGTGGACAGCATACTTTTATAATAAAATTTAATTTAAGGCTTTTATGATTCTGATGCAATGTTAATAAGAAAATCTGTCCAAAAATACTCAAGAGCTAATGCAACTTCAAGAGAATAAATATTAGCTCTCGATGCATAAAGCAATAAATCCAACAAAAAAGAGTCACTTTAAGACGTGTTATATATAAAACGTGTTTTTTTTTTTTGGGTGTAAAACTTTCAATTAAAGTAAAATACTGAGGCAACTTCATTTTAAACTGAAAATTGGCTTTATTATAAAAAAAACTTTAGGCTGACAGTGTTAAATGCTCGGTTGCAGCGCCTTCTGGAAGTCCAATTATCGAATTTTGGATAGAATTGATATTTTGTGCATGGGCGTCGCCAATAAGGGCAGGGAGAGGAAGCTGCCCTTCCTAGAGATTCAAAGAATGTAGTCAAATACAAAGCAACTAAAGTACTTAGTCCAGTCACTTGAATTGCTTGACGAATTATTCCCGGACGTCGAAACTCGAATTAATGATTTACTTATTCCATTTGAAGTATTCCTTCCAAGATTTGATAATTAAATCTATAAGTAGATACCAGTAAAAAATAAAAAAATGTTCCTAAACAAAACCGATTTCTTTTAATACTATTCATGAATATGCCTGGTTTTAAATGTCCACAAGAGAGATGACCAGAATTTAGTGAATTTTTTTATCAAATTAATTTTGAGGTACTAAGTTTTTAATTCTCGCCTATAATATTTTGAGAAATGTTCCAAATTGAAAATTTTTAACTGTCTTTTAAAAAGTATAACTTCGTAAATTAGGACAAAAAGTAAAAATTTCTATCACAAAATTCTACTAATACAACAATATTAGTTTGAAAGGTACGAAGGTTATCTCACTCAAGCCACACTTTACCTGAAGCCCAATATATTGAGCTTTTTGCTGAATCGAACCAATTGAATTGAATTGTGAAGTAACCAACATTTTTCCCACGAAATGATTTGCAAAGCCATAACATCTTAGACCTTTTTCTGACTTCTCATCATAAAAAATATGATGTGAGTGTCAATGCACCTCTTGGTAATTTGGACCATTGTACCATCTCCGCTGTTTTTCCATATTCTGACCTTCGCACCTCTACGCTTAAAGCCCCGAATAGAACTGCATGGTTTTATGAAAAAGCAAATTAAACTGCGTTAAATAATTTTTATCGCAACTTCAATTGGAAATTATGTTTCGCAGATAGAAATGTGAATGCCGCGGCTGTCATGGTGCAAGAAATTATCTTATCGGGTATGCGGTATTTTATCCCCAATAAGAAGAAAAGCATTAAGCTGTAAGATCACTCATGGTTTAATGAGACTTGCAGGACTGCAGTCAGGTCCAAAGGGGAAGCCTATCAGAATTGGCGTTCTCATAAGAATGCTGATACTAATAGACTTCGTATCGAGGCTAGAAATCGCTATAACGCAATTTTGCGTTTCTTTTTGTAAACGCGAAAAGTTTCTTCACGAAACTCACATTATAGAACATGTTCTTCTCTGCCCAAAAGAGAACAAAAACTGTTGGTCATTTGTTAAAAGAGTTAAAAATCAAATATCTTCGTCGATTCCAACTCTTTTAAAAGATGACCGAATCTTCACTGACTCGGTTGATAAAGCGAACCTGTTGCCTGGATTGTTTGCACATAATTCCACAATCTCAGATAGCAGCCAGCCACTGCCCTTTTTCGGGACTGTTTCTTCTTCAAAGAAGGAGATACATTTTCAAACGAGAGCAGTCAAAAGAGTCTTTGCAAATCTTAACATATACAAAGCCTCTGGTCCCGATGTCATACCACCAAATGTGCTTAAAACGTGTGCTTCTACACTGGCTCGGCCTTTGCGTAACCTTTTCAACATCTCCTATAGGACAGGAGTCCATCTCCTTCCATCTTGTTGGAAGGTCGCAAATGTCCAGCCGATACCTAAAAAGGACGATGCCACGAATCCTGCATACTACCGAACTATTGCGATATGCTCTACGCTTTCCAAACTTATGGACATTTATGATTTATGAACCATAAATTTCCACTTAATGAACTATTTGGAGCACAACGAATTGCTAAGTGACCGTCAATATGGTTTTCGTAGGACTCGCTCTACTGGTGACCTTATGGCGTTCCTTACAGAAAAATGGATCCAATGTGTTCACCTGTTCGGTGAGAGCAGGTTTGTTGCTCTGGATATTTCAAAGTCGTTTGATCGAGTCTGTCATAAAGCACTCGACTCTAAACTAATTGCATACGGTGTCGGTGGTAACTTTGCTCGGTGAATAACGTGCTTCCTTAAGGACAGAACTAACCCTGTCGTAATCGACGGCATTTTGTCCAGTGAGCACGACATCAATGCTGGAGTACCGCAGGATTCAGTCCTATCGCCAACTTTGTTTTTGGTTTTTATCAACGACCTTCTGTCGTTGACTTACAACCCATTGATTTGTCGTTCATATTTTTTCAAGAAATGCCCGAGTCCTTTGGAGATTGAGAGTAAGAGGCAAAATATGAATGACACACTTCTTAATGACTTGAAAAAAATCTCCGAGTGGGGTCTTGCTAATAGAGTAGAGTTTAATGCAAACAAGACCCAATGTTTCCTATTAACCTACAAGCGAATGAACTGTCCCTTAGCTCCCCTGAATATGAATGGTGTAGATCTTTTGGAGTCAGATGCTCTTGACGTTCTGAGCTTACCGATACAATCAGACCTTCGTTGGCATGATCGCATTTTCCACGTGTCTAAAGTAGCGGCCAAGTGCCTAGGTTTCTTAAAACGGTGCAAGTGATACTTCACCCCATCTGATCTTTGAATGATCTATATCTCATATCTAAGGCCTAAAATGGAGTACAATTCGCACATATGGGCAGGAGCTTCCTGATTTTATTTGGAGCTTCTGGACCGAATTCAAAGACGTGCGATATATATGATAGGATATGGAAATATTTTATTTTCTCTCAGCTATCTTGGGCATCGGCGCAATATTGATTGCCTAAGCCTTTTGTATATGTTCTACCATGGGCAATGTTCAAGGGAGGTACATGGCCTGACGCCACAAGTTCGTGTATTTCCTAGGTCTACCTGGGCTGCTTTTCAAGCCCATCCCTTTACCATTGCATCGGTGCAAAATAAACCCTGGTATTACTGAGAAAATTCGTTTTTTAGTCGCATAGTAAGATTGTGGAATAATCTCCCTGTAAGCGTGTGCCCAGGCAGTTTTGATCTGTGAAAGTTTAAAGCAAATCGTCACTAACTATCAGCCGTTTTCCGAATTAACGCAATGCTTTCGCATTTATAATAGGCATCCCCTAAGCGTTGGTTAAGTTAAAAAAAAAAAATAGGTAGGATTTTTTGCAGTTTATTAAATTCAAAATTAAAATTAACTATAAAAAATTAAAAACATTTTTTTGATTCACAACTTTTATGTGATAATTCACATAGACCGGAGAACCGAAATATTATAGTGTTAGAATTATATTCGGCTATCTTACGTCTGTATTGATTACTAGCTTGTGTACAAGTATTTGGACCTGTGTGATGCCTTAAAGGACAAAATATTTCTTTTCTCAAAAAGGATTTCAACAATTTAAATTATATTCAGAAGAAAATATTTTGAAATTTTTAAAAATTTAAATGTTCCAATGTTTTCTCATAAAAATAAAGATTTGATATCATGACTGACAGAATCATCCAATTATCTACAACAATTACTATAAATTTTTTTATAAAATATTTTGAGCAGAGGAATTGACTCCGATAAAAGTCATATTTAAATTTATTTGTAAATTAATTTTGTTTTTCTTCAGTTGTTTTCTTAGGAAAGCAGGATTGGCCTTGAGCTCGAAAAAATTTAACCTTTAATAATTGAAAAATTATTGGAGTTACATAAACACATAACTTAAAAAGCCATATTTAAATTTTAGATTATTTTTCAAAAAGCACAATTCGAAAACTGGTTTTTACCCTGCACCAATATTTTATGACCAATCAATATATTATTTCAGTTATCACATCAAAATAAGAGTTTTTTTGAAAATAGCTGGATAGATTTTTATAAAAAGAGTTAAACAGTAACATTTTTTTGGATATTTGAGAATTTAATTTAATTTAAATCAAAACTATTTATATAGCAAAAAAAAACATTAAAAATATTAAAAACAAAATTTTTTTAACTGCCAAATCTTTTTTTTTTGTTAAATTTTCTTATGAAAATTTGGTAACATGATTAAAAAAACATCAAATCACCATAGAATTGAACTGTTTACAATGTTCAAAAAAATATTTTTTTAATGAAAATTTTTTTTTCGAAAAAAGCATATTCAGATTTTAGGTGATTTTCCGTAACCTGTAATTTGGAAAAGACTTTGCACAGGGCTACTTCTTAGAGCCAAATTGGAGATTTTAGATATCTAATATACCAAAAAAACAATAAAATAGAATGGAAAACTTTTTAGTCATCCGCTTTACGTGGAGTACCACATGATGTGTTATATTTCGTGGTTCATGTATTTTTTGAATTATACAGCTTTCCAGAATTTGAAAACAAAAAAATCTATTCAAACTAATGTTTTTTCACTAATGTTTTGCGTCCAATAAGCCTATATATGGCATAAAAAATGTCAATCTAATTTTCTACAATTTATAAAATTATATTCGTTCTAGGTATAGTTCCAAATATATATTTTTGCGACTTTTTGAGCATCAAAATCCAGAATTGAAAATGGTTCTTTAAAATACAAATTTCTTGCAGTTAAATGCAAATATAATGATAATGACTTCTTTAAGCAAAGTTAATCTTTTATTTGGCCAAAAAAATTTTCCATTGATTAAGCGCAGTTTTTTATATTTGCGATGAAAATATTGAAAATTTTGCATCTTCAAGTAAATTAACATCATTATATCAGTTTATCTTAAAAAAAAAAAATACATTTTGAATTTAATAGTATCATTTGTGTCACTTTTTCCATACTTTCTGGATCCTAAGGGGAAGGGGATTTGAACCCCTAAAATCTCCCCTTGGCTATGGGCCTGATCCATGCATAAAATATCAATTTTTTCCAAATATCTAACCAGGGCCGTAGCTAGCGAAATAATGGGCGCAAGACTAACAAATTTTTTTCAAAATTAGAAAACACTAAAATCATAATAAAAATGGAAACTTTAAATTTGAACTAAATTATTTTTGTGAGCATTCAACAAAAACGATGTCTATTAAACTTATTGTAAAATCAGAAAAGAAATTTTGTCGACGTTCGGGAAAGCATATTTATCAGTAGTTTGCCAATTTAGAGCAAAACGTATCGTCGCAATTATTTAAAAAAAAATTTTTTTGATATTTTTAAAATTACCCAAATTCACCCCTTAAAATAATTTTAGAGAAAAATTTAACTTAGAATCCTCCGGCCCCCGCCCCCCTACCCCCTAAAAGTTTTAAGTTTTATTATTATTTTACCGTTTTCTAATTTTGAAAAAAATTTGTTAGTTCTGGAAGCACAATTTTTCTAGCCACGGCCCTGTACCTAACACCAAACTTTATGTGTGAAGTAAAGAGCACTCTTGTGGAAGAACGAAACTTTTAAGAGAAATATTTAACAATTCAAGAACACAACAAAAGAAACAATTTTACCAATATCAAATTTTAAAACTGGAAAAACACACGTTTTGACACAAATCTTTAGCAAATAATAAACTCCCTGCTGGGGAGCACAAATTTGGTGAAATTGCGGGAGTGTTCACAATTTTCAAGCAGTCATTCCAACAAAATAGCCCGAGCGTCCAAACCTTGAGCTACAGCTTCTGAACTAAGATGCTTAAACAACTGGTTATGGAAAACAATGAGCAAAAGAAACAACTTGTTCTCAAGGCAGGGAAACTCCAACTTGTTGCAAACATGTGTAAAGCATGTGTTCATAATTCATGAAGGAATTTCCCGTACCATATACATTGCAGTACTGGTCAAGAGCAAAAGTGGCCAAGTACAATTTTCACATCATCACACCTTTCGTGTCTACAGGTGTAGACTAGGCGCGACGTTGTCATTTTCATTACAACATAAAACACAGGAAAAAAAACACACACAAATCAACAACGAAATCACACAAAGTCAGCCAAATCGCATCATAAATATTATTGACTGCACGCCTTAACAACATCCACATGTTGCGGCTGAAAATGGGAAACGCGAAAATGACACGTTCGCGTACCTGACACATACAACACACACGCACTCAACACCGCACTAATTCTGTGCATTCCCAGCACCGACCAGGACACATGATCATGACAAGTCAAATCCTTTGGCTACTAAATAACAACAATTTTTAATGCTTGTTGCGCCATGCTGAGCAGGAGAAAAGGCCAGTAGTTTCTTGAGATTTGAGTCGATTGTAGGAGTCACGATTACCTGGCAAAACGTGGGAATCAAGTAGTAACGGTTATTTATGTAAGCATTATTTATGTAAGCGAGCTGTTAATGTTAATGAAAAACCATATTTATATATGTATGTACATGTCATTTTTGAATCAATGATTAAAAGTCACAGCAGTTAAAATGTTCAAAAATATCACATCCCAATTTCATAGATACAATATCTATGATCGCTAGCAAGGTTGATTTATAAGGTTGTCGCAAGGGAGAGAGCGAGTACCCATAATTGTCAAATCGAAGTTGACAGCTCATAGAAAATCTGCAAGTGCTCTCTTTTATCATCCATTTTTCTTTCGTAGTCATTCGCAAAATTGGCTGGTTTTGACAATTATGGGTACTGAGAAGAGAGTTCGATCAGCCCTGCGACAACCTTATAAATCAACCTTGATCGCTAGTAAATCACACGATCGACTTATGCCGAAAATTGCTCTGCAGCTACGCCTACTGTTTGCGCTCTCACTCTCGCTCTCTCTATCTTTCCATCGCTCTCTTCCGCTTTTAATCACCGTCTACCCCTGTCATTGTCTTTTTCACCGGTATTTCCAAATAATTGCATGCTTAAGTCACAATTTGTCAAAATTCCTAGCTTATCATGCAAATCACGTTGTTGTTTTCTTGATCCTCTCGGGTTAACTCCTTTTCTTGTATAACCTACAATATTCCATGATTTTCATTTTTTCCTTTGTTTTGTTTATGTTGTTTTGTCCTCATACATTTTTCTTTTTGTAAATTTTTGTTTTCCAAACAATAAGTAAAAAAAATATTTTCCCTAGCTACCCGATGTGTATCGCACAAATATTATATCTGTTTGTTTTTGGTAAAAGGTGTGAAATGTAATATTGTGGTTGGTTAAAATCCTTTAAGTCCTGCGATTATAATTCAAAAGGCGTTGTCTGAATACACATATCTTTATCTCATAATAAATTATTCAGTATTTTTTTTTTTATCTTTTTGCTAAGGATAACTTTTGCTACATCTTTACTAGAAACTTTCAAGTTGAAAGAATCATATTTATTTTCATTCGTCAAATAAAGTTGATGCTGGTGTATTGGAGAACTTTTAAAACGCAAAATAAATACAAATAAAAGCAAGAAATGCAAAAAGAAGTTTATAAAAAAAATTAACTGTGGGAAGACTGCCGACCGCAGAGAAAACTTAAGACTATGGAAAATTGTCAGCTATAAATTAGCAATGGTTTTTTATTTTCAAATTAATTGTAGTACATTAATGTGTCCTTATTTTTATTTTCGATTTTCAAAAATCGTGGACCAGCTTTGTGTCAGGCTAGATTAAAAAAAATAGATAAAAATATCAGCTCGTTCGGTTAAAAATAGCCGTTTTTTATATATATAGTATATACTAGCTGAATACCCGGCTTACCTCGGGAGTTGATATAAATAATGTTCGATTTCATTCGTCGATTTGAAAAAACATTTCACAAACCTTAGAAGCAATTTTGTGTACATCTTTCGGCACTTCGGCGAAATGAGCAAAATGTAGCTTCAACATCTGAAAATAATGAGAACAAGTTGGGGAAATCGTGATTTGTGTGTGCGTGCCGCCGATCGCTTGTAAAAATATATTTTCAAGTTTTATATTGTATTCGATAGATTGCACATTTTTGAAAAAAATCAGAGCAAAAACGAATTCTGGGCAGTTCGCGAGGAAACTGGACAAAAATTAAATAAGCATTGAAAATAGAAATCGAAATGTCAAAACAACGCCAACTTACGACGCAACTGATTTACGCATGTGTTAATGCGTACTCAAATACCACAGAGATCGGCATCAGCTGTCCTGATTTGCGAAAAAAGAAAGTTGTATATAAATACAGATAAAGAAGAAAATAAGATATTTATCACCCTTCGCGCTTTGCTACGCCTTACTGTATTTTGTAGTACAGTGCCCTCTAGGGTTCAAGATAAAGCAAAATACATAGCGCCAAAAGACTCACCGCACCCGAAAACCACTTATTAAAATCAAACTTATCGAATGAGTTGTTTTGAGTTTTTTGCGGTATTTGTGCAACAGCGCCCTCTGGTTTTCGAGATAGAATAAAAAAATAACGCCAAAACCCTTTCCATACTCGCTATCAAATCCTATATATCCGATATACAAATTTTTATCTAAATCGTATGAGCGGTTTTTGAGTGTTTCACGATTTCTTGAGTGATTTGTACTAAAGCACCATATGGTGTTTAAGAGAGCGCTGAAAAAAAAGTCCAAGATACCCACCGTATCCGAAAACTCCTATGTAAAAATTTTTACGCAAATCGGATGTACAGCTAGGAGTTTTTCGACATTTTTAAAACATTTGTATAGCAGTGCCCTCTGGTATTCAATGCAGAACAAAATAGATAAGTCATAAAACCTACCGTACCCGAGAACCCCTAAATACAAATTTTCATGTAAATCGGATGAATAGTTTCGGAGATAAGCTATAATAACAAAATTCGTGGAACCCGATCACAGCGCCACCTACCGGGTCCAATTCCGAATATGAAGCATCCAGGGATCCACTTAAACACACTCAAAAAATTTCATCAAAATCAGTGCTGCCGTTAAGGAACAGTTTAATAACATACACACGTACAAATTGTGCAACAGCGCCCTCTAGTTTTCGAAACAGAGCAAAAGAGATAACGCCAAAACAGTTGCCCTATACGAAAATCCTTTAGTAAAATTTTTCATCCAAATCGGATGAGCGGCTTTCTACTTTTTCACGATTTCTTAAGAGATTTGTACTACAGCGCCCTCTGGTGCTCAAAATAGAACAGAGTAGATAAGTCATAAAAACTCACCGTATCCGAAAACCTCTATATACAAATTTTCATGTAAATCGGATGAACGGTTTCGGAGATAAGCTATAAAAACGAAATCCAGCGCCACCTACCGGGTCCAATTGTGAATCTGAACCATCAAGGGATCCACTCAAACACACAAAAAATTTCATCGAAATCAGTGCTGCCGTTAAGGAACAGTTTAATAACATACACACGTACAAATTGTACAACAGCGCCCTCTAGTTTCGAGAAAGACCAAAAAAGATAGCACCAGAACCCTTGCCGTTCTCGAAATCGCTATTTACAAATTTTCATCCAAATTGGATGAGCAGTTTTGGAGTTTTTCACGATTTCCTAAGATTTATACTAAAGCGCCCTCTGGTGTTCAAGATAGCACAAAAAATATATAAGTTCAAAACACTCACCGTATCAGAAAACCACTATTTTCAAATATTCATACAAACCGGATGGACGGCTTAGGAGTTTTTCGAGGTTTTTCAAAATATTTGTACTACAGCGCCCCCTGGTGTTCGAGATAGAAAAGAGTAGATAAGTCTATAAAACTCAGCGTGTTCGAGAATCTCTACTTACGAATTTTCATGCAAATCGGATGAACGGATTTGGACTTTTTCGACGTTTTGTACTACCAAAATATTTGTACTACAGCTCCCTCTGGTGTTCAAGATAAAACTTGTTTATAAGTCATGAAATCTCACCGTTGCTGAAAATCTCTATATACCAACTTTCAAGCAAATCGGATAAGCGACTTAGGAGTTTTTTGACGTTTTTTAAAATATGTGTACTGCAGCGATCTCTGGTGTTCAAGAAAGAACAAAGTATATAAGCTATAAAAACTCACCGTATCCGAAAATCTCTTTATACAAATTTTCGTGCAAATCGGATGAACGGTTTCGGAGATAAGCTAAAAAAAGAATGCCTGGAAGCCGATCGCAGCGCCCCCTACCGGGTCCAATCTTTTTTTCTAGATAAAAAGTAGCCTATATGTTGGCCGGGGATATAAGGAACCTAGATGCAAAGTTTCATTCAAATTCGCGTGATTCAGTGGTTTTCGCGTGATGCTTTAACAGACAGACAGACAGACAGACAAAAATTTTAAAAATGCGATTTTCAGACTCGGCGTCATTCAAAATGTCCATTGCAAAAGGAATTTCAAAAAAATATTTCATGTACAGATTTTTTTTTTTACAATTTTATATACATAGAGATATCGCTCAGTTTTGGAACAAACATTTGCCTTATCGGGGCTTTTGAACTTTGATATTGCCTGATTTCACTTCTCAGCTTTCGATTTCTTCTTCTTCTATAATACTTACTTCTGTAACATCCTAACCACATTCTAGTGGTGTTGTAGCTAGCCTTTGGATATTTTCTAATATTTCGATTTTCATCTTCATTTTTGATTTGGGATTGAGGTAATCTCATCCCGGGATTCGGGATTGCAAAGAAACCTCGGGGATTTAAATAATGAGAATTTCTGGGGACTGGGAAGTCTGAATACCGAATAATACTCGTCAATGACTAGTTGTCATTAATATGAAATAATACTCGAGTATTATCAGTCAATGTTTGTCCCAAACAAAACAAACTTTAAGACAAACACACTGTGTTCCGGAAGAGAAATCGCAGAGGCTCGATTAAGTTCTCTTATACGCTAACATTAAACAGCCAAAGAGAAATCGTTGCAAAGCAAGAGAACAACTAACAACATGTTGCAAAACACAACGAACTAACAACAAAAATTTTACATAATTGTTTTGCTTCACGAATACCCATACAAAATGCACAGCAAAATCTTATTTGAACTTGTAGCTTCATACAAGTGAGCAGCTGCTGCTGCTTAATGCCTGCAGCACGTACCACAACAATGCACAACGAACAATACTAGTATAACAAAAACCAATGGCTTCATATGTCGGCTGCTCTCAAAAATCCTTGCTACCTGTGCAGCAGTGAAATCGCAACAAGCTGGGAAGTACAACTTCCTGTATGAGCTGCGTGCATCCGCTTCCGTATCCTGCACCAATGCAATTGTTTGAAGTTGCAAACGCAGCAATCAGCTGTTTGCAACATGTTGGCAACAACAAAGTAGCTGCTGGTTGCAAAAGTATCTCATAGATACTTATTAGCAGAAGACGACGAACAACAACAAACAGTCACCAACATGCTACGAACGAACAGAGCAGCAAGTTTCGTCGAGATTGTTTCGTAGCTATAGATTTTTCATTCAAGTATTTCTAGACCGGCACAGCAAGTATCTGCAGCAGTTGCGTGCGGAACGCGAACGTGTTAGGATGTATCTAAATAAATATAAAAACGACAGTCACAGCCAACGAGCAGCTACTTTTAATGTATAGCCACACGCTTAAAATAAGAATAATAAAAAAAAATAAACGAACACAAGACGCACAACATCATTAAAATAATAATAATACACAACAACAACAGAAGGCGCGCATAACTGTGAGATACATCATAGCTAGTTTATAGTTCGTGTGGCCGAGAAAAAGAAATTTAAACACAAACGTTCTATGCTCAAAATGAATTGTACGAATTTTACACAAATAAATAATAATAGTGAAAATATAAAAAAATATTCTAGCCCGAGTGCAAAAACTGGTGTTAAACGACGAGCTCAACATAGATACAAGCGAACTCAAGTATTTAACAGAAAGTATCTCAAACTGTGTGAAATTGTTAAAAAGAAGCGAAAGTGAAGTGAAAATAAGAAAATAACTCTTAATTCAAAGAAAAGAAAAAAAAAAACACAACAAAAGCTTTTGAAAGAAATTTGAATAAAAAAAAATTTTTTTTGGCGAACGTGCGTAAACTAAAAACGGTGTATTTAAAGGATACGTTTGAAGAAAATCAGCATAGGTAGAGCAACCAAAGGATAACAAAAATAAAAAAACTAGAACAACCTAGCAACTAAAGCAAAAAAAGGTATGTTTAAAAGTTTGTTTAAGTGCTAAAGTGCTTAAAGATACTTATTTGTGTAATGCTCAAGAAAAGCGACAAATGAAGTGTTTAAAATATGTTGGTTAAATTTTTTTTTTTTTTCTTAAATTATCATAAAAATGACCTTAATTGAGTCTGGCTTTAACACTATCAAGAAACTTGCTTTTATATCTAGATACATGTATCTCTATAAAGTTGAATGCCACATTTGTAATTATGTGGTGTGCATTTTATTTGAATGGTTTATTTTTTTTTTTTTTTTTGCTATATGTTGGCATTTTCTGCTTCTTCCTACTCCCTGCTCACGCAGCGAAAATTGCTGGCAATCAAAGTATCTTAATGCGTTTATTGACTTTTGCATAGGTGCATCTAGCAGATACGCTTAGCATAAATAACGTTTTTTTTTGCTGCTACACAACTACGGTATCGTTATTGTTGTTGTCGTTCTTGTTGTTGTTATTCAGCAAATAAAATGCAAGGAATTCTAGTGCTTGAAGCAGCAGCAACAACAACAACAACAACTCATTCTTTGCTGCTATTGCTTCTAATTGTATCTGGATTACGTGCGCCTACTTTGCAGCAGTTCTATAAAACAGATACAGCTTAGTTAAGGAGGCATTAAAAAAATGCAACTACAACAACAACATGAGCAAAAAAACAGCTAGAACATTAATAAGCAAAAGTGCGTGAGAATGATTAGCGCTAAATTTTTGCGATTTTTCTCCTTTTTTTTCAATTTTGCGATTTTGCATTTTTACCTAACAAAAGCTAAAGGCGCTCAACTCAACTCAACACAATACGATTCAGCCAGTTTATGGGAATGCAGTTTTTATTCTAGTCTTGCCTGGCATTCTGCAAAATTGATATAAAGCCATAGACTATCTCTATTATGACCTAAAACAATTTCAACTAACAAGCTGCAACAGCAGCTTTGTTCGAATGTATCTGCTATAAGCCGCTGCTGCTTATTAGTGCAGCTCGCATTGTTTCACCAGCATATTTGCCTAATTAAGTTTTAAAATTAATTCTTTTTTTTAATTTATAATAATTCAATTTTCTATTTGTGCTGCTTGCCGAATACATTAGTTAGTATTTCGCGCTTCAAAAATTCACAGTACCATGAAATTTCATGTTGTCTTGGCTAAAACGCAAGTTTAACTTGTGTTAAACACGCAGCAGTTGGTTTTACTGGCGTTGCACTAATTAAGCAATCAATTTGAAGTTATTTCGAAAATTATTTTTAAAATTTCAAATAATCAGGCTTTAGCTTTGAAAGCATCGATAACACGCTAGTTTTTCTTTTTATTGCATTTGCTTAGTTTGACGAACAATTAATAGTTTCTATATAATTTTTTCTCTTCTCCAAGTCTTTCATTTGTTAAAAAAAAAACAAAAAAGAATCAAAAATTAAAAAACTAAAAAAATTTTTTTTTCACATTCTAGCATGCAACTTATATTTACATACAAATTGCATTTTTCGTACAAAAAATTTAAATTTTTTCTTAAAAAAATATTGATTTTCGAATTGTTATTTTAATCTTCATTGTTTATTCATTGTTTAAATTATTCATTAGGTAATTATTTTTTTTTTTTGAGTCAAAACATGAAAACTTGTGAACTATTTTTTTTTAAAAACAGTTTAAACTTAAATTAAAAAAAAATCTCTTTAAAAGTAATGATTTAACTGAGCAACCAAACTCAAGATAATTCATAATTCATTAAGTAATACTTTTTTCTTTTTTTTTTTTTTTTGAGGTAAAACATGAAAACTTGTGAATTTTTTTTTTTTTAAAACTGTTTAAATTTAAATTTAAGAAACAAATCTGCTTAAAAATAAAAAGAATACTTTAACCGAGCAAAAAAACTCAACATATTTTTATTAATAAAACTGTTTTTCTTAAAAATTATAAAAAGTTTCTAAAAAGTATTCGTTACAAAAAAGGAACTTGAAGTTTAATTTTTTTATTCTTAGCAGTGTTTTTATCTGACATCTGCCACAGTTCGCTTCATCCGTTTTGGCAGATATAAAGTAGATAGTTTATAATTTACTAAAATGAATTCAATTTAGCTCGAGTACCATACAAGAATAATTAAATTTCACTACGAAAATAATGGATCCGTGCAAACTATTTCGGTGGTTGTAATCGACCAACAGTGGCCGAAATAAGAAAATTAATCAACAAATTTGATGCATGCTTGTTCCCCCATTCATCCATGAAAATATCGCTACTGTAAGGAAAAGCATTGAAAAAGTATCAAAATTGGTAACTGGGCCTATCTTTCCAATCCAACTCATGTCGAATTTGCATAAGAATTTGTCTCTCAAGCCTTACAAAGTTCAGTTGTTACAAGAATTGAAGCCAAACGATCATCAGAAACGTCGGTTAATTTTATCCAAAAACAACTGGATGAATTTTTTAGAAGAAATTCTGTAGCAATTTCGTCGCCAAGATCACCAAGATCGCCCAACTTAATGCCTTTGAACTTTTTGGGTGGGTGGAGCTATTACAAAGATAGGGCTTATGCCAATAAACACCACAAACAATTGAAGTCTTGAACTAACAGTGAAAAATTGCCGAGAGAGAGCGCCAAAATATGCCGAAATGTGATCGAAAATTTCACCAAAAGAATCGACATCTGTAGACGTGCACTGGGGGGTATATTAGGAAGATATAATTCATTATTACTAAATTGCATACCCTTTACAACATACAGTGAAGGACTAAAGTCTACGTACAGCATCATATTTTTGATTTCTGATACACTTAAAAGTCTTAATCAAAAATTAAGTAAGCAGTTGAATGACGATTGAGTAGCTGAAAAAGAGAACAAATATTTGAATCTTTAATAATACAATAAAAAATTTACAATAAAACGTAAAACTTTATACAAAAGTCTTCATACAGGGCATGAGGCTAAACTTTTCAAAGCATACTCAGACTCAAGACTCAAAATCCATTACAATCGAATTACGATTGAATTTTGGCGGCAGGTCAAAAATCTTGCTCGAAGATATTTCGGACCATTTCATGAAAAAAGTGGACTAAAATCCGGGAATTAATTGTTCAAAAGTAGTAAATCGCTTTGGCATTCTATATCGTTCGGCCGCGGGGGGAAGGGGAGAGCATATTTCACATCAAACCTGTCGAAAATCCATTCCTTATTAGTTTATAACTCAGATAAGCCTGAATTTGTTTTTTTTTTTATTTTTGATAATTTTGTGCAAAACGTGTTAAATTTATTAAAAGTAGCCCATCAAACACATTTTTTTAAATGGCACGCCCACATTTTTTAGCAACGCCCAATCATTCTGAAAAGATGTTGAATGCTTTCAACTACATTGAACCATATTTCATGTAAAATTTCTGTTAAATGCGATGAAAACACTTTCATAAAAAATTTTTTAAAAGAGTTTCATAGCTGAGTTTGTTTTATTCCTGTTTTTTTAATAAATAAAACTAATCAGCTTACGAACAACAAATCTGGTTTTACGAGTACTCCTGCCAAAAGGCTTAATTACTCGGGTCTCCAGACGTAGGGTAATAGTTCATGAAACAGACAAGCCAGAACTTATGTGTTCTACAACACAACCTGTTTATGCTTTACAGGGCATCCGATGGAGCAACACGAACATGGAAGCTGTTTCACAAGCACAAAGCATCACCCAGTGCCCTGCTGATTAGGAGCATTATGCAATAATTACTTACTGCACGTAATTGCAGTAACAGTTTCGAATTCCAGTCAATCTCTTGCATTTTAAGACAGATATGCCAACCCGGTCGTACCACTGCGCGACCCCACCTAAACCTGTGTAGCATTCACACAACTACAACCAGTACGAACCTCCCCGAAGGGCCAGCTCACGACAGTCTTCTGTGCAACTCGATCCCGTCAATGAGGTTCCACAACATCCCCGCAAAGAGACCAAAAATCCACTCATGCAATTATGAAAGAGTGAATATTTGCATCTGGCTGTGCTCAATAAGCACTAGAAAGGCCATTTTAATTGATCACAAACTGCCGGCTCAGTTATGTGAAACAATTACACCTGACTGGTACCTCCACAGAGCAGGAGGGGACCTGTTTATGTCACTCTTATTCTGGCAGTCCGGGTTGATCCATCTCATATACCCAGATAGAGTATTTACCACGCTCTCAGGGACTGCCATGCTTAGTATGAGAACTCCCCAAAATTACACCATTTTACCACCGACCTCAGTGAACGCCGTGCCAGTTTGAGGGTCCAATTCAAACCATGACGGGCAACCTCCAAGGAGGCCCAAGAGTCAACATTTTATAGCACCATGTTATGCTCTGTAGAACATTAATTTTCAACACCCCATTTCTAGTCTCAATGCAGTGGATAGATAGGGTCGTCCCCATTCGACGGGTATGACTGTCACCGTACTAACAAATTTATAGGTCAATTGCTATACCTTCGCAGTCTTTTTCCATATTGATATACCGAATATGACCTGCTGCCAAGATGGATGACAATCCGAGCTCTTGGTGCGCCCTGTCAGTTTTTACGTATGCAGGACGTATCCTACACACAACCATCCTCCTTTATCCTGGCTTTGGACAGGCAGCCGCAACTAAGTTGCTAACATGGCGGAGTTTAACCAGCTTACGAGAAGATCCACATATTCAGGCATAGAAAATTAATGTTATTTTTCCCTGTCCATAATAAAACTAATCGAGTATAAGCAAGAAATAGCTTATACTGTCAAAATAAAATCCATTTCCACTGTTCAATCGCTTGCATAAATTAAAATATCGCGGCAGTTCTCAAAACCTTTTAGAAGGACGTTGGGCGTATGTGGGTTATTAATATATTTTTGTTTTCTACAGAAAAAATTTTTAAAAAATTTTAGGCAATTGAAATTTATTGACTTACATGTGATTTCAATGTCCCGATATATATTAAAATTTAAGAACTTTAAACATTAATTTAATGAATGAGTTCTTTAAATTTATGAACTTTTTTCCTTAATTCAATGTATCAGTTCTTTGGGACGATGAACTTGATTGCTTAGGCCAAAGTAAATATTTGTGCCCTGTTTTTATGAATTTTTTGCATTGTTTCAATAAAATTTATTCTTTGAAACTAAAAGCTATTTGCTTGCTTAACAGAAACGTTTCCTACGCTTTAATAAAAAGTTCATATAAATCAACGAATGTTTTTCATTGTTTCAACAAAAAGTTTTG
Organism: Coremacera marginata; assembly: GCA_914767935.1. Classification (NCBI taxonomy): domain Eukaryota; kingdom Metazoa; phylum Arthropoda; class Insecta; order Diptera; family Sciomyzidae; genus Coremacera; species Coremacera marginata. The sequence continues at coordinate 18,924,888 of OU612047.1, forward strand.
TTAATTTTAATGAACAGTTCATTGGGGTAACTCAAACTCCTTCTTAAACTTAAGAATAAAGATTAATTTAACCAATGAATGCTTATATTAAAACAATTTTAATGATTTATTCATTAAAAAAATAACTTTTTCTTCGGTGCAGTGGATAAGAGAAGATTTGATGAGTGTAAATGAGGCTGGTGTGTATCCGTTTGGACGAAATTTTTTAATATTGTGTGCAGTAGAAACGCTAACAACTTAAATTATTTGCCATTTAGTAGAACAAATTATATGGCTACTGCTCCTTTAAGTCGCATGAGTTCCTTTGTTAACAATTGTAGCGTTTTTGATGTTAATTTGTCAAAAGGTCAACTCAAAAGTAGATTAAAATTAGTTGTGTAAATAGATCTATGTATACGCATGGTTAGTTGTTACGTCTTGTGTTGTCCCTGAGCCCAACCCATTTATTGGTGGGTAAATTTTTCCCACATTAACTTGTTTGTGGTCACGGGTATCCATAACATTGATATTTTTCAATGATTACTGGATAGTGGCTTTAGATGGGTTAATGCTGAGGAAGTGCGATATAGCTGTAGTAGCTGAACTCTATTGTTATTGCATGTAATATTTGAATGCATCTCCACTCAGTAAACTCCATTCATTGTAAACCATTTTTAGATTGGACCAAAACCGCTTTTTTCAACCTCCTCCTTTTTTCACTATTTGCAGTTTTCTACAAAAAATTTCATTTATAACCTTGGGGCTTATAACTATTTCAAAAACTTCAGCTGTAACTTACAGTCAGAGCCTTGCACGAACGTTCGTTCGTTCGTTCGTAGAAAAAATAAAAATATTCTGTTCGTTCGCTCGTTCGTAGAGAAATAAAATAAATATTTTGTTCTTTCGTTCGTGGAAAATAGATGTTCGTTCATTCGTTCGAAGAAAATAGATGTTCGTTCGCTCGTTCGTTCGTTCGTTCGTTCGTTCATAGAAAATAGATGTATTTTGTATGGGGATTCAAAGAAGGGTGGCAGATAGGGGGTAGGTGTGTTCGGAAGAAATGTTAAGAGGCAAAAAATAATAGGACCAACTAATATATTTGACCCCTCTAGGAGTTCAGCTACGGCCGATATAAACTATTTTCGACAGTTTTTATGTTTCTTGTAAGGGGACCCAAAGAAGGGTGGCAGATAGAGGGTAGGTATGTGGCGAAGAAATGTTGAGAGGCAAAAAATAATAGGACTAGCTCATATAATTGAACCTTCTAGGGGTCAATTTAGGAGAGAATATTTTTTTTTTAAAAATTTGATGACTTTTTCTTAAATATTTAACAATGTACCTATGATAATAACACTTCAATATTTGCTTTTTAGATGATAAAAATCTACCACTAATTCAATTTTTGAATGAAACATTAGGTTTGACTTTGTCACATGTTCGAAACCTCAGTGCTAGCAAGAATAATATATAAAGAATTGCGCCTTCAAGTAAGCAGTAATGAGATATACTGTGCATTTACGTCACGCGGATTGTCTTTGAGTTTGACTGTCACAGCTGACGTCACAACAATGGGTGATATGCGCAGGGCGTAATCTGTATATATATTTTTTTTTTAATATAAAACATATATAAATCGAAGATCGATGCGATTTTTACGCTATACTGAAATTCCAGTCAAACATTTTTTTACTGTCTGACCAGAATCACGTCGTTGTCGTGTCGGCAAGAAAAAACCGCTAAGAGTTGGCCCGGAATTGTAGCATTGGCGTTGTCGTTTTCTCGTCATGCTTTCATTGATGTAGATCTACTCCTTTAACATCATTTGTACTCCTCCATATAGTAAATTTGCAACAAAATTTGCTGAAATGTATGCCAAAATCTACTGCTTTTAGAATTAGGCGAAAATCAAACACAGTTTTTCTGTCATAAAACTTCAAATTTATATAATTTTAATAATAATATGGCAATATTTTTTACAAAGAAAAATAAAAATATAAATTTTCCTTTCTTGACGTTGTCGTTTTCTGCCACAATTGTCTCCCAATAAGGTTTTCATTGTTTCTGTCAGCGCTCTATCTGCCGACACGACAATGACCTGATTCTGGACTGATAGTTAAGCTTTTCATAGCTATAGGTTTTCACTTCGGTAGGCAGCCAGTCGCTTTAAGCTGCCTTCTCGGCTCGGCTCGGCACAGCAACCAGCCAGCACTATAAGTGCGCCCTAAAAAAGCTTTGCATTTGCTTTTTTAAAAAGTTCTACCTACCTACTTTCTTTATAAATTTACTCACTTCTAGTTTAACAAAAGTAGTTCATAAATAATAAGTACAAAAGCGCTCATAATTATTCAAATTCAAAAAGCTTTAGGCAACAGCAACATATAAAATATAACAGTACGTTAATAAAATTTTAAGCATGCAAGTATTTTTCTCACACCGCTTCACACCAGCTATTACATTAAACAAAACTTTTCTATTAAAACTGTACTTGTCGCGCATTTAAAGTAATAAAAACAAAATCTAAACATTGCCTATTTATTTATTTAGTGCAAGTTTCAGCTACTAACATTAAATAAAACTTTCGAAAAAAGTGCAAATAAAATAAATCAAAGAAACTTAAATAAGCTTTAAGGCTTCATTTTATTATTTACTTGGTCGTTATTCTATTCCTAAGAGCGAAACATTAACTTTTGTTAAAAACAAAAACTCAAGCTCATCAAAATTCAAAAAGTTCTTTGCTTCATTTTTCTAAGATCATTTGTAGAGTTTTAGCCTAGCCGTTGAACTTTATAAAAAAAAACAAAAAAATGAAAACAAAATAAAACATTCTAAATTAGGTAAAACTTTAAAGCTACTGGAAGCAATTTTATTGTTTTGTTGCTCGTAAAATTTAAAATAAAAAAAAAATTCACCACCACTCCACCGCCTAGCCACGCAACAATTCACCAACTACGCTTTGTTGTTTTTACTGCTCATTCAGCCATTATTGCAGCCAAGCAGCTGCTGCTGCTGCTTTATAGCTTTCAATTTTATGCTTCAAGCAACTCCAACTCCTCTCACACTTTTACTATACAATAAATTCTGCATAATATGTGAGATAAGAAAATTTTTTCCATTAATAAACCTAAATCCACAGCTTAAAAAGCTTTAACATATTTATTTATTTTTTTTTTTTTTTTTTGGCTACCTAAAAGCACTTTGTTTGAAGCAGCTAGCAAAGCGAGAACACAAACAAAAAGCTGTAATAATTAATAAGCTTTACTTGTCAATAAACAATCTTTTAACTTTTTCTCTGATTTTTTTTTCCATTACTTCTTTCATTGCAGTTCTACTTTTTAAAACAATTGATAAACAAAGCGAAAGAAAAAAAACCATTAAAAACCACGTTAAAAGAATAAGCTTTGGCGCCCAACGTTAAGAAAAATATATTTAAAGTAAACAAAAAAAGACTCAAATAAACAACAACGAAAAATGGCTGCACTACAAGCACAACAGCAACAACAACAGCAACTACAAGAAACACTAGCAGCAAAGCAAGACGACATCAGCGTAGCAGCGGTGGCACCTGCACCACCAGCCCGCTTGCCAATCATTGAGGCGACAATCATTGACATTCCTTCGTCGTCCTATGATACGGATAGCAGCAGCACCAGCAGCACGTGCTGCGCACATCATAGCGAACACATCTACATGCAGCGTGCTCTACAACAGCAGCAACAACACCAACAACAACAACAACAACATCTACACAAACACCATGCAACGGATGCGGAAATGGATGTTGATGTCGAGTTGCTGCAATACAAGGCCGAGCAAAGTAAAAGCTGGCCATTCTTTGTGCTGCTGATATCATTAATTGAGGTGAGTGACAAAATGAAAAACAACAACAAAAGTAAGAACAATAAAAAAAAAATGCTACAATAAATGGGCAAAAAACAAAAACACAATAAAATACAAGTTAGTCACACAGCGTCAGACACGCTGGCAGACAGCGTTGTTCCCCCCTTTTCCCATCCATACTGGAGCTTGAGTAACGAACGCTCCATTTTTATAGTCATCTTTATTTGTTTTTATGTCTGGCATCCTTTTTTTCCCTTCTCAGTCTGTTTGTTCGTTTGTTTGTCTGCACGCGGCGAAACATTTATTTTGTGCCAACGTAAATAAAAAAAAATAAAAAAATCATCCAAAATAATGTGTGTAAATTGTAATATAAAGCAAAAGATATTTCACAAGTTTAGTATTGCAAAAGCTCTCTTACCCACTCTTTACCTCTCTTTCTCTCTCTCACACTCACACACTCTTGCTTGAGCTTCCGTGTTTGTCTGTTAGCCAGGAAATAAACACACGCATAAACTGCAAATCAATATGGCGGCAAACATGGATGGCGCACAGTTGCTTGGCGCCCCAAAATCGATTGTTAAAGCATAGCAGCAACAACAACAACAACAACTAATAATGCCTTCAACACAACAAGCACAAAAAACTATAACGGCTTGAAAATATGCCAAAAAAAAAAGAATTGAACTTTTCAACCCTAACGAACTCTAAAGCGAACAGCGAGAAGACCAACCAAGCTCAATAAAATACTTCATAGCATTGTTATAAGGGGCTTTAATCCCGGGATCCCTGGGTAACCCAACCTTTTTGCAGATCCGACAGTACCGGCATTTTAAATTTAAAATCTCAGATATAACTCTCGAAATGTGGTTAAACTCTTGAAATTTTTTCATACACGCATTTCCAGTATTTGAAAAATAAAGGAGACAACCGAAAAAGTGCAGTATTGTCAGTTGATGGGAAAAAAAGATCCCATTTTTGCATACAAAACAATTGTTTTCTGTTTTTAAGCTCAAGTTTCCCCCTTTCTAAGTCCTAGTTTCCCCACTTTTTTTTCTCGTTTTCAAATTCGTAATTAAAAGCTTTTGAATATTAAAACAATTTTACTAACATAATTTTACTATATAAAAAAATGACACATAAAGAGCAAAGAGTGCCGTTACAAAAAATATAAGTACTGAGTAAATTAGAGCCAATTTTAGATCAATATTCGAGCAAAATATCTCAGATCAGCCTTACAATATTTGTTTTAGTTACATTAAACATTCCGTTACTTCAGCTACTCAGACACTTTATATACTTTCAGTCAAAAAAAAAATGGGATAGGTACGATATCCACAAAATCCCCATACACTATTTGACCCACATTTAAATAAAGTACCAAAAACATTATCCCCAATCACAAAATCCCCAAACACAAAACCATCAAATACGCAATCCATAAAAACAAAATCTCCAAACACAAAATCCCCAAATACAGAAAAAAATAATCAATTAATATTGTTTTCACTATTCCGTGCAAAGGAAAATCAATTTCTTGTATGGGTTCTTTTATGATAAAATGATTTGACCTTGTACGGAATGTTGGTATCTCGCCCGAACAGACCCCTTCCGAAATGAGACATTTATGCCAACGAATAATTCCATCATCAACACATTTTTCAAACGCATTTTCTGGAATCGACTTCAGTTTTCCGCGGGAATTTTCGATTATGTCTTCTATCGACTGAAAACGGGTGCCTCGAAGTGTTAATTTGAGTTTTGGACAGAGAGAAATGTCAGCCAAGGCTATATCACGTGAAATAAGTGGTTGTTCGATGACATTTGTTGAGTTTTTGGCCAGACATTTTTTACAATTATAGTCTTTTAAGCCCATTAGTTTTCTTTCAACAAACTTGGACTTGTCGACAAATTTGCTTTTTCAAACACCACATAACGCCCACAGAAAAAAAAAACGAATTGGTCATTTCAAGCCTGGAAAGGACTTTGGTCGAGTATCTTTTGATCAATTGTGTTGTGCGTGTTGTGAAATGTTTGAACACGAATGATCGAGAACTGAACCTACAAGCTTTATGCCGACTCCGAACGGCTTATGTTCTCAAAATGCTTTACTTTTTAGTTTTCTTTATTTGCTGACTGACCTTCAGACAAGAATTTTATGTGCACAACACCGCGATAATCAAAGAAAACAGTGAACATTACCTAGACTTTCGGCTTAACTGGAAGGCGCCATTCCCAAGTTTGTTGACTGATTTACATGTAAAACTCGTAAACGCATGTCTCATCACCAGTTATAACGCGTTTAATGAATGTGGTGTCTATCATGTCTTTAGCGACCTTAACACGATTGTATTTTTGAAGATAATTCAGGTCTTTCGGAACAGTAACGCATTATATGCCCAAACAATCGCGAGCAATGGTGCGAGTTGATTCGTGAAACTTTCAGTCACCATTTGCCAGAGTTGTAAAATCTGAATTCATATTAGAAATTTTAAGTACAATTGAATACCCAGCAAACCCAGACTTTGTCGAAATTCCGACTTATTCGTAACTATTTCGAGCTGTCTTAAAAAAATCGTTACAATTTCGTTACGCAAATATCGGAACAGTTTCGCTTTTTATACGAATTTATATAGAATTTCATTATGCGACTGTTTGTACGACATATTGAAATGATAGCAGAGTGAAATTTCCATTCTTTCGAACTGTCCGACAGAAACCGTAACTTTTTCGTAACATTTTCGTTAAGACTCGTTACGAAATCGTTACGACATTTCGTTACGAAGTCGTGTCAACCCCTTCACACGATATTCGTAACGATTTCGCAACGAAATCGGAAAGATTTCGAATTATTATTAACGAAATCGTAACAAACATTTTGCAATCGTTCGGATTTCGTAAAAATCGTAAAAAAATACGTTTCTGTCACAAAGATATGATTCAGTCATTTATATAGTTTTTAAGATATAATAGTCGGAAATTGAAAAATAATTTCCCCATGTTATTTATATGGATAATAGGAAATCACGATGCGCGACCTCTAAATATTAATATTAAGAGTTCCGGTTTCTAAAACTATTTCAGAGCGGATTTTGAAAAAACATAGTCGACTTTTTTGAATCACTCTACTATTCATGCATTTGAAAACTGACAAAAGTTTCCTTAAAACCTATAACTTTTAAGCTTAGAAACGATTCTTTACTTTTTTTGCATGTTTTTTTTTATTAGAAAATAATTTAAAATCGATCCCGGTACATATCCTGGAATAACGGGATTAAAAATTTTAGTCCTGAAAATCCCAGGATCGCCAAACATCTCAAGCGTGTAAATAGTTTTTTCCAATCAGAGCTGAGGTGTTAGTGTTGAAACAACTTTAATAATTTATCCAAACTGACCCCCTTTTTAAGCGATTTGAAATTTGTTTTTAAGCTCTTAGAGGCAAACATTTTTTTTTTTTTTGATTAGTTTTAGATTTGGTTACAAAAAATGGGCCTTCATTTAACATTCAACATATTAAAATATTGAAAGATAAAAGAAAAAGCTTTTTGACTTCGGAAACAAATATGTGATCTTTGAAGCAATTCAAACTGTAAACATTTTGGAATAAACATTTTGGAGATCTTCTCTTTTTATGTGTTTGGTTCGACCATTTTTAAAGCTTTCCAGTTATTTTAATTACAGTTCAGAAAAGCTTTTCCAAACAATTTCCTTGTTGGCTTAAGTTCGGATTTTACTAAAGATTTATTTCAAAGCTCTCCTAAAATATGAAAATGGAATTTTTATAAGATTCTAATACGGATTTTTAGGCTTTATCAATTTATTTGTTCTAAGAAATACCACTTTTTTTTGAAAAAAAAAATATTTTTATAGCATTTTAAAGTTTTATTAATTTACCGAAAAATTTATTTAAAATTTTTGGTACGGCTTGTCTAACTTTTTGTGCAAAAATTTGCCAAGTTTTGTTTATTTAACATTACATTTTTTTTCAAGCTTCTAGATTTGACTTGAATTAAACTTCCTTTAAAAGCTTTCAAAAACTTTATGAAATTACTTATAGCTTTTAAAGTTTTCCTATGAATTTCAAATTTTTAAGTTATTTTATAGAAGTTTAAAAAAGTATTAAAGCTTTTTTAAATCAATTACTTTACTTAGAAGCTTCAAGTGAACTTTTTGATATCTTTTACAGCCTATTTCGATTTTACGGAAAAGCTTCAAATAAGCCTTTTAAAATATATTTAAGCCTAAAAGCTTTTACTTAAAAACTTTAGGTAAACTTTTCAACTCCATCGAAACATTACTCCATGGAAAATAAAAATAATGAAAAAAATATAGAAAAGCTTTTTTAAACCTTTTGAAAGCTTTAAATAGTTCTAATTTTTGAATTTATGAAAGCTTTTTAAAAATTTTCCTGTGCTAAATTTATCTAAAAGATCTATTTATTAAATAATTTCAAACTTTTTGAAAGTTATTTGCCTTTTCAGCTGCAGAGCTCTTGGAAGCTAATAAAATATTTTGAAAGCTTTTTGACAAAATCTTACATTTTAAATCAAAGATCACCACTGAATGGTTTCTCATATTTTGCGAGCGTAGTGTGTTTTCATTTATTTTCTGCCGAAGTACGAGTAGTCTGCAAGAAGGAGATAAAGCTCTTTTTGTTGTTGTTTGAAACATTAGTGATGATATCTGCTCTTAACCCTGCTTAGATATTGTACGTCTGCGAGACGTATACTTTTTTAATGTTTTGCTCTCTCTCTCTCTCTCTTCCGATAAGGCTATCTAAGCAGAGTTAAGCGAAAGGTATAAAACATTTTTAGTCGTTACAATTTTTAGAAGCTCTTTGCAAAGCTTAACATAAGCTAAGCTTGTTATAAACTTCAACTTTGGCACTTAAGCGTTTAGCTTTAAAGCCTTTTGCAGACCTTTTGCAAGCTTTTAGGTGTTGTAAAAAAGTCTCATTCTTAAATTCATTAAAGCGCTTTCTGCCGTCAGCGAGCAAAAAGCTTCCTCTGCCACCTAGCGTCTTATGACAGCATGTAAAGCTCTTTGTTTGTTAGTGCTAGACTGCTTTTATTGTACTTTTTTAATTATTCTAAGGTTTTGATAATTGTTTTGAAAGTATCTAAGAACTCTGCATTGCAAATATAGACTAACTAATCGCTTATTTACTTTCTTTCCACTCTTTCAGATTAGCGTCTTTGTCTTCGATTATATGACCGTGAAGCCACAGCCGGAACTAAATGCACCCATACCCAGCGATTCAGTGCTCATCTATCGACCCGATCGACGCGAGCAACTTTGGCGTTTTGTCTCCTACATGGTGCTGCATGCCAACTGGTTCCATCTAAGCTTCAACATAGTCATTCAGCTGCTGTTCGGCATACCGCTCGAGGTCATGCATGGTTCATCACGCATTGCTGTCATCTATTTTGCCGGAGTCTTCGCTGGCTCGCTGGGTACGAGCGTCGTTGACTCAGAGGTGTATTTGGTGGGCGCCAGTGGAGGTGTCTACGCTCTGTTGGCCGCGCATTTGGCCAACATCATGCTAAACTTTGGCCAAATGAAGTATGCGGTGGCGCAGCTGGTCTCAGTGCTGATATTTGGTAGGTTTAAATTAATTCAAAATATAACTCATAACTTTTAAAACGATAAAGTTTAAAAACTAAAACAAAAAACTATAAAAACTTTGCTAATTTTTAATATTTCTTTCTCTCTCTCCGCTCACTTTAGTATTTTGCGATCTGGGATATGCATTCTATACACAATATCTTGGTGCTGTACAGCTCAGCCAGGCGCCTGCCGTTTCATATATTGCGCACCTAACTGGCGCTCTTGCTGGACTGACCATCGGTCTGTTGGTGCTGCGCAACTTTGAGCAACGCACTCACACGAATCTCATCTGGTGGCTGGCCTTGGGCGTCTATACCGCGTTCACTATGTTTGCGATCGCCTTCAATTTGATCAACACCGTGACCGCGCAAATGATGGAGGAACAAGGTGAAGTTATAACGCAACATTTGCTGCACGACTTGGGTGTCTCATAAGTTGACACATGGACAGAGGGGTGAGCAGGGGTCGTGCTGGTACCCGCGCCGGTTCGGGGTTCAAAACAAAAATATGCGCTGCATCTCGTGTGAACAAATGTTGTGATAGCACCAAAGACTGAAGTTAACTTTAATTCTATTAATTAATTAATTAATTCATTAACTATTTATTTATTTATTACTTTTATATAAAATTAAATTATCTTTTTTTTAGTTATTAACGCAAAATAAAAGATTTGTCCCTATAGGTTCGTCCTTAAACGTGTGTATATATAAACTGTACTAAAAACTACAAAACAAAAAATAACTTGCTAAATATTTAAATAATATTTATAACAATAAAATAAAATAAAAAAATCTCTGCTTTCACTAGTCAACAAATTGTTACAATGAAAATAACTAAAAATGTATCTAAGCTTAAATAAAAGAAGAAAAACTACAATAATTTAAAATGCAATCAATCAGAGTTGAAGCGAAAATATTTCAAAAATAAAAGTACTCGAGCATAAAACAAAATATTACATGTCCTTGTAGCGCAAATCCTTACGCATGAGTATTATTAATTATAATTGTTAATTTATTTTTAAAACTTGTTTTATTTAAAAGAAAAAAAAAATAAATAAAGAAATAAATAAAAAATAACCGTATATGTCAATTTTTATTTATTGCTTTAAATTATGAAATTTTTATTATTTTTATACTTCAAAAATAAATAACTCGAAATCAAAGCAAATCAATAAAATTAAACCAAAGAATCAAAATCAATATTGAATCATTTCTTAAAAAAAAAAAACCAAACTCTAAAAGCTCTTATATCTATAACAAACAGTGAAACCTTTATTAAAAAAGTAAATCAAATCTTAATATATGACAACAACAACGACATTTGTCTGTTTCACTTGAAAAACTCTTAAAGCAAACGATAGTATTTATTCTCAAACTCATACAAAATGAAGCCAAAAAATAAAATAATTAAATTGCATAAGAAATCTAAGATAAAAACTGTATTTGAAATATTATGAAAAATGAATCCCAATACGTGTTGAAATATAACTAAACTGAATAAAAAGAAAAAAAAAAGTACTTCTCAAATATTCAAACTCTTTTTTACTTTCTTCCCATAAGAACAGACGAACAGGTGGAATAAGCAGTAAGAACAGCGTCCGAATAAAGACAAAGTAGGAGTAGTGCGCTATTGAATTACAGGCTACGAGTTTTGTTAAAAAAAATAACGATAAAAACACTACAGCTATACTAGAGTTATATACAAGGTAAATAATAAATTACAGTGGGAAGTAATTATTGCGGTCAATAATAACAAGTTGAATAATAAAAACGAAGCTGTTAAAACAGTTAGAAAAACTAGCGAAGTAATGGGAAGTAATCATATTCTGATGACATCAGAATAACAAATAAAGAAAAAGATTTGTTCCAAGAAAATATTTTAAATGGCCTTGAATTACTTTTAATAGTAAAATCATGATATAATAATCTATAGGTTGAAGTGACAGTTCTTTTGCCGACCATCGTTTTTCAAAAACTCAACGAAAAAGAGCAAATTCATTATCAGAGAACAGATGACGACCCAGTCGGAAAGTAGGCGAACACCTCTCTAAAGCGATCTATCTTTTGTTATTGCCTCAAGTATTAAAAAAAGGCACTTGTAATTTAGGAGATGAGCACGGCAGCTGCAAAGCAAGGCGTTGGAACGAAAATACGAAAAACGCTAAAGTAAAAACAAAATAAAATTGAAAAAAATCTATCTCCATATCGACAATCGTATCCATCCTTCATTGCCAAAAGAAAGTACTCGGATTCCTGACTAATCACTTCTTACGTGCTCGAAGATGTGACGAAGGGATTAATACCCCTTACGTAGCAGCTCCATACAAAAAAAGATATTGAGTTGGAAGTGAAGGGGTATGATCGCCGAGTCTTAAAGAATGTGCCAAGAAGCATCTCTTATGGTCTCTCTGTCGATATGGATATAGAGTTTATCCAATTTTATTTTTTTTTACCTTAGCATTTTTCGTATTTTATTTCCAACACATCGCTTTGCAGCTGCCGTGTTCATCTCCTATGGCATTAGTGCCTTTTTTCAATACTTGAGGCAATAAGAAAAGATAGATCGGTTTAGAGAGGTGCTCGCCTACTTTCCGACTGGGAAGTTAAACTTTGTATTGATTTTGACAATTGATGCTTAGCGCTCTGAGAAAATAACCACTTGTCAAGGCTACCTGTCTAATTATATCATGAAAATAAACTAATTCAAGATGATTCTCTTAACATGTAAACTGAACGCTCGTCTTGTGAAGAAGTCAAATGGCAACCACTGTCATGTCCACAAAAAAAGTATTTTTGGCTACTTATGAAGTTAAGCTCTGAATGCGGGGAGCGATACATAAAAGCCATTTTGAAGCATTTAGGAGGTTGAACGAAGATTGGGGAATTGACCGCCAGAGCTGGAGTAGGAAATTTCAAATTTATTGATAAAAATGGGTAAGTTTGATCACAAGATTTGGTATCGCCAAGCCGAATCATTTGGTAACCGTGGTGGGCAAAATTTACTCCCTCAATCTCGCTCTCATTTTCTTAATTAACATTGAAACAACAACAATACATGCCCATAACCATGATACAATAATAAGGTAGGGTAAGGAGATTCACCACACCGACCTCGAATGTCAAAATGTGTTTTAGCAGTGCCACTTTTCTGTATTATTGATAAATGTGGGACATGCAAAAGAAAGGAAATTATTTGTAAGAGAAATAGGATAAATTTGAACAAATGTATTCACAATGAAATAAATCGCTGTTTTGTGATTTTAAAGCTTTGTTTAAAGTAAATTATTGCATATTAGATTTTGTTATGTTTTTGTGTTCTTTATTTCTTATTTAAAATTTTTATTCTAATGTCTACTATAAATGTAATACCTAATTTTTTACTGCCGTTTGACGGAGAAACTGTTGAACATAAATCAAAAATTAGAGTTTGAAAATTGACACATTGCTTTTATTTCATCTTTTTAATCTTTTTATTTAATCTGCTGGTTGTATGAAAAATGATGAGGAAGATGACGTTGTATGAAAGATGGCAGAACTTCTTTTTGACATTACTAAAAATTTTTAAATTAACTATAAATATATATTTACTTAATATATTCACAAATTACAAGAACTGAAGAGCACTGCTGTATCAGAACGATTTTATAGCGAATGGCCTATGGGCAAATGGCGAATGGAAAAACCCCAAAAAACTTCAAAACTTTTCTAATAATAAAATATTGTTCAGTCCCGATTGACAGTGGCTACATTTAATAACTTCACTTTTTAAGCGAACTTCGAAGCGAAATATCAATATCAAAGTATATAGAGCATTAAAAAAAGAAAATAAAAAATTGTCTGAAAATAGGAAACAAAACGATCAATCAATTATCAAAATTATCGCGTCGAATGTGTTACACATTCCAATTATTTACGGATTGCCGAAGATCGAAGTTATAACATGTCGCCACAGCTAAGACATTCATCAAAAATGCAAAGCGGCATGTGCGGATGTGTCAGGAAAATTTTATTCCTTTCTTATTCAAAGTATCACTTTGTTTGTAATGTGTATTAACTTTAATTTCTGCGTAGTTTATCGCGTTCCTTCGCTTTTTCTTAACAATATATACTGTTCTGATTGTGTTTGTTTTTTGGTAAAAATATCTCTTCCCTGCCTCTCGAGATGCCAGGGTAGAGACCATAAGTCTAGTTCAAGTGAGCAGAAATTAAATATACTGCGCATCTACAACACGTGTGCTTGTCGAGCTATGTTTTTTTTTCTTTTTGGAGCAACTCATTTTTTGTTTGTATTCTCTTTGAGTCTCTGGGTCTCATTCCTCTACCCTTTATAGTATAGAGTATAGAGTATCTCCCCTGGTCCCTTAAAAACCACGTACGAAAAGACAAATTGACTCGCCATCTCAAAGTAGTATACAAAATACTTGATTACATAGTACAACTTCGGAAAAAGACATATTTTTAAATATTTATATCACGCCGCCTTTCCTAATATAAGACAACCTCTTAACGTAGAATCACCCATATGCTATTAGTATCCATGGTGCCCTTAACTTTACAGTCGAATACTATAGATGAATATTGGCGTAATAAAAGCCCATCATCAACCCATTAGATTGAACTTTTGGAAGCTTAAGGAGATAGTCGGCGGTGGGCGTGTAATTTTTTTTTAAATGTACCCATATATTTCAGATTCTTAAGTGAGTTGTTTTAAAAAACTTCAATACAAAAAAATTATTGTATTTTAAATGTTTGTGTTATATGGGAGGTAGGCGTGGTTGTGGGCAGATTTGCAAAATTTTCCGTAAGTGATCTTATATAGTCCATTTCAATTTATTTACCAAATTTTATTGCTATACGACTACTCCTTCGTAGTGCTATGCAAATATCGTACAAAATGTATAGGGGAAGGGCGTGGAAAAAAATGTTTGTTTGATCTACATATATATTTCAGGTTCTTAAGGGAGTTGTTTTCATATAATTTCAATACGGAAAAAATATAGTGTTGTAAGACTTTGCGTCATATAGGAGGTAGGCGTGGTTTTGTGCGGACTTAAAAAAATTTTAAAATTACTTCTTATAGAGATAATTTCAACTTATGAACCAAATTTCATCGATCTACGACGGCTCCTTCAATTTTTTCCCAAACATTGTATGGGATGAAATCACTGTGCGCTGTATGGCTTGTTGCACCATCCTGCTGGAATTATTTTGCACTAAGACGATTGACATTTATGTGGGGAACCAAAAAGTCGCAAATCATTTGCCTGTAGTTCTCATCATTGATGGTAACGTTGGCTCCATTTCCAATTTTGAAAAGTATGAACCAATTTGGTCTTCGGCCTGCAAACCACACCAGACAGTAACTTTTTATGAATGTAAGGGAGCCTGGAGAGTCTCTTCAGAAGTGATCTCATTCCAAATACGGCACTTTTGCTTAATTATGTACCTGTTAAGCCGTAAATGTGCCTCATCGCTGAAGATGATTTCATGGTAAAAATGCAGTTCAACTTCCAATTCATCCTTAGCCAATTCATCGAACGCACGAGGCAAACAATGGTCTGATGTCTTCAATACCTGCATCTGTTGAATTTTATATGGTTGTAGACCAAGAACTTTTCTCAAAATCTTCCACGTGGTGAACGGGCAAAGGCAAAGTTGTTGAGAACGGATTCCGTTCCTTTCAGCATTCCTTCACAGCTCTGATTTCTAAGCACTGGTTATGAAATTATATATTGTATATTTATTTTAGTACAGATTTGATAAATTATTTTTTTAGTTTCTAAGAGAAAGATACACACTATACACTATACTATAAATACCTATGGCGTATGACCTAAAATGACTTGGGTAACTATTTTTGTATGGAGCCTAAGAAATTTATTTCAAAAAAATTTCATACGTTTTTGTCAACTTAGGCATGCCAAAATTGTATAATATGCTAAAGATACTTGCGCAAAATTCTCATTGCTACTCTTTCTGTCATTCGCGGTCATTATTTGCTTTCCTTTTTTTATCATTTGTATTAACGTGCATGTATTTCGCAGTAATTTATTCGTTACATTGACGAAACAAATAGAACATAAAACAGCTAAGTGGATCACAGCAAGACTACTGATGAGTTGACATTATTAAATAAAAATTGATTAAATTAAAAACAGGAAAACAAAAAAGTGAAAGAAGTGTCAAATATAACAGAAAAGATGAAAAGAAAATAAACAAAGATTTGCAAAGGCCTTAGGAAAGCTTCACTAGTATAAGTATAACTTACCTAAGGTAATATTGAAAAAAATCTACGGCAACCCATTTTAGCAGAAGGCCTTCAGCAGAACACACAAGTTCTAGCATAATTGCCTTATGGCAAAATAATACGATTGCCAAAATTTCCTTTGTTGTATTATACAAATACTTAGATAGCCCATTCTGGCCGAAGGTCTTAGGCAAATTATAGCCGAAAATTTTATAATTTTACTTGCTTTTTTTTTCTGTGTAAAATAATAATAAATGTTAAAAAAAAATATTGATATTCTCTCTCGTAATTTTATTCACAAACGTTTTTCTTTCCAATAAAAAGTTTCCATTTGCAATCATGGTTAAAAATACCCATTTTGGGTAAATTTGAGAAAATAAGGCATTTGCTTAAGGAAAAAATATATGAGAAAAATAGGCAACCTTAAGCTCATAAACTATTAAATTCCAAGCTACAAAATTTTAAAGAATGTTCTCACTTACCCGTCTTATCCGGCACATCAAAGAGCCAAAGTCAATTTTTAAATAAAAATCAATTGAAGCTAAAACACACAAAAATAGACTGCACCAAATCAACCTGTCATCAAGCATGTCCACCTGGCTATCAAAGAACTTGTAGCAGTTCTATATTGTTTGTGTACAATTTGCCAATAGCTGCAATTATGGCCTCAATAGCTTGGATGATAAATGCAGACATTGACAATGAAAGAAATGAAGCAGAATCCGCTGCAACATGTATGCAAACGAGTTATTGCAATGATAAAAACGCAATTTTTGTTGTACTTTTGACATGAAATCTCCACGTCTCTGGGCTACAATTCTTACTTGGCATTCCATAGCCAAGTATGATGATGATGATGATGGTGGTGGTGATTCCAGCGTATTGACGACAACCCACGCGAAATAAACGAGCGGGTATGCATTCATACAATAACTACGAATCACCATTGTAATGTATCCGAGCGCTCCGCTAAAGCTGTTTGAGACTTTTTCAAACCGCTTGCTCCACCATGTCCATTATGACAAATGCTCTTTGTGGTCTTCGTCGTCTGACATTGGCTTTCGACAGTTTCTGAGCATAGCAATGGTTTGTTGCTCTGCACTCTTTCATGTTGTTATTGTTATAATTCTGCGATTAAATGCCTTTTAATTGATGGCATTCTGTATCTCGATATTGTACAAATGTTGAATGCTTGTGCGTTGATCTTATATGTCTTTATTTTCCCGTGGAGTTACATGATATACCGTGTTTATGGTCATTTAACTATGTTGTAAATTATCATTATAGCTGGGCATTAATATGAAGTTTATTGTGAAATGAGCCTGAAAGGAAATCGATTACATAATGTTGCGCTTTTTTAATTTTGCCCTTAAATATAGTATATTTTTAAGCAAGGTTTAAAGAAATGCATTGAAATTACTTCAAATGTGATTATATAGCAACAACAATTTCGTAGATCTTTGCAACAATTTTGATGTAAAATATATTATTTAACATTTTGATCAGCAATAGCAGCGTAAAACTATCAACAACATCCTTGAATCATGATCTTGAGCAACAGCCAAGACTCATGACCTAGCTAGTAGCATAAAGTTTCAATCATATTTTCCATTTTTTCTCTTTTCTCGTCAACTTCAATAATGAGAGTACCTCTACCTTCAGAAGTGGAGTAGCTTCTTATTTGCCTACTGCTGCGGCAACACCTTCAACCCAACAACAATAAAAATGTGCTTTCAATAGACATATATTAAGACCAACAAGCTTGCCGATTTGAGTTAAATTGAGTTGAGAGCCTCAAATTTTTGTCTGTCTATTTTACACATACCAACCAGCGTCAACGTTTTATGATGCTTTTAGGTTAATTGCACAGGCAATAACGCATGAAGATTTGCGACCATGTGACCAACACACGCCAACACATAAACACACACAAATTAACCTGCTTATTTGTAAGCGTCTCTATTGCTGTTGGCAAGGATATCATGATCTCATTTGAGTGTTGTTAACGTCATATTTCCACTCACACTTTTATGAGCTGAAATAGCAGCCCCAAAATCCATTCTATTTACTTTGGATATTATGTTATGTCCTTCGGAGGAATAAAGGAACAACAACAACCATAGCTACCTCAACACACAACTAATCTGCACCTTAATTCGCAGGTGTTTATATGCGAATATCCTCAGGATGTGTTGCTGCTATTGAGTGTGTGTTGAGTGCGTGCATGACAGTCATTTCATTTATTTAGATAAAGCCTTCGTTTTAGTGTTTTATAATTATTTGCATGTTATTGTAATATTTTTTAAGAGAATAATTAAAAAAAAAGTATCATTATTCGAAGGTTTCCATCGCACATAACACACCTTTAGGAAGGCTCTGGTGATGGAGCGAAAGTTTAAAATCCCCTTAAGTTTTTCTTAAAAGAGCCTGAAATTATCTGAGTATGAGTAGTCCTAAAAAATAAAACTCTGGAAATATCTTGGAAAAACGTTTTTCTCAATTTTATTCTCTACGTCAACAAAATATTTTAGCTCAAACAAAAATTACACTTTGCAACAAGTTCCAGGACAATGTCTCAGGTTGGAATGATTTAAGCACCCAGTTAAAGTAGACGTATGTTGGTACTCAAATCCTCAAAAGGTTTAGTGAAGTTAAGGCGAATTTACACATTTCACTCAACACGATGACAGTGAATGTTGAATGATGACAGTGAATCAATTCTTAATTTACATTATTTAAAGTGTAAATTTAAAATATGATGGATGATTCGATGTTGAATGTTAAAATGTATGCGTTGGTTGATTTATTTTATTGACTTTAAAAAAAATAATAGTAATGCCGTCTAATATAATAAAAAATGGAATTAAAATAATAGTTCTAGGATTGTTGCAAGAAGTGCAAAAAGAAGTGGGAAAAAAACATAAGTACGATTGCTTTCACTTTCATCAAAAGTAGGAAATACTTCTACTTCCTTTACTGTTCAATGTGGATGACAATCATCTTCATTTTAAAGATGAAACTCAATTTACACTTTTCAAATCGGATGATTCATTCAAAGTGAACAATGATAGTGAATCGTGTAAATTCGCCTTTAGCTAAAATTTTTTTTTTAAGGAATTTAAAATTTTTTAAGGATTCTAAGGTATTCTAACATAATTCGAGATAGTTTAGTGCCGAGAGAAAAAATTTGATTGTCTTCACTTCATGTGAAGCTCGGAATCTTAAAAATTTTTCTAAAAACACTGACAGAAGGGAGTGAAGCTTTTAGCCCGTTACATGAAGTCTTCCCACGACTTAGTGGGTGCAAATTGAACGAAGGTTTATACACTTTTTCTCTCAGATGTTGTGTATGGTCCCAAAATTCGAAATTTGATGAAAACCGAGGTGTTGAACAAAGTTTTAATTCATAATAAATTGATTGCCTGGCATTCTATGAAAGTAGTCGCCGCGGGGATGTTGGACAAAGAACAATCTGAAGGCTATGAAAGCCATTTATATAAAATGTTGGATGTATTCTCGATCACTGGTGTCAACATGTCATTAAAAATACATATTTTGTATCATCATCTTAATCATTTTGATCAGCAATTATCTACTGATTCGGACTAAAATAGGCTAACGTTGCCACCAAGTTGAAATGAGGTAAAATGATTTGAAATGAGCTAACGTGGTTGAATATCTTTTTTTTCAATCCTCGCAATTTAATTTAGCTTAAATATACCAATTTACAGATACCGTGATAAAAAACCACCCGAGTAAGAACATATATGAAAATGAAAAAGAAGAAGATAGAAGAAAAGAATTATGACAAAATTAAATGGGAAATCCTGTTGATTTGTGCTGGAATGTTGAAAGCGATGATTTTGGATATGAACAACCAACACAAAGAGAAAATTTTTATAAAATAAACTATTTTAACGCACAGCATCCTATACACGTGTTTATCTTTGATACTAAAAAAGAAATCTTTGATACTGAATATAAGAAAGTAACGGAAAAAAATACAAAAAGTCGTCAATGTGACTCTAGCCATAGCTTATTTGAAAAGTAATAGATAATGTCAATCAGACTTTAACCTTTGGTGAACAAATTTTCAATCTCTTTCAAGTTCCAACCAGTACCAAAATAATAGAATCTCAAAAAATTTAAAAAATTTTACTTGAACCGGAACAATTATAAATGCCCATAAACAATAATTTTTAGCTAACTTCACCAAACCCTTAGTGATTTTGAGTACCTTCATATGACTTCTTTAGCTGGGTGCTTAAATCGTTCCATTCTGAAAAATTTGTCGCACAGTGTTATTCGTGAACCCGCTCTCGCTCTCAAAACAACATTTAAGGCAGTATTCTATTGTAGAATTTTGAACAAGCCTTAAAAGGATTTTTGAAAATTCCAATTATTAAATGAGTTAAAACCATTTTAGTGGTGCGGCATCTAATCTAGTTTTTCTCGAAATTTTTTACTACTTAATCAAGTTCTAATAGACCGATTGACTTTAAATTTGGTGTGATCCGTTTTGAAGTGGAATTTCTTAGGCGGCGATGAGACGATTTCTATTGAGAAAAAAATTTAAAAAAACACGCATACGCATGTT
Source organism: Coremacera marginata (assembly GCA_914767935.1). NCBI lineage: Eukaryota > Metazoa > Arthropoda > Insecta > Diptera > Sciomyzidae > Coremacera > Coremacera marginata. The sequence continues at coordinate 18,945,151 of OU612047.1, forward strand.
TATAAACATGTACCAAAAAAGTGAAACGTTTTGTCTATAAACATGAAACAAAAAAGTGAAACGTTTTTGTTTATAAACATGTAACAAAAAAATAAAACATTTTGTATATAAGCCCTGCCTAAGAGAGACACTCTAGTTGGCAGTTCGCAGGATCGCTGGTTTCGAATTTGATGTCAGCATTTTAAAATTCTAGATGGCGGATAGGGTTGCCACCTCAATTTTTGTATTTCTGAGAATCCTTGTAATTTTGAAATTCTGATTTGATTTCGAATCTGACATCACAGTTTTAAGATTCAAAATGGAGCATAGGGCTGCCACCTAAATTTTAACCTCAGGGCTGCCACCCAATAATATGTTTTTTAAATTGTTTTAAACATTTCTTAAGAGTTTTAGGGGGTCGCTGATATCGAAACTGATGTCAGAATTTAAAAATTCTAGATGGTGGATAGGACTGCCACCTAATTTGTTTTTTTTTTTTACGAATTCGGTGCTGGGATGAAGACTAGGTAAAAATATTTCGCTAAATACGAAACCGTTGTGTATTTATGTATTTTTAAGAGTTTGAGGCATCATCTATCAATTTTTGGGGTAGCTGATTTGGAATCTGATGTCAAAATTTTAAAATTCAAGATAGCGGATTATGTTGTCACCTGGATTATGTTGTAATTTTGCGAAATTTTGTAATTTTGAAACTCTGGCAACGGATTTGATTTCGATTCTGACATTACAGATTTAAAATTCAATATAGTAGATAGGTTTGCCACCTAAATTTTTTGTATGTTTTTATAGAATTCTTGTAATTTTGAAATTTTGAAAACGGAACTGATTAGGATTCAGCCACCTAGACTTCGCCCCAGCACCGAATTCATAAAAATAAAAAAAAATTCAGGTGGCAATCCTATCCGCCACCTTTATTTTTATTTCGTGCATCATTACCTACTGATTTACAGTCAAACAGGTGTTTCTCTTGGTAGAAGCGAAGATAAAATCCCTACGATTCTAGGGGGAGATTTTAACGTAAATTTTACATCAGGTGATTGTTTACTACTAACTAATTGTCTTCACGAAAAATTTGGTTTGCACATAAATAACAATTCCAACGCATCAACAACAAAATCTGGACATATATCTCATAGTTTAGTTACCACAAACCATTAATATCAGCATTTTCAATTGAATCACAAATCATTTATAGCGTAAATATTGAATAAACGGAATATTTTTAATATAATTTTCTCTCTATCTCTCTCTCTCTCTCTATCTTTCTTTGTCTCTTACACTCAAATCTTTCTTATTCTAGAAGAGAAAGAGTGTATACAGAAGTTTCACTTCAAAAATCTTATGATGAATTTTGATCGAAAAAACTTTGGGGTGGCAACCTGCAAACCTCTCCCCAATAATAATATTTTTAAGCAAAATATTCTGTTTCATTACTCAATATGATGTGCAAATAACTTTAGTAGGAACTATTGGTGCTTTAATTTGCTCATACTTATTCCGTTTGTTGCTACAGCTTTCAAAGGAGTGGAGTCAGCACTCAAAAATACACCAAATGAAATCAAGTGAGCTGCATAAACAATGGGTCATGGGCAATGGGTATTCATATGCCTGAATGTTCATATCCCCCTCGTTAAGAAGAGTTATTATCAAAGTTTTGACTTATTTTTATGAATACCGTCAAGGAGCTTACTGCAACACAAACAAAACATTCAATATTTTGGACATTTCTTAAAAAATTTAAAAACAAAGTGTCAGCGGTACTGTAGAAATAATTTTTTTCAAGTTTTTTACTTTAACTTTTAGGCAAAAAAAGATTAAATAAAATATATTACAAAAAGAAAACAACGAAGAAATTTGCATCGAAAGTAAAAACTTTGAATATTAGATCGTTTTTCTTAACTCAGATAACAATGCTATATTCAGAAATGCATTGTACTAAGAATTCTATTGTTTTGATGATATGTATGTTCATCTGTTTGGTGTCAAACTTACAGTACATTTTTTAAATTAACTATACTTAAAAATTAAAAAAAAATTGTATACATTAGCATATATTGGATAGGAAAATGCTCCTTGTAGGGTGCTCTTTAGAGATAGATAAAAACAATATAGGTAATGTTGGTGGTTCTCTTATGCCGTGGTTATGATAGGCAAACATGTTCGGTAAGCTTTTTTGTTGTAAGTGTTTTAGAGCATGAGAGAAAAGCTTATTTCTCATTTTATTGGGAAAAGCACTAATAACAAAAAATCTTATCGAACATGTTTGCCCAGCAAAACCACGGCATTAATGGTCAAGAATTGTTACATAGATTATTTTTATGTGTCTTCAAATTTTAATCGAGTTTTTGACCATTTTTCTCAAGGGCCCTATATATCAAGTGGACCCTATATATCAAGTGGACCAATGACCCTATATATCATGTTTTATTTAAGTGCTTCCAATGGTTTTTGTGTGATGCTTTAACAGACAAACAGACATGGGCGTAGCGAGGGTAGGGCTGCGAACGGCAGTTTCCCTTGCCCCCTGTACATTAGAAACATAAAAATTTTAGTATAAAATTTTAAAAATATTCTTTTTTATAATTAAAAAGCATAGAATTTATTCATATTTATAAAAGCTTAATTTATTTTTTATTGCAAACTTACGGCTGACACATTTTTTATTTATTTCATGATTTTTATTTATTTTTAATTTTTATTTACATGAAAACTATAATTTTCGAACCCCCCTGAACAAAACCCTGGCTACGCCCATGCAGGCAGATAACAATTTTAAAAATGCCAGCTTTATATTCCGCGTCTTTTGAAACATCCAGCGCATTAAGAATTTCAAAATAATATTTCATGTTCAGACTTTTTTTCAGTTACAGTTTAGTATTTGTTTAGAAGATTATGGTTTAAAAATTAAGATATGGGAAAAGTTCTTCAAATGTCCCCTGAACAGTTTGCAATTACATATATTATGAGGCGCAATTGCTGAAAGCTTTGTATAGATTGAAAAAAAATCATTGTCATTGTAATAAACTTGAATGGCATGCGTGATTGAAACCACTTAACAGAGAAGCAAATTTGAATTTAGTCTTAAGTGCCTTTCTTCCCATTGAGGGCTGGCTCATTAGCCTTGAACTAAACTGCTAACAACGACAGGATTTCTTTTCGACTGGTGTTTATCGCTGTTTGATAACTTAATGTCATCGAGTAGCGAAACAAGTAGAAAAAAAAATCGAATATTTGATCCTTTTACAGGACTAAAAGCAACACCGCAGGGGTGCGTACGTTAGCCTCGAACCACCATAGTGAGCAACCTTATTAACTCTAATCGAATTGCTTGCCAATGCATGGAATTTCTTTGTTATCCTTTTTGAACACACATTTCAACTAATTAACAACAACATCATGGGTGTCTTTTTTTTTCTTATGTGACTGTCTGCGCTTTATTGTTATTGCTGCAATGGCTGCACAAAAAGTCAACCAAGGCGATAAGTGATAATGAAGTGCAGGAAGGAGCAGTAGCGAGGAGCAGCAGCAGTAGTAGCAGCGTGCAGAGCAATTCTTGTCAGAATAAAAAGTAATCCACTTTAACGAATGCAATTAACTGAGTACTACGTTTTACCTCAAAAACACGAAAAAATATACACAATGGCAAATGTGGCAACAACATGAAAAAACGCTCTCTCTCTCTCTCTCTCTCTTGCCAAATAACGCATTTGTTGTGTGCTCAGTTTTAATAAACTGCTAATTCCATTAGGGAAAAAATGAAAAAAAAAAACTCGTCAAACTTTTGAACTTAAGTTTTTTTTTCTTCCATTTTAATTATAATAAAAACACGTTAACACATCAAACTATATTTCCAACTTTTGCAAAATTGTATTCGTAGAAATGTTGGAAATAAAGTATTTTGCATCCCGCTGCACAGTGGAATAGATTGCGTATTTAGATGGACAAAAGTCAAAAAATCGAGGAAGCCCAATCCACTCAAATTGTGCTCACACGCATTTTTTAGAAACCTGTCGAAGTGTTTTAAGCCCTCACTATTCCGTGAAGAGCCATATGTTGCCATGGTCCACGAAAATTCGCTTTTAGAACAAAGCGCAGTCTTCGAACGTTATATGGATGGAACGTTGTTGCCGTTTGTATTTTAATTTTTTATTGTTTCTTTAATAAAGTTTATTGTTATTATCGATGAAACTGACTGAAATCGTTTAGTGCTCGATAACGGCTCCCAGAACTTACGCCCGATGAGCTTATGCCCGAAAAAAATGGCAAAAATATACGAAATTTTCCATACAAAATCCGGCATTAATTCCTAGGAAAATGACGATTATGTAATTTTTTCGGGTGCTTGCGTCAATAAATTTCGGGTCTTTTTACCAAACATTTGAAAAGCAAGAAAACCCCGCAAAATAATGTTGGAATTTAGGCCCGGAAAAATATTGGTCTAGATTAAAATATTGAAAAACGCCCGAATTTTTGTTTACCAAATATGTAATAAATTTCAAATGCGTTATGATAAAATTTTTTGCCCTTGTACGGAAGTTAAAAAATCACATTCCGTAATAGGACAAAATATTTTATCATTACGTCCATGAACCCCTTATTCATGGAATAGCATCTAAAACAAATAGAATGAAGGAAGTCTTTGCAGATATTTTCAAAGGGAAACATTAATTTTCTACTCAAATTTGTTATTTATATTTTATATTTTCTTTTATATTTTGATAGTCTTACACTGAATCTGGATCCCGGAAATTATGCCCGAAAAATTTGTAAATAAATCCCGAAAAACTGCAGATAATTTCGTACGTAATTTCCATTTTCTTCCAGGCTTTATTTCCAAACCATTCAGACGTAATTTCTTTCTTCCGGGCCCAATTGCCGTGGCGGCCGTGGCGTAGTGGGTAGAGTGTGTGACTCTTACGCCAGAGAACCCAGGTTCGAATCCTCCATCCGACACAGAAAGTTTTTTCAATTGAATTAATTTTTCTGTTCGGCCGTCACCTCTCTGCAGACAACGGCAAACCTCAGAGAGTAAAAACTGCCATGAAAAGCTTCTTGAGAACACAAGCCGTTCGGAGTCGGCGTAAAACATGTAGGTCCAGTTCTCGAACATTTGTGTGCAAACATTTCACATCACACACAACACAATTGATCATAAGAAGCTCGGTCAAAGTCCTTTCAAGGGCTGAAATGGCCATTTCGTTTTTTTTTTTTTTCGGGCCCAATTGCCATTCCAAATTCGGGCGATTTTTTCAAAATTCAATGTTTCAAAATTTCGGGTTTTTTAGCCAATTTTGTTTTTTAGGGCGTAAGTTCTGAGAGTCCTCGGTAACTTCATGTGGTGATGTTTAAAATCAATATTTAACTAAACCACAAAAAAAAACCCCGTACCAACCAAATCGACTCGACTATATGACACCAGGGCCGTAGCTAGAATAATTTTGCTTCTAGAACTAACAAATTTTTTCCAAAATAAGAAAAAGCTAAAATAATAATAAAAATTAAAGCTTTAGGGGGGAAGGGGTGGGTTTTGAGATAAATTATTTTCTAAAATTATTTTAAGGGGTGATTTTGGGTAATTTTAAACATATAAAAAAAAAAATTTTTTTTAAATAATTACGACGATACATTTTGTTTCAAATTGACAAATTATTGATAAATATGCTGTTGAATGATCACAAAAATAATTTTTAAAAAAAATTTAGTTCAAACCCCCCCCCCCCTTAACGTTTCCATTTTTATTATGATTTTAGTGTTTTCTGATTTTGAAAAAAATTTGTAAGTCTTGCGACCGATATTTCGCTAGCTACGCTCATTCTACTCATTCTATAGAGTGATTCTAGGCCAGGCGCAAAATTTACCACCTTTGTTTTACACCCCTCTCCCCCTATACTTGTTCTATGACAAAAATATCAAAACAAATAGATTTAGTGACTCCAAAAACAAATAAAATTATATATTAGAAGCAAAGCTCGTAAATCCGCTGCCTTTGTTCCATCACCCACCCCCTCGTAGCCAAACAACTGCAAAAATACTAACAAAAATGGATTTAGGGACCTGGAATATATAGAAAATTATATGTTTGAAACATAACTTAGGAGTTCCGCCTATTGTTCATCACAAACAGAGCTGTGTAAGATTGCAATCATTTGGAGCTGCATTCTTTGAAGTCGCAATCACCGACTAAAATTTTTGTTTACAGTATTTATTCAATTTCGTGAACAAGATTTGAAAAAAAAATTAAGTCACTTTTTTTGTTGAAAGTTTCCTTTTGTGTCCATTTCTAGTTTTCGGTCACAAAAAAAAATCATAAAAAATCGAAAACATATACTTCTCACTTCGAGCACCTGAAGTAATTCTAAGAAAATGTTTCTAATTTTTAGTCGAAAACATGTTCGAAGTCCAGTGTTACCAAACATACCGTTTTTTTTTTTCATTCCGTTTATTTTAGGTTGGATTTATGTATTTTAACGAAAATGTTCCTAATTTCACGCATTTATTCCTAAAATATACGACAATTAAATTTCTGCCCATTTTGTAACCTAACGTAACCTAACGCATGAATATGTTTCGATGAATGTCGGAACGGGTTGTCGTACTCCAAATGAGCAGAAATTTTGTTTTCGTATGTTTTAAAGGTAAATGAGTGAAATTTGTGCATAAGTGTTCTAACCTAAAATCTAACCTAAATCTAATCTAAAAAAAAAAAATTGTAAGTCAAACACATGTTTTGATTCTCCTTAAAAATATTGCAAATGGGGGGCAGGTAGACCCCCTCTATTTGAGTTCGGATTCGGATTCAGCGAGCCATTTTTACCTAGTGTTGGCCCCAGCACCGAATTCGTAAAAAAACAGAAAAAAAACAAATAGAAACGAATGATAAAAAAATGATGGCATCAAAATCAAACTCACTCAGTTCTCACTGTATATAACTATCATTAGAAAGAGTGCATCATTTTCAAATAATATGAGTGAGGAGAAAAAAAAACGAGCTCATGTATCGGCTTATGCTCTGCCAAAGCTCATGCTGTGAACAGCAACGAAAGAGAAATGCAAATAAACGATTCGCTCGCTCATTCGGAGATTAACGAATGATCGCTCGTTTGTTTTTCATTTCCAATGAAAGAAACAAAACGAAATGCACTGAGTTGAGTTGTATTGAGGTGAGTGAGGAATATTTTACTCCTCAATGATAAGTATTTACGAGCTCTGCTTTAAAGTATGCCAATGATTTGTCTATATATTAATAAATATTTGTATTAATAAAATTATTTTTTTTTTTTTAAGCAAATAACAGCAAAGAAACGTTTATATTTATTGAAAAAACACCGAAGTAAAAAAGTTGAGGTTTAAGACTTATTCAATTTCAATTCAATTTAATTTAAGGCTAAAATTAAACAATTTTAATGCTGAAAAATTGCATTACTTTGATAAATTTTTTAATAAAACTGGCAACTTTTTTCTTAATTTGTGAACGGATTTTAGATATTTTATCATTTCTCTGACGAATAGCTTTCTTAGATATTCACATTTTTCAGGTTGAAAAACAGACTTTTCCAAAAATAAACCATAGTGTGTTGCACAAATAAACAAAACTTAAAAAACTCGAAAAAACCAGCAACTTTCACCAGCTATACAAAGCGAACCATTTGTTCAATTGAGTAAAAAAATTCTCCTAAACTAGCAACAATTCTTTAACAAATCTCATGATTAGATTTCCCAATTTCAACCACACCAATATGGATTTTCGCAACCACTTTTAAAAAATCGAGCAACTGTGCTACGATCGATTTAATTTTTACACGATGCTTACATCGCATCAATTGATATCGCATTAATACTTTTGTCCACCTAGATTCAGTATTTATCCCACTGTGCGCTGCAATGTTACGAAATCCTTTTAGAATGTATCCTGTTAACAACGCAAGCGTTCTCAATGCCGCTCCTTGTCTATGCAATGCCTTTTTTTTATATATATTTTAAGTTCTTACGTAAACAAGTTTTATGCAACTTTTGCTGCATTGAACACCATTCGGTGCAGTATTTTATAAATACATGCAGCCTTTGTAGTGTTTGTAAAGTTTTCAATTACAAACATAGATAAAGCTGAAAACATGGGTGTACGTTAGAATTATAAGTTGAATGTGCATAACTGTGTATGATAGAATTTGAAAGTTAATTACAGCTATATTGCGTGAGTTTTATGTGTACATGTTTGTATTCTCTTTAAATCTTGAATATTAAACAGAATTAAGTGAAAAGTGGATATATTTCATTTTTACCATTTTGAGAATATCAATACGTACTTCACTTTTCTAAAGGATTTCTTCTTATATTTTTTTTTCTTGTACTTTTATTTAAAGCATTAAATGCAACATTTGAGGAATATATTTCCCCTATTCACGCCTCTGCCAAATTCCATAATTTTCGCATCAATATTTATCTAGAAACATTGTTTGTGAAATGTCACGCGCCGTTATCCAATTGCAATCACTTCTTGCGAGTGCACGGACCTTATCTACACTTTCGTTATCGAGCGATCAATATTTACTCAAATTAATTTAGTCAATTTCACAAACATAATTTCTGCAAACAACCATCCACAAATAAAGAACCATCCCATGGGGCTTGATGGGAAGTTCATATAACCGTTTATTATCCTTATCGATGCTAATATAATAAAGAGAAAAAATTCGTTTGCAGTTTTTTTTTGTAAGAACTAATCAACTTCGAAACTATGTGTTCAATTAGTACCAAGGACATACTCCAATTTATCCAATACTATCTTAAGGACATGGTTACCGTAATGAGTCAATTTATAATAACGAAACAATTTATAATAAGAACTGTGACGCACAGTGTTTCTCCTAGAAAGAACTAGCTGGATAAAATTTAATATTTATATTAATAAAAATTTTAATGGAGGTGTATTTGAAATTGTCGAATTAATAGAAAAAAGGGTTTATTGACATTTCTGTACCTTTCCCTAGTACAAGGGGAAGTTGACGTTTCGTATAATAAGTGTAACTCTTCAATTTGTGGATTTCTAAGAGGAAAAGTTAGAGTGACAAATAGCTTGTTTTTTTTTTTTGTTTTGCTAACTATTCTAAAAATTCGTGATTTTATTTTTTACGTTACATACATTTTACGTTAAATAGAAATTTTTTGTAGGACTTTTATACATTTTTTTAAAACTCATTTATTAATGTCAAAGAATTAAAATAGCTTACGCAGTGGATATGAATATCACGTATTACAGCGCGATTTGTATGGGACTTTTCACGCAATTTTTTTCAAGCACATGCAACTTTTCCTTGTCACTCTTTTGGGTATATATACAGCCTTTAATATTCATCATACAAAGATAAAATATATGCCTATATATTAGCTATATGGCGAATGAAATGAATATCTTTGGATTTTGTCACTTCTTTCAAAGAGACAGAAAATATCGAAATCTCAGAAGAAAAATTTGCATTTTACGTATGAGGAAAATAATGCATAAAATGCGTCAGTAGCTGCTTATGTTGTTGTTATGATTGTTGATTTGGTTCGCGCCAAAATCACGAACGCAGCATCGAGTCGTTTGTTGAAACGAATCGTTTTACGAATATTCCTCAGTAACTGCTTATAATGTTGTTGTTGTTATTACGTATGACTTGCTTTCGTTTTTGTCCTTTGTTATAGTTTTTGTTAAGCTTTAGCAATATTAATACAATAAATTAAGCAAATGTACATAGCTACAAAAAATTGTATTAAGGCCAGCGATACATTTGAGGAGAGTAAAAAAGAGTGATATTGAGGTGATGGTTTTTATTAGAAGAAATTTGTGCAGCGTTTTAAAATTTGGTAAAATATGCATTTATGTTTAAAAAAATATTTTTTTTTTTCAAAAACAAAGATGGCGCTGGCTACAACGATGGCTGCAAAAGACCTCTTTTCGCACTGCGGGCGTTCTGCTCTCTCCAGTCTGATTTGGGCGTCCACTGTGCTCTGCATCATTTGCGCTGATACAACGACGTTTAAATTCAGCAATCCACTTTTCTACCATTTGTCTCGATGGAGCAGAGTCCGGATAATGTTTTTCAAGCCATTGTTTGGTTTTCACTGTATTTTTTTTTTATCAAAAAGCAATGCTTTATCAAAACTCGAAATTCTCTTTTTTCCATTTTTTTTCTAATACGCCATCTATGTGTCTTCCTATGGACTTTTTGAACGTACTGTTATGTTCGAATTATTTATTATATTGTTATTATATTTATTCTACGTTCAAAATATATTTTGATTGCTAAAACTTAAACTTTTCATTAAATTAATAATTTAATTAAGTTCTTTACTTAAGGACTGTTCATAAATAACGTCACTTGTTTTAGACCAATTTCAGAACCCCCTCCTCCCCCTCCCCCCTTTTTCCCCTATGTCACACTTCGTCACAAAGTTTTTGATAACCAGTTTTGAAAAACTTTGAATTAAAAAAAGGTTTGTAGATACTTCCGTTGCTTAGATACCAGATTTGGCAAACAATTTTTAAAATTCGCAATGAAATTTTGATTTTGTGTAGGTACTAAACCTCTGCACAAGTGCACTTGTTTCTGCTACAACACCAGAACGCACACTGTCGAGTTCACTGCTTAACAGAACTCTGTTCGTCTAGCACAACAACACCAAATCATTTTGCAAAAACAAACAAGCAGTGCCGATCACTCGTCGGCTTCATAACATAACATGTTCGTGGCTTGCTTTTTTCGCACGTTGAGTCGTTTAACAAGCTGAAAACTAAACAGCAATATCTGCACAGAACACACATAACACTAGTGTGACACTAGAACATTTTGGCGTTCTTCTTGTTTTGCGTTTTTTATATAACTTATAGAGCTAGAGCGAACACTTGGTAAAATTAAGCGCTGATTCAGAATTTCAAAAGATGAAAATACAAAATTTTTAAAAAGTACTAAGTTTCGGGAAATTTTGAAATTTTGAAAATTTCGGAATTTTTCGGAAAACCAAATTTTGAAAAAGTACCAATTTTTTGAAAAAAATACCAAATTTTGAAAAATGTACCGTTTTTTGCAAAAAGTACCAAATTTGGAAATAAGTACCAAATTTTTAAAAAAGTACCAAATTTTGAAATAAGTACCAAATTTTTAAAATAGTACCAAATTTTTAAAAAGTACTAATATATGAAAAAAAGTACCAAATTTTGAAAAAAGTGCCAAATTTTGAAAAATGTATCAAATTTTCAAAAAGTACAAATATTTGAAAAAAGTTCCAAATTGTGAAAAATGTACCAAATTTTGAAAGAGTACCAAATTTTCAAAGAGTACCAAATTTTTAAAAAGTACCAATATTTGAAAAAAGTACCAAATTTTGAAAAAAGTACCAAATTTTTAAAAATGTACCAAATTTTCAAAACGTGCCATATTTTGAAAAAAGTACCAAATTTTGAAAAATGTACCAAATTTTGAAAAAAGCATCAAATTTTGAAAAATGTACCAACTTTTGAAAAAATACCAAATTATATAAAAGTACCAAATTTTGAAAAAGAACCAAATTTTGAAAAAAAATACCATATATTTAAAAAGTACCAATATTTGAAAAAAGTACCAAATTTTGAACCAAGTACAAAATTTTGAAAAAAGTACCCATTTTTTGAAAAAAGTACCAAATTTTCAAATATGTACAACATTTTGAAAAATGAACCAAATTTATATATTAAAAATTTACCTAATATTGCAAAAAGGACCGAGTTTTGAAAAAAGCACAAAGTTTTGATTTAAGTACCTTATTTTGAAAAATTTTTAATTAGTACCAATTTTTGGAAAAAGTACCATGTATTGAAAAAAGTACCAAATAGTTTTTAATTATTTTTTACGACCTCTAGAATTGTATTTTATTGAATAAAAAAAAATTGACTATTCATATTTCATATATGTATATATATCATATCTCGCAAAAATTTAATTATATAAAATTACATTTTTCAAAATTTGGTACTTTTTTCAAAATTTGGTACTTTTTGAAATTTTGTACTGCTTATAAGATTTGGTACTTTTCCCAAAATTTGGTACATTTTTCAAAATTTGGAACTTTTTTCAAAATTTGGTACTTTTTTTTCAAATATTGGTACTTTTTAAAAATTTGGTACTTATTTCAAAATTTGGTTCATTTTTCCAAATATTGTACTTTTTTCAAAATTTGGTACTTTTTGAAAATTTGGTACTTTTATATAATTTGTTATTTTTTCTAAAGTTGGTACATTTTTCAAAATTTGGTACTTTTTTCAAAATTTGGTACATTTTTCAAAATTTGGTACTTTTTTCAATATATGGTACTTTTTGAAAATTTGGTACATTTTTCAAAATTTGGAACTTTTTTCAAAATTTGGTACTTTTTTCAAATTTGGTACTTTTATATAATTTGGTATTTTTTCAAAAGTTGGTACATTTTTCCAAATTTGGTACTTTTTTCAAAATTTGGTAATTTTTCAAAATTTGGTACTTTTTTCAAAATATGGTACTTTTTGAAAATTTGGTACATTTTTTAAAATTTGGTACTTTTTTCAAAATTTGGTACTTTTTTCAAATATTGGTACTTTTTAAAAATTTGGTACTCTTTGAAAATTTGGTACTTTTTCAAAATTTGGTACATTTTTCACAATTTGGTACTTTTTCAAATATTTGTACTTTTTGAAAATTTGATACATTTTTCAAAATTCGGCACTTTTTTCAAAATTTGGAACTTTTTTCATATATTAGTACTTCTTAAAAATTTGGTACTTTTTTAAAAATTTGGTACTTATTTCAAAATTTGGTACTTTTTTAAAAATTTGGTACTTTTTTAAAAATTTGGTACTTATTTCCAAATTTGGTACTTTTTGCAAAAAATGGTACATTTTTCAAAATTTGGTATTTTTTTTCAAAAAATTGGTACTTTTTCAAAATTTGGTACTTTTTTCAAAATTTGGTACTGTTTTCGAAATTTGGTACCTACTTTATTCAATATTTGGTACATTTTTCGATATATGATATATTTTCCAGAATTTGATAAATTTCCAGAATTTGGTCCTTTATTCCAAATTTTTTTCAAAATTTGATACTTGGTTTCAAAATTTGGAATATTTTTGTAAAATTTGGTACATATTTTAAAATTAAGTTCATTCTTCAACATTTTTTACTCGAACCCATTCCGCAATAAAATGCACCATAACTTCTAGAAGACAAGCAAATTAAGTAGACCACCAATTATTCTGGTGTCGTTCTAGTGTGATCTAGTGTTGTCACATAACATTCAAGTCATTTCGTTATAGTGCATTTTTCTTAACCAAACATAACATAATATAGTTCTGCTACTCGTTTCTTTTTGTTCGGTTGCGTTCTGTTGTGATTTCTGAAGTGTTACGCTTGTTTTGATTGCCAAGAACAGAACATAACCAACACTCGTTTCATAGGGGTGTGTTTTGAAATGCGTTTCAAGCCTACTCGTGCAGTGGTTTAGTAGGTACACGGTTAAAAATCTTGGAATAATTTTCAAACGAATGGTTGGAATAATATATTTTTTAAGCCAATTCTTATTAGAATTGATACTTTTCAAAATACTAAACATTTTTTTAGTCAAAGCTGTACTCAAATTTAATAAAGTTGGAATAAAATTTAAACTTTAGTACCTACGGCTTATAATTTAATACAAAACAACTAAAAAGTAATAAAATCGGTTTCAAAAACTAGTACAATTAGAACAGATTTTGAATTAAGATCGCCATGATATTAGATTTTAAGCCTTGCTGCGTTATATTTCAATACTTTTCGTCTCAATTTTCAGATTGTTAAGATTCAAAAGTCTTATGATTCAGAGTTACTTTTTCGGTTAACAAAGCTTTATAATTCAATTTTTGTGAAACTTTTTTTATTTGATTACGGCGCACAAGCAACGTTTACTACTTTCATTTCAATGAAGACGTGAGTTCGAAACCTACAATAGGAATTAGTTTAAAAATTATAATATAAAAGAAAAAAAGAAATAAATTGTATAAACAAAACCAGTTTCATTTTTAGTACGCTATTTTTTAAAATCGAATACAACTTGTAATAAGGTTCTTAGACCACATCGGGTATTGCAATTTAAACCCATGCGGGTATAAAACTTAGTTTTAGTATTTGGCTTGGTTAAAATTTTAATACAATTTCGGTGTCGTCATATATACAGTACAGGATTTACTAAAATTTAGTCCCAGATTTTTAACCATGTACTTATGATGATCTTAAATTAGCTGACTTATGAGAAAAGTCTAGGAAATTTCCGGCTGAAGGTTAATGTTTTTAAATTTTGTAAGTTCAAGTGATTTAGATGCGTGCCCTTCTTTTCTGAATTTTTTTTTTTTATTTCTTAACAGCCTCTGCATAATTTAATTTTGAATGTGCTTTGTTTTATTTGTGTTATATGCATGAATATTTTAAATTAATGAGACAAACTAACTAATGATATAATAATTACCAAATTATCTAAACAAACGACTGCGTGCGCGACAACCATAAAAAGAACTGAGTTATAAACGTGGTACTGGTGTTGGTTGTTCGTTCATGCTAGGCTGCGTTAATTGCAGTTGTCAAGAACAGAAAATTTATTAAGCAACACCTTCAAAGACAGATTGGGCAGCAATTTTTTATAAAATATTGTATTTGTTTTCTTTTTTTTTTAATAATGAGCTGAAGTGAAAAGTCAATTTTCAGTGGGTTTTCAGTGAAACTTTACTCATTACAGACTTCAAAATATCTTAAAGCAAAGCTGTTAGTTTTTAAGAAGTAGTTTATTCCAATTTGGGAGGGGCTGGTTTTGAAGAAAGTTTTTATCGAAGCAAAAATTGTTTTAAGCATTTAAGCCGCCGATACATTTAGAAGAGAGAACAAAAGAGTGATATTGAGGTGATGGTTTTTATTAGAAGGAATTTGTTTAGAGTTTTAAAACTTTCAAATTTGGTAAAATATACATTTATGTTTAAAAAAAAAATGTTTGTTTTTTCAAAAACAAAGATGGCGCTGGCTACAACGATTGCTGCAAAAGACCTCTTTTCGCAATGCGGGCATTCTGCTGGCTCTAGGTTGACCCGAAAAAAATTTTTTTTTTAAAACGTAATGAAAATATCTTCTATCTGAATGAAACTGATTTTTAAAATAGCTTTTTATAATCTTTATATTCAAAATTAAAAAAAAAAAAATAAGTAAAAAATGCAATTTTCTTTTCCCAAGTACGTATACCTTTTTAAAATGACTTTTTTTTTAATTCGGTCTCATTTATAAACAACCTAAGGGGCTGTTCATATTGGGTTGGCAACTAAGTAATTGCGGATTTCACTCATAGATGGCTTTAGTTGAATTTTTAGGTTTGTTAACGTAAAATGTCAAACACATTTTGTTATTTGATAGTTGGTACTTCAACTGCCAATCAGTAAAAAAATTTTTTTGATCGGTTGTGTAGTTTTTGTTTGGCGTCTGTTGAAAAATGGAAAATCAAAACGAACATTTTCGTCATATTTTGCTTTTCTATTTCCGGAAAGGAAAAACGCATTGCAAGCTCACAAAAAGTTATGTACTGTTTATGGTGACGACGCTTTAAAAGAACGACAGTGTCAAAATTGGTTTGCCAAATTTCGTTCTGAGGATTTTTCACTCAAACATGAAAAACGCTCTGGTCGTTCAGTTGAAGTTGATGACGACCAAATCAAAGCAATAATCGATTCGGATTGTCACAGGTCAACACGTGAGATTGCAGAGAAGATTGAAAATCGCTTATAACAATTTTGCTATGTACGAAAACTCGATATATGGGTTCCTCATGAACTGAAAGAAAATCATTTAACACAACGCATTAACATCTGCGATTTGTTAAAGAAGCGTAATGAAAATGATCCATTTTTAAAACGATGGATAGATAACTGGTGATGATAAATGGGTTGTTTACAACAATGTCAATCGGAAGAGATCGTGGAGAAAGCCAGGTGAACCAGCTCAAACAACATCAAAAGCTGATATTCATCAAAAGAAAGTTATGTTATCAGTTTGGTGAATTACAAAGGAATTGTCTACTTTGAACTTTTACCACCGAATCGAACGATCAATTCAGATGTCTACATTGAACAATTAACAAAATTGAACAATGCAGTTGAAGAAAAGCTGCCCAAATTGACAAATCGAAAAGGTGTTGTATTCCACCGTGACAATGCAAGGCCACACACATCTTTGCTCACTCGGCAAAAATTATTGGAGCTTGGTTGGGATGTTTTGCCACATCCACCATATAGTCCTGACCTTGCACCATCTGATTACTTTTTATTTCGATCTTTGCAAAACTCCTTGAATGGTAAATATTTCAATAATAATGATGATGTCAAATCGTTCCTGTTTAAGTTTTTTGCTGATAAAAACCAGAAGTTTTATGAACGTGCAATTATGATGCTGCCTAAAGGATGGCAAAAGGTCATTGCTCAAAATGGGAAATGCATTACAGAATAAAGTTATTTCGTTCCATGAAAAAATTGTCTTTTATTTTCTAAAAAAAAAATCCGCAATTACTTAGTTGCCAACCTGATAAATTACGTAATACTTTTAGGGAGGGGGAGGGGGGAGTCGAAAATTGACAAAAAAACATGTTACGTCATTTATGAACAGCCCCTAATTAAGATGTCGCACATTTCTTATGATGGCAGTATTGTACCTAATATTGTAAGTTTTATTTATTATTTTACATGTATTATTTCTACAATTTTATTTATTGTAGACATAATTTGTCAAATTTGGCTTATGTAAATAGCGACCAAGTACAAGTTGAGGATCTTGTAATGGATCTTTTTACCAATTTTAGCTACAGCCTCAAAAATTTTCTGCCAGCACTGATGATAGTTAACATTTACAACGGCATTTATAATAAAGCCAACTTCAGCAAGGTTTACCTAAGAGCTTGTAGGTCTTCAGGCATGTTTGTTTATACTACACAGTCTTACTCCAAACGTCTGCCATATTATAATCTGCATCTAAATATGTCAGAGACACTTGTTCATAATTGAATAAAAAAGCTATAGCAACAACAACTAGTCGTTTAATGCATGTCTTCTGATGTTGCCAAAATGTTTGACTTATGTGCTTTTTTTTTGTTTTTATTAACTTTAATTTCTGCGAACAACAGGTGCAATACAGTTTGTGGACTGGTTATCCTGATGTCGTTGCATTAAAAAACATCTGCAAATTTAAGTATTCGCAGCAACTTGTGCTGCCAAGATTGAGTTTGTTCTTTAAGTCGACTGGTAGTCGTCGATTCCTGTTCAGATTTAATGGTCAACAAATAAAGAAACTGTTGAACCTCTCCTGCTGCATTTTGTGACAGTTTCGCGTATCACGTGTGAGTTTGACAATACCAGTGAGTTTTGGTCAGAGCGATTCATTGCTTTTTGTGTTCATCAATATATTCAAGTTCAATGATCAGCGAGAAGATTTCTTATATATTTATGTACACCGAGAAAAGAGCTTATGTTAAATTGAAAAAAAACACCTAGTATAATTTATAAAATGGCTTTGGCAGTTTTCAGCCACCCAAGTACATACTTTATCAAAACGTTGACTTGTCAATTTTTATTGGGTGATAAATTAACCAAGTATTTTGTAATTTTTTATACACACTTTAAAAGAAAAAAAATTGAATTTCAGTAATATAACTTTTTGCGAGTTTTGATTTTTTTTATTTTTGTTTTTTTTGAAGCTGCCGCCTCTGGGTCTGTGATTTGCTTGACTGAAATCGGCTACAACACAAATTTTTCTTTTATCAACACCGTTTTTTTTTTTTTTTCTTAGAAATTAATGACTTCTCGGCTTTTCTTGCTGCTTGACGTTTATTATAACAAAAACATTAAATTAAATTAAATATCAAATACAAAAATTTTACCTTCGCATGGCGTTGAGATTCGAACCCACACTCACCGAAACCACTGTTTATGAAGTCACTACACTACTCACTGAGCCAAACTACATCGTTACGCTGAGAGATTTATTCAATATTAATTACAACTGAAGCTATGCTGCAGCTATCAACAGAATAGTGCGACATACTGCATCTGTTAATACCCTGTAGGAAAATCAACTAATTTAAAAGTAGTTGATAAAGTAGTTTTTTGTCAGCCACAACTAGTTGAAATTCTGACTTTTTTCCCATAGAACGAACTAACATATTTTGTATGGTGATGTCCGCTAAATAAATCAATTGACTTTCGTCTGCATATATTTTCAACTACTTGTTAAATTAGTTACATTTAAACTATTTTTTTTTTTGCTTTTAAATAACCAATTGAAAACTATTACTGATGGCCTAAAGTTAATAATATTTGATGAAATAACATGGTTAAATAAATATAAACTTGTAATCTAATAAAAATTTGCAATTTAAACATGTCAACATCAGAGTAGTTGCCGCCTTAATATAATTAAAAGTAGTTCATATACTGGTTTATTTTAAATTAGTTTTTTAATTAGTTGTTTTTAAAAACAAGTTAGTTTGTTCCTATAGGGTACAGCATCTGTTAACATATGTGAATCAAATATTTTTTTTGGCAGGGTATCGAAATATGTGCTTTCAAAGCAATGTATCAAACAATAAATTGCTTAGGTGAATTAACGTAGTTGCAGTTATGTCAGCAAACAGCAGCAAGGCTGCTTGGATCAGTTGGTAGAGAGATGGACTGGCACCAAAAGTTCCAGAGTTCAATTCCGCACGGCGGGCAAAGAAACATTTTTTTTTCTTTTCTTGTTGTTGATGAAATGTAATAAAATTTATTGGTGTGAATATAAACGTGGGTTTTTTAATTTACTTTATGTTATTTTTGAATTTAAAAGTGGTTTTATTACAAAAAAAAACCATTAAATTATCAAATCTATCCTTCTCTCGTGTGTCCAATGACGCAGCTGTTTTTTTAATTTTTAATTTTGGATTTTGGGCTTAGGTGAATCAAATATTTTTTTTTTTGGCAAGGTATCGAAGTATGTGCTTTCAAAGCAATGTATTAAGCAATAAATTGCTTAGACGAATAAGCATAAGTTTATAATTCCCATACAATTATCTTTACCCAAGCCGACTTAGGTGATTTACCTATTGTTTTTTTTCTCGGTGTACACGGTTAAAAATTTCGGACTAAATTTTAGTAAATCCTGTATTGTATATATGACAACACCGAAATTTTATTAAAATTTAAACCCCGCCAAATACTAAGAATAAGTTTTATTCCCGCATGGGTTTAAATTGCAATACCCGATGTGGACTAAAAACCTTATTACAAGCTGTATTCGATTTTGAACCATAGTATACTAAAAACAAAACTGATTTTGTTTACACAATTTATATTTTTTTTTTTTTTTTCTTTTATACTGTTAATTTTTAAACTAACTCCTATTGTAGGTTTCGAAATCACGTCTTCATTGAAATGAAAGTTGTAAACGTTGCTTGTGCGCCATAATCAAATAAAAAAATGTTCACAAAAATTGTATTATAAAGCTTAGTTAACCGAAAAAGTAACTCTGAATCATAAGACTTGAATCTTAACAATCTGAAAATTAACACGGAAAATATTGAAATATAATGCAGCATGGCTTCAAATGTAATACATGTTGTATTAAATCTAATATCATGACTATCTTTATTCAAAATCTATACCAATTGTACTAGTTTTTGAAACCGATTGTATTACTTTTTAGTTATTTTGTATTAAATTATAAACCATAGGTACTAAATTTCGAATATTATTCCAACTTTATTAAATTTGTGTAGAGCTTTAATTAAAAAAATTTTTAGTATTTTGAAAAGTATTAATTCTAATAAAAAATGGTTTAAAAAATACATTATTCCAACCATTGGTTTAAAAATTACTCCAAGATTTTTAACCGTGTACAAATAAATGTTTGGCGGACAAATCAATGATTATATTGAATTTCGGAATTCTCTTCAATTGATTTTATTTTTGTTTTAATCTTATAAATTGCATTATTTCGTCACAATCGTTGACTCTGAGCAACTCTCTGGTTGAAATCCTTCTCGTATGTTTTAAAAAGTATTGAAAATACTGAATTTATTTCATTTGTTTAATTAATATTATGTTATTGATTACATATATTTGCCAGCCGTAACCGAATTTATTAACCTGCTCAAGATTCTGGATCCAAACTCTATCTGACAGATAATTTTTCCAATAGAGATTAGTTTTTATACTCGGCCGTCATATTTCAGCTGCCAATGGCAAACCTCAGGGAGTAAACAATGCCATGTAAGGCATCTTGAAAACATGAACATTACCCGTTCGGAGTCGATGTGAAGCTCGTGCTCAACCACTGTGCCGCGGAACTTTTCTATGCTGCGAAATTCTAAAAATGTGCTGCCAAATTTTAGATATATAATTATGCTAACTAGTATCGCCTGTGGTCGAAATTCGACCATATAAAAATCTATTTTGAATTGTTTTTTATTTTATATTAAGTGAAACCATTTAGCAAACTTAGAAGAATTTAATTAAGAAATACTTTTTAAGAAAGAAATACAATGAATGATATTAAAATGATTTGTTATTGAATTGAATTAAAACCTTTGATTTATTTCGTAAATATTAGTAAACTTTTGTTTATATTTAGGTTTCAATGCCTTCTGAATTGGTAACAATAAATTTAACAGAAGAATTCGACTTCACAACTCATTTTATTCAGATCAAATTTGAAATTTTAATTGCATTGAAACAAAATTCGCTGCAAAATTAATGTCAAATACGTATGTTTTCCCATAAAAATTTGGCAGAACCTTTTCTTTCCAAATGAATTCGCCACCAGTTCTCTCGCTCAGAAGAGAACACAATGCTAGCGACGAACTGTATATAGAAAAAAGAGTCTATTATGTAGTCAAGTGGCAACCTTTCTTCTCTTAACTTTGTGCAGATCTTTAAAGTTTATATGGAACTTTTCTAGGTGTGCAGCATTCCATTATTAAATTTTTTTTCAAATCCGTACCAAACTTATTGCGGATGAAAAGTGAGTAATTTTGTATGGCGTGCGAATTTATTCCCGTTTTCAACAATATCTTTTTTTACTCCAAGTTCGCGAACTTCGTTATCGATCCGCACCGAACTTACTCGCCGGTTTCCCGCCGCAACTTACAATATATTGTGATAGAAAAGCATTGCTCTGCCCCAAGCGCTTTGACTACATAAAAAGTTCCGGTTACGGACTCGGACGTTTTTGGCCATAGCACCGTAAATATTCAATATTTCGCCTTTGACAGTACATTTTTAATGTTATACATTTGAAATATGAAAAAAAAATTTGAATTATTTCGAAATTATAAAGATATCCCCCCCCCCCCCCCCCCCCCCTTAAAAAGGTGGCCACTTATCTCAAGGTATGGGTTGAAAACTCGCTAGCATGTCGACAGATTTACAAGAATTGTATTTCCTCTGATAACGGCAAATACTGTCAGTTGGTATTTTTAAGTTATAGACGGGAACTAGAGCCACATGACAGATGAGATGTTCGATAAAAAGAGAAGAGTAAAACAAAATTCACTGCACAACTAATGTCAAATACGTAAGTTTTCCCATAAAAATATGGCAGCAGCTTTTCTTTCCTAATGAATTCGCCACCAGTTCTCTCGCTCTGAAGAGAACACAATGTTAGCGGCAAACTGTAGATAGAAAAAGAGTATATTTTGTCGTCAAGTGGCATGCTTTCTTCTCTTCACTTTGTGCGGATCTTCAAAGTTTATATGGAACTTTTCTAGGCTTGGAACATTCCATTATTTAAAATTTTTTTTCAAATCCGTACCAAACTTGTTGCAGAAGAGAAGTGAGTTATTTTGAATGGAGTGTAGGATTTGTTCCCGTTTTCAACAAAAGCTTTTTTTTACTCCAAGTTCGCGAACTTTGTTATCGATCCGCACCGAACTTACTCGCCGGTTTCCCGCCGCAACTTACAATTTATTGTGATAGAAGCATTGCTCTGCTCCAAGCGCTCCGACTATATGAAAAGTTTTGGTTACGAACTCGGACATTTTTGACCATAACACCGTAAATATTCAATATTTCACTTTTTCCTTTGACAGTACATTTTAAATATGTTATACATTTGAAATATGAAAAAAAAATTGCATTATTTCGAAATAATAAAGATATCTACCCCCTTAAAAAGGTGGCCACGTATCTCAAAGGTAAATGGTTTGAAAACTCGCTAGCATGTCGACAGATTTACAAGAATTCTATTTCCTCTGATAACGGCAAATACTGTGTCAGTTGGTATTTTTTTAAACCAATCTGGTATTGCACAGTTAAAACACATTTTTTTATTTCATGACACTAAAAAAATCGCAAATTTATTTATGTGTGAAAAATCAGCACTTTTTTTACTAGAAAAAATTTTTTAATTTTCTATATTCCGCATTTCCGCCATTTTAATTTTTTTTTTTTTTATTTTTTTTTATATAAGTTTATTTGTTTGTTTTTTAGCAACCAACCACATTGAAATCACACATCATAGTTTTTTTTTCGCCCCCGCTCTACAAATTGTCGCACATCAGATGAAAATGGTTTTCATTTCCATATCCCAGCAAATGTTTGTATTTTTTTTTCATTTTTATTATTTTTAGCATTTCGGTTTTTCATGTGAAAGCAAAGAAGCGAACATCGCATTATCTGGTGCCTTTCGCACACATGCACACGCCACACAATCAGCATTTGACACTGACTCCATTAACTACGTTTGCTACTATTTTTTGCAACTACTTTTTATTTTTTTTTTTTTTTTGTTTTTTGATTTTGCTATAGTAGCGAAAATACGTTCAGATTTGCTTGCATATTTTTAGGAGCGCAACAAAACGTATTTCAACGCGATTTACAGAGAAATTCAAACAATTATCACGATTACGCGGGTTAAATGTAACAGAAATAAGAATTTAAAGTTGCCTGAGCGAAATGTGTTGAATAAAAATAAATAAATGGAATTGGTTTTTTTTTAGCAAATTCATTTTTATTGAAAAAATTAAAAATATGTCAGTTTTTACGACAAGCGAAACTTGTACTAAATATTGGGCAATTTTATTAATACTTTTGAATAATTATTAAAATATTGTGCGCTCCAAAATAATTATTAAATATAAAATAAACTTGGCAATTTATAGTCTACACGCTGCATAAATCAGTAGCTGACACTTTATTCCGCTGAGTCCCTTTCGGCCCTACATCAGCATTTGAATACAACTGTCATTTACTAACGACTCCCTGGCCCACCCTCAAACGCCGCAATACACCAAACACACACCCACACACACACGCACACAAAACGACTTCAATAAATTAGCAGCAGTTCGTTAACTTTTATTCCCAACGATGGGCAATAAAATCAATACCAACAAATAAAAGTGACCTATTTTTTTCAAACTCAATAAAATTTAATGCATACAAAACAAAAAAAAAATAACACTGTGCCCCAAACAGATGTGTGGGTGCAATACAGAAATAAAATAAGAAAAAGAAAAAATATCCTTTTTTTTTTGTGCTTTGGAATTGCGTGAGTGTTGTGAGCATTTCCGAAATGAATATTCATTAATTTCACTTCGACAAACATAAACTGCACGTTAAAATCAAACAATATCAGTAGCGCGTTTTTCTGCCTCCCACCCCACTTTATCGCAATGTGACAAATTTGTAAATGCCAATTTTAAAAATGGATTTTCATATTGAGGTTGAAAGGATAACAAAAGGGATACCAGTCAAAAGCAGTTGCTAGCTTTTGTGCTCTGGCTTGATACCGCTTAGCTATTGTTCAGATTACCATGAACCAGCACATCATCAATCAGCTGATGTATTCAAAATTTTTTATTTATAAAAACAGCAGAAAAGTACCTATAATTTTGTTTTGAATAATGTTTAAGATAACCATAAAAAATTGTTTCAATGATGACAAAGTTTTTTATAAAATCAAGCGTACTCGTCGTATAAGTTGGCAGTTGAGACTGTGATGAAACCAATCTGCCTACAGGTTTAGGCTAAGGCAACTTTAAAAAGGCAATCTTTGCCATGTTTATGGTACAATGCAAAGGTACAGCGATTTTTTAGGCTGAAAAATTTGTAGGATAACATAATAAAACACATTCTTTTTTTTTGTTAAAATTCGATTTTATTATTCAACAAAATTGCCTTTGAGGGCATTTAACGATTTAATCGGTGATGCAATTTTTCGATAACATTTTTATAGTTAGTTGCGGGCGTGTCACACAGTCCAGGTAACAATTTCAATTCAATAAGCCTAGAGTAAGGCTTTGTATAAGGAATTTATGTAGGAAGGAGAATTTAAACTTTCTTAAACAATTCTTTGACAGGGGGCGAACCTTCACATGGCAACATGTCTGACCTCCTCAACCTGGCGAGGCCAGCATTATCCATGTCGAAATCGTCTCAAGTCGACTCAAACCTCAACGTGGTGTTCCCTGGGCAACGGCAAACTGGCATCCGTCAGTTTGACGGCTAATTTGAGCGGCAGGGGTTGGGTCCCGCCACATTACTACTGCCCAATGAAAACTAAACCAGCCGCGGATAAGAACCCCAATTACGTTGACGACCACCGAAAACGAAATACGGACAATGATTAACGGATATGCACCTGGAATTTCCGGACCCTTTATAAGGAAGGTGCCATTATCCAACTGGTGGAAGCCCTCAAAACAATAAAATCTGACTTACCGCCATCCAGGAAATGAGATGGAAAGGGCAAGGCTGCTCTAAACAAGCACACTGCGATATCTACTACAGCTGCCATGCGGAGAAGCGCGAATTCGGATGTGGATTCGTCGTTAGCCGGAAACTACGCCACCTTGTTTCCCGGTTCACACCTGTGAACGAAAGATTGGCCACGATCCGCATCAAGGCAAAATTTTTCTACATCAGCCTTATTTGCGCGCACGCCCCGACGGAGAAAAAGGACGAAGCCGCCAAGGACGCTTTCTACGCTAGTCTTGAGGACGTATATGACCACCTTCCGGTCCATGACGTGAAAATAGTCCTCGGCGATTTTAATGCGAAAGTCGGTAGGAAAGGCATCTATGGAACCATTGTCGGTCAGTTCAGTCTTCATGAGGCCTCCACGAACAACGGTCTAAGACTGATCGACTTCACCGCGGCACGAAACATGGTAGTTAGTAACACCAGATTTAAGCACCTCGACATGCACAAGGCCACCTGGCTGTCCCCGGATCAAAAAACGCGAAACCAAATTGATCATGTTGTAATCGACGGATGGCATGCCTCTAGTGTTCTAGATGTGCGTACATTTCGGAGGGTCAACATTGACTCCGACCATTATCTTATTGCAGCAAAGATCCGCATGCGATTATGCAATGCGAATAACATACGCACAGGAATGCAACGAAAGCTAGATGCCGAAGCCTACTCCGCTCAACTCTCGGTTAAGCTCAACCAACCAACCTCTGGACCCGACGAAGCCGGCGGACTTTGGGCGCATATATCCCACTCCATGCGCGCTGCCGCTGAAGAAGTCATTGGTTTCCGGCGCCCTCAACCTTGGAACCAATGATACGATCAGGAGTGTCGCATCGCGACAGCAGTAAAAAACGCCGCATATAGAAAAACGCTGCAGTCAGCTGCAACGCGAGCCGTGCGAAAAAACTACCGCGAAAAGAGAAAGGAAAAGAGGCGCCTTTTCAGACGCAAGAAAAGAGAGCAGGAGAAGCGTGAGCGTGAGGAACTAAAGGTATACCAGGGCAAGAAGGATGCACGAAAATTCTATCAACAGGTTAAGCGTCTAACCCAAGGTTTCAAGCCTGGAGCATCCACTTGTAGAGACGAAAATGGAGATCTGAATACGGATACACAGTGTGTGCTGAGATTGTGGAGACGGCACTTCTCCAATTTACATACTGGCGACGATTCCACCAATGCCGCCCATGGAGAGCACAGTTCGGTGCCACCAATCAACGGTGACGGAGTGGAAGTATCACCACCTAGCCATGAAGAGGTTCGAGTTGCTATCCAACGACTCAAAAACAATAAAGCAGCGGGTGCTGACGGCCTGTCACCTGAATTGCTTAAAACCGGCGGCGATGAATTTATAAGGCGCATGCATCAGCTCATCAGCAAAATATGGCTAGCAGAAAGCATGCCCGACGCTGAGGCATGGGTAGTTTCGCAAACTGACGCAGCCGCTCTAAGGGTGTTCGAGAGAAAAGTTCTTCGCAAAATCTTCGGTCCTGTTCGAGTCGGCGATGACTACCGCATCCGAATGAACCGAGGCCGTTTTATACAAGGTCTAAGCAAGGAAAAAAGGCGTACGAAATTATTTCCTTTGTACAAGAACTTCATTAAAGTTTTATATAAGGTTTTTATTTAAATCTTATTCAGAAACTGAAAACAAAAAATTTAATTTTTTTGTTTCTATTCGTATATCTTCTGCAGTACGTTTAATTTCATTTTATTTAGAACAGAAGTCTTGACACGTTTTTAAAAATGTTTGTATATTTCCCATGGGCACACCCAACGCGGATTGAGCTCGGATCCTTTGTATCAACAGCCGCACACTCAATCCACTCTTCTTTTCACGAGTGTGCTCGCGCGACGTTGAAACTTAATTACTATGCTATTTTCTTTGAATTTCCTTAAGTAAAACTTTATAAAGGTCTCAGTTGCAATCATTTCATATATGTACTCAATTTGAAAGCCATAAATTGCCCTGGTACCCCTGCGAATTAAGGAGATAGTTTATCTGTCGAGAGATCCACGGTTCGATACCGGGCTTAGGCAAGGTTCTTTTTATTATTGACATTTTTTTTTTTGTGATAGTGTTTTTTATTTAAGGGAGGTCTTAGGCAAACAATTTTTTAAAAATGGAATTTTTTTTTAATTGATTTTTGTTCAAGAATATGTTAAGGGAGTATTCCTGGTTGGAAGGCTTTTTTTTAACCATTTTTGAAAAACTTCTCATTTGAAAAGGCAAAGAGTTATTTAAATTCTGTTTTTTTTTTATTGTATTAAGAACATATTACATAAAATAAAAGTTTTTTTCCTTTGTACGAGGGCTGTTCAAAAAGTTGTAGGTCTTCAATCGAAAAAAAGGAATGCTGCTTGCGGCCCGGATAACTCGACTTCGGATCATCTGAAATGGGAAAATTAAACGGCGTTAGATTAAGTACAGATGTAATTTTGGTCCCTACCTCAGTTATAATTTTGCGATTATTTTTTATAAAAAGCGGTCATTGAAAAATAAAAAACCGATTTTGGGTCTTTTCTTTTGTAGTTTAGTGTAAAAAAAGATAGTAAAAAAATTGTTTAAAATTGCGATTGAGATAGGGTGACCAGAATGGTGACAATTTTGCGTCAATTGCATTTTGTTTCATCAAAATCGGTGCAAAACTAGGGGCGCAATCTGGGCCGCAAGCTCGAAAAATGTGGTTTCGAGATAAACGCGTTTAAGTTTGAAGTTATTTTTTTGCAAAAAAAAAAAATTTAAATGAAAAATTTAAGCATACAGTTTTAGAAATTCAACGCATACAATTTTTCGTCGATTGCACTTGATTTCATCAAAATCGGTTCAGTATAACTGGAGAAAAGTGACTTCGAAGTTCAAAAACGTGATTTTGAAAAAACTCAAAGAAAAAAATTTTAGGCAGTAAGACATTTTTTTTTTTTTTTTTTTGTGAAATACTTACATATATCAATCTGCAATGCCAGTCCCATAAAGAACTGCTTCCTCTTCTTACAAAAATGAGCGGCTCTTTGTGCTCTTTGGGCAGTTCTACCCTCTTTTGATGCGGCCAGAGCTCTGGCTTCGAGTACCTAAGCTCTAAAATGTGTATTTATATATTTTTAAAATGCGTATACAAACAAGTTATTACCTACTAAAGAAAGCGTTGAACGAAATTCGATGGTTGCGTCAAACAGTTGCATTCAAAAAGTAGCCAAATTAAGCAAATCGCATTTTGGCGAAAACAGTGCTGGACAAAAAAGGCCATATCTCCTAAAGTATTTCGAATTTCAAAAAACCCTTTTAGGACGATATTTTCAAATATACAAGCTATAAAAATATCTTAAAAAAAAATTTTAAAAATTTTTGCCAACCAGGAATACTCCCTTAAAGAGTTGTATGCACCAGTAGACGAACATCAGACTAATTTCGAGTGAGCGGGACCGTTTTGAAAATTCCACTTTTCACATTTCACACTTAAATAGCGCTATAACAGCGATACAGTTCTCGTTATCTGACCACTCTTTGCTGGAATATGAAACAATTTTGAATTCCCGGCATAAACTAACACTTTACAGGTTATATTTCATAAGGTACGTGGTAATATCTGGGAATGTTGAACTTTTATATAGGAATGGGTGCGTTCAATGTTGTAACAATATACATATTTGTCCCTACTAAATACTAAATTATGTCTTAAAAGGTTAAGCAAAGGAAGTTATATAAACTTAATAAATAAATAAACATTAAGAATTGATAATTCAACGTAAAACATAACATTACTTACTTACTTACTTAGGTGGTCGTAACAACCCGTGTCCGGGTTTCAACCGACCTCATCAGCTCTCGCCAGGCGCCTCTGCTTTGCGCGCGCCTTCTCCAATCGGATACACCAAGTGCGGTTAGGGCTTCCTCAGCCTGGTCCATCCATCGGAGGCATGGTCTCCCTCGTCGTCGTTGACCAGCGACCCTCCCCTCGAGCACCTTTTTCGCTGGATCTTCGTCGTCCATACGATGGACATGACCCAGCCAGCGTAGTCGCTGCACAGTTATACGCCGAACTACGTCAATGTCATCGTAGAGCTCATACAGCTCGTGTCTCATTCGGATGCGATAGTCATCGCCGACTCGAACAGGACCGAAGATTTTGCGAAGAACTTTTCTCTCCAACACCCCCAGAGCGGCTGCGCACGTTTGCGAAACTACCCATGCCTCAGCGCCATAAAGCAGCACAGGTAGAACGAGCGTCTTGTAGAGTGTTAGTTTTGTCGATCGAGAGAGGGCTCTGGAACTTAGTTGCTTACTGAGCCCGTAGTAGCACCTATTAGCAATTATTGTTCTTCGCTTTATCTCCAGGCTGATTTCGTTTTTGGTATTAATGGCGGTGCCAAGGTAAACGAACTCCTTGACTACTTCAAAGTTATAGCTGCCGGATGAAACGTGGGAGTCTAAACGCCGCGCTCCCTTGTTTGTAGACAGCATATACATTGTTTTACCCTCATTTATCGTCAAACCCACTTTGGCTGATTCCTTTTCGATAGCGGCGAAAGCAGCGGTAACATCTCTCTTGATTCTGCCAACAATATCAATATCATCAGCGTACGCAAGGAGCTGAACGCCTTTGTAGAAAATGGTGCCATTACGATGCAAACCGGCCTTTCGTACGATCCCCTCCATGATGATGTTAAAGAGATCGCAAGACAGTGGATCGCCTTGCCTGAAACCTCTTTCGGTATTGAAAGTTTCGGAGAGGTCATTTCCTACCTTGACGGAGCTGCGTGTGTAGCTCAACGTCATTCTGCAAAGTCTAATCAACTTTGCAGGTATACCGAACTCAGACATTGTTGCGTATAAGCAATCCCTTCTCGGGCTATCGAACGCAGCTTTAAAATCGACAAAGAGATGGTGTGTGTCAATTTGATTTTCGTGGGTTTTCTCCAGGATTTGTCGTAGCGTGAAAATCTGGTCTATGGTGGACTTCCAGGTCGAAAGCCACACTGATAAGGTCCAATCAGTGTTTTTGTAATCGGCTTTAAACTTTCACACAGTACGCTTGAGAGAAACTTATATGCGATGGAAATAAGACTGATACCTCTATAACTTGCGCAGATTGTTGGGTCTCTTTTCTTAAGTATAGGTCACAGTACGCTGAGGTTCCAATCGTCGGGCATGCTTTCTTCTAGCCATATTTTGCTGATGAGCTGATGCATGCGCCTTATCAATTCATCGCCGCCGGTTTTAAGGAATTCAGGTGACAGGCCGTCAGCACCCGCTGCTTTATTGTTTTTGAGTCGTTGGATAGCAACTCGAACCTCTTCATGGCTAGGTGGCTCTGAACTGTGCTCTCCATGGGCGGCATTGGTGAAATCGTCGCCAGTAAGTAAATTGGAGAAGTGCCGTCTCCACAATCTCAGCACACACTGCGTATCCATATTCAGATCTCCATTTTCGTCTCTAAAAGTGGATGCTCCAGGCTTGAAACCTTGGGTTAGACGCTTAACTTGTTAATAGAATTTTCGTGCATCCTTCTTGCCCTGGTATACCTCTAGTTCCTCACGCTCACGCTTTTCCTGCTCTCTTTTCTTGCATCTGAAAAGGCGCCTCTCTTCCTTCCTCTTTTCGCGGTAGTTTTCTCGCACGGCTCGCGTTGCAGCTGACTGCAGCATAAACATAACATTATCAATTTCATATTGTTCTTATCAAACCAACAAAATACATGTCAATTTAACATTTTTTATATAGTAAAATCAACGTTTTCTGATTTACATGGAAAATAACATTAATTTTTCTTGTCTTTCTTTTCTTCTTGGTAAAGAATATAAATCGTGATAGCAAAAATAATTTAACTTTACTACTTTGCAACTCTTAAATGTTGAAATAGTTCGTCATCAAAGCGCAAATTAATCAGAATGTTTTTCATTCCGTCGAATTTTTAACAGTTTTTGCCATCTAACTAAAAAAACTTGAACTGCACTTAACCAACACTGATGCCGCGTTGTTCACCGCTGGTTGCAGTTTTGTTTTTTTTTTTACGAAATGGCCAAAAACAAACTCAAACCCATTAATCAATGCCAATGAACTCGAGGTTTTTTTAAAACGTCGTACTTGAGGTGAGTTTCTATGATGTTCTGAGGTTAAATATGCATGTATATTTTTTTTTGCTTGAGTCCTTGTTTGCTTTTATCATAGTTTGCAGTGACTAATGAATGACGTTCGTGAAGCCAAAAGCAAAAAAAAAAAAAAAAAAAAAACAAAAGAAAAACAATCAAATACATCAGCGCCAAAGGATTTGTTAGTAGAATATTGCACATCCCAACAAACTAAGCAATACTCATATACGTTACGCTGAAGGCGATACAACAAATTGGCTCTGCCATAGCATGGCAGTGTGAAAACAACAACAGCAACACATAAAAAATTTACAGGATATGCGAAACTTTGCTACAATCAAAACAATGACAAATCACTTTAATGCGAATATCCTTGAGGTGTGGCGCTGGTGTTGGCGTTAAAGGTTGCCAGATAAAAAAGTAACTGCATAATCGTTGCTGCTGGCAGACAGGAAACGGAAGTGAACTTGGGTTTAGTTTAAATGTTGAGCTAAAAAGCTTAAGTGAGCACTTTTTCAAGTGGTCACTGAGTAGTTTTCTAAAAATAAAATTTTAAAAAAGGAATATTTTTTTTTCTATTTTTGTATAAAACTTTTTTAATAAAGATAAAAGTTGGGCAACTTTAGGCTTGCACACACAAGCAAAAATACACAGTTTTTATTCTGAGTTCTAATGTTAAAATCCTTTCAATTTTCTAAATATGCTTTATAAGTGTTTTTTTTTTTTTGTATTTTGGTTTTTCTTCTCTCATTTCTTTATATTTTCATTCGTGTGCCAAAAATATGATATTATTCAGCTTTTCATGCACATGACTGACTTCTTTGTTCGCCTGTGTCAACTTCCTCTGCCTGTCACTCAGTCTGTTCATTTATTTGATTTCACACATTCGTACACACACACACAGACAAAGATAAACACACACACATTGTTTAAATATGAAAAATTTTATATTTGCACAGCAATATTTGACTTTATCGCATTTCTTGCCAAATATTTAATAAGCTTAACGATAAAAAATAAGCAGCCTGACAACAAAAACAGACGCTTTTGGCCCAAGTAAAGTTTATTAAAATGCAGCATTTGATAAAAGCATCCATGCATAAAGCTGCAAAGTTATAAACCAGAAAAAAAATACAGAAAAGTTTTTTGTTTTCATTAAAATATTTATTTTAAAATTTTACTCATATAAAACAAAATAAATTTTTTTTTTTCTTTTTTAATTGCATAAACTTTTATTTAATAGAGAAAAAGTAGTGGCAGTGTTATGAGTACTTTTTTAGGCAGTGTTGCATGTGCAGTGTGGATGTCATTGTTTCTATTTTTTTTTCTCTATCTCTCTCTGTTAACTTTATTTTTCACTTAATCTTAGATTATTTATATTTTTTTCTTAAATATTTCTTGCATTAGTTTCAATTTAAAGTGCATTTTTTTATTATATTATGTTGTTTATAGATCAAATTATTTAATTGTTTTAAGTACTTTCTTTAACTTATAAACTAAATATATATAATTAGGATTATTGTATATTGATGTAAAAATATTATTTTGTACTTTATCTTTATTTACAAATATACAGATTTTTTTTTTTGTAATTTTTTTTAAAATACTTATTACAATTGAAACAATTTAATAATAACACATTTGAGCAATAGAATGAAATTCAGCATTAAAAATTCTACAAAAAAGTAATAAAAAGTAAGTACATAAAAAATTAAATTGTTATTTAATTTAGGAAAAAATATACAAAATTACTATCATTCAATAGCAATACAGTTGCAAGTCAGTCATTCCATATCAAATCGGATACTTCTGTCTCCCAGTAGGAACCACTGCAACTTTTATGATTTCTGTAGACTCTGTGGACAAAAAACACGGCATATATTATATAAGATACTAGTTGGGTCATTAGAACTTTTTTAAGGTTCAGTGGAGTCCTTGAAAAAAAACTTTTGATTTCTTTGACATATACTTTCTTGACTTGGACAAATAGGTTGCTCGGGGGTGGCATGTCAGAAAGGTCGAATTTTGACCACTGGCGTACCTTAGTTTTTATAATTAGTGGGTCGCTGGAACTTTAGTTGACTCCTTGAATAAAACTTTTTTTGCAAATAGACTTCGCTTGAATAGGTTCCACTTTCAATATGTTTAGAGCTATTTGGGTCATTGGGAACTTTGTGGGTTTAATGGACTTAAATCTTGCGTTTTTGACAAATACGTGCTACTTCAGCAGATAGGTTCCAATTGAAATATTTTTGGAACTAATTGGATCATTGGACATTTTTGGGCTTAGTGGACTCCTTGAATAAAAGTTTTTGGCAATTAAGTTCCACTTTTAATATTTTTTGAACTAGTTGGGTCATTTCAAATTTTGTATGCTTAGTGAGCTCCTTGGGCAAACATGTTTGGAAAAATACGATTCACTTAGACAAATAGGTTCCACTTACACTACTTTTGGAACTAGTTGGGTGATTGGAACTTGTTTGGTTTAAGTGAACTCCTTGGACATAAATCTTGGATTTTTTTTTTTAAATATTGGCACATTCTAACTTTAATGTAATAAGTGAAATTCTTGAATTTGAAGGAGTCCACTTAACACAAAAAAGTTCGAATTAATCAACTAGTTCCAAAAATATTGTATGTGGAACTTAATTGACCAAGTGGATCCTATTTTTCAAAAAATGTTTGTCCAAGGAGTACATTAAGCATAAAAAAGTTGAAATGACCCAACTAGTTTAAAAAATATTACTTGTGGAACCCATTTGTTCAAGTGGAACCTATTTATCAAAAAAATTTTATTCACTTTTCACTTCCAAAAAACCAAGATTTTTGTCCAAAGAGCACAAAAACCCAAAAAAGTACTAATGATCAAACTAATTCCAAAAATATTGAAGTGGAATCTAATTGCCAAAAAATGTTTGTCCAAGGAGTTTATAAAATCCAAAAAACAATCTTGGTTTCTCCGTTTCTCAAATGCGGCAGTTCTGCTTATTAACGTAGTTCTGCGTAAATCATGAGCTACTTGATGATGTCC
The DNA here is from genome assembly GCA_914767935.1 of Coremacera marginata. Taxonomy (NCBI): domain Eukaryota; kingdom Metazoa; phylum Arthropoda; class Insecta; order Diptera; family Sciomyzidae; genus Coremacera; species Coremacera marginata. Next base: position 18,979,044 of record OU612047.1, read on the forward strand.
CAACACCCAAAACTAAGAATGTTCCACCCTGCGATGCAGATCTTTTGCCAAAATACGCTGCAGCGAGCTTTTGCTATCTTCCACAGTAGACCCAGTGGACTCAAATTTATTGATTAATTTGACCACAGTGTTGCGAGACGGTGCATTATGATCGCCGAGAAGTATGCCGGTTGTGCGAATCATCACAAGCAATTAGTGGCCGAATCAAAATGTCAGTGACTTTTGTGACACCTTTTATAAAACATAAATGCAGTTAGTTTGAGCCATTTGAAAAATATAACAAACCGGGAATAAAATGTAATCAAGAACTTAAACAACAATAATCTAAAGTCTGGTTTCCACTATGTCATTTTGAGTAGTCATTGTGATCATATTAGTGAAAAATTCGAAAAGATGACGTTTTTTCGTTTGACTATTACAAAAAACAAAAACAGCCTAATTTATTGACCTGTGTTATGCCAAAAATGGCAAAAGTTTTTATTTATGTGATATTTTAGGTAATGAAATTTCATGTCAGATCAAAAATGACAGAGTGACAACCATTCATAAAACACAATAAAAATATAAATTGCTTCGGGACTTTCATACCCTTATATAAGTTTTAGTCAAAAATCTTAAAATGAAATAAAACAAAATTTTGATAAAAACAATAATAATGGAGATGAATATTTAATTTAAATTAAAATATTCGCTACAATATTGCTAATAATGTGACTAAACTAATGTGTTCATATTTTTATTAACATAGGATGTGGCACAGTAAAAAAACAATAAGCCAAAAAAAAAGAAAAAAAAAATATTAATAAAACTAATACATTTGTTAACATGGAAAATATATAAAGAATACATATAAATTTAATTCACAGTGCTGAAAAAATGAAAGATTTTTATAAAATCAAACAAAAGTTTCATTCATACATTTACAGCAAAATCCATAAATATTATGGATGGAATTGTAGCTTTGGACTAATATAGACGAAAATATGAATATTCTTATTTTTTTTTTTTTCAATTAAAATTGAAAATTTCTGAATATTGTTTCGGTTGAATTGATTATTGTTTCAGCCTTAAATCTCTGCACAGCGAGGCTAGTCAGGACATTGTAGACAATAGCAAAGATAATACAAGCTACATAAATGCCCAGAGCCACCCACCAGAGCAGCTGTTCGTGCAGCTTCTGTTCGAAATTCTTAAGAACTAATAGACCGATGGTGAGGCCAGCCAAGGCACCGGTCAGATGAGCAACATACGATACCGAGGAGCTTTGTGGATACTCGTCAGCGTAACGCGCATAAATGGCGAAGCCAACATCACAGGAAGCTGAATATAAGTTAAAGGTAATACAAAATAAAAAATGCTGTTAATTTTTAAAGTAATTTACAAAATGTGCGAAAAATTTTAGGAAACAAAGTTTTATATTACCGAATATTAGGATGGCTGCCAGACGCAGCACTCCATATCGCATTTGATGAAAATTAATCATAACATTAGCCAAATGAGCTGCCAATAATGCATAGACGCCACCGCTGGCGCCAACTAGGCAAACTTTGGGATCCAAAACGCTAGTGCCTAGAGACGATATAACAAATATTATTTTGCAAATACACACAAACAACAAACTCAAAATCTTACCCAGCGATCCTGCGAGCGCACCAGCAAAATATATACAAGCAATGCGCCCAAAACCATGCACCATTTCTAGTGGCAGTCCGAATAACAGCTGTATGCATAAATTGAAGACCAGATGGAACCAGCCAGCATGTAGAACCACGTAAAAAAAGAAACGCCAAATTTCATGACGTTTATCGGGACGGTATATAAAGAGGGAATCGATTGGCACCGGACCAGCGGAATGCGCTTCACCGGCGCTGAATGTGTGATAGGCAAAAAATGATAGCTGCAAAGAAGAGAGTGAAAAATTTCAAATATTTTACAAGTATTTAATGGGTAATGTAAAATCTTTTAAATGATTGCCGCCATTTATATAAGTACACCTCATTTAATAACTTGTCGCATTTTAATAAATCAATATAATTCCTTGCATATTTCATGGCGCTTCGACTAGACAAGCTGGTGTCGTTCGTTTGCTGCATTATTCATATTTCATTAGCAAGAAGAAAACATAGTAGAAGGAAGGCCCATTTTGTTGGAATGCAAATGATAAAAAAACACATATAAATGCATTGCAATATTTTACACAATATCGGCTGCTAAGGAAGCCGCTACTTGGTTCATAGATATTTCCATTAAACTAGTCTACATCAAGTTCTCGAGTATCGAGCAGAGTAACTTTTGTGCATTTACAATGAAGCAGCAGTATATAAAGTGAACATTGAACTCTGCCATACAATTTGAATGCACAGTAGAAATAATTACAATAATGATGATAAAATGTTAAAGTGTGCAAATTGGTGACAATAGGCGAATCCAAGGCAAGAAAAACTGATATATTTAAGAGTTTTTAAATAATTTTTAAAATTTACAAAAATATTATAAAAATTTTTCTTTTGAATCTATATGGGTGAATTTCAAAATATATGGTTTTTAAATATATAATAATATATATAAAAAAAAATAAGCATAAAAACAAAACAAAAGAAAAATACAGTAGTAAAATTAAAACAATATATAAGAAATAATTCAAGCGATTATTTTCTCCCCTATCTTGCCTGTTTCGTAGAAAAGCATTAGTACCCAATCTAACAATAATAAAAACAATAATGTATTTTCTTTTGCAGAATTTGTGGTGTCACCGCTTCGTGTCAGGAGTGTTATGTTATACTTTAGTTGCTCTAATTTTTATTTAAAAAAAAACAAAACAAAAGAAAAATACAGTAGTAAAATTAAAACAATACATAAGAAATAATGTAAGCGATTATTTTTCTCCCATATCTTGCCTGTTTCGTAGAAAAGCATTAGTCCTCACTCTAACAATAATAAAAACAATAATTTATTTATTTTTTTTTTTTGCAGAATTTGTGTTGTCGCCGCTTCGTGTCAGGAGTGTTATGTTATACTTTAGTTGCTCTAATTTTACTGATATGTAGGCCAAAAAAAAGTGTTTGTATTTGATTGCTTAGTCTTTAACTATTTCTTATATTTTGCGTTTTTAGTGTAGAATTTTTTTCAACAACACTATTAAAAAATTCTTAAAAGTCCTGAGTGTTGTTTCAACTCCAGCCGAATTACTAAACATATTTTTTTTTTTTTTTTGTTTAATTTTCAGCTTAACACAATTAAACTATCAAATGCTAAAATTCGGACATTTTTAGTAGACTTAAACATTTTTTAGAGGCATAACACTCAAGACAAAAATCGTATGCGTTTCTGCAAAAACTTAAAAAAGTTTTATAAAATTCTAGAAATTTCAGAATTTTAACATTTGATAGTTTATTTGACTTAAGCTGAAAATTAAAAAAAAAAATAAGAAAAAAGTTTAGTAATTCGGCGGCATAGGGGTTGAAAAAACTCTTATATAACGCGAAATCTAGGCCACTAATAGAAGCTATTATCTTACAATTGAGAGCAAAAGCAATAATAATCAGAACTAATAACCGGTAAAAAAAATGTGTGGAATTGAGTCACGGGATGTGTAATAATATATTGGAAGTAGAGATACCGAAGTTTTTACTACTACTACTAAGTTTTATTTATACTACGATACTTTTTCTTCATACACTCCGCGTCAGCAGAATTGGTTCACTGCTTCAATGAAATACAAACCATTTCTTCTCTTAAAATGAGCGTAAGGGAGAACTTTTTGTTGTTGTTTTTTCTTAAGGGTTTTATTATAAAAAGTTAGGTAAAGAGAAATTGTGCATAAAGGAGCCGTTAATTTTCTGTTGTTGTTTGAACTTTGGCAATACAAAAATATGCACTTTTTGGCGCGTCATTAGAATAGGTTCATCTCATTAATTTGAAGAAATTTTTTATTTTTTGTTTTATTCAACAAATTTTTAATAATGAGTGCTACCTTCTTTATTTAAGATAGTTACATAAATCCGATTTGGAATGGAATCATAAAGTTGCTTCAAGTAGTTCAAAGAAATTTCACTCCAAGCCACTTTAACTGCAGAAATGAGTGACTCTTTGTCTTCAAATTGTCGACGGGAGTCATACACTTTCCGAACTTATCAACCCCATATATTATCAATAATGTTTAGATCTGGAAAATATAGAGGCCATGACAACAGTTGAACATTTTTGTTCACTAATCCAGCTTGTAACGATACGTGCCGTAGGAATAGGAGCGTTATCCTGTTGATAAATCCATCTCAGCAGGGGCCAAAAATATTCTGAGCCTTTGGAAAAGCTTGTTCTAGCATCGCTCTTTACAAATTTGACGTCATTATGCAACTTGGAAACTTCAGCTCAATGGTTCCAAAATATGTTATAGCCCCCCAAACCATTACACCTCCCTCGCGGTTATGGTGACGAGTTAAAAAGTTCCTCTTTTCCTAGATCATGAAAGTGAATAGTTATAACCATCCGGTCCATCCAAATTTAATTTTTTTTCGTCTGAGAAAACTATGTACTGTCATTCTCCCTTCTAAGTCATGTGATTCTTAGAAAAATTCAACCGATTTTCCTTCATTTCAGGATTTAGTGAGTGTTTTTTCTTAATCTTAAGTCGTGTTTATTTATTTTTTATTTATTTATTATTATTATTCGACAACGGAGCTTACAAGACACAAGCACCGTAACATGTAGATGATATTCTTAGTGACAAATTTTATAAGAAAATAAAGTTTAATAGCCTTGAATGACCCAAAACATAACAAAAATTATATAATATAAGAACAGAAAAAATAATTTAAATTTAATAATAAGTTTAAATAATTTAGATAAAAGTTTTATACAAATTTAAATGAGACATTAAAAATTTTTGTTATTTGTATTTTAAGTAATGAATTAAAAATAAAGATTAAGATAAAGATTTAATAGAAGATTGGATAAAACATTATAAAATTCAAGTTATACGCAAGTGAGAGTTTAAACAGACAAGCCATATTTTAATTTAAGCGAAACTAAGCTATATTATTGTAGTACGAATGCGAGCGAACCTATTTTTCAAATTTATTTAAGAAGTGAATACCTCAGAAGCATATCTTCATGGACGTGTGAAATAATTCATCAGTTTAAGTTTAAATTGCGTTGCATTTTTAATTTTCTGAATGTGATTGGGGAGCAAGTGTTAGGTGCTATACGCTTGAAAGACTGGCGCTTACCCCAGCTTTTTGTCTAATTTTTGATGCTGAAAGGCAAGAGTTGGAGGCTTTCCGAATAATTGCTCTCGTATCTGCATCTGATGCAGCAGAATATGTACACCCTTTTATGTTTTTTCCATAGCCGATCTTAAAAAAAATTATTATTTAAAAAATTGCATACTACGTTTTGACTTCTTCCGATTTCGCTAGCGATTTCACGGGTAATTAAGTTTTGCTCTTTGTACACCTCAATCTTAACTTTTTCCTTCGAACTAAAAGTTTTTCCGCGTCCCATACTGCTTCAAAATACTGTAACACCTTTTTTATTATTTATTTTAGTACCGATTTTTCTGAAACTCTGAAAGAAACTGAAGATGTTAACTGTGAACCTATTCTAATGACGCACCAAAAACTGCATATTTTTGTAATGCCCAAGTTAAAACAATAACAGAAAATTAACGGTTCCTTTATGTACAATTTCTCTTTACCTAACTTTTTATAATAAAACACTTAAGAAAAAACGACAACAAAAAATGTTGCCTTACGCTCATTTTAAGAGAAACAATGGTTGGTATTTCATTAAAGCAGTGAACCTATTCTGCTGACGCGGAGTGTATTAGCTCGATTCAATTTGTTTGGTATTTTCAATATATTATATTTGTTTGGAAAATTTCTATTTGCCAAACTTGATATAGAATGTTTATACATAGAACTTTATGTATCTTTCAGCATTGTATAATTACTCTAAGCTCTACTTTAAGAATGGACGACTAAGCCATTAAATACCTGATGAAATACCTAAATATTAAATAGAAAATAGGTATCAATCTCGTATAAACATATTGAGAATTCAAATGCTTTAAGCTAATAAAACTTTTAAGTTAAAAAATTTTAAAATTAATAACCTTTTTTTGTAAACAGCCATTGTTGTCAAAAACGGTCACGTTTCAAAATAAATGTAGGTGTGGGACAGATATTAAAACATATATTAAACAGCACAAAAAATGTCATCAAAAAGTAATAAATTTACCGACAATCAGTTAAACGATGTGAACCATGAATTTGTCGAGTTGCAAAAATACATTAATATGCAAAAACATAACTAAAATAAATAAAAATTCGATAATACAAAAAAAAACTCAATAATAAATAATATTGAATATGTTCGAAAGCAAAATTAATTACATTTTTATTAACAACAATTATTCGAATTTTATTTGATTTTTACGAGCGCGTAATTATTTTAAAAATTGTTTATCATATAAAAATATAAACAAATTGAAGCTATTAATGAAGATATTTATGATTATGAATGTGAAATATGCGCGCAGGAATTCAAGCTGTCGCAATGTCACATCAAAGCACGTTGCGGCAGCAGCGCTGGCGACGACGACAGCATGGTGACCAACATTTTGGGTGGAGCAACAATGATGTTGTGCTTAAGTGGGTCATATGCAGTAAAGAGGGAAATTTTTGTGTGTGTGCGTATTAAACTCACCTCAATAACTGTCATTAGAATGATGAACAATGGTGGCGGACAACACGAATAACGATCGGCATAATACTTTCGATCACGCTCCTCGGGCAGCACCTCAACGGCTATAATATGTACCATCTTCTTGAAAAACGGTGGCTCCTCTAACATCAAATGAAAATCATTTTCAGAACAAATTTCACGATCACGATGATGGACGGCACATTTAAAGCTACGCGAACGTTTACCACTCATCTGAAATGAGAAAGAAAATCAGCATTATTAAAATCGCGACAAAATTTTACAAATTTTTAGAAGTGTTTGAAAATTTTAATAATATTCCCTAACTTTATTGTTATACGTTATTTTTACCACTAACTCTTGAATTTTTAAAGATATGAAAGTTTTTACAAACTTGCTTAAAAAGAAATTAAATAAAATAAACTTATATTACAGGTGAGGACTCCAAAATACGAGTGTGTTACGGCATAAATACGGATTCGATTCTATTCGATTCCACTGTGTTTTATTTTAAGAAATCAAATTTTTTACTAAATCGCTTGGCTTTATTATTGGAGAACAAGTTGTGACGGAGAAAAAATTAAATTCAGAAATTAAACCAGCAATTCAAATTTCAGTAGTAAAAAGTAAAATTTTGTTGCATTGTATGGATTTGTTTTCTAAAACCTAAAATATTTTTTAGGCCAAGTTACCTCGAAATCTATCTTTCAATCTTTCTATTATTAGTTGCCCAAACTCTAAATCAGTGTATTCAGCTGAAAAATTGTTTTGACTTGAAAACGAGTATTGAATTAATAAGCTTTATAAGAATTAAGAATCAAGAAATACTATACAGTTCAAGATTTAAGTTTCGAAGACTAAGTTTTAAGTAGTACGCATTGTGTATTAAGAATTAAGTTTCAAGTATTACGTATGAAGTATTAAGCATTGCGTAATTAGGTTTAGGTTTAATTATACAGCTTTTTAATTTAGTAGCAGCTGTAGCCTCTGCTAAGCTTATGCTAAAAATCTTTTTAGAGCTGGCACTAATTAGAGCCAGCACTAAATTAGTTTTTTGGTAAGGCTGATAAGGTTTAAGTATTAAATATTTTGTATTTAGTTATACGTATTAAGTTCTCAGTTTAAGTATTTAGTACTAACTACAAAGCATAAAGTATAATGAGAGTTAAAACACTTATTTTTATACATAAAAAACTCGATTTGCTTACGTTCCTCATTACGTCGTTCATAAATTTTGAGAATTTGCGTTGCTAAATTTTATCTAAAGGTAGTTTCTCAGTTATTTTATTAAGTAAATTTTTTGAAATGAAAACTTCTTTAGGCGCGTTGATCACTTGTTGGTGAGGGGTAAAAGTTATAAATTTGCTTCTGTTAACGTGAGCAATGTTAGCGAGAGCAATGTTACATCGTCGCCACTGTTAATGTCAGCACTGTTAACGTTAGCACTGTTATTGCCTGCATTTCTGAATCGTTTACCATGAAAGCAAAATACATGGCAACATTTTTTTATGGCATTTGGTGGCAAATAGGGGGGTAAGCGATGTCAGAAGAAATGTTGAAAGGCAAAAATAATAGGACCAACACATATATTTGACCCCTCTGAGAGTCAAATTAGAAGAGATATGAACCATAAACGTTACACGATGGTTACAGAAATTCCAATCGAACCTGTTTGTTCCTTACTTTAGTTGCCATAAACCTATTGTATCCCTTTTTTAATATAATGAAATGATTGAAATATAAATTATTTGAAACTACAATTAATTTAGAAATTAAATTAAATTGTAGAAATTAACTGTTATTTCATAGCTTTAAGTTTTCTATAGCTTTAGGTTTCCGTTTAAATTGACTTTATATTTCCAATCTTTATTGAACAATTCGAATTACTTATGATAGTTCTTATTATAATTTACAAAATTTTTGCAGTACAGCGTATGTAGTCGGAAGTTATGATATATAACGGGTACTCGATTCTTATGATGGGTACTCGGTTCTTGTGACGAGTAATCGGTTCTTATGACATTTAATCGGTGCTTATTTAATTGGTCCGGGTGATCGGTTCGTATAACAGGTGGTCGATTTTTATTTAATCGGTTGTTATGATATGTAACCGGTTCGGGTAATCGGTTATTGCAAGCGATCGGTTTTTATGGCATCTGATCGGTTTTTATGATATTTAATCGGTTCCGATGATCAGTTCTAATGGCAGGTAATCGTTTTTTATGAGATCTTATCGGTTCTTATTTATTTAATCGGTTCGGGTGATCGGTTCTAATAACAGTTGATCAGTTATGACATCTAATCGATTCTTGATATTTGCTCAATTCGGGTGATCTGTTCTTATGACAGTTAATCGGTTCTTATGACAGTTAATCGGTTCTTATGACAGTTAATCGGTTCTTATGACACCAAATCGGTTATTATTTAATCGGTTCACGTGTTCGGTTCTTATAACATCTAATCGAAATCAGTTCTTATGACATCTATTCGGTTCACGTGATCTGTTCTTATAAGGTGATCGGTTCTTATGACATCTAATCGGTTCTTATATTTGTCGGTTCGGGAGATCGGTTCTTATGACAGGTAATCGGTTCTTATGACATCTAATTTTTTCGGGTGACGCAGCCAATGTACAGCAACAAAGGTTCTGCGGCGAGGGCGTCAGAAAGCTATATCAGGCAGAGGTCAGGAAAAATAAATGATTAAATGACAGAGCAGTCTTTGACTTGTGTAAACATTCGAATTCTGTTGCAAGGGCCACCGAAGCAGCTCAGCGAGCAGACTAAAGAGTTTACGAGGGTAGACGACTGCAAGGTTCGATTGAATTCTATTCTATCTATTCTATTCTATTCTATTGAAATCTATGAATATTTTTAACATTTGCGTGTTTAAGTTTTTAAGTAGTTTTAATCTTTTTTAAGTGTACTTCCAATGAAAATCGATAAAAATATTTGAAATAAGTTTCGAAATAATTAAATTAATTTATTCAAAATTGTAACTTTTATTAATAAATTAGATTGTTCTGAATTTAAGAAACAAAGTTAAAAAAAGTTATTTGAAGAAGTTCTGAATTTAAGAAACAAAGTTAAAAAAAGTTATTTGAAGAAGTAATCAGTTATTTTATTAAAGACTAAATAATAAATAGTTTCAATATTTGCAAAGTGCCGTTACAAATTTTGCAAATTCAAAAGTTATTGCAGCAGTTAGGAGTTTTTCCATTGATTCCCATTAAATTGACCCCTAAAGGGGTAAAATATAATTTTGTCTTATTATTTTTTGACCTTCAACAGCACACACCTACCACCTATCTGCCACCCTTCTGGGGGTCCCTATACAAACAACACGTTGCTATGTTTTCTGCTTGCCCAGTAGAAGAATCAGAAATGCAGGCATTATTAGTACAAGTCTTAACAGTGCTAACGTTAACAGTGATGACATTAACAGTGCTGACGCAAATTCATGACTTTGCCAATCCACTTAAAAAAAAAACACAAAAAATTTTTCAAGTCTACTATGAAAAAAATAAGTAAGTAAAAAATAAGTTAATAAACACAATTGCCCAATTTAAACTTTTTTTATAGCTCTAGAGTAGCATAGCCTCAAAGATAGATAAATGGGAAAAACGAATTTATTTAAGACTGAAATTAAAAGCCGCAAATTCTTGCATAATGGTAAAACAAACAATGCAGAAGCGTAACGAAACAAATCATTTTATTACATTGCACCATATTTTTACATTTTCATACAAACCACAACACCAACAACAACAAGCACACACGTGTGTAAGAAAATATTTTCCCAGTGGCACTGAAAGAATTTATGCACACGTATATCTAGCATGCTTTCTAACCGTATGTTATATGCGTCCAGAGCAGTCTTTGACCCGACTTTACACATTTTTACCTGCCCTGTGCAACAACCACTAGGCAACCCCTGTTTCCCCCCACCCCCAACAGGCCAACATACCCCTTAATTTTGTATCATAAAAAAGCACACCAACGATAAGCAAGACACAAGAAGCAATAGATTTTAGTATGAAAGTTAGTATTGCTACTCGTGTCTTGCCACTTGTTGGTGTGGTTTTCATAGAATGACAAAATGAAGGGGATAGAGTCAACGAGTCAACAATTAAATAGCCCAGCATGTATAACTTTTTAATAGTTGCCACTTCTATGTAGATAATTCCCACTACAACGGGAAGAAAAAGGGTGGCATATTTATTTATAAGCAATTCTTAGAATAAAGTTATGAAAAACGATGAACATTTGTAGCTAACCGACAGAATCGAAACCATACATAGAATAGACCACTACAGCACTTGATCTGAGCTGAGTTATGCTGGTGATATCGAAAGGTACGAGAGTATCTGCTATGGAGCAGTGCGTTAACGGTAGCAATTTATGGGAAGCGTGGTATTCGCAGTGGATTCAAAGATAGCTACTTGACCGACCATAGGAGTTAGCCAACTTACGTGATTCTATGGTAATCAATTTTTTCCCCCTTTTTCAGTAACAAAGGGATATAAAATAAAGTCCTATTAAAGAAAAATACATTTTATTGATAAATTGCTATAAATTTATATTTTAAAAACTTACACTACAATTAACAGCTCTATTCTAGTAATAAACTTGAGTATTTGAACTAAGTTGATTAATGCTTTATCTCATGGTAGATTAAACTAACAGCCCCATTCTCATATTCACAAGAGTCACTTCAATTTATTATTTATCTCAGAACAAAAAATTACTATTGATAGCATTAAGTATTCTGGGGAATTAAAAAAAGCTTTGCTACTCACTATCGAGCAATAACTTTTAAGTTTTTAATTGAATTAAACTGGATCTGTATAGCTACTACATATATCAAAAAATAAAAATTATTTACAAATTGAAATCGCTTCATTGTAAACTTTATTCAGCAACTGCATTTTTAAATAAGCATTAAGAGCTTACAGCATATAACAGGTAATAAAAAAAGGTCACTAGTTGCTGGCTTGAATGTGAAAACTGGGCTGGCAATATTAATTTATAAAGTCGGTATTTCAATAAAATTCAGATACATAATAGAATAACACAATAAAAATGAAATGAAAAAAATATGCATTTAAAATGAATCAAATAAATTCAATTTAATACAATGCATGGATTGGTGAGATAAAATTTTTTTTTGTACTTTTCATGTTGGTATTATGTGTACCTATCAACACCTGTGCGAACAACAATATGCAGTTGCATGATAAGCATTTACAATGTAAGCATATCCTGAATTAATTTAATTAAAGGTTCGGTTAATTCGAACCAAAAAAAGTTACAATGAATGTTAAATCCACTTTCATCAAATTAAATTAAAAAAAAGATGAAACTTATAATAATAGGGTGAGGTGGGGTAATGTGTACCGTGGGGTGATGTGTAACACTTTTTCGCTTTTTCGAAAAAAATGTTGACATATGAGTGAATGAACAACTGTTATATGTTTCTTTTGACAGAATCTAGTTTGTATGACTGCGATATAAAATTTATTGAAGTCGACTTACATTTTTTTTAATGCATTCAACTACTCAAAATGATTTTAAGACTTCTTGTGTTGAAGTCATTGCAATCAAAAATGATGTAAAGATTTCAATCAAAAATTGAAGGCATTAGCTATGAAGTCACTGATTACAATATAAAATTATTGCATTCTTTTACAACTCTGCAATACATGCCTTAATCGATGATTTTAGGTCTTTACTTCAAATTTTGTAAAAATCACTTAAAAATTGTCTTTAAAATCACAGCTCACAATAGCTTAACTTTGGTCTGAAATGAATACTATAAAATTGGCAATTCACAATACATGTGGAATCTTCTGTTTGAATTATCTAAATTTTATGAAAAAGCAACACGTCACAAATATTTACCTTGGATTGTCGATAAAAATGTAAAATTTATGAGCACAGGACAAGTGCACGATTTTAATTTTTACATTTTTAAAAACTTATATTAAGCAGGCACTGTTTTATTGGGTGTGTCCACTCCAAAACAAAAAATAAAAGTGACCACTACTCTTTTGATGTCGATGCCAGTCGGAGTTTAGGTTACGACACAGATAGAATGGCAAAATGCAGCAGTGGTGGCAACATGCAACGACTCTCCTCCCATTATAATAAAATAACAAATAGGGAATAATAAACTTTTTTTTTCTATACTAATGCTTTTAGCAGGTCGTTTTTTTAAGAGGTTAGAACTCTGAATTGAAATAAAATACTGGGATAACATAAATTAAATTATGTTAAATTAAATTAAAAATTGACTTTATTAGAAAGAAGTTAAATTTTCGCTCTCTGGAAATTCAATTTTGGAACACTTTCAAGCAATGGGGGGATGTATCTCCGCAATGCTTAGCACAATATTGTCTTGCAATTCGCGCAACGTTGCTGGTTTGTTCGCATAAATTAATGGCTTATTATGATCGAGAAATGTCACGATCTTGGTGACCAATTGACTGGTGCATTCCGAGAAATAACGCATTCGTCAAATGTGTCCTTTTGTAGGTCATTTGTTTGACACACGGTATGGCATGTTGCGCTGTCCTGTTAGCAAACATGCCTTTAATAAACATACTATTCAACAGGAACACAAAATAATCGTTTATCATGGCTATATAGCGCTCGCCTTTGATGGTAACGTTGCCGCTGTCCTCATTTTTTATCATTGGTCCCCAAGAAGTAATCTCTGCTTTGGTGGGTATTCTAACACTTACAAGCAAAGAGCTCTATATGATGCTCTATATATGTCATAAGAATTGCATGGCTGCATGCTACTTTACGGACACTTGTCTGTCAAATTTTAAGCTTCGCCATATTTTTTTTCTCGCTCATTCTTTTGTCCGTGGTATGCTACATTTAGTTTCCTGTTTGGCAAAATTCAAAACACGTTTTCAGCCTGTTGTCGAAAATTTTTTCAGCTTTAGACCGTTAACATCATTTTTGGGGTACCTGCAAGTGTTTGGAGTTAAGAGAAGTTTTCGCAAATTTCAGTTTCTTCAACAAACAACAACAAATTTTGTCTGTGTCCATCGCATAGCATACGGCATGGGTGCATGTTTCATGTAGGACACTTCTCTGTCAAATTTTGGCAAATTCCAAAAATTTGGCAAATTCTTTTTTCCTGTAGCTCATACTCCACAGTACATATAGTTTTCTGCAGTTTGGCAAGGCTGCAGAAAGCCTGTTGCTCAAACCGTAAACATAATTTTTTTCGTTTGCTTAGAAGTATATAAGAAGCTTTCTCAAATTCGTTTTTTCTTTTACTCGCTAAAACAAAATCAAATTTTGTCGGTGTGCGATAGTGGAGCATGCACCATGGTGTTAGAAAAAGTTTTTGCTGGCGAGCAGTACAATTTCCCTCAATGCACTGAAACCATTAAAAACCAATTTAGTTTCAACTTTGTCGCAAGCTAATCAAACCGCCCACGCAAGCATATTTAAAGTGTCGCAACAATTAAGTCTAATACTAAATTTAAACTATGCCATTTTTAACTAAGCAAGCGGAAAACAAAAATTTATTTTAATAGAGCCACATTAAGAAGTTGCACCATCTACCCACACAAAACTAAACCAAGTAGATTGAATTTATTAGCTAAGCAAACTAAGGAAAATTAAAAGAAAAAAACTTAAGGAAATGCATGAAAATTCAAAGCAACAAATTGTCATTTCCTGCCACACAAACAATGCTTAAATTGAGAAAAAAAATATTTCAATTATATAGCAAGGTACGCGATTAGTTAATGAAAAACAAGCAGTTGTCAGTTTTATGGCATGATTGTACCCCGTTTTCTTCTACGCCTCTGCGGACACACAATAGCATAACTACAAGACAGCTGTAATTAATCTTGTTTAAATTAGATTTGTAGTCAAGAAATAATTTGCTCTGCGACAGCGTTAGACAAACATAGAAGTTCGTACTTGGCGCAATATTCTTCTTCTAAGCCACAACGCGACGCAACGCATGGATCAAACTCTTGCCGACCCAGACAGAGCTATAACATTGAGTCGAGAGACATTTATTTGCATAATTATGCCATAAAACTATGAATGGCTAAATTAGTTAGTTGCAAGATGGCGGAAAATAATAAAATTGATGTCAAACATTTGCAGGAAGCGCACAAATATTGTACCGCATGCGATAAAAGCTGAGTACGGCAGCCACAGAAACCATGAAACACCGCATAAATTTTTGACACATAGAAGCGGCAGATTGGCCACTCAGCGCAAGTTGAAAGGAGTGCATAAAAAAATTAGTGTTTAATTTTCTTTTTTATTTATTTGTTTTTTTTTTTTTGCATGTTTTTGGAGAAGCTTATTTATAAATCCATATCAAGATCATCCAATTTATTTAACTAAATGCGTAATCGTTAATGATCATAACCTACAAAAATTATTTTTTATAGAACAATCTTCGAAATAATTTTACTTGAGGGCCATGCCCCTTTTTTGTTTTTGTTATTTCTAAATGTGTATTTGGAGACCCTAAATCTAATGCTGAAAAAAAGGTCGGTCTCAAATGGTTTAAGAGATAAAATTCGTGAACGTTTGCAATATTTATCTTTTTTCCTATACGATAATACAATTTTTCATAAAATTAAAAATTTTTAATTTTTAGTTTTTTCGTAAAAGGGTGAACCATCAAGTGTGCATTATATGTAAAAAGCATAATATGTTAACTAATTATAAAGTATTTAATAATTTTAAAGTACTTTTCCTTATAAATTTTATCTAGTTAAAATCTTGTGAAATTAGCTTGCGCGCACTTAAAAATTTGCACTGAACTTTCAAACTTCCATGATTTTTATCTCCTAAGCCATATGAGACCGACAAAATATTATTGCACCAATAAGTGTAGGCCCTATGCTCCGCCTAGGAGCTCGAGGAAACGATGATGAATAAGTTTAGGAGGCCCATATGCATATAATAAAAAAAAAAGAAAAAATATTGCAGCATGGGCCCTAAAGTAAAATTATGCCCAATCTTTATATCAATTATCAACAATATTTTTTATCAATCTATAAAAAGTAGTTTTAATTCACCAAATATAACTGCGCATACCAACTGCTCAATTTGTCTGCACTTATTGCACCCCGATAGCAAAATTATGCAACAATGTGCAAGGTGGCAACTCTTTGTTGCAACTCCATTTTTATCTTTACACAAAGCTCTTTCTCTCCATGACTTTCCAGCTCGCATAACAAAAAGCTTTGCAAAACATAACTTTGTTGTTGCTAGCCTACAGGATTTTTTGCATAAAAAGAACAATCAACAAATTTACTTACCAACTTATCATTGCATTTAATCTTCTTTTATTCACTCGAAAACAATTAAACTTCACAAAAATATTAAACTTACTTTAATAAAAAGCCGCTATTTTATCAGAGACAAACTTTTAACAAAACAAAAAAACGAATGCACCTGACAAGCACTTGACCGGTAAAGTGTTTTTTTTTCGACAACCCAAAAATAGAGATGAGCAGTTGCATAATGTTTAGAAACAATCGATACATTTATGTCGAACATACACCATGAATAATCTTTAAGGTATTCATGGAAAGTGACAGCTCATATATATTGGGCAATTGCAGCCTAATTATAACAGACAATGCTAGGGTACTCGAATAACAAAAACTGAACAGAGAGTCGTCGCTGTTGACAGAATCAAAGAATACCCATAATTGCCACGCATTGAGTTTGGAAAGTATCACGATATAATAAGCAGTTTGCCTTTAATCGTGCGATTTTTTTTATATATAAACCCAAAATAATATAGAAAAGAGATAAACAAGCGCAATTTTTGCGGTTTGACTTGAATTATTTCTTCATCAATTTCGAATAAACAATTTTTGAAATTGTATATGAATTATATACAAGAAAAATAATAGGTATATATTAAAAATAATTAAAAATATACCTTGTTTAGTAAATTTTTTTTAATAACAAAAATTATTTGCAGGACCTATGGATTTGGAAATGCTTCAGCAAGTATGATGTATTAGAGAGCGTCTTTTTTAATACCAACAATAAAAGTTTCGCAATATTTAAAAGAAATGCTATTGAGTAGGAATAAGACTTTTGTGTAATATAACAAACGTAACAATTAAAAAGAAATTAAATTAAATTTACGTAATTTGAAAAAAAGTTAAATACAGATGAAAAACAAAATGTGCAACATTTACATAATTACACAATTATGATGTCTTCACATACAAATATATATAGTTTAGTTATGTTAAATACGAACGTTTATGTGTCCACGAGACAAAAAATAAAGACAGTGATGAAAGCTAGAAAAAATCATTACGTAATATGCTCTACGATTCAAAGCCTTTAAAAGAACGAAAAAGTGTCAGTGATAGCAAATTTTAGTTATTGGTTGTATGAGTATAAAATTCAATATGACTGATATCAAAAATTGAATAAAAGATGTACATTTAACATTTATTTCTTTAGAAACGAAGTTTTGTTAGGATAACTTTTCCTGTAAAAGTAAATCCCCTATGTTTTTCTTACTTTTAACCCTAGAAAGAAATTCTGCGTAAAATTTGTATATGCGTTTTCCCCATTTATAGACGAGGTTTGAGTTTTTGGGTTTTTTTATATAAATAATTATTTCACCTATATGCAAATTCATAAAAACCTTACGTTCATTCAAATCTATTAATAAAACTTGACGTTACAACTAATTAAAACTCATGCGTCAATTTAACGCATGATTATAATTAACGTACATCACAGTATGATTATCTTTCTAAAAAAATTCCAATTCGTATGTTATGCAGAATGTAATGAAATCTATACAGTTTTCTTCTTATTACCATACAACCAAAAGCGAGTTCTATCTCATGAGTAGAGATAAATTTCGACAAGTCGGCATGTGATAATTAATTTTTGCGAGCATTTAAGGCAGTTATCAAGTCTAATGGGAAAAATTTTATGGGTTTTTAAAAACTCTATAAAAAAAAACTAAAAATATTTTTAGTATTCATTTTTTTACTATATGATTACTAATATATCAATAATACACAACAAAATTTTAAAACAAAAATTAGAAATTGAAAAAATTACAGCCTGCTAGAGTGGCGGATGCTAAAAAAAAGTGTGTCTACATCTTGACACGATTTCAACCCTTTTAGTCATCTAAGAAAAAGAGATTCTTATTATTAACCTTCCTATACTCGCGCGTTGGTCTTTCAGACCGATCGACTATCATTAATTGTAATTGTAAGTAATGTAAATAATGTTGTATATTCTTATTATTTAATTTAATATTAAATATAGTATATAAAAACAAATTCATTTAATATTATCAATTGCATTGATCAATAACAGTTAATTTGTCGGTCGGAGAGACAAACGCGCGAGAATAGGAAGGTTAAGAATGCAAGAATTTCCCGGACTAGGGAAAAAAATTAATTTTTTCGGAACTGCTTGAAAAAAAGAAGTACATTTTTGGACTTTTTGTAAGTTTTGAATTTTTAAAAATATTAAAAAACAAAATTTTTACATATTTCCAGTCTAGTTTACAGAGGGATACATAAAAAAAAGCTCACACCAAATTTGAAGTCTATCGGTCCATTAGAACTTGAGATATCATGTCAAATGTATTGGAAAAAGTAATTTCGAGAAAAACGCATTTAAATATTTGAGTTCTGATCGTAATAGAATACATACCGCAACATTAAAATGGCCATAGCTCGTCAGAGAATCAGAATTTTTAAAAATCTAAGCTTCGAAAAGATGATAAAAAAACTTGATTTTTCAAAAATATACACAACACTGCATTAAGTTGAATTTCTCTAAAAAATTTTCATATATTGAAAAGTTTGAATAGTTTTAATACCGAGACTTAATGAAACACTCTTTCTATAATGCTTGTCGAAAATTTATTTTTCGTCTGAAATTTAAGGAATTTGTCTAGAAATTTTAACTTACAAATGAAAACAAAACTTAAAAATTTATTTTTGAAACGAAACGGCAGTTTTTAATTTTTTTTTTTTTCCAATTTTGAAATCTGAAAACAAGTGGCGCGTGGGATGGACAGACATATTTTGTAAGAAAAGGATAAACGTTGTTGCTTTTTTATTTCTGGTGTTTTTAAGAGCAGCTGCATTTAATAAATTTATATTAGCTACACACATCATTTCAAATGTAGCATACATTTATCTTAAATAGTTTTGTTTACTCTAATAATGTCAAATTAATTATTAACAGCACAGTAAATATTTGATCGAAATTTAACGAAGAATGAATTGAAAGAAACTGCAAAAAAATGCAAAGAAAATACAGTCTGTCCTACAAATTGTTCTCCTATTCGTACCATATGCGTACTCACTCACACCAATTGAATCCATGCATTCATGCTATTTGAACTGTTCTAGTTATAATTTTCAATGGTCAATTTAATAAAGTATCATACAGGCATTACGAATACAATTTTATTTTTCTTTTAAATATGAATTTTTCTTGAAGAATTGCAAAAGCTTTATCGGCTATGAAATCAGAATGTTTGTAGAGGATTGTAACAAATTACGTAACGTAATTTTTTGAAAAATAACTCCTATTCCTGTCTTTCTCTTGGCAATTTCCCTCTCTTTCAAAACAATTACCTAAAACGCTATAATAAAGGCTTTAACATAAACTCTCTAAAAATTTAATAAAATATAATAAAAACAAAATCAATAACAGCGATGAATTAATGTGCTATCAAACTATCGATATTTTTCGATCATCCGAATAGCGAGCGACGCACATCTATAATATAACAAGTTTGACACCAACAACCGTTACATTCTTATAATGAAATGAGCGGCGACAAATGCATCGAATAAAATGTCTTTTCTTTTATAAAGCTTTAACCAGAAAGCTTTTATCTGGCGAAGCTTGCCAGAGAATTCCAACAAATCTAAATCTTGTTAAAAACTGCAAGTCAGTATTATTAACAGCAGTTACGACAAAAATGGAATTTGTTTGCACAACGTTTGAGGGTCAAACATTAATATCAAAATTTCCGTCAAGCAGTAACGTACAGAATTTTTGTACTGACATTTTTACTGACAATATTATTGATCGTCTTGGGGTTGCGCACATATAATTTAATCAAATTTTAAAGCATTGAACAATGTCTACAGGACATTTTGTTTGTAGACACAAATTAATTTTTAAATCTTTTTCGCCTTTTAAATGATGCAATCATTTCGACCAACTTTTGCAACACGGATCAATCAATAAACGTCAAAAGTTTACTTGTGACTTGTCCTGTAAGTACCCTCTTTTTTATTTTTGCTCCAATGAAAAATACTTTGTAGATAGTTTTTATAGTAGAATTGTATAAGCTTTTCATGCAATATGACTTTTCAGAGGAAAAGTTATCATCAAAATATCAAAAAAGTAGCAAAAAGTGGAATAATTTTACTTTAGGGGCCAGACCTAAGAATTTCTTTTCTTAATTTTGTTAAGCGTATTTGGGTCTCCTAAGCCCAAATATGCAATTGGCTAAGGAGGCTCAAATACACTTAACAAAAGTAAGAAAACAAATAGTTGGGTCCGTCCTCTAAAGTAAAATTATGCCCAAAGAGTACAAATATACTTTGATGCCACATAACAAAAAGCTTATAGTACGTTTTAAAACAAAGCGTTTAAAGTATCATCAAGCAAAAGATGAGCGTTATAGCTTAGTCGGTTTTATTTTCACATCAAATTTAATGAAGTCATAATTGTTCAGAGTCCCGCAAATTTGCAAATGCGGTATCGGTAACAAGCGTTTCGGAGCATATCTATGAAATGATTTTTTCAGCTCTCGGCATGACCTATTCATACTTTTTCTCTATTCCTGTCTAAGAAAAACATCCAGTCTTGAAATTCATTAACAAAAAAAAAATATAAAAAATAACAACAAAAATTAAAAAACCAAAATATAAATATGATTAAAATATTTGTCAATAGAATATGGCCAATTAATAAATAGGGAAATATGTTTGTAGGCACATAACTGGTTTAAAATTTGATTAAAACTGGATTAAAATGAATTAAATACTAAAAACTGTATTAAAATTTATTTTCTAAAGCTTTCTTCTAATTCAATACTCATAAGAATCTAAGGCACAAGAAAAATTAAAAGCAAATTAAAAAAATTATAAAGCATAAAGTACATTTAAGAAAAAAAATATCAAAAATAATATCTACGGTAGTCCTGCCATTATAGCTAACAACAGACAACCGATTATAAATGCATTCAATCAATTGGTTAATCACAAAATAATAACAGTGTTTTTTGATTGAACATCGCCGATGAATGCGTTGAAAATCTGCAAAACCAGTAGTAAAAAGTCACGCCCACTTTTTACAACACATTAATTGACGTTCTCTTGTAACATCTGATACAACAACACGAACAACGATTAATAAAAGTATATTTGAAATAATCATGTGAACAAAGCAAACCTAACAAGGATGAAAAAACAAACAAAACATCAATAATTACCGCCTACAATTTTTTTACACATAAAAGGATTTAGCCGAATAATTATCCCAAATCGGTGAATCAAAGTAGGAAACATCAACGTTAATGACAGCACGATAGCTGCATTTATGTGTATTGAGAGGACTTAAGTTGAATTTTATTCAGTTACTTCAGGCACAGACAATCATTAAATTTAACTTAAGCTAAAGAAAATCATATCATTAAATAAAGTTATTAAGCAAACTGTTTGAAGTTCAGCAGACACACTCAAAGTTGTAAATGCACCTTTGAACAGTGTTAAAGCTTTCGCGACGCATATAAAAATTAAAGCTGGCAACTTTGACATATAATTGTTGACGCATCCAGTGCTGCAAAACGGCAAATATTTAAGTTTCCTTAAGAAACGCACTGTGTAAATACTTTCTCAAAGCTTTTTCTATGACAAATTGTCTTACGGCCAGTGTTGTCACTGCACCACCTACTGCGACAAAAAGTGTCGAAACAATTTTTCTTCATACTAGTTTACAAATCGGAGTGCGCTAGCTGTGTTTTGAGACAAAGATAAAAAACTTTTTGTTTTGCAGCCCCGGAATTTTTGAAACTGTTCTGTCGCAGTGGTTTACACGCCTATAACACTTATTTTGACTTTTTTGGTTCTTCCCAACCAATATTTGCAATTTTCCAAAATCTACCAAATTTTATTTGGAATCCAAATATTATTTTAATTTTTTTTCTTGATAAAGGAAAGATGTAGGAGGTATATTATTAGCTGAAATATTATAAAATGCCGCAAAAACGTACAAAAAATACTAATAATCCCATTTTTACTAAATAATAAAAGTAAATTGTGTGTGAAAATTGTGTAGGCAGTTTTTGAAAAATTCATTTAAAGTGATTTTTCAACATGAAAGTTTGAGAATGCATTAAAAATGTATGCCTCAATACGACAATGTTTTCAAAACGGCAAAAAATAGTGGTGCTGACAATAAAATACATATGCGAATGAAATTTTTAGTGTACAAAAAAATAAAATTTTTCATGTATACCTATTAATGTAATTGTAATACTTTTTTTGTACAATTAATCGTAATTGTTAATTTTTATAGATTACGTTTACTGTTATTGTAATCGAAAAGTAATTGTAATCGCCAAATCTCCAGATCTGGTTGTAAATCATAATGTGAAACTTTCAAAGTAGCATGAAACTTTTTTTCCTGCTGTATGTAAATAAAATGTTACTTTGTAATATTTTCACGCATTGTGACAATTTGTCACCTTTTTAGGCACAACACAAGCAGACTATAATAGCAAAAAAATAAAAAAGTAATAATAACCATTTCACATGCATTGGAATTAACTTACTTCTACCTGGTTTTGCTTGAGTTGAATCTTCTGACCGTATGACTACCTCTAACCGTGACCTGAGTGGCACGACACCCAGTTGATGATGACACCCAGGATGGCGTCATGCGGTGTTTGCGTGTTGGCAAGGTCGTCGCCTTAGTTGAAAGTAAATAATGTCATTATCACCTGAGTGACAACAAAATATCCCAAAAAAACGAAACTAAAATCAAAAACCAAACCCACTTCCTCGTGTAAGCGTAGCATTTATTTGGAATTCCTTATTTTATCTGTTGTTACAATATAAACATAAATTGTGCGTGTGACAAGCAAATGATAAACAATTGTTTGTTTGAAATTTTCCGCCAATACCCACAAAATTTCTATGCAATCTTTTTGCTCCAATTAGTTGTTAGTTGCTTTTTTTGTTACATCAATATATACCACCAACGAAAAGAGTCAAGGACTGAATGATTGGCAATGTGTGTGCGGTCATTTTCTTGACATTTTTTTCAGACATACGCATTTCTTTGATCCTGTGTCTAAAAATCTCTTTATTTACGCCAACATACTGCCTTTGTTGGCAATACAACAACTAGGTAGGTTGTTTTATTCGAATTCTTTCACTTCCAAGAATTGAATGAAACCCATTTAAATCGGAAGAAATCCCAAAAATTATCGTAATAAAGCAAATCGGAAGTAAATTGCCCTTAAGAGTTATGAAAAAATAGAAATTCATTTATCATTCATAAGTTGCATAAGTTGCAGTTTGCGAAATCTAGATTTCATTTTAGATCATTTTTTTTTTAATTTATACAAATATCTTTATGTGTATTTTATATAATAAAAATTTAAAATTTTAGCATAATTACGTTGAAAGCAAATTAATAGAAAGTGTTGAATTCTATCCGAGTACGCAGTTAATAAAATAATAAGACAAATTACTTGAAGAAACTACTTTTAGCTTCATATCAATGGCTACCTGATTATTTTGAAAGCGATGCAACTAAAAACTATTCCACACGCAAAGCCAAATTATTATATGAACAAAGCTTTTAAGACATGCTCTCTAAGCAATGAAAAAAGAGCAATATTTGTCGCCTGTCAAAATAGAAATAATTCTACACCGACCAAGGTATATTTAACATGGTAGACTCGTCTCGAATCGGTGGGTGAGTTAACAGCTGCTAGCTGTTAAGCACGTGTATATCACAAGGTTGATTAATATAGGTTGAGTCACTCGAGAGAAAATCACTCTTCTTCGCCTTTGTTCGAACTGTCAAATTAAGCTGTTGGCAGAAAATTGTGCACAATTAGTTTTTTTTCTTTATTTACTTTCATCCATTCTGACAGCTCGACCGAGCTGCTCTCAAGTGACTCAACCTATATTGATCATCGTTGGTATATTCTAATTTGTAAGTTTTGTTATTTGTTTTGCTTTTTTTCGTAAAAGCCTGATTTTGACAGGGATGTATCCACCACAAGAACAATCTTACCAACCCTCCTAAATCCTACCTCCTACCGTTCAATATATCTTGATACCGACATCAATTAGAGCAATAATGTTAAATAAGGAATGATTCTATTAGCCTAAGCACATTGACGACGGCTGTGGCCGTGCAATATCTATCAACATTTTTTACATATTTTAGGAATGATTGGAATGATTGTATATCGACGACAAAACGCTGCGGCATTGTGGTATGTATGAGAAAAAGAATAGTTTTGCCATATAATATAAATATATATTTTACAATGTATATTTTAATAGAAAGAAAATTTAAAAATGATGGTTCACTGCGCAGTGTGAAACAACAAAACAACTGTTCTAGACAGGCGCACAAAATTAAAAGAAAAAATCATCACTTGTTTTTATCTATGACAATTGATGCCAGTAGCAGGATTCCCACACAGTTAACGATAATCATAGTTGTCGTTATCGGTTATTGTGCATGCACAGTTTCATAGTAAATGACAGTTTCCGCTAGTTAACTGCAGCTACAATCGTCGCTAAGGCGTTTGGGAATCCCGCAAGTGATCAGCAAATATACAAATTTTTTTGGCGCCGAATTTTTAAAAATCCGGCGGCGGAACTATTGAATTTTTTTTTACCTTATTGTTTATTAAATTTAGCCTAATTAAGCTTTTTTTTTTAGTTGCAGTGAAATGTTTTTATTATCAAGTGTTAAAAATATTTCATTTTTAAAAAAGGCAATCTTGTGTAATGTGCAAAATAATTATCTCAAAAATGTAATTCTGTGTACGAGGCTTAATTGTTATATGTATGTATGTATGTTCGATTTCGAAGATTTCACAATAAACTGTCATTAGGGGTTTTCAAACAATACTACATGTCCGATACACATTGCGTGTCCGATGACATGTACGATGTGTGAAAGCTAAAACTACATGTCCATCCAACATGTAGTACGAAAATCAAATGATTTTGATTTTTCTGCCGGTCCATCCGACATGTAGTATTGTTCGAACGCACGTTCATCGGACTCGCTGCATTTTTTTATTTTTAAAATTTATATTTCAAATTTATAGTAGTTTTTATGAGAGCAGCAAGAAATTGTTTTGCCATTGTTAAGATGTGTTCTTTTTGAGAGCTGAAAAATAATGATGTCTATCCAACATGTAGTATGTCTGAAAGCTCAATGAAAAAATGCCGTTATTTTGCCGAACTACATGTCGGATAGACATGTAGTATTGTCTGAATCCCCCTATTATTGTTAATAATTTTGTTTGTTGCGAGAAAAATAATTGTTGGTGTGGTTTTTGTAAATATAGCAAAGTATTAACAATAAAAAAAGTTTTATTTAGAGTTATAACATTTATAGAGTTTTCTTTTCTAAAAAAAAATGTTACCCTCAAGAATGGTAATATTTTTGTGGTGTTACTCCCATCCCTAAAAAATGGCAACATTTATTGTGCTAGAAAAGAATATCAATAGCTACCCTGGATATCAGCATGATATAATGACTTCGCTACTTTTAATCGTTACTTTGGGCATATTATGTCAAATAGCAGTATTGCAATCACAGTAAGAAGTAAAAGGGGATTTTTGTTTTTACTTTTGCCTTGATGTCAACATTCGCATATGAACTCGATAATTTTTCTGCTGAAAGGTTATTTCTAAAATATAAGCATTCTTATTTTGTGTGTAACTTTTTAATTAATATATTATTATAATCGTGTGCGCAACATGTGGCGCTAATACAAAACAAGGCAAAGTTTAAGTTTTTAGCAGGGTTGAGACTTTTGTGACATTTTCACAAAAAGGTTTTAAATTTTTTTAATTATTAAAATACTTTTATTTTATATATAATACGTTTAGTATCTATTATAGTTTATTTATAGTTTTATTGTGAAAAAGTTATTATTTATGAAAAAAAGTAAAAGTTATTAAATAAAAGTTATTTATAACTTTTAATTTTAACTCTTATTGGATAGCTTTTATTATTAAGTTCT
This sequence comes from Coremacera marginata, assembly GCA_914767935.1. Classification (NCBI taxonomy): domain Eukaryota; kingdom Metazoa; phylum Arthropoda; class Insecta; order Diptera; family Sciomyzidae; genus Coremacera; species Coremacera marginata. The sequence continues at coordinate 19,005,051 of OU612047.1, forward strand.
TTTTTAACCTATACGAATAAAAGTCGGACGAAGTCAAAGAGTTTACAAAGACATTTATTCTTAAAAATATTTAATAAAGGTTTTTGAAGACTTTTATTTAAAAAAGTCAGTGATTAGAGTCTTTTGAGACCATTATAATTTTAAAGTCTTGATTTATCTTGACTTTTTTTAATTTTATTTAAATTGTTTGCAGTTTTTTCCTATAAAGACTTCTATCGAGATTTTTAAACATAAAAGTGTCAAATAACTCATATAACTGACTTTTTGAAATAAAAGTCTTTTAAGGCCGGCGATACATTTAGAGGAGAGTAAAAAAGAGCGATACTGAGGTGATAGTTTTAATACAAAGAAATTTGTTTAGGGTTTCAAAATTTTAAATTTTGGTAATATATACATTTTTTTAAAAAAATATTTTTTTTTTTCAAAAACAAATATGGCGCTGGCTACAACGATTGCTGCAAAATAACTCTTTTCGCACTGCGGGCATTGTGCTGGCTCCTAGGTTGACCCGATAAAAACATTTTTTTTGTAAATTTTAAAACGTAATAAAAATGTCTTCTATCTGAATGAAACTAATTTTTAAAATAGTCTTCTTTTTATTCAAATCTTTTTATTCAAAGTTTAAAACACATAATAAGTAAAAAAGTCACTGCCTCGGCGTAACTGTTTACTTATAATACAAGAAGCAACATTGTTTCCACCTACTCGCTACATTTTGACACTTAATGCCCATAATGACAGTTTTTCCACAGCTGATTTTTAGCGAATAATACTACCTGGTGATTATATCATGGATATCACCTGATGCTGTTAACAAAAAATAAAGACAGTCCACTGCGTCCTACGTGCGTTTTACGCTGCAGCCACACGTGATAGTACTGGCATGCTAATAAAGAATATGTATTTACTTCGAAAATATTCCGAAATAATCAACAAATTTCGCTGCGGCCACACGTGATAGTAAATTTTCATTTGAAAAATGTCGTCAAAGCCAAAGGTTCGACCACTTTTTTGTTCCGTTTGCTTTTATTCAGTGATGCTTTATATGCCAACACAGCACCAAACTTAAACGGGATAAAAATGGGGAACTAATTGTGTTGTAAAATGTGTTTATCAATATTTTTCAAAATGAAATGCAACTTATTTATATGATATTTTATGTGCCATATAAGGGCAATTAAAATAATTGCATATATTTCACTACAAGACATGAGAGAAAAGTGCATATTTAAAGTTCGAATATTTTAGGGAGAAAATACAACACTGTTTTCTTACTTCGATTTCGCACTGGCTGTGGTTGTCGAAATTCACTGTCTCAGTAAAAGTTGTTGCCAGTGGACTGCCACCCTATAGGAACGAACTAACTTGTTTTTAAAAACAACTAATTAAAAAACTATTTTAAAATAAACCAGTATATGAACTACTTTATATTATATTAAGGCGGCAACTACTATGATTTTGACATGTTTTAATTGCAAATTTTTATTAGATTACAAGCTTATATATATTTAACCATGTTATTTCATCAAATATTATTAACTTTAGGCCATCAGTAATACTTTTCAATTGGTTGTTTTAAAGTCATTAAAAAATAATATAAATATAACTAATTTAACAAGTAGTTGAAAATATATGCAGACGAAAGTCAATTGACTTATTTAGCGGACATCACCATACAAAATAAGTTAGTTCGTTCTATGGGAAAAAGTCAGAATTTCAACTAGTTGTGGTTGACAAAAAACTACTTTATCAACTACTTTTAAATTAGTTGATTTTCCTACAGGCAGTGATGTCAAGGTGTGAGTGCATTAGTGAAAAGTGAGAGTGTATTGAGTTTTTCGAACTGTTGCTGTCTTCCCAGCTAGCATTAGGAAGATTGTATGACGAGCGCGATCATTTCACGATACTTTTTTTAATCGTCCTGACGATTGTTGAAGTACAATTTTATTTTGCTCTTCCGAACGATGCTAATGCGAGTCGTTGTGACGATTGTTGGCCGAGTGAATCGTCGTTCACGCATTTTGGCGAGTATTTAAAGGTTGCTAGTGGCCCAAGATCGCATATGACTCTTGAAAATGGTATTTATGCGACTCATTTTCATGATTGATTGACGAGTATTTTTTTTTTTTTTTGTTACTCTATAATCGTCGTTTAATCGTTCTGACGATTCAATTTTTCAATTGTTTTTCACCACAATCGTATTTTACGCTTGTAAATTATGTATTTGCGAATCTTTTGGACGATTGTTTCGCGAGTAAATGAAGTCAGTGTATTTTGTGTTAATCTAAAATTGCCACTTACACATTCTCGCGATCCTTTGGCGAATTTAACCGTTATGTTTAGAGAAGTTTACAAAAGACAATTGATTTTTGCTTATTTTTCAACAAGTGATTTTTTGCTTCATTTCAACTCAGTTGTTAGCTAGTGAACACATGTCGAGACTGGTAATTACAATAAGTGTACTTTTATTTAAAACTTACAACTATTTAAAACTAACTTACTCTGACAATATCAATACCAATTTGGTGCCACCATTACCTGTAAAAACTCTACAACAGTTAAAAGAATTGGATCAACAAATACAAGAGAACAAGGATATTGTTCTCCATTGGGTATGTCTACTATCTATATCTATCTGCATCTTTCTATAGCTATGTATTTAGATCTTCTTACAGAAATATATCCTTGGTAAAGTGGGTAGCGATGGCACAAACTCGTTTGTGAGGAATTCAATAAAAAAAATTGAGCTGACGTAGAACAAATCTTACGCCCAGGATCCAGGAATTTAGTATTCTGATAATTATAACAAGTAAGTACATTTACTTTCATGCTCTTAAAGTTTTCTTATTTGTTTTTCTTTATTAAGACGTCTGTAATTCAAATTTCAAAGCTTTCGATGCAAGAATTAATAAAGTGCTGCAACAACATTTTTTTCATGCTGGTAACCGGCTCAGAAAGGGTTTCGGACCAAGAAGAATGACGGAACAAAGAAGGGGGACTTGGCTCCCAAATAATTTGTTTTTTATATTTTTTTTTTGTATATGAATCTGATTAATTTTTTAATTTATTAATTGAATTAATTTTATTTTATATATAAAGGTAAACTTATTAATTATAATATTACAATAAAAAAAATTAACAATGCGGAATAATCCTTTTTTTTTAAAAGGATCAATTAGGATCAATTAAAGATCGTCTAGGCATTAGTTTCAAGACTCTTCAGGGATTCTTTTTGGCGCATCGTAGACGACTCATGTGGGCGATTGTTTCAAGGATCGTTTGAAGCAGGAATAAAAGCGCCTTACACGATTGATTTCTGCTTATCGTACACGACCCATTTAGGCGATTGTTTCAAGGCTCGTTTGAAGTAGGAATAAAAGCGTCTTACATGATTCTTTTCTGCGCATCGCTGACGACTCAAATGGAAGAGTCGCCGGCTTGACACAGTTTCTTCAGTTGTACTGAACTTCCGCGATCGGAATAAGACATCGTCGACGATTTATTTAATCGCCTGGTCCGATCGCAGAAGAGTCGTCTACTATTGAAAATGCTAGCTGGGTTCGGACTGGTACGTGTGGCTAGGGGGTTACAAATTACAATTACTGCGTCCAAAATTTGTAAAAACTTCTTGCTATTGAAATCAGCTGTTTCACAGGGTGGCATGCCACAACGTCATTTTATAGAGTGTACAAAGTGGAACACTTTTGCACTGCCAGAGTGTAACAATTTTCACAAAAGAACGCAATACTCCATTAAGGTTTAGCCTACTTTTAAGAAAAGAACAAAATATCTTGACAGCCCTAGCTTAGTGCAGAATAAGTGTAACATTTTTTTGAGAAAAGAAAACGCTATTAATTGGTTTCACTTCTTTTTGTGCAGTGAAATAATTTTTTTTTGTCTTTTATTAAATTTTTTTTTTTTCATATTTCATTAGGGTGTAATTTCATAGTGTCGCAGAATGTATTCCCTCGGTTAAACACACACACAAGAAAAATGAAATTTCATATTCAAAATTAAAGTACTGTGTTTAAAAAACTCAATTACGTTCTCAAATTTTAAAAACCATCTTCGAATTATTTCTTCATTTCAATTAACCATGATTTTATAATATTTTCTTCATAACATCTACATTTGCCGATCCAACAATTAAGCGTACTACTGCACAATTTCACAATTCGTGCAGATGACGGAAGTGTACGTTTACCTTTTTGCAACTTCCGCTACATCCTCTATTTAAACAACAGATCTCGGCATTTCTTTGTTTTATATCATAATTTATTTAAGAGTGTTTGGCTTTCCGACGTATGCTCAAATTTCGATGCAGATCTATAAACAGATGAACACAAATATTCAAATTTAAAAAAAAAATTGCTTTTTATTTCTTGGTCCTTTTCGTATGTTTATATTGCAAAATCATACACAAACACAAGCACAATCACGCTGCGATGGCAAACGAGGTCTTCGTGGATATGTTTATAACTTGGTGTAAATATGCAATGCGAACACAATTTTTTTTTTTTTCTAGCTCCCTCATATACTATATAGATGTTAGCGCAGATCCTTTGTTCGCGCAATAGTGGCATGATGCCTAAAGATTTGGCTGTCAAGGAATTCCTTTGCTAAACAGCAGCAACAACAGCATAAGAAATAAATATGCAGATGTTTTTATTTCTTTTTGGGGAAACAACGAGCAAAAAATATATAATAAACAACCGGAAATGAAGTGACACGAGTGCGATTTCTTGCTTTGTTGCAAGGACTTTAATGTAGAATACTTGTTGTATTTTTTGTTTATTTTTGTACATTATTTGAGCTCTCGACTTGACTATGATGTGATGTGATTTGATTTGTTGATCTGCGATTGATTGTTTTGTAATTCTATATTTTTTTTTTTGTTTTCTGGACGAATTTAATTGTGGACTTGTGCCGCTGCCAACAGCTGGTGCGTTAATACTGCGTTGTATTAAGTTACCCTGTGGACACACGTGCAAGTAATTTCTTGCAAGTAGAGAATATATATTGTCTGCGAAAAAGTTCAAAACTAGCTGCACGTTGCTTCAGCGTCCACATGTGCAATTGCAATTGTAGTATTGGTTAACTCGGCTTTACTTGCTGCAAGTAAATGTCAAAAAGGTGAATAAAGTGATGTTTTTGTTGTGCTTTTTCCCGGTATATTCGAGCTGCTGATCTGAGACAAAGCAGCACAATATTCTATAAGAGTGTTATGCTGCTAGCGTATGCTGATGATATTGATATCATTGGCCATAACACACGCGAAGTCAGTGCAGCATTCTCCAATTTAGAAAAAGAGTCGAATCACATGGGTCTTGCAGTAAATGCAGATAAGACGAAATACCTGGTGTCAACAAACAAACAGTCCTAGCATATTGGCACCCACGTCACTGTTGACAACACCTCCTTCGAGGTTGTGAAGGACTTCGTCTACCTCGGTTCCAGCATTAACTCCACCAATGATATCAGTAGAGAGATAAAACGAAGGATAACTCTTGACAACAGGTGTTACTTTTGGGCTCAGTAAGCAATTGAGAAGCAGAACCCTCTCTCGACGAACAAAAGTCACGCTCTATAAGTCACTAATCATGCCCGTCCTGTTATATGCAGCACAAAACTGGACGTTGAGCAGCTCTGATCCAAAGATTTTGGGAGCGTTCGAGAGAAAGATCCTTTGTAAAATCTACGGATCAATCTGCGTCAATGGCGAGTACCGAATACGATGGAACGATGAGCTATACGCCGACATCGACATAGTAAAGCGCATAAAAATCGAGCGGCTTCGCTGGCTAGGTCATGTTGAGCGGATAGAAGACGACGCTCCAGCGAAGAAAATATTCGATTCGGTACCCAGCGGCGGACAACGCAGAAGAGGACGACCGCATCTCCGTTGGAGGGACCAAGTGGAGGACAACCTGACGAAACTTGGAGCTTACAATTGTCGCCAGCAAAACAGAAATGGCTGGCGCAATTTCTTACAACAGGCGGAAACCGACTTACGGTTGTAGGCGCCATCTAAGTAAGTAAGTTTTCCTGGGATATCCGCAATTTTATACAAGAAGTAACACTGGTAACATATTTTCCTCGTTTTCTAACATCTTCATTTCAAGCAATACTGCAATGGCAGGGAGAATCCTCGCATTTGACGACATTTTTAAATTAACTTGCTCTTGCACATGTATACGCTGAAGCAAATTGCAGATAATTTCGAACTTTTTCGAAGACAATATATATTCTCTACTTGCTAGTGCTTACTTGCACATGTGGACACAGGGTTAATTATGAAATTGGATCTTCAAATTCGAACAAAGAGATGACAATTAAGCCCCATACACAAGGTTACATTTTTTTAAAATAATTAAATTTTTAAAATGAAAAATTTTAACACTTACTAATATAAACATTGCTCTACAACTCCAACTAAAGAAACTTTTATTATTATTATTAATAGATATATTAACAAAAGAATTAAAATTTAACGTTAATTTTAAGCTATGGCTACTTTGGCCTTAAGCTGAACTTAAAACTTGGATAGCGTACTTTACTAGCAATAAGTATAATAAAAAACCTTAATTAAGATATATTTAATAAACACTCAAAGAATACGTCAAAAATTCCGGAGTTCTGAAAATTAATCCCGCAAAATAATATCAAAACCCGCATATTTGGCGGGAAATCCGCTGATCTGACAACAGTGGGTGAAGTTGAAGTTATATACGGGGGAAGATGCAGAATTTATGTGGTGCAGACAAAACATGAGCTCATGTGTATCAAACATGATACAATAATAAGGTAGGCTCACATTCAAATGGTTGCTGAAACGACAAGTTTTACGACAAAAAGCTGTGAGGGTTTTTCGTTAAAAAATTCGAAAAATATTCGAAAAAATAGGAAAAGCGTTATATCTCGAAGAAAATAGAAAATGTATTATGCGTTGAATGGTTGTCACTTAAAATAAAAAAAATGTTCCTTGTATCGGGTATTTCCTAACGTCAGATACGAAATCAGCAACCGCCCAATGTTCATTAATATAGGTTAAGTCACTTGAGAGAAAAGCACTCTTGTTCTGCCTTTGCTCGAACTGTCAAAGTAGCTGTTAGCTAAAAATTGTACAGATTCAGGTTTTTTTTTTCTTGATTTCCTTTTATCCATTCTGACAGTTCGACCGAGCTTCTCTCAAGTGACTTAACCTGTATTAATGAACCTTGCAACCGCCCTTATAAGTACTGTCTGTCCATGTAAAACATATTAGGTGTGTTTCCGTACTCACACTGTGTAACTTGTGGGACACTATTTTCTGTTTCCGTACTTTCTGTACTTAAAATGGGAGAAGAAGAACAAGCATAAAACCGGTCTCTCGAGCACACATAGTGCAAAGTGAGTGTTAGAACTCAAGACTCCGAGTAAAGTAAGAACAAGCATCAAGAAGAACAAGAAAACAAATTGACGATAATTTTAACTGCCGCAAGTTATGCTTGACATGTCTGCAATCAAAATCAGCTGTTTTGTGCTTGAAACTTACTAGAAGCTGTTTCCGTACTTTTGCAACTATTCTCACATTTCATTTTTACTCTCCCAGTTTGAACTTACACAAATCTTACACAGTGTGGAGTACGGAAACACCCCCGAAGCACTGTACCAGCAAGCATACAGGTTGCTATGCGCTGTACTCCGACTTCAGGTCCATCGCCCTGCTTGTTCACAACACAAATTGTGCCGGAGCACAAATAAGTTCTTACTGCACATGTGAACATGCTATTTTGCTTGGCCCTAGCTTCGAATGAAGTGTGCTGGTGCTATTGAAAAAGCAAACAAGAGGCAATTGTTGATTTCTTGTTATAATTCTTAATTTTTCGAAATTTAATTTTGATGGTTATAAAAATAAGTTGCCATTTATAAATGTCAAAGAATCAAAAATAAAATGTCAAAAACTGCTTAACGTCAAAATTAAACTGTCAGATATGTATATATGTCAAAATCAAAACGTCAAAAAATATTAAACATAAAAAATTAAAGAAAATACAATACTCAACTCACCACAGTTCTATGAACGGTCTAGTTGAGAATGTCATCATTGTGACACAATCTTACTAGTTGAAAAAAAACTAGTAGAGAATAGTTACATATATTAAAGTTCTATATATTAAATATATATATACATTATCTATATAAGCTTGAAATTCGTAAAAAATTCAAATTTTTATTCATCATTTTGAGGCATTTTGCAGCAATTTAAGCAGCAATATTACAGCACAACATACGAATTTTTGAAAAAATTTTATAAACCGCCACATAATAGCACATATCGGCCAACTCAAGGCGCATCTATTTTTTTTTTTTTTAATAACATAGTACTCGTATGTATATCAAAAATGGCAATTTTAACTTTATTGAAAACTCAAACGATTAAAAGTTTTTACATTCAATTCTTTAAGAGGAAAATAAAGTGTATCGAAGCAAGTGAACATTTTTCAACTTTTTTACAACGACTCAGTTCTTATGGAACTACCGAAATTTCGTCAAAACCTATTCTGATATGAACAGCAACAAAGCAAGTGACCACAATTTGAATGTCTGTCCAAATCAATGTTTTTTTTTTCTTTTTTTTTGTTCTTGCCTTGTCGCTAGCTGAAATTTCTAGTTTGTCTTTTATTTTTTTTACAAAAGCGTAGCCTATGATATGGTTCCATAGATTTTACGTACGTTCATTCGATAGCTTGTTCGTAGTTATGTTGACGTTGCTTGGGCGATGGTCAATTTGGCAGCCATTTATTTTGATTGTTGTGCATGTTGCAATTTGGATTTCAATGTATTTATTTTAGTTATTTTTGCTGCCCTCTGGTTCCTGTTGTTCCGACCAAAAGTCCTTGCTTAGCATGTTTTTGCAGTATTATTTTAGTTATTCTCTTCCTCTTCCTCTGTATCTCTCTTTCTCTCTCTCTCTTGTTCAGTATTTTTTGAAAAAAAGGTAACTTTGCTGATAACGAGGTCCTTGTTGCCTTCATCGTGTCACATTTTGTACAAAGATTTCAATTGCATTTGGCAACGTTTAGTTGGTGGTTCCTTCTAGCAGTTAATCCACATCGTTGAACGTTTTGTGTTCTCGATACTCGTTTATTTCTATTGGATTAATTCTCTTCTTTTGTACTTTTTCGTAACCGCTACTAACACGTTTTCTTGGTATCCATTTTCCTTTGCAGCAAGGATGTTTTACATGTTTTGTTTGTCAGTTTTCAGTCGTTTTTTTTTTTTGGTTTGTGGTCATGCTGTATGGTGTCACACGGGAAATTCGCATGCATTAAAAATTTCGCTGTGTCATCACTAGCAAAAACCACGTGTTCAGCTACTGCTTCAATGTTAGATAATAATCTTATTAAGGGGAGGAAACCCGTGTTTCCTGCGTATAAATGGACCTTTCTTACGAAATGAATTTAATTCTTTTTCTTTTGCCAAAATTGATGGTGTAGCAGTTTTTTAGTTGCATGTAAAAATGAATTTAAAATAAATTAATTAGTTCCAGAAACTTCTTCAGTAAAAATGTATTCATCCCCTTAATAAAGTCCCCAAAATTAATATATATTTTACCAACAACCCTTAAAACTCCTAGAAGCAAAAATTTAATTCAAACTTAGAATTTTTAAAATAACGGACTTAAGACGGTGCCCGGACATAACCCCCAAGGACATAATCATGTGCAGCTATTTCAATAGCAAATATTTCTGCCTGAAAAACACTACAGCAATCAAAGAGTTTGTAAAACTCTTTGGTCTGCAGCGTTTCACAGTATACACCCGGTCCAGTCCCGTTTTTCATTTTGGAACCATTCGTATATAATTGAAGATTGCCGTAGGATTCTAAAGCCGTTTCTTCCCATTCTTGTCTGCTGGGGATGGATGTGGTGTATTCTGTACTGAATCTCATACTGGGTATGATATAGTCGGTTGCTCTTTATGATTCCTCGTTTCCAAAGAGATTTAGAATAGATGCATGTGCGAATGTGTTGTTCTTCCAGGCCTGTGATTCGGTGAGGCAAATTGCGCTCTTGGTCGCCGAACACTTACGGAACTCTGCTATGGGGAGTAGATTTAGCATCATTTCCAGAACCCATCATACAAGAGAGCCGTAGGTAAGAGAGGGTCCCACGATCGCTGTATACATCCAGTGGATTATGTGCGGTCGCATCCCCGTTTCCTGCCAAAGATTCTCTGACATGCGTATAGAGCGCACAGTGCTTTTTTCCTTCTTTCTTATGTGTTGCGTTTCCAGCTCAGCTTGTAATAAAGGATAACTTCAAGGTATTTGGCTTAAGTATATGGGTTTCCCAGCGTATCGTTTTTGTTGTTGAGTGTATCGGTTTCCCAGCTTTAGGAATGAAAACAATTCGCATTCCTCTACAAATCCTGTCCTAAGGCAACCGGTGAAGATTGCTTTAATCCAGGACATGATGCTGGCAAGGGCATGTGGCATCATCACCGGTAGGATAACATCTGGCCCTGCAGATTTGTAGCGCTTGACCGAATTAACCATTCTACAGTTGACCTTGTAATAATGTTGGGAAATTCTTGTAAGGGTTCTGGTATTATCATTTCCAAGTTGCTGTTAGCTTCGTTTCTATCCGGTTCTTTACAACCTGGAAAATGAGTTTGCATGAGTAGCGAAAGCGTTTCTTGGCTGAGTTCTGTCCGGAACTCTTAAGGTATCTCGGGACCGAAGAGTCTTTGGATAGCGTCTTTCGAAGTCTGGTGACTTTAGTGGTATCATCAATGGACTTGCTGAATTTTGTCCAAAATGTTTGCTTAGCTATTCATACTTCTCTAGTGTAAACATTTAACATGGATCTATAGATATAGCAGTCTTGCTCTAATTTGCTTGAAATGGCCTTCCGGTGAAGTTTTCTAACCTCTGATTGCATTTTTTTGAGGGCGCTGGTCCGCTAACTCGCATTTGTAGGATTGCGACTTCGAGACTTTGGGCAAAACTTCTTGAAGCCTGTTTCATTTTTCCCGGTTTAAACTCGACTGCATTGTCAATGGATGCATCGCTTGGGAGGTATTCTCTGTCTAGGTCTTCAATATTTCTGCTTATCCAGACTGAATACCTTTCCCAGCTAGTTTGTAATGGGTTCCTAAATTGTTTCCTTAAGTGGGGGCCTTAGTCAATAGTAAACAGAATCCTAAAGTGGTCGAAAACGACTCCTTTTGTGACACCTGCCAGTTATCGACTATAACCTGTTCTGAGTTACTAGCTAAAGTAATGTCAATTATCTCTTCCCTGACTCTATTCTGAAAGGTTGGCCTATAGCCCCTGTTGCATAGAACAAGGTATGTGGTAAGGATAAATTCGAAAATATTCTAACCCCTTTTGTTGATGTCTTTACTGCCCTATTATGTGAAAACAGTATTCAATAAAAATTCCATATTTCTCTTAATTGTACTGATTCGGCTACCAGTAGTTGGTGTACGTTCATTTGTCATCTACTGGTGGAGACGAGACCTATCCAATCTCCTGAATATTAAGGGATATACCAGTCCAGCCGCCTGGCGCACAAAGCACTACTCCCGCCAGTAAATCTATACCTGTGCAAGCGACTTTACACAAACCACAACCAGCACGAGACTCCTCGAAGGTCCCCCATGATAGCAATGGTCCCGCCAGATGAGACTCTTCAATATTACCTACAATAAGACCAAAAGAGCAAAAATTAATATTTATAACTGCCCGTGTACAATTTATACCCTAAATCTTGCATGCTGACATTCGCCTAATTATCGGGTTAGGATAATTATCCACCACCAAACTCTATTATGACTCCATTATATCACCAAACTTTATTATGAGAAATTTGCATCAAGATTATATGTCTCTTAAGCTACAACATAAAACCCTTTAATTTCGTCTCTTTGTTGGAGATAGATCAGTTATTTTCACCTGAGCGAGTTTGACTATCCCCGTGCTAACAAGTTCAACTGGACAATTGCTACTTCAATCACAGGCACGTGTAGAAGTAATATACCCCTTTCCATATCTACTCCAAAGAAGGCCGCCAATGACGGGCTCCAAAATAGGCCCTCTATTATAAGACAAGACTAGTGCATGTTTGCAAAGCATGTTTCGCCTTTGGCATAAATGCATCTTAACCCTCTTTATCCTGTCTTTGGACAGGCAGGCTCACTTCAATGATGCTAACCTGGTGGAGTTTGAGTGTTTGTAAACGACGAACGAACGATCGAAAATGGCAATTTCAGCGCTTGAATGGACTTTGACCGAGCTTCTTATGATCAATTGTGTTGTGTGTGTTGTAAAATGTTTCAACCGAATGATCGAGAACTGGACCTACCAGCTTTATGCCGACTCTGAACGGCTTATGTTCTCAAGAAGCTTTTCATGGCACTTTTTTTACTCTCTGAGGTTTGCCATTGTCTGCAGAGAGGTGACGGCCGAACAGAACAATTCATTCAATTGAAAAAACTTTCAGTGTCAGATGGCGGATTCGAACCTGGGTTCTCTGGGGTGCTTGCATCGTTTATAAAAACAAAAAAAATTCAAACAACTGGCTTTTACATCTAGCTCCCATGGTATTATGAGACAAGGTGATGCATGGCTGAGAGTCGACTACCATAACTTTTAAAAAAACGCAATTTTGGCAATTTTTTGACAATTATGGTAGCTGAGAAAGAAAGCATGAACAGCCAAGATGATACCTTCTTTTCTTCTACCGCACTAGCTCTATTTTACCCTAATATAAGCTTACCTTGTAACCAGAAACACATATTCTGGTATCTTTTTACCCTTTCTTATGCTCTAACCCAATATCACCGATGATAATGCTAGCACATTTTATTCAACTCTACTATTCATACATACCTACATTCATACATACCCAGCTCGGGAATCTCATGAATGAAATGTTTTTTAATTAATGAGTGAAAAATGATTGTAATTGTAAATAGCTAAATGCAACAGAGACACAACCTGAACGATCCTTGGCAGCGCAAAATATTTTTCCAATACTGAAATAACTCTTCCAATTATGGACTGTCATTGATTTAAGACGACTCATAGCCGTGCATCACTATCCGCAGCAGTTGCAATTGCTGCATAAATTTTGTATGAAAAAACAAATCGAATCATCTGCCAAACGTCATTCAAGAACAGTAGCCACAGCAGTAGCCAAGATTTTGAAATTGAAGACGGCTTCCTGGCTGACTCGCTGATCGACTGGTGTCCCAAGAGCCACAAGCGATGCATTTTGCACCTTGATCGTGGCGTTACTCTATCAAACAGCGTGTCTTGACCAGCTAGCAGCGAGTATCGCTTCAGTCAACCATCATAAAGCTACTCGTCGTTACGATCCGATCTAATCTGATCTGGTTCTCTTATCAATGCGCAGCATCTGAAGTTTGCTTGTTCTGTTATTTTGTTTTTTTTTTTTTTTGTATTTATGATGTTGGAAAGATGCTTGCGGTAATGATGTGTTGATGATGAGGATCATCTTTACCACCAACAACAACAACAACAACTACAACAACAACAACGACCAGTATACACCGCATATCATTCGTATCGCGTGCTAAACTGCGGCTGCTTACATTTGCGCATGCGCCACTATTTAAACAACATGCTACTGAGTATGCGCTTGAGTAAAAAATATTTAGTAATGTTTATTCAATAAAAACCTGCTATAATGCGTGCCACATCAGAAGAAAAACGCTGTGGCGTTGGGGGATGCTGAATAGTGGCTTTAACGTTTGCGCATTCTTCATTCAGAACAACTCTAAAGAATTTATTGGTACGTGCTTGGCACAAGCTGTACGATTTGCTTGACGATTTCAAAATTTCAAAACAGAGCTGCCAACTTTGAATTTGCTTTGAATGTTTTATGTTGAACAGCTATAAACAAATGACATTAAGTGTACGTTTTAGAATGGAAATCTTTCCATAAAACCAATATATAAATCTACACAGTAGTTCCGTTCTTAACGAAATCGTAAGAAAATCATACGTGATTTTTCCGATTCATGGATGAAACATGCTGATTCGGCCATACATTTCATTGACGAAAATCTCATATAAATGTTCCAAATTCGTGCAAGAACGGAATAGAGAAACAGAGATTTTTCGTGCCCGAATACAACACCGAATCGTTGGGAAAGTTTCTTTAACAAACAAAAGACAGAAATGTGAAAAAAATATTTTTTCTCTTTTCTTTTTTTATTTATTCTTTGATTTCATATTATTTTGTTGTACATGTTTTCTCTTTGGATCACATTATCTGAATCTGTAATCTTTGATATATCAGTCATTCAGGCCATTATTATAATACGTTTACAAAATGATATATATTTTAACTTTTGACGAAAAAATTAACACGAAATATAAGCAAAAATTTAGCTTTCTAGAGAAGTCATGAATGAACACAAGACAGAAAGTTGAAGAATTTTCGAGAAATTTTTTAATGAACGAAAATAAGACAGAAAGTTGAAGAATTTTCAACAAATTTTTAATGAACGAAAACAAAACAGACACATTAAAGAATTTTCGACAAGAAATAAAAGAATGAAGAGTATAGCGTGTTCTACTGTTTTCGTTGTTGCTTTGTTCTTTTTGCTGAGGCCAGACGATGATCGTTTGTAAGTAATCACATTTTGATTGCTGGTCGGTCAGACGGCAGCGAATTGATTGGCGTTCAATTTTTGACATATCATAAATTTCATTTCTTTTTCTTCTCCCTTTTAATTTCGTACTATAAAAAAATTGCTCTTACATGACCAGTTCTGCTTGGAAGTTATTAGTGAGCTCCTCAAGCATTATGTAATCAATACGGTAGTAGTTGACGTGTTCTCATCTGGAAAATCAGAAAAAATAGGCTGCCTTATTCTGACATTTTCATAGAATCATATATCAAACCATGTATGAAACTTGTCAAAATAAGGCAGCATGTCAAAAAACATATTAAACAGAACTATGGTAGTGGTGACAGTTGGTTTCACAAAATTGCTATCATATGTTGTTATTTGCCTGTACATTTTACATTTTATTCTTTTTTTTAAATTTTTCGTTTTCTACTTTGTACCATTTTTGACAACCTCTTAGTGCCAAAAGAACTGTCACTACCTCCTTGTTAGATGGGTCATGCAATTATATTCACACAAACGGCGACCAAAGCTTGTCATTTCGTTGTATATATAACTTACTTAATTTTACTTTTTTTATTTTCTGCTTTGTAATATTTTTAACATTTTATGATCGCCAAAAGACCGTCACTACCACATTGTTAGTTCCATCATGCAATAATATTCACACAATCGGCGACCACAGGTTGTCATTTGCTTGTATATTCAACCTTTTATTTTCGACTTTGTACGATTTTTGACAATCTATTAAAAATGTAAGCAAAAATAAGAAGTTAGATAAACAAGCAAATGACAATCTATGGTCGTCGCTTGTGTGAATATAGCAAAGAACTCTTATTTTTATACAACTCTTTTTTTATTATGTTGTAGTATTAAAGTACTACTTTTTCTCAAAAAATACTTTTGACCTACTAAAAGCCAGCATATTCCTTATTTTGCCACCTAGAAACACCGTCCTGAACGATGATTGCTGTCATGTGTAGCGTTCAAAAATTAACAAATTTGGATTGCTCTACAATGTGTTCATCCGCTCTTGCTCTCACGGATTTTTGACAGTTTAGCATTGAAAGCAACAACAAAACATTTCGATCGCCGTTCAAATAATCATCGTCTGACCTCAGCCTAAAAGAATATTCTGCAAGTTTGTTATTGACGAATAGAAGACAGAGGCGTAATGTAAAAAGAACATTTTCAAAAAATAAATTTCGACAAAAAATCAAATCGGGAATCCCTTGTTTTTTAATAACTAAAAAAGTTAAATCATTTTTTTCCAAAACTGAAACCATTTTTGCCAAAAAGTTTTAAGCCATTTGAAAGACAGTTTAAAATGCAATTTTTAATTTAAATTGTTTTTACAACACGTTACTTTTATGTTACTTTTTGACAAAACATTCAATATTTTCATCGAAAAACATACACATATGGTCATTGAAATAGATACGATGACTTAGGACAACAGTTTCCTTGTAGCATTTCCCAATTTTACAATAATTTTGCTTAATATTAACTTTTTCAATTGGCAACGCTGTCTACATATGTCAATAAAAATAACCGTTAGGTTTGTGTAGTACAAAAATTACGCAGTGTCATTATTGCTCATAACGAAGATTTTTGGTGGTCAATAAAATAGGTACGCTGTTAATATATTTTATTTACAGGTCGTTGTTACGGAAAAAAAAGGTTGCAAGGTAAGTTTAAGAGAAATAAAATTCTTATAGGTTTGAAATGAATATGAATTTGAACTTTAGATGGGTCGTGCGAAGCATTGTACACCGAAAGAAACAAGATTTATTTAAAATCTTCGCAAGAAGAATAAGTCGTACGCAGACATTGCTAACATATATTATTAGAAAGATCGAAAAACTTTGTGGCAAATGCTCTTAAGCCCAAAAAAAAAAAAATGAAAAACGTGGTGGTGTTAGAAAAACAACTCCTGATACAGACACTTACATTGCACTCTTGGCCAAACAAGACCCAAACAAAATCTTCCAAAGCCATTGCTGCTGAAATTAACAACATAATTGCAGCTAGAATCGTACGACGACGATTATGTGATATGAATTTGCCAGGCCGAGTTGCTCGCAGTGTGCCATTGTTAAGAAAACAAAATATAGAAAAAAGGAAAACTTTTGCATATGCGCATAGAACATGGTGTGGTTCCGATGGTATCAAAAAATGGCGTAACGTACTCTGGAGTAACGAAACCAAGATTAATTTATTTCGGAATGACTCTGGATGAAATGTTAGGCGACCTATAAGGCAAGAATTTAATCCGCGATATACCATACAGACGATAAAGCATGGTGGCGGAAATATCATAGTCTGGGGCTGTTTCTCGTGGAATGGTGTAGGTCCGAATCACCTCATCAGCAATACCATGACGAAAGAAATTTTTAGGGACTTAGCAGGATAATGATCCAAAACATGCGTCGTAGTTGGTAGGTGATTGGCTTCGGCACAATAACGTTAACGTTATGGAATGGCCAAGCCAATCGCCTGACCTATCAATCCAATAGAAACCTTTTGGGGCATCTAAAAAAACGAATCGGAAAAGCAAAATATTATAATAGGGCGGCATTATGTCAAAAAGTACAAAATATATGGTATGATACACCAGTAGAGACTTGCCGTAAAATTATCGAGTCTATGCCTAGAAGAATAGAAAAAGTTGTTCAATATAGGGGTGGACATAGTAGATATTAAATTAATATTACATATTTTTCACTTTTCTTGTGTGTTAATTTACCTCTTTCCTTTATAAATAGTATTCATATATTTTTTTGTACCTATTTTAATGACCAGGTGAATTTTATACAGTCTTCTTTAATTTCGTGTTTAATGTTCATAATTGATTTTGAATTAATATTTTTGTTTGCTTAAATATTTTAATAAATATTAAACAAATGCAATTGCGTTTTGGAAAACAGAATTTAAAAAAAAAATTTTTTTTTTTTTTTAAATGTCCGTACCTGTTTCAATGATCATATGTGTATCTTTAAATTTCGGATGATTTTTTTCTCTTTCCTGCGTACAAACAAGTAAGAAACACACAGTTTGTATGAAAGCCCTGTTAAATAGAAACTTTTCGGATCAAATATCTACACATATGAAAAGTTCGAGAAAAAACAAAATTATAGATACCCATAATGTGTTCTTCATCTAGAGTAAAAATATTATTTTTAAGAAAATAAGTGCATTTTTTAATACTAAAAATATTTTAAATTTTAATTTAAAACTTAAAAATTAAAAAAAAAACTAAAAAAGTAACTTTCAAAATTAGCTTAAATTAGAGATAGGTGAAGCTGAAATAATTGCGAATATATGCTGCTCATGGCATCGACTAAATACTGTTAAAAATCTCCACAATAAAATAACAATAAAATGGCTTTCTAAAAAATAAGAGGAATAAATCATGTTTGTGTTTTTTTAATACCTTTCATTTGATACTAAATATGTGTATGTTTCAATCGAAAATAATGTAGATATGACGAAAAATCCAAATTTCCGCTGGTCTTGAAACGCCATTTTGAAACCCGAAATCATCGATTGAGCACGTATAAAAAAATACGTCAACCTTAGATTTCTCTCCTATATCACATATCCGAAAATCATTCAAATCGGCGAGTGACACCTGGGGACCTTTCCTTGTTTGTAGCGATACTATCAACATCAGCTTTGTCGAGTGAGAGTTGTTGTTTATTGCGTTTGCATGCATTTGTTGTTGTTTAAGCGGGTTTCTGTTTGTACATGTTTTTGTTTTTGCTTTAAATGTAAATGCAAAGTGTTCATAGACGAAAAAATCGCAACTGACGCTTTTGTAAAGTTTTCATTTCACTCCCGCTAATATCTTCGCTAAAGAAGCTTTCGCTTCTATAAATAAATAAATAAAATTTTACTTCAAATTGGTTGAAATTTGTCGTATGTGCTTATTAACAAATAGATTGAATATTAAAAAGGAAAAAAATTCGAGTTTTTTAATAATTCTTGGATGTATGTCATACAAAATGTATTGTTTTGAACATGAAAAAGTTGTAAATGTAGCATAAGACAATATTTCATAAAACAAAATCGTCTATAGATATATACTGTTTCATAATAGAACCTTTGAAGTTAAATATTTGAAAACATAAAGTTTTTATATTAACCATGGTACAATGAAAATAAGGTAGCATAGCGGCTGATTGTACCTTCTTTCTCAGCTACCATTATTGTCAAAATCTATACAAATAATTTTCTGTCACTTGGCAAACTAAGTCTCCGTAGTGTTTGTTTCATCACAAATGTGTTAAAAAAAAATAGCTTAAAACAAATGTCATCAAAGTAATAATATAATAGCTGCATTCCCGTGATTATTTATCTAGAGCGTGGCTCTATTTTATTCGCAATGCAAAAACAAAAATTGGAACCAGCTCTTTTCCAGGCTCAATTTCTGATCTTAATAAAAAGCTGCCAAGTTTAAAGCACTTTTTTTCGTCTCAGTGCTCGCATTCGTATTTTGGCACTTTATCGCTAGTGATGCCAAATTGTAATAAAGTTGAACTAAAACTGTTCCACTGAGATTTGATCTGGCCCATGGCAGAATTATAAGGTAGGGCCGACGCGAAGATTAATGAAGTAGAAAGCAGAATAAAGCGGGCTAAAAGTCAAAATCAGCTGTTTATCTCGAGTTTCTTTATGTTCATGTTTCGCAGTTGATTTTAGGTTAAAATTTTTACAGTTTTTTGCCAATTTAAGACTTCTTTCACATTTTATAGTTGTTTTTACACTGTTTTAATAATATTTTCACTCAAAATATTACAAATTTAACACACGCGACCGCACTGTTTGCAACTTGGAAACATAAAATCTTTTCTTCATTTGCAATTCCTAGGAAATTCGTCGTTTTGACAACTAACTAATCTTTTCACTATTCACTGTTCGTCGACGCTTGAAAACACTGAGCCAACCGGCCCTACCTTATAATTCTGCCATGATCTTACCCAGTGCCACGGGAATGCAGCAAAAGTTATCAATTTATACATATGTCAATATTTAAAAAAAAATCTCAAATTTTATATGAAAAAATACAAATTGAATAGCATAACATTGTGTTCAATTTTAAAACATGCCAATTTTTTTCAGTGTTAGTAAGTTAGTATTAAGTTTCAACTTAATAGTGAAACTTAAAAATTTACTTTTAATTTGCAAATTAATGGCTTTAACAGTGTGCTAGCAAAACTATTATCAAATCACACAATTCTTATTAAATAAGTATTTTGTACTTGTTGGTAACTCTCTAAGCAAGATTAATAATACAAAATGCTGCGATTAAGTGGCAAGTGGCGGCACAAGCTGCTTATTATTGATGAGCTGATCGCGCGATCAAGCGATTGACTGAGCGCACCAACTCTCGACAGCAATTCATAGCGGTTCGAAGTGACCCAATCCTAGCAGCAGCAAAAACTGAAAACGTTTTCTTTACTGCTGTCATTATGGGCACTTGGAAAAAGTCTAAAATACTTGCATTTAAAATGTCCTTAAATTAATGCCGCAGTCAGCGCTGAACGCTGAGCATGCGTACGCGCCAAACGGCCACCTGAAGACAGACAAGACATGCTTTCAGGGTATAACGAGTAGATGAAGCTTAATAATTTTTGAATTAATTATGCGTTGATGTGCTTGCAACATTATCTTGTCTGTTGTCAGTAATGCAGCCAAGCCGTTCTTCATATGCTGCTGTTGCCAACAAAGTTTCCGCAAAACGCGTTTTTTTTTTGTTTTTGCTGCTACACGCGGCTTGCCGGTTTATTAACAGCATTTTTATGGGTTTTTGCGCCACTTTAGTTCAGTGCTTGCCGATGACGACTTTGCGACTCCCTCAAAAAATTCCAGCACTTTGTTCCAAACGTTTGCAAGCATTGCGTGCTTGCTGTGATTCTCTGTGGCATCGCAACATTGAAAACAGCTGGCCAAATCGTTGAACATCTTGACGGCTTACGGTCGGTTTGGATTTTTCTTCCTGCTGGCGATCACTGCAGCCGTATTTCATATCGTGCGGCAGATTTCTACAATTATGCGGCATCGAACGCAAGCGATCGATCGATCATCGTTGCAGATGAAGAATGTGTCTGTACGCGCTGTTGTCGGCCGGAGGACGACGTGTTGTCGTATATGGTTTTGTCACGTGCGATCTTTTGTTGCAAATTCAGTAATCATGCAATCGATTGTGCATTCGTTGCATGCGTAATGCAGGCAGCTAGCGGCAAGTTGCTGCTTGTTGGACTGAACTGGTACTGACTGACTGACTGACGTTGCTGGTCAAGCAAACATGTTGATACTTTGATGAGTTCTGATGCGATCAGAATGATTGTGTTTGTTGTTTGTTGTTTGTTGTTGTTGTTGCATTTAACAGTAGCGGCGCCTTGGAGCGATAGATAAATCAAGGAGCAAATAAATCAAGAGTCGTGTATGAAAACGGATCGATCCTTTGATGTGCAAACATTTTTCAAAAATTTTAAAATTACAAATCTTCAAGCTTCAGGACATGAAAGGAACAATGTTAATGAATTTGATAAATGGATATTACGTGAAGAAAATTCTTAGCCGGAATACATTCAAGACTTTTATGAGTGAACAAAATTCGTAAGATAAGGTTCTAAAATATATTTTAAAATTATTTTTAGCTAACTTATTTCATTTCATATAAAAGTGACATTTCTGCTATGAAAGCCCTGAAAAATTAGCCTTTCGCATTTACTATATTAACCCTAGAAAGATAACCCTATTTGAAGAGAGAGTAAAAAACATGTAAAAAGCATACGTCGTTATGACGTAGGGTATCTTGATACCACTGTACCACTGTATAACCATTAACATTGTTATTGTTTTTATCATTGTCATTGTCACTGACGTTAACATTAATTGTTATTGTTATTGTTATTGTTATTGTTATTGTTATTGTTATTGTTATTGTTATTGTTATTGTTATTGTTATTGTTATTGTTATTGTTATTGTTATTGTTATTGTTATTGTTATTGTTATTGTTATTGTTATTGTTATTGTTATTGTTATTGTTATTGTTATTGTTATTGTTATTGTTATTGTTATTGTTATTGTTATTGTTATTGTTATTGTTATTGTTATTGTTATTGTTATTGTTATTGTTATTGTTATTGTTATTGTTATTGTTATTGTTATTGTTATTGTTATTGTTATTGTTATTGTTATTGTTATTGTTATTGTTATTGTTATTGTTATTGTTATTGTTATTGTTATTGTTATTGTTATTGTTATTGTTATTGTTATTGTTATTGTTATTGTTATTGTTATTGTTATTGTTATTGTTATTGTTATTGTTATTGTTATTGTTATTGTTATTGTTATTGTTATTGTTATTGTTATTGTTATTGTTATTGTTATTGTTATTGTTATTGTTATTGTTATTGTTATTGTTATTGTTATTGTTATTGTTATTGTTATTGTTATTGTTATTGTTATTGTTATTGTTATTGTTATTGTTATTGTTATTGTTATTGTTATTGTTATTGTTATTGTTATTGTTATTGTTATTGTTATTGTTATTGTTATTGTTATTGTTATTGTTATTGTTATTGTTATTGTTATTGTTATTGTTATTGTTATTGTTATTGTTATTGTTATTGTTATTGTTATTGTTATTGTTATTGTTATTGTTATTGTTATTGTTATTGTTATTGTTATTGTTATTGTTATTGTTATTGTTATTGTTATTGTTATTGTTATTGTTATTGTTATTGTTATTGTTATTGTTATTGTTATTGTTATTGTTATTGTTATTGTTATTGTTATTGTTATTGTTATTGTTATTGTTATTGTTATTGTTATTGTTATTGTTATTGTTATTGTTATTGTTATTGTTATTGTTATTGTTATTGTTATTGTTATTGTTATTGTTATTGTTATTGTTATTGTTATTGTTATTGTTATTGTTATTGTTATTGTTATTGTTATTGTTATTGTTATTGTTATTGTTATTGTTATTGTTATTGTTATTGTTATTGTTATTGTTATTGTTATTGTTATTGTTATTGTTATTGTTATTGTTATTGTTATTGTTATTGTTATTGTTACTGTTATTGTTATTGTTATTGTTATTGTTATTGTTATTGTTATTGTTATTGTTATTGTTATTGTTATTGTTATTGTTATTGTTATTGTTATTGTTATTGTTATTGTTATTGTTATTGTTATTGTTATTGTTATTGTTATTGTTATTGTTATTGTTATTGTTATTGTTATTGTTATTGTTATTGTTATTGTTATTGTTATTGTTATTGTTATTGTTATTGTTATTGTAACTAACTTTAACATTAATATTGTTATTTGTACTGTCATTGCAAAAGTCATTGTCATTGTAATTGTCATTGTCATTGCCACTGCATTGCAACATTGACATTATCATCATCATTGTTTTTTCATATTCATTTCCATTTATTTCATTTTCATTTTAATATTTTTTTCTTCATTTTCACTGTCGTTATCATTACTAATGTCATTGTCATTGCATGGTAATTGTCGTTGTCATTGCATTGTCTATCATTACCATAATGACTATCATTACCACTGTCACTGCCATTGTAATTGTCATTTTCACTGTTATTGTGATTGTCACTGTCACTTTCACTGTTACTGTCACTGTCATTGTCATTGTCACTGTCATTGTCATTGCCACTGACATTAGCATTGGCATTATTACTATCATAATCATTTTAATTTTTTTGTCATTTTCGTTTTCATTTTCACATCCATTTCCACTTTCACTTTCATTTTCACTTTCACTTTCACTTTCATTGTCATTGTGATTGTGATTGTCATTGTCATTGTCATTGTCATTGCCATTGTCATTGGTATAGGCATTGCTATTGTAACTGTCATTGCCATTGTAATTAATATTGTCATTGGCATTGTCACTGTCATTGTCATTGTCATTGCATTGCCGTTGTAATTGCCATTGCCATTGTCACTGCCCCTACATAAATGTCATAATATTAAAAATTTTCCTTTTGAATTAAAATTCTCAAAAGATAGATTGAAAAATAAAATTAAGTAAAACAATGCATTTTAAAAATTTTTTGATACATGAAAAAAAAAATAAAAATAAAAAAAATTAGTTATTAGATATTTTAAAGTAACACTACAAATACAAATTAAATAATTATATAAATTTAACTTTTAAGAATAATTGTCATACTTATTGACAATTTTGCAACTTAATTTTCTATCCCTAACTAGGGCATAAGTGAAAAATCACCTTTGTATCCAGTTTCAAACAAAAATATTGTTTTTGACATTTTTGACAATAATACGTAAAATGTTAATTTTAACTTATTAAAATATTATTCATTTTAAATGTTCATTCATTTTAAAGGTTCCTACTAGTTCATAAATTTTTTAACAGGAAGGATTGCAAATTAGTTTTAAGGGATTAGAATTGAGAAATATAGCGTTTCCTTGCGTTGAGAAGATGGGGCATTTGGAGAGATAGTGGGTTAGTATTTAACTGGAAGGTTGAATAATGTAGTTGCAGATGGGATCGACGTTTAACCCCATTAAATAACCATGGGAAGGTTAAGAATGTCCTAGACGTAGAATTTTTATTATGTCAAGTTTATTGATTCTAGTTTTTGGTTCAGAAAATTTTGGTTGGAGAATTTATCTGGATTATGCTCTTTGTACCAATTAGAGGTATAGTTCAATATTGATTTGTTTTTAGTGGATAAGTAGGTTTTTACAAAGTGTTTTATATCATTAAAGTTTAAGTTTAGTGTTGTTGCTAGTAGAGCTGATAGGGCGTATTTAGTGGCGGAATCAGCAAATTCGTTGCATTTTTGGGTTGACTTGGGGTGGGGGGCGGGGGGGTTGATTTGGGGTTGATGAAGCTTAAAGCAGTTTTTCTGCTGTAAACACTTATCTTTTGAGGTGTGAAAATGCCTCGTTGTACCCAAACATACGCAATTATGTTGACGCCTCTGTGTAGCGTCAGCACCAGGCGGTAATGCCACTTTGTAATATAGCCTAATATGGATTTGTCATAAACTCGCACTTGCCGCATACACCGATGTGTGCCGAGTGAGGGCGCCTTGTGTTGACCATATTTATGCTTTTCATCTTGGCAATATATGAAATTGGCCAGCGTGTGCTCAACGAACGACACAGATCGACCATATGTCCACGCCATGGATCTCGCCAACAAATGCACAACGAAATTTCTATAGCATGGCTGCGCATGCGCAGGCTTCTGTGTGTGATTATGCGCATAAACATTAATTACACATTTAATAATTGCAAAGAAAAAAAATTATACATTTTTTCTTGACATTTTTTATTCCATTCTAATTTAAAATAAATTCTTAAAACAAATACGAGCGTTCTTTGCGTTCCTTTTATATTCAAGTAGAAAATAGCTATGTTTTTATATCTTTAAAAGTGCTAAATTTCAAGATTTTTTTTTTTTATTCTTGAACATCATCCATATTGGCAACACCACTCAATGACAGACATTTTGTGTTTTTGCTCATTTCAACTTGTTTAATCCTTAACTAGTTTTTTGTGTGCACAAAATTCCAACGTTAAAATAACAACTTTGCAGTAATTGAATTTTGCAAGACTGACAAGAAACACAACAACGACAACAGTCGATTTCTCAAAGGATAAAGAAATGTAAACGTACAAATTGTTTTTTTCTTTTTCTATCAGTTTTTTTTTTTTTTTTTTTTGTTAGAGCTTAAAATAGTCCTTGGCTTGTGGGTTCAGACAGTTGCATTGTTTCTGCCGAAATCCTTTGCCACTATTCTAAATTCGACATATTTCAAGATATATTCATCCATGCACAATATTGCATTAAAATGTAGAAAAACACTACACATCTAAATGTGGCAAGTTTTTGGCATGTTCAAGAACAAGGATGGCTTTTATTGGATGGTGTGTTTTTGATGAATCTAAAATACACTTCATATGCGAGTAATTCTGGTTTTGTATCGAATTGTTGGAACTTAAGCTGCAAAAGGGGGCAACACTTGACTTCATTTAAGCGAAAGTAACAACATAAAGTTGTAAAATTGAAGTAGCAGAAGTTTCTCTTTTCAACTGTTTTCAAGTAGTGGACATTTTTTTTATGATCCTTAAAAACTCCAAATAATTTAATACTGTATAGTTTAATTTCGTTGTGTTGTTGTGTCCCTGAAAAATTCCTTAAGGTAAGTTAATTATACTTAAAATTTTTGGTACAAAAATTATACTTTGCTTATTAAAGTGACCTTACTTGTATGGGGAAAATTTCTACGCGAATTTGAACAGGAGGGGTAGGTTAAGAAGTTGCAGTTGATAAAAAAAAAAATAGGTGCTTAGAATTTCAGTCCAAAAATTTAAGTTCAGATATGCGCACCTGGTTTAATTTATATATTATTCGAGATATAAAACATATTTTTGACTTCACTTCATTTTAAAACAGTTTAATGAATTTTTTTTTTTTAATTGAAATATTTTCTAAAGAATAAAAAACTGAAAAAGCAACAACAAACAACACAGACCCCTCTACATGCACTTTGGTAGAACGCGTGCTCAGGTGTGTTGTTTTGTTATGCTTCCGAATTCCATCAGCGCCAGGTGGAAATGCTGGTTGTGCTCAGGTAACCAACATAATTGCAGCGCATAAACAGAGAATCATGGTTCATGTTAATGAACCATTCACTGCTTCATTCGCTGATTCGACAGCTGCTTCAACTGATTTCAGCAAACTACTCATTAGCCTAACGTTATTTTGAACATCTTCATGCATTGGATATGGCAATGTGCATGTGTTGATTTAACACACAGCGTTTGACATGAGACATAGGCACTCAACTTTGACCGCAGGCAAATATGGCAATAAACAAAGAGACTTTCATTATATTTTGTGTTCGAAATACAATAAAAGAGTTCAAACATCAATGCCCTCTTGGTAGAAGTAGCAGTTCGATGAGTTTTCATGATTTGTTTATGTCAAAATCAAACATTGTTTGATTGGATTTCGGTTTACAGCTCATAAAAATTAGAAATTGGCGACTAGATTACGTTGTGCACACAAAGAATTACACAAAAAACAAATGATTAAATCATAGATTCGGAATCGGAGTTGGATGTTGGAAAAAAAGCTATTGATTAAATTCAAGAATGATATACAGGGTTGTCCATATTCGAAGCGCCCATTTCAAAAAATCGATTGTAGTGCGGCTTGTGTGTGGTGGCGCGCCGTCTTGTTGAAACCAGTAGTGCCTGATACGCTTTCGACGAACGATTGGCATGAAAAAATTGTTTATCATATCGCGATAACGCTCCTGATTGACAGTAACTCTGTGGCCATTATCATCTTCGAAAAAGAACGGCCCAATGAGCATTTTAGCACAAACGCCGCACCAAACAGTGACTTTTGCATCGTGAAGAGGTACCTCTTGAATCTCTTGTGGATTTTCAGTTTCATACAAACGATAAATTGTTTTCTTGGAAGGCGCACTTTTCACTTTATTTATTTTTTTGAAAGCACGTTGAGTTTTCACTATTGACTTGTTTTGTTGAATGTAAATTTCAACAATTTTAGAGCGTTCGCGTGGAGTGTACTGTTCCATTGTAAACATTTGCTTAGAATGACGCTTCAAACGCGGTATGTCATTAGTCGATTTGGCATCACTGCGGAAAGTTACAGTGTTACCAGATGGGCGCTTCGAATATTGACAACCCTGTATACAAAATTGGGGCAAGAAGTGCCTATAAAATAATTATATAAAAAACTTGAAAAAAAAGAACCGACTACAAAATCACTACAAAGTAAAAAATAATTTTAAAAATACTTTTCCTCTTAATGTCTTGGTCATATTTGATAATTTATTTAAACATATTATTATATATGAAATTTTATTATCTTAATATTTTTCTTATTTGTTTTATTATCATAAATATATTAATTTCTTGATGAATACAAAAGCTTTTAAGGTCGGCACTAATATAATCAGACTTTTTATCAGAAGCGCCAACTTCAAAGCATTTGTATTCATCAAGAAATTAATCAAATATGGCCAAGAAATTAAAAGGAAAAGTATTTTTAAAATTATTTTTTACTTTGTAGTGATTTTGCAGTCGGTTGTTTTTTTTTTAAAAAAGTTTTTATTTCTTCCTTTTTAGAGAATATAATAAATTTTTGAAAAAAGTGTATAAACAACATAAATACAATTGCTCTGAAAAAATTTGTTGGTTATTTCAAATATCTGTTTTTTAAATTTAAATTAGATGTCAAGTGTTTTGAAATAATTATACCCATTCTTGTAACGAGTTTTATTATCCTGGTGTGAATATAATTCGAGATATAGTGTTTTTCTTATATTGCCACGTCCCTTTTTTAAATAAGCGCCCACTTTCTTGAGCGTTATTCCCAATAATTGTGCCTACCCCTGTACTTTATTTCAGTACCCCAGCGTCAATATTAACTGAGATAGTGTTTATCTAGTATTTCCACGCCCATTTACCGAATAACGCCTACTTTATTGACCGTAATTTTTAATAATTCTGCCAACCCCTGTACTACAATAAATGTCAGTGCCCTAGTGTCAATATTATTCGAGATACACTGTTTTTCTAATATTTCCACGCCCAGTAGTCGAATTCCGCCCACTTTCTTGACCGTAATTTATACTAATGATGCCTACCCTATACCAAATTGCAGTACCATAGTATCAATATTATTCGAGAGATACTCTTTTTCTAATGTTGCCACGCCCATTTGTCGAATAACGCCCATTTTATTGACGGTAATTTTTAATAATTGTGCCTACCCCTACACTAAATTGCAGTACCCTAGTGTCAATATTATTCGAGATACAGTAGTATCTAGTATTGCGAGATCTAGTATTGCCACGCCCATTTGTCAAATAACGCTTACTTTATTGACCCTAATTTTTAATAATTCTGCCTACCCCTGTACTACAATAAATTTCAGTGCCCTAGTGTCAATATTATTCGAGATACACTGTTTTTCTAATATTGACACGCCCAGGTGTCGAATTACGCCCATTTTCTTGCCCGTAATTTGTAATAATTGTGTCTACCCCTACACTAAATTGCAGTACCCTAGTGTCAATATTATTCGAGATACAGTAGTGTTTAGTATTGCGAGATCTATTATTGTCACGCCCAGTTTTCGAATACCGCCCAGTTTTCGAATACCGCCCACTTTTGTACGGGCACCTCCATGCTTATGAGATCTATCTGTTCCCCAAAAATTATGGCAATCAGGCATATGGTTTAGGAGTTATCGATGTGCATACATTTAAAAAAAAAAAAAAAAAAAAAAAAAACAGAGAAACCGGCGAACTTGAGAACCTCCTCCTTTTTGAAGTCGGTTAAAAATTTTAAGTCAATCCGTTGAAATTTACTGAGATATCATACATACATCCTATTTTAGAAACACAAAAAATAGTCAGTGGAGGACTGACGGCCGAAGTGGAAACTTAAGGCTGTGAAAAATTTAAGCTATGAAATAGTAGTGTTTTTTTTATTAATTTTCTATTAATTGTAGTATCAAATCATTCATATTTCAATCATTCCTCTATATTCCAAAAAGGATACAATTGACACAATAATGGTAACTAAAGTAAGAAACAAAATATGTTTCATTGGAATTTCTGTAAATATCGCGTAAAATGATCGTCGTTTTATATTTAGTAGTACTGCATTTTCTATCACTGAACATCATCATATCAATCAACTAGTGGTAGACTTTTATTATCTTTTATTCCTTTATTAAATTTTAAAGTCTTCAAAATCAAGCTTTTTCAAGTACTTGAAAATTCACTTGGTTTGAACAAGCTTCGTATCAAACTAATCAATCGCAAGCTTTACTGCTCTGCTGCGCACAAAAGCTTGAAGCGCTTGAAATTTTCGGGAAAATACTTGAAAAGATTGATATGTTCGGCAAAAGCTTGCAAGTATCCAAATAGTTCAAATAGTCGCTGATTGCGATTCTGATGTCAGAATATATCAAAAGTTATTTGGACACTAGGGTGGACCGTAACAATACTTTTTTGTGATTTTGACAGATTTTGCCCTTTTTTGCAATACAAGTTGGATCAATTATTTGGATTCTGATGTTATGAAAATGATGTTCTGAGATTATAAAGGTCCATATCTCGAAAGGGAAGCAAAATAGGTAAAATCTTACCATTTTTTGGGGGTTACTATAGGAGGAAGCATTTTTGAGACACACAAATAGGGGGTCTATCACTCCCCCATTTTCCCACATTTTTAGAGGGGACATTGAAACACGTGTTTAACTGTCCACTGAAAGTCAAATTGTAAGTCTTACACGTGTTTAGGTTCCTCTCTATAGTCGAATAAGGGAATCGAATAGGGGGGTTAAAAGACCCCCTATTTGTGTGTCTCAAAAATGCTTCCTCAAATAGGAACCCCAAAAATTGGTTAGATTTTACCAATTTTGCTTCCCCTTCGAGATATGGAACAACATTAAATCGAAAGATATCGAAAAATCCTCGAAAAATTCTCGGACAATCTTCGAAAAAATAGAAAAAGTGCCATATCTCGAAGGGGAAGCAAAATAGCTAAAAATTAACCATTTTTTGGGGCTTTATAAGGGGAAAGCATTTCTGAGACGCACAAATAGAAGGGTCTAGCAATCCCCCATTTTGCACAGTTTTAGGGTCTATCAATCCCCCATTTTGCACATTTTTAGGGGTGACGTCGAAACACATCAGATTCCAAATAATTGGCCCGACTTACAGCACAAAATATTTAAAAAAAAAGCACGAAGAAAACATTTTTGAAGACCATTCTTATCAGCGACCCATATTTTTCACAAACTATTTTAAAAACTATTTATTTGTGTCCAACAAATTTTCCCTTAACTATACTTTTCTTAAGCAAGTAAGTTGAGTTATCATAGTTGAAAATTCACAAACGAATTCAAGCTTTTCAATCTCTATGAAGTACGTTTCAAGTCTGCTGCCGCTTGTTTTTACTTCGTGTCGTAGATCACGCGTTCATAAATACGGGCAACAAGCTGACGTCGAATTGACTAATTTCAAGTATACTTAAACTTAATTGAAAATTATCAAGTTCAAGCGCGCTTGTATTCATAAGTTTAGCAAGTACTTGAAATTGCAAATGAATAGGATTGTACAGATCTCTGGTAGGGACATCGTTAAATTTTTAGGTAAAACTTTTTATGAGAATTTTTCAACCTTCTTTTAAATAAACTAACAAATTTTCGAATAAAAACGATCTCCCAAAATTTCCCCTAGAAGGGTGAAATATATGAGCTGGTCCTATTATTTTTTACCCATCAACATTTCTTCTAAGCAAACAAAAACACAAAATTTCTCTTATCATAGTTCATATCTCTGCCTTCAGATTTCTTCTAAACACATCTACCCCCAATCTGTCACAATTCTGAGGATCCCAATACAAAAACTCAAAAACGTTGCTGTGTTTCAAAAAGTGATCCACGCGTCTAATGAAGTTTTTACTTTACTTTACTTTTTACTGAGTAAAAACAACTTCAAGATACGTAAAGTTAAGATACGAGGCTTAAACGAGTAGGCTTAAAACAAACAAAAACAATAACAAGGATTAAAGCTTATATTAGCATTTCCGAAAAACATGCCATTGATATCAATTTGCTGTTACTTAAGTTTTCACTGAAGCTAACGAGCGAGAGTATTCACAATCAGGGGCAAATTTTCGACAATTTTGTTCTTTGATTATGCCTGACATGGTTTAACTTACTTACTTACTTACTTAGGTGGCCATAACAACCCGTGTTCGGGTTTCGGTTTAATGTGTATGCAATAAAGTGCAAGCAAAGGAGACCAATGTGAATAAAATAAAGTTTTAATAAAAATGAATACCAGAAAGAGAGAGAGAGAAAAATTAACTGTGAAGAATGAATGTCATTCGAAAAAATTCGATAAAAAAATCACTAGCATTGCCAGATTGACGTTAAAAACGAAATTTTGACGTAAAATACGCCATTTTAACGTATTTTAAACTTCAATAACAATTGGAGTATTATCCCACCCGGCACATAACTCGTTTACGAAGAAAACTCATTTTTATCGAAGAAAAATTTCGTATTTTTTCCTAATTAGCGATCAAAAATCGAAAGTCATTTAATACCAGTGTTATCGCTCAAGTAATAATAAAAAAAGTCTCAAAATTGCCATACAAGTTATCTGAAAGTATCCACCTTACAGTAAAAAGTAGAAAGTATAATAAAAGAGTTGAAGAATTAATCGCTTTGGAATTGTAAAAGAATAATTTTTCGAACCTAAGCGAAACTTCGTTTACGAAGTAACCGTTTCGTCCGCCAAACGTATCTTTTTCGAATCGTAATCAATATCGAAGGAAGACCATGCCTCCGATGGATGGACCAGGCTGAGGAAGCCCTAACCACACTTGGTGTATCCGATTGGAGAAGGCGCGCGCAAAGCAGAGGCGCCTGGCGAGAGCTGATGATGTCGGCCGAAACCCGGACACGGGTTGTTACGGCCACCTAAGTAAGTAAGTAAGAAAGTAATCAATATCGAATTCGATTGTTATCATCGCGAACTATTTGTAAATTTTAAAATTTTCGATATCGAAGTCGGATTTTGTGCCATGTGGGATGAGGCTCATTTGACGTATTTTACACGTGCAATTTGTTTCTTTAGATCAAATTATTTTTTTTTCGGTATAATGTGAACGTAAGAAGAAGTGAATTCAAGTTTGACATTTCTTAAAGATTTGTTGAAGAATTAATGTGCTTACTTAACTCTTCTGCGAATGTTGAAATGATTTTTTTTAAAAATAAATATCAATAATACAAAACTAAGAAACCAATAATAGTGCCATTAATCTTCAAATCTTTAAATTCAAAAATATATGAGGAGGATATGAAGATATGAATTTAGTTTAAAATCTGAGAAAATTCCGAATTACTTAAGTAATTTATTATTGCATTTATTTTTAATAACTATTACTTATATAATCTTTTTATTACTTAAGCATAGTACTCTGTTCGTGAAATTTCGCTGGCAACATCCATTTATATGTTGCGTGAAAATTTTGACAACAGAAAATGTAACGAATGAACAGCTGATGTTAAGCTTAAAAATTTTGACCAAACCATTCAAATAACAAGAATTTATAGCAGAAAAAAAATCATGTAAGTTCTTTTATTTTTTTAATTTTTGGATATATAAATATAAAAAAACTTTCAGAATGTATATGCATACGGATGATGTCCTTTGTTGTGCAGCTGGGCAAGTCGTCAACCTATTGCTGCTAGCTGCAGGTATATGCAAGCACAAGCACCGAGAGACGATAGAGCAGCATGTTGGGCAAATCAGCTATCCACTGCAATTATTAATAAGGAAAATTGAAAAAAAAAACGAAAATTATATTAATCTAATTAAAAACATACTTTTCATTTTGCTTGCACTTCCTTTGCCAACTTGAATGTAACTTTTTTTTTACTTTGACAACAACTGTCACTTTTCACGGCAAAATAAATGGTCGGTTCCAAGGTTCATTAATATAGGTTAAGTCACTTGAGAGAAGCTCGGTCGAACTGTCAGAATGGATAAAAGGAAATCAAGAAAAAAAAACCTGAATCTGTACAATTTTTAGCTAACAGCTACTTTGACAGTTCGAGCAAAGGCAGAAAAAGAGTGCTTTTCTCTCAAGTGACTTAACCTATATTAATGAACATTGAATCTGTACAATTTTTAGCTAACAGCTACTTTGACAGTTCGAGCAAAGGCGGAAAAAGAGTGCTTTTCTCTCAAGTGACTTAACCTATATTAATGAACCTTGGTCGGTTCAATTAAATTGTCATGAAAAGAATGTTGCTAGATACATGTTGCGAAATATAGTACTAGATTTTCCGCAGCGAAACATAGTACTACTTTGACGAAAATGTTGTGAAATGTTTACGCTTGCAAGGTTGATTTATAAGGTTGTCGCAGGGCTGATCGCACTCTCTTCTCAGTACCCATAATTGTCAAAACCAGCCAATTTAGACAATTATGGGTACTCGCTCTCTTCCTTGCAACAACCTTATAAATCAACCTTATAAATCAAAGGACTTATATCAAATGATCAATACAATAATGATTATTTATATAAATAAAATACGTTAGAGTTTTGTTTCCAATAAAATACGCATTAGTTTCCCATTTGACCTCCTCATTCGACCCAAAACTCTTTTGTTCGAGCCATTTTTCCTAGTTCGGGAACAAAAAGAAGCCAGAAGGTGCCGAAACTTAACCAGCTCTTAATCTGAAAAATACGATAATTGCGGAAGCAATTCATAGTGTAATTTATTAAATTTATGACCAGTTTTATGTGATGATAAAACTGGGTACATAATCGTTATGAAAAAGCACTTTTTTATTCTGCCAATGAGGACGTTTATTCTTGATTTCAAATTGTGATTTTTTTTTTTTTTTTTGATAGTCAATAAATTTACATCTTGTGCATTCCAAAAAACAGTTGCCATAACCTTTTCAGCTAATGCAGTCACCTTTTGCCTTACTTGCTGCACTTGAACCGGCTTCAACCCATTTCTTTGATTGTTGTTTCATTTCAGATGTGTCGAGATGGTTCCATGTTTCATTAACGGTTATGAATCCATGCAAAACTTCATCTGGATTACGTTTGAACATCGCCAAACATTGCTTTGAAATGATTTTACGATTTCGTTTGGAATTGTGAATTTGACCGTGAGCAAACGTGGCACCTACCTTGCAAATAATTTTTTTCATATACCAACTTTTGTGCAAAATTGAAACCATTGAGCCAAGTGATATGCACACGCCCTCTTTTATGTCACGCCTTTTATTCTACGATCTGTCAAAACCATATCATGGATTTTATTGGTTATTTCTGGAGTAGCCATCTGAATTGGACGTTCACTGCACTGCTCATTAGAACGACCTCTTTTAAGTTCAAAATTCCATATTTTCACTGTTGCAATTGTAGTTGCATTGTTGGCATAAACATCGTCCAATTCGGATTTGAAATCTAATCACTGCACTATATTAATTTTTTTTACATTTTTCACAAATTTCAGAAGTTAGTTACTTAGAATGCTGAAAATTGTTATGAAGCTTAATTAAAGGTGGAGCTTGTCAAAACAAAGAAAATTTTTCATCAGTATTGCCATCTTTTAAGTTAGGCTCACTACTTTTTGGCCTGCCATCGTATGATTCTGGCGCCCCTCTGACTTCATATTATATTTGTAAAGTTTTGAAAACTTCATAGCTTATGAAGTTAACTTTTAACTACATTATATTTTATATTTTATTATTTATATTTATTATATTTTTTTATTAACTATTAACTACATAGCATAGAAAAAACATAGCTTAATTCATTAAGCCTCAAATGACACAATGGCACTAGTATCCAATGATTGAAAAGACAGTGCTACTAAATATAAAACGACGATAAAATTCCAATCAAACATTTATATTTCTAACTTTTGTAACCATAAACCTATTGTATCCTTCTTGGAATATCATTAAATAGTTGAAATATGAAAGATTTTATACTACAATTAATTTGAAAATTCAACAAAAATAAAAACAATGTTACTTCAAAGTTTTAAGTTTTTCACAGCTCTAAGTTTTCACTTCGGTCGGCAGCCCATTTTTTTTTTTAATAATACAGTTACAGTAGATTTTGACGACCCCATCCTAGCGGTACATGAAGCGTGGCTCTACTTTGAGTCTACGTGGGTCTACCTGGGGACTATTATAATTTTTTTTCAAATCTCAAAACAACAAATTTTCTGGCATATTTTTCTGGCAATACTACGCTTGACCTCAACAGAAACTTGTCCTTTCTTTGCTTTTGGCACACAAGTAAGCAAATAAACACATACAATATCAAAGAGTTTCCGAATGATAATCGAGATGCTCTGCCATGTTAACAGCGTTTCTCAAATTAATATCTGTTATCCTAGATATTGCCGCATAAAATACATTTACAATTGTACAAAATTCAAACATGGAATGCTTTTTTATTTCCACTTCTTTAATTGCATATTAAATTACTTTTATTCTATATATGAGCTGCTCAGAGCACAAGTGGCGTAAGTCCACTTTTGGTAGTTTTAAGAAAATGGAATATTTAGAGAAATTCTTATTAGAAATTCTATGAATAAAGAACTCAGTTTTGCTTACAAGCTATGTCAAGAGAATAAAAAGAGCTATTCATACTGTATTCATATTGTTAGTGAACTCAAATGCATTCTGTTCATGCAAAAAAATTGGTAATAAGCCTTCCCATGCTTCTTTCATTTTAACAGTTGCAGCCGATGTTTTTACAACTGTTCTTAACTCTAATTTGTGGGCCGATAATATTCGTGTTACTGAGTTGAAGCCAAAAAATAAGCCTAAAAGGGTGACTCAAGCCGCCCGCCAGGCTCAAAAAAACTAAATAGGCTGTCCCTTTACTATCAAAATGTAAGGGGACTACGTTCTAAGACGCAGAGCTTATTTCTATCAACTCAAAATTGCTCTGAGGATATTATCGCGTTAACAGAAACGTGGCTGAACGGAAGCATTACTGATTTGGAATTGTTTGACAATAGTTTTCAAGTTTTTAGAAAAGACAGATACACTGACAATATTTCTTCTGTCGGTGGTGGTGTCCTTTTGGCTGTAAGGAACTGCTTTGTCAGTTCTATTGTTGACATTCCCTGCTCTTCTAATATTGAACTAATTTGCGTTAAAGTTATACATTGTAACTCTAATGTATATGTTATTAATGCGTATGTTTCTCCTAAGAGTAGTGTAGAGGTCTATGCAAGCCTTGCGGAGTGCATAGATTACATAATTGATTTACTTGACGTTAATGACGACATTTTATTATTGGGCGATTTTAATCTACCTGATTTAAAATGGCATTCTTCTGACGATGATACGTTCTATTGTGCATCTAATTCGAAGACCCGCCAAGAACATATATTTGTTGATAATATATGTTCAGACTTACAACAAGTGAGTTGTATTTATAATAGTCTTGAAAGACTTCTTGACCTGGTCTTAACTACAGACAGTAACAATGTTGTTGTTAAGAGGGCCTTTCATGCTCTAACTACTGTTGATGAATATCATCCACCATTGAGTATTTGGTACAAATCCGACAGAGCAAATATAGTAAATTTTAATTCAGCAGATAAGCTTTATGAATTCAATTTTAAAAAAGCTGACTTTTTGAAGTTGAATCAGTTGCTTCATGGTAAACTTAATGCAATTTTAGAATATATAACTGGAAATTGCCTTGATGACTCCATACATTTTTTTTATATGGAACTCTTTGCTGTGTTTTCTCAATCCGTACCTTATAGTCTCAAATTTGCGAGGAATTCTGCGTACCCGTGGTACACAAAGGATTTAAAGACTCTTCGCAACAACAGGAATAGGGCATGGAAAAAATACGTCTGTAGCTTAGGCTCAAACGACCTAGAAACTTACAAACGTTTGTTTCTGGAATTTGAAAATCGCTCAGCTACATTATATCACGAATATTTAGATAATGTTAAGCTGAGAATTTTGACAGATCCAAAGAAATTTTGGGGATTCGTAAACACAAAGAAGAAATCCGATGGATTTCCTTCTTCATTTAGAACTCCTGAGGGATTTACTGACAATCCCGTCAAAAACGATCGATGAGAAGTTTGGTGCTGGACCTGACGGTGTTCCTGCCGCAGTCTTAACACAATGCGGTTCTGTTTTGAGTCAACCACTTTCTTTATTATTCAATAAATCTATTAATGAAAGTTATTTTCCACTTTATTGGAAAAAATCATTTATAAGTCCTATTTTTAAAAAGGGTTGGAGGAACGATGTCAGTAACTATAGGCCTATCGCTAAGCTTTCATCGATTCCAAAACTTTTTGAGCGGATGGTGTATGATCGGGTGAAAATTCACTGTGGGGAAGTCATAACAACTCGTCAACATGGTTTTGTGAATGGCAGATCCACTGTGTCTAATCTTCTCGATTTTACAACATTCTGCTTAAATTCTATTGATTCTGGTAACCAGGTCGATTGTGTTTACACTGACTTTAGTAAGGCATTTGATAAGCTACCACACAATCTAATCTTGTTTAAACTTGAGTTAATGGGATTTCCACAATATTTTGTGAACTGGATTAAATCGTATTTGGTGGAGCGATCTTATCAAATACGTTTCCGAGGCGCATTGTCTTCTGAATTTATTGCTGGATCAGGTGTTCCTCAGGGTAGTCACCTTGGTCCTCTTCTGTTTATTTTAGCTATCAATGATGTAACTCACGTCATTGAACACTCCCATCTGCTTATTTATGCCGATGATATGAAAATATACAGAACGATTAATTCTAGAGATAATTCAGATCTACTCCAGTCTGATCTAAAATCCTTTGAAGTTTGGTGTTCTAAAAATAATATGTTTTTAAATCCAGATAAATGCCAAACTATGACCTTTTCGCGAAAAAGGAATAATTTTATTTTTGATTATAAGATTAAAGATACTGCCTTGAGTCGTGTAGACACCGTCAAAGACCTAGGTATATGCATGGATTCTAAGCTGTCGTTTAACATTCATATTGATAATATTTGTAAAAAAGCATCTTCAATGCTTGGTTTTGTAAAACGCTGGGCCAAAGAATTTAATAGCATGATTACAACTACAACGTTGTATTATGCAATCGTGCGTCCTCACTTAGAGTATGCAAGTCAATGAGGATCGCTTAAAACTATTAAAAATGCAGTCTTTAGGTGATCGAAGGAAATCGGCAGATATCGTATATTTACACCAGCTCATAACAGGTGTATTCGATTCTCCAGAACTTCTTTCTCACATAAATTTTAACGCTAACCGTAGAAGCAGTAGAAACGCCAACAATTTAATTTATTTGCCATTTAGTAGAACAAATTATATGGCTACTGCTCCTTTAAGTCGCATGAGTTCCTTTGTTAACAATTGTAGCGTTTTTTATGTTAATTTGTCAAAAGGTCAACTCAAAAGTAGATTAAAATTAGTTGTGTAAATAGATCTATGTATACGCATGGTTAGTTGTTACGTCTTGTGTTGTCCCTGAGCCCAACCCATTTATTGGTGGGTAAATTTTTCCCACATTAACTTGTTTGTGGTCACGGGTATCCATAACATAGATGGGTTAATGCTGAGGAAGTGCGATATAGCTGTAGTAGCTGAACTCTATTGTTATTTCATGTTTGTAAAAAATTAACTTCATAATACAAAAAAATAATGAAAAATATTACATACTAAAGTGAATAAATTTTTGAAATTTCTTACTTCCGCTGTTGAAATCTAATGTGAGCTATTTTAAGAATGTGTTGAAGAGGAATGATAGCATTTAGTGAAAGAAGTCGAACAAAACTTCCACTTAGTGATTATCTTCATTATTAAGGGAGATATAAAATGAATGGACTTACGCCACTTGCGCTCTGAACTTTTTTTGAAATTTATCATTTCCGATGTAGAAATATAATTCGAGATATTTTTCAGAATGTTTTGATAAGGAATGATAGCATTTAGTTGCAGAAGTCGAACAAAACTTCCTACTAGTGAGTATCTTCATTATTAAGGGATATATAAAAGGAATGGGCTTATGCCAACTGTCCCTGCCACTTGTCCTCTGAACTTTTTTTGAAATTTATCATATCCGATGTAGATATATAATTCGAGATATTTTTAAGAATGTTTTGATAAGGAATGATAGCATTTAGTTGCAGAAGTCCAACAAAACTTCCTACTAGTGATTATCTTCATTATTAAGGGATATATAAAATGAATGGGCTTACGCCACTTGCCCTCTGAACTTTTTTGGAAATTTCTCATTTCCGATGTAGAAATCTAATGTGAGATATTTTTAAGAATGTTTTGAAGAGGAATGATAGCATTTAGTGCCAGAAGTCGAACAAAACTTCCACCTAGAGATTATCTTCATTATTAAGGGAGATATAAAATTAATGGACTTACGCCACTTGCCCTCTGAACTTTCTGTGAAATTTTTCATTTCCGATGTAGAAATCTAATGTGAGCTATTTTAAGAATGTTTTGATGAGGAATGATAGCATTTAGTTCCAGAAGTCGAACAAAACTTCCACCTAGTGATTATCTTCATTATTAAGGGAGATATAAAATTAATGGACTTACGCCACTTGCCCTCTGAACTTTCTTTGAAATTTTTCATTTCCGATGTAGAAATCTAATGTGAGCTATTTTAAGAATGTGTTGATGAGGAATGATAGCATTTAGGGACAGAAGTCGAACAAAACTTCCACTTAGTGATTATCTTCATTATTAAGGGAGATATAAAATGAATGGACTTACGCCACTTGTCCTCTGAACTTTTTTTGAAATTTATCATTTCCGATGTAGAAATATAATTCGAGATATTTTTAAGAATGTTTTGATAAGGAATGATAGCATTTGGTTGCAGAAGTCGAACAAAACTTCCTACTAGTGATTATCTTCATTATTAAGGGAGATATAAAATGAATGGACGTGGCGTAAGTCCATGAAAAAATTATATAATTTGTCAGAACAATAACTGAGTATTGCATTTTATTCAGAGATTACATAAGCTAGGAGTTTCTAACCCGGAGTCATTAATATGTTACACATTCCTCTTCACTTCTAAGTACTTAACTCAATATCCTTAAAAAATGGACTCACGCCACTTGTGCTCTGAACAGCTCATATATACTACAAGTTTGAAAACAAATTATAACAAAGATTGAGAACCTCTTTGGTGCCATTTTAAGCTTATTTCCTTTGTCAGTTACCTGAATTTGTGTTACAGCTAGAATTGTTTACAAACATTATGCATGCCTGCACTGCGTAAACAAGATTGTAAATAAAGTCGAACAAACGCATTTACAGTCGTATCGCTTCGACAAAGGACAATGTTTGCATCGTCCTTTTGCTATTATTGCACCTGTGTTTGCATTAAATATTTTGGTACGAGTACTATTACTACAATACAAGACAAGACACATTATTTACTATGTGATTTTTTTTTTATTCTTTAGTTTCGCACTTTGTTTTGCTCGGCCTAGTCTTGTGAAGTAGTAGTAAAAAGATGTTTGGCATCACTTACCACATTTACAAAATCCTGAAATGTCACGTAACCAGGTCCTGTGGGCAGTCTGGCTAGTTTCACTCGTTCATAAAGTAGTTCACGTTTATTCATAGGCACTTGTGTTAAGAACTCCGGTGATTTAAGGGCGGCAACGAAATCATTTACGGGTATCTCACCGAAACCTTCAGGGTCAAACTACGAAAAATTAACAATACATAAATTAAGGTTAGTGGGAGGAGGTTTAATAATAGTAAGTATGTATTTGTCATCTGTTTGCAGCTGACTAAAAATAGAGAACACCAATTTTTTAGCATAAATAAGTTAAAATAAAGCAGCTCAGGGGCTCGAAAATTTTATACTAGGTATGACTTTATGATCAGCAC
Source organism: Coremacera marginata (assembly GCA_914767935.1). Lineage (NCBI taxonomy): Eukaryota > Metazoa > Arthropoda > Insecta > Diptera > Sciomyzidae > Coremacera > Coremacera marginata. The sequence continues at coordinate 19,046,220 of OU612047.1, forward strand.
GTGGTTATCGTTAATAGCAACAAAATTGTTGAAACTTAAGTTTTCCTACTATATTCGCCTAGTAGGGAAAACGGCGAAACTGTAATATTTTGATTTTGTAAAACAAACAAAAAGACAACTCAACTTCCAAAAGTATCTCTTTCGCTTCGCCCCGGCAAAAGCCCAACAATTTATAGTCCAAATGTTGGCTGGGATATAATTTATTCAAAACTTGTAAGCACCCATGGTATAATGAGACAAGGTAGTGTTAGTAGTTAAACCACCCCTCTCTTGTGGTGGGTACCGCACCTGTCAAACCCAGTTATTTTCGAATAAAAGCAAAACAAATAAAAAAATTATAAATATTGTGTGTTTGGCAGCTGCGGTACCCACCGCTCCGAGATGACACTACTTTGTTAAATATACCTTGTGTGCACCACTATTTTTAAAATTAATTCATAGATTGCTATAAAAGCATATGCAACGCCCTGTCAACCAAAGTCAGTATGCGAAAATATTTATTCTACAAGAGCATTGCATACACTTAGGTGCTAGGCAAGTATGAATATTTTTTTAAGTGCTTAAATTTTTAGTAGCTTTTATTTGTTTATTATTATATCAACTCACCATGTCAAAGAGTAGTTTCCATTTCTATTTGGCAGCCAAGAAATAAAGTATGAAAGAAAAAAGAAACATTAATATCAACTGATACACAAACGCTCTATGACTTACATCTCGCAATAATTCCCGACGCAACTCGGCTTCATCAAAATCCGAATTGAGTGATGTGTGTTCCGTGTCATAGCCGGCGTCATTCGTACACTGAAAAAAGTTAAGCTTGTCAAATAGGTTCAACATATAACATTCTATTAACACATTAAATATATTAAATTTCTTAAACGAAACACAGAAGGATAAACTTTTATAGAAATGGTGTTTTTATAAAGAAATATGAATTGAAAGTATATAAATAAATTCTCTCCTTAAAATCAGTGGAAATAACCCAAAACTGAATAACTTGAGCAAAATAGTTTATAAAATATAATTTAGCTTGAATTCTCGATAACTCATGCATCTGGAAAAAAATCAGTTTTTTATTATTTTTGTTAAGCAAACAAGAATATTGAAAAATAAAAACGATTTACAGTAGATCCTATCAAATTAGAAATTGTGTGTAAATCGGGAACGTCTAATTTCTGATATCTTATAGTGAGGTTTTGAAAGTTCAATTTATGATAAATAATATTGCTCAAGTAACAACGTAAAGATATACAGACAATCACAAAAGTATTCGGAATTGGATATTATTTTTTTAAAGTCCAAAAAATAAGAAAAAAAAAACGAAATGGCCATTTCAGCTCTTGAAAGGACTTTGACCGAGCTTCTTATGATCAATTGTGTTGTGTGTGATGTGAAATGTTTGCACACAAATGATCGAGAACTGGACCTACATGTTTTACGCCGACTCCGAACGGCTTATGTTCTCAAGAAGCTTTTTCATGGCAGTTTTTACTCTCTGAGGTTTGCCATTGTCTGCAGAGAGGTGACGGCCGAACAGAAAACTTAATTCAATTGAAAAAACTTTCTGTGTCGAATGGAGGATTCGAACCTGGGTTCTCTGGCGTAAGAGTCACACACTCTACCCACTACGCCACGGCCGCCAGAAGAAAAAATAGTTAACTTAAATTAGACTGGTATCAATTTATTACTTAGTTTGTTTTCAACGAAATAACTCTTTTTTGCGGATGAAGGTTTAAGGCTGTAAGTGTACCCATGCTTTTGTTGAAGAGTGCAAGCTATGATTGATTTGTTAAAATTCATAAAAAAATCACAATTCATAAAAATTAAACGGCTGTACAAAATTAACTAACATAGTTTGAACGATGGCCCTTTATTGTAGCTTGGTTAATTCAAAAAAGTCAAAAAAAATCAAGCTCAAATACATTAAAGCATTAAAACTGCATTGAAAAAGCTATGTCTGCTTCGTGCCAAAGTTCTTGATTACAGGGCAAAGGTACTTTTTACACCAGCATTACACAAAATACAAAAAATCAGATCATTAAGAATTCTATTCTATATATATATATCTATATTATTTACATAAAAAGGATAGCAATTGAAAGGTCATGCTCTGTAGATGTACAATAAAATCTTATTTTTCCGAAATATTTTGCATTTTTTAAGAAAAGCTGAAAAAATGTTCTATGAAAAAAAAAACAAATTTCTTTGCGATACCTAAAAGTATGTGATAGATTTTTATTATAATGCTATAGTAAGTAGTAACTGAGCTACTTAACAATTCAACAGAAACATGGAAAGTTTCTATGAAGTTCTTGTTTCGAAGGTAAAAATAGTCCTTAATATAAAAAAAATTACCTATCACTTGATATTTTTTATTTTGGCGTTTTAACGGAACACGGGATAACTAGTTATTAAAATTTCTTGATTTCAAAGGCTTGGATTTAGTATTAATAATGTGGTTGATGAAAAAGTATTGAACAATTTTTTTCTAAAAAATCAAACCAGGTTGTTTAATCATAAAAATTAAGGTCCTCCGGGAGATTTTAAGAAATCATACACTTTTTATTTTTTTTCTATTTTTTATCTGTATTTTATTTCAGACCAAAAATTTTTTACACTATTAAAGTCTAACTATTCAAGACTTATCCCTAATATTTTGGTCCAAAAATATTGATCGATAAGGTAGAAAAATGCAATGAAGCGAAAGACCTTAAATTTTGCGGTGAGCAAGATATTTGGAGACTGGTTCATCTGAAAAAAATATCGGCTTAGTAAAAAGTTCTTGAGATTTTTTTTATATATATTTTTTGGTTTATAACCTAAAACGACCTCAGTTTTGTGCACAAAAAATGAAAATTTTATTTCCATGCCCGCATTAGTATTTTAATACTAATGTATTGTATGTATTATGTATTAAAAAGTATTAGTATTTTAATACACAATATCAAAAATTAGTATTTTCCAAAAACGATGGACGATTGATAACGATTAAACGCCCAAGTACTCTTTATTGAACCGAAAAAATTTATTTTACAAATAAACCAGTCCCCACATATCTTGCTCACCACAAATTTAAGGTATTCCGCAACATCTACCTTATCGACGAATATTTTTTGTCCAAAATGTCAAGGATAAATATTGAATAGATATAATAACATACAGCTTCCAAAAAAAAAATTTAAAACGTGTCTATTTTTCTTCGAAAAATTGCCTGAGGCCCTTAAATAGTTTTTTGTAATTTGAAGGAGCATATTTTTCATTCCTTTTCTGAACTGAAAACAAACAAAACTGTATTCTTAAGTTTTAATCTGAAAAAGTGAACACGCAACAGCAATTTTATGTTACTGTAAGAGATGCACTTACTGTGCATTTTATAATTAAAAATAATTAAAAACTTTAAGAAAACTTTATTTTTATATTGATATGAAACTTCTATATTGTATATTATTTTGAAAAGCGGATTTGGTTAAAATAAATAAATAAATTATAAATACTTAATACATTAGCAAATTAGGTCTATACATTTTTTTCTCTATTTTTTTCAGTTTAAATAGTATTCTTAGGACCAGTTTTCAGTACGAGTTTAAACTTTAACTAAATTAAACCGAGTTTAATTCATTAAAATTTGATGTTTAAGCTCGGATTTGGCAAAAAAACACATTGCATGATAATTTAAGTCAATTTAAATTCAACGAATGCTAAAATATCTAGTTAAACCGAGTTTGAACGTCCAATTTTGGTGAGTTAAACTCAGTTTGATTTAACTAAAGTTTAAGCTTGTACTGAAAAATTGGCTCTAAGGACCAGTTTAACTTACTAAAATTTGGCGTTTAAGTTCGGATTAGGCAGAAAAGAAACACATTATATTATAATTCAAGTAAATTTAAATTCAGCGAATGCTAAAAACTCTAGTTCAACTGAGATATCTAGTTAAACGTCCAATTTTGGTGAGCTAAACTCAGTTTAATTTGACTTAAGTTTAAACTGGTACTGAAAGAAAGGCCCTTAATATTCCTTTAGGAAATATTGCTAATCAACCATGTATACAGGGTGTCCCGCAATTGAGTGCAACTATTTACGGAGCTGAAAGGTTATGTCGAGCTGAGCAAAAAATCTTATCGGAGGGGGGGGTCTATTTTCACATTCTTAGGTGCTACACGGTTAATTATTATTCCACGACTTTGATTCACGTTATTGTTTCTAGTAGAAAAACTAACTTACATAAAACTTATTTTGATAACTCATTTTGAATGCAATGAAATCATCTTTCCAACGGTATATCAACAAACCCCACCAACTTAACCGTTACCGAGCTGTGATCGTGTGAAGATGAAATCAATCGGTTGAAACTACTAAATTTCAACTTTGAGTGCAAATTTCTCAGAATTTTGCGTAATAAATTAAATTTTTTTTTAGATTAATTTTGTAACTTATTCAATTTTCTTTTCAATGACACCAAAAACATAAACATATCTTTAAAAATAAAAAAGTTGGCTGTACTAAACAAATTATACTTATTAGAAAATAGTGATAAATAATGACTTTACAATTATTTATGCAGTACATAATATCATTGTTTTCTAATAAGTATAATTTTTTTAGTACAGCCAACTTTTTTATTTTTTAAGATATGTTAATATTTTTGGTGTCATTGAAAAGAAAATTGAAGAAGTTACTAAATTGATTACGAAAAAAAATTTCATTTATTAGGCAAAATTCTGAGAAATTTGCACTCAAAGTTGATATTTGGTTATTTCAATCGATTGATTTCATCTCCACACGAGCACAACTCGGTAACGGTTAAGTAGGTGGGGCTTATTGACATGCCATTAGAAAGGTGTTTTTATTGCCTTCATAAAGAGCTATCAAAATAAGTTTTATGTAAGTTAGTTTTTCTGCTAGAAACAATAACGTAAACCAAAGTCGTGAAATATGAATTGACCCTATAGTTCCTAAGAATGTGGAAATAGATCCCCCCCTCCCATATGATTTTTTGTTCAGCTCGACATAACCTTTCATCTCCGTAAATAATTGCTCTCAATTGCGGGACACCCTGTATATTTTAATGATGCTAAAAAAAAAATAACTTACATAACGAACTTGTGTGTGTGAAATTGATGTAATAGAAACCAGCGATCCGGCTATTGTTGATATACGCTCAATATCGGCAAGGGTATCCTGCTGGCTGCTGCCGGCATTGTTGGTATTCCGATTATCAATGCCGCGTGAACTGCAACGATCTAATGCCGTCCACATAACTACCGCGCGAACACAATAACAACGAATGCTATCTCTGTAGTTGCTCTACGAATGCCATTCAAGTTATTTTTTTTCTTCTTCTTCTTCTTCGTGTTAGTAAATTTATTTATGAATAAAATGTTTTTTGTTCTTAATTTTATAAATGAGCAGATGCTTTTTTTACAGTGTATTCAGAGTATAACAATAGTGCCTGAAAGTATGCTTCAATTGGTACTCAGAAAGTAACTACAATATTCGCCACAAATTTTTGCCTCACGTAATGGCTCAGCACGCTGGGCTGTTGCTCGAGTAATACTAGCTTGGGGGGTACGTTACGTGGGTTCGAATCCCAGTAAATTTCATTTGCTTGTCTGGTTATTTATTAATTTGCCTCGAAATGTTTTCTCAGAATGTGTTATGCTTAATATCGAACACTTTCTAGGCATATGGGGGCTAGAGTAAAAATGTCGGATTTTAATCATAGGCTATCAAAAAGGTACTCAATACCGTAGCCTATTTCAGGCTGGACAAACAAATATTTTACTTATTAACAACTCCTTTTTCAACTTTAAAATTTTTGAAATTTCAACATTTAGAATAAATTTTGATTATTTTTTTTTAATTTATTTATAGTAAAATATTGCACTAAAGATTAAATGCTCGTGATTTCCAGCTTCAAAAATTTCAATTTATTTTCGTTGCATTAAGGTGAACATTTCATTACGACAATTTATTTATAATATATTTACTTTATATGTATATCGTTAAAAATGTGTTTTGTTCCAAAACTAATATATACAGAGTTACATTTTGTGTTCAATTCCCTTGTTTTAACTTTTTTTAGTAAACATGTTGATGGAAAGCCACAGCGCAGACTCCAAAGATGCATTTTTCTTTTCAAAGCATTTTCACACCATTGCAATTTTCTCTTGTTTGAAGTAACTTTTTTTCTTTTATTCTGTTACTTAAGAAATTTACAATTTGATATTTTAATGTTTGTCTTAAATAAAAAGTTGCACTTTTAATCGTTTAACTCTCAATCACTTCCTCATTTAGTTAACAAATAAACATTGGAAAAAAATCAATAACAACACCGACCAGTGACGTTATCCAGCACTATCCTCACACACCCGCTACACCACCCTCAACTTGTCGTTTGGTGGGTGGAATTCAACACGCGGCGTTTAAAACTTTCACAACCAGGCAGAATCACTCTTATATTATTGAAAGCAGTTTGACCGATCGAATCAAAACAATTTTGCAAAACTGCCTCTTGTTAACACTGGTGGACACCGGAAGTATGTTCACCGGCAGTTACAAATTGTGTGACACGTCAAGTAAGCCAGTTAGAGAAAAATCTCACGCCCGCATCGAGTATTGCAGGACATTGTACTGGGCAGCTTGTAGATTTAGTACGAGGCGGCATTAGATGACGTAGACCACACGCACATAATAAAAGATGAATGGACGAACACCCCCAAACAGTGAGGCGGCAAAATAAGTACTAATCAGTGATGTTTTACTGCGATAGACAGACGTGCGAATAGCAAAGCAAAAAACAAGCCTGCAGTATTGTGACGTAGACTTTGCAATGTTATAAGCTGACCATGTGTAGATAAAACTACAAATTCGCTGAAATCTAAACAAAAATTAAAACAAGATGTAAAACTTTTTTAATTACAAAATTTGCGTTATCTGTGGAAATTGAGAATAAATTAAAAAAAAAGTAGGCAGTGGGGGGACTGCCGACCGAAGTGAAAACTAAAAGCTATGAAATAACATAGCATAACATAAAATAGCTAGAGTCGGCAAATCAGACAAGGCGTTCTACGTTTTTAACTCTTTTTATCAATTAATAAGATATTGAATGAATAAACTGCTATATTGTAATTTTTATATATATGTAATATATTTGTAACACAATTACTTTGGTTGGGTAATCGGTAATTGGCTCAGTAATCGGTTGATTATCACTTCGGTAATTGATAATTGGTTGGTAATTGCTTCGGTAATTGGTAATTGCTTGGTAAAAGCTTCGGTAATTGGTTAGTAATCACTTCGGTAATCGGTTGATAATCGCTTTGGTAATTGGTTGGTAATCACTTCGGTAATTGGTAATGGGCTGGTAATCGCTTCGGTAGTCGGTAAATGGTTCAATAATCGGTTAGTAATTGCTTCGGTAATCGGTAATTGGTTCGGTATCTGGTTGGTAATCGCTTTGGTAATCAGTAATTGGTTTTGTAATCGGTAAATAGTTCTGTAACCGCTTCGGTAATCGGTAATTGGTTTGGTAATCGGTTGGTAAGAGCTTCGATAATCGCCACCCGGTAAGTAATCGGTTCCGTTATTGGTTATCGATTGGTAGCCGCTTCGGTAATCGGCAATCGTTCTGCGACAGTTCTGTAGGCGATCAGAAGTTGTCAAAAACGCATCGAAAAATAGCAAACGAATAAGCAGCAAAACAGATGACTAGTTAAACTTTGTATTGATTTTGACAATTGATAGTCGGCGCTCTGAGAAAAACCTCGAACCTGGGTTCTCTGGCGTAAGAGTCACACACTCTACCCACTACGCCACGGCCGCCAGAAGAAAAAATAGTTAACTTAAATTAGACTGGTATCAATTTATTACTTAGTTTGTTTTCAACGAAATAACTCTTTTTTGCGGATGAAGGTTTAAGGCTGTAAGTGTACCCATGCTTTTGTTGAAGAGTGCAAGCTATGATTGATTTGTTAAAATTCATAAAAAAATCACAATTCATAAAAATTAAACGGCTGTACAAAATTAACTAACATAGTTTGAACGATGGCCCTTTATTGTAGCTTGGTTAATTCAAAAAAGTCAAAAAAAATCAAGCTCAAATACATTAAAGCATTAAAACTGCATTGAAAAAGCTATGTCTGCTTCGTGCCAAAGTTCTTGATTACAGGGCAAAGGTACTTTTTACACCAGCATTACACAAAATACAAAAAATCAGATCATTAAGAATTCTATTCTATATATATATATCTATATTATTTACATAAAAAGGATAGCAATTGAAAGGTCATGCTCTGTAGATGTACAATAAAATCTTATTTTTCCGAAATATTTTGCATTTTTTAAGAAAAGCTGAAAAAATGTTCTATGAAAAAAAAAACAAATTTCTTTGCGATACCTAAAAGTATGTGATAGATTTTTATTATAATGCTATAGTAAGTAGTAACTGAGCTACTTAACAATTCAACAGAAACATGGAAAGTTTCTATGAAGTTCTTGTTTCGAAGGTAAAAATAGTCCTTAATATAAAAAAAATTACCTATCACTTGATATTTTTTATTTTGGCGTTTTAACGGAACACGGGATAACTAGTTATTAAAATTTCTTGATTTCAAAGGCTTGGATTTAGTATTAATAATGTGGTTGATGAAAAAGTATTGAACAATTTTTTTCTAAAAAATCAAACCAGGTTGTTTAATCATAAAAATTAAGGTCCTCCGGGAGATTTTAAGAAATCATACACTTTTTATTTTTTTTCTATTTTTTATCTGTATTTTATTTCAGACCAAAAATTTTTTACACTATTAAAGTCTAACTATTCAAGACTTATCCCTAATATTTTGGTCCAAAAATATTGATCGATAAGGTAGAAAAATGCAATGAAGCGAAAGACCTTAAATTTTGCGGTGAGCAAGATATTTGGAGACTGGTTCATCTGAAAAAAATATCGGCTTAGTAAAAAGTTCTTGAGATTTTTTTTATATATATTTTTTGGTTTATAACCTAAAACGACCTCAGTTTTGTGCACAAAAAATGAAAATTTTATTTCCATGCCCGCATTAGTATTTTAATACTAATGTATTGTATGTATTATGTATTAAAAAGTATTAGTATTTTAATACACAATATCAAAAATTAGTATTTTCCAAAAACGATGGACGATTGATAACGATTAAACGCCCAAGTACTCTTTATTGAACCGAAAAAATTTATTTTACAAATAAACCAGTCCCCACATATCTTGCTCACCACAAATTTAAGGTATTCCGCAACATCTACCTTATCGACGAATATTTTTTGTCCAAAATGTCAAGGATAAATATTGAATAGATATAATAACATACAGCTTCCAAAAAAAAAATTTAAAACGTGTCTATTTTTCTTCGAAAAATTGCCTGAGGCCCTTAAATAGTTTTTTGTAATTTGAAGGAGCATATTTTTCATTCCTTTTCTGAACTGAAAACAAACAAAACTGTATTCTTAAGTTTTAATCTGAAAAAGTGAACACGCAACAGCAATTTTATGTTACTGTAAGAGATGCACTTACTGTGCATTTTATAATTAAAAATAATTAAAAACTTTAAGAAAACTTTATTTTTATATTGATATGAAACTTCTATATTGTATATTATTTTGAAAAGCGGATTTGGTTAAAATAAATAAATAAATTATAAATACTTAATACATTAGCAAATTAGGTCTATACATTTTTTTCTCTATTTTTTTCAGTTTAAATAGTATTCTTAGGACCAGTTTTCAGTACGAGTTTAAACTTTAACTAAATTAAACCGAGTTTAATTCATTAAAATTGGATGTTTAAGCTCGGATTTGGCAAAAAAACACATTGCATGATAATTTAAGTCAATTTAAATTCAACGAATGCTAAAATATCTAGTTAAACCGAGTTTGAACGTCCAATTTTGGTGAGTTAAACTCAGTTTGATTTAACTAAAGTTTAAGCTTGTACTGAAAAATTGGCTCTAAGGACCAGTTTAACTTACTAAAATTTGGCGTTTAAGTTCGGATTAGGCAGAAAAGAAACACATTATATTATAATTCAAGTAAATTTAAATTCAGCGAATGCTAAAAACTCTAGTTCAACTGAGATATCTAGTTAAACGTCCAATTTTGGTGAGCTAAACTCAGTTTAATTTGACTTAAGTTTAAACTGGTACTGAAAGAAAGGCCCTTAATATTCCTTTAGGAAATATTGCTAATCAACCATGTATACAGGGTGTCCCGCAATTGAGTGCAACTATTTACGGAGCTGAAAGGTTATGTCGAGCTGAGCAAAAAATCTTATCGGAGGGGGGGGTCTATTTTCACATTCTTAGGTGCTACACGGTTAATTATTATTCCACGACTTTGATTCACGTTATTGTTTCTAGTAGAAAAACTAACTTACATAAAACTTATTTTGATAACTCATTTTGAATGCAATGAAATCATCTTTCCAACGGTATATCAACAAACCCCACCAACTTAACCGTTACCGAGCTGTGATCGTGTGAAGATGAAATCAATCGGTTGAAACTACTAAATTTCAACTTTGAGTGCAAATTTCTCAGAATTTTGCGTAATAAATTAATTTTTTTTTTAGATTAATTTTGTAACTTATTCAATTTTCTTTTCAATGACACCAAAAACATAAACATATCTTTAAAAATAAAAAAGTTGGCTGTACTAAACAAATTATACTTATTAGAAAATAGTGATAAATAATGACTTTACAATTATTTATGCAGTACATAATATCATTGTTTTCTAATAAGTATAATTTTTTTAGTACAGCCAACTTTTTTATTTTTTAAGATATGTTAATATTTTTGGTGTCATTGAAAAGAAAATTGAAGAAGTTACTAAATTGATTACGAAAAAAAATTTCATTTATTAGGCAAAATTCTGAGAAATTTGCACTCAAAGTTGATATTTGGTTATTTCAATCGATTGATTTCATCTCCACACGAGCACAACTCGGTAACGGTTAAGTAGGTGGGGCTTATTGACATGCCATTAGAAAGGTGTTTTTATTGCCTTCATAAAGAGCTATCAAAATAAGTTTTATGTAAGTTAGTTTTTCTGCTAGAAACAATAACGTAAACCAAAGTCGTGAAATATGAATTGACCCTATAGTTCCTAAGAATGTGGAAATAGATCCCCCCCTCCCATATGATTTTTTGTTCAGCTCGACATAACCTTTCATCTCCGTAAATAATTGCTCTCAATTGCGGGACACCCTGTATATTTTAATGATGCTAAAAAAAAAATAACTTACATAACGAACTTGTGTGTGTGAAATTGATGTAATAGAAACCAGCGATCCGGCTATTGTTGATATACGCTCAATATCGGCAAGGGTATCCTGCTGGCTGCTGCCGGCATTGTTGGTATTCCGATTATCAATGCCGCGTGAACTGCAACGATCTAATGCCGTCCACATAACTACCGCGCGAACACAATAACAACGAATGCTATCTCTGTAGTTGCTCTACGAATGCCATTCAAGTTATTTTTTTTCTTCTTCTTCTTCTTCGTGTTAGTAAATTTATTTATGAATAAAATGTTTTTTGTTCTTAATTTTATAAATGAGCAGATGCTTTTTTTACAGTGTATTCAGAGTATAACAATAGTGCCTGAAAGTATGCTTCAATTGGTACTCAGAAAGTAACTACAATATTCGCCACAAATTTTTGCCTCACGTAATGGCTCAGCACGCTGGGCTGTTGCTCGAGTAATACTAGCTTGGGGGGTACGTTACGTGGGTTCGAATCCCAGTAAATTTCATTTGCTTGTCTGGTTATTTATTAATTTGCCTCGAAATGTTTTCTCAGAATGTGTTATGCTTAATATCGAACACTTTCTAGGCATATGGGGGCTAGAGTAAAAATGTCGGATTTTAATCATAGGCTATCAAAAAGGTACTCAATACCGTAGCCTATTTCAGGCTGGACAAACAAATATTTTACTTATTAACAACTCCTTTTTCAACTTTAAAATTTTTGAAATTTCAACATTTAGAATAAATTTTGATTATTTTTTTTTAATTTATTTATAGTAAAATATTGCACTAAAGATTAAATGCTCGTGATTTCCAGCTTCAAAAATTTCAATTTATTTTCGTTGCATTAAGGTGAACATTTCATTACGACAATTTATTTATAATATATTTACTTTATATGTATATCGTTAAAAATGTGTTTTGTTCCAAAACTAATATATACAGAGTTACATTTTGTGTTCAATTCCCTTGTTTTAACTTTTTTTAGTAAACATGTTGATGGAAAGCCACAGCGCAGACTCCAAAGATGCATTTTTCTTTTCAAAGCATTTTCACACCATTGCAATTTTCTCTTGTTTGAAGTAACTTTTTTTCTTTTATTCTGTTACTTAAGAAATTTACAATTTGATATTTTAATGTTTGTCTTAAATAAAAAGTTGCACTTTTAATCGTTTAACTCTCAATCACTTCCTCATTTAGTTAACAAATAAACATTGGAAAAAAATCAATAACAACACCGACCAGTGACGTTATCCAGCACTATCCTCACACACCCGCTACACCACCCTCAACTTGTCGTTTGGTGGGTGGAATTCAACACGCGGCGTTTAAAACTTTCACAACCAGGCAGAATCACTCTTATATTATTGAAAGCAGTTTGACCGATCGAATCAAAACAATTTTGCAAAACTGCCTCTTGTTAACACTGGTGGACACCGGAAGTATGTTCACCGGCAGTTACAAATTGTGTGACACGTCAAGTAAGCCAGTTAGAGAAAAATCTCACGCCCGCATCGAGTATTGCAGGACATTGTACTGGGCAGCTTGTAGATTTAGTACGAGGCGGCATTAGATGACGTAGACCACACGCACATAATAAAAGATGAATGGACGAACACCCCCAAACAGTGAGGCGGCAAAATAAGTACTAATCAGTGATGTTTTACTGCGATAGACAGACGTGCGAATAGCAAAGCAAAAAACAAGCCTGCAGTATTGTGACGTAGACTTTGCAATGTTATAAGCTGACCATGTGTAGATAAAACTACAAATTCGCTGAAATCTAAACAAAAATTAAAACAAGATGTAAAACTTTTTTAATTACAAAATTTGCGTTATCTGTGGAAATTGAGAATAAATTAAAAAAAAAGTAGGCAGTGGGGGGACTGCCGACCGAAGTGAAAACTAAAAGCTATGAAATAACATAGCATAACATAAAATAGCTAGAGTCGGCAAATCAGACAAGGCGTTCTACGTTTTTAACTCTTTTTATCAATTAATAAGATATTGAATGAATAAACTGCTATATTGTAATTTTTATATATATGTAATATATTTGTAACACAATTACTTTGGTTGGGTAATCGGTAATTGGCTCAGTAATCGGTTGATTATCACTTCGGTAATTGATAATTGGTTGGTAATTGCTTCGGTAATTGGTAATTGCTTGGTAAAAGCTTCGGTAATTGGTTAGTAATCACTTCGGTAATCGGTTGATAATCGCTTTGGTAATTGGTTGGTAATCACTTCGGTAATTGGTAATGGGCTGGTAATCGCTTCGGTAGTCGGTAAATGGTTCAATAATCGGTTAGTAATTGCTTCGGTAATCGGTAATTGGTTCGGTATCTGGTTGGTAATCGCTTTGGTAATCAGTAATTGGTTTTGTAATCGGTAAATAGTTCTGTAACCGCTTCGGTAATCGGTAATTGGTTTGGTAATCGGTTGGTAAGAGCTTCGATAATCGCCACCCGGTAAGTAATCGGTTCCGTTATTGGTTATCGATTGGTAGCCGCTTCGGTAATCGGCAATCGTTCTGCGACAGTTCTGTAGGCGATCAGAAGTTGTCAAAAACGCATCGAAAAATAGCAAACGAATAAGCAGCAAAACAGATGACTAGTTAAACTTTGTATTGATTTTGACAATTGATAGTCGGCGCTCTGAGAAAAAAAACCAGTTGTCAAGGCTACTTGGTATAATTATGTCATAGTATTTACCATTGATAGCTACGATTTTTCCCCATCTTTCCGGTAGACTTGAAAAAATTCAACCAACTCCGCGTTGAAAAAATTCCTCTACTTTTGATGCGATCCGAGAATCGACCCAGTATTTGGATTTTTCATAAGAAGTGAAGTGCTGCTCAGCCAGGCCATGAGTCATCGACCAGAGCAAGTGGTAGTCGGAAAAAACAATGTCTGGTGAATACAGCGGGTGGAGTAGGACATTCCAATGAAGCGTTTCCAAAGTTTCCTTGATGGCTTTTACAACATTTTTTGGCATATTGGGGGCATTTAAGCTTCAATGATTGGCTCAATTGCACCAATTGTTATTGATACGTTCCGCAGTGATAGTTTCGTTAGGCTAGAGTAGCTCATAGTAGATCAACCCGAGCTGTCTCACCAGATGCACAGTTAGACCGAGTCGATGAAAAAAGTCCGCCCCTTATTGAAAGCTTACCTCAAAAGGTTTTCAACGCCATAAAAAAAAATTTTTAAGCACCCTTTGTGAACCGCCAAAATCGTTTTTTCTTCATAACTTTGGTTGTTCTTGTCCGATCATCAAATGGAATATGTAGTTGAAAAGGTATTGATGAGCACTATAATAGGTGTGTCATTAACCTACAACATCAACTTCGTTAAGTGATATCAGTTACTCAAATTTCTACCCTCCTAAATGAAATTTTTTATTTGAAAAAAAGCCACTATAAAACTAATAAAGTTTTGGTTTGGAATTATCTACATTACTTAATGAACAAAAAAGTTACAGTCGATCTTAATAAAAAATCTAGGACCCTGTGTGCCTAAAAAACATTTTATAGCGATAAGAATCTCTCGAGGTAAGCTTTCAAATAAGGGGTGAACTTTTCGAACTATTTTTTCTGTATGGAGACCGACCCACTCTAATGCACAGCACTACTTTTCTGCCATGAATTTTCGGTTTGGCCGAAGTTGATGCATGACCGGGCCCACGATTTTCTGCACTTTAGGTTGTCATAGTAGATTCACTTTTTATCGTCCCCCTTCAAGATTTGATGCAGAAAACCTTACGATTTTTCCTTTGAAGCAGTAGTTTGCACGTGAAAATACAGGGCTAGACGTTTCTTGGCTTGAGTTCATAAGCAAATTCTGTACCAACAGAGCAATAGGTTTTGCTAGGTTTAGTGTTCGCAACTTTAAAAAAAATTTTATAAAAATATGAATATTACATTTCAAAATTTCTGGCATATGTATGTAATAATACAAAAATCTTTATTTTGAAAAAGTGTCAGTTATGAGATGTGAACGTATGACAATCGATATCCTCTTTGTACAGAAGGCTAGCTGGAAATATTACTCGTATTTTGTGACTCTAACGGTTAAACAGTTATATTTCTTAAAGCTTTTTTTTATAAACTGGTCATCCTACATTTTACAAGGGTTGAAATTGACAAACTCTACCTCTTTATCTTTTTCAAAACTGGGGGATGCTTCTTGTCCATGTCGATGCCAATGCACGGAAACCAAAACAAATGCGGCTTTTGTTCAACCAACTCACAAGCACAGAGCATACGACGAAAACCTGCTGCAGTCACGTTTTTTGTTACGTTGTTGACAACGGTTTGTGTGATAGTCGCGGTGATTTTGGGGGTAGTTATAAAGGTCGAGCGGGTCGTGTGCGGTATATGTTGAATTTTTGTGTTGTTTAAAACATGCGCTTTCATAGTCTAAGATCCATCAGCATTTCTGCAGCTTCTGCAATCATATGTTTGAGTAGCTATCCTTCTTTGTGTTTTGCAATTTTATCGGAAGCTGGTTTTTTTTTTCATTTTTAATCACAACTTAAAAATGCACTTGAACTCATTGACTCCATGTAATTAACATTGAATGCAGACACTCCTCTAAATAAAACATTGTTAATGAAAACCGAATAAACACGAACTCCTTTCGTAATCGTGACAAATTCATTTCTAATTCGAGACGAATACGATATCTTGGATTCACCAGCGCGGACTTGTTTCGAATTCAAAACGAATTCGCACAAAAACAAAATTACCAAATCCGACAATTTTTCGAGTAGACTACTTCATATGAAAATCTTAAAAAAATTTTTATTAAAAATGATTCTTATAAAACAACAAACGCGAAGTAATTAAAGAAAGTTACAACTTCTTGTGATTACCCGAAATTAAAAATAATTAAAGCGCAATAATTTCTTCATTCACTGCAATAGATTATCTCCGTAAGACTTTAAGTGCCACTTTCTTAATGTCCGGTTAAACACTAATCAGAACTTCAACCAGCGGTTAGTGAAAAAAACTCTTTCTCAATTTCTGGTTTAGACTTAGATGTCGGTTAAGTGCTGATTAAGTTAACGGCAAGTTGTGGTTCCATTTACATTCTCTGCATGCTCTTCTCTCAAAGAAAGACTTTCTTCATTCAACTTCATTTCAACTAATATTAGGCAGTCTGATGCGTTTTTTTTTTTTAAATAATAATCAAAACAACAAACAACTTCACCAAAAAAGTAAACAAATGACAACTTATATGCAGTTTTTGCGTATTCACAATTGAAAAATTCACAATTAGCGATGTAACCGAACGTTGCTTAACCAGCACTTGGTGAAAGCAAAATTGGTTTATTAGCTATATACTGGTTAAGAGCTACACTAACCGGACATTGAAAATGCGGCCCTAAGAATAGCTCTCTAGAAACTACAAATCGAATCAATGACCAAAGTAGAAAACGACAAACTTTGTTTACTAAATTTTGGATATTAAACTTTCATGCAATAGAATGAACAGTTCAAATTTGAGGCGATTCTAGCAAGAATGATATCCACAAAAACATGAAAATTGAAATAAACACAGATTTAGCATCCTAACTGCACTCTCTTGACATTTTGAGACAGAAAGCAGCACTTAGGCCTATCAAAAAGCATGTACATTAAATTTGTATGTATGCAACACTGGCCTAATCCACATTGATATTGGACGCATTCAGCGAAGTCAACTGTTGTGAACTATTATGGTAGCGATACCCTAGTGAGCGATGTATTTCTCTGAATGTTTTGTTACTCTTAGCCCATGATACAATTATAAGATAAGCTCACATTTAAATAGATACTCAAACAATAAGTTTCGCAACAAAGCTGTGAGAACGCTAAACTTCAAATGATAAAAGCAAAATAACAATAAGAAAACTAAAATTCGACCAGCCGATTTTGACATACAGCTTCCTTTTTACTCCAACTTATGCCTACCTTATAATTTTGCCATGCTCTTAGCCAAGATTCATCAATATAGCTTAAGGGGTTACATGGCATTGGCAGTTTTTTGAAATCGATTTTTTTTATCGACAAAATTTTTTTTAATAATTTTGTATTTTAGTAAATATTCTTAAGATTCTAAGAAAAAAAAAATTTCATGGAAAAATTCCTACGGGTTCAAAAGTTACAGCCGGATTAGTGAGAGCGCATTTTTAATTTTTGCGCTACCTACGTACGGCAGCTGGTATATACTTGGTTTACTTGCTACCTGACTTTTGGTGGTTGTTATTTCGTACCTACTTGAAGGGTAAAGCCCGAATTGCTAAACGATTGCAAAAAACTATAAGAAACAGCACAACACAAGATAACGAAGGCATACAAAGCAAGCATGGCAGATTGAAGGTAACGTTTTTTTTCTTTGTTCACAAACTTTGAACGCGTTTATCTCGAAACCATGTTTTTCGTACTGGTTGCGGCACTAGCACTAGGGTTCATTTTTTGACGAAATTTTTTTTTTTTTTAATTTTTTTAAACCTGATTCGCTTTTTGATTTGACGAGCTTTTTTTTTAATTTTTTCTCGATTTTTTATGAATTTTTTAAGTCAATATTTTTTTCAAAAAAACACACTTTCAAATTTGGATCACCAAAAATTGAAAAAAAATTTAAAAAAAAAAAGCTCGTGTCATACGATAACCAATTTTGTTAAGGTTTAAAAAAGTCATTTTTTTCCAGATCGGAAAATTTTTGCAACTCCCAGCGCTGCAACCACGAGGCCCCATTTTTTTTCTCTGCCGCCAGTGTGGAGCTCTATAAAACCATGTTGGAGTGTAAAGTATATTTTTTTGAATTTTTTTTTCTTGTAATTTGTTCAATTCTCTACAATAACAAAAAAAATTTTGGAAAAATGTTTGTTTTTGACTGAGTTGTGAATTTTTAAAAAAATGTCTGTTTTCTCTGCCGCGAATGTCATGTCATCCCTTAAGTCACTTGAGAGAAAAGCACTCTTTTTTTCGCCTTTGCTCGAACTGTCAAAGTATATGTTAGCTAAAAATTGTACAGATTCAGATTTTTTTCCTTGATTTCCTTTCATCCATTCTGTCAGTTCGACCGAGCTTCTCTCAAGTGACAACCTATATTAATCAACCTTGCTCTTAGCGTCAGAAAAGTTGTCAAAGTTAAGAGTTAAAGCTTAACCCTTAACTTTTCTTAAAAAAAGAAAAGATTTTATTTGTCTGATTATTTCACCATTCATTATCTAACGCTCAGTACATTTCAAGCTTTCAGGTGTGTGCATGTTGTCGCATTGATCATTCGTGTTTTTATTTATGGCGTTCTTTGAAAAAAACATTAACTTGTAACTACATTTTTTTTGAGGTGTACCAGTGAGTACCAGGTGAGCGCTGCCATAATTGTACCATTCAGCAAATTTTTACACAACTATTGCCAACTGTTACTCCGCTGAATGCAGCCAAATTTTTAATGAATTGGACCCAAAAAAAAAAGATATTCAAAAGTTTTTAACACTTTAGAGTTGTAGTATCCAAACGGAAACTGCATAAGTCTCGAAAATAAAAATTAACTTCACCAACTCATTGCTTTTTAAATCTTAAAAATTACTTTTTGTTTTGAATTAAAAAATTATTACGTCCTTTCTTGTATGCTCGTATGGCTTACTTTGATTTCATTCAACTCATGTGAAAATCATATTTATTTTCAAAGCAATCTTGGCAATCTACAAATGATGACTTGATTTTATTTCTCATTATTTGATATATTGGAAAATATTTTTCATTCGAAAATATTTCCCGAACAAAAACAACGTTTAAAAACTAATTTTTTTTTTTAACAAACAGAAATTTTACGTGCAAAAAATTATTTCTGTTTAATTTTTTAACTTTCTTTAATTCAATTATATATAAATTCAATTGAAAAAAAAGAAGTCCTTAACTCACACAGCCCATAATGAGTAAGACCACGAAAAGCACCAGCAATACTCGCACCAGTCACAACTACGATGGATTGTCGGATGAAGCCAGCCACACAAGTTCGAATGAGGAAGAATTGTCAGTACCGCGAACGGTGAAATCCAAGAAAATGCAGGTAAGGCTGAGCTAGTGAGGAACTAAAGCTATTCAATTAAATCATGGTGGTGTATTTCTTATTTCGCAATAGCCGCTCGATGCTACCGACTACGATGACAGCTTGTACGATCGTCAAGGTCGAAATAGGCGAAGACGTGGTGCAAAAGGGAAGAGAAAATTGCGGAATAGACAATCACGTTCGAGGAGCCGTCGTCGCCGTTCATAGATGTCTTGTCTTGTCTTGTCTTGTTACGTATTTCTTTTTTTTCTGAATATTGTTTGGTTAATTTTAGATACATGTTTCGAAAAATTTAAATTCTTTGCTTTTCAAATTTCTTTTGAGTGGAAATAAAATTATATGTGTGAATAATATGATGTTAAATGAAACAGTTTGTTTTTTTTTTTTTATTTTATAGCAATAAATTTAAGTTTAATTTACATACTACGAATAAAAAGAACTAGTTTGACATAACTTAAGAAATTGCTGCAGTTCAATTTGGATTTTCAATTTGGATTTTGTGTTTTCAGAACTCTTTTAAATTTTTAAAACAGTGTAATACTTGGCCTAAAAAGTTGGTTTTTGTCTTAACTTATGTGTTATTTGTAAAGCAATGAAATTAGGCGATGAAAATTTAACATGCGAACGAACGAACCTAAGACTAAATTCAAATTCTCTTCTGCAAATACCGTAAGACACACGTGAGCAAATATTTCAATAAGTTAATGAAAAGCTAAGGCTTAAAAATAAAATAGTTATGTCGAAAACAAATAATGGTTAATTATACATTCATTAGAAATATATTTATATATAAATATTTACAAAAATATTTTAATTTTATTTAGTTTATACACATTATTCTTCACTGATAGCGCTTTACGATGCTGCATTGAAAAAACAAAAAAATATTCATAAATATGTTTCAAAACATTTTAGTATATTTTACTTAAATAATCTCAGAGTGAAAAAGCGGGCACGGTACTGCGCGAAAATACTTCCCAGACTTAATTGAGCAACTAATTTGAATTAACGCACTGAGCCTCAAGTTTTAGCCAAAAGTGAATGTTTTCGGGTTGATATTTTGAAAGTTTTAGTTTTCGGATACGAAGTTTTCTTGTGTTGTATCCTTACAATTAGATTTGTAAAAATTTACATTCAAAAATGTTAAGTACGTTTGTGACATTTTTAAACATTTGATTTAATGAATCGAAAATACACTTTTTTTGAGCATAAAAGTGTGCAGAGTACATTAATGAACTCTTTTAAATTAACTTTATAGTTTCCTCTTTTTTCCTCTTTTATCGTTCGCAAATTAATCATACTTTTTAGTTTAAAAACATAAATAATTGTTATTTCTTTCCCCAAATGAGTTATGAAATAATTCATAAATAATACCTTGATGAATAATAATCTTGAATAGACGTTATATTGATTAATTTCAACAACTGAAATGGTCGGACTCCTATTGCATGGATTTAAATTTCCAGCTACGGCATGTTTTTTTTTAATTATATATGTGCGTTAAATAGTTTTAAAAAAGCACATTCATAAAAACAATTTTTGTGTAACTTTCCTTCATAACTCGTTTACGAACGAGAGATAAAACATTCGTTTTGGAGGCGTTTTAGTTCGAGAAAGATTTCAAAATAATTTTTTTGTGGATGCCGAAAACATATTTTTCTACCAGGTTTAAAACTCAATTCAAAAAAGCTACTTTTGATTCACTGGGAAGAGTTCCTTCGTGCTTACGAAGTTTTTGTTTTTTTGGTTAGTTTTTTTTTGAAAAATCTTAAAAGCTCACAGAATTTATTTGATTATATCTGCGGTCACAAACCATAACAGTCTAACTCAAAATATCGTAAATACGGGATGTTTTATTTTCCTTACCTCGTCTGTGTCCCGGAAGTTAACGGAAACATCGAACATATAACTTGTAGATACAGAGATAGAAAATGGAACAATCGAGCATGGAACTTGTAGATACATTGTGCACAAATACTAGATCGCTTTTTAAACAATATTTTGAGTTAGACTGTGATGGTTTTTGACCACAATCCATATATGAGGATTTAAGTTTTTTTTTTTACACAAAGATAGAAGCATTTTTGCAAATAGAAAAAATAACCCGCTATGCATCTAAATTTAGCACTAAAAATTTTTCAAATTTCTTGTTTTTTCTTTAAGTTAAAAATTATATAATTTTAAGATATTTCAGACAATACAAAAAATAAAATATATATAAATATTCATATACAATAGTTATTTCATTTTCTCGCATTTGTTGTCTCGGTTATTTTGACTATATATATATAGAGATATAAGTATGTATACAATAAATATAATATACTATATTATAATTTATTATAGTTCGATATATTTTTCAAAAATAAACATTAGGAAGAGATTAAACAATTATAATTTGCAACAACTTTCATGTTCAAATAACTTACTATTTTTTTATTTTAAGTTTTATGTTTTTATTTTCCGTTTCTTTTTTTTTTTGTTTTTTTTTTCTTCGACTTGCATTTAAAACCTGCAGTTAAACCTGCACCTTTAGGCTTTGCCCTGCCGTATTAACTGCTAGCTGATTAACTTGCTGGTATTTTTTTTTAATTGAATTATCCCTCAAGCATCGGCTCATCACGTTTGGTGCATTGATTAATGACACGACGTGCAATGGTTTTAATTTCCTCATAAGGACCTGGATGTTCAATTAGCTCATTAAGAATTTGTATGCCGTTTTCTTGCTCAACAAGTCGGCAATATTTATCGGGATAGACCTGCAAAAAACAAAAAATTAATAAAATACAGATATAAATATTTAAGTTTCATTTATTAAACTTCTGAATGCAAACCTACTTGTGTTAAATTGGCTAATGCCCAAACCGCCCAATGTTGGCATTCTGGCGTCTCATAGCAGCGTACTAAGCCTAAAATTGGCTCAAAACTACGATAGTTTATATTTCGTTCACTATTTAAGCTCCAACGTTCTATAGCTTTGACCATGCGTGTAAGCACATCATCTCTAGCTGGTGCATCAATGTTCCAAGCTTCGGGACCATCGGAGGCAATGTGTGCCAAAACGCCAGCAGCATTGTAACTCACCTGAAGAAAATTATTGCATAAACATAATTTGTTGTTTTATTTTATATTCCTTTTTTTTTGCATTAAACTTACTTCAATTCCATCACTGTGTGAATCCAAGAGTTTCGCAAAAACTTCTATAAACTCTGATGTCATTAGTTTTGGTCGCAGCCATTTTACCTCAGCAACGTTACCCAAAAGTCCCATCATATTTCGCAGCAATTCCTCACGATCTGGAAAGGTCTGGAAAGATATGTTTAATAAACTGCTTTGCAAAAATTATATTTTAAGTTCTTCTCTAGAATAAAGCGAATTAAAACTCATAATTATATTCAAGTAGCCTTGAAACTGACCGTACGAGTCAGCAATTTTTATTGATAAGATTTTACATTTACAGTACAGCAAAAATCCAAATTCTGGGTTGAGCCTAAAATGTTAAAGTTTTAATAAGGGGCCGTAAATAACAGTTTTGGTCTCATTTTTCAAAAGAGAACCACAAGTGATGAAATAGTCTCAGGACATTTTGGAGGACACCATTATGATACCCATAAATCAACAACAACATAAATCAACATAAATCAACAACAACAGCAACAACAACTTCATATGCATGGTGCTAACGTGAGTGCAGAAATCAACGAGAGTGCAATAAAAAATTTGCCCACGGTCACATTAGAGCTTGTGTACAGTGAAATCGTTGCTCTTAAAACAATGAACGCAAATGCTCTAAGTCTTATTGACTCTCTGCGCGAAGATAAAAAAATATTGTGTGAGAGAGTTAACCAACTTGAAAGTGAGGTGTACTTCCTGCAGCAAAAGAGCCGTGAAAAGAGCTTAGAAATAATTGGTGTTCCAAACCTGAGCCACAACAATGCACTCGATTCAGCTCTTAAAATATTTTCAAAGGGTCTTAATACTAATATATCGGACACTCTCATCGATGTTTAATGGGAGTGAAAAAAATGTAGCTGGCAATGCTCCTCTGGATATTCTTTGTGTGAAATTTGTCTCTCTTCAAACAAAAAAACAAATAATGAAGAAGAAAAATGATAAGAAAAATTTGTGCTCCAGAATAATATTTGGCAGTGATAGTAGCCGAAATATTTATATTAATAATAGTCTGTCAGTATTTACTAGGAATCTTTTTAAAGCTGCTAAAAAGCTAAAAACAGATAAAAAATTTAAGTTTGTTTGGGTTAACAATGATAGGGTATTATTACGGAAAAAGGAAGGCGATAAAGTAATTGTAGTTAATTCATACGAGGATCTTAATAAATTAATTTAGTTAAAAATCTTTCTTTAATTTGTAAACCAAAAATCAAATATAAATATGAGCACTAGTTTTAATGATCCTCATGCAAATTTATTGGAGATTCCTTTGGAAAATTGTAAAAATGTAAATTACAAAAGTATTTTATTTAACCCAAACACAAACATAAACCAAAAAGACTTTTATATAGTTTTGCAAAATATTAGAAGTATGAGAAAAAATTTCGATAATTTCCTCTTACACCTTAATAGCTTTACAAAAATGCCCGCTTTTATTTTTTTGACAGAAATATGGATCTATGATGAAGAAAAATCCCTTTTTAACATACCCGGCTATAAATTGTATGCTAACTGTAATAGTCGATATGCTGCTGGAGGTGTTGCAGCATTTGTTGCTGAAGATCTTGATTGCGATTTCTTTTGTTTTAATCTCCTTAGTTCGGACATAATTTGTACGATTGATAACCAAACATTTTCGTTCATTTGTATTTATAGGTTTCACGAAGGTACTTCAAAGGAAGTCTTCTTAAGTAACTTAAACGATATCTTGGTCAATGAGAAAAGTGATAATCTGATAGTCTTAGGAGATATGAACCTAAATATTTTACAGGAATCGGATTATGTTGACAATTACTACCTCAAATTATCCTACTACAATCACTACCTCTAAGGAAACATGTTGTTCACAAAATAATGTACATACCTTCGATGAATTTAGTCCTTGTTCATGTAACTGCTTTAGCATAGAATGTGTTAAAAAGTTTAAGTACCTAGGTCTTATTATTGACTGGAAAATGAATTGGTTAGATCATACAACTGCCCTTAAAAAATACTTAGTCGCAGCTACGAGACAAATATACCATTTAAAGACCTTTTGCTCAGAAAAACTACTCTGCTGCATTTACTTTCGGATTTTCCATTCTAAATTAGAATATGGCCTCACTTGCTGGGGCGGTACGCATAGTAACAAAATAACACCATTACTTACTGCGCAGAAACATGTAGTACGAATAATTTGTAAAAGAAATCGCCTTGAAAATAGTTTTCCACTATTCAGGCAACTTAATATTTTGCCTATTAAACATTTGTTCTTTTATAAAGTATTAAAAACTTTTTTCATAAGATCTGGATATATGATAAATAGAAGTAATCCCAATTACAACTTAAGAATTAATCTGCTTAATATGGCTCATGTTCCAGCACATAATTTGCAACACTTCCTGCTTTTTTATTCAACCATAGCCCCCAGGCTATTTAATTATTTACCTATGAATATTAGATGTGTTAGAAATAAATTTGTGTTTCTTAAAAATGTAAAATCGTGGCTCTTTAATTTGTCATACTTAAATGTCAACTCACTTCTTAATATTATGTACTAACTTTAATAAATTATTTCAAACTATCTATGTAATATGTAAAATATTAATTATATGCTTTTATTGTTAATTTTTAATAAAAATCTTAATTTGTTATGTTTCAAAATGTTAAAGTAAATGTTAAATTATAATTATATGCTTTTATTGCTAATTTTTTATAAAATCTTACTTCGTTATATTTCAAAATGTTAATGATTTAATGACCCCTTATATTAATTATATTAATTAATGTTTAAATTACTAAAACAATTCCAAATGCATTCGCCACTAATTCCTTGTGATTTACAGAATGTAGGATTACTTAGCATTATTATTTTTCAATTTATTTAATTTAAGATTTTGCTATTATATTCATACCAAAATTAAAATAATATAAATTGTTAAAAATAATACTAATAAATAAATACTACTACTACTACTACTACTACTACTACTACCCCGGACATCCCTCAACATTGAAAAAATTGATTTTTTTCGAAGATTAAACCTTTTAGAATATACAATCCCAAGGAGTTTTTAAAATGTTCATTATTTTCGGAGTTATAGTTATTTTAGTAAACCTATTTTAGTGACTTCTGTAACTTTGCTCAAATCTTTTTCTTGAAACTACTTTTTCCAATACGTTGGACATGTTTTCTCAAGTTCTAATGGACCGATCAAATTCAAACTTTGTGTGGGTCTTTTTTATATATCCCTCTGTGACCCTGCTAGAGTTGTGAAAACAATTTTGTTTTTTAATATTTTTAAAAATTCAAAACTTTGAAAAAAAGGTCAACAAATTATTTCTTTTTTTCAAACATTCGCCATACAAGAAAAAAATTCAATTTTCTTTCCCTAGTCCGGGACATAGCGACATTCTTAATACTTAATTAAGAATCTTTTTTTCAGGTGACTAGAAGGATTGAAATCGTGGCAAGATGGAGGCACCCTTTTTTTGTAACATACCCACTCTACCAGCCTGTAATTTGTTCAATTTTTAATTCTTTTTTTAATTTTTTAGTGTATATTGATATAATAAATTAGTGGAAACTGGTAAATACCCCCCTCCCCCGCGGCTGTACTAAAGTATTTTCGAAGTCTTAAGCATAGCATAAACTAAGCTAGCAGCATATATTGGTATGTTTAAGTTTTAAGAACTTCTTAATGCTTTGGAGCGATATGTGGATGATGAATTTACTTATCAATAAAAATTATTGTATAGTTTACGAATATGCAGCGTACAAAAGTTGATGCATTCTGAAAAATTGGTTGGCATGAAGTTTTAGTATGTACAAAATAAACGTATTTTATTTCACTGCATATTCAATAAGTTATTGATCTCTAGGCGTTTCTCAATCAACCCTTTCTTATCATTTATCCTTTTCAACCGATCATAAGAAAAAGCATGTTCGATGGAAAGCTCACTGATACTACGAACCCTGTAGTGCAACCTATGTCATTCCTAATGCAAAATTCCCTTCCTCCTATATCGATAACACCATTGGTTCTGTGGACACCAATGGCATAAGCACAATAAGAAATTACCAACAGTAAAAAACATAAAAAAACAACAATGCGCTTGTGGCAGTACTCGCTTCAGCGTACAAGTTCACATTATTAAAGACACTAGATTCGGCAATTTATAACAAAAAAAAAAAATTATTGTATACAAATTATTTTTACTGTTTAGTAATTGGCGTTTAAGCCTATGAAGTTGATATTAGAGTTTATTAAAATTTGCTTTTGATACGACTTAATTTTAGAGGGGAAGAACTCTTAAGTGAAGAAAATTTTCAAATAGGCCAACTCATTGCTGGTATCTGATCCCATCATTATTCTGCAAATATGTACAACAAAAAGCCAACGAGAAAAATTTCGCTCTCAACACGCCAATAAAGTTCAGGCGCCTCACGCTCCATTAAAAAAAAAGTTGTTCGGGTTGGTTCCGCAAAATAATCCTTGGTTTATGCTATGATGATTTCCCAATTATTTTGACTCCAGCGATATCCATCCGTGAGCTGGAATGGTTTGAAACAGCCTCCAAAAATCGAGTTTTTTATAAAAATATTGGCTGGTTTGGTAGTTTAATATAGTTTAGGATGCTTGCCAAGCGTATTTATGTCATACGCTTAATTTAATTTTATCCTTAGCTGCCACATAGGGTAATTTTTCGACTGATCATTATGCTAAAGAATATATGTATGTGCAAAATTTAGTTGGTATGTGCAAATTGATACCAACGGTATAAAATAATTTCGTTTGAAATTAAAGTCCCACGCCCCCGTTCAATTCCGCCCAATTTTCTAGACATGTGTGGAAAATTTGGAAGAAGTCGGACAAGCACTATAGAAAGAATTCGATTGAAATTAAAGTGGCACGCCCCTGTCTGATTCCGTCCAATTTTAAGACTAATCACTGCTCATTATTCCAAAGAATACATTTGCAAAATTTGGTTGAAGTCAGAAAAACGGTGTAGAAGGAGTTCCATTAAAATAAAAGTGTCACGCCCCCTGTCTAGTACCACCCACTTTTATAAACTACGGACCGATCCTTATGCCAAATAATATGTGTGCAAAATTTGGTTTAAGTCGGACAAACGGTATAGAGTTCGATTAGAATTAAATTGACACGCCCCTTGTCCAATCCCACGCACTTTTGTAGGCTTAAAACTTCTCATTATACTAAAGAAAACATGTTCGAAATTTGGTTGAAACCGGACAAACGGTGTAGACGGAGCTAGTTTAAAAATAAAGTGCGACGCCCCCTATCTAGTACCGCCCAATTTTATACATTGCATGTGCAAAATTTGGTTGAAGTCAGATACACAGTGTAACAGGATTTTGATTAAAAGTAAAATGCCACACCCACTTTTCTAGTCTAGAGACTCCACAATATATAAAAAAAAAACGAAATGGCCATCTCAGCCCTTGAAAGGACTTTGACCGAGCTTCTTATGATCAATTGTGTTGTGTGTGATATGAAATGTTTGCACACAAATGATCGAGAACTGGACCTACATGTTTTACGCCGACTCCGAACGGCTTATGTTCTCAAGAAGCTTTTCATGGCAGTTTTTACTCTCTGAGGTTTGCCATTGTCTGCAGAGAGGTGACGGCCGAACAGAAAAATTAGTTTAATTGAAAAAATTTTCTGTGTCAGATGGAGGATTCTAACCTGGGTTCTCTGGCGTAAGAGTCACACACTCTACCCACTACGCCACAATATACCGAAGAATATATGTATGGGTTGGATAAACGATATGGGTGGAATTTGGGTACATACAGACACGATGTCATTCAGTTAAATATATCTACGGAAGTTCTTCTATTTTGAAATAAAATAGAAATACAAAGTCACTTTGTATGGGAGGTAGGCGTGGTTTTCATCGAATTTTGCGAAATATAATAGAGATATATCAAAGGTTCCCTTAAAAAACAGACATGCGGTTAATTCATTTATATATATTTAGAACTAGATCTATGTTTGAATGAACAACAACAATTAAGGCCTGACTATAGGTTTGTTTATGCACTTAACTTACTAAAACTCCAACAAAAGCAAGCAGGTGGTCAATTCATTCATAAGGACAAATATCTCTGGCTTTGCGACAGTCTTAAAACTCACACATGAAAGTGTGGCTCACGTTGATAAAGATAAATTCTCAATGGACATATAAAAAAAAAATTACCTAGGAAATTTAAGGGAACTACTTGTTACCGAAAGAATAATTGCTTGGGTACAAAATAATAGCACTGGGTTAAAAACTGAAAAATCAGCAAAATTTAAGAATTTTCCTCTAAAAGGGGCGTGGCGCGCCTATTTTTTGTCAAATGGTCTACATTGGTGCCAAGTTTCCGCCCGTAAAATTTATGATCCTATAAGGAAGTTTCTTAGATGTAGCGGTGTGTGGGATATTTTGTGGGAAAAAATATACCACAAAAAATTACTAATTTTTTGTGCGAAAAAATAAAAGTTAAAAAATTTCGGTTAATTCCTGTTCAATAAAATAAAACACAAAAAGTTGGGGTCCCTGATGGCCCCAAACTGTAGATATTGTTCTTTGAGCTTTTTGTCAGCTGTTACAAATCAACTTTTTAAATATTGAATTCAGAAAAGTTCTCAATTGAAACCAAATAAGCATTAATAATCGCTCGGATTTATACCAAATGCATCAGTTCATGTATCAAAAACGGTTTTACTTACATTTAAACATCTCAGAAAGTACTCCATACCACGTCCTTCTAAAAATCTCTTACAATTTATAGCAGTCTCATCTGTTACATTCCACATTGTTGACCATGCCACTTCCATGACATCATCGAATACCGAGCGTGTTAAACGATCTTTGATTAAACTTAACATAGTCTGTGTACAATAAAAAAAAAAAAAAAAACAAAATGAATTGAAATAAGGAAATGTAGTTATATAAAATAAATTCCAAACTCACACTAACAACTCCCAATTCGCCCAAGAACAGTTTTTGCCTGCCATCCACCTGACAGGCCAAGGTATTAAGCAAATAGATTGCTATTCGCTGCACAAAACCTTCTTGTTCGGACTTTGAAACACCATGCAGCAGAACTGTGATTAAACGCTCATACTCGAAGAGCTTTAAGGGATGAAATATATATACCAACATGTTTAAATAAAACTAAGCTTTCAAAGTTACCACATCATTTGGCATTTGAAATTGTGTTAGTGTTAAGTAACCGTTTCTTAGCATTGTATCGTCGGCAATGTGCATTTCCATGCCATTCAGTAGAGTTCTAATAATATGGTTACGCAAAGGAGTGCCAAACTTTGACCGATCACGGCCTTTTACAATGTAGAAGAGAGTCGCACTATATAGAATTAAAAACATTTAGTTTTTAATCTTTGTGCACATCAAGTAATATGCTTTAATACACACCTTCCTGATATTTGCATGTGTTTAAATTTCAAGTGCCTATCCATGGCGGTGAGCACAACATCGAGTGCTGTATGAATTTCTTTGCAGCATTCAAAACGGAAGAGATGATACAAGTCATTGAGTACCTACAGACGAAGCAAATACAGAAACGTTTAAAAAGTTACAACTGTAAATGAGAAATGTTTCACGGGAAGGTGAAATGTACCCTGGTTAGAAGAACGGGTCTGTCGTGATAATACCGCGCGGCTGTAAGAATTTGGTGCTCATTGGCATCGCCAGCAATCTAGACAAAAAGGAATGTTAGAAAGATCATGGATATTATTGATTAACTTACCTCAATTGCTGGTATATCATAGCGTTTACACGCCCAATGCGCCGTATGATATAGGCCTAGAAACTGCAATGGTTTGTGCGTGCGTGTCGCTAGACCCGGAATATCAGTATTGACTTTAAAATTTGATTTCTTAGTCGCCACTCCATTACCAGCCAAGTTAGTGCCCGAAATATCCAGATGCGTTAGGTCACGTAGATTTTCCATAAGCATTTCCAACGTCTGATCGGGTAAATCATAGGTACCATGACCATTTCCACTGCTGCTGATGGAAATGTCAAGTGTACGCAAACGACGCAGACAACAAATTGCATGCAATTGATTCGCTATTGGCCAAACATTAAAGAGTATCAAAGTATGCAGATGCGGCAGCGAAACCAACGCATCTAAGCTAAAATTGGCGAGGACACAAGACGTTAAATCCAAGTGATTTAGATCACGTAAATGTGCAAACTGCAAACGATGATGCATAACAACACCGTTAAGCACAAGTCGTCGCAGGTGTGGGCAGCTGAATTGGAAGTCAACGGGTTCCTTTTCATTTGGCTCCGAGTTTTGCAAAAGATGCGAACTTATGCCCAATTCCAATGAACGCAGACCTTCGCCGTAGCGTGCTAGCAGGTGATGAGAGTTGACTGTAATACGATCGCAATACCACATTGACAGCGAGTAGAGCTTGTGACGCATGAGAATTTCGAGACCTTATGAGACAGAGAGAAATATCGGTTTAGAAATCGTTTTTAATTTTAATATGATGCATATTTATACAAATACAAATAATGATGATTAATATTTCTTGTTTTTTTTTTTGTTGCCTTATTTTTTTGCCTAACAAATATTATGCAAAATATTTGATAGCCAGTATTTTTCAGACAGGTTTAAAAGTGATAATTTGAGGCGATAGAAATGTCAGTTTGTTTAATCAGCTGATAATTGAATCTTACTGTTAGAAGTCACTACCTTGCTTATAAATGAAATGTTTATTCAAGCTGAACCTCGAACTTGCAACACTTTATTTTGCAAGATTGCTGAAGCTTAACGTTATAATTTCGCATATTACTATTCAAATTAGAAGTACAAAACTCCAAGAATTGTTTCTCACAGCAGCTTCACTAGAATTGGAATTCTAATTCAAATGTCATTCGTAAGGATCGTAAGGGTGATGTGATTGCAGCCTGTGCCAAAAAAAAATCTCATTTCAAATACAGTTTAAGCTATTTATCATAGTTAGCTTTTCGATCAACATATCGAATTTACTGAAGGGCTTTAATTTAGGTTATCTTTTTTGAAAGTTCGATTGAGGAAATTAACTTCATACCTATAAATTGCCGCCCGAGTAAAATAAGGTCGCGTGTGTTCAACCTTATTTTACTCAGGCGTCGAAATGTATAATCTACGTAAAATGCTAGACCTAATTTTAACAGATAACGATCGTAATATAAACATTGATCTTCACAAATTTCTTTGTTAGTTGAATTTTCAATTGGTCAAAAAAAAATGTTTGCATTTGTTCCAAATAAAAACTAAACATTAGATGGGTGCAGAGCTCCATACATTGTATTATTACATTTCAGAACCTCCCTGCACGTGCAGAATATGAATGCTGGATGTCATAATTATGGGTGAGTCAAAAAAAAAATCCAAAAATTCCAAAAAGTGAAAGCGCGCCGTGTTTGCGCTCATACAAATTTGGAAATAAATACAAGGAATGCTCCTATGATAATGAAATTTGGTACACTTAGTAAGCATAAGCTATCTAAGAAAAATACCAAAAATGGTTGAAATCTGTCAGTCCTTGGACCTCCTTTGGACCTATATTAAATATTCACATAATTTTGTATGGGAGGTAGACATTAAATTTGACCGATCTTAATGACACTTGGCCAGACGGCTAAAAATATAATAGTAATACGTATACTTAAAACGTTTCAAATTGGTTAGTTTTTAGGGGTACCTTCCCTTGAACCTAAATTAATTTTTTTACATGATTTTGTATGGGAGGTACAAACAAAAGTTCATCGATCTTAATGAAACTTGGTCAGAAGAGTTGAAAAAAGAGTAACAGATGTGGACTGTATGATGTGGATATGTACGATAAGCACGGTAAGCAGAAACAATACAAAACAAAATTAAACAATAACTTAATAAAAAGTGTTGGCGCCTTAACTTATAGGGTTGCGTTTGGAATTTCAAGCAATTTATTTATTTAGAGGTATATTCAAAATGGATTTTTGCAAAAAATGAGGAACAAAGCGGAATTTATTATTTTCATAGCCCTTAAGAAAAAGGTCTAAGGTAATCAATTAAAAAAATCGCCGTCAATAATATTCATAGTATTAGTAAATGTTTATCCAAATTTGCAAAATTTGTCGTTTATGGTATTTTTTTTTTTTTTATTTTACCGAAATTCAATTTTTTAATTTAAAAATTTTAAAACCCAAAACTGAAACAGAGAGAGTCTTTTCTGTTAAAGCTTTTTTTATTTTCATTTTCGATTAAAAATTTATTTTTAGAAGAATTTTTCTGTGAGTATCAAGAACACATCATAGACAAGTTTTGCATGATGCCGTGCCTATATTTCCAATTTTTAATCCAAAATATTTTGTATTTAGCTTAATGGGAGTATTATCTTTCGAATGATACCAAATTTGTACAATTCCGAGAGCACACATTTTTTTATTTATTTTCACTGCGCAAAACACTGTGCGCCGCTATATTAAAGTGATCCAAAAACTTTTTTATAGCATACTTTTTATGTAAAATTGTTCGCAGAACTGAAATATGCCAATGGAGTTTTGATACAATTAACCTTTGATCTTAAAATCCATATCGATTCAAGAGTTTTAGAATTTTTTTTATTGATTTCGAACTTTAAACCGTACCTTTGACAAGATTCAACAACTGCTGCAAAAAATAAGGACACGCGATTGTTTTTTTCTGACACCATATTTACAAAAAGTTTTTTTTTTTTAAATCCTTATCCGCATATTTTTTGTAGTGTAATGTAGAAAAGTGGAGCCTTTTGTAATGTTGTAGAAAAAAACCTTCTGGTGGTTTTTAATCACTAGCAGAGCCAACAGTTTTAATTTTCTCTCTTTTTATTCCCTCTCTATAGTTTATGACAACAATATTCCTCGCCATTTCTTCAGCAAGTAGATGCGATTTGTCGTTGAACCAGCAGCTAGGATCAATGCTTAAAAAAACTCATAAGATTTTCTTTATTGTGATCGTTTGCAAACAATTAGTTGAACAATTTTTGAGGTTACGAAACCCTCGATGCTCAATTCCGAAATGACCTATGAGCCCAAAACGATTCCTTTTTTCTTTTATCCAACTTTAACCTTTTCTACATCCAAAATTGTGCGCTTAATTTTTTGAAATTGCTTTTCTTTTTGAGCGTTGCGACCATTTTACGTTTCTTCCCATCAAAAAAAAAACAAACCCTATTAAGTCTCTGAAGAAAGGTACCATAATGAAAAACATTTAAAACTGCTCGAGCAATATCTTCGTTAACGTAACGATACTTGAAAACATCTATGATCATTTGGAGATCGTATACCCACTAGTGTCCTGCAGTTTTTGCATCGTGTATGGTTTTTGAGATCTTGCATCTTGTCGTATTTCTCCATCTTCGGCTCACTGCTTGTGTGGGCCCTTTTTTCGAGGTTTCTGTAAGGCGCTTGTAGCGGGATAGGTACATGTTGTATGATTTTTGATCCCAGCTCGACGCCGTCCTTTGCTAATGCGTACACCTTCTTGTGTCCATAAATGCCACAGTGGCTTGGGACTCAGTAGATGCGTATAGTTGCGCATCTAGTACTTTTTTGCTTGTCAGTGCACTTGTGGACCTGGCGATAGCAGAGCATATCGATTTGATAGCCCCTTGGCTGTCGACAAAGATGTATTTTTGGTATAAATACTTAAAAAAATAATGTTAGTTATATATTTTTAACTTCTTTGAAGATCCTGATGGAATAATTGTGATGTATCCTTATCTATCCTCTTTTAATACTGTCAAAACTCTAACTTTTTGAAAAAATCGCTTATGATAACATTTCGAGTCAAAAGACTTAATTCTATATTACCTAATTTCTAACATGATTTAAGAAAACGACAACCACAATTTGTGATGGCATTTTTCTGCAATAATGCTATAAAAAAACTTCGAAAATCATATTCTTTGCAAAAGCATTTGATAAAATGTACCACTCTGCATTATTGCGAAAACAAGGCCAAGTCTCTTATTCTAACAAGTTGAATTGGATTAAATACTAATTCGTAATTCTTAATCGTAAAAATCAGTAATCAATCAATTCAGAAGCCTGGAGTACCACTGGGAAGTCTCTAGGGGCCTTTATTATTTTTGTTGTTTATCAAAGATTAACCATCACCCACTTTAGGTACTTTTTTTTTAAATTTCATTAATTTTATTCCCATGACTGTGCACTTAAAAGGTTTAATATAAACCTTTAATTTTATTGCATACATACATACTTCATCAAATTGCCTGCCCTACAACGTATAACGTCTAAAAAAGATCGTCGTTCTATAACGCCTAAAAAGATAAATTTCATTGAACACATGTTTAGTTTGCTGTTTCCAGGGGCGTAGCCAGGATTTTGTTCAGGGGTGAAAAACTTTAAATAAAATAAACTAAGTTTAAATAAATATTAAATAATTTTATGCTTTTTAGTTGTAAGAAAAAATGTTTTGAATTTCTTTATTTATTACTAAAATTTTTATTTTTCTAATAATGTTCCAATGTTTATTTTTCTAATGTAAAGGAAACCATTCTCCCCTTTCCTACTCTCGCTACTCCCATGTCTGTTACTAAAGCTTATTACAAGCTCGAGTTCCACAAACAAATTCTTAAGATACAAATAAAATAAATTGTAAACAAGTAATTTGGAATATTTGGAAATTCATAATTAAAATTACTCCGTTAAGTTGGCGAAAATTGCCATTAGTCAGCATAAATATTTTATCTATTTGACGAAATGGAATAAATATTTATAAAATGTTCAGAATATAAACACTGTCTTTATATCTTCTCTTCGTTTTGAGTATTGACTGTTCAAATGACCTTTAGACAAGCTTCACTACTTGACAATATTTTTATTGATTTCACAACTCAACAACAACAACGTTTGAAAGCATTTTTTAAACATAAGCACACGCTTTATAATTACCAAAATTCATTTGGAAAAAGGCCAAGAGAAGAAGCAAAATTGTTGCTTACGAGTAATCAATATCATGATGGCTTTATGACCAATTGCTTTAGACAAAAATTCTCAAACATTTGCAATAAAGAAAACAAGTAAGAACCACAGCTTATTTTTACTTAAGAGTATATACAAATAATGTCCTCATTCAAACTTACCTTCATTGGATAGCGTACTATTGCGCAAATGTACAATTTTTAATGATGTCCGGCTGGTATCGCGAAACAAACTTATAACTTTGTCATCCAAGTGACGATGAAATTGTTGATATGCCTCCAACAGGCGATCGCAAATGTCATTTGGCAAAACAATGTCCTCATTGAGACAGCGTGCACTGTCACGTTTCTCATCCTGGTGACTTATGACGCTGAGATGACTGCATATATATTTATAAACAATATCCTGCAAGGTCATCGGATCTTCATCAAGATAACCATTTGGCTTTAAGCGAACCTTTCCGCTCATTTTACTGGTTCCCTTTTATGAATGAAAGTTCCTTTGTTTTTAGTTTTTTGCTACCAGCGTGATTAACGAGAATTCAATTAAGCTACAGTGAAAAAAAATGTGTAAATATTATTATCAGTAAAACATTAAACTAACAACTAAGCATTTCAATATGACGCTTCATCTCAATTCGGAGTAACACATCACCAATTCGATGACGCGCTATTTTGATCTATTTTCCCCAATTTTTAACATGAAAAAAATGTAATCTCCAGTGTTGTTTATTTTAAGGTGAAGCAAATCCTAAATTTTTATGTTACTAATCCCTATCATTCTTTTACTAATCATTTACTTCAACATTAACTTAACTCAACCAAACCGAGGAGCAAACACATATAAACAAATGCTTCTAACCAGCTGGAAAGTTGCAGTAAAAGCAAGGCCAACAACTATGATCATCGCAAAACCAGTCCGATAGAGTAAATGAAGCAATTTGTTTGCCAATTCCTAGCAATAAATTTCAGCGAATCTCACTATTTCCATATCACTGGGAACTGTAGTATAGTTGCCATGATTGTAACTGCGCCTATTTACGGTTTCACGCTTACCTCGACTATTAGCCTAGCGCTCCTCTGCTTAGCCTAGCGCTAGGTGCAGCGCACACCCAGAGGATATGCTCACTCAATGCGTCACTGTTGTTAATAGAGTTGCTGTAATTTTTTTTTTGTTTTGAAAATGTTCTGGATTTTTTTCGTATTACGCTGATTTTTATTCCTATGTGTCCGTCTCAGTCTTTATTCTCGTGGACTTGATAATTTTTTTGGATCAAATTTTTGCAATTGTTTACAACTTCAGCAACTTCATTTTTTTTTGCAGTTTGTTGTACTTGGCAGCTGCCAATAAAGTTGTTCGCCCTTATTAGTGTTTTTTTGTGGGGGTTTGTCCCGAAAATCGACTATTTAAGCCAGTTTTTCCTCTAGAAAAAGAGAAATTTTCGTCGTTCAACTTTTGTTAAAATTTTGACGTTTGCGTTTTGTACTGAATTGTCAGTCTCAGATGGAATTTACAATTCTTGTACATAGTGGGGTATGTTCAACGCTGGACTATTGCAAGTCCTAACAGCCCGTCTCCACTTACAGTATTTGATTTCATGACATCGATATCGCAATTTCGACCGATCATGAAATTGCTCATTATGAAATTTATGTCCCATGTTAGATATTCCGATATTCTTTCACCGATTTTATTATCTTTCGCTGATTTGTCGTCCATTGCTTTTGGACACGAAGATTTTTCCAAACGATGTTTGCTTGCTGTTTCACTATTTTTTCATGTGAGTGAAAAAGTAAGAACGATAAATCGTCGCAAAATCGCTGGTACAAACGATTTTTTGGACGATTGAAATGTTCACTTTCTCTGCGGCTCATGCGTCCACAAACAGAAAATCTGTGAGAGAAATCGTCGTCATATCGGCATGTTTAACATGGGACCAAGGTATATTTAACAAGGTAGTGTCGCCTCGGAGCGGTGGGTACCGCAGCTGTCAAACACATATAATATTATAATATGCAAATTGTGTTATTTGCTTTGCTTTTATTCGTATAAACCTGTTTTTGACAGGTGCGGTACCCAGCACAAGAGAGAATTTGAACTACTAACACTACCTTGTTTTATTCTACCATGCATGGGACTATCTCTTAAAATAGTTCATGAGGTGAGCTGACAATTTATCACACTTTTCATTAAAATATGTAAGTGCGTGTGTGCATTGCTTGCAACTGTTCATAAAAACTGCAAAAAACAGTGCACAAATATAAAAAGGAGTGGCAAATGAATGAAATTATAAAGTTAATAAATTTATATAAGCAATTCGATTGCTAATGGTTAACGATGGTAATAGTTGTCGTTATCAGTCATTATGCAAACACAGTTTCATAGTAAAAAACATTTTTCGCTAGTTAACTACAGCGATAATCCTCGCTAAGGCGTTTAGGAATCCCGCAACTGAATCGAAATACTTGACGCTATGTTTAAAATAAAATTTCATGAGATGAAATGCCCTTTTACAGGCCGTCTACACTTACAATATTTGATTTCATAATATACTTTATGGCATCGATATCGCCAGTGTAGACCGCTCATACCATGAAATTCTCATATCATGAAATTTAGCTCTTGAAATGTTTCATGAGACATTTTTTATGATATGAGCTGTCAAGTTATCACACTTTTCATTAAAATATCAAAGTGCGTGTGTGCATTGTTTACAACTGTTCCTAAAAACTGCAAAAAAACAGTGCAAAAATATAAAATGGAGTGGCGGATGAATGAAGATTTTAGGTTAATAAACTTTTATAAACAATTCGATTGCTTATGAAACTATAAAAGATCCAACTATAAGCAAGTTCATCTGAACCAATGTGCTTGACTCTATGTTTAAAATGAAATTTCATGAGACGAAATGCCCACCTAAAAATTATATCATAAAATCTGGATTTCATGAAATTCAATTTGACAAATCGCATACAATCATATATTAGCCGCGTTTTTTCCAACATCCAAATCGGATTTGGATTACGATTTAGAGTGCAAAAAATTAGTTTCACAGCTAGATGGCGCTGTGAACATATAAAGAGCTGGATTTTGTTTTACAAGCAAATCATATTTGAATGTTGGGACAAACGTAGCTATTGTAAATGGAGATGGCCTGTAATAAACAACCTTAAAGGCAACTGAATGCAACATGTTATTATTGCATTGCCCCCCAGTAACCCCAAGTAACCCCCAGTGTTTCCACTGCCCGAACGAACGAAGAATTCATAACGAACAAAACGTTGCAATGAATTCTTGCATTGATTCGGACCAAATTGTTTCCACCGCCTGAACTAAAGAAATAATTTCCGTTCGTTCGGAATATATTTTGTTTCCAAATATATTTTGGGCGGTAATATATGTTAGCCCAAAATACATAGGTGGCATGCATGCTTCAAGCATCTGACATTTGAAGTTGAGTATACATATTCATATGAGGTAGTTTAATGTTTTGGAAGTTTTTTGAAGTCACAAGAAACAAAAATGTGAGTTTTTTGTGACATTGTTCCGGAAAATTGCTGCCAAAAATAGGAAAACGGAAAACAGGCGTGTGCTCAAGTAAAATTTTTTATTTTCTCTATCAACTTCTATTGTCCCTGGGCACATATTACAGAATTGAATCAAACTCGTTAGAGCCGACCTATCGACAGGCTTTAATGGGTTAAAAATATAAAATTTTACAAAAATAAATTCTGGGGTTCACATATATGCCAACTACCAAACATTAAATTTTATTTATATACACTCTATTTAGGTCGGTATATTTAAATAGGTTGAACAATGCATTTTGAAATTTTATCCTTAAACAGCTTTTTAAACTTTTATTCGTTTGTTTTCTAGTTTTTCTATTGATAAGGAAAAACTAGAAAACAAACGAAATGGCCATTTCAGCCCTTCAAAGGACTTTAACCGAGCTTCTTATGATCAATTCTGTTGTGCGTGTTGTAAAATGTTTGAACACAACTAATCGAGAACTGGACCTACAAGTTTTTATGTCGACTCCGAACGCCTTATGTTCTCAAGGAGCTTTTCATGGCAGTTGTGACGACCGAACAGAAAATTAATTCGATTGAAAAAACTTTCTGTGTTAGGTGGAAATTGAACCATGGTTCTCTGGCGTATGGGCCACGCACTCTACCCACTACGCCATGGCTGCCACGTTTATTAATAACATTTCACAAAATGAATGGCATTTCCTTTATTTCTCCTAAGCTCCTTCTCCTAAGAAGCAATACTTATAATATTTTATATACGCTATCTTTCCCTATTCACTTTCCTAGAAGCTCTGAATTTAATATGCTGAATTTTGATTCGAGTGCACAACGAGACCTTTCTCGACGCTAAACACATTGACGACGACTGCAGTCGTGCAGAATCTGTCAAAACTGTTAACATGTATTTCTTATGGAGAGAAACTGGTCTAATGCGGCAGCTGGCCGCAGCGTCTTTGTCGTCGATATAGAATCATTCCTAATTTGACAGCTTGTCGTTGCAGCCGCAGTCAATGTGTTCAAGCCGTATATCAGAGAGCTATCTGTCTGACTTATGTTTGATATATAAAAATATGTATCTTTTTTAATTTCACACTAAGTTATATTTAATTAAATAAAATGGAAACCAATGTCCGAAACTGATTGACTAAAAATTAAAAATGTTTTTCACTGGCTCGAAAATCACGATAATTCATATAAATAAGTATTATAGCTACAATGTTGCCTTAAAAACAATTGTTTATTGTAATTGCAATATTCGAAAATATGGAGTAAGAAAGCAAAACATCTAGGGTAAATATGAGTGAAATAAACAACTTTCTGTACGAGGGCAAATTATTGTATCATAAAAAACACCATCAAAAATCAAATAAATCATATATATTATATATCAAATGAAAGATAAATTTTCAAGCTTTAATAATTTATTCTTTATAAATCTTTTTAAAAGTTTTTGTGTAAGAAAATACAAAGAACTCAACAGATTTCGTTCATTTCAAATTCTGAAAGCCTTATATATTACCATTTAAATAGTACCTTAATCATAAATATCGGTAATATATTTAGAATAATATAGCCAATTTTCTTCATAGACCTTATAACAAAAAACATTTTTTAAATCGATAACTCGAAAACAAATCGATAAATCGACTTTTCCTTTATCTATTCTTATTTTTATTGAGAGTACTCTTCGAATCCATCGTCAAATCGTGGAGCCCTGGAAATCGATTCTCCCCAATATTTCTATAGTATATGACAACTAAGGCAATTTATTTATTTATTTATTTTGCTTGATTGCATTAAGTGCTCGATTTGATATTTTATTAGTTCTGAACAGCATTGCCACCTGATAATTTTAAAAAGTATCACTTGATGTAGTGGTAGGTAATGAGTGGTAGATTAGATTTAGATTTATATGAAGTAATTTTTTACGCATAATTAGTTTTATTGCAAATAATTCTCATATAATGTTTTTAAAACAATACTGAATTCACTCTTTATATACCAAAAGGATTAAAATAATAATTGTAATAAAATTTGTTATATTGAAATTTTTATGCAGTCATTTTTATATAAAAATCGTTAAGCCACGACTAAAACAAAAAAGTGGTAGATTTTGGAGAAATGCAAATAGTGTGAGGTAAAAGTAGTAGATGTAAAAACGTCAAAAAGTGGTAGATTTACCACAATTGCGGTAAAGTGACAACTCTGCTTCTGAGCTCTATAGAAGCATGGTACAATGAAAAGAAGGCAGCATCGCGGCTGATTGT
Source organism: Coremacera marginata (assembly GCA_914767935.1). Taxonomy (NCBI): domain Eukaryota; kingdom Metazoa; phylum Arthropoda; class Insecta; order Diptera; family Sciomyzidae; genus Coremacera; species Coremacera marginata. The sequence continues at coordinate 19,087,504 of OU612047.1, forward strand.
AGTCTCTTTCTCAGCTACCATTATTGTCAAAATCAATGCAAATAATTTCTGTCAATTTCTAATTACTCAGTCGCAAATAAAGTTTCAGCGTAGTGTTGTTTTTGCATTTCTTTGACAGCTATGGTAGTCTGCTCTCAGCTGTGCGACTACCTTCATTTATTCTACCATGTATAGAAGTACTCAGAGCGTACTCTTCTTTCTCCATGCGCTCTAGTTTTGAGGTTTGCTCTTCTCTTAAAGTCGCTTTGGGAGGAAAATGGGGAAAAAATTGATACGTGGATTTTTGACTTTAATTTTAATTTATTCTCAATAATTATTGCTTTCACATTTTTCATTTGTTATAAAGGAATAATTTTACTTTAGGGGCCGGACCCAAATATTTTTTTCTTATTTTTGTTAAGTGTAATTGGGCCTCATAAGCCCAAATATTTAAAAAACTGTCATACGCGAATGGTTTATAAGATGAAATTTGCGAAATTTTGAAAATTAAGTGCATTTTTTAACTGTAAGTAAGCTGGAAACAGAAAAAATCGTCACGAAACGGCCGAAATAGTTTTTTTTTTGTGATAAAATGGTTTGCCCTGTTAAATATTGTTTTGAACATTCCGTACAAGCGCTAATCATTTTATCGTAAAAAAAACGTAATTTTAACCATTTCGTGACGAGTTCATCAGTTTTCAACTGCCACACACATAAATAATTGCACCGAATTTTCAAATTTTCGCAAATTTTAACTTCTTAACCGTTCACGAGCGACAATTTTTTCATATTTGGGATTAGGAGGCCCAAATACTAAGTGTATAAGAATAAGAAAACAAATATTCTGGTCCGGCCCCTAAAGTAAATGTATGCCCTTAAAATATAAAACGACTACTCTTGGTACATGTCCAATACGAACCGAAATTTTATTTTGACTGAGTGAAGAGAAGTTTTGTTTAAGGAAGTTGGCAATGCGACGAAATTAAATTTAAATAAACTTCAATAAGTTGTCACTGTGTTGAACACACCCTTTTAAAATTTTGTTTACTGTTTCACGTGTCTTCTGTAAAAAAACAATATTTATATTTACTCAAAATGGACCCTAAACTCGGTGAAATAAAGGAGCTACTTACAGATATGGTACTGCCGGAGCATCGAAGTTCCATAAATTTCAAACCCGAGCACGTCACTATGTTGGATGGAAGCAAGAACAAGAAACAGCTAAGCCGCAAGCGGAAATCCAACAGATCAGGAACATTAACGCGAAAAGAATATGCACGTCTTGGTCTTTATACACTACCGACACATCAAATGCGCTATGAGGAAGCTTTACCTTTACATCGTCTTTGGAAGGGTTATATGCGGGAACACCTTAATCTGCGCAACGGTGACACTGTGCCCGAAGTTTATGAACCCGGCTACGATGCGTTCAGCAAATTGTTGGTTAAGACTGATTTACATGGAGCAAAAATGAGTGTCATAGAGTCGAAATGTCCAACATTGATGGGTATTGCAGGGATTGTAGTGCTCGAAACCAAGAATGTGCTAAAGATGCTGGGAAAAGATAACAAAATGCGTACTGTACCCAAGAGCGAATGTGTTTTCGGTATGAAGCTGGGAAATCTCACTTTTACCATATTTGGAAGACATTTGAATATACGACCAGCGGAAAGATCGGTGAAAAAGATTAAAAATTTCATAGAACCGTTTATGTAGAAATATTTTTGTTTGTACCATGTGGTTGAATTATATTAAAACCAAATAAAATTTAAATTAATATTAATGGAAAATTATTTCCTAGTAATAATGCAAGCTTTGGATGTATAGACTTACTTAACGGTGACAGTTATTGTTTGGAAACAAAATGTATTCAGCCTTTACTTGAATCAATCAAAAGTGTGTTCAACCCATATGATACCGAATACAATAATTGTTAATGTTTTGGGATCTGATTTTTTAACCTAAATTTCATTTAAAAAAGCCGAGAAAAAAAATCACAATTTTTATTAATTAAGTACAATTTCTTTTTTTCAACTGTTTCCATTCAACTGAACATTCAAAATTGTAGCGAAATTTCATTGGCGAGTGTAAGAGAAAAGCCTTCAAGCTGTCGAAATTGCTATTTCATAAAATTGTTTACTTAAGTTAACATAGATCATTACAAGTTCAGCAAAAGTTCGTGTACTTTGCTATTTAATGTTTACATTTAAGATAATATAGAATTGAAGAAAAAATGTCAGTGAAACTTAAAAACGTATATAATGTACGTTGTCTGTACTACGAAAAAAAAAATTTGAAATCAAAGTTTTGTCTTCTGACAATTTCTTTCTGAAATTGAACGCGACACGCCCACCCTAAAAAAGACATACCTTTTATAACATTTGGAACTCTTTTGTGCAGTCGGTAAAGAAACAATTTTTATTATTTTCAATTTCGATTCGATTTTCAATACATTCACACAACGAGAATTGTCAAAAAGCTGAATTCGACTTAACTTGTTTAATACAATGCTAATGTGTGTTTCAATTTAGCAGAGATTTACTCTTTACTCACAAAAAAAAAAACAAAACAATATCCGATTTTCATTTCAGTTCCTTTATTTAAACATAACAATTGCATTTATACACTACAATTTCATCACGCTGCCTAGGCTAGTTTACTTATATAAAAATACCCATTTATTACATTATGTACAATATTGTTTGCTTCAGTTAAAGCTCTTTATGTTATTATAAATGATATTTAAAACACTCGAGTTGCCAGAAAACTAAAACATTAAAGGTTGTGAGAGGCAGCAAAATGAATTTATTAACAAAATTGTTACTATGGCAGTTATTTGTGTCATGACATTAAAAGTAATAATTTCATTAAGAGAAAATAAAGCATATTTTTCAATGTGCATAAAAATAATAAATACATATTAGAAAAAGTGAATTTTAAGTGTTTGGCCATGTATAGAAAATATAATATATTTAAAATATTTTTAATTAACTTATTTAAAACATAAGCTTTATTATTTTTTATTTCTTTTTTCGTTGTTATATTTAAAACTAACTACTTCACAAGGAACTTTAAAGCAAAAATATTTAATAAACTTGATTAAAAGAACTAAATTTTCTTCGATGAAAAGCTTTATGTTACGTTAAATTCATTATATTTTCATTTATTTTAATTGCTTTAAAGAAAAAATGGAAACTAAAAATCAAAAAGCAAAATACAAGAGCCATCACATTATTGCTTTAATTAATATTTTCAGTACTAACTCGTTTAATTTTAGATTAATTAAATCTGCCTAACTTCATATTATTATTATTGCAATCAAGTCTCATTCTAACTAAGATAGATTTTTAACTTTAAAAGCTATTGTCAGTCAGTCATTAGGCTTGTTTTGAACAATGCTTTTTTTTAAGTAACCATTTATAATTATGTTAAGAAAAAATTAAAACTCTTTTCTTTAAAACTTAAAAGTACTTTCTGCCTTTTCTTTTTTATAAAACTAATAGTATGTAGTAAGCTTGAAAAAGTTCAATTTGTTGCACGAACAGACGAACGAGTACTTACATTGGTATTAATTCTTTATGAAGTATAAATATTTACAGAAATATAATGAAGAAAAATAAAAATATGTATGAGCAGTTTTGAACTGCATAGTTATACATATATTTCTTTGATTATTAAAGCTTGTGAATGCTGCCAACAAAAACTAAGCGCATAACTTGTGTGCAATCTATGGGCAAGCAACCCACTAAAGATTTGATATAGCGCCATTCCTTTTTTTCTTAAGGCCTCTTGTGCATGTCTTTGTTTCACTTACTTTTGGTTTGTTTTAAATTAAACTAATATAAATTATTAAAAAGAAAAATTTAAAGAAAAAAAAAACAAACTAAAAAAAAACAAGTTTAACCGCAAGCAAGCACAAGAAATCAGTAGAGATCACCATCCATATTGTGTATCAGCATTTTTTTATCTTCTTTGGTATTTGAGTCGCGTGTCATGTTCTGCTGCAGCAATTTGGGATCAAAGCAGGGCTGCAAAAAATAACGAATATGAGTATTTGTAATAAAACAAATCAAAAGTTTTCAATGCGTTTAACTTACAGTATCACATATATTCATATTACAGCAATTCTCAATGGTTATTTCGCATTGTTCCGTGGCCATGGGACGATTGGTCAGCGGCGTATCTGATCCTGCTTGTTTCTTAACAACAAAGGTCTTCCTGATTCTTGGACGCGCTGGCTTATAAAAACGTCTAAGACCGTGCACGATTAACAGAACAAGGCAAAGACATGCGACCACACCGCAAACAATTACAACAATTGATGTATTCCAGGTATTGTTATTGTGGCAGACTTCTAAATGTTCAAATCTGGGTATGGCGTAGACATCGGAACCGTCCTCACTGTGTGCAGCAAGTTCTTCACAACTGTAGAAATGTTAAAATGATTAGTTTATATTTACAACCCGTAGTATGCAAAAAGCATATTTTACATTTTTTGGATTTTTTATAACTAAAACATGTCAAAAGAAAAACGAATGTTTATCTTCATAATTTTTTGGGAAATAGTTTTTTTAGGTGAGTTCATTATAAAATATACTGTTTTTCTAAATCAAAGAATATGTGTTGTTATGTAAAAATTTAACAATTTCTGATAAAAAAAAATAAAAAAATTACAATTACTTTAAGAGTTATTATTGAGTTCTATGTCAAGCATAAACTCACGAAAACTCTGTAAAGAGAAAACTACTATCAGAGCGAAAAGATAAAAAATCAGCTGTAAAAAATAGCTATCCTTGTTGTATGCTATTATACAAAGCATGCTACACGTATAAGAAAAAGTTACTGACAACTATTTAACGTCGAATACAAGAGTTTAAATATTTTAAAAATTTGTTTTTAAAATATTAAAAATCAGGGTTCGATTTACAGCATCCGTGATCAAGTGAATTCTGTTCATTTAAGGCTAAAGTATTCTAGTGTAGAATTTTGAAAAAATAGATTGTGGCTAAAAAAATAGATATTATCTTGCTTCTTTCTATTAGCTTATAGTTTGGAATTATGAGTTAATAAATACATAAATTAAATAAAGAGCGCATCAGTGTATTTTCGATAAAATGATTTACGTACATATCGTGACATCCAAAGGGTACATAAGTATCCGGTTCATGCTTTAAAATTCTACAAAACAGCGAACAAATCTCGGTTGAATTTTGCTCACAGCGTGCTCCACCGAAATTTTCCTTGCACTCACAACTTGGTTCATTGGTGTGTTCAGTTATCTTGCAGACGCCCCCATTTAAGCAGTAACTATTACATTTGTACGACTGACAGCGGTCTCCGTGGAAGCCCTGCTGACAGGTGCACTTTGGAAAGCCCATGGAATCCATTTTGCATGTGCCATGAACACAGAAGTTGTGACACTCGCTTGTTTCACAACGTGCACCATCGTATCCAATCTTACACACACACATGCCGCTCACTTCGCTGTATTCGCCATCATTTAAGCAACGCTCACGACGAAGTTTCTCCAGGCGCTCATCCAATGAACTGCGCGTTGGTTTTGGTTTTAATAAACGTGTTGTGATCTTACGCACAATCTGTGTGCAGTGCTGATCATTTTGCAGTGTCTTTAGCCAGCGTGTACGCGATACAATGCCACGTGGTTGTTCGGCAAAAGTTGCAACCTTTTGTGGACCTTTGCTAATCGTTGTACTCTCTAGTGTTTCACTGTCATTTGTTCTGGCATATTTCGAGTGACTCCACACTGCATTGTGTGATGCATCAGTCCAAAATATGGCATCCTTGGTCACAGCCAAATTGAAGGGCACATTATCGAGTGCCTTGACGATAACCTGACGATCACTGCCATCAAAGTTTGCGCTCTCGACGGAGAAATGTGAGCCCTGCTGATCAACTACCCAGAATATGCGATCGGATAACTGATCAATAACAATGCCATGTGGCAGATAGAGATCTGAACTCACGATTACCTCGCGCTGACTACCATCCAGTTGAATGCGTTCAACGGTAGCTTTTTTGAAATTGGAATTCGTCCAGTACAACTTGCGGCGACAAATGTCAATTGCAATACCGTAGGGCAGTGTTTCATTGTCAGTGAAATTTACAAGCACCTGGGGCGTCCGAGCAGTGCCAAAGCCATCGATAGATTGAAAATAAATTTTTTTATTTTGCGCATCAGTCCAGTATAGGTTGCGATTGAGTGGATCGTAGGCGAGGCCATTTATATTTTCTTGCTGTGTGCGTTGTACTATATGCTCTATTATATGCGGATCGTCCTGCAGCAAGGGTATTTTAAGTGAGAAAATGCTACCGTTATTGTGTAGTTTGTCATTGAAATAAATAACTTCTTCGGTTTCATCAAAAGTAATGGCGGACAGTTCATCGAATTGATGGGCTGATGCTGTAATCTCTCGCCAATGATCGTCATAGAAGAGAATTTTTGATTTGGTGGTAACGGCAAAATCTGCAAGAAGATAATGAATTTGATAAGTTTTATTATTTGTATAATATAAATAAAATAAAAAAAGAATTCATTAAAAAAAAATAGGACTAATGAAACTTAGACATCATCTTATCAAGCGTCGAGTAAACAAAAAAGTGCCACTTGAGAGAAAATTAAAATATTCCTAGGCAAAAAATTTTTTTTTTGCTGATTAATTTTTGCGCCCGGTGACCATGGTGCGAATTGGAGAGAAAAAGATAAAGAGCAGACGTGCACATTTGATAAGATAGCAGCAACTCGAAATAACGCCAGAAGAGACGCTGATTGGTTTTAAGGTGAAATAGCGGAAACGGAGGCAGTTAGTGCTAAGCTGGTTTCGTTTGGCACTTGCTTGTCATGATTTTTGTATTTTTACTATCGCTGTTTTGATAATAAAATTAAGGTGAGTAACACTATTTGAAGTAAGAGAGATTCGCTTATGTTTTTTCCTATGCTTGTTCTATTAGCATTTTCAAGTGAGATTTTTGGTAAGAATTTCAATATTTTGTTTTTTTTTTTGTGTTGTGTTGTATTATTATATATTTATATGTTAGAAGTAAAAAATGTTTGCGTCGTAAATTTTTCAGCTTTTGCGTAGTCCTTATCAACAATGACGACGCATGTGAGATAGTTTAATCAGCTTCTTAAGTTTGTTGTAGAAGGTAGAGAGTAATTCAACTGATGCCTAGTATTTATTTTGATTAATTAATTTATTAGAAACCACTTATAGAAAATATCAGCTAATGAAATTGAAACGATTTAGAGTGCTATAGAATTTGCAATATATTTTCAAATTAATTTTACAGTAATTTTATGGTTCTTAGAGTAAAACAATAATAGAATGTAAAATATAGTTATTTTAGACTAGAGTCTAGACTCTATGCGAGATTATAATAATTTAAAAAAAAAATCTAATATAACATAATAATTCCGACATTTATAAGCTCCAAAATAAAATTTTCTTCGTGAGTATTTATAAGCTACTAGCTGGAATACACGGCGTCGCTCGGAGGTGGTATAGCATTCAGGATGTTAATAATATATGAAACGTAATACAACGCATAATGCACAACGATCAATGGGTCCAATCTCAACCATATATTTTTTGTCATTATTTCTGGTTATAAAATTTCCACTGAACTTAACTAAAGTTTCAGTCCTTACAAAAGGGAGAGAATTGAAGCCATATGAAATAAAATTTTTTTGCCACTTGTCACTTAAATATCAATGCCATAAAGTTCCGGGCTCAATTTGTCTATGTTTATGAATACGCATGACAAGCTAGATGCTTACTGAAAAGTTTTTAATTGCTTATATGTTATCTTTTTTACTGTTGCAGTAAGTAAGGAGTATCCTTGGCCAGGAGAGTTTAGAAAAAAACTATTTTTTTTTTGCTTTAAGCTTTAACGGTGATATTCGAATTATGAATTTTAAAAGTGATAAAGTTTTATAAAAAATTGTCTCGCTCCTTTTTTAAGTACCATCCATTTTTTGCATGGTACTTGGTACAGGCCCTATCCATCTGTATGCCAAATATAAATACTATGGTGAATATATTTGCTTAAATAAAGTATTAAAATTAAATTGGCACGTCCCCTTTTCTAATCCCGACCAATTTTCTAAACTACGAACTGCTTATTACACCAAGAAATGCATATGCAAAATTTAGTTGAAGACGGACAAACGGTGTAGAAGATTACACTAAAAATATATGTGCAAAATTTAGTTGAAGTCGAAATAACGGTGTAGAAGAAGTTCGATTTAAATTAAAGTGACAGGCCCCATAGTCTACTTATGCCTACTCTTTTATTCTGCAGACTGTAAAGAATATACGTCCGAAAATGGGTTGAAATCGGACAAACAATGCACATTGGGCCAAAACCAATCTAAAAGCGCGCATAGCAAAAAAATCAAAAGTCGAATTTTTGTACATTTTTGGTTACCTAGATAAATGGCGAACCTACCTGGAAGCCTCAAAACATTTTTGAAGAGAAGTTTTTTACTCCTCGTTCTGTGATTTGCTAAGAGTGAAATCTGAAAAATTTTCGACAGATTTTTTCTTGGAATTTTGATGGTTTCTTTGTCGCTAGCGCTTATTACAACAAGAAAATTTAATACTTTAATATTAAATACTAAAAATATGTTTTGGTTCCCGTGGGGATCGAACCCATGTCCTCTTAAATGATAGCCCAGCACACTACACACTAGGCCATACAGACTTGTGGGAAACAGTTGTTAATTTAATCTTAGCGATAACAGAACCCATGCTGCAGTATATCGTCACCATCTATCAATATATAGAGGATTGTGTATTTGCTATGCTACAAAAATTTGCTTTTATTTGCCACAAGGTGTCTCCAGCATCGATGTGTTTGTATTGTGAATGCGTTTGTGGTGTTGTTGGCATAGAGTATAAATTATTATCTAGAGATTGCATCAACTCTGCTAAATCTCTGGCATGTGTTAACAGAGGTTAACAGAGTTTGTTTTCTTCATGTTCTTAAGTGAAATAACTCTTTTAACACATGCCAGAGATTTAGCAGAGTTGATGCAATCTCTAGGTAATAATTTACACTCTATGTTTTAAGTGTCAAAAAAATAGATGATATCAATAAATATGGAATTAACAAACGAATGCATGAAATCGGCAAGGTATCTAAAATGTTTGTTAAATTTTGTTTCGTGTGCGTTCTTTAATATATATTTTTATCCTCGTTCTGTAATTTGCTTGGAGTGAAATCTGAAAAATTTTCGAAAGATTTTTCGCTACGCAGTACGCTGTTGAAGGAAAAATTTCTTCAGTGCAGTTAAGTTCACAACCATGTGTGGAGAGTTAAAATGGAGAGTCGCTGGTATTATATGTAATGTAATTGGCGTGGAAATTTAACATTCAACAATAAAAAGTAAGCAGTAAATATGTTTTCAGTATATATGTAATTAATTTTATGTTATTTTAAATTTTTGACTTTAAAAGTTAATTTATTAAAAAGAAAAAAATTATTATGCTATCAAATCTATGTAACTTCGAAAAAGCTTCGCTTTTCTCGTGTGTCCAACGACGCACCTGTGTTCTTTTATTATCGATACACCTTCAGCGAAGCCGATAAAAATTCCAAATATAAGTTTTTATTTTAGTGCCATATAAAACAAAAAGTGGTTTTTCACCAACTTTTATAAAGCAGAAGTTTTGAGTCCCGCAGAGTCTCGAGTCTTATTCCACCTAATTTTGTAGGTTAAAAATTTTTCATTATACTAAAGAATGTATGTCCGAAAATGGGTTGAAATCGGACAAACAATGCACATTGGGCCAAAACCAATCAAAAAGCGCGCATAGCAAAAAAATTAAAAGTCGATTTTTGTACATTTTTGGTTACCTAGATACATGGCGAACCTACCTGGAAGCCTCAAAACATTTTTTTATTATCGATACCACCTTCAGCGAAGCCGATAAAAATTCCAAATTTAAGTTTTTATTTTAGTGCCATATAAAACCAATCGTGGTTTTTTATCAACTTTTATAAAGCAGAAGTTTTGAGTCCCGCAGAGTCTCGAGTTGTTCGAACGCTCTGCAAATTCGCGATGCTAATACCTGCTACTGTAGCATTGGCGCCTGTTTAAACTAGTGAGGAGAAAATTTAAGTTTTGTCCAAATTTCGAACGAAAATTTCTTAAAAATTTTTTAATTTTTATCGTTATCTCACTTGTTTTTAATTTGTTGTTAGTTTTATTTCGATTTTATTGTTTTACTTTCAACTTTGAATTAATTTGTTTATTTATTCGGATAATTTATAAATATTAAATTTATTATATCTTTGAAGTTGTAGCTATGACAATAATTGTTCATCAATATTTGAATTTTATGTACCTAAAATTTTAGGAAAACCTAAAAAGATCTATCCAACATTAAAATTTCATTATTCAACTCTTTTTAACTCAACTCAACTCATTCAACTCATTATTCAACTCGACGATTTTTTTTTATGTTGGTATTAAATTTTTCATAATTTATCATAATAATTTGTTAACAATTGTTTCAACAGCTGACAACTAATAATTTTTGATCGCATTAAATAGAACGTAAATGAACTCCAAAAAACTTGGAACACACAGTTTAAGTTTCACTAATTTACACTGATCGAGCAGCTGTATTGCTGTATACGCGACTTAAGAAGTTTTACTTCAAAAACATGGTAGGTAATTAAAGGGTAAAGCCGACTCGGAGAGGAATGGAGTGGAAAGCAGAATAAAGCGAGATAGATGTCAAAATCAGCTGTTCATCGCGAATTTCTCTATGCTCACGTTTCGCAGTTGTTTTTAGGTTAAAACTGTTACAGGTTTTTTTTTGCAATTTTAATGCCGCGTTTCCATGTGATCTTTTATTGTCTTCTAGTATCACATTTTTTGTAAGAAAGAAATAGCATGTGACCCCTACTTTATGGCATTGCTGAATGTGAGTGTGAAACAGGTATACCTTTTTCATTTTTATAGCATGTGATATCCCCTGTGATGCTAGGAGATCGAAAAAGTTCAACTTCTTGAACTTTTGCTATAAAAGTTGATCACATGCTATAAATATGACAATAATTTTCATAGTTGTGGTTTTTGTGCTGTCAAGCTGTCAATTTTATTTGCGCCAATATTAATTGTTTTGAAATAGTACAGAATTAGGAATACAAATTGGGAAATAAAGAAAATCAAATCAGGTCAAGGGGTATGATTTAAAATAAATAAACATTCTTGGATATTCTAACTATCGCGTGGCTAAGCAATTAATGCAGATGATTTCCCGACTCGGGAGTATGCAATCTAGAGTTGGCCAGAGAGTTCCTAAGCGCAATTATGGAAAGCATCAGTGATTTTTTTCATTAATTTGGTGCTTGGTAGATTCACCAAAACTTATTTTTTAAAACTTTTTTTTTATATTTTTTTTCGTGTGTATTTCACTGATGCTGCTGAAGTTGTGGTACACGAATTGGAGTACCTGTAACACCTGATGCTGTCTGCACAATAATAATTATATAAATCAATTTAGGGTACGTAGACAAGAAGTTATTTCAATAAGCACGTCTTGCACATGATACAATGATAACACCCCTTTCACATTGGTCAAGAATTGAATTCAATTTTCAGAGTTTGTTGGCAATTCGCCGCAAATCGGAAGCGACGAAAGGGAGAAAAATTTACGGTACCAATGTCTCTGTACCGTCAATTTTTTCGTGTTCCCTTTTGTTCTCACTTTCATTGCTTTCAATTCTTGACCAATGTGAAAGGGGTCTAAGGTAGGCCCATGATACTAAGTGCTCTCACGCGTCAACGAAGAGTGGATAATGAGAAGCAGCATTAATGTCAAAACGACGAATTTCGTAGAAATTGCAAATGAAGAAAATATTTTATGTTTCCAAGTTGCAAACAGTGCGATCGCGGGTGTTAAATTTGTGCTAATTTGAGTGAAAATATTATATAAAAAGTGTAATAAAAACTATAAAATGTGAAAGAAGTCTTAAAATTGCAAAAAAAACCTGTAACAGTTTTAACCTAAAAACAACTGCGTGAGCATAAAGAAATTCGCGATGAACAGCTGATTTTGACATCAATCTAGCTTTATTCTGCTTTCTACTCCATTCCTCTCCGTGATGACCTTACCTTATAATTCTGCCATGGTCTTGCAATCAGTAAACTTGTAGAAATTGATAAATTTATGATTTGTTTACATATTTTGCAAATGTCAAATTTTTATAGGAAAAAGTACATATATGCATCTCGCTCTTAATAGCATGTGTTTTGTGATATGGGATAAGATAAGATACTGAAAGATCACATGGAAACGCGGCATAAGACTTCTTTCACATTTTATAGTTTTTATTACACTTTTTTTTAATATTTTCACTCAAATTAGCACAAATTTAACACCCGCGACCGCACTGTTTGCAACTTGGAAACAAAATATTTTCTTCATTTGCAATTTCTACCAAATTCGTCGTTTTGACATATATCTTCCTTCTCATTATCCACTCTTCGTTGACGCGGGAGAGCACTTAGGGTAGCGGCCCTACCTTATCATTGTATCATGTTCAAATTCAACTGTTTTTTTTTTAAATGTGAACCTAACTGATCTTTTCAAAGTTTATTCAATAATGTGTTTATTCTTTGACAAACATTGTATGTATGTATTTTGTAATATTGTTTTCCGAAAAATTCAAATTTTAACGTGCAAATATTATCGTTTGCCTTTCTTTATGCTCAAAGTAGAGTATTTAAATTACAGTAGGTTCTCCGTAAATACAGTGTTAAAGACAAACATCACATCGGCGTTTTTAAGCAAATTCATTTATTGATTGAATTTTAAAATTTGTATGTATGTAGTATTTAGCTCTGTATGATTATGTATGCTAACAACCTTATAAATTGCGTTATGATAACTTGCGGCAAACGCACAAGAAATGCATTAATTAAAATCAATTAATCATATTTTGCAAGTTTCTAATTGATTTTGCGTTTTTCTTAAACACGTGTCTGATTGGGAACTGAAAAAATGTAACAAAAAATTTCAATATAACGAAAAATTCAAAAAGGAAAAACTAAATCAAAAATTTTTTAATTTTTTCAACTATTGGAAAATTGCTATATCCAAAATATTCTAGGTGCGTACATTTTAACAATTCTCCTAGGCTTTGCTTACGTTCGCACAACATGTCAATACCCCGAATTTGTGTTATATAATTTTGTTGTTTTGTTTAATTAATCAATAAAATTGCATTCATCTGTTATTATCTGATCTGTTATCAATTATTTTCATTTTAAATAAAAAATATAAATACTCATATATAAATATAGCTCGTTTATTTACGTTAAATAATATTAATATTGTTTGTAGACAGACAATTGTAAAATTATATTTATATTGCATTTTCTTATCGGTGTATTTAAAAAGGCAAAACCCAAAAATAACCGAATTATCTAGAATCCCCGAGATCAGGAAATAAATTTTGTTACATAAATGCATGATAGTAAGATGTTTGTTTTGACGATTTTAATACAGTTATTTTTGGCCACAATTGGGGTAATCCCACATTTGGGGAATCCTCAGAAAGTATTCCATACAATTCAAATAACAGTTAAAGTGGTAAGTAAACCTTAACTCCAAAAATAGCTGAGATTTTGAAGAGATTATTTTTTATATGGATTAAAAGGAAGTATCTTATTTTTTATTGTTATTAAGATACAGTGACTCAAAAAAGGTGGCGAACACACGAATGATGACAGTCTAAGTGAAAAAAGAATGTTAAAGAAAAACCAATTATATACATTTTTTTATATTTGGGTACTCAAAAATACTTTTAATAAATTCAATAAAAACAATTAAGTTTATTTGCATTACTTTTTAAAAAATAAAAATATAATTCATGCAGAAAATTCAAATCAGAAAAGAACTGGGACATTTATATTTAATGGTAGTTATAAATAATTTTGTAAATAAAAAATACACTCAAAAAACTGATTGTTTGATTTTAATTAATAAGAAGTAAAAAATATTTAAAATAAATGCTTGATGATTGAAATTAATACTCATTGTGTGTTCGAAATATTTCAACATTGGTTCAAACACTATAAATTTGCTTATTGATGATGAAAAGAGATATTAATCATTAAATTAAAATATGCAATTTTTAATAGCAAATATTGTATATGTTTCAATAAAATACTCCAAGAAAATTAATTCAATCTACTGCTCTCGAACAATTCAATAAATTCTGGTAAATAATTGTATTACTTAACAAGTTACTCAGGATGTCACGAAATTTATAAAGACCGTTTTGCTACTTTTTTTTAACGCTAGCAATAGCTCTGTGGAATAGCGTTCGACTGGAAATTTTTGAAGCCACGGCTGAAGTTCTAGGTTGGGTGAAGTTTCAACAAAGTCATAATAAAGTTTCAATATACCATAAATAACACTAGAAATTTCTGAATTAAATAAAAATAACACGTTTTTTATTTAAATAGTGAAAAAATAAAATAAATTTGCCTGTGTCCGGCGTCGAACCATTGTATTTTTGACTGATAATCTGTCTGTTTAGACCGCAGGTCTTTCGAAGCAATTTTTGGTGGGCAAATTAATTGCTTACATGAAATGATTTCAGTTGAAGTAAGCAATACCACCTTGTTCAAAAAGAAAGGTTCATTCATACTGTGAACCGGACTTAACTGTCAGATTAGAAAATTTTTTTTTAGTTGGTTGCCAAATGTGTCTATGACAAGGCTGCCAAATATCAGCGTCTCTCGTTGACATTTGGTAAAGTGACAGTGTTTTGTTTATAACAACTTTTTTCGTGTCTTCGATTTTTACTATGGAAGAAAAAATGGAGCAACGAATTTGTATCAAATTTTGTGTGAAAAATGGTTTCAACTGCGCCGAAACGCATAAAATGTTGGTGAAATGTTACGGTGACTCTGCTCTATCGTATCAGAAGGCAAACAAGTGGTTTAACCAATTTGTGAGTGGCCAAGACGAAATAGAAGACGACCCTCGTACCGCGCGGCCATCGTGTTCGACTACCGAAGAAAACGTTGAAAAAATCAAAGAAATGTTGGCCAAAAATCGCAAATTGACGATTAGAGAGATAGCAGAGTACTTCGGCATTTCAATTGGATCCGTTTCATGCAAAAAAGAGACCGAGTTGCTATCGCGAAAGACATTCACGAAAACGACGAATCATCATTACTTGTGATGAGACATGGATATACGAGTATGACACGCAAGCCAGGCATCAGGCGAGTGAATCAGGCTCAACTTTTCCTTCCATCGTAAAAATCGAAGACACGAAAAAAGTTGTACACAAAACACTGGCACTTTACCAAATGTCAACGAGAGACGCTGATATTTGGCAGCCTTGTCATAGACACATGTGGCAACCTACTAAAAAAAAATGTTCGAATCGGGCAGTTAAGTTCGGTTCACAGTGTGAATGAATCTTTCTTTTTGAACAAGGTGGTATAGAACATTTTAACTGTTTGTCATAAACACTGGTGATAAATTGATGGGAATATTATTCCATACACTTTAAATGTTTTCGTCATTTATTGGTTATGACCAGAGCTGGGATTTTGTTGACATGTTCACTTTTTTTCTGCTCTGACATAGACATTTTCTGTTGATGCAAAAACACCGTTCATAATCTCCAGTTACCGAAAGCAAATTTTCCAGTTTGTTTACATTCTGTTTTCTTATTATCTAGGAGCTTTGACAGCTCTGAGTCTTGTATCATGGTATATTCAACATGATGGATTCGTCTCGGAACGCTGGGTACAGCAGCTGTCAAATACAAAATGGAACAAAGCCAAAATGACAATTGCGGCACCCACCACAAAAGAGAATTTTAACTAGCACTCCTACCATGTTGAATATATCTGGATTGAAACTCTTGCAACACAAACGCGTGAAATAAAAAACAATCAAGCAATGCGTGGCATCGGGAATGATTTCTTGAAAAACTTTACACTTTAATTAAACATACTTCGAAATTAAAGAGCCCCTATAGTGTGCTGCAGCACAAATATGACATTTTAAAAATTATTTCATAAAAATCCAGTATTTTTGGAGTTTACTGGGAAACAAAAATTTTCACTTAAGTTTAACATAATAGTATAGATAGCTAGAATTTTTAGATCAAACGGTTTTTTTAAAAAACAAGAAAGAAAAATGAAGATACAGATAAGATAAAGTAGGAGGGAGAAAAAACAACAAGTAATTTCACGATACTCGCGATGTTTACACAAGCTAACATACCAAAAACACTTGTAACGACAATAAATTTCATTATCAGGTGAATGTTTGTAAATAACTTTTAAGGAAATCGATATTAAAGTATTTAGGAAGAGTATTAAAATAACGACAGAATTAATGGTTATCTGGCACGCATAACCAGTTCGACAAATTTGACATTCATGCAGGATTTCAATGTCACTTAGTTGTCATCTGCCAATGTATATGATTATGAAGAAAAATTAACACAGATGTAATAAAGCATTGGAAATCAAAACATTACATCAACGTCATTATCCATTTATTAATAAGAACTCAGAGTACTCGAGTAAAAGTGTTTCCACACATAAGCTCTAATTGAAATTTTTAAATCTTGAAAATATTGTGGTCATTTAAAGATAAATCAACAACACTTATATTTGCTTGGCTTATTTAGATTTAGCATTTACTGGTATTTTTAACGATTGTTAAAAACTGCCTTTTTTCTTATTAAAACAAGCAGCTGACAGGTAATAAATTGGTTTTGTTTTTTATCGCAGTAATTGTTCTCATTATTATGAGTTGCCCAAAAAGTGGCTAATTATATCAACATTACACAATACATGAATTTTGAAAAAAATTAAGCAGTTTAGTGTATCTTCTGAAGTTAAAGTGTATTTTTAGTTGGGATTTACTTTTTTTTAATGACAAAAAAGAGAAGAAAAAGTGTGCTAATACACGTTTGCAAATTGTTTTTTTGTTTTTATTCGAGCTGATTTTAAGATTGTGGATATTTTATCCAAATGAAAACAGCAGCAAGCAACATGTGCGGAAATGAATATTCAGTGAATTTCCGCATTTAAAAGTTTAGTTGTTTTTATTTTAAATGAGTTATTCTTATTATATACTAATTATTTTCTTTCTTTTTTTTCATGCACTACAAGTCAGTAACTTTCACATCGACTTCAAGCCTTAATAAACTGCTGCTTCATTTAAACTGACCTTCAACGGGCCAAACATTTTTCTAAATATATGTATTATAGACATAACAAAAAATAGCGTAAACAAGCTGTAGAGACACGTGTGGCATTTAATAAAGTATGAGATAGCTTTTTCACAAAATTAATTGTGAGTAAACAAAAGAACAGCTTTCAGTTTGTTGCGATTTCTTTTGTTTTTTTTTTTGTGGGTCAAATGTTGATGACTTCGTTTAAGGGCACTTGAGTAATTACATGTAAGGCTGATAATTTCAAGCAATATAAGCTTAAATATTAAGCAATGTTTTTTAAGACGACCAAGAAAAATATATATAACAGTGATTGATGACTTTATTTGTACTTAACACTAGCGTGTCAAAATTTGCTCATAAAAAAATTATTGTGTCTAAATATATTGTTGACCCCTTATAAGCTGCTTAAGGTTATCTATGTTTAGTAATTTAAATTTATCCAATTTTTTGTTGGTAGCATTCAAAACCGGTTAATGAACTATATTAGCATCAGAGACAAACAACAAAATAATACAATTTAAAACACAGTTAAGTCTTAATTAGCATATCTCATGCATTGCTGATTTTTTCTAATTTAGAAAAAAAAACCAGTTTAACAGCGTTTTTTGACTTTTTGCTCTCTATCTTCGTTGTGACGATCAACAGGTGTCAGATTTTCTAGAAATAAAAGCAATCAAACTGTTTATTTATTTATTTATTATGAGGAACAAGTTCTGTGTTCAATTTATATTTTAATTTATTCCATACTAATATGACGGTATATTAAAATTTTCGGATGTGTTTCCCCAATATTTGGATATATGTTATGTTTCCATATATGAATGTTTACAAAATCTCAAAAAGTATGATAGGTAGGAACTGCCACGCCTACCTCCCATCCCACTGGTGCATGTATAACGACCTAACTTGGGTTGTTTTTCGACTTAAAACCGTTTGTCAAAAAATGGGCGTAATCGGCAAACTGCCAGGCCTACCTTGCATCAGCATGTATTTTCGGACTTGGTATGGACAATAAAATTCGATTTGTTAATTTTTGTTACAACGAAAAAGAATTTGACACAATATGGACAAGCATCTATTTATTTTTTTTAAAAAAAATATTTTTTAATGCACACAAGCAAAAATTATGTTTCTATTGACATATTTGAAAAACCTGATCAACAACTGTTTCCACCCTACAATATAGTTATAAAAATTAAGTTCTTGAGAAAGACATATTTTAGAAATACAGTGGTGTGCGATGAAATAGAGCCAGTGTCATAAAAATTATTTAAATTAAAAAAATCCTAGGAAACTTAACATTTTTAAATTTTTCTTTTAATAGGTAAAAAAGAATAATTAATTTAATTCATATTAGTAAATTAATTAATTAACTTAAGTGTGAAACAAAAACCTCAATGATATGTCCTCTTTCAGCTGAGACTTGAAATAGAGCCAGAATAAGTTACTTAATTTTAGCCATGACCTGTGATTTGAAAATTTTAAATTTCGTGATATAATTAATAGAAATGATTGAAAAATAATTATTTTTACCTAAATATTTGGTGCAGTATCCATTATTTCTGATAACTGCTGAGCAACCTAGGCATCGAATCCACTATTTTTTGGCACTTAGTAGCTGGAATTTTCTGCCATGCGTCCTTGATTAACCTCCAAAGATCATCTTTGTTGGTTGGATGTATATCTTTGACCACGACTGTGGCGGCCAGTTTAAAACTTCGATGGTTTCTTGTCTGAACCTTTCTTTGGAACGCTTCGATGTATGTTTATTATTCTCTGCGTACGGCAACATGGTTTTACTCAAAATCCTAGTGTATTGTAAAGCATCCATCTTTCCATCGATGCGAAATAAGGGACCTGTGCCATTATATGAGTAACACCCCCAAACCATTATACTCCCTCCGCCATGCTTAAACGTTTTTATAGTGTGTTGAGGAAGGAATTTGGTATTTGGAAGTCTTCTCACAGAAGGGCTGCCTAGGTCTGAGTTAAATAAATTAACTTTGGTTTCATCTGACCAAATAATGTTTCGCCAGTTGCTCGTTGGCCAATCAGCATGCTCCTTTGCGAATTGTAATCGCTTGCGGACATTAAGTTTGGTCAGGAATGATACCTTCCGAGCAGCTTTAGCCTTCCATCCGCTTTTAATTAAAAATTTTCGAACAGTTGAAGTGTCCACGTCCAAGAAATATTGTATTTTTGAGAGCGGAAGAGGTCACAAACGGATATTTTTTTACATGACCTAGGATTCGTCTTTGCAAAATGGTACTTATTTTGGATTGTAACCCTCTGGTTTAATTTTTTGTGTAAACTTTAATGCATTCTCAACCATTTTCTTTGAGCAGCCAACTATATTGGCTATTTCCCTTTGGCTTTTACCTGGTTTAGGCAAATTTTTAATAATTTTTCGGTTTTCAGGACTGCAGTGCTTGGCTCTTCCCATTTTTAGATCTAATTGTTTGAAACACTAAAATTTATTTTAAAATCTTTAAACTAAAAACTCTACTCACGTTCTGTAGAAAAATTTATTAAAAAAAATATCTTTTTAAATTAAAAAATTTTTATTTATATTGGTTGGCTCTATTTTAACCCACACTTTCAAAGCAACAATATCACAGTTTCACAGATTTGCGAAAAATAAACGCGCAATTGTACTCGAAAACAACTATACAATATTTATGGGAGAAATGGTTGTTAAACTACAGTTGGTTCACATCATGCTAAGTTGTTACAACAAACTTAAATTAAGTAATATCATCAGTAAGTGCGTGGCTCTATTTCATCGCACATCACTGTATATGTTTTTTTATACTTTTGTCTTCTTCATGATATATTCTTAATCATTATGTTAAAATTTTACTTTTTTATTAATATTTTACATATTTGTGGTGCATTTTTAGTGTTAAAAGGCTTATACACATATATTAAATTTTTCATCAAAAATGTTTCTAATGGTAAGGGTAAACTTTTATCATACCTGAAAATGAATAAAAAACATATATAATAAACTTTAACTTTAGATTTAAAATTGTTTGATAAGTCATACTTCAGCTTCTAAGGGTCATATAGAGCCGACTGTAGTTATTTTTGCTTGCTTGTTTGTTTGCATTACTTTGTTCTTAACTTTATGTACGTTTTGCTATTGTTAAAGATTTTAGAACAATCAAATTATCCATAGATAAATAATGTTATATCTTAAAAATTAATTATGATATAATTATTAAATTTAAAACACCGATAGAATATATTCTCACAATAATATGATTAAAAAATTATTTAATTTTGCTTAGTAATTTGCCCGTCATAGAGAAAAGTAGATGTACGCCATAAAATCGGGATTAGCTCATGCTAATGAATAATGAAAAAATGTATATAACTTGTTAAATTTACGATATCTAATATTTCATTTACACAATTGTTTTTAATATATGCTACAAGTCCTTCACCTTTTATATGAATTTGGGCATTTTTGGAGCAATTGTAAAATGAAGATTTTTTTCGTCTTCGCAACTACTCGCCAGATATTTTTTCATAAACGTTTAGTGCAAATACTTAAATTTCTTGTAGTTATAATCATCGCATTGGATATCGTTATATACATTCTTTTTTTCTTACTAAAAACCGCATCTAACAATTTTTTAAAAAAAAAAAAGTTTTCTATCAGTTTTTATAATTTTTTATAATTTTTTTCTTTTTAGACTTAGAACTAGTTTAACATTGTATTAGATATTAAAATTATAAAAATTATTGCAAAATTTTTGCTAGGTCCTATGTGATCTTTGTTGGAAGTAGGCATACAAAAAGTGCATTAAATTCAATTTTTTATTGTTTGCCAACTGTGCCAACTTTGACGAATTTAAGAAAAATATACAAACACTATTTTGCAATAAAGTAATCCTTTCTTAATTACATGAATATATTTCTCACCGTTAAAATACTCCTTTTTATTAAATTCAAATTTCAAATTTTGGGACTTTTGGCACGCTCGAATTGAAAATACCGCACTGTGCGTCGTTGTTAATGTGTCAAGGTTAACGAAAATAAAAAAAATATACGTTTCATACTCGTATCAAGATAATGAAACAAATTTAAAATAATAAGGGCATTCACGTCATCTAGCAAAAGTAAAGTGTAAAGTCACAAAACTTTGCTACAAAAGCTAGACCTAAATAATGATTCAGACATTTTGCTTTTACACCTTACAGTTATTAGCCAATGTGAAAACCACTTATATATAAGTTAAACTAAAAAATCAAAGTAATTTTAGTAAGCTTATCGCGTAATGTGAAATCTATCACTTATTCATACCGGGAAATTAAAAACATTAATTATGCTTCTCTTTATAATGACTTTTCTATATGATTTCTTTCAGGAATTGTTTGCAACACAGCAATGTGAATGAAAAGCATATTTCCCTTTTGATTCCAATAAAATATCTGTTTAAACAGCATGTTCTCTTACATACCATGAGCTTAGTAAATTCATCTTGTCAGTGGTTTTGAAATAATGTGCTAGATGCAATAGAAAAGAGGAATAAGTTCGACAAGCGATGGAAAAGAAACTCCTCTGCTGCAAACTGGGAAATATATAAGTCTGCCAGAAATAAAGCGGTTATTTTAACAAGACAGTCTAAATTTCGATATTTTACCTCCATGCTAAATCTTTCGTTACCCACCAAATCTCTTTGGAATAACATAAGGAAACTTGGAGTAAGCAACAAAACTGCCTCAGATTGTCAGATTGATGCTGATATATTAAATAATTTTTTCCTAAACAACACTTCTCCCAATAATTATATGCTTCAACTATCTAGATTATCGGTATCACAATTGTTTGAATTTACACCTGTAAGTGAAGTGGAAGTTGGTAACTGTGTTATGCAGATTAAATCGAATGCTGTGGGAGAACATGGTATTCCAATTAAGTACATTAAACTGTTACGGCCTCACATTATCAATCCGTTGACTGATATTATTAATCATTGTCTTATATCTTTGTCGTTTCCGGGTATGTGGAAAGTTGGAATTGTTTTACCGGTGGCAAAAAAATCAAATCCATCTGGATCAAAAGACTTTCGACCTATTAGTATATTATCCCCCTTATTTAAAGTTTGCGAAAAACTTTTTAGTCAACAAATCAATAAACATTTACATGAAAACAGGCTTTTGTCTCCATACCAGTCTGTTTTTCATGCGGGGCACTAATGCGCTTCGACAATAGTAAAGGTCTATGTCTCTACTTTGTATGGTTTATTTTTCGAAGGCTTTTGATAATGTGAATCACAACTATTTATGTCAAAAACTTAATTTTCTCTTTGGGTTCTCCGATAATGCAGTAAAACTTATATTTTGTTATCTGTCTAACAGACTACAAAAAGTCAAAATAAGACAATTGTTTTCCCAGTACAAATCTATTTTAAATGGTAGCCCACAAGACTCGATTCTCGGTACTCTTCTATTCTCAATTTTTGTAAATGACATATATGCTGTTTGTAAACATGCTTCCATGCAAGCTTATACAGATGATATCCAACTTTATCTATCGAGAAGGATTGGCCTGATTAGAATAAATGAGGATCTTAGTAGCAGCTACCAGTGCTGCGAAATCATATGTGCTTCCTATTTGTAAAAACAAGATATTCCTAGATGATATTATTCCTGACCTCTTTATTGGAACAAATAAGTTGAATGTTGTGTCTAAAATTTTAAATCGTGGTATCTACGTGAATTCGACCCTCGCCTGTGTTGATCCAGTCCAGAAAGTTTATTATATCCTTCGTACTTTGGCAATGTCTGCTAGTGGGTGTCCCCTTGACTTAAGACGTTTACTAGTCCAACAACTTATTTTGAAAATCATAGCTTATTCTGGAATCGTTTACAGTAAACTCGGATATTCCTCTCGGCTAAAACTAAATATTGCGTATAACTATGCTACGCGTTATGTGTATGGTTTAAAAAAATTCGATCACCTTTCAAACTTCAGAAATGCAAATGTTGACTGCATATCATTGTGCTAGAAATTGTATTTACCCACAGAAAATAATTCTTTCGTTAGAATTACCTCTATGATAAATTACAGTTTAGCATTTCTTGAAAAAAATATTGTTCTGATAGTCACTTGGCATTGTTCCCCAACTGCTTCCAATCTTTTTTTAATTAATGCTGTTAGACTGTGGAACGCACTTCCACGATCTTTAAGAGAAATTTCTAGACGTGGTATCTTTAGGCTACTCCTTTCAGGCATTTGCCCATTATTTTTTATTATTTTATTAATATTTTTACATGTTCCTTATTATGTCATTTTAATGTTAACTCAATTTTTATTTAAATTAATGTTAATTGTCTCACTTGATTTTCCTTTTTTTTTGTTTAAATTTTTAAACTGTTGTTTTACCTTGCCAAATTTGTAATATTTTGTTATACTATAAAAGAACCTAGTTAGAGTTAGAGCCTAGTTAGAGCTGGGTCGAAAAGTATGCATTACAATTCAATTCCAATTCCTTGGAATTAGGAATTGGTAATTGGTCATCTCAATTCCTTAGGAATGGAATTGGAGAAATCTTCAATTCCATTACAGGCATTGTAATTAGTAATTAAACATTTCAATTCCTTAGAAATGGAGTCCATCCATTACAGGAATTGTAATTGGTGTTTTGAGTTAATGTAAAAGTTATTGAAGTTCCAACCTACAATTACAATTCCTGTAATGGAATTGATTCTTGTAATTTGAATTGGCTTAAGACTACTTTAATGAACCTGCTGAATTTCAAGGGGTTGCTTAGGCCACAAGGGCGATAGTGGCCTTTTTTTCAATACCGTTATAATCTACGAAAAAAATGCCACCTTGTACGTATGATACAATTATAATTCTGCATTGCCTTGTACTAAGCAACTTTTTGAAATCCAAGCGGATTCATTAAACTAGATTTGTTCCTTTGAATTTTTTCTAATTCTTTTTGAGGAATTGAGATGTTCAATTACCAAATACAATATGTTCAATCAAAAGTTTTATTAACCAAAAGTAACTACAGCATTCTAACGACAGGTTAAAAGGAGCAACTCAATGCGTTCATTTAAAAAGATGCTTGATAAGAAAATTAATTTTTAGCAAAAATTGATAAGAAGCAGTATAAAAATTGTCATTTATGCAATAAAAAAAATAAAAATTGAGATTGAAAAAATATGCACTTTATAAAAAATATAAAATACTACATTTTATAAAAACTCAACCATTTATTTTAACCAGATTTGAAAATGTTTGCAGCTTCAGTTGAAATCAATCTCAGAAATGATGGTTTTAGGCATGAGTCACAGCATTCCGTCACAGCCGCCACTTTAAATCTATCAATTTGTACATCTGGGCAGTTTGTCGTCCTCGCGTAAGCTCTATTATTTTAGAAACGGTCATTTGTCTTTATTCATAATGATATACAATCTCTGCTGAATTGTTTAATTTTGAAATGGAAATGTCAATATTTGTCGTACTATAATATGTGGCAGTTGCTTTAGTTTCAAAAAGATAAACAAACATTAACCACACGATAGTGTTTTGTTTAAGACGCTGCTGCTGTTGCTGCTTCTATAGATGGCATAAAAATGCTGAATGGCAAATAATATGAATGAAGCTTAGTTAACGAAAAAACAAAAGAATTTGAAACGTAGTGTAATGGATGGTGTACGTGACCAAATCGCAGCCGATAATGGATGGCAACTAGGGCGCATATTCGCAAACTTCGATGAAAGAGCTGGGAAGTAGAGTAATGGAGAGAAGAGGGAGACACAGGTAGACAAAACACAAGCAAAGCCGGTAGGTAGAATTTGATGAATTGCATTTCCTACCTGATAGTTGACAGTTTTTTATCATTAATTTTTAGACAGCAATTTTTGATAACAATAAAATACGTGCCGGTTAGGCGTGCAGAACGAACACGATTTTACTAGGATTAAACCAAACAGCGAAATGTTTATAATGCGCAGAAAAATACCGTGCAAGAGCATTTGATGAAAATCAGTCAAATGACAGTCTGTTGGTATATAGCCCACTTTAAAGCAGCCACTAGTAGTGATTGCCACAGCGATACGACCTAGTGATATATACCACATTTCGCGTATCCAAAAATACATTTCTGTCATGTTCTAGCAACTAGTTTTTGTGGTTATGTAATACACAACTGTTTGGTTAACAATTTTAGCTAATGACGTCTACTTCATCTGTTATCAAATTGTTCAAGCTGATAATTGACGCACCTGCAGGTCACACAAACCAAAAAACACCTTTTGGCACGATGTCGAAAGCTGGTTCACTTGTGCTGGCCAAATAAGTAAACGCTTCAACTTGGCTATTATTTAACATCAAATGTTATTTGATTGTATAATCTTTGCATGACATTGGAATGAAAGAGCATCACTTGTGCATCTAGATTCTATAGATGCAGTCTGCACCCAAATAGGCATAAATTACTTACCCCACAAGCTAAGCGTGGACTGTGTGCAGATTATTAAAGTACAGCAGATTATATGGAATAACTTCATGTTTGCAGCTTATATTAAATTGAATAAGAAACTATTTAATTTTATAAATTTTTGGAATTTTCACAAAACTTCACTTGCGCTCGATTTTGATAATTGTAAAAATTAAATGATGTGGTATGTGTGCGACCACGAAGTTAAATATTTTTAAAGATTGTGTGACGTTACACCAAACACATGCGGTAACCACTTAGGATTCACTCAATTCCACACCGAAGTGATTGCCTTGGCCAAATTTTAGTCACTGTTCAATAACTTTCCGAAGTCGCCAGCATTTGTAACATTTCGTTCCGTTGTCAGCGCATGAATATGATTACGTTTGACAAAACGTAAAGGAGATTAACAACGTAAAGAATTGTTATGTTTTTCAGCTTACAGGGTTGCAGAATCTTGACACAAAATTTAATACGAAACGTATGATATTACATATGGCTCCAGAAATGTGTGAAGTGGGTTTTTTGTTGAATAATCTTTATAACATGCTATAAATCTCTTAATATTTATAAAAAATAAAATTATTTTTGCTAAAAATAATCAATACCTCGATCAGCTACCAGTTTTGACTTAAACAGGGTGAATCGGATAGGGAGGTCAATCCGAAAGCTGGTGATTCCTAGGGTCAAGTCAAAAAAAATCGTACAAGAGGAAGTATATTCTTATTATAAGTAAAAGTATGAAAAAAAGTAAAACTTTAAGGTAATGTAACTTTTTACGCAATAACTTAAAAAGTATGATAGCTAAAGATTGATAGCTACCAGTTTTGGAAATTTAAGTTATCAGTTTGAGCAAATATGAAAACCAATTAAAGTTTGCTTCTAAGTTAAAGGAAAATTAATTGATCAAACTCAAAAAATTGTTTTTACAAAAATTATTAGTTCGAGTGGGAATTTCTTGAAATTTTACGTTAAAAAAATGTCTTTTTTTTACGATGTTTCCTACTCTCAAATATTCTCTAAAATTGTTTTATACAAAGTTTTTTCCTCCGATGAACAGGATTAATTCTGCTGAAAATACCTATTTACCTATTGATTTTACCTATTTATTTACCTATTTTCCTTGAAAGAAAGAAAGATTAACTCTCGCTGTGATGTTTTTGCTGTACGATAGGTTGAATGAGAGTTAAATGAAGATATTATAATAACTTTTATAGATTATGACAACTACTTTTATAAATTTTAATAGATTCTATCCAAAATTCAGTCTTTGGAACGCTTGTGATATTTATTTTCCTCATTAATTTTTTCCCACTCTGCTGCTGTTCACTCACTGATAATTTTAATAAAATGCAAAAATGCACCAGTCGCATGGTACGACATATCGAACGGTCATTTGCTTTCGAATAATTATACATGTCGTCAAGCATGTGCATGTCGGATGACATGTACGTTTATGCGAATCCCCCTAATGACTAGTGCTATATTAAGTCCCGGCTTACACTCGTCAACAGTTGACGGTAAATTTTTTGACACTCCCTCTTAAAGCTGACGCTTCAGTCTACACAGATCAAGAGTTGATGATCAATTCTTGCGATGCTTTGCAAGTTGACGAAATAAAAAATAACGGGACAACAAAAGAACAAAAGCATATTCCGCATAATAGTATGTTCACACTAAGGCCGAAAAGCCGCTTTTCGAACAATAATGGCTTTTTAGCTGAAAAGCTACATGATATTAAGTTTTTCGCCATAGAAGAACTGTCAAATGAAAAGCTGATATTTGTTTGCTTTTCAGTGAAAAACTCTGAAAAGTTAGAAAACAACCCTGGTTCGGAAGTCTGTTCGTTGTAGTAAGGTCAAAATATATTACAAAAATCCTACTTGTCACTGATATTTGACATTTCGTCTGTCTGTTTTAATTTGTTGTGATTTTTAGACAAACTTTCTTCCAAAATTAGAACACTTGTTGAAAATGGAAAAAAAATACAAGGAGCGCGTGAAGTGGAGTGACCTGCATGAGGCGATATTTGTTTGCTAGGCCAAGCACAATGAAATAAATCGCTTTAATAACAAGCATATGGCTACTGTCTGTTAAATGAAAAGCTGCTTTTCAAGTGTGAACACCTTTTTCTGAAAAGAGGTTTTTCAGCTAAAAGCGGCTTTTCGGCCTGTGTGTGAACATGCTATAAGTTGCCCGTACGTTCAATTTTGTTCTTCCCCTTTTCCTCGTAAGTCGCTCACCCAGAAATTTAAGAGTTGACCGTCTACTGTTGACGTGTGTAAACCGAGACAAACTATAATTATGTTTAATTTTATCATATTAAATACAAATGAATAAAATATAATAAATGGTTATTTTCTCAAATAATTAAAGAATTTACATTTTAATCTGTGTGTACAAAAAATGGTACTTCGAATCATACACAAATCATGAATAAAGTTTATAAATCTAATAGCCTTATAGATTTTCTTAACGCTTTCAGTATCTTTTAAGAAATAATAATGACAAAAATTTAGAAAAGCATTCTAACTAAAGTAAATAAAAAAAAAAATAAAAAATATTAACATGGAAGTAGGTTTTTGAGTATGTCCATTATAATATATATATGACTCTTTACTAATTTTTTCCCAAGTAAAACAAAAAAGTTGTTTTTTATCTCATTCACTACTATTTTGCATTTATTTTTTATAACATCAAGCAATATAACAAGCAAATAAGTTTATTTATAAATATAATAAGAAAAAAAAAACTTTCACTCACTTTGTTTGTTTTCTTTTCGGCTCAACCATGATATAATAATTTACAACTGATATAATAATGATATAAATTTACAATAGCCTTGACAACTGCCTATTTTCTCAGAGCGTCGACCAGCACTTGTCAAAATCAATACAAAGTTTAATTTTTCATCTGTTTTGCTGCTTATTTGTTTTCTCTTTTTCTATGCGTTTTTGACAAATGATGGTAGACAAAAAAACTGTCACTCCTACCTTGGAAATCATTATATCATGGGCTCAACATGCTCTCATAGAATCAGCACTTTCTGATCAGCTATTGTTCTGAACATAAATCCCGTAATGAAAGGCAAAAATAGAAGAAAGAATAGATCAATGCACTGTTTACAATGCATTCTTTATCAAAAATAGCGGTTTGATTTGCGCTACTTTCATTTCAAATGCAGGTCCATTACAATGGAAAAGGTTAACGAATGACCACCATGACGCAACTAACAAGATGGTAGTGACAGTTCTTTTGGCGAACTTAGGTTGTCAAAAATATTAAAAAGCAGAAAATTAAACAAGAAAAAGTAAAATATACAGGGAAGTGACAACCTATGATCGCCATTTGTGTGAATATAGCTTGCTGTCACTACCACCTTGTTAGTTCCATCATGGGTACGCAATGTTTAAGCCTTTAAGCAACCTTGCTTTAATTGTTCGGGGTTGTTGTAGTAACCAAGAGCTCTTGAAATCAGAATTGAAACCGACAAATATTTCACTTATGTAACATCGGATAACATAGGTTTCTGTGACACCTAAAAGGGACACAGAGTCCGATTCGAAAAAAATTAAAATCTGTTACACCCAAGCGAAATATTTATCAGTTTCAATCCAGTTCCAAGAGCACTTGGTTTCTACAACAACTCCAGTATTTATAAGCATTTTTTTATTCATTGCTTAATTTTGTAAGGTTTGTGTCAAACACTCGAAAATCTTTTACAAAAAACAAGAGTTCTTGTCCATTTGTCAATCTGTTTCTGAAAAAAGTACTACAAAGGTCGCATATGGAGCATGTCTATGATATAAATATCATAAACATCAACCTTAATCGAGAAGACAAAAAATTTTAGGTTACGATGAAAGCTGCTAGTTGTTAAAACATACTGTTTGGTAAATTAATTTCTTTACTACGTTCAAACCATTTTAAACTGCTCACCGAACTTAACTGTTTATATTCCCGTTGATAAAAACGCATTTGTAATCATAACCGTTTTATTTCAAAGCATCATACAATTTAAAACGATTAACATTAACGACATTGAATTTTGTTTGAAATTTCTTTGACGGATCTATAAAGATAAGAAAAGAATAATTCCGATAAAAAGATGGGATAGGTAAAGTTTTATGAAAACAAAACATACGTATGTGTGTTTATTTAAAAAATTAAAAAGTGCATTTATTTGTTTATAATTTAAAAAATGTTAACTTTTGACTCTGATGCAAACAAATAAATTAAGGCTTAGTTTTTTGAAAATTTTATATTTATTACAGCTGGTTTTTGTTTGTTTTTTATTTTTTTTTTTTAAAAACTGTCTTTGTAGGATTACGAAAATTGTACTATTTATTACATAAAGTTTAACTAAGAGCGTATTGTTTGCTATTAAAAAAAATAATTACTGTCATCATTGCTAAAAAAACTATTTACAGTAACAATTACACAATTACAGATAAATCTGGTCGTAGACAAAATCTAAACTCTTAACGGTTTGAAGCTAACAGATATCACTAAACTAACATTGGTTTCGAAGTTATAATACCTTTATCGTCATTTTTATATTTTTTTACAATAAGCACTAACTTAAAAAATATTTGAAATAGAAATGATAGATATTTAACATAAACAAGCATCGATGTTAACATATGTATATAGCAAGTTGTTGTATCGATATAACTTTATCACTTATGTATATGTACCAGTATGTATATAGTAGCAGCTGCTTGATAAGGTTTCAAAATGAATACGTATTGATATAGTTTGATCTTATTTTAATGTTCTTACATATACTGTAACCATATTCTGTATATACTTAACATATATTGAAACTGTAAAGTTAATGATGCACGATATAAATGAATTTCTATTTGTTTTAAATAATCTTTTAATATATGGTATTTGCTATTTTCTTATCTACATAGTTTACGCGGTTTGCTTCATTTCTTTCTCTTAGTGTGCAAAATTAAAGCGTGATACAGTTTTATGACAAATCCATCGAACAACTTGCCTCAAGCGTGCTGAAACCCAGGTAAACATGCCGCCAGCCAGACGTACCTTCGATGCATAATGCTTTATATGATCTGTGCATAGGAGTTAAGGAAATTATCAACAAAAACGAATTTATAATAAAAGTATTTTTAAATTTTAAATTAAAATTAGGTAATTTCAATTTTTGAAAAGGATATAATAACGACCACGGTTGATGGCCACCATTGATGTAGGCTACATATGTAAAGCCATCCTTCCCTTTGCCCCGTATATTATAGTAATAAGGCAGAAAAGAGTGAAGATGAAATCTGCAAAATTTACAAGATAGTTTTTGTTTTTCATTTTCTTGATTTTTATATATATATATATAAAATTAAAAATAATATATATAATATTTAAAATAAAATTGGAACTATCAAATTAAACGCGGAGTGAGAAACAAATTGAGAACTTAAATTTTATAAGATAGTACAATTAAAACGTAACTTGGTTTTTAAAATTTGCAAAAAACAACTATTTTAACCTTAAACACGGAAATAGACCCTACGCTTGTTGATGGAATAAGCCAAACAATTTTAGAATATTCCTAATGAATAATAAACGGATCACCCATAACGAAAGGAAAAAAATAAAGAAACTGTAGCCTCCTTTCGACCGTCTGAAGTAAATAAAGGCTAGGTTAAGTTAATCCGTCCGCCTCCTGGCGAAGGCTCACATATATCATTCTGGTTTTTAGTGGTACCGGGTGTAAGGAGCCTGTAAGAAGTTAGTTTAAGTCGGTAAAGATTTACATTGAATTCGCGAGTCTAAGAAAGGTTTCTCGAGAGATTTTGGCCACCTGTTGTAGTGACGGAAACGTCGGTGAGCCTAAGATTTCAGTCTCGATCTAAGTAGAGCGGGGCAGGTGCACAGTAGGTGTTCCAGGGTCTATGCCTGGTATCCGCCTTCTCATTTCCACCAATGCCCCGGTGGCTTGGGACCCAGTAGATGCGCACTCTCTTTGAAGCGCATAGTGCATCTAGTGCTTTCCTGCTTGCCAGCACATTTGTGGACTTGATAGTAGGGTAGCACATGGATTTGATCACCGCTTGGCTGTCTACAAAAATGTTAATATTGGAGTGATGTGTGTTTATATTAAGGGCAGTCTCCACGGGCTTCCTTTTGGCGAATACTTCCGCCTGGAAGATGCTGCAGTGGTCCGGTAGTTTATAAGGCTGACTTATCTCTGGTTCTGCACAGTAAAGTGCCACTCCCACTCCCGTGCGCAGCTTAGAGCCATCAGTGAATATGTTGACCGCCCGCTGCGCTTGTTCTATGCCGTAGCACCAGTCGTTCGGTCCTAGGCGTATTGATATTCTTGGGTCTATTATTGTGCGAGGTATCATGTGGTCTGTGCTACTGGATAAATTCTTACTGATAGTACAATGCCCAAACCTTTGTTTGTGTATGTTATTTGCCGCCGTAATGCGCTGTGCCGTTTTCTCGGCTAATAGTTTTGTCGGCTAATAGTTTCTTTGCTAATAGTTTAGTATGGTATGTCAGCGTAAGCGTACAGCCTTATTCAATATATTTTCTTATACAATCGTTCAACGCTTGTTTAGTTACGCACTGTTTAAGGCTTTACGCATTCTCTACGCAACCTTACTTAAATTACTATTCAGAAACATTTTTTATTCATTGCTTAATTTTGTAAGGTTTGTGTCTAAGCAATCGAAAATCTTTTACAAAAATTAAGAATTCTTCTACATATGCCAATGAATAACGATGTGTTGTTTAAAGCTGGTTTAAAGTTACACATCCTCTAAAATGAGACTATAAATAAGGCTGTTAATCTATAATTTTTTGTCATCTTTTCTATTAACGTTGATGTTTATGATAATTTATTATAGACATGCTCCATATCCGGCCTTTGTATATTTCAGTAAAATTCTTCATTTTTGTAAAAGATTTTCGAGTGTTTAGACACGAACCTTACAAAATTAAGAAATGAATACAAAAAAAAATGCTTATAAATAACAATTTAAGCAAGGTTGCGTAAGGCCTTTTCCACACGGGGAAACGGAAAAGTATCCCAACTGCAACACAATTGCTTAGATAGTTGCAAGCCACTGAAGTTCCGAACATTATTGCAACCTATGCTTTCAGATGAGCATGTCACGCACAACGCAACATTGATCTCTCATTGCAGCTTATAATTAAATAAGCAGCGATATTTCTCTACTTCTACAACAAATATAAATTTGTTAACTGCTCGCTCATTGCTGCTTCCTGTATTCAAAATAAAAAACATAAAACACAATTTTTCTGAATTTAATTGATACTTTTCTCAACTTGAAGAACCACACAATTGTTTTAAATTACCAAGGAAAACACGTCGCTGATATAAATTGCAGCAAGCTGTGTTGCATAAAACTTATCGCAAACCGGCTACCAACTAGTTGTGAAAAAGTTGCTTCATCTGAAGGTTCCGGTATATTTACATAGGTTAGTCCCCTTTTCCACACGGCAATTTTTCTTTCCAGCAAGTTTTCAATTCCCTTTTGAACTTGCCAATTGCTTTGCCACACAGCAATTCAGAGCAATTTCTTTAGCAATTCTGATTTTACTTTGAAGAAAGCGCTAGAACTGTTTAATACAAAATTAATAAAGTTTGAGGTAGTTTTAGTAGTTAATATTAAATTTTTATGCATTCACTGTTTTATTCAATGTTCATATTATTGAAATATTACAACATTAATTTACAATCAATGTTTTTTTATATGAATACTTTGTCCGCTAATGCGCTGCCATCTTAACTGACGAATCAGAATAAAACGAAACAGCAAAGAAAGAACAGCGCTCAAAAACTCGACTTTCCGGCAAGAAAAATTGCCGTGTGGAAAAGGGGTCTTAGCAACATTTGTTGATGTTGCGTTCATGGCAGAACTATAAGGTAGGGTCTACTCGGAGAGGAATGGAGTAGAAAGCAGAATAAAGCGAGATTGGTGTCAAAATCAGCTTCATTTGCAATTTCTACGAAATTCGTCGTTTTGACATATATCATTCTCATTATCCACTCTTCATTGACGCGTGAGAGCACTCAGCGAAGCGGCCCTACCTTATTATTGTATCATGGTTGCGTTGTTTTTCAATTGCTCCGTGTGGAAAAGGCCTAAAGCCTTAAGCAGTGCGTACCTAAACAAGCGGTGAAAGATTGTTTAAGAAAGTCTATTGTCTATCTATTTGTTTTGCTTTTATTCGTTGAAATGAGTCAAAGTATTTTGTTGAGTTGGAATCAGTACACATTTGCACCATGGCAGAATTATAAGGTAAGCTCATCACGGAGAGGAATGGAGTAGAAAGCAGAATAAAGCTAGATTGATGTCAAAATTTAGCTGTTCATCGCAAATTTCTTTATACTCACGTTCGCAGTTTGTAGGTTAGAATTTGTTACAGATTTGTTTGCAATTTTAAGAGTTTCACATTTTATAGTTTTTATTACACTGTTACATGATACAATTATAAGGTAGATGCATTTGAAACACGCTCTCTCCGACTACAAAACAATAACAAAGGCGTAGGTTTAATGTCAAAAACAGCTGTTTTGAAATTATAAATATTGTAGGAAGATTAAAAAACATCACAAGTTTTTCGAGCCCATTTTTTCAATTTAGGGGTCGATGTAACTTTTGAACCAGATGAGAGCGGTCATTAATTTTTCCATATTTGGAATTAGAAGCTTTTAGTTCATATGTTTCACGAAGAAAAAAAAGTAAAAATTGACTTCTCAAGGAAGCAGCGTGTGACCATTATGTAATTAGGATCCAGTGACAAATATAGAATGTTCTTTTTTTGCAAGTCTAGTCAATAAAATGCCCAACCAAAAAAGACGACATGCTCAGTAACGAGTAGAATCAAAATAGACTAAAAAATGTCAATGTTGTTACCCAAAGTGAACAAACATAACTTATCGGAGTTTCGCGAAAGAGTTTGACAATACGTTTTGTTTCGTAAGAACCGAACCTTTATCGTCTCAAAGCTTCAGACGTTCATGAAGTTGCTATCATCTCGGCAGTTTTGGTCAGGACCATAGTTCCATAGTCACCCAGGAAGTTAAATGAAATCTCAAACACGATAGAATTTGATAATTTTGTTTATTTCCGAAACTGTTTTATTTATGAATTCAGTTTTTATTTTTACATTCCGCGACAGACATGGACGCAAGAAGTTATTCTACTGGGTCAGCAGTTTAAAGAACCCATAGGTTAAGCTAACATTTTCTGTTATACCTTGACGACACGCACAAGTTTTTTTAAGGTTCTGATATTGTTTTGATTTTTGTTGGAAGTGCTTGGCTCTCTTTGGCTTAGTTGTGAGTGAATGCATTACTCATCTCCCCTACATTGCTTGTTTTTAAAACTGTTTTGTAACTCCCAGAGTTTGAGCCATAAAGCAGGAAATGTCTGGAGCGTTCGACGGTAAAATCATTGCATTGTTGGTCTTTGCGATTTTCGAATGTACTGTTCCGCTGGAACAAATGAAGCTGCTTCTCTTGCTTTCGTACTAACCATCGATTTTACAGCAGCAACTAGCCCTCTAGCACGCACATCAGCTACGGCTAACATTGTCGCTGCTTTACCACTACCATTGTTGATGTTTTCCTGCCTTTCAGCTTCAGATGCGAGAATATTATTTTTTCGTTTTCTTTCTGCGACATTCAGACTTTAAATTACTGCAGACTCTAAAATAGCGGCACGCTTTCGTCTTCCACTTGCATCTGAATAGCTTCATGCACTCTGGTCTGTAAATGAATATCTATTATTTCGTAACGCAGATATGCTATGCACCAAACTTCACTTACCATATGGATGGAGTCCACAATGCTAACATTGTGACGGCGGAAAACTTTATCCATGAACATTTTTTCCAGTACAGAACGCATCGTAGTTTGTGGCAGCTGTGTATTATGCCAAATTCTGGATCAACACCATAAGAAGTTTTGTACGGATCAATGTTACGTACGTAGAGGACACCATGAATACTCAGCATGACTTTATCAGAAGAAACTGCACTTTGTTTTTTTATTTATTTATTTATTTCTTAGCGTAAATAAAATTTACTTTTTCCAACAGCAACTTTTTCTTGTCAATATATATTTTTGACAGTTTAAAGCAGCCGTACAAAGCGACGCAAGTAAATCGGTTACTGAACAATCGAAGTAAGTAGTCGGGTTTAAAATATGTTAAAACTTATATTGTATTTGCTTCGTTCAAAGCCAAAATACAATTAATTTTGTATTGTATCTAAAATAACACGGCTAGTTTTATAAACTTTATGGTTTTATTAATTTTTTTACATTTTCGCACATAAAATCTGGGTACTCAATCGAGATATACGGTTACAAGCAAACTATACATTCCTATGGCTGGACAAGTAAACGTCAAATGTCAAAAGTGACATTATACATACGCCAATGTTTTTTTCTTTCGTCATTTGCTCTCCGAATTGCATCTACCTTATAATTATACCATGCACTGTTATAATATTTTCACTCAAATTATCACAAATTTAACACACGCGACCGCACTTTATGGATGTTTATGTTTGCAACTTTATGGGAGGAAATTAAATTGGTGCTACATCGCATGGCCAAGCCATCAACTGACAAGCATCTTCCTTCTCATTATCCGCTCTTCGTTGACGCGTGAGAGCATTTAGTATCATGGGCCTACCTTATCATTGTATCATGATTGGCACCAATAGTCATGGCTCATGACTTAAGTATACTCATGGTGGAATAATTATAAGATGGTCTCATCTCATGACATTTTTCAATATGTTTTTGATATGCTTTGACAAGTTTCATGCATGGTTTGGATGTTTGATTCTATAAAAATGTCAAAATAAGGCAGCATCTTTTTTCTGATTTTCGGGATGAGAATACCTTATATTAGTGATATTCAATGAACGCCGTATTGGTGATGTAAACACCGTATGTGCGGTAAGTTTACTGAAGGGTATTTTGCAACAGCAAAATTGTACGTGAGTAAATATACTCAGCTTACCGCACAAAATCGTGGTGTAACAGCACGTATAATTCGTTAATGCAACTGTGGCCTAATGTGTAACTTTGCGCCGGCGAAAAAATTCTAAAAATTGTTAAATTATTGCCATTGCTATACAATTACGCAGTTAAATTGATATTTATTCAGGGTGGGTTCGTGCAAACGTGCAGCGTAAACGTATATAGGCTATTGACAGCTTAAACGTATATTAACAAAGCGTATTTATAGCATTTGTTATTTTTGAAACTGTGAGCACCTCGGTATGTGTTTGCCATATTCAATGATTGTACAATGCTGTTTATATGCTGTAGATAGTGCATGAAAATACGAGACACAAAAAACACGTAAAAGGGCTACGTTTATTTACGCGTTTGCGTATTTGCATTTACATGCAAAACAACAACAAAGAAAAATACGCTTACGTAAGTTGGCGTAAAAATAACAAATCGTAAACTAAACAAGCCTTAATCGATATTGGATTTGCATTAAATTTGGTATTTTTTTAAGGATTAAACATTCATGTCTTTTTAGAATCAACTATTTTTCTATGGAACTTTTAGGTTTTTAATTTAATTTAACCCAATGGGCACGAAGCGACATGCCACCTGGGTTAGGGGGATAATTCTTGGTTCATTGCTTCACAATGGCTTGAATGACAAGGGTAAACCTGGCAGGAGCTTTCGCCTCGTAATTGTAGCCCACTGTGTATTTGCAACCTAAGCCACTACACCACAAGAGGACCATCCGTTCGTAATGGTGTTTGGATTTTGTAGTTTTTTTATTTTATTTATATTTTGTTGTTTTTATATTGTTACCCCGTTTTTCTAAATTTTTCTTTTATTTTTAAGTTTTTTTTATATCTTTATATCAGTGTCGGGCAAAATTGAAAAACCTATTCACATGTGATTGAGCTAGATTTGCTGCCGACGTCAATGTTTTCACATGTACACAATAAAAATTTCGTGTGGCGTACGAACAGTAGCCGAGTTATGACTTTGGTTCGTGCTTATGAGAAGCTGTGAGCTTAATTTTGCTATTCAAATCATGTCAGTTGACGTTAAGCATTCAAGAAGGCAAGAACTCGCTTCTGCTCGCTTCGCAACTACAGAGAGAAAAATGTTTAATGATAAATGGATGCTAGATTTCTTTTTTATAGAAAATACAAACGCTGTAGCGCAATGTCTTATATGCGAACGCACTGTTTCTCGTTCCGTATTGATGTATGTGCAAAGGCATTACTCGGTTTGTCACGCACAATTTAATTTAATTTTAGGAGAAGAACGAAAACTAAAACTTTTCGAATTAAAAGCTAAATATTTTTCAAGGTTTATTGCTGATGATTTTAATCAAAATATAAATAATTCTTATATTCATCATAATATTTCTTCATTACAATTTAAAAAGGCATCCTATGCTGTGTCATTGGCCTTGGCAAAAAAATGCCGACCGTATGAAGATGGTATGTTTTTTAAAGAATTAAGTCAGGTTGTTTTCAGTTTTTTTGGGGAGCAAGGAAATGAAATGCAACAAATTGTAGAACAAATACGTTTATCCAGACGAACAATAACTCGCCGAACGGAAGTTATTTGTAAATATTTATATTTTACCACTAAGCAAAGGTTATTAAACTGCAAATTTTTTTCTATATGTCTTGACGAGAGCACGGACATAAATAACTTAAGCGTATTAATCATATGTGTTAAGTCAGTTGATGAAAACTTACAAACAACAGAGGAAATACTCTCCGTTGTTTCAACGCATGGGCATGTTACAGGCGAAAACCTCTTTAAAATACTACAACAAAATGTTTTTTCACTTTTTAACAAAAAAAAGTTGACTGCGATTTGTACTGATGGAGCCAGAGTGATGACTGGAAAAAATCAAGGGCTGATAGGTTGGTTAATAAAAAATAATATAAAAATTCCAGCTTTTCATTGCATTATCCATCAGCAGTCGCTTTTTTCGAAAGAGTTAAACCTTTCCTATGTAATGGAAATAGCCATCAAAATTATTAATGCAATTCGAGGGGGGCATAATGCACTACGGCACAGAAAATTTAAAGATTTTCTCGATGAACTTGATGCCGAGTTTGGTGATTTAATTTTGTTCACAGAGGTTCGTTGGCTTAGCCGTGGTAGGAGCTTGCAACGCCTTTTTGATTTGAGGAATGAAGTTTTACTGTTTTTGGAACAAAATTTCTTTTCAAAATCGGATGATTTAATTTCAAATCTTAAGAATAAAGATTTTTTATTAGACTTAGCCTTTTTATGCGACCTTACTCTTTTATTAAATCAATTAAATCTGTCACTGCAGGGTAAAAACAGACATATTTTTGAGCTAGTGCCTATTGTAGAACACTTTGAGCGCAAACTAAATATTTTAATAATATAGACGATATAATAGAATTTGAAAAGTTACTATAAAAATAATAATAATAATAATAATAATAATAATAATAATAATGATAATGATAATAATAATTATAATAATAATAATAATAATAATAATAATAATAATAATGATAATGATGATGATGATGATGATGATGATGATGATGATGATGATGATGATGATGATGATGATAATAAAATAATAAATAATAATAATAATGATAAATAATAATAATAATAATAATAATGATAATAATAATAATAATGATAATGATAAGAATAATAATGATAATGATAATAATAATGATAATAATAATTATAATAATGATAATAATAATAATTAAAATAATAAAAAATTAAATAATAATTATAATTATAAATCATAATAATTACAATTATATAAATAAAACATAAAAAAAATGCATTTTATTTACAGTGTAAATAAAACCAGAGCTGTCGCTCTCTCATGGACACAGACACAAGCTTGCATGTTTATGTATTTTTTTGCCCGACACTGCTTTATATATATAATTCTTCTGTACGTGTGTATGTGACTGAACTCATCCCAAACAGCTGTACCGGTTTTGATGAAATTGTTTGTATGTGTTTGAGTGGGTCCCTGAATGGTTTAGATTCACGAAAACCAGTAGCAAAATATAAAAATTATTTTGAAATTAATATAAATACGGAACGTTCAGTATCAATAATAAGTATCAATAATAATAAAATGAGTATATAGAATATAATCTCATATTTTTTTTTCGCAACGATTGTTGAGCTGATCTTTGATATTTTGTCTGAATATTAACATAAAATTGACTCTAATTTACAGTTTATTTATATCTTTCGTAAAGGTGCTTATGCATTTGATCTTTGTTTTGTTTGTTTATATAGTAAAATTAAAATTAAGTTTTACACTTTTTCTATTATGATTTCTAAAATGGCAAAAAATGGAGAAACTAGGAGCTTAGAAACGGGGAAAACAATTATTTTGTATGCAAAAAAATTATCTGTATTTTCTTCTAAATTAAATTAAATATAACGGGACAACGAAAGGACAAGCAAAAATTCATAAACTTGATGGTACGCTCAAGTCTGTTCTTCCTTTCCTTATGATACTCTTTCCCACAAACTAAAGTCCTGAACGTCAACTCTTGACGAGTGTAAGTCAAGTCAAAGAAACGCTTTGAAGCAACTTCAAGTTACTTGAAGTGCGTGCGAGTAGAGATCTTTTTACCGGCACACAAATAACCCGTATATTTACTTCCACTTATATAATTCCCACTTTTACGTGTTGCATTTAGTTAAGCATTTAAAAAAAAAAATTACTAGCAAAAGCAAAAGGATGAGGAATAAAAACTGCAAAATATCCCCAAAGAACCACTACAAACGCGTTTATCGCAGTCATTTACCCACAGCAACAAAAAACTAAATTTTTACAACTCATGATGCGCTCATAAGTAGCTATTTGGGAAAAACATACATACGAACCTTCTTTTTTCATAAAATAAAATGGCAGGTTGATTTGTTGTTAGTACATGTAAAAATATAGCCTTGACTGAATTACGCTCAACTGTGGTCAAATGATTTACTAAAGAGTCTAGTAATAGCGAACCGATGCCATTACGTCGATGTTTTCGATGCACTCCCAATGACAGAATATAACCAATATCCGCATTACGTCCCATAGAATCTGGTAAAATACCCTTGTCCTGAAAAACATAATTAAGATAAATACTAAAATTTAATGAACATAATTTATAAATGGTTTTGTTTACCACCTCCTTGTTTAGATATTTATATGGTTTAATTTCGGCTACAATTAAACCTATTATGGCTAAATTATAAACAGCTGCCAAAGCAAAAAATCTAGAGCTTGTGGTTATATCTTCGTACCAAGATAAGGGATAGTCGATGGGAAACCAATCCTGACAAAGCGTTCTTACCTTAATAAAAAGAAAGTTCATATGAATTTTAGATTTAATGTCAATAAGGAAATAAAGACCAATAAACCGGCATGAATTAATGAGAATTAGTTTTAAGCTTATAAATGGTGCTAATCTTACCTCTGTCAAGTCGTCAGGACATAGAAAACGTAGTTGCACATCTGTGACCGAACACAGCGGCACATGTTCACTCTCCGCTCGGCTAATATCATTTTGCTGTGGATTTTTATGCTGCTGATACCTAAGCAAATAAAAAACAAAAAATAAATTAAACACTTTAATTAGTCATTCTTATTACAAAACTGTGTTGTTGAATGCATGATAATAAAATAGCGAACTTTGACTAAAGTGGCCCTTAAAATTCAAAAATAATCACTTAATTATTGCTCTACTTAGAATTTTTTTTGTAAATTAAAAATTAATGTTAAATAATTATTAATTTGTTTTATATAAAATTTGTCTAGTCATGGGAAAAATGTTAAGATTCACAGCAATACAACGTCAGCAAAGGAAGAAATGCAAAAATTATTTTTAAATTCTTTTTGTTTAAAACAAACAATCTGTAAGTGAGCATGTCACGTTCATTGAAGACTCAAGTGTTTGTAAAATGTACTCATCAACTTCTTCATAGTAACGTAGATGCTATCAGCTGTGAGGGACAATTATATTCCA
Source organism: Coremacera marginata (assembly GCA_914767935.1). NCBI lineage: Eukaryota > Metazoa > Arthropoda > Insecta > Diptera > Sciomyzidae > Coremacera > Coremacera marginata. The sequence goes on from OU612047.1 coordinate 19,129,232, forward strand.
CCATAACCAATAAACAGTATCACATTACCTCGACTGACCCTTTGTGTATGACTTTAAAAGCATTAACATTTAAATAATACCTTTATTTTTCGCGGATACATGAATATGTGTACAAAGCAATAAAAAAAATCACTTATCATGCATTCGGAACACACACCATGATGTACTCACCAAGTGAACTGCGCCATGAAGTCACATAAATGCACATAAATTGAAAACTTTTTTATAATTTACTGAAATTGAAATTCGAACAATTAATAAACAAATTCCACGATACGGCACTTGATTAACGTTGAAGCGTATTGACTACGCCTCTACGTTTATCTGGCTGTTGTGTGGGTTTTGCAATGCTATCCAATCTTGTTGGACTGTGTTGGAAGGGGGCTACTAATATGTTGCCTCCACCGGGGGTTAGATGGTAGTTTTTTAAGCTTTGCTTATATGATTCACACACAATCAGTTTCTTGATTTCACTTTCATTCATTTTCCCATCGCGTTGATTTCTTATCACTTTTTCATTGGAGGCTTCAATTCAGTTTTGCACTCAACTCAACTCGCGGTCGCGGATTCTGGTTCCAAAACACACTCGCAGTATTCGGCAGACCCCAGCATTCAATTAAAGTCAATCAATTTCTCAATTAAATCGTTGGTTAGCCAAGGAGTTCCATGTTCGAACGCAGCTAGATACAAAGGTTCTTCGTCTGATTCGCGCACAAATTCGCCCAGTATAGTTCTTCGCCAATTTATTTTGATTTGATTAAAAAATGAGCATGCATACAAAAAAAAAATGTTTTGCTGTCATTTTTGACTAATGCAATTTAATGCAGTCGTCTTTGAACTGTTTTTAAACATTAGCAAAGACTTGCCACCCTACAGTTATGACGGACAAAAGTGTTATCTTCAGTGATGTCTTAAATTAAGGCACACGCAAAATTTGTAAGATTTTGATTGAAATATCTTTGCAAACTAGAGTTTGATCATTTAATATTTATTATTGGTGCTTTTTAAACACACCAAATCATAAACACAAATTAAATATCTTTTTTAATCCTCATTTTATAAGATCTAATTAAAACGTCATGTTATTTGTTAGAAGTCTTAAATAATATATACAAAGGTTTTTCACAAGTGGTTGTATATAAGTGTCGTATGTATTCAAATAGCAAAAAATTGTTATTCATTTATTCCAATTCATAATTCATTTAATTTCATAAAAGTGTGATTTAAAGACTGCCCACATATATATTCTGAGATTCCATATAATCACAGGACTTATTGTAAAAATATGATTTGTCAAAAATTTAAAAATGTTGATAACCCGATTTTTGAGTTTTTAAAATATGAAGTATGTTGTGAAAATTAATTATATTTCTGATTCATGTTCAAAAGAATTTTTTTTTATAGTCGTTAATCGAAAACACAGCATTAATATTATGGGTATTCATGATTTGATGTATTTGTTTTAAATTTTTACAAAATTTACAATATTCACATCTTATTGTGAGCAACCTTCAATAAAGTGTTTTATTCTTTAAATAAGCTAATTTGTGTATATATAAAATGTATATATAAAATAATGAAAAAATTTTAACGAAACACTAAAAATAATTAATTTTTTTAAATAAACTCAGATCGGAGCCGGTAGCTTCATCAATTTTGAGTAGAAATGCTTTTGCGTTCAGCTGATCACATACACAACGAAATTTACAAAGAATACAATAGGGTTTCATCGTTGTATTTTTTTTTTGCAGGGTTGTATTTTGAACACTGTGCATTTTGTTTTTGTAATTTTACAAAATTTACTACAAACATCAAATTTATCAAAGTTGCAAGGGCAAATACACCAGATCATGAATACCCCTATTAATGGCCATATTTTGTAAAACGCAAGTGATCACGTCACTCGTGGTTTTTTTGTCAATATGTAGGTAGGCTGCTATTAAACTATTTTGTTGCACTAAAATAAAATAAATTAGCAATCCTCCCCGAAATTCTATTTTTGAGTAAAAGTTTCACTTCTACCGTTAGTGGCGGCCATGCTCATAGTTTGTTTTTAAATCAACCTTTTTGTTAGAACTGCTATAATAGCGTCGAAATTAAAAAAAAAAGTGAATGTGGGCTTACCATGGAAGACACATGCCAGTTAGTTGGAGGTTGGAAACATGGTAGAATAAAAGAAGGTGTATGCATTTTGAACTGTGCTCTCTTTCTCATAGCCAAAATTGTCAAAATCAATACAAATCACTTTTTTGTTTACATTTTTCCAACTCGCTTTCAGATCTTCTATGAGCTGTTAAGATTTTGTATGAACTGTCAAGTTAGTTTTGACAGTTATGACTTCTCTTATTCTACCATGGTTGGAAAGATGGAGTAGTGTCGGTATATGCTTTTCGATATTATTATGCCAATTTTTTTCTGACCAGATAATTTTGTCGAAAATCGCAATACAAAATTGTTAATGCATAGGTTCCTAAAAATTGTTTTTTTTTTTGGCATGGAGCTATACATAAGATGAGTAATATTCTAAAAGTGTTTATGATCCATGCACGTGGTAAAAATTAAAAAAGAATGGTGATAAGAGAATTAAGAATCACGAATTTTCAGTTTAATATCTCAAAAACTTAGGCAGCTTAAAGCAAAAACCGTTATATGTTGGATCTTTCTTGGAGCCTCACGTTTGATTATTTAAAGAATATTAAAATAAGTAATAAATTAACTTGGTCATCCATTTTATATGTAAAATTTACTGCTGAATCAGATGCTCTCAATAGAATTTGTGGAAACGTATCTCTTCAGTTTTCAGCGCTATGCAGTCACAATTTTGTATATATATATAAGAATTTTAAGAATTATACTTATACAATTGGATTCGTGCTTAACTTTATAGAATCAATTGACAATAACTTGAAATATTTGGTGATGTCTTCAAGACTCTGTGAGAGTACCGGTCCGCGGGTCCCCCATATCTACGTGCCTGACATTTACCAATTCGTAATACCGATCCGCGGGTCCTCCATATCTACGTGCCTGAAATTTATTACCAATTCGTTTTACAGCTAGTTTAAACTTTGTTGCCTTGTACATGTAATCTTTTAAGTCTTTGTTGCGATAAACACCAAATATATCATATATCGACAACTTTGTGCGAAAAATATTTTTTAATATATTTAGAAAAAATGGATTGTAGCAGATAGTCGATTTTTGGCGAAACTATAAGAATTTCAGCAACAATATTTTACCAGTATGTAGAACAAATTTGCATCAAAAAGTCAATTTCGAAAAAATGGCAGATACGATAATTTCGCGCAAAGGGGTCGATTAACTTTATGTTAAACACTAAAAGAAATTAATTATGTTATTAGATAGATTATTAGATAGATCGTTAAATTTGTTTACTCGGGTCCGTAGTAATCGAATAAAATTTCTTATCTTAAAAAAAGGAATTCTTTATAATTAACTAGTAGGGTGCCTTTTATATTTCGGGACTTGGCAACCCTGGTGTTGCAATCTGTCAACTGAAAGCTCTATCGCAAAGTTTGACATTTGTTGGCTTATACGTACTCAGAACGTTTTGACATACGAGCGCTATTTGTGTTTTTTATAGTAACTTAAAAGATTCATCTCGGTCTAAAAATGGAATTAAATCGTGAACATTTTCGTGCGATTATTATTTACAACTTTCGACGTGAATTAACACAGCAACAGTGCATGGATGAACTTAATTCAATTTTTGGCGATGAAGCTCCATCAAGGACCAGTGTTTATCGAATGTATGGTGAATTCTATCGTGGTCGTAGTTCACTCCAAGACGAATTTCGTGAAGGTCGTCCGAAATCAGCTGTTGTTCCGAAAACCATTGATGCTGTGCGCGAACTGATATTGCAAGATCTTCATGTTACCTATCGTGAGATTGAGGCATAAGTGGGACCAGCATACATTCAATATTGCATGAACATTTGACTGTCAAAAAAATTTGTTCGCGTTGGATCCCACACAATTTGTCAATCGCTCACAAAAAGGCTCGTGTCGATTGGTCGAAGGAAATGCTCAAAAAATACGATCGCGGTGCTTCGAAACACGTCTATGACATCGTGACAGGTGGTGAATCGTGGATTTACGCGTATGAGCCCGAAAGTAAACAGCAGTCGACTGTATGGGTGTTTCAAGATGAGCCAAATCCAACAAAAGTTGTTCGCGCACGAAGCACTTCCAAGCAAATGGTCGCCTGTTTTTTCGGAAAATATGGACATGTCGCAACCGTACCACTAGAACAACGCAGAACAGTCAACTCTGAGTGGTACACAACCATTTGTTTGCCAGTTGTCTTCCAAGAAATCAGGAAAACCAACCGCCGAAGACGGATCACTCTTCACCACGACAATGCGAGCTCTCACACATCGGCTCAAACAACTGCATTTTTGAGCACCCAAAACATCGATTTGATGGGTCATCCGCCGTATAGTCCTGACTTGGCACCGAATGACTTCTTTTTATTCCCAACCGTGAAGAATAAACTGCGTGGACAACGATTTTCGACGCCCGAAGAAGCGGTTGCGGCATTCAGAATGCATGTTTTGGAGATACCTCAATCAGAGTGGCAAAAGTGCTTCGACAATTGGTTCAAACGCATGCAAAAGTGTATAGATCTTAATGGAGAATATTTTGAAAAACAATAAAGTGATTTTCGATGATTAATATTTGTTTTTGTTCTCTAATCCCGAAATATAAAAGGCACAACTCGTAGTATACAAAAAGCTTACCAATTATTCCATTTTTAGATAGAGGATTAAATACATTCTTCCAATAAACATCAATGCGTAGTATACAAAAAGCTTACCAATTATTCCATTTTTAGATAGAGGATTAAATACATTCTTCCAATAAACATCAATGCGATGGGATAAAAAAGATATCATAGTAGTTGTCAGAACCAATTTGCAAATCATAATAAAAACTTTATTTATTTATTTATTTTTTTTTATTGCTGTTACTAAGTGTTACTTTTAAATTACTTTAAAAACTCTTTGAATATTTTTCAACCTAGAAGAATATTTTTCACTTTATCAATGCTTTCTGAAAGCAAATTTTAAATGTTTTCTATAAAATTCACATCACTTAATATCAGTTCGAAAGAACAGTACGAGTTAAACTGACAAATTTTGCTAAAGAATACTAAGCTAAGCAGCAACAAAATGGTGCTTCCCTGTAATTTTAAAGATTATTTTTTTGACATTACTCATGGTATTAAAAAAGAAAATCCCCTGATGCATACAAAAGTTTTTAACGAAACTTTACTTTAGTGTTGCTTATATATTTTTTCGACTGACTTTTTTGTTTAAATTTTAATTAACTTCACATTTGTATTGATGTTACCTGAGATTAAAAGAGGCATGCTTATAATGAAGACAATATGTATTTCAGTTAAATTTAATTTATTTTTACACTTTTAGCATTTACAGACGTACAAAACTGTAGGGTTGATTTTAAAAATCATTAAAGCTATATTAATATCTATATTGATAACGAATATTTCTACTTACGTACATATAAAATACAGTTTTGAAATTATTTATTAGTTTTTGGCTCCATGTCTGAATCAAGCACGGATGCTTTACGTTTCAATTCCTGCGAATGTGCCCAAAACTTTGATAGACGTTCATCGGAATTGGAACAAAAATCTTTGAAATCTTTTAACATTTTCAATTGGAAGAGTTCGTTATCTGGTGAATTGGTAATGGTCAGTGATTTCCATTTCTTGTTTGGAATCATATGATTCCAGGCCCAAAGAAATCCCACCTTAAATAAAATGAAATATTGCAATTGTAGTAAAATAAAGTAAGCACTAAGGTGCTAAGTCACCTTTTTGGGCACATTTGTATTATTTGTGTGTCCATAAACACATCTTGTGACATTAGCTTCCTGCCGACTGGGAGATTCTATGCAGTTATTATTCTTAGAACATCTGGTGAAATTAAAATATGCATTAAAAACGTTTGTACAAATGAAAGTTGGGAGACTCACCTAATTAGCACAAACATATTTCCTGAACAGTGAACGTATTGATATTCTTTGGGAACCTATAAATATTCGTATATTACATACATGTCTACATTTTTGTTTTTGATGTTTTTAAAGCTTACATCCTTATTAAAGCTAAACTTTTTTTCAATAACACAAGGTGAGAAGCCAAAACGCGCCAAAATTACCTCCTGCAGCAACAGCACACGATCAGCTCTACTTTCTTCAGAGAACTCTGCAAAAGCAATTATTTAGAATGATTTCCTTTTTATACCTGAAATGCAAACCTTCGAACAGATTAACGCCGTCTGCTGCAAAGTTTGTTGCCAACGGTATAAACATGGGTCCACGTAACGGATCGGATTTCTCTGTGAATGGTTCTGCCATAGGATCTGCTGGCACTGACACCAGCTGGTAGCCACACTGATTTGCCTTGCGTATCCAGCCATATATCTATGTTAAGTTTTTTTAAATATTTTAACCATTTATGTTGGAACTAAAGTCGATAAGAAAATAAAAGTGCTCACCAAATCCCAAACGATTGGTCCCGATGAAGTCACCCATTCGACTACAAGTTCGAATGCATATCCTGGTTGCATGACCGTGTGATATTTCACATGTCCCCACTCCATGCGATCGCTCTTTTGCTGTACATCAATCTCAAGGTGCGAGTGCTGATAAGTTTTGCGACTTTTGCAATAGTCTTTCCATGATTGTGGTGCTGGCACATCCTTGAGAAAATTTGGTATGTTAACATTGGGCGCTTCATCGCTCCACAAATGACTACAGCCCTGTATTTCGATCTCCATCCATTCGTTTTCAAAGGCCATTAAATCGTTGAGCGGCGCTGTATACTCTTTAATTCAAATGGGGGAAAAAGGTAAATATTTTAAAATTTCTCAAAAGCAGGATTTTTAATCACCTTTTAACGATTTGTCCTGCACAGCAATATAGTAGAGGTAAAAGCCCGCTATTATTGGCTTATCCCAATCACCTGAGGCGTGACAAATCATTTTTTCTCTATAATCAAGTTTTTTTTCTTTATTATTTTTGTGAAATTTTTTAGCGCATAGTTTTAAAATACTTTCGCATTGCTTCGAGTATGTCCAGAGGATTTCTTGTATTGTCCAAGCGCGCTTTTAGCCACATTAGAGCATCGAACGAAATGAAGGTACATGAAGGCAAACTCTGTGTGGGCGCAAAGAAACCAACACCTGTTACTGGATGCTTAATGGCTTCAAATATTTCATTGAGGTTCGCATTCGGACGCAGTTTTATCTCGCTTATGAAGCTTTAAAAGGAAAATTTTGCATTTTAATAGAATAGCACTAATTTTTATGTTAGCTTACGCATCATCTGGGTCATCTTTGTTGTTCTGTTCCGAACTTGAGGCAACTGTTGTGGCATCTGTTGCTGTTGGAATACGTCCACGCTCGAGTTTTTGACCGCCAGGACGAAGAATATAGCTAGTGGAGAAAGTTAAATTAAAAAGGATTTCGCATAATGAGTTTGAAGTTTTGTTTTAAAAATACCTACTAAAAAAATCTGAAGAAAAAACCAAACAAAATCAGTGATATTTTAAAAAATCAACAAAAAATTTTCTAGCGTTTTGAAAATTGCGCAAATGATTTAAAAAAAAAAAATGCAAGAACGTTCTTTAAAGACATCTACTGCAAATTTGACTAGTTTTGAACTGAAAAAACAACACATACGGCCATAACCAAAGTACAAGGCATACTATATATAAAATGGTTAAAATTTGCAAAAGAAAGCGATTGTGGTGAAATGCAATTTTGCAGCTATGTTAAATATACGAAAAAAATAACAGATATTAAAAAGAAATGGATAAATAATAATATTTTTAATTTGGACGGGATATCTTTTATACCCTTATCCAGATATCTGCGTCTAATACAACCAGGTAGTTAAAATAGTTTTGTTGTACAATTAAATATGGAATAAAATGAATAATAATTACAAAATCGCACACAAATCGTTAAAAAATCAGTATAAAAACTAAAAAAGCGGCACAAAGGGGCATATTGCACACTAAATACTAAACAGTCACAACTCAAAATATTTAAATTTTTAGGAGAAGCAAAAAATATTTTATTTTTGAAGGAACTCCATACAAAATAATGAAACAATTTTTTTGAAATTAAAGAGAAAGAAGATGTGCACGAAATTTTGACAGCCAAAGGAATCATCTCCTTTTTTAAACTTCGAATAGTTTTACATAAAAAAGTAAAAATTTGTAAATTTTTAGTTGTGACTGTTTTGTATTTAGTGTGCGATATGTAGTTAGTGTCGCCATTCTTGATTTAAAATTTTAAAAAATTGATCCCTCGAAACCAACATTTTGCCTAATGGTAACGCAGTATACTATGAGTATATATGAATAAGATGGTTTGTTTTTAAAAAACTCCGCTTTTAATTTTTTTTTTAAATTGGGAATTTATGCTGTGATGTGCTCAAGTTGAGCTACAATATATCGTAGAGAGATTGCAAAATATTCCATATTTGTGACTTTTAAGAGATAAAATATACTTTTACCTAAGCATACCTTGGCTGGTTACTGCACATGTCACGTTTTTGAGCTAGAAATAAGCAGGGTAGAGATTTTTTCAGGCATCTTGAGCACTTTTTGGTAGGGGTTAAAGGTATGAATTCACGTCAGCACTGTTAACGTCAGCAATGTTGAGTCAGCAATGTTATATCGTCACTACGTTAATATCATCACTGTTAACGTTAGCAGGCAGGCAGAAACATGGAATGTTTTTGTGTATATTATATTGGGACCCCCTGAAGGGTGGTAAACAGGGAGAAGGTGAATTCAAAAGAAGTGTTGAAAGGCAAAAATATTAGCACCATCTCATATATTTGACCCCTCTTGGGGTCGATTCGGGAGAGATAAGAATTATAATCGACAATTCTTGTTTTTTTTATGGGTACCCTCAGAAGGGTGGCAGATAGGGGTTAGATGTTTTGAGAAGAAATTTTGAAGGGCAAAAGTAGTAGGACCAGCTCATATATTTCCCCACTGTAGGGGTCAATCCCAGAGAGATATGAACTATAATCGACAGTTTTTATGTTTTAAGTATGGTTACTCTCATTTGAGTGGCAGATAGGGGAAAGGTGTGTTCAGTGTTTTTTGCATAGGGACCCCCAGAAGGGTGGCATATAGGAGAAAGGTGTGTTACGAAGAAATGATAAGGCGTAAAAAATAATAGAACCAGCTCATACATTTCACTTCTCAAGGTTTCAATTCAGGAGAGATATGAGCCTGTGTTTCTTGTATAGGAACCCCCAGAAGGGTGACAGAAAGGGAATAGGTGTGTTCAGTAGCAATATTGAAGGATACAAATATTAGGACCAGCTCATTTATTTGACCCCTCTAGGGTTCAATTCAGGAGACATGAACTGTAATCGACAGTTTCTTTGTTTTTTGTATATGGACCCCCTGCAGGGTGGCATATAGGACTTAGGTGTGTTCAGAAGAAATGTTGAATGGTAAAATATAATAGGACCAGCTCATATATTTGACCCCTCAAGGAGTCAATTCAGAAGAAACTCTATTCTTATTCAAAAATTTTAAGATTTATTCAAACGGTTCTAAAATACTCGATAAAAGATTTACCGGAAAAGTATGACGATCTACCTATGACACTAAGTGATGAAGTATGACACTTTAATATTAACTTTTCAGATGATAAAAGTCTACTACTAGTTGAATTTTTAAATGAAGTATTAAATTTGACTACATCCAATGATCGAAAATTCAGTATTACTAGATAAGCATATTCTATCCTTTTTGGAATATAATGAAATTATTGAAATTGAATGATATCACCATTAATTTGAAAATGAAAAAAAACTCTATTATTTCTTCATAGCTTAAAGTTTTTCCACACTGACCCACACGGTCCATTAGAAAACAATGATATTATCTACTACATAACTATACCGAAAAAATCTACATGTTTTAAAATTGAACACAATGGTTATCATTTCCAAAATGTATTTTTTTTTATAAAATTTTTGAATTTTATAAATATTCAAATATAAATTGATAACATTATGTTGTTATTTAGACGAAATTTCTTTTAAACTATTTTTTGATCACAAAAAATAATTTGTGATCACACACAAAAAATAGTTTGTGATCAAAAAATAGCTTATAACAAATTTCGTCATGATAAATGATAACATTGTGTTCAATTTTAAAACTTGTCGATCTTTTTCGGTGTAATTGTAATGTCATTGTATATCATTATTTTTTAAGTATAATTTTTTTAGTACGGGCAACTTTTTTATTTTTAGAGATTTGTCTATATAAAAAAAGAATTGAATAAACTCAAAGTTGAAATTTAGTAGTTTCAACCGATTGAATTTATCTTCACACGAGCACAGCTCAGTAACGGTTAAGTTAGTGGGGTTTGTTGATATACCGTTAGAAAGGTGATTTCATTGCCTTTGTAATGAGCTTTGTTTTCTGTAAGTTAGTTAGTTTTTCTGCTAGAAACAATAATGTGAATCAAAGTCGTGAAATATTTATTAACCCTGCAGCTCCTAAGAATGTCAAAAGAGACCCCCTCCTCTCATACGATTTTTTTCTCAACTTGACATAACCAAATATATAAAAGTATTAAAACAAAACCTTACTTTTTTAGAGTTTTCTTTTCTAAAAAAAAATGTTACCCTCAAGAATGGTAATATTTTTATGGTGTTACTCCCATCCCTAAAAAATGGCAAAATTTATTGTGCTAGAAAAGAATATCAAGAGCTACCCTGGATATCAGCTGATGCTGTTAACAAAAAATAAAGACAGTCCACTGCGTCCTACGTGCGTTTTACAAATTACAATTACTGCGTTCAAAATTTGTAAAAATTTCTTGCTATTAAAATCAGCTGTTTCACGGGGTGGCATGCTACACCGTCATTTTATAGAGTGTAGAAAGTGGAACACTTTTGCACTGCCAGAGTGTAACAATTTTCACAAAAGAACGCAATACCCCATTAAGGTTTAGCCTACTTTAAGGAAAGAACAAAATATCTTGACAGCCCTAGCTTAGTGCAGAATAAGTGTAACATTTTTTCGAAAAAAGAAAACGCTATTAAATAAATTTAGAAAGTAGCAATGAAAGTTAATAGCCAAGCACAAAATATAATCCATTATATTATAAAATTTACTAATAAAAGCTATACTATGAAGACTTGACGAATTTGAGACATCTTTAGAACGCTCGAAGAAACAATATTTTACAAAAGTTTTAACACTAAAATACATACACACATTATAAATAAAGCACATAATTGAGGTGTTTGATGATGGATGCTGACTGTGACTAACCTTGGCTGTGGCGAATAAATATGATGCTTCTCTGTATATCTATATGATGCAACATGCTGCTAACCAATACCAAAGTGTAAGTACAATATACGGGAAAGAAAAAAAATAAAAAAGCATAAAAATGCAAAATAAAAAGTAAAAACAATAAAATAAGCATGTAAATTGAAATAACAAAAATAAGTAGTATAGAGTGCGTTCACAAATGCGAGCCTATGCCTGACAATGAAAATAATGTGAACTTATATTTCATACATATATGTACATAACTCACAATATAAATACCTAACAACATGATGTAATATAAAGCATTAATTAATTAAATACGTATTACAAATGAAGCAAATACAATCCGATACCACATATATTCATACTTAGAATAAATTGAATTTATATATTAGCTAAAAGTGTCTGTTGCATTATAAAAACCTTGGTCTCTTTTCTGGCAAACGATTACTGCCGACACGTTCACGAAACGGCGAGCTGCCCAGCCCCTGTATACGATACACATATAGTTTATATAAATATATTAAAATAAATTAAATAATTTTAAATCATTATCATCATATTATTAACGAAGTATTATTAAATTCGAACAAAAACATAACTAAAAAAAAAACAAACTTTTCTGAATTTATTAAAAACAATGCATTTTTCAAACTAAACAAACAATGATAGTTTTAAAATGAGGATAAAAGAACAACTTGTTGACGAAATAAAAGGAAGAAATGCATTTGAGGAAAAAATGTTTAAAGATTTTAATTCAGAACCTGGTTAGGCGGTGGTCTGGATATAATGCTCGTACTGTGACGCCTTCTTGTTAGATGACTTTGTGCTGTAGGGCTATCCTGCAAATGATTCAACTTCAAACATAAGGCAAAAGCAACAACGATAAAGTTTTAGAAATAGAGATAATTTCGATTAAGATTACAGTGTACAGAGTAGTAGTGTACTAAAGAGCGTTTTTTTTTAGAAAATTAATGAATGACATTAAAATAAATTAAAAGAAAAATAAATAAAGTTAAAAACATACGCTACTGAAATAAATAAAAATAAAATTTTTTTAAATAAATTAATGCACAACCTAAATGTTTTAAATAAAAATAAATTAAATTAAAATGTTAAAATGTAACAATTATTTAGTAATGATAGATTAATTCAATAAAAATTCATTTAAAACACAAAAAAGAAAACTTTGAACGAAGCGCTAATTATCTGCCTACTTACTGCTGCGTGTAAATTTGGATTAATTAATTAGTTTTCTTACGCGCGGTTTCCTACATATTTGACGTTTCAGTTTATTAATGTGTACTTCTATAAAACGCAGGAAATCGTCCACTTGTTGCTTAGAATTGTCTATGGCTAAATCGGTGTAGATATCACAACGCTGACAGCCAAATTCCAGAATTTTATTCATTGCTAAGTTCTCTTTGGGCAGCAGATACATGCGATAGCGCCAGTATTTGAGGTTCTATTGGAAAGATAGAAAAGGTTAAAAGTTGTATAGTTAATTTAATTATACAGGGTTTCCGGACTTGAGATGCGAATCTGCTAAAGGATGATTCCTTGGCTTATTTTGAGCAAAGAATTGGAGGGTCTTTTTTAACATCCACTGAGATACAGGGTGTTTAAAAAAATGTGTTCGGAAAAATAGGTGCCACAAAAGATAATTCCATAGCCTTCAAAGTATTAGACCTACGATAGCCCTAATATAGTTGATGGATAGGATATTAACCAGACTTTATCCGAAAAAAACACAACAGTTGGAAACTGAAAATTTTTTAAAGCAGGTTTTTCTCAAAAACTTGACCTATTTTGATTTATTATTGATACCCTAGAAGTATCACCTACAAAGCCCCCATAGAAAATTTTTAACTGGGACGTCTTATTTAAATGAAGAAAAGCAATCAGTGCCGAAGATGTTCTTTTTCAGGCACAAAACTCGATATGATCACTAAACGATAAAACAAAGACGCTAGTTTTTGGCGAACTCAACTTGTGTGTGTTTGTTAATACACTGCGTACTTTACGCTAGCGCCATTTCTTAGTCAAACCGGAAAGAACTTATGCATACACCTGGTAGTATTTCTTTGGACACCTGTCAACGATTGGTAGCGTTACAAGGCCACAGATAATTCACAATTGCTTAAAAATAGTGGTGGTCATACAATATTTTTCAAATTTCTATTCACTTAATAATTGACTTATAGCTGCTAGTGGTCAGTCACACGTATTATTTTGGCCATATGGTAAATACAGAGATTCTACTTCATATATAGGGGAAATGGTCTAGCAGTGGGAGTGGCTTCGTTTTTTGATCATAACTTTGGCAAATGGTAATACTTTTGAGTCACCGATACACCGTTCGAAAGCTTCAGCCTCCAGCTACAACACAATATAAGGCTGTAAAAACTGTAAAAGTGAAGTTTTAGGAGTGATACAAGAGTCCTCTTCAGACGATGATGAATTTCGCGGTGATGGCTTATTAAATTGCCATTATGATGATGTTTGGTTGACAAAAATGGGATTTGCACAAATTTCCACTGCTAGCTAAAACGAATTCTTACTGCTCGTTTTCAAGAGCCAACCAAGAGCTCGGGGTGGCGCCCATCTTGGTAGCAGGTCAATATGTATATCATTTTGAAAAAAGCCTGCGATGGAATAGTAATGGTCCATAAAACTTGTTAGCACGGGGATAGTCAAACCCGTCGAAAAAATGAGGTGACCTTATCTATCCACGGCATGGAGACATGGCCTATATGGTCAATAAAAAGCAAAAAAATGGTGTCTTAGGGCACAAGGAGTGTCACATATGTGGGCACAATGGCGACCTGTGACGCTGGGCACAGGTCAAATTAAATCGTAGGCACTTCGTTTAGGGTATGGTGATTAAACCATGCCTTGAATGGAAGTGCCAGTCATGTACGAAACAGTGCTATGTGCACAGTCAAAAACAAAAATTCTTATATATGTATATAAGAATTTTTTGTCTCTTTGCTGGGATGTTGTAGACCCCCATTTTCGACGGGACCGAGTTGCCCAGGTGACTATCATGGGTTGGGCCTTCGGGGAGACTCGTGCTGGCTGTGGTTTGTGCACATCGCTTGCACAGGTCTAGATTGACCGGCGGGGTCGCGCAGTAGTACGACCGGGCTGGCATACCTGCTTAGTATACAAGAGATTGGATAGGTCTCGTGGTCTCAACCAGTAGATGGTAATGAAGGTACGCCATCTACCGGTAGCTAAACTGGTACTATTAAGGGCAGTATGGAATTCTTATTGCATACTGCTTTTACAGAATAGGGCACAGGGTAATGCTTTTGTGTTTATGAATGTGACATCTAGTACGTGGTTGCTTTTCTAGTGTCACTTGTATATACAGGTCTGTGAAGAGTATTTCAAGTGCACATCTTTTTGATGTGCATTTTTTAATACTATATGTTCATTCATGAACTATAACTCCAAAGTCTGTGGACCCAGAGGAATTATGCCTTAATTGGCAGGGGTCCTCTATAAAAACACAAATGAAGGATTTCTGCTCGTTTTCAGTGCTATTTTGAAAATGCACAATTTTCTTTATTTTTGGTGCTGTAAGGCACAAATCTATTGCCGCATCTCATTAAAAACTAAAAACTGTAGAACAAACCATATGCTCACATTTTTATATCGCTTGGATTAGCCACGAAACTTAAGACTAGAAAAAATCCAAAATACAGTATTTTTTTTTAACACCGTTATAGTTCAGCTCAGGCGAGCGCGCCTTTTCGTTTCAAAACAACATGTAAACTGAAAAGGCAATACAAATTGCCTGCCAAAGTCAAAACATAGTACAACATTGTATTGCCAGCAAAAAAAACCCCGAAAATTCAAATTCCTACTGCTAGCTTATTCACACTGCTAGGCAATTTCCCCTATATCATATATTGGGTATTCGAAAAAGTTCGGTTACAAATTTGACCAAAAATTAAACACTTTTTCTTATATTAAACCAAATATGTGCCGTTTTGATCCATAACCTTTTGGCATTTTTGGGCTAAAGCCATTATTCCATCTGTGTAGAACTTCTGCGTTTTCTGAACGAAATATTGATCCAAGTGTGTTTTACAGGTCTCCACATAATTTCAATTTGCACCATTGAGACAGTTCTGCAGAGATCGAAACAAATAATAATCTAAAGGTGCAAGGTCCGAGCTACAGTCACACAGAAAACTATACATACCCCTCACAAATACCGCGTGCAAATGAAAATTGGCTATTTTTGAAAAAAATGAATAAACCAAAAAATGCATTAGAGCAGAAAAATTTAATCCGTGGTTCAAAAGCAAAATAAAATATTTATTCTTCTAACAAAATAAAGCTTAAAATGACACCTTTCAAACAAGCTACAGAATTGCCAGATGTAATAAATATTACCAGAGACATTATATTTTAGAGCTATTTAGAGACAACTTGTAACCGAACTTTTTCGAATTTAGAAATAGAAGTCAAATGTTTTCATTCAGTGCTAATCATTTAAAGCAAAATGTTCTGTTGAGTACTCTTCGCCTTACCTCTAAAAGTGGATAATCCGTATCGCCGCGCGTGCAAATATAATGATCCATGTAGTTCCAATTGAAATTCTCCAGTTTTTCTGTGGTAAAATTGACGCCTGATATTTCGTAGGTGTCATGTTGGGGCGCATGAAAACGATAGCGGTAATCGACATTTATTGGTGGATAGGGATGCCTTAGGAATGCAATAAAATGACAATACAATATTTTTTAAAAATGTACACACATATTCAAAGCAGAAGCCTTACCTGGGACGATAACCTGTTACAGTTATAACAGATCCACTCAGTGATATCTTATGAAATATTCTGCCAATAGACAATAAGAACTCCTTAGTCACTTCTGTAGGTGGCTTCATTTTTAAGACTGACGATTGTCTCAGCTGTTTTAAGCCACCGCAACATGGAGCTTGTGGTGGCGCCAATGAATTCTTCTCTTCCAGTACAATTAGTTGAAAACCCTGTGCTAAGCGTTGTGAAACGATTTCCTTAAAAACTTCTTCGGTCGTTAGAGGTTTGCGATATACAGCACGACTTTTAGCATAGTCAAGATTAACATCATCGGGCAGCAATGTGTAATCGGAGATAACGTAGTCATTGTGTAGGGAACGTTTGTCCGGAAAGTAATCAGTTGTTATGGGTAGACAAGCGGGAATTGTGAGTGATTTCCAATCGACGCCTAGAAATTAGTTAAGTAATATTAAGCATCTAGAGCTAAAAAGCACGCACAACTTATAAAAAAAAAACTTGCGCTGCAGCAGGAATTGAACGATAGAGATAACATCGTACGGTGAGTTACAACAACTCGTTAGAAAAATATGTAAATAAAATAGAAAACTAGGAAAAAGCCAACTCCACAAATTAAACTATCAATAAACAAAAGTAAATTAATTTAAAAACTTAGGTAGTGGGTGATGGGTATTGGGAATGGTGGGATGGTGCAAAAGTGCTTATTCAACAGTAATTATTTGTTGTTAACATTTGCAAATCTTTATCTCAGCTACGTAATATAATTTAGCTATGAAGCGTTGTGCTAAATTTGAAATGAGTTACAGTCCACAGAGAGTTCACAGTAAAAAAAAAAATTGCATGTTTTTTATATTCTTAATATAAGAATATTTTGACGAAGTAAAACTTTAGCTTATAATATAAAAGAAAAAATCTTCCTATTTTATCATCAGATCAGTGGGCCATCATCAGATTTCCGTTCTTATGAAGTGATAAATTGAAAAATGTTAAAAGTGATAAAATCGGAATCCGATGCCATATCGGAAACAAAATAATATCATTTCATCACTTGACAGAATATAAATTTAGCCCAGATCAGATGATACAAGAAGAAGTGATAATGATAAAAGTGGGTACAGGCACTGAGGTTTTACTGTGAACGTGCGGATTTTTGCAGTAGCGACAATATAAATAGTACAATAATTTTTTTATAAGTGAAAAGTTGGGGCCAAAGCAATATCAAATTATGGAGAAGTTTTCAGAATGAAAATGTATCAATGCATCTTTAAGATTCAATGAAAAAACACTTTCGAATTTACAGGATACTGTCACTTTAAAAAGTGGTTAACGCCATACGCATGACTTCTATTAGAGGTAAGTATTCGTTTATTTATAAAGTGACTCTAAATGTAAAATATAAGTTTTACAAGATTCAGAAAGTTAAGAAACAAAATTCTGTTTTTCAAATCAGTATTTAAGAATTCGGATTTTCAAAACTGTATTACTTTTCCATTTTATTTTAATTTTTATTATGTTTTCAAAAACAAACACGAATTGAAGCAAATTAATAGAAAAATATGGTTTTAATTTTTTAAGAATTTTGTTAACCTAATTTTTACGAAACGGAATAAAGAGAATACAAACAATTCGTTACGCAAAATTTTAAGAAATCACAACTTTGTGGGTACAGTTTTTTTTTAATATTTTTATCATTTAAAATCTCGATGATTTGTGTTCAAACATTTCACAACACGCACAACACAAAAGATCATAAGAAGAAAGTCCATTCAAGGGCTGAAATGGCCATTTCGTTTTTTTTTTTATCATTTAAAATTATGGTACCAACAAGGTATTACAAGGTAGGTATTAACAAGCATTATTTGTTGTATATCCGATGAATTTTATAACATTTATACTGTCGCTACTGTGCTAATGCAAATGAAATCATGCAAAATGATAAAAATACAACTTTAAATTCTGCATGCAAACAATTTTATTTCCAGATAAAAATGATTTGAATAATGAATAAAAATGTAAACTAAATGAATTCTAAAAAAAAAAAACATACACTCTACCATTAAAATGAGTACATAAAGTTTATGTCTGAACAAGTTCAAATTTCAGCGTTTTATTTTAAACCAAAAAAGATTAACAAAATTTCCAAATATTTGCGTATAAACGATAACAATAAAATTTTGACTCGCCTTATTATTTGCTCATGTTCTGTTGATAAAAAAAAAAAATAATATTTTATTAAAAAACATTCTACCAACTTACTGCCATTTATATACACAACTAAATGCACAGCTACTGAATGAACTTAAAAACTAATGATATCTGATGTGTTTTTTTTCTACTATGGATACGGTGCAAATGTTAAAAAAAGTGTTTACTAAAAATACGAATAAAATTTTGATTCTTCTATTGCAAACCTATGATTATTTTTGTTTCTCCACCATCTGCGTCTGCACACATATTTCCAAAGGGCAATAGAGTCTCCCTCTCTACGAAAGGGTCTCTCATATGCTTCGTCGATTTAGCATTCACTTTATTTGCATTCACAAAATTGATATCCAAATATATAACACAAGGGCGTGTGAGGAGGAAGAACACGTTAATTCAATTGAAATTTTGATTTATATATTTTGAAAAAAAAAAACAAATACAAAATAAAATAATCTTAGTAAAACAAAAAGGCAAATTGTTGTATAAACATTTTAATAGCTCCTAAGAAATGGTTAACTTTTAGGAAGGATTGTATATAAATTAACTGAATTTTTCGAAACCGACACATTGTTTATCATGTTAAAAATTAATGATTTATATACTTTCAGTTCCTTTAGCAGCAATTATTAAAGTTATTTATTAAATTGTTAAAATACTACTTTTTAACATAAAACTAATATCACGTGTTATACACATATATATGTGTTATAAGTAGTGTTCGATTCCAGTTTTTTTTTTAAGATATTCGGTCTATTTTAAGAACCGATACTGATGCCGATACATAGGTACCGATGCCGATTCATAAATGGATGCCGCCGATACTTATACTAATACCGATTGTGGGACTGATGCCGATGGTTTTGCTACTACTGATATTTACGCTCATGCCATAAACCTGCAAATTATATATTAAAACTTTACGTTTTTTGTAATATAGCTTCTTTTGAAGGTTTAATCCACAATTTGTTTAAATACCATATACTGTGATTGTCTGCTTTTATTTTGTCCATTTTTAATTTTTTTTTAGTTTTCTCTCGTTAACAAAAAATTTTCTGCAACTTATTTTGAATTTTTTTGAATACAGTGTTAATCGTGAAACATTTAATTGAAAGTAATTCAAATTATTTTTTTAATTATTATAGTTTAGCTGAATTTTACAAACATTCAAAGTGAAATCAAATGTTTCAATGTGTGTTCGTAGTTCGTAACACCCGTCACAGGTACTTTTATAAAAATTACACAAACATTGGCCATGATCTTGAAAGTTTTTTTTCACATATAGAAAGAGAAGCATAACAGCCATTTTTTATGACTGCAAAAAATTTAAATAGTTTTATATATGCTTAAATATTGATATTTAAAAGCGTACAAATGTAACACCCGTCACCGTAGAATGCTCCAACTTTAACAATTTTTTTATAGAAAGCAGTGAGTTGAGTCATAAATTTTTATTCTATAGTATATTTTAACTTGTTGTTTAAACATACATTTTTTTAACATTCTGACTCGTCCACTTTTTTGCTTACTCTAAAAATTTGCCTCTAAAAATTTAAATTTTGAGAAATTTACTAAATTTTGTTGACTTTGGGATCAAATATCTCTGGTGGGCACGTACTAAAAAATTTTAAATTAAATTTAAAATTTTAATTTTACTAAAATTTTTTAAATTGAATTTTAAATCTATTCACAATTAAGTACATAATAGCATTATATTGCAGTTAAAATTTTAAGTTTGATATTTGCTTTGTTTGGAAGATTCAGACAGAATCATAACAATTCAGAGAGAAAATTCGCCTCATAATATGTATATTAGAGTGGTCCTTATATGACCTTTTTCCATTTACAATGATGAATGGTTGTTGGTTTGCTCCAAATGTCAAAATACTACTGTTTTTTCAGATTTTTAAATTGAGCCCTAACTGCATCTTGTTGTATACCGAAACCAACATTTTTGATCGTGCGAGACACGGTAAGCATTACATTTTTTCATACCAAATTATATTGTCGCTTGTTTCTTCGTTCGTTATAGGTCTTCGTTTCGTTTTATAGCAAGATGCAGTAAATCTCCCTAATGGACCATTTGTACGCCTCCATACAAAATATGTCAATCAATAAAGAAATAGATATAATAGTTGCACATGAACTAAATTTTGCATGTAAGTTGTATTTAAGGTTATAAGCACACAGAGCAAAACAAATTTCAAAACCGCCCACAACCATACATTAAGAAAATTTCAAACGCCATATTTTCCTTCATATTGGTTCGATTTCAAAATAACTCGATGCGGAAATATATATGTATGTGCAAAATTGAAAAAAATTTCGGTCACGCCCACCTCCCACATATTTTTTTTTTCTATTTTGTATGGGAAGGGACAAATGGGAAAATAGGGAGACTAAGGGCTCAATTTAAAAGATCTGGAAAAAATACAGAGTAGTTTTTTTGACATTTGAATCCAATCAACAACCATCCATCATTGAAATTTGAAAAAAGCCATATAACGACCACCTTTATATACATACTACTAGGTGAATTTTCATGAAGTTGGAAGGGCTGTATCTTCTAAACTAAGAAAATATCAAACTTAAAATTTTAACTGCAATATAATGCTATTATGTACTTTATTGTAAATATTAAATTTTTTAGTCCGTGCCCACCATAGATATTTGACCCCAGTCAGCAAATACCAGCAAATTTCTAAAAATTAAAATTGTTAAGAGGCTGTAAAATTTGTGTAAACACAAAAGTTGATAGTTCAGAATGTTAAAAAAAATGTATGTTTAAACAGCAGTCAAAATATACTCTAGAAAAAATTTGACTGCAACTCACTGCTTTCAATAAAAAAAAATTTTAAAGTTGCAAAATATCACGTTTTGAACAAAAAAATGTAATATATTTTTAGTATGAAGAAATTATTTCATAAACATTTTTTTTATGTCAGATTTAAGGCCAAAGTGTGCTCATATTATGATTTTTAATTCATCATTCTATGTATAATAGGAGCTGAGTAATATAAGTTACCACAAACGCCCATATCGCTATAGGTAGCAAAAAAAAAATATCAGAAAGCAGTTCTGAAATCCAAATATCAACTTTTTTTAAAATGATCGAACAACCAACTTTCGTTTTTCTGGATCACTTCATATGGACTGACTCAAATGGGTTTAGCTTGTCAAATGTTTAGTTTCTGGGCAATCGAAATATTGTTTACCTGACGGTCTGCCTCGACGATTTACATGATTTTATAGACAGTTTCGACAATTGGCTTTACAGAGCGTGGTGCATCTTTGACATCAAAATTGAGCGTGATTGGCTGTTACAGTATTATAAACACAATTCACATTTTCAGCCGCCTGGCTTGAAAAGAAATGCATTCTTTTTACTACACCTGATATCTCTAAAATTTTGATCCCAAAGTTTGAGTTTAACAAAGAAACAAGCCTTCTATAATATTACCAGTATAAATTTTGCCGACGTGTAAGACTCTCTAAATATAAAGTTAATATGGAGTATTTTTATTTGTTTTACACTATTATTATTCAATGACAGAATTTTAAAATTGATTCACGGCCAGCATTTAGATTGTCCGTTAACTTACCTGTTTTATAACTGACAAACTAAAACTACTTTAGTTTAAAGTTGGTTATTTCAATTAGTTTACATCTACACAGAATGGAGGTTGAATTTTAAATGTTCCTTTATGTGTTTTGTTAAGTGGAAATTTTTAAGCAATTGCCTTTTTTTACTGTACTACTGATGCGTTTTTTCGTATGAGATGAGTTTTTAATAAAAAAATGGAGACTGACAATTATGAAGATTTTTCAAGCACTTAGAGATTGTCAAATGCTTTAATGGTTTGAACACCAAAAGTGAAGAATGATTTTGCTTAAGATTTTAATTCTAAAATAAAATGATTTTTTTTTTTTTATTAATTAAGTGGGCCAATTCGACATCGGCCGAAACCCGGACACGGGTTGTTACAGCCACCTAAGTAAGTAAGAAAGTGGGCCAATTCCAATATTAATATTTAGATAGTTTCAAGAGGTTTTTTCCCAATGCTTTTTTTTTTTTTAAATTGCAATTTGTATATAAAAAACAAAAATTCAACTTTTTCTTCTTTTTTCTTGACCTCCTTAAAATATCTATATATAAATAGGCTAAGGAAAAACAGTTCAGTACCATTTTCTCCTGTGTTTCTCAACGGATTTTTATGATTTTTATTTAATGAATCAGAGTAGGGAGGAGCATCGACGAATTTTTAAATAAAAATGCTAGCTGGAATACTCGGCGTTGCTCGGGGTGGTATGGCATTCAGTGTGTTTCTCAACCGATTTTGAAATTTTTTTTTAAATGAATCAGAGTAGGAAAAAGGAGTGCAACGAATAGTTTTTAAAGAAGAATGCTAGCTGGGATGCCCGGCGTCACTCGGGGGTGGTATTACGAAAAGGTCGAGTTTCGACCACTGGCGTACTCAAGTCTAAATTAAATGGTATATCGTCGTTGGGCGTGCAATACCGCGTTTCTGTCACTTGCACATACACACTCACACACTGGTACGCACTTCGTTTTTCATTTCATTATTCTTTAAAATGAGTTACCAAACATGAAAATCGGACTTAAATTAACAGAGTTGTGAATTTTTACTTTTGGAAAAATCTCATTTTTTACTTGTTGAATAAAAAAAAAAAATTGCAAAAATTCAAATTTTAAAAAAATTCAGTGAAATGTCATGGAAATATTTTCTTAAACTATACCTAATACAGATATAAAAACGGTGCGATTACGTTTAATAATTTGGTCAATACGAAATGTTTTGCTAGAAGTATGACTTTTTGGTAATATCGAGATTGAATATTTTTATGACAAAAATTCAAAAATCCTAAAAATTAACTAAGAATATTTTTGAGATTGTTTGTGAAAAAAAAATTAAAATAAACCAAAAATCGAATAAAAAAGTTATAGCTGCTGAAACTTGACTTTTTTTCAAAAATCCTTAAAGTGCTCTTTTCTGGCATATCGAACAAAGAAAAAATTATAAACTCTGGTAATTTAAGTTCAATTTTCATGATTGATAACTCATTTTAAAGAAAAGTTAAACGAAAAACTAAGTGATTACCAGTTTTTAGAAAATCTGGATTTAAATAAAATGCTGTTTTGGAAAAACAGCACCATGTTCCCATATAAATCAAATTTTCAACAAAGAGCTACGTTTTCACAATTTACAATTGTGTTTAAGCTAAGGGCCACTCTAATGCATATATATAGTAAGTATTAGATTTGTTGTGTTTAACGTTGACACCTGCCGTGAAGGCTTAATTCAACGTTGTTCCATAACAATTGGGATCAATACAACGCGTCGGGCAGCGCTCCTTTGAGGGTTTAAAGGTACCTAATTAGCTCCATGTTGTGATGACACTTCGCAACCCTTGGTGAGGGTGGAGGCCTATCTAAAACCTCTTCCATACTAAGGGGTATGGCGCCCGGTTTGAGAGTGCAAACCACACCGAGCTAGATAGCTCTGCCCGCGATATGGGTGGTAAACCACAGCCACGTGGTAACAGTTTTAAGGTCCTTGGTCAGACCACGTAGCACTAGCCCCGGGTACTCCCAGTTTTAGCCCATCACAGCTCTGGACTTGTCACCAATCATATAGTAAGTATATTAAAATTTTAAAAAACAGCCCCCTTCCCCGGAAATATTATTCTGGACCCGCCGCTGGCCATAACAAAATGGCTTGGTTTTGGCAGCCGACGTACAGAAAATGTCAAAACGAAAGCAAATCTATCCGGATTGGTGCAGCTACTTTGTTGTTTTATTTATTATATTCGGCTTTAGTGTAGGCTGGAGATTTAAACTATAGAGAAGACGGTGTATAGAGAAGACGGTGTTAAAAATTTAATTAAGAGCGTCTTAAAGAATAATGCATTTCGATTTCTTTTACAGAACATTAGACATTATCAAGACATAGAAGAGCGGAAGTTCTGCTATGAATAAAGTTTTTTTAAGGCGATGAGTTATCTACGGATAACTTTGATCTCTGCTTGATTTCTTACTTCGAGATGCAGTTGCAGTTTATAAAAAATTTAAAACACGCAAATATAATTGCGGATTTTTCAAATAACAGTAAAGAGATTGACGTCTTAGGTCAACGATTAGAAATTTTCAACGAGATATTCATCAAGCATGGTTTTAAAAAGCTGTGAATTCAGTTGAGAAAAACAGTAATTTCTATGACTTTGCTAATTCTGCTAGTTTCTAGTTGACATTAATTTAGAAACAACTACGAAAATGAATGACGAAGTTATCGCACGTGATGTTATAAGTCGTCCGCAAAAACTTTGAAAAACCGCAGGCGTAACTACAAAATATAAAGTTGTTTTATTTTGTTTAGTTTGTCATACGTTGAATGTGAAGAACTTGAAAAAATTATAGCAGCACATATGACATCTATTACAAAGGCCATAAAATCTGATTCAAAAAAGCTGCACTCAACTGATTAGCGAACATAATAGTGGCAACTACTTTTATGTGGAAACTATCATATGTTTGCCATCTTGTAAAGTTTTCAATTTATTGACTTCTTAGAGAAAGCTTCAATAAATCAGTAGTTTATGAGAAGGTTAATTAAAAAATATTTAAATAAATATTAGTTTATTGAAAATATTAATAAATCTCTAAAGTTAATTTGATTGTTAAATAGTTAGGGAAAACTTTCTGTTACTCATACCTGTCGTCAGCGCTGGTGTCCATTCCTGCTCGCCAGTAGCACCCCACAAAAAACTCTTAGTATGCAATGCAGCATTTGCTGCACTTAAACTCTGACCGCCGGCATTGAAAAATGAAGAGTTGCGTTTTTTTAAAACTAAAATATAAAAAAATTTAAATTTCAAAATATTTGCAATGTTTGTTATGCTAACGCACAGTCAAATGTATCCTCGCCAGTGTACGATGAGAACGATTTACTCAATGAAGAACAATTTGATGCATGATCATAGTCCACCGAGTTGAAGCCAGACGAGTACTCATTTTCATTATTGTTTATAGCAAGAGGTTGTTGTTTGGCTGGTATCGCTTGATAGTGATGTTGTTGTATCAGCACACCTGTAGGCCCCTATATTTTTAATAATTTTGTAATAGATACTTGAAGCAATAAATCTACAATGTTACTTTGGGAAATATATGTGTCCAACGTCGACGATTCGATGTTAACTTTATTGTGACATGCGATGGATCGAATGGATTTATAAGTGCACGTCCAGGTCGCACTATTGGCGCAATCGAGACTATGGATCTACGTGCATTTTTTTCCGAGGCTAATGACTCCGAAAGATTTGGTGAACCAGCCTAATTAATAGATATAAAAATAATTTTAACAGTAGAGCGACAAATATTTTCTAATGGACAATTATCGTTGCTATTTAATTTAAAAAAATTTTATTGAAATCGCATCAAGTTTAATGCCCTTGTAGCTTATTCAATTGGGTTTTAGTTTAAGAATATTTTATTTATTAAACAAAAAAGTTAAAGACATACAATCAATAAATTTTTAATTACTATGCTATCAAATTTCTACGTATAGTTGAGTCAAAATCAGTCAAAACCAAGTCTTTCGCAGTTTGGATCACCTTGTCAAATTTTTTTGACGCATAGTTTATTGTCGGACCGCAGTGAATTAGTTGAATCACTGACACACTTTACCGCCATGGGGACATGCCAGAGTGAGATATGTTTGTACTCATCACATTAAAAAATCAGGCATTTAGATCAAAACCTCTTAGAGACGCCTGTACAAGAGGCGTGAAATGATTTGCTTAAAATTACCTTACATGCCACTTTGAGTGTATTACGTTCTTCCACGGTGCAAAAAAAAAAAATGTACCACAGGTTTTTTTTCCATTTTTTAAAGCTTAAAGTGACCACAATCATATTCTTATTTATTGCGTTTTTTTATTAATTTAAAAATGAGTCAGTATGTGTCACAGAAAAATAATAGTGATTTCTTTGCAGAATTGCATTTAAATTGAGTTATTTTTTGTTTTTTTTTTTTAGTTTCTTTTTCTTTGGTGTAATTCTTGTAAGAACTGGTATTTACACAGAAGAAAAAAAAGCAAATTAAGAAATTTTAAGAACGACAAAAAAAGGAGAAATGGAGTTATTTACAAGTACGTCTGAATGGTTTGACCTCTGAATAGAATTTTTTACTTGCTTTCATATTGGTTTTCGCTCATAGATGATCTTAATTCTGATATTAACATTAACTATTAACTTTTTTTTTCATACCAATGTTGCCAGCATGCCCGAAGTACCATGATGTATGTCTGGATCAGACATTTTACGTCTTAAATTTGGAAGCTTAGTAGTTGTAAGTTGGTCCCAATCATTATTGCAATTATTAGCATATGTCTCCAAACTAGGTACAGAAGTTTTCTTTGCGCGAATAACACGTTGCAGTGAGCTAAAGAAAATTATATCAATAGTTAATAATTAAAAAAAAAAAATGTTGACCTACCATGTGCCTTGAGCTGGTGGTAACTGGAAAATTTGATCATCATAAGCATCATAATCAAACAAAGAATTATGAATGTATTCAGATTGGTTGCAACTCAAAAAATGCATGTTAGTGTTTTCCTGAAAAGAAATTCAATGTTGTTAATAAGATAACGACAAAAATAAAAACTTATTTTTTACAAAAGAGTTAATTTAAACGTATAAAATTTATTGGAGTTAGTTTAAAGAAAATTAACCTTATCGTTATCTTTAACCGTTGCTTTTGAAAGCAGCGGCATCAATTTTATGCGTGGTATAAAATTTGTGTATGCTATCTTTTTATTTGTTGAATAAAAACTCAAATTTATCCAATGTGGAAGCGAATAATCATCGGCAGTAGTGAGCGAAGTATCCTTGTTGTGAAATTTGAGTAAAGGTACCGCATGTAACGGTTGTTCGCCAACACAAACCAAATCACTACCAACGCCATTGTCAATAATCTGTTAAAAAAATTGAAAATATTAAATTAAAGTCATGTATTCCACCAAATCTTACTCACTCTTTGTTTGGTAATATTTGTTAGTTCGCGGTCTACTTCAAAAACACCCACACCTGGTGTTATTACCACAGACAGTTGTCCAGTGCGATCGAAAGTACGATCTAAATAATGTTTCTCGAATGTGTTCAACGATATATTGAGAACTTCCAAAAAATTACCCTGCGCAGCTGTAGAATTAGTTGCCGCAGGTATAGTAATATTTTCACGTTTATGATATCCCAAAACAGTGGCTTGATAGGTTGTAAATAATTTACGCAGCTGCACCAAAGTTGTACACCAATCATCATTGCGCTCATTTTGTATGGCCACACGATAGAAATCCTCATAAAAACGTCCTTTATAGTCCATCTGTAGGCAGTCACGCATGTGCTCGGGAAACTCTTCTAACATTTTTGCTGCATAAAAAGTACGCGAAAATAGCACAATGGTGACTTCGTGATTGCAACCCAGTTTACGCCACTTCAGAAAGAGTTCGGTAAGAAAACCATTTACAGCCTTCTCGAAATACAAATCACCATGTATATCAAAGTCCCACATTTCCGAAGACATTTGCAAGAATAGATACACCATAGAGGTGCTGCTGCGAAAGACAATCTTGGTGTCCTCATTGATAACGCCACAGGTAACACGTTCGCCCTGTGACCACATTTCGTACACTTGACAGCGAATCTGCATATCGTTGTAGTCGATTTTTTTATTCACATACACGCAGGTGCTGGTCTTTTGAATTTTGTAGTGAATATTTTTAGATTACTATTTTACAGCATGCTAAAAAGCGTTACTCACCAAATAGGTCTTTAGCCGCCACATTTCAGAGCGACCCATATATTGATCCTTAAACGTTATCTCAATCGAATCCAGCGCAACATCGTCCGCATTAACAACACGCATCACAACATCTTTGAAGGTTTTCAGATTGAACTGTGCCGCAACAATGTTGTCAACGCTTATCACATCACGTCCCTTCAGGTCGTTGAACTTTGTTATCTGTAGCAACAAACGACTGCTATCATCATCTTCCAGATGAAACACCTCGACTACATCTCCAAGCTTAACATCCGGGTGCTCCTTAGGATTAAGCACCAAATCCGCATCTAATATTGAAAGGAATTGATATTTTAACTATTTAAAAGAATCAACTTGTACGAACCGCTGTAGGCTTTATTGTGCACATATAATTTATATAGCTTCATTTTATTAATATTAAATTGAAAATTCCCGTGATAAATTTAACATATTTGTATTTGGACCGGTTTAAGTTGCACTAGCATTAAATAAAACAGTTGCACTAGCATAAAAAAAATTTAGTATATGAAAAATTCAGAACTTTTAATTTAACAACTGCTGATAAAAACATATGTTATAGCGTGGCCACATGACACAATAGAATAACTTTGTGGATCTTAGTGATGTGTATATAATGGGTACTCAAAATATTAAGCTTAGGCAAACGTATTAGGTGCACTGTTTTGGATTCATGAGTTTCACGACTTATGTCGTGATTATGCTAGTTTCCTCCGCCCTATGCTTTGATTTAGGGCGAATTTTATCGAAATTGTTTTTCTTGTTTCTGTCAAGGAATAAAAATAAAAAAAAAATGCCAAACATGTTTGCCAAACATTATTTGTTGTTATTGCTTCACGTATATAATAAGAAATTATTTTTTTCTCATATTCATTCCCTCGCTTTAGAACCGAAAATTTTTCATTGCTGATTGAAATTGGGGTTTTACACGAACGTACATGCCATCCGACATGGACATGTTCGACTACACGTACGATTATTCTAAAGCAAATGAGACGGTCGCACCGACATGTCGGATGAAAATCAAACATTTTTATTTCACTGCCAGTCCGTTCGACATGTACCATTTGCAAGCATGTCAGTTCGACTCGGTGAATTTTTAATTTTATTGAAATCGTCAGTGGGCGAACAACAACAAAGGAGAGGTTCTATAGTTCGAACACTCGCTGTTTTACATAGATTTGTGCAGTCATATCGGGTGGCACACTTACAACAAATATCAAAAATTCACAGGAAAAACTGGGTGAATTAAATTTGTTGATTGTGTACTTTTTAGAAGTTAAAAACTTATTTTCAAAACTAATGAATCGGAAACTGGATGCATACTCAATAATTAGTGTACACTGCTCTTTTCACCGCTAGAGAGTCACTTGAGGAAAAAGCACTCTTTTTTCGCATTTGCTCGAATTGTCAAAGGAGCTGTTAGCTTAAAATTGTAGTTGTAGTTCTTTTCCTGATTTCCTTTCATCCATTCTGACAGTTTGACCGAGCTTTTCTCAAGTGACTTAACCTATGTTAATTAACCTTGGTTCCGCTTATAAAAATACATGATACAAAACAAAAATTTAAAAAAATCCGGTGGCCGTAAAATTAACTTCTGGAATTATTTTACCGTTCACATTGGTCAAAAGAACAAGATGGACTACTGCCAGCGTGACTACTTTAACGAACAATGATTTTATCGCGACCAAGGTTGATTAATATAGGTTGTCACTTGAGAGAAAATTACCCTTTTTCGTCTATGTTCGAAGTGTCAAAGTAAGCTGTTAGCTAAAAATTGTGCAGATTCAGATTTTTTTTTTCTTGATTTCCTTTCATATATTCTGACGGTCGCACGGTCACGAAAGCGCACGGACGCAAACGCACGGTCACGTAGTTTTTGATGGAACCGGCTGTTAAAAATCCCTCAAATTAAATTTATATCACAAGTATGGCATTATGTATATGGCTGTACTAGCAAAGTTTTAAAGGTACTGCAATAATCAAGCGTACATTGTCAAATCACTGCATCATTTTGTATCGACACATCGATGTGATTATCAATTGAGCATCATCAAAAAGTTTTTAAAGATTTTTAAAAACCATTAGCTATGGACACCGAACGACTACTAAAGATCATAAAAGCTGTTAAGGCGCGGGATTGCTTGTGGAATGCGACTTCGCCAAAATATGCTAAACGTCATATACTAGAGAAGGCCTGGTCTGAAGTATCACGCGAAGTGGGTCAAAGTGGTAAGTGCTTTAAGACAGGTTTCAGAGATTAAATACTGAATTAAAATCAATATTGTTTTTGAATTCGTTAGAAGTTTATTGTCGCGAAAAGTGGCGCAATGTACGCACAGGTTTCCTGCGTAGTATCCAGAATAACATTCGCATCGTACCGGATGAGAATAGCAACGACTTTCAGGCAGTGCGTAGAAAACGTTTCTACTTATACGAACACTTAAAGTTCCTCTTGCCTTCCGTGCACTTTTTGGAGAAAACAAGAAAGCGTAGAAAGTCAACGAAAAAATTTAACTGCACTGATAGTATTCTTGACGATGAATTCAGTGACAATACAATGCTGGAAAGCTACAGGTCGCCTGTTGGAAAATATGAAGTTAATAGCGAAAACGGGCAATCTATGGACCAGGAACAGTCAACACACGGTGAACAGCAGGTCGATGAAGATATTGATATCAATTATCATCAGTTATTGAAGGATTTGGAGAAAAGTGACGAGGAAGCTATTAGGAATAATGAGAGTTCAAATTTAAAGCGACAGAGTACTGAAAGTGAAAAACAGCAGCTTGCGACAGATACAAATAATAAACAAGGCGGAAACGTAGAACAAGACGCAACAGAAACTGAGAGCCCTTGGCAATGTTATGAACGCGAATCCCAGCAAATGTTGGATTTCTTCAGAGGCAATATCGATGATATTCTTACACTAAAGAAAAAAAATCAACGCCGATTTAAAAGAAAACTACTAGAGCTAATCGAAGAGCTGCATGATGCAGAGGAGGTAACTCGAAACTAAGCTCAAGCCTTTTAAAAGGATCAGTACAGCGACAGTTTTACATACAAAATTAAGCATTCTCAAGTACCTTTTTTCTGAAACCGCTGCTGATAAGCATTTTAAAGAAAGTTGATTTAAACGGAATTTATAGCAGTTTAAAAAAATCGAGCCTTTCCTGACGTGTTTTAAAGGCCAAAACTTAATGAAGGTTATAATTTGAAATGTTTGCTTTTACCAGATGATCTCAAAACTGCCACGAACAAATAAAAAAAAAAAAAAAATTAAGTATATCATAGGAACGGAGAAAAAGGTACCTGCATTAATTAAAGAAATGCTACTTTTTAGGAGAGTGACAAAACTAAATAACTTTTTTAGGCTTTGCATTTTCTCATAAATCTTAATTTTTTGTTGTTATGTTGGGATTCGTGTATATTGTGAGATATTTTAAAGTGATGATTTGAAACAGCCGAAACGAACCTTTATATGAAGCGGGATAGTTTCAATTGTTTTATTACACAATTAATTAATTTATAATATGTAAAATACTGCATTGTTAAGAAATTTAAGGTTATATCGATCGAATTAAGATAAAAGGCCTCACTCATTGTTCATTATAAAATAAAACTGTTATGAAATATAAGATTATATCGATCGTATGAAGATAAGTGAAAGGAAGAATCCCACCCGTATTTCGATAACTTATAGTACGTATAAAAATGATCGAATGGTATCACTTTGTTCGTAAATAAGTATAGTTTCAAAAAATTAGGTATTAATTTTTTTTTTTTAATTTTTCTTAGTGATACCTCATTTTGGGGAAGAATTTCGACCATTTACACTGCGAATAAAAATGTACAAATAGACCTTTGTTCGCTAATAAGTAGTTTCAGAAAATATTTTTTTTTTTTAATTTTCTCGTACTGGCTCCGCTTACTTTTTAGATTACCTTTGTTCGCTAATAAGTAGTTTCAGAAAATATTTTTTTTTTTTAATTTTCTCGTACTGGCTCCGCTTACTTTTTAGATTAAGGTAATCACCCCAATCGTGAAACACTTTATCCCGGGAGTTGTAAAAGGGAGTTTTCGTTTTTAAGATAGCAGAAAAAAAACATTTATTTTTTTTTCATTTTGCCCTCATGAGTATTGAAGGTTGATGAACAAATTTGCATTAAAAATATCCAAAAAGTTTAATCTTAAAAACGGAAACTCCCTTTAGCAAATCCTGTGAGAAAATGTTTCACGATTGGGGTGAATAATGTAGGAGAAAATTATGATTTTAAATATATATTGCATTGTTAAATAAATCTATGCACATAGTTTTTTTCTAAGCTTTTTCCTCACGTACATAGGTGTTCAGTTCCAGAAAAGAGAAAACACTGGTATCGCTTGTGTCTGTTTTGAGAAGTTCTGGTGTTATGCCAGCGCCCACTGGCTGTGTTTATATTTCTTTTAAAATGCCAACTCGCACAGTGCATCAGTGCAGCTACACCGTGATGCAGTTGGTTTTGAGAGCATCGATCCGTTATAGACAACTCATAGCTCAATTTGCTGAACATTTGAGATTATTAGATCACATTCCTCACCAGTTTGCTAGTAGCAGTTGTGTGGCACTTTTAAGGTTTGTTTTGATAGCATACTTGTTACTCGTTGTGCCAAGGTATATATATCTCTACGCGCAATTTTTTTACTGCAAGGTCGATGTTGTAGTGTTAATAATAATCCTAATAAATATTTCAATAAATAAATAACGTATTTTAAAAACAAGAATCTTGGGATATATTTTTTATTTATTAAAACAACTCACTGGTTTTAGATCTGTATCTTTCATACGCAACATAAATAATTATAAAATTATAACAGAATGTAGCTAAAATGCGAATTTTTTTGTTTTTTTTTTTTAATGCAAGTCAGTTGTTATAAAAATGAGTTGCAAATCGTATTAAATGCAATAGTTGAATGTACGACGTTCAACCAAAATTATTTCTATTTATCAATTTTTTTTTTATAAATATTACATATTTTCAACTGAATCGACTGATAGGTAGTTGGACTAATTGTATATCCATATGAAGTGTGCTGTGTGGCTATGGCTTTGGCTTAGTTCATTAACTTATGTATGCTTTTAGTTTACTGCTTCTCCAGATATTTCTTTATTGACTCCAAATCTCTCTGGAGCCAGGCTGCATTAAGACGAATTGTTTCAACTGCTTGCGATACGGTGCGCTCTGTGCCAGGAAACTGTTTGCTTTTGAAGAACTCTTCTACTTCCACCGCCATTTCTTCCGATGCGAAATCCTCAATAATATATTTTATCAGACGAGCTAACAGAAAACCACCCTAGTGGGGAAAACGCAAAATATTGTTAATTAGATAAAAATATACCCCCACCACACCTAGTTACCTGATATTGTTCCAAGAGCTTTTGGTTGCTATCTTTAAAGAATTGCCAAGCCATATCACGTCCCTTTGGATTGACCGCAACAGCAACAATGACAAATACTGAATCTTGTGCACGCACTTCTCCCTAAAGAAAGTTTATTTTTGACCAAGTTTAAACGGCTCCCAATTTAAATTAAACACTTTAAATACACTCACCGACATAGCAAAATCGATTACTTTGCGTAAAATCTCCACATTGCCCATGCAACCCAAAGCTCTCGAAATACGATCCTGCTCTTCATGTAAGTCTGTGGCACGGTACATGGCAAGCATTTCTTCAAAGATCTCATTATCGCCTTCAAGAAGAACAGCTTTGTAGCAAGTTGAACGTAAATCGGCGGGAATGGTGCATGTGCCATTAGCATGTTCACGGAATCTGAATGGTTATAGGTTTAGTTAAGCTTTTTAAACTGTAGAGTAGTAAGCAAGAACTACCGTTTTTGACCCTCTTCAATTGTATCCTTGCAACGGAACGAAACCAGTCTTGACAAAACCAAACTTCTGAGCAGGGTGTCCAAATGATTCTCATTCTCACGTACCTCCCAACCTAGGCGATCAGCAACTGGACGATATAGTTTTTCGCCATAGCGATTGAAATTCTCCACTAGGTCAGTGTGCGAAATAAGTATTTGCAAATTAGAAATGGAATTGGTTATGGCTGTCCAAACGGTGTAATTGGTCTCATTACGATATGAATCAATCAGTTTTAAGACCTGTAGTAAACAAATTTGTAATTGTAATAATAAATAAATAAAATCGCAACAAATTTTTGGAAGTAAAAATTCTTACACGTATTAAAAATTCGAAGTAAAAATTCTTTATATTTTCGCAAAGGCAAAGCAAAGTTGAAAACTTTTCTCCAACAATTTCAAGTAAGGCCGATTTACGTTAATTCGATAATTCTTTTGATTGTGTGATAAATATTCGTGCAAAGATTTCTTGACTTGAAAATTGTGGTTTTATCTATTTTTTTTTTAATAAAAATCTAAATTTTACAGCATTTCAAAATTTTATAAAATTAAAGCTATAAGTTTTTTTCTAAGTATTCGAAATTTTACATCAACATTAATATTAATTTATATTTAATATAAATATTGCAACAGCTAAATTTAAGCAATGTTAATTGGTTCTAGATCATTTCATTATACCCAGTTTTTTAATTGATTCTTCAATGAACAATGAACGTATAAATTTTTTGTAAGACTACCCAGAGCACAAAAAGGTTAATTTTTATAAAATTGGCTTTAATTTTGTATGTACAGAATTTTAAGGTTGTTGTAGAAACAAAGTGCTATTGGAATCAGACTTTAAAGCGACAAATATTTCGCTTAAGTGCCATCGGATAACATAGTTTGCTGTGACACCTAAAAGAGGCACCGAAACCGATTCCAACATAAAACCGCCAAGTCAGATTCATTTTTTAACAAAAATTTCCTTTAGATCAAAAATATAACTCTTAATTAATAATTGAAAAATGATTAGAGTTATAAACCACATTACATAAAAATTTCATGGTTTATTAAGCTAGTATTTTTT
This sequence comes from Coremacera marginata, assembly GCA_914767935.1. NCBI lineage: Eukaryota > Metazoa > Arthropoda > Insecta > Diptera > Sciomyzidae > Coremacera > Coremacera marginata. The sequence continues at coordinate 19,164,423 of OU612047.1, forward strand.
CTATGCCGACTGAAAATTTTGAACTCAAATGTTTTGTTTATTGGCCGTCATATAATATTTCATATTTTAAGCTTTCATATTTTACGGTATCAACATTTATTGTAGCCGTAGGTACTAGTACAAATTATTAAAGGGAAAAATAAACTGAAAACTGTCTAAATTTACAACGCCCTCAGTAATGATTCCATTCAGTCAATTACAGTTATCGCAATAATATCATCAAAGCAATTCTCTTTCAATTCCTTACATTTCGATAGCTAAAAGGATAGGCTATCTAACGGCTTGGGTCTAACGATAAAAAAAAAACAAGCAATTACCTCTGCTGTGCTCGCTTGACCTGCTTGCACCATGGCAAACATGTCATCAATCAAACCCAAACGATCCAATGGCGGTAGTTCCATATTTCTAACAGCTGGCATTAGTTTCTCCAGCATATCCTCAGAGTAACGCGTACGATAGTAGCCCACAGTGCCAGGATTAATTTTAATCCAATCGTCGGCGCTTACATCATCCAGCACCACTTCACATGATTTCTTATCGAACAAGAACGTTTTTGCAATCTTTGTTGGATCCTTTGAAGTTGATATAGTGATGGGAATAACCCAGATGTTATCACTTTCGGGTGGAGAACCATCGGCAGTAAACTTTTTTTGGGTTAATGTAAGAATGCGTTGATTCCCTTTTTGCACGGAATCAACGCTAACCACTGGGAAACCTTTTATTTTAGTCCATGTAGTCATAACATCTGCAACTGGCTTGGAGCTCGATTCCTGCAGCGCAGTCCACAAATCCTCCGTGCAAGTGTTTTGGTACTGATGACGCGTCAGATAGATATTCATGCCTTTGCGAAAATCTGCTTCACCAATATAATCGTGCAGCATGCGTATTACTGAAGCACCTTTGTTGTAGCTGATCTCATCAAAGATTTCATCAATTTCACAAGGATGTCCAACAGGTACTTCAATGGGATGCGAATTCTTCAATGAATCCAACTCCAGAGCGCGCGTGTACATATCTGTTACAAATTGAGTCCAAATGTCATATTCCGGAAACAGATGATTCACACAGAGAAATTCGACAAAAGAGGCGTAACCTTCGTTAAGCCAAAGATGTGTCCACCACTCCATGGTAACAAGATTACCTAAAATTAAGATAAAAGAATATATGAATATTAAAGCGCTATTCAAATAATTTTAAGCTTATTTTTACCAAACCACTGATGAGCTATCTCATGACCTACGGTCAGAGCAATAGATTGTTTGCGCATGAGTGAAGTATTCTTGGGATCAACCAGCACAAAGGTCTCGCGATAAGTAACGAGACCCCAATTTTCCATAGCACCAGCCGAGAAGTCAGCAATAGCAATAAGATCCATTTTGGGCAAAGGATAAGCAATGTTGAAATAACTCTTATAATAAGGTAACACTTTAGTGGCCACCTCCAAGGCAAATAAGCCCTGCTCTTTTTTACCCACTGGCGTGAAAACACGCACAATGACGCCGTCCTCTGATTTGCCCTCTACGAAGTCATATTCACCGACGACGACTGCCACCAAATAAGTGGACATGATGGGTGTACGATCAAAACGTATGTGACGCAGACCCTCGTCCAGCGGTTTTTCTTCTACTACGGGCATATTAGAGAGTGCCACACGATCCTCTGGCACAACGAGAGTTATATCAAAAGTAGCCTTAATAGCTGGCTCATCCCAGCAGGGGAAACAACGTCGAGCATCCGTTGCTTCGAATTGCGTTACGCCAGCGTAACGTTCTTCACCGCTTTGCGTAAAATATTTGCTGCGATAGAATCCCTTCATCTTGTCGTTCAGCTCACCCTTGAATGACATTGTCAGCGTACAGGCAGAACCGCTGGCTAGTTCTTGGTCGAAAATGATTGTCGCCGTCTCATTCTCTGTGGAATAATTAATGCATTTTGATGTTTGCTTCTCGCCATTTAACTCCAGCTCGGCGCAATTAATTGAAACATCTAAAGCATTCAGAGTTATGACTTTAGTGGTTTCGCGTATCTGTAATATGTAAACTATTATTAATTTTTGTACACATGCTTGGGATGATAGCGCAAATGTATAAAGTGGAAAGGAGTTTTATTACTATACACGTTTAATCGGGTGAACTATGTTTGGGCAAACAATAAATCAAAGTTTTATATCAAGCATAAATATAATTTAAAAATCTCATAAATCATAAAAGTTGCTGATCAAGCCTTTTAATAAATTAATGATAAAAATTAAAAAAAAAACCAGCCTCAACAACCAACACCTGCTTTAATTTAGGATGAAAAAAAACGTCAAGAGAGCGCTATAAGATTACCTGAAAATTTTACGAACGTCATGTTTAAATTGGCTAAGAGAGTGCAAAACAGACAAAAGACGATATAAAAGTAAACAAAAATGTCAATGTTCTCGTTGCAAGAACAAAAAAAAGAAACAAGAATGATGAAGGAGCAAAGCTGATATTATATCCAAGGTCGTAGAAATTTTGTTATTTTTGCTGTCTCTAAGCCAACATATTTTACCGTTTTACTTTTAAATTTCCGGTAGAATTAGTTGTCAAAACCAGTTTCTGCGCGCACAAACTGTTTAAATAAAGGAAATAAAAAAAAGAAACATTCTGCTGACTGACTAAACAAGATCGGATAGAAAACAAAAATTCAGAAACAAGAAGTTTCGAATGGAAGTAACAAAAATTTGGTTAAAAGGGTAAACATCAAGCACATTGAGCGAGTTAGAGATAATCTAGTTGTTCAATAAAATATTAATATGAAAACTATGGAGAACTGTGAATGCAAAATTTTAGAATAAATAATATCTGACTACTGTTGAAAAGTTTATGCATTCATCATTTTTTTTTTGTTAGAAAATTAATTGTACGGTAACAAATTAATTAATATATAGGTACTTTGTAAATTTCCTTAACCCTTATGTTCACACTTGGATGCAAATATATCCACTCTAAATTTTGAATCAAAATCAGATCTAAAATTAAATTAATCTGTATCTGTTTATTGATCAAACAAGCACCTCTTTGTAGCTTATAGGTTGCTTCCATTGCTGTAATATTTTTAAATATTAATATGATTTTAATGAAAGCTTTCTTAACATTTTCTGGAAAAGGTTAGATGCGGCAGTTAAAAGATTAAAAAGTTAAAGGCAATTTTCTGGAGCAAATTTTGGCTAAAATACAAAACAAATTCATAGTGGAAAATAAGCGGTTTTCTCAAATCCGTCAAACAGGTGGTCATGTATTTTTTTTCGAGTATGAAACTATTTCTTGCTATATAAATACTTATATATTTATACAAATTTATATAAAATTGGCGAAATATACCAGATTACCTAATGCTGGCAATGGTTGTATGGGAGGTAAGCGTATTAGTCAGCCGATTTGGTTTATTTTTACACCATTTCTTGCTGTAAAATAATTATTCGAACCAAATTTTATTGATCTGGAATAATTTTTTGGGGAAATATACCAGATTACCGATTTCGGTTATATGGGAGGTGAGCGTGTCGATTTTTACACCAACTATTTTCTGTGACTATGTCTGCAAAATTTTTATTGGTCTGGGATAATTTTTTGGGGAAATCTACTATATTACCGAATTCGGTTATATGGACGGTAGGCGTATTAGTCAGCCGATTTGATAAATTTTTACATCAACTATGTTTTGCAATAAAATAATTATGGGTATTCAATTTTATTGATCTGGGATCATTTTTAGGGGAAATATATATAATTACCCACAAACAGCCCACAAACAGGATTTATATAGCGATGCACATCAAGGGTTTTTTTAATGATAATGATAAAATAATCATGTGACAAAACCAATCTCAAATGATTTTTCAAAAATTTATTCTAAAAAAAAAAATCATTAAAACATCAATTTTACAGTACTCTGCTCACTCAAACCCATTTGCCCCCAAGTGTAAATTTTATGGTCGATCGTTTTGTATTTCTTCTTCGGAGTTTCTTATGTAAAAAAGTTTGATTTTTCAGAATTTCAAATCACTTTATTGAAAAAAGTCGATGGTAAGTCAACTAGGCTGGCCAAAATTGACCAAAAAATACTATCATTACTTTTTAAAGTAAACATCTTCAACACAACTTCTTTGTATTTGATAAAGAACAATCAATTGTCATCTGGAGAAAGAATGGGTTAAGAAGGATAATTAAGAACCGCTTATAAGAGAAACTTATACATATTTTTGAGTTATGTTTTATACAAGTTAATTGCTTCCCTGGCTTATTTTAAATAAAATGACCAATATCTGCTTATGTGAGTCTATATTTAGAGAAGTTTACATTAAAAGAAATCAACAAATCAAGTTAATTTCGAAAAAAGCTTTCAAACACAACGAAATTCAAAAAATGCTTTACTATCTTGACAAAAACTTTTTAGTACCTGCAATTTATTATTATTTTTTTTTTACTTAAAGCTTAACGCAGCAAACTTAGAAAAAAATATTCGAAAATTTTAAATACTCTTCTCCGTAAAAAAAGTGTTTCCGGAATTGTTGATTTATAGAAAACCAAAGCCGGAAAAACCAAACCAAAACCTCCAGTTATTTTTTTTAATTATACCCCTCTATGCATGCCAATGCATATAATTGAATTTAATTAAATGGTTTATTAATTTTTAATTCAATTGATTCAAATTGAAAGTATTTTACTATTAAACCTAACAATTCCGTACGAACGTAACCAAGTGTCTGAAATAAGGCGTTTGCAAATCGTGTAGACATAAGGGTTAAAGTGCACAACAGCTATTAATAGAAATATCCAAACTACCGAGTGCATTTCTTACATAATCACAAATTTGCAATAAACAAAAACACATGAAACAGAAAAATATGATAAATTTAAGATAATAAATGCCACGTCATGTTTTGGGTCTCAAAATTCAGGCAGAATGATGGCAGAAAAAAACTGAATCTTTTTGAAACGGAATTAAAAAAACCTTACTGAATTCTCTTAATTAATCATAAGTGAAAATCAACTATATGTGTAGCGCAGCCGACCGGGCAGATATAATTTTCTAAATTTTTATTTGCATTTCCAATGGTTTGGTGGAACATCACAATGCGAGCTGATAATAATGCAAATGTAATTTTATTATGCAAATCACACATCAACGATACACATGCAACTGGCAGCAGCTTGCAACAAAAACAAAAACTCTCAACAAATTAAAACTTGAATTAATTTTAGCCACATAAAGAAGCCTGTCCGACAGTGAAAATTGTTATGAAATTCTTAACGATAGCAAACAAATTTCGTGGTCTGTGCCTTTTGGAGCAATTCTTTTTTTGGGGTAGGCGCATTAATATGAGATGTGAATAACAGTCCAACATATCGACAAAGTGAAAGCGAAAGTACACGACTCACCTAATACAAATTGCAACGTTTAAAAACAAAAACGTTTAACGAAAAAGAAAGGTGCACTGTCGGAATACAATTTACAAAACAACAACACTTACTTGTAACTTAACACTAGTCTTTCCCTCAAAGGTGAAAGCCTCCAAATCGGGCTTCAACTCGAGGTCATAGTGCGAGGGTACAACATTTCCTGGCAGACGTTGGAACTCCTTTTGCTTCGACATGCTTCTGCGTTGCTGATAACGGCGGCTACAATTTATTCCGGCTGTTCCGTCGGCTGAAGTACGTGCAATGATATCACGATATTTTGCGCAAAGATCTCCTAGAAGTGGTGCTTCGCTGTATGCCAATGGAGCGCCCAGTGAGATGTTCGAATAGTCACGATAAAATTGCTTTTGTACTTTCACAAACTGCTTCGAAGATATAAGCGTGTTCAGGTGACCGTGTTCTAGGAGAATGCGAGAATTTTTATTGACTGCTTTTTTACACTTTTTAATAAATTGTGGTAAAGTAACAGCGGCGCCAGCAAAACTCTGATAACAAAACGAACGACACGTATAGCAGCAGCGGCAGCAGCAGTTAATATATTGAGTGTTTGCGAACCCGAATTCCGATTGCAAATACGAACTGCTGCTCTTGGCACATTCACGATATGTTGGAAGTGGATGATGTTGTTGGTTTTTCTGTTGTGGATGTTGGTAATTTTGAGGTTGGGTGAAACTAGTTTGTTGGTGTGTAACGGGACGAATGCAAGTAGCGACTGGAATGGAATCAAATTGGAGAACAGCGTGTTAACGAGCATTATTATGGTGTTAGCATTTCTTTAATTTTATTTTTTAACCAATTTGATTGTAGGGATTCTTTATTTGGGAAGAGCTGGCAAAATAACAATGATTATCTTAACCTTTAACTGATACACTTGGTCTGTGAGACTATGCTAAAAAAAATTAACCATTCTCTAACGCTCAGTACATTTCAAGCTTTCAGGTGTGTACATGCTTTTGCATTGATCAGCAGTGTTATTTACGGTGTTCTTTGAAAAAAAAGACACTTGTTAATACATTTTTTGAGGTGTACCAATTAAGGGTTAAGAAGCTGAATTTTCTATAGCCAACATTTAACTTGAAGAAAATTGCAAATAAAAACTTGTAGCTGAAGTGCAGTAGACATTCAATAAAGCGCTTTTTTATGAATTAATTTTATGATAAACAATGTAATTAAACAATAAGCTTCACTCTTAAAACTAGACATGATTTTATTAAAATTGGCCTACTTAAATTTTTTATTTAAATATATGCAGATTAAAAAAAAACTCTTGGTCTCACGAATAACGTAAATGGATTTACGTAAATGAAAACCAAGAATTCTAAATAATGTTTTCCAATTTGACAAAAATTTAGTTGCGAATAAATTTGTTAATATTTTTAATATTGGGGGTTGGAATTAGTTTTAAAGGTTTTCTAAGAGATGGCATAACTATCAATAGATCGCATCGGGCACACCTGTGACTATATTCATTTCAAAGCACATTGTCTAAGCTTCATTTTTCAGTATGTGTCATTCCACTGAAGTGTAAACAACATATATTTTTTTCTCTGTGAACATGTCGACTTTCATTCCAACAAAACGCAATTTGCGGGAAGGTTTACTTTTGTGCTTCCATTTGAAGAAAAAAGCGGTTGAAGCACAACGCACGCTTACTGAGGCTTACGGGGACTATGCTCCATCGATTTCTACTTGTGAGTACTGGTTCCGTCGGTTTAAAAGTGGTGATTTTGATACGGAAGACAAAGAGCGTCCGGGCCAGCCGAAAAAGTTTGAAGATGAGGAATTGGAGGCTTTGCTCGATGAAGACCCGTGTCAAACCCTTCAAGAATTGTCAGAATCATTGGGAGTCGACTTATCAACGGTCGGCAAACGCCTGAAGGCCATGGGAATGATTCAAAAGCAAGGATTCAAAAGACGTTGAACGGCGATTTTGCATGTGCGAACAACTGCTTCAACGGCATAAAAGGAAGAGTTTTTTGCATCGTATTGTCACTGGCGATGAAAAGTGGATCCATTACGATAATCCTAAGCGAAAAAAATCGTGGGGACCACCCGGCCATGCATCAACATCGACGGCCAAGCCGAATATTCATGGCGCCAAGCTTATGCTGTGTATTTGGTGGGATCAGAAGGGTGTCGTGTACTATGAGCTGATAAAACCTAACGAAACCATCACTGGGGAACGCTACCAACAACAATTGATGCAATTGAGCCGAGCATTAAAGGTTAAACGGCCGGAATATGGCAAAAGACACGACAAAGTAGTTTTTCAACATGACAACGCACGGACACATGTTGCAAGAACCGTCAAGGAAACGTTGGAGGCGCTGAATTGGGATGTGCTACCCCACCCGCCTTATATCCCAGACATAGCCCCTTCCGACTACCACCTATTCAGATCGATGACGCATGGCTTGGCTGAGCAGCGCTTCACTTCTTACGAGGATACCAAAAAATGGGTCGATTCGTGGATTGCCTCAAAAGACGAGTCGTTCTTCCGGCGCGGAATCCATATGCTGCCAGAAAGATGGGAAAATGTTGTAGCTAACGATGGGCAATACTTTGAATAATATACATTGTAACGTTGTTTCTAAATGAATGCTCAAAAACCGAAAAAAACCTTTAAAATTAATTCCAACCCCCAATATTTAATCACGACTCATTGGATAAGATTCCTCCTATATTTGTAAATTTTTAACGAAATTGCCATTTCAGCCCTTGAAAGGACTTTGACCGAGCTTCTTATGATCAATTGGGTTTGTGCGTGTTGTGAAATGTTTAAACACAAATGACCGAGAACTGGACCTACAAGTTTTATGACGACTCCGAACGGCTTATGTTCCCAAGAACTTTTCATTGCAGTTTTTACTCTCTGAGGTTTGTCATTGTCTGCATAGAGAGGTGACGGCCAAACAGAAAAAGAAATTCAATTGAAAAAACTTTCTGTGTCAAATGGGAGTCGAACCAGGGTTCTCTAGCATATGGGCCACACACTTTACCCACTTCATAGCCAGGATTAAGACTGAAGTGCAAAGCTTACATGCCAAATTTCAAGGCATTTCTTTAATTTTTGAGGATTTTAAAGACATTTTATGGTTAAAATAAAGTCACTTTATATGGGAGGTAGGCGTGGTTTTCATCCGATTAGGCCCATTTTCGAATTTGATCTTCTTTTTTTAAAAATAAACTTATGTTTTTAATTTCATCGCGATAGCTTTAAAATTGCGGCTGCAATCGTGTCGACAGCAGTGTTGGTACATGTAGGGAAAAATCCCACTTGTACGGATTTATGTTGCAAAATATAGACGTAGGGAGAAAATGGACAGATTTTTTTATATTCTCTGAAAGTAGGGAATTTTCAGTAGGGAAATTTATGCCGACATTTATGTTACATAATAACATGCATTTTGCTGTTTTTTATTTTTAAGTATAACAAATGTTTGTAAATAACCAAAAATAATAGTCTTATATCCTCGCGTATCTTCTGAAAAGTGGGCGTAAGTATGGTATCTTTTTTTTGTGGTTTTGAAGGAAGAAATAATGATGTGAAAATTAAAATTCAACCACTGTATGGTTAAAGAAAATTTATTGCTCTGAATTATTTTATTTTTATGGTATTATTTTTATGGTTAAAATATTGAAAAATATTAAATGAAATGTTATTGTAACGCACGTTATGAATTATTTTTTATTTATACTCGTATCCGATTATGAAAAATATATTTATTATCAAAAAAATTTACATCTCAGGAATTATAATTATTTCTGAGCAGTGAGCGTAAATGCCACACCCATTTTTAGTACAGGTGCCAAAAGTAAGAATATGAACTAAGGGTGTGTGCGAATTGAACTAAATTGCTACCTAAACTTAATTAAGAAAAAGCAGATAAGGTTTGTTAAGGTTAATTAAGGCTAATTACAAATAGGTTAAAGCTTAAGAAATGTCATTATTCTCTTCTCTTAAGAAATGTCATTAATTTAGCAAGCATTTAGGTAGCCCAGAATTTTCCTAAATTAATTAAGGAAACACTGCTTTATCGACACACTAATGCATGCAACAGCAATGTACATTCCATCTAATGGGATATCACAGCAATGTACAATAACAATATAGTCAAAACCATTATTTTTGACAAATTGAATCGGAAAACACTAAAATTAGATATTAATTCAAGAAATTTTAATTTTTTTAGTTCGCATATTAATATTATGTATTATATTATAATATAATATAATATTAATAAGTATATTAATATTAAGCACTGTATCTTGTATTTATTATTGAATTGGTAAATTAAAGAATTGAGTTGAATTGAATAGATTTTAGTTTAGTATTATTCAAACTAAACTAAAATCATTTAAATTTAGAATTAGTCATGATAAATTTACATTTAATTTTAAAATCAATTTAAAAATTGATCAACTTTATTTTTATTTTATCAAAACTAGCTAAGTCCAACTAGTTTAATTTCAAAAGTAGCCAAGCCGTTGTAAGCTTATTCATTTTTTTTACAATAACGCAGTTATTTACTAAAGAATTTGGCTGCAAATTTACAATCCTATAACAATTATCTCTATGTTTTTAGGTTAGTGTTTTACGTTTTGTTTTATTTTAGTTTGAAGCGATACAGAATTATAAAGCTCAGCTAAAACCGTAAACATAATTTTATGAAGTTACATTCTTTCGCTCGTTTTTAACATATAAATTGGGAAAAGCTTAACAAGCAATCATTTACAAAAATAATAAAAAGCAAAGAAAGAAATGGTACTGAAATTCGGGTTTCGGAAATTTTCTTTAGCCATGAATATAGCGTTATTTTTACTTTATTACTCGTGTATTTCAATTTTAATTCCATCTGTATACAGCACCTTATGAATTTCTCACTCGAAAGAATCTGGCACTTTTCCAGTTATTTCAATGCACCCGGAAGAAAACATTTCAAGAATTTCCAATACTAGTACTGAATATATTTACCTATATAAATTATAATATAATTTACCTTTGCACAGGTGCTGCTCGAATTCAGTATTCACTTTAGCTAAATCTAAATGTAGTTTAGTCAGCTCTAGAAGAAAAGAAGACACAATTTACGGAAAATTTCTTGATACTGATAAATGTTTCGAAAGCTGCTTTGTTTAGATTCGTTCCACTGTCAACCGGCACTTGTTGACAAAATATATAATGAACGCGCGCAGTGAAATGCAGGAAGAGGTCAGTGAAACGACTTTGTCCATAATATAAACAAGAGATGAACACTAATTACCATTTTTCACTTTCCATGCGTGGGCAGCAGTGCGACATCCAGTTTTGAGAGCATATTTGTACATTTTGCAATAATTTTAAGAAATAAATAATTAACACTTTTTCTTAATAATTTCAGACAATAGTGGACAATACAATTGATTCTCATTGGAAAAAACAGCTGTATCCACTTAGCTCTGTTCGACACTGAAAACTTGGAAAGCAGCCAAATACAAGTCAGGGCTACAATTCACAATGATTGAAGGTTCTGAATCTAATGACTTTTAAACTGTGCCCAAACTTGCAAGTAATCACTTGCAAGTGGAGAACATATTTTGCCTTCGAAAAAATTACCCTGCGTCCACACGCGCAAGTAATCACTTTCAAGAAGTATTTCAGAAAATACAATTGATTCTTATTGGAAATAACCGCTGTATCCATTTAGCTCTGTTCGACACTGAAAAATTGGAAAGCAGCAGAATACAAGTCAGGTCTACCATTCACAATGATTGAATTGATTGATCAAATGACTCTATTACCCTGTGTACACACGAGACGGTAATCACTAGAGAACATATTTTGTCTTCGAAAAAGTTCGAAATTACCCTGCGTCAACACGTGCAAGTAATCACTTCCAAGTAGAGAATATATATTGTCTTCGAAATAGTTAGAAATTAGCTGCAATTTGCTTCAGCCTCCACATGTGCAAGTGTAAGTTTATTTTATTTAAAAATGTTTTCGAATACGATGGCTTATCCTGCAATTGGAATATTATTTGAAATGAATAAGTAAGAAAACGAGGAAAACATGTTACTAGTGTTGCTTCTTGTATAAAATTGCGGTAATCCCGGACAAATCCACAAAAGCACAACAAAAACATTTCATATATCCCCCTTTTTGAGATTTTCTTCCTGAAAGTGACAAAATCCACTGCAAAATTTCGTTACAAATAGCGCTGCAAGTGGGCTGCAAGTTCGAAAATGTGAGTGCGTTAGTAAAAGGTTTGGATGTTTTGAATTTTTCGCCACACCGACGTGGAATGTTAAAATTATAATATACGGTGCTGCCGTATCTTACAAAAACTTCCATGAAAATTCATGTTTTTCTTAGTGTTTTTGATGAATTACTCAACTATGAGGACGTGTTATAATTTCATAAACTTCGATGTTCGACAATTTGTCGAATATTAGTATGTTGTAAAACATTCGACAGGTGATAATTTTGATAAAACACCGCCTTGTTTCCTTTTTCAGAACATTCTATTAATTTGTTTTAATGTACTACATACCTTTGATATATCGGATTCGGCATTCACTTATGTATATATACTTATATATATATACTTATATAGTTGATTTAAGCCTAACAAAGAAAACGTGTGTTTTTTTTTAATTTTCAATAGATTAATTTACAAAACTAGCAAGATGAAATAAAATTACTTTGTCAATTTTAAAACACATATTTTTTACTTATGTTCAATTGGTCTCTGTCAGACGACAATAAGAAAATATTTGTTAAATTAATAAGGCATATTAAAATAAAAGTGTTTAATAAGAAAGTAAGAGCACACAAAGCTAAGCAAAAACTTATAAGCAATAATAATTTACTGAAAACAAAGCTTTAAAATCAAAACTGCGATTTATTTCATTGTAAACGCAATCGTCCTAATCTATCCTATGTATCCTACAAATAATTTCCTTTCTTATTATTTGTCCCACATTTATTAATTACACAAAAAATACATTGCTAAAATACATTTTATCTTATTATTCTATTATCTTATTATTCTATTATGGTTGCAAGTAGCGCTGCAAGTTCGGAAATGTGAGAGTGTATTGAGTTTTTCGGACTTGCACTTGCTCGTGTGCACATAGCCAAGCTTGTGTATTTCAAATTGGTGGCCAAACTTATTCTCTGTAACCTCACTTGTAGCATTTTGTTAATATTAGGTAAAAAACATTTGTACAATCTGCGCAAAGTTATTTTATAATTTTTATACTTCACAGTAAAAAATTGAAATTTTTTACAAACAGTTCTTGATGAAAATTTAATCATATTTTTCATATACATATTTTAGTTTCTTCTAAAAGGTTAAGCTTTTAACAGTGCATAATTGTGAATCGCAGTTATACATTCCAATTGTCAAAATTAGATATCAAGCAATTTCCCGCTGTCAATGACCACCATTTTCGTGCAGCTTCCAGTTTTGGATCTATTGTGAATTGTTTTTGAGTGTAAAGTGGTGTTGAAGGTGTACGTTAATTTCCTCCTAATCTAGTGAAAATTCCTTTAAAAATGTTGTCGAGAGTGGCACTGCTTTCAGGTATTTAACAATTATTTTAAAAAATGTTTCTAAAGAATGTTTATCCATTACTAGTACTCTGAAATTCATTTGAAATTCATCAAATGGATTTACAGCTCTGCTTGTTACGCGACTCGAGGCCGTCGTTTATGTAATCACTTCACCGTCAGTGAACTGTCAAAATTTTCAGTTTTTTTTTGCAAAATGTGTTCATTAAAAAATAATCATACTGTACTCATAATATTTAATTTTAGTTAAACGGCCAATGGCAGCTCTTGCAACCAGAGCCGCCACGTCCACCGCTCCTGCTCCTTTTGAACGGATGGAGCGCCCCATCAACCCATCTAAGGTACGCTACGGTTTCGTGCCTGAGGAGTGGTTCCAGTTCTTCTATAATAAGACTGGTGTGACTGGTCCTTATACATTTGCTGTTGGTCTGACGACCTACTTGTGCTCCAAGGAAATTTACGTAATGGAACATGAGTACTACACCGGTATTTCGGTTTTTATCTTGTGCATCTTGATTGTCAAGAAACTTGGCCCAGGTGTAGCTAAATATGCTGATCGCGAAATTGATGTGAGTTGCCTGCACTCAATGTTGGTGTTGACTCTTATACTTAAAGCATATTTACTCTATAGAAAATTGAAGATGGGTGGAAAGAGGGTCGTGAAGCTGATATTAAGGCCCTTACTGACGCCATCGCTGCTGAAAAGAAAGAACAGTGGCGTGCTGAAGGAACTCTTATGCTCATGGATGCCAAGAAGGAAAATATTGCACTTCAACTCGAGGCTGCCTTCCGCGAGCGTGCCATGAACGTATATTTGGAAGTATGTAAACGTACAAATATAGAATTAACTTTTTCTAATTTGCTAATTAATAAATATTTTAGGTAAAGCGTCGTTTGGACTACCAAGTGGAGTGCCGCCACATTGAGCGTCGTCTTAGCCAAAAACATATGGTTAACTGGATACTTAAAAATGTACTTGGCTCGATTACTGCGACTCAAGAAAAAGAAACTCTTAATAAGTGCATCGCTGACTTGAGCGCTTTAGCAGCACGTGTCAAGTAGATGTATTTCTTAATGGATTGATTAGCGAAATAATTTTAAAATTTAAAGTAATAAAAATCCAAATCGTGTGTATAATTCAGATTGGAAGAGAGAAAAAAAAAATAAAAGCATAGTGCAGATTTACCATCGGAATGCCTAAGTAAAAGAAAACTCTTGTTAACAAGGGGTAAAAAATAAATCACATTAAATTTATTAGAGAAAATATTAGGATATACAGGCATGTTCTGAAATCCGATTCACATTGGAATCGGATTTATTTCCAATAACATTTCATTGAAATTAAATCGGATTTCATCGAGATGAATCGGATTTCAGAACATGCCTGATAATTAAGATTTTATTTCTAAGCTAGAACTCAAATTGTATTCAGTCAAATTCGCCTTGGTTAGAGTTGCTATGATTAATTAAGTGGAATGCTTAGGACATCTAGTAGTGGTTAAAAGTTTGTAATGTGAATTTGGAGCTGAACCACTGAAGGTGGGTGTTACTGCAGTGTTATTTTATGTATATGAACACATGTAGATTGTGTGCTTAAGGCTGTGATTATGCCAAACATTTGCAGTTCTAAGTTATCTTAATTGTTAATGGTTTTGGTATTAGTCAGCGTGTAAGTAAGTTTTTTAGAATATATTAAATATTTTATATTATACGTTGTTTTAACATTAGTGTTATGTAGATGTATGTATATATGTAATATGTAATATTACATTTATTATTATGTAATATATATATATGTGTATGTATGTGCATGTGTGTGTTTTTTAGAATATATTTTTTTTAGAATATATTAAATATTTTATATTATACGTTGTTTTAACATTAGTGTTATGTAGATGTATGTATATATGTAATATGTAATATATATATATATATATATATATATATATATATATGTGTGTATGTATGTGCATGTGTGTGTGCAGATTCATATGTTTGTGCACCGAAAACTCCGTGTATTGTTAGATATATACAGTTTTTGTGGTACAAGTTTTGCACGTCTACAGTTAATTAAGGTATTGTTATGTATATTTTCTTGTTAGTTAGTCTGACGAAATAATAGATAGACTTTAGGATTTCTATATGAGATGAGGGATGGAAAGGGGGATTATGTGACAGTGTAGGCACTTATGGGCGACAGTACGTTTTTGACAAAAACTGATTTTTAACGTACGTCTACAACGATAACTTGATGTAGATGGGTTTGTGAATATTATTGCCACTTTCCCATTAATTTTTAATGGAAAAGGGTCAGTGTATTCTGTATACTTTTCTGCACAACACTAACGGTACTGATTACAGAACGGAGGCCATCAGGCAGGTATTCAAGTAATGTCGTCTAAAGAAGGTTAGATAAGTATAAGATTTTCATTGCTTGCAATAATCTTGTGTATAATCTTTTTTATGGTGGTTTTTATATCATAAGATTTTAAGCAAGGTTGAAGGCCATACAATAGGATAGTTCCTGACTCACAATAGTCTTTTACGCGTTAGGGATTTTGTGTGGGAATTTTTAGATTTAATTGTTAGGGTAGTGATTGACTACTTGATGGACTCTACATTTGTGACTGAATATGTATTAAGGAATATTTGATAAGTCATCACTCAAGTTATGTAATGGTGCCTTTGACATATGTTAAAGATTCTTTAATACAGGTTTATGTTAAATAATTGTGTTTTTCCTCTAAAAAATCGGTTGTTGGGACTCTGATTATGTGCTGCATAGTTTGATGTTCTTGACGGTCTTCGGCCGAAAATTTTTGGCGAGAGGTTAACTATGTTTGTGGAATAATTTCTTCATAATTCCGTTTTGGTTACATCGCCAAGGAAAGCAACTAAATAACGTTTCAGAGCCTATGTTTCCAGACTCTTAGTATGATAAGACCTTAGCTGATGTGTATTATGCATAGTGTGGGTTTATTGTATTTGAGAGCACAAGCCAGAATTAGGCAATTATTTTCATAGGGATGGTTGTCCTTAGTGCCTTATTTCTTGTGATGTTAACCATGTTATGGAGTACTCGGTTATAGTTCCATTTTGGCTACATCGCCAAGGAAAGCAGCTAAAATAACGTTTTCAGAGCCTATGTTTCCAAAACTCTTAATGTGTAAAGAATTAAGGGAGTGAATGTTACATACACAGCTGGATTCTTTATGCATTTGAGAGCATAAGCCAGAACTAAATTTGTGTCTTCACTAGATGGTTGCTCCTCACAATTAGTGATTTTTGAACCGAAGAAAATGAAGTCAGCTGTTGTGGGTGATGTTGCTAGTTCCGTTTTGGCTACATCGCCAAGGAAAGCAACTAAATAACGTTTCAGAGCCTATGTTTCCAAACTCTTAATACGGATGATAGACTTTGCAATTTGTATTTTAATACTTTAGGATGGATATTATGCATATTTGAGAGTATAAGTCAGAACTAGTTAATGTCTTCACAGAATAGTTATTTTTCAAAATACTGTCTGTTCGAATGGTTGTAGTGGTGGTTAGAGTCTGTGACAATTTGATGTATGGTATATGGCATAAATTCGGAAAATTCTATGTTAGTGTAAAGTATTATGTGTAATGGAGTTTACATCAAGTGTATGAATCGTTAA
The DNA here is from genome assembly GCA_914767935.1 of Coremacera marginata. Classification (NCBI taxonomy): domain Eukaryota; kingdom Metazoa; phylum Arthropoda; class Insecta; order Diptera; family Sciomyzidae; genus Coremacera; species Coremacera marginata. Next base: position 19,181,080 of record OU612047.1, read on the forward strand.
GAAACATTTATGTAGATATCATCCAAGTTATGCGATGATACCTACTAAAACAATGAAGGTTCCTTAACTGCTAATGAATGAGTTTATCATATCCATTTTTGTTCAAAATTGGTTAGGTTAGCTTAGAGCTCATATTATTTTATAATTCTAGTCATAATAGTAAACAACATTTGTTGAGTTATAAACATGAGTTATTGGTTTACAAATACACTTTGATTAAAAGTGATGAGATTGACCCAGCAGGAATTCGCACCCAAGACTAGTGTACGTGGGCTGCATTTTAAGCCTTGCGTGTTACAATGGAAAAACAATGATTAATCAGTGAAAATGATTTTATTGTTTTTTTAAGTATTCTCCAAGATAATAAATACAATTTTGCGTTAGATTGAACCAATTTTCGAAACAGTTTTGCAACTCTGAACTTGTTACGAGAAAGAGAAACGCTCTCCACCCATTTTTTTCTTAATTTCAGGGAGAAAGAAGTCATTGGATGCCAAGTCTGGCATAATCCAATCATTTAACGTTTTGAGTGCTTAAAAACACTTGTTTGACTTGAGGTGTTGGAACTCTCATTGCGGTGGTGAAGGATGACCTACTTTACTACTTTACTTTGGTGATCAAAGCTTTTCAAAAATAGTCTAAAGTAGAGAACGAAAAAAGTAAAAAACAAGAAGTAAAATATACAGGCAAATGACAAGTTATGAACGCCACCTTGTTAATTGCATCCTTCCATGACAAAAATGTTGTGAGTACGTTTATGCTAGAAAGTGTGAATTTTCTGTTTTTACTGTCTAAGCGCTAAACTTAAAAGGCGGCCCACGTAATACGTAATATCGCGGTTATCATTTCAGTTCCGATGTTATGCTTTTAGATATAAAATTTTTGATTTTGTAAGCTGCAGTGCTGGAATTTTGCATTTTCGCAGTGCTAAGTTCATCAGATCGTGAAATCAATAAAATATATTGCTTTCATTGAGCAAAAGAAATTAATTATGACCTCAGTAGCGCAGGCGTTCGAATCTTGGCCAGACCATGGTCCTACGCTTTTGCTCTTCTTCAATTCTTTCCTTATTTGTAATCAAATTTAATTAACAGACCTATTCTTAAATTTACATTTCTACGTGTAATTTTTTGATTTCAAAACAAAATTTGAAGCTCAAGTGCCTGTTTACGTTCGCCTCACTTCACCGACTCATTTTGATGTGAGGCAGCTGCAAAACGTTGACACACATTACTTGCCTCACTTCAACCTTGAACAATTCAATCAAGAACTCTTCGCTTTTGGAGCTCTATCGAAGCTTAAATTTGGGGTTTCTTGTACTAAAATATCTTATTTAACTTTTAAATCAATTTTCCCAAATGAATATTGTGCAACTAACAGAAAAAAAATACAAATGGCAAATGCCAAATTAAAGTGAGTCACATAATTTTCAAAAATTTTAAAATTCTTGCCTCAGAAACATTTCACTTTCCCACTTTCTCATCTCTTCCGTATACGTCAAAGTGAGTCGGTTGAGTGAGGCCAGTGTAGACAGGCACAAAAAATAATAATTTTTGATGAAAATTGTCAGCTGCTTTCATATATTGACAATTTCATTGACAAATTTTTCCATTTCAGCTTAAAATTTGGTTTTGAAATCAAAAACTTACACAAACACATAAAAATATGCAAAAATGGTTCACTATTGTAAATTCTCAAGAATTGGTCTGTAAATATACCTTATACTTACGTGTTAAAAATTGTCGCGGATGTGTATAGTTGTCATACTTTTTTAAGTTTTTCGCCACCCTTAGAACATGCTTTATATGTTTTAATTTATTGATCCTTCTTTTCAACTTATTTATAAATCATAGTCACAATTCATAGGTCCAACACCTGAGATCCTTGATTCAATGCAAAAAAGTTTTTAAAATTAAAGCTGTTCAAACATTTCAAAATATTTTGTTACAGTCTTAGGGGATGAACTCGCTTTTTATGATAAATGACAGCAAGGGGTTGATTCTGGTTCTGTGAAATGGTTTAATGGAAAATATTTTGATTTTTAACTATTAACATAACTATTTTATTTTTGGTTAAAAATCTTGTGAAATCTTGTGAAATTCCCTGCATAATAAATGGAAAGTTATCGTACCCTAGTAGAAAAAAACGCGCTAGTAAAATCAATTAGAGAAAATGAAACAAAGCTATTTAGCGAGCTGCGCGTATAAACGTATATCCATGCCGTTTTGACTGCAACTTCAATTTTGTTGTATTCTTCTTTTGGCCGGCATTTATTTTGTTTTGCTCAAAAGTGTTAAATATACCGAAATATAATTAAATAAAAAAAAAAATAAACCAGAAAAACGCAAACAAAAAGTGAAGTAGATGAAAATATGTCAATGGAGGTGGAGTGTCCCAAAAAGAGTATGTTATGTTGTTTGTTATGTTATAAATATGTTTATAAAAGTATTTACATTTAAATAAATAAATATTATACTAAATTCAAATTTAAGTGTTTGAAAAACAATTTCGAATATCTATCCCGATAGAACCAGTTTTAGAACTAGTGCGATATCTGCCCAAGGTACTAGTGCAATATCTCTCCCAAAAAACCAGTTCTTGCACTAGTACGAGGTATTCTACGGAATGTACAAAACAACACTTAACAAGGCAAACAATTTTATCACAAAAAAAAGACTATATCGGCCATTTCGCTACGATTTTTTCTGTTTCCATTTACCACACACTTAAAAAATTGCACTGAATTTTCAAATTTCCGCTAATTATATCATCTTAAACCATTCGCGATCGACAGTTTTTTTTTGCATATATGGGCTTATGAGGCCTAAATACACTAAACAAATATAAAACAAATATAAGAAACAAATATTCGCGTCCGGCTCCTAAAGTAAAATTGTTCCCAAATTTTAAGGTTTTTTTATCTCAAATTCATTGAGATGTATTATTTCAACATCTTAAGTCTAGCTGTTGAATGACCGCATTTCCAAATAAAATTAATTTTACAAAACATTATTTGTCAACGGCTGCTTGCTTATTTGTCAAGAAAATTCGGGTGAATGGCTACACTTTTGACAGCGCTGGCAGCAGTCTATGCTCGAGCGATGTGCAGTTTACGTAGCGAAATAAATTACGCTTATATTTACTTATATTTAATAAATTACTTCTACTCAACAGTTGCAAGTTATGTCATTTAACAGCTGTTTGCGCTCCAATTTGCATGAATTTGCAAATACTCAAATGAAACCCTTAAAATAAATGCAAATTTTCGTGGCTTGTGCTATTTTTAATGTTTTAAACTATCCTTTGCTCCTTGCAATGGTTGAATGAGGTTCGAAATGTGCTACTTAATAGCCATATCAAGATCATCATCCCTTAGCATCTCTAGCACTACGTTTTGCATTAAGTAAACATTTTAGCAGAAAGAAATTAGGTTTTAAATTCAATAAAGCAAAACAAGCGAACAAACTACGTCAAACGTCAGTTGTCAACAGATCTGACGTTCGATGTAGCAACGCATTCAGAGATATCCAGCGTAAAATGATCCATCGCTACAATAGCGCTCGCTTTGGCGGAATGCAGCCAACGTAAATTACTGCCCGGTCTGATGATGTAGCAGTGTGTTATGGACTTAATACAATTCAAGTGAAAAGTCGAACAAACCTTCGAGCTGCATAAAAACAGCTGATTGGCAGTGTTCAGTAGATTTTTGATTGTGGTTAAATTTTTGTGTTTATTGCTGAAATAATAACAAAAATGCATAAATCTAAAAAGAAATCTACCAAAATGGTAAAAATTCCAAAGCCAATTAAAATAAAAAAGGAAAAAACCGAAGAAGATCGCACACCACAACCCATGTCGCACTATGTTGACGATCGTCTTGAACTGATTAAGCAGATCTTTGGATCACTTAAACCAAAGACTATTACCAACTTGGCACCGGATTTCCTGAAGGTAAATATGAATAAACTAAACATATAATATTAATTTGTCTTCGATTTATTTTAAAGAAAAAAGACTTGGAAGATATCCAAGAAAACTGCTTAAATGAATTGCTGGGTATATCAAAAAAACGCCTTTTATCCATTATCGCAGCCACAAAGTGCCCCACAGACACTGAATCATCCAGTGATTCTGATGTCAATAACATCGAAGGTAATTAGTTTAAATTTGGATCCAATGCGATTTTATTGATTTCTTCATGTGCTTATTGTTAGAGCATGTTTCGTTGGAGGAAATTTCATCGGATAGTGAAATTGGGGAGGGCGGTGCAAAAACATGTAAGCTACTAAAATATAACATTTTAATGCTATTATAAATATTATGCTATTTAAAGCTATTATATCTAAATTCTTAATAAAAAAACATTCGTATTTGGTACATATATAAACAAACATACATACATTCACTTTTATTAACTTTTTTTTGTAAATTTTGTAATAAATAGTTAATTCAATTTTATAAATTAGAGTTTACAAAAATGTTATATTGTAAAAATTTTAGTAAGAAAATTAACCATATTTGAATCGCTCGCACATCTTTAGCGCAGGCAAATAATAAGCTCGCAAAATGGCAACATCTCCATCTACGCCATATTCAACATCTTCATCATCTTCTTTGCATACCTCAAGTGTGACAACAAAGTCCCCAGTATCGAGTAGACCAGTTTTTCGTGCATACCAAATTCCAAATTCAACAGGCTGTAAATTGCACTCATTCATTTCCTTGGTGAACATCATGCTTCTAAGATTGCGACGTAAATTAATGGCACGCGCCAGTTTTGTTTTACACAACAAATCTACTTCGTCTTCCAGTGGCAACATTACCATAACTGGGCAGTAAATTTCAACGCGTCCCAGCGCAACAGCAGCCGCTTCACACTTGCAATGTATGATAATGGCCTGACATTCTATGGAACTTATTGTTCTTATGATAAAGTTTATTATGGACTGATACGATGTTAGAATATTTTTCAAAACCATGCAATTCTCTACCACGCCCATGCGAAAATCACGCAGTGGCAATAACTTCTTAACTATTAGTGGATATTTATTGCACCAAGGACTTTTCTCAATAAAAATTGTGTCTATTTTCCAGAGAAATTCATGGTTTTCAAAACGCTTAAAATCACTACAACGTTCTAGCGGCACTGAGCCAATGATAGGTTTCTTCAGGCACTTGGAAATCGGTATAACATCCTCAAAAATATATGTTTGAATATTGCGTCCCTCATTGAAGAAATCTGGTATCCACAAATAGTCCAAAAGCTCAAGTATGCCCATAATATCGAGCATGTTAGAGCTAACAAAATCAAAGTCAATCGTACCAATAAGCTTAAAATCAAACGTATCCTTAGTAATAAAGGAACGCAATGACTTCAAGAATTGCTTGCAGCGAATTTTTGTGACTACTACATAGTGTGCCTGTGCCTTTTCGGCTATGCGCAAGTCGTCTATAAACAAATCTGGCAAAGTTTCTGGTTTAAGAAAATAACATTGCTTTGGCAGTTCAATGTATTCATATGATCTAAGTAGTCCGGCTTCGGAAACCAGTATCGCAATATTATCCCTGAGCTTCTTAACCACTTTGCAGTGTACTTCCTTGCCAATGATTACCTCATCGTTCAACTGCAACTTGTTAATGTAATATTTTAAATTTATGACATACGCGATTTCCTTGAAACATGAATATCGATAATTTTCGTCGGTGGTGAGTGTCATGATGTCATCCTTTTTCAATAGCACAGAGCAATTGTTGCGCATGCGTCCCAAACGCAAGCTGTCGCCATGTATTTCAATTGCCAAACCAGTGACTATTTTGATTGAAGTCTCCTCTGCCTGATACTCCTCCAAAGCACTGTTTGTCTTAAGCAGCAACTGCTCTAATTCGCTGGGTTTATTCGTGACAGAATCCAATAAAAATGTGCGATTGCCATTCTTCAAAAGCCGCTTTAGTTCATCGTCAGTCGTTTCCGCCACTATTTTGGCCATTAGACCCAGTTGATAGTAGCGTCGCTTGCAGCGTTTACGTTTATGTTTCTCATGAGCATCGCAAGCCTTTTTAAACTCTTCCAGCTGTTGGTGCAGCTCGCTAATGCCATTAAGTTGCACTTTAAATTTACGACTGTCTAGTAGTTGATCTTTTGTCGCCATTTCGTTAATTTTTAATTTTATTCTTATAATTTATTGCAGCCAAAAAGAAATCGAGCGCGAACGGTGGTAAGGGTGGAACCAAAAAGAATGGTGTCAAAAATGGTGCCGAAAAGGATGGAAGTAAGTAAAAAAAAAAAAAAGAATAAAATAACTAATAATTCATAACTGATTTCGATCGATGACAAAACTATTAATTGTCAATATGATCTCAGGGAAAATCTTGACTACAATCTAAGTGTTAATTTGTTAAAAATGTGTAAATTTTATTGTGAAATTGATTCATTTATGTATGGTCGACCTCATTACTCTAAGCAGAGGCGTATTTACGGGGAAAAGTCTATGGGTCCAGCCTGCCACAGAGAAGTGGTGGAAAACTTTCGATAGTGCTAGATTTTTAATAAATATCGTTAACACCGATATTAAAAAGAAAATTTCAATAGTGCCTTAAATAATGATTTTATATAGATAGAAAAATATTGAATTTTAAATTTTAAAAAAAAAAAATAAAATCAAATTAAAAAAAAGTCTTGAAACCACAATAAAGTAAATTTTGCATTGATTCAAAAACAAAATTACTAATTAGTGGAAAGGGGAAAAATTAACTGAAACCAGTGTATGAGTTTCAAATGTGGCTGAAAAGTATAGAATAAATGTATCAATATGATATCTTTACTCAAAGTCGTGTAGCCAGTAAGGCCATGGCTCGTGGCGAATGCCAAATGGGGCGCCAGCTATCGTCCCCTTCATGCCAAAAACAGAACAAAAAAAATGAAATGGCCATTCCAGCCCTTAAAAGCACTTGGAATGTTTAAATGACTGAGAACTAGATCTACAAGTTTTATGCCGACGGCTTATGTTCTCAAGAAGCTTTTTCATGGCAGTTTTTACTCTCTGAGGCTTGTCATTGTCTGCAGAGAGGTGACGGCCGAACAGATAAATTAATTCAATTGAAAAAACGTTCTGTGTCAGATGGAGGATTCGAACCTGGGTTCTCTGGCGTATGGGCCACACACTATACGCAACGGCCGCCAGAATGCCAAAAACGCCAACGTAAAAACAAACTGGTTTTGAGTTTTTATTTGCATCTGATGCAAAACTTTTTCAAAGACCGAGATATTTTGAGAAAGTATTTTATATTACACAGTGCAACTAATAATTTTGGGGGTCGGGTATGTTGATCTCTCGTCAAAGAACTTGCCAAAACTAGAAATTCTGCATCATTACTTTTGCCTACTTACGTTCAAATAAGAGATTTACGATGTCATCCATTTTTTGGCTCAAAGAGGAAAAAGTGCACCAAAAAAAAACTACATATTGTGCCTCAAAATCGTAAAAATTACCTTTTTTTACCATTTTATAAAATGGTTTTGCTCCACATCCACAAAAATATTTTTTTTTTATTTTTCACTTTATTTCTATTCAAACAAATGTTTTTCTATTCATTTTATAGCCAATAAGTACAAAAAAATATGAGTTTATGTTTGTTATGTATGTATAGAAAAGAGATAAAAATACGTTAATTGTTGACATCCTTTGAACTTGACGTCTGTGGTTCTGATAATCTCTGATAATCTCTACGTGGATAGTTGTAAATAGTCAACATCGTTTGAATATGAGTTAGATATAGGATTCAATGGCATTTATCTTCTTCTGTGTGACCTTCGGAATTGTGTGAATTCGGAGCCTTCGGGTTTTCATCTTTATAACCGCTTAATTTACTTGACCACCAACATACTTCTGCAAGCAGTGCATTCAGTTTTTTCTTCTTGAATCGCGTTTACATTGGCTTGGTTATCTGGTGGAATTGAGTGTGAGCACTTGCCTGTCCGTAATAATCAAAGCTGGGTTATAATGCCACCTTTTGGAATTATTTCCGCCTTAATTCCAATTTCTTGGAAGCAGGAATTGGTAATTGGTCATCTCAATTTCTCAGGAATGAAATTGGAAAAATCGTCAATTCCATTACAGGAGTAAAAGTAAAAAAAAAAAATTCATAAATTCTTAGACACGTTAAAACTTTACTTACTTAGGTGGTCGTAACAACCCGTGTCCGGGTTTCAACCGACCTCATCAGCTCTCGCCAGGCGCCTCTGCTTTGCACGCGCCTTCTCCAATCGGATACACCAAGTGCGGTTAGGGCTTCCTCAGCCTGGTCCATCCATCGGAGGCATGGTCTCCCTCGTCGTCGTTGACCAGCGACCCTCGCCTCGAGCACCTTTTTCGCTGGAGCTTCGTCGTCCATACGATGGACATGACCCAGCCAGCGTAGTCGCTGCACAGTTATACGCCGAACTACGTCAATGTCATCGTAGAGCTCATACAGCTCGTGGTTCATTCGGATGCGATAGTCATCGCCGACTCGAACAGGACCGAAGATTTTGCGAAGAACTTTTCTCTCGAACACCCCCAGAGCGGCTGCGTCAGTTTGCGAAACTACCCATGCCTCAGCGCCATAAAGCAGCACAGGTAGAACGAGCGTCTTGTAGAGTGTTAGTTTTGTCGATCGAGAGAGGGCTCCGGAACTTAGTTGCTTACTGAGCCCGTAGTAGCACCTATTAGCAATTATTGTTCTTCGCTTTATCTCCAGGCTGATTTCGTTTTTGGTATTAATGGCGGTGCCAAGGTAAACGAACTCCTTGACTACTTCAAAGTTATAGCTGCCGGATGAAACGTGGGAGTCTAAACGCCGAGCTCCCTTGTTTGTGGACAGCATATATTTTGTTTTGCCCTCATTTATCGTCAAACCCACTTTGGCTGATTCCTTTTCGATAGCGGCGAAAGCAGCGGTAACATCTCTCTTGGTTCTGCCGACAATATCAATATCATCAGCGTACGCAAGGAGCTGGACGCCTTTGTAGAAAATGGTGCCATTACGATGCACACCGGCCTTTCGTACGATCCCCTCCATGATGATGTTAAAGAGATCGCAAGACAGTGGATCGCCTTGCCTGAAACCTCTTTCGGTATTGAAGGTTTCGGAGAGGTCATTTCCTACCTTGACGGAGCTGCGTGTGTTGCTCAACGCCATTCTGCAAAGTCTAATCAACTTTGCAGGTATACCAAACTCAGACATTGTTGCGTATAGGCAATCCCTTCTCGTGCTATCGAACGCAGCTTTAAAATCGACAAAGAGATGGTGTGTGTCAATTTGATTTTCGTGGGTTTTCTCCAGGATTTGTCGTAGCGTGAAAATCTGGTCTATGGTGGACTTACCAGGTCGAAAGCCACACTGATAAGGTCCAATCAGTGTTTTTGTAATCGGCTTTAATCTTTCACACAGTACGCTTGAGAGAACCTTATATGCGATGGAAATAACACTGATACCTCTATAACTTGCGCAGATTGTTGGGTCTCCTTTCTTAAGTATAGGGCACAGTACGCAGAGGTTCCAATCGTCGGGCATGCTTTCTTCTAGCCATATTTTGCTGATGAGCTGATGCATGCGCCTTATCAATTCATCGCCGCCGGTTTTAAACAATTCAGCTGACAGGCCGTCAGCACCCGCTGCTTTGTTGGTTTTGAGTCGTTGGATAGCAACTCGAACCTCTTCATGGCTAGGTGGTGGTACTTCCACTCCGTCATTGTTGATTGGTAGCTCTGAACTGCGCTCTCCATGGGCGGCATTGGTGGAATCGTCGCCAGTAAGTAAATTGGAGAAGTGCCGTCTCCACAATCTCAGCACACACTGCGTATCCGTATTCAGATCTCCATTTTCGTCTCTACAAGTGGATGCTACGGGCTTGAAACATTGGGTTAGACGCTTAACCTGTTGATAGAATTTTCGTGCATCCTTCTTGCCCTGGTATACCTCTAGTTCCTCACGCTCACGCTTTTCCTGCTCTCTTTTCTTTCGTCTGAAAAGGCGCCTCTCTTCCTTCCTCTTTTCGCGGTAGTTCTCTCGCACGGCTCGCGTTGCAGCTGACTGCAGCGTTTTTCTATAAGCGGCGTTTTTTACTGCAGTCGCAATGCGACACTCCTGATCATACCATTGGTTCCGAGGTTGCGGGCGCCGGAAACCAATGACTTCTTCAGCGGCAGCGCGCATGGAGTGGGATATATGCGCCCAAAGTCCGCCGGCGTCGTCGGGTCCAGAGGTTGGTTGGTTGAGCTTAACCGAGAGTTGAGCGGAGTAGGCTTCGGCAGTCCGTTGTAATTGCAGCTTAGCGACATCTAGCTTTCGTTGCATTCCTGTGCGTATGTTCTTCGCATTGCATAATCGCATGCGGATCTTGGCTGCAACAAGATAATGGTCGGAGTCAATGTTGACCCCCCGAAATGTACGCACATCTAAAACACTAGAGGCATGCCTTCCGTCGATTACAACATGATCAATTTTCATTCATTTTTGATCCGGGGACAGCCAGGTGGCCTTGTGGATGTCGAGGTGCTTAAATCTGGTGCTACTAACTACCATGTTTCGCGCCGCGGCGAAGTCAATCAGTCTTAGACCGTTGTTCGTGGAGGTCTCATGAAGACTGAACGTTAAAACTTTATTTTGAGAAAAACTATGCTGTAGCATAAATATGATATTTTTAAAACAAATTTCACATAAATCGACCCAGTACTCTTGGAGTTTACCAGAAAAGAAAAATTTGCACTTCAATTTTTTATAATAGTATATAGATTTTATATAATATTATAGATATAGATGTACTATCTATTTCGATAAAAATTGCTCGAGTTAAATAAGGTTATTTGAGAAACTGGGTACATCTTTTACTGCATCTTTATGTAAAACGAAATGAACATTAAACATCGTAAAAGAAATGAGCAACAATATTTTTTGGTATGAAAAAATTTATTGCTTACCGTGCTCCGCACGACGTTCAATGTACGTTTCGACATACATAAAGATGCTTTCATTAAAAATAAATTTGATTAACAAATTTTGAATGAAGTGCTTCTTAGCTTCTGATTAGCATTAAACAATATTTTCCTTCTAGATTCTGGTCAAATTAGCGTGCTGGAACTGTTGGAACTTCAAGCAAGAGCACGTGCCATACGCTCACAACTAGCTTTGGAGCCTGTAACAAAAATCGAGGTTGATTCTGATGATGACACCGATGAGAAATCGAGTAGCAAATCCCAGGAGGATCAAAGTGGCAGCCGAAAAGAACGTAAACGTAAATCTGATGAGCACACAAAAACTTTGAAGAAAACCAAAACAAATGGTGTATCAACCACAACTGCAGTGCCAGATAAAACCTTAAAAGTCATACGACCAAGTGTAGAGCCTACTAAAAAAATCAAATTAAAGCGTAATTTCCGCACCAACATTACAGATCTTTCGGGAACAACTGAGAATGAAAAGAAACCAGAAGATAAACCTAAAACAACTGCAACTTCAAATAATTTTGTTAAAGAGGAGAAACGCTCACGCTCTGTTTCGCCAGATGTGATACCCATTGTTGCTGAGCCGGTAACACTAATGATCAGTGATAGTTCCGATGACGAATGTGTTCAGCAGACAAAAACAACGGCGGCACAACAAGAATTAAAGACCACGGAAAAAGTGCAAACTAGCAAAATAGCGCCAGAACAGGAAGTAATAAATCAGAGCAACAACGAACAAGAAGATGGAGAAATTTTAGAGGAAACGGAGTTAAAAACTCAGAAAAATATTGAGCAAAACGTAGCATCAAACAATGTTACAGATGATGGTGCGAATAAAGAGAAGAATGAGAAAACCTCTGATGATTCTAACAATGATAAAGTTGATAGTAATGATAATCCAGAGCCTACTGTAACTGTTTCAACAGCAGCAGAGGTGCCTATTGAACCGAATGCAACTGAGACTAGCAAAGAAATCATTAAAAAAGCGCCGGAGAATGATTCAAAAGAACCACAGTCTACAACTGTTACTAATACTGAAACTGTTCCAACACCAGAAATTAAAACCTTGGAAGATGAATACGATGACGATCAAAACGATGATGTTATTTCAATTGAAGGCGGAGATCTAGAGACTGAAATGACCGAACACTGGGAGAAGGATAACTCGAACGCAGAATCCAGTCAATCCTCTTCGGCAAAATGCAAGAAAGAAACAGAAGAAGGAACAGCGACAGAACAAACAACAGCAAATGCAACACAAGTTGTAGAAGATGATATCATTTCATTAAATTCTAGCGATGATGAGCTCACCAAACAGTCATCAGAGGTAAGAAATTTAAACTTGAATTTATTAAACAATAATTACAATTGCTTACAGTCATGGAATTCTCGCTGGCTTAAAAGCTCCAAAGTGAGCAAAGTCTTGGCTACATCGCGATTAGGCAAACGCGTGCGCGACAAAATTAAAAAAACCAAACGTACTAAAAAAGATATGACCCGTGAAGCCACCGAAGCAGCAGCCAATGCTGAAGCAAATAAAAATAATTCTGCATACATATCGAAACACGAGGATGGTTCAATAGATCAATATAAGGAGCTGCTCGAAATGCGACAACAGCGTAAAAACTAAAATCATCAAATAACTTTTAATAATTTGTGTATAATTATAGCTACTCTAGTTTTAAATAGGCAAACAAGCGTAAACTCTAGTACACGCTCCAGAAAAAAATATCTAGGTTAATATATACTCAATATATACATAAATCATAAAGCAAAAACTGCAAAAAAAAAGCTAACAAACAAAACCATTTTTTGGAAGTTATTTAAAACTATAAAAATAAAACGCACAAAATTTGAATATGTCGTGCCTGGCTCAAATTGCTTTCTTTTAAAATAAAAATAAAGCGGAAGCTTTAGCCACCAGCACGTTTCCGGAATTGTTGTTTTACAAGACGCATTTTGAATAGCTTAACATGACATAAAGCAGCGTTACTCGAACATTTCTTTTGTAGAGCTCAACAAAATTTTAGCACAAAGCCAACTAGTTGCTGTTCTCACATGTTTGGGAGCGCCTGCCAAAAGCAATGAAGAATACAAAATGTACGCTTTTAAAAATCATTAACTATAATTTCGATTGTTTTTTTTTTCATTCTAATGAGTTGCAAGTTTCAGACAAAAATAAACATGACAACTTATAGCAGTTGTACCGAGTGCCTTCCCTAGTTTGCCATTAGTTCAAATTTTTGGGGTTGTTAAAATTGGTAAAAGAAACATGCTATTTTATTGTGCTTGCTTAAGTAATTTTTTTTTTGTGTTTCGGCGATATGAGGGTGGGTGTTTTCTTTTTTTACTGCATTGCAAATATGTGTATTTTTGAAGAATTTTTAATCACGTTTTAGAGAGAAATTAAAAAAATTTCGCATCAAAAATTGTTTCACTTTTGCTGCCAATGCAGCGCAGTATTTGAACACCGACAATTCTCAACTGGATACTACTGGCTAAAAGTAACGAGACAACAACAACAATGCAAATTAAAACAAAAACTCAAACAACATTGTCAGCTTGCTACTGTTTGGAGTTGTTGCTTCAGCTGACTTTGAAGTGTATTATTGTTCCGATGGTTGTCCAGTTAAAGCCGGCTGAAATGTACACGTAGCTGTCTACACAGGCAAGCAACAATCCAAACTTGTGCAATAATGATTAAGGCCTTTATCAATTTACATGATAAAAAAAACATGTAGTCACAATAAGCAGTTCCAAAGTAACAGGGTGCCAGCTGAGTGATTAAAGAAGCACAAAATAAAAATAAAAAAAAAAGACAAAAATGGTAAAAAGCACAGCAGTCTCTATCAAGATATCCTACTATAAGGTCTGGGGTGGCATTTTCATTAAAGAGCGCGCATGTGTGTCTCTAGAATTTCAACACAGCTGGAGCCATCATTTTAAAGTAAGATGAGAGAGAGTGGTTTAAGTTGAAATCTGTGTGTTCGAAAACTAATCGATGGTTTATTAATAAACTCAAGCTTAGAGATTTTCCACAACCATTCAGGAAATACATTTTTGATTCTTAACTTAACTGATGCGCAGTTTGTTTTTGAATTGAAAACTTCTTTAGGTGCGTTGGACACTTTTTGGTAGGGAGCAAAACTATAGATTCGCGATATCATCAAGCTGTTAGCGTAACAGAAATTATTACTGTACAGCATTCCTTTTTAGGGTTTACCTATCATCAACCAAGCCGAAGACGGAAGCGATTACCGAACAGATACCGAAGCGCTTACCAACCGATTACCGAACCAATTACCGATTATCGAGGTGATTACCAATCGATTACCGAACCAATTACCGATTACCGAAGCGATTATCATCCGATTACGGAACCAATTACCGAAGCGATTACCAACCGATTACCGAAACAATTACCGAATACTGAAGCGATTACCGAAGCGATTACCAACCGATTGTCAATTACCAACTGATTACAGATTATCAAAGCGATTCCCAACCGATTACCGAAGCGATTACCAATCCATTACGGTTTACCGAAGCGATTACCAACCGATTACCGGGCCAATTACCTTTTACCCAACCAAAGTAATTGTGCTAAAAATATATTATATATAAACATTAAAAAATAGCAGTTTATTCATTCAATAATGCATAAATTGATAAAAAAGATTTAACAATGTAGAATGCGTCTAATTTGCCGACTCTAGCTATTTTGGAAATTCATAGCAGCTATGTTATTTTATAGCTTTAAGTTTTCACTTCGGTAGGTAGTCCCCCACTGCCTACTTTTTTTTTTAATTTGTATTTATTTATTTCTTTAAGCTTACTGCAAGCTGATTTGAGAATAACAAAGAACTAAACTTATTCTAACTTTTAACTTATTAAAACCGGTGGCGATGATTTTAGCGGAAAGTATGCCCTACGTTTTGAATCTCAGTGTACTCTGCCCTATACTTAAGAAAGTAGACCCAACAATCTGCGCCAACTATCGAGGTATAAGTCTCTCGGATATACATAAGGTTCTCTCAAGCTTACCTTACCTACGTAAAATGCGTAGAAAATCTTTTTTGAATTTTTTCGACTCTGAAGATCTATAGCATAAGGCGGGTAATTTTTTTGAGTGTCTTTTTATAAAACCCAGTTGCGAGTTTGCCCTGGAGATGAAATAATCGCTATGAGTTTTGAATGAGAGATTGTGATCAAAATAAATGCCAAGATCTTTGACAGCGGTTAATCTCTGAAAGAAACTTTTGGCATCATATGCATAATCATGCATGATGATGCATAATCGTGCATGACGAAAACATTTTTGCGACAAAAAGTTAAAATATAACATTTCAAGGAATTCAACTTTAAACCATTAATCTCACACCGCAAAAGAAAGACGTTAATATCTGATTGAAATTTCGAGCAATCCGAGGTATTTTTAATAATAGAAAATCATTTCAAGTCATCAGCATACATCAAACTTTTGAAAATTTTACAGAATTTAAAACTGTTAGGTATATCGTTTATATAAAGGATGAACAAAAGTGCCCCTAGATGGCTTCCCTGTGGAATACCTGAAGTAACTGATTGTACCATAATAGAGTAACAGTTATCAATTTTTACGAATAATTTTCTATTTACAATATAAGAGTTCATCCATTGTAAAAAGCTGAAGTGAAATCCTTGCTTACTTAATTTATGAATTAGTAACTTTTGGTCCAAGCTTTCAAAACTTTGACAAAATCAGTGTATATAACGTCCACTTAAAATCCCTTCCCTATGTCATTCAAGCAAAAGTTTGAAGAAGTAGCCAGGTTAGTGCTAGTGAATCTGCCAGCAAAAAATTCTTGTTGCTTTAGGTATGGCTGAGAGGTATGGCTGAGAGGTATGGCTGAGAGTTTAACGATCTGTAGTTTTCTATTAGAAATTTAGGACAGATTTGAGAATGGGAGAGATAAAGGCTAATTTCCACTCATCTAAAATGATGCCGCCCGAGAGAGACTCATTAAAAATCAAAATTAAAGCAGTGCAAAGAGAGCTTGCGCACGATTTTTGCAATTTTGGTGGCAATATATCGTATCCTTTAGTGCCATCTAAACTATGAAGAGCCTTAAATTTTTCAATTTCAGTAATATCTATATTAGTGATATTTACAATTTCTGGGACATAAGAGCAATTATTGAAGCCAGAGAAGACCTGGTTGATGTTCTCAAAGTCTAAGCCACAAAATGTTGCAAATATCTCTATTATTATCAGCGATAGCGCCTTTGAATTCCATCGATTTAGGAAATCCAGAATGACCTAAGGTTGTATTTTATATTTTTTCCATTAAACTGATATATTTTTTATATAAAAAGTTGGATAGAATCTCAAAGTCACGTCTGTGTTGCATGTATGTGTATCTATCTGGCTCTATGAAATAAGGCCCCAGGAAATAAGACCCTAAACTACAAATGAAATAAGACCCCAAGAATTTCTATACAAAACAACAACACGAATATTTGCGACATAATAGCCTAGACACATTGACTGCGGCTGCGGCCGTGCGGCGTCTGTCAAAATTTTGTAAATGTATTTCTTACTGTGAAACCTAAACAAGAGCGGCAGCGTTGTTTATCTGTCAAAAAATCGTCATGCTAATATTAATTGTATGGAGCAAACCATAATAACGCGACGGCAACGCTGAGCGGTTGGAAAATCCAATTTTGAAGAGCGTTAGGAAGTGAAGTTTGCTACAGAAGCAAAGAAAAAGTTGTCATTTCTGTGAAAAATATTAACATATGTTGACGATAAATATTTGCTTGCACAAGTGGAGGTAAGTAATTAATTAATAATTAAAATTAGCTTGTGTTTAATTTCATTTTGTACTAATTACAGAAACATTTGACATAAGGTCGCCGCTCTTATTTAGGAAAGACAATTCAGCGTTAACGCCAAGTGGCTAGTAACGCGCCGCTCAACGCTCTTGTTTAGGTTTCACAGTTATGGAGAGAAGCTGGTGTAATGCCGCCATTGCCGCTGCGGCTTTGTCGTCGATATAGAATCGTTCCTAATTTGACAGCTTGTCGTTGCAGCCGCAATCAATGTGCTTAAGCCCGTATGATACTTAATTTTTATATCCCAACGCGTACTGCGTAAAGGGTATATTAACTTTGTCATTCCGTTTGTAACGCCAAGAAGGAGGCGTGGCAGGTATAGAAAAATATATATATTTGATCAGCATCATCTCCTGAGTCGATTTCCGAGTGTCCGTCTGTCCGTCTGTCGACACGATTACAGCCGAAATTTTAAAGCTATCGCGATGAAATTCAAAATGTAAGTTTATTTTTTTAAAAAGGAAGATCAAGTTCGAAAATGGGCCAAATCGGATGAAAACCACGCCTACCTCCCATGCAAAGTGATTTTATATTAACCGTAAAATGTCTTTAAAATCCACAAAAATTAAAGAAATGCCTTGAAATTTGGCAGGTGAGCTTTGCTCTTCAGTCTTAATCCTGGCTATGAAATTTGGAAAAATCGGATGAAAACCACGCCTACCTGCTCAAAAAATCTGCTCAAATTAAAGAAATGTCTTCAAATTTTGCATATAGGCTTTGATATATAACATAGACCACCACTATGATATTTGGCAAAATCGGATCAAAACCACGCCTACTTCCCATACAAAGTGACGTCTTAAAAATAGGAAAAATTTCGTTAATATATAAAACTGAATGTCATCGTGTTTGCCGTGGCTAAAGGCTTCGAATATACTTCAATATGGCCGCGGGGGGGGGGGGGGGGCGGATATTTTAGCTTCCGTACCCTGCCGAAGCTCCATTCCTTATGCCCGTATGATACTTAATTTTTTTTTGTCCATTTTTAAAATCTGAAAACAAGTGGCGCGTGGGCAGGACAGACATATTATGTAAGAAAAGGATAAACGTTGTTACTTTTTTATATCTGAAGTTTTTAAGAGCAGCTGCATTAAATAAATCAATATTAGCTACACACATCACTTCCAATTCAGCATACATTTATATTAAATATTTACTCTAAAAATGTCAAATTAATTATTAACAGCGCAGAATATATTTGATCGAAACTTAACGAAGAACGAATTGAAAGAAACGGCAAAAAATATGCAAAGAAAATACAGTCCGTCCTACAAATTTTTCTCCAATTCGTACCATATGCGTACTCACTCACACCAATTGAATCTATGCATTCGTACTATTTGAACTGCTCTTGCTTCATTTATATTGACAAAAAAATGAGCAATTTAATGAAGTATCATATAGGCTTTAGATCGATATTTTCTATATTGGAGCTTTATTGCATTTTTAAAAATGGGGCATTATTTTTATAATAAAATAAAGCCCTAAAAGTAAAATAGCGTAAGGCCCAAAACATTTATTTATGAAATAAAAGCTTGAATATTTGCGGGTATTTTTCCATTTTTGGAAAAATCATGCATGACATTTCATGTAATCTTTGATGGTTGGCCAAACTTAAAAGATTTTTAGCATCGAGGGATCTCTTAAGAGTAGTCAGAGGATTCGGTAAAAAATATTTAGTTCGGAAAGGAGTAGTTTGGGATTTATCAAAATTGGGTGGGAAAAAGGGTACAAAAGACAGACAACTCGGAACTAGGCAGGGAAAAAAAACAACTTAAAGACATATTAGAAACGAAAATGCTCGAAAAAGTCTGAAAAACATATTCCCAAGCAAAACCAGACTACTTAAGCTGCACGAGCGTTTTGTTTAAGAACGAAAATTTTATATAATAATTCATATAATTCTACATGCGAAATTTTGGTGTAGAGCCAGAATTTTTTGTATGGATAAAAAGCAGTATCTGTTGTGGTTGACAGATTCATATTCATATTGCTGCAATTTTATACCCTATAAAAGGCAAACTACACATTAATAAATTAAATAAATTTGTTTAATGACAAATTCAACACCAACACATACTAACTGCTAATTTTTTTATTGTTGAATGTCAAATTTCCGTGACAATTAAATGTACGGGCATATACATGCCAGCGAAATTTTGCCATTTTAACTCTCCACACATGGTTGTGAGCTTGGCTACACTGAACAAATTTTTTCTTCTACAGCGTACTACCTAGGGGGAAAAAAAATTTCACTGCCTGTTCGCTGTCAAAAAACTCAATGTACTTCTTATGGGAATTTTGTTTTCGTTTCTGCAGCATACTGAGCTTTATAGCCTAGACCATGGTATAAGAACCCAGGTAGACTCATTAGAATGACAGCAAAAATTCTTATCCATATAATGTTAAAATACAGTCCTGTCATATCTCTTAAAAAAAAACCAGTCTTTACTGAAGCTAAGTAGGATTTCTCAAAACAGTTTTCGCAAGCAAATTAGTAAACATAAACAAAAGCTCAAGTCATTTATACACATTATTTTGTTTTTAATTATTAAACATAAACTTAAGATCAAGCATTTTTACATATTATTTTTATTTTTATCCGACAAAGGTTAGGTTAGGTTAGGTAGAGGCGGCAGCCGGTGTAAATGAAATACATACACCAGCTCACTTAGACCAGATAGGTCCATTGTGATACCGCTGCACACAGGCTTTTATTACTAATGGAATCAACTTGAGCTCCTGATGAACCCTTTTAGACGCCTGACATCAGTCGTTGACAGGTCGTCAAGCTCATGAAAGAAGAAAGAGCCTTAATATTTGTGCCTTTTCCTGGCTAGCGCAGGACAGAAGCACAGAAGATGGGAGATGGTTTCTTCCACTTCCTCGTCCCTGCAGCTTCTACAGAAGTCATTTGCGAAAACTCCTAACCTGTAGGCATGTCTGCCTATCAAGCAGTGCATTGTGATGACAGCCACTATTGTGGCTAGTTCTGGTCTTGCCAGCGAGAGGAGGGCTCTCGATCGCCCGAGATCCAGTGTCGGCCATGCTTGTGCCCCATTTCTAGCGAGCTCATCTGCCTTTTCATTACCTTTTATGCCTTTATGCCCAGGTACCCATATTAGGTTGATGCTGAAATAGTTTGACATTTCCCCTAATGAAGCACGGCATTCTTTGGCTACTTTAGAGTTTGTGGCTTCTTGTTCCAACGATTTTATCGCAGCCTGACTATCAGAGAAGATATGAATTTCCCGTTTAGAGACAACGTTTTTTGAAAGCCATGATGCAACCTCCCCTTTTTATCCGACAAAAAAATCCCAACAAACTATTTTGTCCCACAAAATTTTACAAAATTCAACAGGTTGCAATATGAATTCCGAGTTTGACAGAACATGGATATCAATTTCTCGGAACTCAACTCTAATGTGTCTACCTGAGTTCTTATACCATGGCCTAGACAGATTGAGTGCGGCTGCGACCGTGCGGCATCTGTCAAAATTTTTTACATGTATTTATTAAGGAGAGAAGCTGGTGTAATGCCGCCCTTGCCGCTGCGGCTTTATCGTCGATATAGAATCGTTTCTAATTTGACAGCTTATCGTTGCTGTTAATGTGTTTAGGTAGTTAGCGGTTCGCTGACTTCGAATCTGATGTCAGAGTTTTAGAATTCTAGATGACAGATTTTTTAAGTTCAAGATGACTGGTGGCCTCGGTTTTTTTTTGTATTTTAGCG
This sequence comes from Coremacera marginata, assembly GCA_914767935.1. Classification (NCBI taxonomy): domain Eukaryota; kingdom Metazoa; phylum Arthropoda; class Insecta; order Diptera; family Sciomyzidae; genus Coremacera; species Coremacera marginata. The sequence goes on from OU612047.1 coordinate 19,201,668, forward strand.
AATTCTTGTAATTTTAAAATTCTGACAATGGATTTGATTTTGAATCTGATATTACAGTTTTAAGTTTCAATATGACGGATACAGCTGCCATCTAATTTTTTGTATTTTTACGAATTCTTGTAATTTTGAAATTCTGATAACGGAGTCGGATTCAGCAACCCATTTTTACCTTGCCACAGCACTGAATTCGTAAAAATACAAAAAATTCTGATGGCAATTGTATCCGCCATCTTTAACTTTTATTTCATACATCGTTCCCTACTGATTTACAGGCAAATAGGTGTTGATGCTCTTGGTAGAAGCGAAGATAAAATCTCTGCGGAGATTTTAACGTAAATTTTGCATCAAATGATTCTTTACCGCTAACTATTATTCTTAATGAAAAATTTGGTTTGTACACAACATAAATAACAATCCCAACGAATCAACAAAAAATTCCGGAACTGCAATAGATGCAAATTTTTCACGTTATCTCGAAAATTTTTAATTACGAACATACAGTTATGTTCATAATAATAGCAGTGATGTGTACGCCACTGTACTTACTTAAAAATTGTAAAATTTTTACTTGTAACAGCAAACGCTGGTATTTGTTTTTGCAAATACTTATGTTCTCAAAACTAACGGTACATGACTAAGTTCGTTTATGATGTTGTTGTTGTTTTTAAATGGTGATTTGTGTTTCAGTTAAGCTTCTGCAGTGATCGCAATAATAGCAGTGCATTAAATATCGTGTTGTGAAAGCAATAAATAAAAAATAAAAAAGTTTTCTATAATATAATTTAGCAAAAGGTGGCACTGAGAACTAATATTAATTTTGAAAAGTTAATTAGAAGTGTGCATAATTCGTAATATGGGTCGAGCAAACCACTGCACTGAAGAAAAAAGAAATTTGATTAAAAAACTCCGAAATGAAAAAAAAACCTACATAGAAATTCAAAATATAATTGGTTGCTCAGCCAAAATGATTTCTAATGCAATAAAATGGAAAAATAAAGAAGAAACACGTGGACCAAACCGCCGAACAGATGTACGAACGGACCGAAAAATTGTAAATCTTTCAAAAAAGTATCCCTTAATCAGCGCTAATGATATTAAATCTAGCCTTCAATTGCCAATAAGTGCAGTCACCGTTCGAAGACGATTGCTGCAAGCAAATTTACCAGCCAGAAGTCCACGTAGGGTTCCACTCTTGACCAAGCGGCACCTGGCAAACCGATTATCATTCGCCAAATCTCACGTAGATTGGCCTAGTGAGAAGTGGAGAAATATTTTATGGACCGATGAATCCAAAATCGTTCTTTTTGGCTCCAAAGGGCGACGACTGCATGTACGCAGACCGCCAAATACAGAATACAGGCCTCAATATACAATAAAGACCGTAAAACATGGTGGTGACAAAGTGATGATTTGGGCTTGTTTTTCATATTATGGCGTTGGGCCCATATACAAAATTGATGGCAATATGGATCAATTTCAGTATGTTAAAATACTTGAGGAAACAATGCTGCCCTATGCTGAAGAAGAAATGCCCATAAAATGGGTGTTCCAACAGGATAACGATCCTAAACACACCAGCAAACGCGCCAAGGCTTGGTTTCAAACAAGAAAAATTGATGTAATGGAGTGGCCAGCCCAGTCGCCGGACTTAAACCCCATAGAAAATCTATGGGGGGATATCAAAGAAGCTGTTTTTGAAGCCTCTCCGAAAAATTCTAAGCAGTTGTGGGAAGTTGTTCGCGAGTCCTGGGCTAATATTCCTGTAGAGAGGTGCCATCGCTTAGTAGACTCTATGCAACGCAGATGCCAACTTGTTATTAAAAATAATGGCTACACAACCAAATATTAACTTTTATATATAATTAAATTTCTATTTTATTTTGTTAATTTTTTTTATATTTATTAATTGATAGACGTTTAATAATTACTGCTAATACTGCTATTTTTATGAACACATGAATTTAATTTTTATTTATTTTTATAGACAAATAAAAACAACCCAAGTAAATCTGAAGGATCTTTTTCTAATTTTTTATTTTCAAAAAGTCAGAATAAGATATTTTAACAAAAAAATATCAGCCACAACAACATTTCTTGAAAAAAATCAACATTTCATTTACCTACATCAATCCACTGCTATTTTTATGAACATAACTGTATATCTCATGTTTTAGATATCAAAAACCATTAATACCGGTTTTTTTAATTGAAGCACAAATTATTTATAGTGTAAATACAGAGTAAACGAAATATTTCTTATGGAATTTTGTATTGTATTTCTTTTGAGATCCTCTCTCTCTCTCTCTCTATCTCTTTCTCTTTGTCTCTTACAATAAAACCTTTTTTTTTTTAGAAGGGAATGAGTGTATAGAGAGAGAAGATGTTTTACTTCTTTACTGTATACACGCTATATTGTTTCTGTTTTTATTTCAAAGAATAGTTCTTATTTGAAAAACTGATCGTCTGAAAAAACTAAAAAAAAATTTCTTTAAAATCTTTTCTATTTTGAAGAGAAGTATGGTCTGCGAAATTTCGTTTTAATTTGTTTTAGGTTCCCATTTGGCTTAAAGCTACAAAATAGTATGTTTCTCAAATACTTTTCTCTCCCATCGAAATAATACTTCTGGCCAAGACGCGTGGCACTTGTTTGATATTGTTGCGCTTAGCTCTCTGAAGTCTCCTGAAAACCATCCCCCACTTATCTAAAAAACAATAATACACGTAATATTTATAGTATAACAACATACAAATTCGTTCCCCTAATTTTGTGGTTTTTACTCATTCACAAAAGTTTTGCCAAGTATTCTCCAACGTCATACTTGGTCCTGGCCAAATGTGAGTAAAAGTAAACAATGCCAGAAGCCAGTAACGTCGAAACAAAACAACAACAATAACAATTACGAGACTCTCTTCGCTATGCGCATGATATGGGTGGCCGGATTTAAACGTGTCTGTATGTGTGTTTGGTGTGGGTGCTTTCAATGTAGTTAGAAAGTGCAGCAGAGTATAATAAGAATCGTTAGCATTTGAATCCTTTGGGTTCATACTCGAGCATGGCTAAAATTCAAATCAGTCTACAGAAAACGCGTTCGTGAACAAGAAGTAGCCGCGCAAGGCTACACTTTCGGCGTGTAATTTTTGTCGGTATGATAAATAAGTGATACACCCTGTAAGAGTTCTGTAAGTTAAGAAGCATCTCTTAAGGATCATACAATTTCTATCTTTTTCACTGTATGGTGTTTTGTGTGTGTATATGTGAGAGGTTTTTAAGAACCGCTAAGCGGTTTTTTGTATTTTCGTTAAACGAAAACAGAAAAACAAAAGAAAGCAAGAAAAAAAAAAAACAAATAAAAATTAAAAATAAAATGCAAATAAAGGATTATGAATATGAGCACACAATGGAATTTAAGAGTTACCAAAGAGGATAACAAAAGGATTACAACTCAAGCCATATATTGCAAATTGTGCTAAATAAAACAAAAAAAAAAAAAAAAGGAAAAAAAGAAAACTAACTCTGAAGTTATAAGCTTCCAAGTGCGTCCTCGTAACGATGCAGTTTAAGTTCGGTCGCGCGGTTAAAGACAGTTTAAGGGATATTTTTTACATGTACCACAAGAAAAGAAACTTTCTTTGTTGACCAATATTTGACATTGTGAGTGAACAAGCCATATATAATATTCTTAAAAAAAAAATTTCTAAAAAAAATTAAGAATTAAATTAAAAATTGGAATATTTCATTGGCTTAATGACTCAAAATTCAAAAAAATTAAATTGTTTATCTAAGACTATCTGTTGTAGTTATAATATTAAAAATCATTTCTGTAAAAAAAAAATTATTTACATAGGTTTTTTTTTGTATCTATTGAAATATATGTATATAAGTGATTGCTATGAAAAGTTTTTGCCGTCGGATTTTAGGCGATTATATCAGAAGTTGCAGCCATCTTATCAAATCAAGAAAAGATTTGTGACTTTGTGATAAGAAAGTAAAATTTGTGTAATCAAAATTTTTTATTAAAGCATGATAATCAGTGCCCGGGCGGCGAAAAAAATTTTAGGGGCAAAAAATTTGTTGAAAGCATTTTGTAAAAAACGAAATCATGTATTTATAAACTTGTATTTATATTTTACAAATGATTTAACTCTAAAATTTAAGCGCAATTTTATCAAAGCTTGTATTAAGCCTTTTTTTAACCGACTTCTAAAAGGAGGAGGTTCTCAAGTTCGTCGGTTTCTCTGTTTCTCTGTTTTTTTTTTTTTTTTTTTTTTTTTAAATATAAGTTTTGTGTTGTAATTATACAGCCCAATTATGGCACATTTTCCGCCGGGAGTTGTAAAAGGGAGTTTCTGTTTTTAATATAGCAGATAAAGACATCTCAGTTATTTTGTTTTACACTCATGAATATTGACAGTTGATAAACAAATTTGCATTAAAAATTTCCAAAAAATTGTTCAGCTTTATCTTAAAAACGGAAACTGCCTTTTACAACTCCCGGGAGAAAATGTTTCATAATTGGGCTGATAATGTTGAAAATCTCTTCTTTGGATTCTTGGATTAGCTCTTAACGGTCAGTTGCATAAAACAAGTTAACTGATAGTTACACGTTAACTCGTCAGTTAACTGAAATTTAAATTGCTAAAATAATAAACTTATTCATGCAATATCGAATATTTTTCGATGCTGTATATCGAACAAGAATTATTTAATTTTTATCTTTTATTTTGTCTTTTAAAATGCCTTGCATCTGTAGACCGCGCGACCAATCATGTCGCATTTAAAGCGAATTTACACATTTCACTCAAAATAATCATAGTGAACGTTGAGTGATGACAGTGAATCAATTTTTAATTTACATTATTCAAAGTGTACATTTAAAATAAGATGGAGGATTCGATGTTGAATCTGTTCAATTTATTCGTTGGTTGATTTATGTTATTGACTTTTAAAAAAATAATAGCAATGCCGTCTAAAAGAATAAAAAACCGAATTAAAATAATAGTTCTAGGATTGTTGAGTTCACTACGGATGACACATAAGCACGATTTGCTTTCACTTTCTTACAAAGTAGGAAACACTTCTACTTCTTTCACTGTTCAATGCGGATAACAATCATCTTCATTTTAAAGGCGAAACTCAATTTACACTTTTCAAATCGGATGGTTCATTCAAAGTGAACAATGATATTGAATCGTATAAATTCGCTTTTAGGTACATGTCACATTTAGGTGAACGGTCTTGAAGTTATTTAATTCAAAAGCGGAGAAACCGAAAATTAACTGAAAAGTGGGTTCACTAGGTAGAATGAGACAAATCTCAAATCCCATTATTGAAAACCTAATGAAGCGATTAGAACGTTTTCTAGCTTTTTCCACAATAATTGGAAAGACAAGTGATTATCTTAACTTTGAATTCATCTTCTTTTGATGCACTCGGTAGATAAGAAAACTCAACAAACTCAATATAATATGATTTGTATAAAAATTAGAAAAAATTTAAACATAATAAGATTTATAACATCATTGAAATAAACTGATGCAGGAGTTGTACTAAGCAGTAGTCGACCGTTACAATGTTTATTAAAAATGTAAACTTTTTTATTCTGTGAAAAATTAAAAAAAGGGCGGCATATTTTTCCTTCCTTAGGGGCGGCATCCAGTCTTAATACGACCTAGAAAAAAGCACAATTTAAGTTATTATGTTGGAGTTTCTTCTATATATATATATATAAGGGCAAATACTGGAAATGATCAACCGAAGGTCAAAAATGAAATGTGATTTAAATCCTATAATTTTAGGATATTATCTTGTAGAAACATTTAAATTTTATTAAGCAGTACGTTCAAAAATTCCATAGGATGACACATAGATGGCGTTACTAGATTTTTTCCATATGATTTTTATTTAGTACCAACCTTCAAACGATAGTTATAAAAATTTGACAACAATCTGACAGTTAATTCGTAACTTATAGCATTTTGTGTGCAACTATTGTTATTAAAAAAAAAAAAATGGAAAAAAGTGAATTTCGAGTTTTGATAAAGCATTACTTTTGACGAAAAAAATACAGTGAAAACCAAACAATTGCTTGATAAACATTATCCGGACTCTGCTCAATCGAGACAAATTGTAGAAAAGTGAATTGTTGAATTTAAACGTGGCCCAAATCAGACGGTTATTCCACAAAACATCAAAAAAATTTACAAATTGGTTATGAACGATCGCAAATTGAAGGTGCACGAGCTAGTTGACATTGTAAGGATATCAGATGGTAGTGTTTTTACCATTTTACACAAACATTTGGGTATGCGAAAGCTCTGTGCAAAGTGGGTGCCGCGTGAGCTCACAGTCGACCAAAAACAACAACGAATTGATGCTTCAGAGGAGTGTTTGGCGCTGTTAAACCGCAATAAAATCGAATTCTATCGTCGATATGTGGCAATGGCTGAAACATTGCTTCACTATTACACACCAGAATCCAAAAGACAGTCAGCTGAGTGGACAGCAGTCGACGAACCGAATCCAAAGCGAGCAAAGACCCAACAGTTGGCTTGTAAGGCGATGGCATCTGTATTTTGGGATGCGAAAGGAATAATATTCATCGACTATCTCCAAAAAAAAAAACCACCCTCAACAGCGACTATTACTGTGCACTTTTGGATCGATTGAAGGCTGAAATCGCCAAGAAACGGCCACATTTGCAAAAGAAAAAAGTGTTGTTTCACCAAGATAATGCACCGTGTCACAAACGGATGAAAACGATGGCAAAATGGAATGAATTGGGCTTCGAATTGCTTACCCACCCACCGTTTTCTTCAGATTTAGCCCCCAGCGACTTTTTCCTGTTTTCAGATCTCAAGAGAATCTGATAGAAAGGAAAGAAATTCAAGTCCAATGATGAAGTAATCACTGAAATTGAGGACTATTTTGACGAGAAAGAGAAATTGTGCTATAAAAGTGGTATCGAAAAGTTGGAAAATCGCTATACCCGTTGTATCGCTCTCGAAGGCAACTAATTTGAATAATATAATCGAGTTGTATCAAAATGTTGGTTTTTTTCTTACTTATCCTACGGACTTCTTGAATGACCTGTTATTTAGGCAATTTATACATTGATTAATTTGCCATGATGATCAAATCGTCGGCACTGGTTCATAAATGTAGTTATTCTTTTTAGTAAATGTTTCGTAAATGTTTTTTTTTTATTAAAAATGGAAGGTATTGGCTAGAGATATTAATGAAATAATTAAAGCAAAGAGAAAACAATATATAGAAGTATTTCTTAATTACTAAGTTACTTAATTACACAGTTACTTAATTACTTAATTACTTAATTAACCAATTTAATTACAGTGGAAAAAAGTGTAACGTCCGAACAGACGAATTTAAAATTTTTGGATGAACCCAGAAACTTATAATCCTCATTAAAGCTATTTTAATATCCTCTTATATTCTTCTTTCTTTTATGTTAAATTGGTTTTTTTGATAACTATGAACATTTCACTAAAAATGATGCAAATACACGTTGACCTCCAAAACGACTTCCGTTTTTGATGACGTCCGAACGGCACTTTCGATTTGAAAATTTTTTCCCCAAATACAGTTAAGTCAATAATTAAATGCCATTTGAAAGTACTCTACAAATCACTATTGTTAATGAAGTTTATATAAAAATATCTCATTCAGAACGCCAATAAAATAAAAATTATGCGTACGATTATAACGTCCGCAACGCAGGATTGCTTGTCTGCATCATTTAGCATTAAATATCGAAAAGTTATTCGAAGCATTATATAATTACGGTAATTTTTCATCGCATACGGAAAACGCATCAATATTTTTAACTGTGTAGAACAAATTTTTTCTTACTTTGCACTAATCTAAACGATTTGCGCGAATCTTTCAGTTAGTAGTGTCTTCTTTTCGGTAAGATAATTTTCAAACAAGTATAAAAGCCCGTCATATGACGCACTATGGAGTTGCTGGACCCAGGAATCACGCTCTCGAAAAAGCACCTGGTACCTTGATCTTGAGAAATTTTTCTTTAGAGTTTAATGACATTCTCCACAAGGAAAAGAATATGTGCCAAATCGTTGTAATCAGTGCGTTTTTGATTTAAATCCAGTTGATGGTAAGCAAATTGCACCAAGTCATCGCGAACGTTAGAAGGAAAATATGTTTGATTAATTTCATCATTGATTGCTCTACTCCTTCGAATAGTCTCAGGACCGATTTTGAAATTTTTTTAAATTATCTATGTCCCAGATTACAGAAAATAGTACATAAATATATCTTAAAAAGAAATTCAACAAAATTTAAAAGAGAAAACATATTAATAGACCTATTCTTGAAAATTTATAATAGTAAACCAGTATTTTTCATATTTCTATGTGTTTGTTGTAATTTTTTGATTTCAAAACAAAATTTTAAGCTCAAAAATAATAAATTGGGATAAAAATTGTCAGCTGATTTTCATATATTGACAATTTCATTGACAAATTTTGTTTTTTGAGCTTCAAATTTTGTTTTGAAATCTAAAACTTACAACAAACACATAGAAATATGAAAAATACTGGTTTACTTACTTACAACTATTAACAACTTACTAACAACCCGCGTTCGGGTTTCGGCCGACCTCATCAGCTCACGCCAGGCGCCTCTGCTTTGAGCGTGCCTTCTCCAATCGGATACACCGAGTGCCTGGTTCATCCATCGGTGGCATGGTTTCCCACGTCGTCGTTGACCAACGACCCTCGGCTTGAGCATCTTTTTCGCTGGAGCTTCGTCGTCCATCCGATGGATATGACCCAGCCAGCGTAGTCGCTGCACAGTTATACGCCGAACTACGTCAATGTCTTTGTAGAGCTCATACAGCTCGTAGCTCACTCGGATGCGATAGTCATCGCTGACTCGAACAGAACCGAATATTTTGCGAAGAACTTTTCTCTCGAACACCTCGTCTCGCTGCGTCAGTTTGCACAGGTAGAACGAACGCCTTGTAGAGTTTTAGTTTTGTCGATCGAGAGAGGGCTCTGGAACTTAGTTGCTTACTGAGCCTGTATTAGCATCTATTAGCAATTATTGTTCTTCACTTTATCTCCAGGCTGACTTTGTTGTTGTTATTAATGGCAGTGCCAAGGTATACAAACTCCTTGACTACTTCAAAGTTATAGTCTAGATGCTCCCTGCTCCCTCGCTCGTAGACAGCATATACTTTGTTTTACCCTCATTTATCGTCAAACCCACTTTGGCTGATGCCTTTTCGATAGCGGCGAAAGCAGCGGTAACATCTCTCTTGGTTCTGCCGACAATATCAATATCATCAGCGTATGCAAGGAGCTGGACACCTTTATAGAATATGGTGCCATTACGATGCACACCGGCCTTTCGTACGCTCCACTCCATGATGATGTTGAAGAGATCGCAAGACAGTGGATCGCCTTGTCTGAAACCTCTTTCCGTATTGAAGGATTCGGAGAGATCATTTCCTACCTTGACGAATCTGCATGCGTTGCTCAACGCCTAAATCTAATGAACTTTGTAGGTATACCGTACTCAGACATTGTTGCGTATAGGCAATCCATTCTCGGGCTATTGAACGCAGCTTTAAAATCGACAAAGAGATGATGTGTGTCAATTTGATTTTCGTGGGTTTTTTTCCAGAATGGGTCGTAGCGTGAAAATCTGGTCTATGGTGGACTTTCCAGGTCAACAGCCACACTAATAAGATGTTTTTGTAATCGGCTTTAATCTTTCATACAGTACGCTTGAGAGAACCTTATATGCGATGGAAATAAAACTGATACCTCCATAGTTGGCGCAGATTGTTGGGTCTCCTTTCATAAGAATAGGGCACAGATAGAATTCGGTTTATCGAGTACGCCTGCCGTTAGGCTTAAGTACTCGGGTCTTCAGACCTAAGGTAATAGTTCATGAAACAGACAACCAGAACTTATGTGTATACCACAACACGGACCCGTTTATGCTTTATCTAGTAAAGCATACGGAGCATCCGGTGTAGCAACACGAACATGAAAACTGTTTCACAAACACAAAGCATCACCCAGTGTCCTGCTGATTAGGAGCAATAAGCAATATTACATACTGCCAGTAATAGCAGTACCAGTTTAGATTCCAGTAGTGACGTACTTTACACACCCAAGTTACACACCATTTCAACACTTACCTCAGCGATATCCGTGCTAGTTTGAGGGACCAGTTCAAACCTTAACGGGCAAACTCAAAGGAAAGCCCGAGAGAAATTATATAAAGCAGGTATGTTAAACACTCACATCCAATTTCAAATCGCCAACTCTAGTCTCAATGCAGTGGATAGATAGGGTCTACCCCATTTGACGGCTAAGATTGTCCCCGTACTAACAATTTTTAAGGTCAACTGCTATACCGTCGCAGGCTTGTTTCATATCGATATACCGAATATGACCTGCTACCAAGATGGGCGCCACCCCAAGCTCTTGGTTGGCCCTGTCAGTTTTTACGTTTGCAGGACGTATCCTACAAACAACCATCCATTTTTATCTTGGCTTTGGACAGGCAGGCGCAACTAAGTTGCTAACCTGGCGGAGTTGTATAGGTCACAGATGAATTTAGCATTGAAAAGTACGCCTGCCTTGTAGGCCTCAGTACTTGGGTCTATAGACCGAGGGTATAGTTCATGAAAAGGAACCCCCAGCAGTTATGTGTTCACCCCATGTCGGACCCGTTTGTGGCATGCAGTGCACAAACACACGGTCATCCGGCAAGGCTAGCACGAACTGGAAGCCTTTCCACAAACAATAAGCATCACCCAGTGCCCTACCATTGAAATTACCATTACGACTCCAACATATCATACAATTGTATAACAATGTAACCGCAAAGCTTCCAACAGCAGTACCAGTTTAATTACCAGTAGTGACGTACCTTCATTATCATCTACTGGTTGAGACGAGACCTATTCAATCTCTTGCATATTAAGACAGATATGCCAGCCCGATCGTACTACTGCGCGACCCCGCCGGTCAATCTAGACCTGTGTAGCATATACACAACCACAGCCAGCACGAGTCTTCCCGAAGGGCCAACCCATGATAGTCACCTGGGCAACTCGGTCCCGTCAAAGAAGCTCCACAACATCCCAGCAAGGAGACAAAAAACTCGTGCATGAGTTTTTGTATTTGGCCGTGCCCAATTAGAGCACTTAATTGTACTTGACCGGCAACTTCAATCCATGAAAGCATGCAACTTATATTCACTTACCATGGAAGAAGTGCCTATTTGCCCTGTTTTACAACTACAAGCAATACATCGAATATATGTGTGAGTCACTTCGACACCTCAGTTCATTCACCAATTTTTACAACTCTGAAATGTCTCCTTGCCATGAATAGGTAGGGTCGTCCTCTTTGACGAGTATGACTATCCCCGTGCTAACAAGTTTTTAGGTCAATTGTTATACCTTCGCAGGCTTTAACCATTTCGATATATCGAATATGACCTGCTCCCAAGATGGGTGCCACCCCGAGCTTTTGGTTGGCTCTAAACTTTTTACGGTGTTAGACGTATCCTATTACCAACCCTCCGCCTTAACCTGGCTTGGGACAGGCAGGCCTGCGTCCGAAGATCCTCCCCTGACGGAGTTGTATAGGGCACAATAGATTTGTTGTGTTTAACGTTGACACCTGCAGTGAAGGCTTAATTCAACGTTGTTCCATAACAACAATACAAAGCGTCAGTCAGCGCCCCTTTGAGGATTCAAAGGTACCAAATTAGCTCCATGTTGTGATGACACTTCGCAACCCTTGGTGAGGGTGGAGGCCTCATCTAAAACCTCTTCCATACTAAGGGGTATGGCACCCGGTTTGAGAGTGCAAACCTACACCGAGCTTAGTAGCTCTGCCCGCGATATGGGTAGTAAGCACACAGCCACCACGAAGACTCCCCGAAGGGCCAGCCCAATCCAGTCAGCCCAGTATATGCCAGCAGAAGCCAGACATACACCGGGGGCCGCTGACTGCCCGTGGTACCAGTTTTAAAGTCCTTGGTCAGACCTCGTAGCACTAGCCCCGGCTACTCCCAGTTTTAGCCCATCACAGCTCTGGACTGGTCACCAATCTGTATAGGGCACAGAAATCCTTAATGTGTTTATAGAGGACCCTTGCCAATTAAGGCGTAATTCCTCTGGGTCCACAGACATTGGAGTTATAGTTCATGAATGAACATATAGTATTAAAAAATGCACATCCAAAAAGGATGTGCACCTGAAATACTCTTCACAGATCTGTATTATACAAGTGACACTAGAAAAGCAACCACGTACTAGATGTCACATTCATAAACACAAAAGCATTACCCTGTGCCCTATTCTGTAAAAGCAGTATGCAATAAGAATTCCATACTGCCCTTAATAGTACCAGTTTGGCTACCGGTAGATGGCGTATCCACGAGACCTATCCAATCTCTTGCATACTAAGCAGGTATGCCAGCCCGGTCGTACTACTGCGCGACCCCGCCGGTCAATCTAGACCTGTGCAAGCGATGTGCACAAACCACAGCCAGCACGAGTCTCCTCGAAGGGCCAACCCATAATAGTCACCTGGGCAACTCGGTCCCGTCGAAAATGGGGGTCTACAACATCCCAGCAAAGAGACAAAAAATTCTTATATACATATATAAGAATTTTTGTTTTCGACTGTGCACATAGCACTGTTTCGTACATGACTGGCACTTCCATTCAAGGCATGGTTTTATCACCATACCCTAAACGAAGTGCCTACGATTTAATTTGACCTGTGCCCAGCGTCACAGGTCGCCTTTGTGCCCACTTACGTGACACTACCCCATAACCACACACTATCCCATAACCAACCCTCCTCCTTTATCCTGGCTTGGGACAGGCAGGCCGAAACCTGGCGGAGTTTGTATAGGGCACAGTACGCTGAGGTTCCAATCGGCCGGCATACTTTCCGCTAGCTATATTTTGCTGATGAGCTGATGCATGCGCCTTATTAATTCATCGCCGCCGGTTTTAAGCAATTCAGCTGAAAGGCCGTCAGCACCCGCGGCTTTATTTTTTTTGAGTCGTTGGATAGCAACTCGAACCTCTTCATGGCTAGGTGGTGGTACTTCCACTCCATCATTGTTGATTGGTGGTACTGAACTGCGCTCTCCATGGGCGGCATTGGTGGAATCGTCGCCAGTAAGTTAATTCGAGAAATGCTGTCTCCACAATCTCAGCACACACTGTGTATCCGTATTCAGATCTCCATTTTCGTCTCTACAAGTGGATGCTTCGGGCTTGAAACCTTGGGTTAGACGCTTAACCTGTTGATAGAATTTTCGTGCATCCTTCTTGCCATGGTATACCTCTAGTTCCTCACGCTCACGCTTTCCTGCTCTCTTTTCTTGCGTCTGAAAAGGCGCCTCTCTTCCTTCCTCTTTTCGCGGTAGTTTTCTCGCACTGCTCGCTTTGCAGCTGACTGCAGCGGTTTTCTACAAGCGGCGTTTTTTACTGCTGTTGCGATGTGACACTCCTGATCGTATCATTGGTTCCGAGGTTGCGGGCGCCGGAAACCAATGACTTCTTGGCACAATTGTGTTGTGCGTGTTGTGAAATGTTTGAACACAAATGATCGACCAACTCCGAACGGCTTATGTTCTCAATTGAAAATACTTTCTGTGTCAGGTGGGAATTGAACCAGGGTTCTCTGCCGTATTAACCACGCACTCTACCCACTGTGCCATGGCCGCCACCGTTGGTATTTGGTATGCTTGAGTAAAAACAAAAACATGGAGAGGGTTTGTAAACAAAAACTATGAATTATCGAAAATTGTAATGATATTTTTAATTTAGATATCGTTACGTATTAAGAGTAGAGATTTTCTTAAGTGAAGTTAGGAGTAGAGATTTTTATGAAATAATGCATATTTCACAATTCTAAAAACTTTTGGCCTGCCATTTTTTCTTTTTACATTTTAAGCTGGCACAAAAAAAGATCGAATGTGTGGTTTCCAATTAATTAAAATCTAAAACTTTATTGCACTCACTTACTGCATAAAATCATATTTAAATTCACTAATAAAAATGAAAATTAAAAAAAAAAATCCCATCTACATACATGTATCTATATATATGGACGTGTGTATATTTGAGAATGATGATAGCTGCGATAATTGTGATTATGATTATTTTCATTATCTCTTTATCGGGTCTCTCAACTGCTATCAAAAATAATAACTTTAGCGATAAAGTCTGTCTGTTTTATAGAAGTGTGTATATGAAGTAGAGTATGTATTAGTAGTTAAAATATAATGTATTGTTTGCAGTTTATGGGGTGGGTGCATGGGTGCTTGAGTGGATGGAGATATGAGTGGGTGGGTGGGTGGGTTTGGTAAGTAGGAAGCAGCTCTGCTGGAGAATAAATATATATTTTTTATCGCAAGTTTATGAAAGTGGATGAGCCTTAAAAATGAAAAAAAATGATGCAATGGAAAACGATGAAAATTTATATAAATGAGAAAAAATGAAAAAAAAAATATATTTTATTGCATATGAAAATCAATAAAGTTTTGCCTCATTACGAGCGAGGTTGCCACATTTGTTAACTTTACGATGGCGTGGTCGTTGTCAATATTAAAGTTTTGCCAGTCAATTTTTATGATTTCTCAATAAATATTTATAATATACTGTTTGGTTTTTTTTCTTCTTTTTTTTCACAATTCCAATGTATGTATATATAACTGTATAGTTTCATACAACTTTAATTTTGCTATTATACACGTATTTCACTAAGCCAACATTCAATCTCGCTGAATGAACATTCTTTGAGCCTTTTGCTGGGCTATTGCTGCTCCTTGCCCCTTGTCATCCCTGCTTTCTTTCTACACTGCACAAGACGAAGAATTATCGTATTTACTTTCAAATATTTTGATATACAATTTAGTGGCGGAAGGCAGCAGCCTGGCAGCTCTGCAAATAAAGCAGCAGCAGCAGCACACACACACACATACACACACATACATACTCTTACTGTACCAACCTCCCCCAACCTTTGTCCAAAAATTCACTTTACCTATTCGATGAAAAGACTCACTGAAAAGAGAAGAAAATAATAAAAAAAAAAAAAAATAAAAATAAAAAAAAAAATCATATAAACCAAAAGAAAAACTTTTCCACAGGATGTGTTGGGCTGCAGCGACCGAGCGAAATACTTATAACTGGAAAATAATATTTTTTCGAGTGTCAGAAATGGAAAAGAAAATAATTTGATGGTTTCATAAAGCAGAAGGGGGAAAATTACAAGGGAAAACGGCAAAAAAATTGTGCAAAACTATGAAGAACTGATGAGTGTAGCGAGGAAGGCACGAAGGAATATAAGTTTTTCCTTGAAATTTTTACAAGATATTTGGGGAATTTTCAATGTTTGTGAGTAGTTTTTGTTCACTATAATTTTGGTCGGGTGGCCACAATCCTGTATTTGAAAACGAACGCCTGTCAGTATTTTAAGGGGTGGAGCAGATAAATTCTTTGGCCGAGAAAGAAGAAGCTTGTTGCGGGGCAACCGGCAAACGGGTAGAAGGTAGATGTGGAAGTGTTTGTGTTTGCCGACAACGACGGCGAGGACGACGTTCGTCACACTTGCATTATTATTAAAAAGAATACATCTATATTTTTATATATTTTATTTTTCATTATTAATTTTTTCTTCTTTTTATTTTTTTGTTTTTTTTTTTGTTTTGGTCTACATTGGGAGAAAAAAAAAAGTTTGATATCAGCAAAAGTGACGCTCTTGGGGGTTGAACACATACGGAGCATTCAATATAGCGAGAAAAACAAATTAGTGCTTGGTGTGGGTGGTTTGGGTGGCTAGGCACACAGAGTACAGCAGAGTATAGAGCAAAGAAGGCGGAAAATCGAGCAAGGCAAAGAAAATATGCGAAAAATATGATATAAAATTAATTTTCAGCGAGCAGAGATGATGCGAAAGTGTAGCAAAAAAAAAAAAAAAAAATAAACTCAACGAAATATGGAAAATTATTAAATGAGCACAAATACATACATATGTAAGATAAGCTTGAGCGTTTGTATGTATTAAGCTATAAATACATATATGAATTGGTGGACAGACGGTTGGTTTGTGTGTTGATAAGTGTTTTTTATACTTGTGTGTGTGTGTGTGCGTGTGTGTGCCTGTGTATGAGTGCGAGTGTGTGTGAAATTTGTAATTATCACTTGGCAAGTTTAAGTTTAGATACATAAAAGTTTCATTATAGGACCAAAGAACATTGGACTGAATTGTTGTTGTAAGCATGTGCTCTATCAAGTGCTTTATTTTTTCATTATAAAACAAGATGAAACGAATTTGCTACGACCGGTCAAGGCGAAATTCTTAACTAAGCTGTTGTAGGTAAGGATATATGAGATATTTGAGATATTTTAATATACGAGTATTTTTCGGTTTCTCGAAAGCTTGAATCTTACGAAGCTCTAAATTTTAATAAAATTGAAGTTTACAAACATTATAGTTCTTTTAATATAAAAAGTTTGTTTTTTGCATAGTAATAAAAAATATTTTATTATATTCAGAATAGACATAGACAAAATAACTAGAATTAATCATAACATGCTTAACAGCTTTTCAAAATAGACCCAAATTCCGAAATTTTTAATTTTATTTTTCTTTTCTATATCACAACTGCAATGTAGAATTGGTCTAAAAAATGCAGAAACACGAGGGTCGTTTGATAATTCAGTGAAGAATGAAACAAGGAAGGATTTTTACGACAAAAAACGTTTTATTTCTCAATATAGTTTCCTTTCCAACGTTCCTCCAATCCCATCCGAAAAATATGTTTTCAGAAGGTGCTCAAAATATGCCTCTGTTTCGGCGATGATGCCCTGTCTGGTGGTGAATCTCTTTCCGCCAAGCCATTTCTTCAGGTTTGGAAACAGAAAATATTCGCTGTCGGCCAAATCTGGAGAATATGCTGGATAAGGAAGCAATTCATGCTTCAATTTATGAAATTTTGTGAACGCGCGCATTGTTTTGATGGAAACGGGGACGTTTCTCTTTCAAAGCGTCGTTGAAACGGTCCAATTCGGCTGCGGTCCAGTATTCGCCATTGATCGTTATTTTCAGTGGAAGGTAATCGCTGTAGATTACACTGCGTTCATCCCAAAATACTGTCGTCATAATCTTTCCGGCCGATAGCACCATCTTCGCCTTCTTCGGAGCACGTTCGGTCGGTGAAGTCCACTGTTTTGACTGTTCTTTGTCTCTGGTGTGTAGTGATTAGAGCCCAGCATGAGTATGCTTTTTCGCCTCCCTGAATATATTCTCTTGCTTTAGAATAAAAAATTCCCTCTATTCCTTTTCTGATTTGCTCATACCTGATCTTACACTCTCTTTGTTTTATTCAGATATAAGAAACGAAGAAAATAAGAGGACAATGTTTTACTAACAACAACAGGTAGCAAATAAAGCAATAAAAAATAACAAAAATATCAGTGTTCATACCCTGAATATTTAGCGAATATTTTTTTATTCGTTCATTCGTAGAATGTTTTTTGTATTGGGACCCAAAGAAGGGTGATTGATAGGGGTAGATGTGTTCGGGAGAAATGTCTAGGAGCAAAAAATAATAAGACCAACTCATATATTTGACCCCTCTAGGAGTCCAGCTACGGCCGATATAAACTATTTTCGACACCTTTTGTGTTTATTGTATGGGGAACGAAAGAAGGGTGGTAGATAGGGGGCAGGTGTGTTCAGGAGAAATGTTGAGGGGCAAAAAATAATAGGACCAACTCATAAAGGGTTTTTCAATAGGGACGCTACAAAAATAGACCGATAGGGACAGCAAACGACGCCATATTTTTCCCTGCTTTCTTGACATTTCTCTTCAGTAAGGTTTGCCATTTCATCATGGAAAGATATTCGAGCCAACAACGAGTCGAAATTAAAAAAATGTTTACCGAAATTCGGAGTCAGTGGCCTCAATTTTAAGAGCGCTACGTCTAATTTATGGTCGTCATAATCGTCCTACTAGATCAACAATTGAGCGTCTAGTGGAAAAATTTGAATCCACAGGCACAGCACAAAATGTTCCCGTGCCAGTGAGACAAAAAAGTGCCCGTAGTGTCGAGAATATTGCTGCCGCTGAGGCTTCAGTTCAAGAAAGCCCAAATGTGTCTCTTACACGTCGTTCTCAAGCGTTGGGCATCTCTGTGACGTCGTTGTGGCGAATTTTACGAAAAGATCTTGGTCTACATCCTTACAAGATCAAATTAACGCAAGAACTGAAGCCGCTTGACCACCAGAAGCGTCGTATGTTCGTGAATTGGGCTGAGCAACAACTTGAAAATGATTCGGATTTTCATCGAAAAATCATCTTCAGCGAGAGGCTCATTTCTGGCTGAATGGCTTCGTCAATAAGCAAAATATGCGTTATTGGTTAGGCAACAATACACACGTACTCCATGAGTCACCATTGCATCCCGAAAAAATTACGGTTTAGTGCGGTTTATGGGCCGGCGGCGTCATTGGACCGTACTTCTTCCGTGATGATCAAGACCGGCACGTTACTGTGAATGGGAATCGCTACCGTTCAATGATAACCGAATATTTTTGGCCCGAATTGAATGATATGGACTTGGACAATATGTGGTTTCTACGCCAACAAGCCAGCGACGATTGATGAACTTCGTACGAATATCGAACGTGAAATTGCAGCAGTATCGGCCGATTTATTCTTGAAAACCGTCGAAAATTGTGTTCAGCGTCTGGACTTCTGCAAGCGTGCCCGTGGTGGCCATGCAAAAGAAATCGAGTTTCATACATAATGGCATCGAATGTCCTTTCACAGGAATAAAGAATTTCATTGATATCCAAAACTGTTTTTGCTTTATTTAAAAAAATTTTAGTAATTGAAAAACCCTTTATATTTGACCGCTCTAGGGGGTCAGCTACAGCCGATATAAACTATTTTCGGCAGCTTTTGTGTTTATTGTATGGGGAGCCAAAGAAGGGTGGTAGCTAGGGAGTAGGTGTGTTACGGAGAAATGTTGAGGGGCAAAAAATAATAGGACCAACTCATATATTTGACTCCCCCAGAAGTTCAGCTACGGCCGATATAAACTATTTTCGACAGATTTAGTGTTTTTTGTATTGAAGGTAGCGAATAAAGCAACAAAAAAATAACACAAATATGCATTAAGAATAACAAAAGCTTATTGCGGGGAAAAAACAACATACCTGATTCTTATTCAGGTCACTGCAGCAGATTTCTGAGTATTCGTGTAGTTTATTAAGTACTCAGAGAAATAACTGAAACAACGTGTAGATTGCAAGCTCACCTCATTGCAAAAGTGTATGAAAAGAGAACAAATAAAAAGTTATTCTCTTGCGTTACACGACCTGTTGCTACATGATCTGTTGTTTACATTTATTCGCTTGCAGTTTTGCTTGCAGTGTCTCCTATAGCAGAGAATCAGGGTATATTCACTTGATGAATATATTCATGCAGGGCTCTAGTAGTGATGGATCCATGTTTCGTCCACGGTTACTAATCGACGGAAAAAATCCTTCTTATCTTTGTTCAACATCGCCAAACACGCCTTTGAATCAGTAACACGATCGTGCTTATGGTCGAGTGTGTGCACCCATCTTGCGAATAATTTTTATATCCCAACGCGTACTGCCAAATAAGGGGGCGTGGCAGTTATGGAAAAATATATATACTTTTGATTAGCATCACCTCTTGAGCCGATTTCCGTGTGTCCGTATGTCTGATGAAATTCAAAATATAAGTTTTTTTTTAAAAAAGCCATTTTTAGAAAACCACCCCTACCTCCCATACAAAGTTTCTTTATTTTAAATGTAAAATTTCTTAAAAATCTACAAAAATTAAAGAAACGTCTTGGAATTTTGCACATTAGCTTTGATATATAATATGAACCATCTCTATGATATTTGGCAAAATCGGATCAAAACCACGCCTACCTCCCGTACAAAGTGACGTCATAAAAATAGAAAAACTTTCGTTAATATATATAACTGAATGCCATCGTGTATGTCGTGCGCTAAAGTCTTTGAATATACTTCAATATGGCCGAGGGGGTATTTTAGCTTTGGTACTCTGCCGAAGCTCCATCCTTAATAGTTTCATATCCAAATGATTTCGCAAAATGTTCCACACCCGTTCGTTTTTATTGGTAATCCTTCGGCTTATACTTACGTGGGACGGATGATAAGTCCGCGGCCTAAGGAACTTAATGAAAGAAAATATATTGTTTCTAATTTATATTTTTCAATATAATCTCCCTCAAGTGAAATACATTTCTCACATTTCGCATACAAAGCCCTTAACCCACTCAAAATATATTCTGTATCTTTCTCTTCAAAATCACGATCAACCGCAGCTTTCATTTAGTTGTCATCTGTAAATCTCCGGCCCCGTAAGTCCTTTTTCAAATTGGAAAACAGAAAAAAATCGCTAGGTGCTAGATCTGGGCTATACGGAGGGTGGTCAATCTCTGAGAACCCCGTCACCGAGCGGTGTGAACGGGCGCGTGTCTTGCAGGAAGAGCACTCCGCGCGTCAGTTTCCCGCGTTGTTTCTGTAATTTAATTCTTAGGTTTTTAATTTAATAAATTTCTGTAATTTAGTTCTTTGGTCGGCCAGAACGATTTCTTCGACTTTTCGGACGTTTTCTTCGGTCAGTACCGTGACAGGGCGGTGCAAGCGAGGGTCGTCTTTACAGCTCTCTCGTCCTTGTTGAAAAAGGCAGGTCCATTTTTTCACAATCGTATATGAAGGCGCAGAATTCTGAAGAACTGATGACATCTCTTCAAAAATTTCATTCGGTGTATTTCCCTTCTTTACAAGGAATTTTATCACGGCGCGGTGTTTAAAATTTTGAGAATTTCCAGATTCGGCTGACATGGTGATGTTTGTTGTTCGATAAATAAATGAACACTGAGTGCAAACATCATTAGAGATTGCTTTTATAATACTACTGAGTGCCGCAACTAGTGGCATGAGTAACAAGCTAATTACTCATCTTTAAGGCGGGACAATTCATAACTTAGTAAAAAATAAACATTTTCCAAAATTTTTTTTTATTATTGTATAGAATTCAACAAATTACAAGAAAAAAAAATTAAAAAAAATATATTTTTCACTCCAACATGGTTTTATAGAGCTCCAAACTGGCGGCAGAGAAAAAAACGGGGCCTCGTGGTTGCAGCGCTGGGAGTTGCAAAAATTGTCCGATCGGGAAAAAAAATTACTTTTTTTAAATCTTAACAAAATTGGTTATCGTATGACACGAGCTTTTTTTTTACATTTTTTTTTCAATTTTTGGTGATGTTCCAAATTTGAAAGTGCGTTTTTTCGAAAAAAATATTGACTTTAAAAATTCATAAAAAATCGAAAAAAAATTTAAAAAAAGCTCGTGTCATACGATAGCGAATCAAGTTTAAAAAAATACAAAAAAAAAATTTCGTCAAAAAATTAACCCGCTAGTGCTGCAACCAGTACGAAAAACATGGTTTCGAGATAAACGTGTTCAAAGTTTGTGAACAAAGAAAAAAAAGGTTACCTTCGTACTGTATGCCTTCGTTATCTGGTGTTTTGCTATTTCTTATACTTTTTTGCAATCGCTTAGCAATTCGGGCTTCACCCTTCACCCTTCAAGTAGGTATGAAATAACAACCACCAAAAGTCAGGTAGCAAGTAAAACAAGCCGTACGTAGGTAGCACAAAAATTAAAAATGCGCTCTCACTAATCCGGCTGCTACTTTTGAACCCGTAGGAATTTTTCCATGAAATTTCTTTTCTTAGAATCTTAATAATATTTACTAAAATAAACTGCCAATGTCATGTAACCCCTTAAGTACACTAGGCTGCGAACTTTTCAGCCGTCCCTAGTACAAACAAGCTTATACTTAAAGTATATGTAAAAGAGAAATAATTCATAAAAAGGTCAATGAGAATCACATCTTTTTTTTGTGTTAACACATTGAATATTTAAAAATCTTTAAAAATAATTCAATATATCTCAATTTTTCTTTAGCTTCTCTTATCTTTTCTGATGTCTTATTCGAAGGTTTCTGATAGTTATAAGATTGAGTCGGACCCACCTGTAACCCTTATGCGACCCACTGAAAAAAAGTTCTGGGTGTTGTTTCAATACCAACGTACATGCCGCCGAATAAATAAACTTTTTTCTTATTTCTTTTTAAATCAAACTATCAAATACTAAAATTAGAAAATTTTCAGTAGGCTTAAACACTTTTTAGAGTTATAACACTCAAGATAAAAATCGTATACACTCTACAAAAACTTAAAAAAATAAATTGGACAGAATTTTGGATTCTACATTAATTTACACAACAGCGGCCATGTTTAACCCATATATTTCACCCATATACAAATATATTTTTAGCTAATGCTAAAAAAATTTTATCATATCCTCAAAAAGTACTCTCTTTACAAAAACTGTCCGAATAAATAAACTTTTTTCTTATTTCTTTTTAAATCAAACTATCAAATACTAAAATTAGAAAATTTTCAGTAGGCTTAAACACTTTTTAGAGTTATAACACTCAAGATAAAAATCCTATACACTCTACAAAAACTTAAAAAAAATAAATTGGACAGAATTTTTTAAAGAGCGTAACAGTGATTTTGGATGCTACATTAATTTACACAACAGCGGCCATGTTTAAAGTTAAACGATATTAAAGTTGAAAAAAATTTGAAATTTCTCTTCATACACCCATATATTTCACCCATATACAAGTATATTTTTAGCTAATGCCAAAAAAATTTTATCATATCCTCAAAAAGTCCTCTCTTTACAAAAACTGTCACATTTGAAAATATTTCTCGTTTACGTTTGCTTGAAGGGTACTTTACTTCATCGAATCGTTTTCGATGAATCATCCCCCCTTTACAAATTTAAATTATTGTTTATCATCAACAGTGTAGGCGTACACAACTGCGGTTTTGTTCAATTTTAAAGCTGTTAACGTGCGTGTACATAAATTAGGGTTCGATTCCTAATGCATGAGCATGATTTTCAATGGCAAACTTGTCGGGTGATAGACAAGGTGTTAGCTACACACTTGTGGGCAATAACATTTAAAATCTATATAATTTTAATGTAAAATATCAAACCATTCAAAGAAAATGAATTCAACACAGAGTTATAATGTTTCATATCGTAATAGTTTAAAAATCGTTATACACGAATATAGCGTGTTGTTGTATTTAAAATAAATCCCAGGAGAGTTCAACATTAACGTGTCCATCGTCGTGGTTGTCGATGTTTGTATTTGTTTTGTAGTTGGGTGGCTAGTAGTGGGTGGGTGGGTTTGCAATGAATGCTCAGCAAGGAGCTCTTTGGTTTCAAAGAGCATGCATGACTTTTGGGGAGAAAACGACAGTGAAAGTTTGCTGGTCAACACAGAGAGTGAAAGTCAATAGCAAACCTTGACCATTACGCTTTTCTGCAATGACCGATGCCGCCGTTTTCCTTTCATTCACTGACCAATGACTTTTTATGAACAGCAACAGCGACAACAACAAAAACAACGGCAATAACAACACCCGAACAGCCGGCAAATTTCAGTTTCTATTACTATTGCAGTTTCGGTTTCGGTAACAGAATCTGACTCTGTACAGTGGCCACTCGAAGAAGATTCTCGGAGTGGGGTCGAGCTGCTGTCGGAATTGCTTGGGTCAGGCATTTCGTTATTTGATTCGGTGTTTGTCAGTGCGCAAAATCCATGCGAAAATGAAAGTAACCATATTATTGTCAAGTGCTCGCATGTTCGGAATATACTTTTTTTTTTAAGACATTCTCACACGTCAGGATTGAATGAGAATTTTTTTCGCCTTAGTTCAGCACTCGTAACTCTGTTATATATTTTGGTGTATTAAAAAATGTTAACAGTTCAAAGGAATTACAATAAACTAATACTGGAATTTTATTTATAGCTCAGAGGATAATAACTTTCTTGATAATAACTTATGTACTAAAATGTATAAATTTATATGACTTGGATAAAGGCTTTGATGAAACACTTTAAAGCAATTCAAATTATGTGTTTCATTTATATTTTTGTTTTCAAAATTGTGTTTGGGGACACTCCTCTCAGTTTATTGCAGATAGTCACAATAGTTACAATATAACTAATATAATAGATTCTATACCTGTTGTTAATGTAATCAGCTTAAGAATACTAGGACTAGTTTCTTACAATCGTCACTTATGGAATAAACATGTTACAAATCACTTAACAAAAGTCTAAATATCATCAAATATCATCATTATGCTTAACTTGATTGAAAATTAAAAAAATTAAAAGAGGAAAGGGAAAAGTAAAACTGCATCAGCTAACTATTCTGCGACAAGATTGACACTGGGACCATTTCGAACAACTCCTAATCGCAACATCCTGACTGAGACCTGAATTGCTTATCTAGACGCTTGGCTTTAAAAATAGTATACTCTCACGGATCTTCCATAAAAACTTTCGTGCAAAACATATTAAAAAGAGTAAAGGTCCCTAAAAAAGAGTCAATCTTGTATTGAATAATTACAATTGCAAAAGACCTGTGCTTCATTATTAAGCCGACGAGTAAAATTTCCCAACTTTTGGTCCCATAACCGTTTACCAACTGCACGGCAAACACGTATTTAAACAAAAAAGTGGAATACGCCAAAGGAATACCGACAGCATTTTAAAATCCTTCTTGCCGCATAAAATGATTGGAAGATGTTATATACATACAGTTCTAAACCTAACATAACAACAGGCTTCAATGTCGTCAACGAAAGATCAATCTTGAAGCAAGTAATTTAACCATACTACTCTTTCGTATCCTCAGCAGAAGCCGAAGCTTTCCTGTATGCCAACAAATTCGCAAAGGAAAGTAAAAACAGCAAATATCTCATCTATTCTGACTCGCTTTCTACGCTTCTGTCTATTAAGAACATTTACAACAGAGCTCTACAAAAGCTCCATTCATTTTACACAATTCAGATATAAAAAGTGCAGCCAACAACCACTATCTCGATACGTTCCGATGAAACTGGCAGATTATTCTCAGTTCAACAAAACGAAAAACACCATACCAACTCCTTCTTGCTTCCAAGTGTCAATTAGCAGAATACATACCATCATCTACACACGCATAAGGCTTGGGTACACTCGGAAAGCACAAAAATTTCTTCTCAACAATGAGTTAACGTTCTTATGTCACTTTTGCCATATCGATTAATTAACAGTCGAGCACATACTACAATCCCGACCGACAACACAGCAAATACTATCTTTATCTTTATCTTTATCTTTATCTTTATCTTTATCTTTATCTTTATCTTTATCTTTATCTTTATCTTTATCTTTATCTTTATCTTTATCTTTATCTTTATCTTTATCTTTATCTTTATCTTTATCTTTATCTTTATCTTTATCTTTATCTTTATCTTTATCTTTATCTTTATCTTTATCTTTATCTTTATCTTTATCTTTATCTTTATCTTTATCTTTATCTTTATCTTTATCTTTATCTTTATCTTTATCTTTATCTTTATCTTTATCTTTATCTTTATCTTTATCTTTATCTTTATCTTTATCTTTATCTTTATCTTTATCTTTATCTTTATCTTTATCTTTATCTTTATCTTTATCTTTATCTTTATCTTTATCTTTATCTTTATCTTTATCTTTATCTTTATCTTTATCTTTATCTTTATCTTTATCTTTATCTTTATCTTTATCTTTATCTTTATCTTTATCTTTATCTTTATCTTTATCTTTATCTTTATCTTTATCTTTATCTTTATCTTTATCTTTATCTTTATCTTTATCTTTATCTTTATCTTTATCTTTATCTTTATCTTTATCTTTATCTTTATCTTTATCTTTATCTTTATCTTTATCTTTATCTTTATCTTTATCTTTATCTTTATCTTTATCTTTATCTTTATCTTTATCTTTATCTTTATCTTTATCTTTACTTTATCTTTATCTTTATCTTTATCTTTATCTTTAATCTTTATCTTTTCTTTATCTTTATCTTTATCTTTATTCTATATCTTTATCTTCTTATCTTTATCTTTATCTTTATCTTTCTTTATCTTTATCTTTATCTTTATCTTTAACTTTATCTTATCTTTATCTTTATCTTTATCTTTATCTTTATCTTTATCTTTATCTTTATCTTTATCTTTATCTTTAACTTTATCTTTTATCTTTATCTTTATCTTTATCTTTATCTTTATCTTTATCTTTATCTTTATCTTTATCTTTATCTTTATCTTTATCTTTATCTTTTATCTTTATCTTTATCTTTATCTTTATCTATTATCTTTATCTTTATCTTTATCTTTATCTTTATCTTTATCTTTATCTTTATCTTTATCTTTATCTTTATCTTTATCTTTATCTTTATCTTTATCTTTATCTTTATCTTTATCTATCTTTATCTTTATCTTTATCTTTATCTTTTATCTTTATCTTTATCTTTATCTTTATCTTTATCTTATCTTTATCTTTATCTTTATCTTTATCTTTATCTTTATCTTTATCTTTATCTTTATCTTTATCTTTATCTTTATCTTTATCTTTATCTTTATCTTTATCTTTTATCTTTATCTTTATCTTTATCTTTATCTTTATCTTTATCTTTATCTTTAATCTTTATCTTTATCTTATCTTTATCTTTATCTTTATCTTTATCTTTATCTTTATCTTTATCTTTATCTTTATCTTTATCTTTATCTTTATCTTTATCTTTATCTTTATCTTTATCTTTATCTTTTATCTTTATCTTTATCTTTATCTTTAACTTTATCTTTATCTTTATCTTTATCTTTATCTTTATCTTTATCTTTATCTTTATCTTTATCTTTATCTTTATCTTTATCTTTATCTTTATCTTTATCTTTATCTTTATCTTTATCTTTATCTTTATCTTTTATCTTTATCTTTATCTTTATCTTTATCTTTATCTTTATCTTTATCTTTATCTTTATCTTTATCTTTATCTTTATCTTATCTTTATCTTTATCTTTATCTTTATCTTTATCTTTATCTTTATCTTTATCTTTATCTTTATCTTTATCTTTATCTTTATCATTCTTTATCTTTATCTTTATCTTTATCTTTACTTTATCTTTATCTTTATCTTTATCTTTATCTTTATCTTTATCTTTATCTTTATCTTTATCTTTATCTTTATCTTTATCTTTATCTTTATCTTTATCTTTATCTTTATCTTTATCTTTATCTTTATCTTTATCTTTATCTTTATCTTTATCTTTATCTTTATCTTTATCTTTATCTTTATCTTTTATCTTTATCTTTATCTTTATCTTTATCTTTATCTTTATCTTTATCTTTATCTTTATCTTTATCTTTATCTTTATCTTTATCTTTATCTTTATCTTTATCTTATCTTTATCTTTATCTTTATCTTTATCTTTATCTTTATCTTTATCTTTATCTTTATCTTTATCTTTATCTTTATCTTTATCTTTATCTTTATCTTTATCTTTATCTTTATCTTTATCTTTATCTTTATCTTTATCTTTATCTTTATCTTATCTTTATCTTATCTTTATCTTTATCTTTATCTTTATCTTTATCTTTTCTTTATCTTTATCTTTATCTTTATTCTTTATCTATACTTATCTTTATCTTTATCTTTATCTTATCATTATCTTTATCTTTATATTTATCTTTATCTTTATCTTTAACTTTTATCTTTATCTTTATCTTTATCTTTATCTTTATCTTTATCTTTATCTTTATCTTTCTCTTTATCTTTAACTTTATCTTTATTCTATATCTTTATCTTTATCTTTATCTTTATCTTTATCTTTATCTTTATCTTTATCTTTATCTTTATCTTTATCTTTATCTTTATCTTTATCTTTATCTTTATCTTTATCTTTATCTTTATCTTTATCTTTATCTTTATCTTTATCTTTATCTTTATCTTTATCTTTATCTTTATCTTTATCTTTATCTTTATCTTTATCTTTATCTTTATCTTTATCTTTATCTTTATCTTTATCTTTATCTTTATCTTTATCTTTATCTTTATCTTTATCTTTATCTTTATCTTATCTTTATCTTTATCTTTATCTTTATCTTTATCTTTATCTTTATCTTTATCTTTATCTTTATCTTTATCTTTATCTTTATCTTTATCTTTATCTTTATCTTTATCTTTATCTTTATCTTTATCTTTATCTTTATCTTTATCTTTATCTTTATCTTTATCTTTATTCTTTATCTTTATCTTATCTTTATCTTTATCTTTATCTTTATCTTTATCTTTATCTTTATCTTTATCTTTATCTTTATCTTTATCTTTATCTTTCTTATCTTTATCTTTATCTTTATCTTTATCTTTATCTTTATCTTTATCTTTATCTTTATCTTTATCTTTATCTTTATCTTTTTATCTTTATCTTTATCTTTATCTTTATCTTTATCTTTATCTTTATCTTTATCTTTATCTTTATCTTTATCTTTATCTTTATCTTTATCTTTATCTTTATCTTTATCTTTATCTTTATCTTTATCTTTATCTTTATCTTTATCTTTATCTATAATCAAATTTTTCGGTAAATCTTTTTTCGAGTATTTTAGAAATTTCTCCTGAATCATAAAATTTTCGAATAAAAAAAAATCTCTCCCGAATTGACCCCTAGAGTGGTCAAACTTATGAACTTATCCTATTATTTGTTTCACTTAAATCATTTCTTCTGAACACACCAAATCTTTATCTGCCATCCTTCTGGGCGCCAAAATACAAAAACTGTCGATTATAACTTCATATCTCTCCCAAATCGACCCCTAGAAGGATGAAATATATGAACTTGTGTTATTAGATTTTTGACCTTCAACATTTCTTCTGAACACACCTACCACCAATCAGCCATCCTTCTGGTGGCTTCCATACAAAAAATGCAGAGACGTTGTTATGTTTTCTTAGGTTGATAAAGGGAATTAAGGGTGACAAATTGAAGTGTGTTTAATGATGATGATAATTATGATTTAAAAATTTTTGTGTATTTGTTTTAAAGAAGTATTTAATTTTTAAAAAATATATGTATTTTTCTTTTGTGACGTCATTTCTTCGTAATTGTAAAATCCCTGAGGCACACAGAAAAAAATCGAAGATTACTTAAAGACTAATCGGCCGATTGAATAAATTTTTAAATAAGACACACCAAAATTTTTCCACAAAAAATAGATATAATTCCCCTTAACAGTCCAAGCCTTTACAGTGCTGACGTTAGCATTGTTGACGTTAAAATTCGCTGACGCTGGCGCGAATTCATTACTTTTACTCCTACCAAAATGTGCTCAACGCTCCTAAAGAAGTTTTCAGTGCAAAAATTTTTCATACATAAAAAAATTCCATAGTAAAAATTTTGATGCCTTTATTAAAAACATCTAGGAGGCAATTGCACCCCTTTGCTTTCTCTCACTGAAAGCGCGAGGTGTTCACTTTACAATTTCTATGGACTATGATGAATATTAATTTAAGCAAGTTTAACTCAAGACTTTGAAGAACTTACTAAATTTTAAGTTAGGTTATATTGTTAAGTTATATTGAGAGTTGGCGAAGCAATTGCACTATACAAAACTGGTGCATTTAGTTTTTGTTGCATCTGCAAGTGCAAATTTCAGAGCAGATTTTGTGCCTCAGTCATTGTGTGTGTTTATTTGACCCTTAAAATTAAGCGTCAATAAATATGCTTATTCCTAACGTTACTCTCATCAAAAACATTACAAAACAAGAAGATATCAATGTCTTTTCAAAAGTTAACATGCACTTGGAACTTCTACATGTGAAGATTAGCATTTGAATACTTGCGTGCATTATGCGCATCACACACGAGGCACAACTATGAAAATTCCCTTTTACGATGACGTAGCAGATGAAAATATGCGCTCGCTAGTTATGACTACTTAACAATCAGATACTAAATACACCATACAAGATATTCAAGTCGATATGTGGAAAAATCATCCCTAAATGTGTGCAAGCATGTCAGCTCGCACTTTCGATTTCCGATCAAACACTACAAAAACAAATTGAAAAACATATCGAATAAAAATTGGAAAAAAGGGGCGGAGCGTGGTTGCTTTACAAAAATTTCTATACAATTTTTTGAGGGAAAATATGCAATTTTTGATATTTTGGGGTGTTTTAGCGTTTCTGTTTTTTTTTTTTAAGACTTTTATTGTTGGTATAGAAAGTGAAAAAAAAAACAAAAAAATTATTTTCAATAAAAGTACATTCAGAGTGACTGACTTTTAACGAGGGGTTGGTTGTTCGATAGCTGGTTGATTTGTGTGGTCGGGACAAACATTGAGTAGGAAACCTAAAAAATAAATTTAGAAAAAAGAAAGAAAAAAGAGGAACAATGCACTTTTTGAGCTGGGATTTTTTTGCTGCATCATGCAGTATTTATTTTAACGTTACACAAATAAGACACTAGAGCGCATGAGCGCACGCTGGCATTAAAACGAGTGACTTTTAGAGAATATAACATAGAACCAAAACAAAAACGTGATGCACATTTCAAACAATAAAATTGATAAAGTGATAATAAATTCAAATCAATTATTTAGAAAACACAAATAAAAAAAAAATCGATATAACAATTAAAGGATTCTTATGCGTACGTATTATAAAAGATTAAAAATACTATTTTGTGAAAAAGCAGCCTCAAATTGTGCTTTAAATAAAAGTTAAGTGTTTAAGCACAGCCCAAAAGCAAGCCGACAAATAACACTCAAGCAGCCAACTGCTAAAACAAGGCGCTCTAAACTACTTTATAAAACAAGAAAAAAACAAAATTCTACAACAACAACAACAACACCAGCAGGCAGTACCTTTACCTTGTTTACGCCGTTGCCAATTTCATTTGCGGCGTTTTAACTTTGCTTTCTTTCTAGCCAAAAGTTATACAAAATAAAACAAAAATAAAAAAAATAAAAAAAATTTCTATATAAATTCAGCTACCTTGGGTTTTATATCGCCTGCCTGCCAAAAACAACCGCCCACCCACTTCACTCATACCAAACACATACATTCATACACTTACACACACACACACATACACACATACACTTATAACGTCAATATATAAAAGCAAAGCCAACAACCAATTTCAACCATGGAAACTTAATTTATGTTGCAGCATAGTTGGGAATATTTTTCTTCCTCTATTTCTTATTCCTTTTTTTTTACTTGTTGTTGTTGTTGCTGCTTATTTTCTGAAGAATGAAATTTATT
Source organism: Coremacera marginata (assembly GCA_914767935.1). Classification (NCBI taxonomy): domain Eukaryota; kingdom Metazoa; phylum Arthropoda; class Insecta; order Diptera; family Sciomyzidae; genus Coremacera; species Coremacera marginata. The sequence continues at coordinate 19,233,000 of OU612047.1, forward strand.
TTGCCAACTCATGTTGAAGAAAAATTTTTATAAGTTCAAGGAAGATGTGTCGGTCGGTGGTGCTGGTAGAGTTAGTTGATAGCATTTAGTTTAGAAGGGAGGAGGACTGAGGGGACAGGTTGGCTGTTTCTTGAATATGCTAACGTAAAGTGGGCCGCGGTAGCCAGGCAAAAAATTTGTATGCCTTAAAACGGATGACTTTGTATAATTTTATGTGGCCCTAAAAGTGTATGGAAGGTAGTATTATATATATATATATGTATATACATACATACCTTCATATTGCATATTCAACCAGGCTAACACAAGCACACACACACACACATACTCCCATACACACCATTCACACAAAAAGCTAACAAAAATTATGTATAATGGAAAATTTTTCAAAAGAATTTGCACAATGTTGAAAAATACAACTTTTATTCGTACACTAGCATAAACTGACATACAAATATATTGTAAAACTTTACTTTATTCAAAACTACATAATTTATATTGATGTGTGTGTGTCTGTATGTGTGCATTAAATAGAATCATAAAAAATCTTACGGATAAAATCATAAGAATTTTGATAGTTTTGTAAAATAGATAGAGTAGAGTATGTAAAGCTGTGGCTATTCACAAAATAGCTGATTTATGGCTAAAATGGACTCAATTTTTTTTACAGAATGTAGTGAGCTTGTTCTGTTTAAAGTTGAATATAAAGGGTGGCTAAATTTTAAGGGCCGATGTTGATTTTGAATAAAACACAAAATATTTAGGAAATTGCTGTCATTTTTTTTTATTATGATAATATTGGTTTGGTTCAATTATGTATGGAACAAAATATCGGCCAAATGGCCGTCACGACCTCGGCGGCACACCTCCATCAGATGGTCCAAATTTTCGATGACGCAGAGGCATAAGTGAGGTTCTATGCCGTTAATGTGTCGAATTATCAAATCCTTTAGCTCTTGAATTGTGGCTGGCTTATCGACGTGCACCTTTTCTTTCAAATAACCCCAAAGAAAAAATTCCAACGCTGTCAAATCACATTATCTTGGCGGCCAATTGACATCGCCACCACGTGAGATAACACGGCCATTGAATTTGTCGCGCCAAAGAGCCATTGTTTCGTTAGCTGTGTGGCAAGTGACACCGTCCTGTTGAAACCACATATCGTCCACATTCATATCTTCCAAATCGGGCCATAAAAAGTTCGTTATCATCTCACGATAGCAAACACCATTCACAGTAACTGCCTGACGGCTCTTCAGCCACACTATCGCGAACAGCAGCAATATTTTCTGCAGTACGAGCTGTACGAGCATGCACTGGTGTTTTCACATCTCCTACAGACCCGGTTTGCTCAAATTTTTGCACGATTTTTCCGATTGTACGCACATTTGGACGATTAAATTGACCGAAAAAATCACGAAGTGCACGATACTAGTTTTGATTTGAAGGCCCATTTTCATAATAAGCCTGAATAACTTTAACGCGTTGCTCGATTGTGTATCTTTCCATGGTTCAAATTGAGTTAGTCTGAAATTGAGAAATATTAAATGAAATGCAGAAAAAACTTGACGTTTAGGTGTGGTTCACATTCAACATCGGCCCTTAAAATTTAACCACCCTTTATTTTTTGGTTTGTTCAAAAAGTCAGTGCGTTTTTTTATTAACAGTTTAGGCTCATTTATTTTATAAATCTAATCAACATTAATCACTTCAACTAGATTGTTCAATAAGTTCCTAGAAAAGAGATAGACATCATTTTATAGCTTGAAATGCTTTTTATTATTCAGTATATTCTCCCGGAAGCTCAATACACTTGTTTCTTCTTATTTATGGAACCCATCTCTGTAGTGGCATTTCGGAAGGTCTCCAAAATACCCTTCTGTCGCTGCTATCACCTATTCGTTTGATGAAAATCGTTCTCCAAGCATACATTTTTTGAGATGTGAGAATAGCCAGAAGTCAGAGGGAGTTAGATCTGGCGAATAGGGTGGATTTTCCAACAATTCGTTCTTTAATTCACTTATTTTAGCGACGATTTTTTGACTTTTGTGAGCAGTTGAGTTGTACTAATGGAAAATTACTTTTTTCTTCTGCAAATCGGGTAATTCTTCACGAACCTTTGCGTCGAGCTGATCCAAAGGGTTGCAATAGTATTCAGAATTAATTCTTTTTCGAGTTTGGAGATAATCTACTCTTTTGCATCCCAAAAAAACTGATGTCATAACCTTCTTTGCACATTTTTTAACACGAATTGGCTTAGGAGCCGAAGTACCAGGTTAACACACCTCTTTAGTTTCTTGTTTTGATTCAGGATCACACCTTCACTTTTCTACTTAATATTTCATCTTCATACCCAGAATTATTGTTTAATACTTAATAAAACTCTCTAAATGCACTGTCATCAGCATTCTCAACAGCATAAAAAAGTTTTTATGGCTTGTGGTATAGATTGAAAATTACTTTTTTTTTTTAAATTTTGGAAATAATACCCTATATTTAATTGTTGAAAAACGTTCTTTGAGCCTCTTCAACAGTTTTCACTTGAAGGCTTTCAAAAGTATCTACGAAATTTTTTACTGTCCCTAATAATCGCCAAAATCACAAAAAATTATGAAAAAGTAATGTAAAAATTACGAAAAATGCTCTAAATATTTTTGGCTTCGGTACTTGGAGAGATTATGAACAATGTTCTTGCATCATTAAAAAATGTCTTTGTTATAGCAGAATAAAGTTGACATGTCAACGAAATCCGAGCCCTGCGTATTAATAAAAACAACAACAAAAGCCGTAACTGTGAATTAATTGTAAAATCACGGTTTATTAATAAAGGTTAAGTCACTTGAGAGAAGCTCGTTCAAACTGTTAGAATGGACGAAATTAAACCAAGAAAAAAAACCTGAATCACTCAATTTTTAGCTATTATCTACTTTGACAGTTCGAACAAAGTCAAAAAAAGAGTGCTTTTCTCTCAAGTGAGTTAACCTTTATTAATCAACCTTGTGTAAAACGAATCGTTTAACACACCAAACGAGGTTGCGTTCGTGATTTTGGTACGAACCAAACCAACAACCATAACAACAGCATAAGCAGCATACTATGTATGATTTTGCTCACAAAAATGTGAATTTTTCTATTTAGATTTTGCTATTTAGTGTCTTTACGAGTATTAAGGAAGTGACAAAAGCCAAAGTTAGATATTCGTTTCATTCGCTATATAACTGATATTTTGTCAAATATTTTATTCCACTATATATTACCACTTTATTCAAAAATTAAGGTTCATTTATTGAAAAAAATTAAAGTACAAGTTTATTCATCCAAATCAATATTGTCGCCTTTAAAGTAGTCCGCGTCGGCTGCAACGCACTTATGCCAGCGCTTGATCCAGTCACGGAAACCTTTCTGGAACATGGTTTTTCGTATGGCCTTTAGAGCGTTCACCGATTTTTCCATGACCTCTTGTTTGCTGTTGAAACGCGTTCCTCGAAGCGTTTTTTTGACTCTATCGAACAGGAAAAAATCACACGGAGCCAGATCAGGTGAATTTTCCAGCTGCTGGATGGATATCATGTTGTTTTTGGCCAAAAAGTCACGAATAAGATAAGCATTGTGCGATGGTGCATTATCGTGGTGCAATATCCATGATTTGTTTTCCCACAACTGCGGTCTTTTTTGGCGAATTGCTTCACGTAAACGTCTCATAGCGTCCAAATAATACTGTTTACCGTTTGGCAAAAATTCATGGTGAACTACACTAATGTAGTCCATGGAAACAGTGAGCATCGCCTTCTTTTTGACTGAAAACGACGTGGTTTCTTTGGTCTCGGTTCGTCTGGCTACCGCCATTCACTCGCCTGATGCCTGGTTTGCGTGTCATACTCGTATACCCATGTCTCATCACCAGTAATGATGGATTCGATGAATGATTCGTCGTTTTTGACCATTTCCAGCATGTCTTTCGCGATAGCAACTCGGTATATTTTTTGGATGAAATTGAGTTCTTTCGGTACCAACTTCGAAGTGACACGTCTCAAGCCCAATTCATTCTTCAAAATGTTCCGAACGGATCCAATTGAAATGCCGACATCCTCTGCTATCTCTCCAATCGTCAGTTTGCGATTTTTGACCAACATTTCTTTGATTTTTTCAACGTTTTCTTCGGTAGTCGATACGAGGATCGTCTTCTACTTCGTTTTGGCCGCTCACAAATCGATTAAACCACTTGGTTGCCTTCTGATACGATAGAGCAGAGTCACCAACTTTTTACGCGTATCGGCGCAGTTGAAACCATTTTTCACACAAAATTTGATAGAAACTCGTTGCTCAATTTTTTCTTCCATCGTAAAAATCGAAGACACGAAAAAAGTTGTCGTAAGCAAAACACTGTCACTTTACCAAATGTCAATGAGAGACGCTGATATTTGGTAGCCTTGTCATAGACACATGTGGCAAACTTCCAAAAAAAAAAATAATTTTCGAATCGGACAGTTAAGTCCGGTTCACAGTGTGAATGAACCTTTCTTTTTGAACAAGGTGGTATTTTGTCTTTTTACGATATATATTGAAGGCTATAAGTATACCCCAAAAAGTGAACAAAAACGTTGCATGTGCTTGAAAAAATTTGAGAAAAAGACCTCCATACAAAACGACGCTAAAAGACGTAATTGTATGCCAAAAGTGCTAAAAATAAATCAAATTATTTGAGAAACTGCACCCAGGGAAAACAATCGTAAAACCAAAGAAAATCCACTATGCCACAAAGACTTTAATTGTTAGATTGTGATCAAAGACAAAACATCGTTACGGCAAAGACACAGAGATTGTTAGTTTCCCAAGAACAATATACTTTAAATCAAAAACTTAAATTCTCGTGTCAAAGACGTACGGCTTTAAAAAAGGCATGGAAAAAAGTCGTAAAAATAAAGAAAATGCATTTTGGCACAAAGACTTTTATTCGTTACGGCAAATTCGACTGTTGGATTCCCAAAAAAATATTCTTTAAACCAAAGACTTAGGTCCTAGATTTTAAGTAACATTTAAATTGCTTTTTAAATTGCTTACTGAAAAAAATTACGCTACAAATTTTAAATGAAACCAAAACAAATTTGAGCAAACTTTCTTTATTGACGCTTTTTTTACATACTTTTTCATTTTAGGTTATGTTTGTTATGTAAGTGAGACTTCTTCTCCGTATAAACTCTTTCTCTTCTGGAATATGAAAGGTTTTAGTGTAAGAGACAAAGATATATATATATAGAGAAAGAGAGCATCTCAAAAACAAATTACAATACAAAATTCCTTAAGAAATATTCGGTTTATTCAATATATACACTAAAATTTATTTTTGCTTCAATTGGCAATACTGATGACATTAATGGTTTGTCATAACTAAAATATGAGATATATGTCAGTGATTCAAAGAAAAGATAACGTCAGAGATAACGTGAAAAATTTGCATCCATTGTAGTTCCGGATTTTGTTGTTAATTCGTTGGGATTGTTATTTATGTACAAATCAAATTTTTAGTGAAGAAAATTAGTTAGTGGTAATGAACCATTTGATGCAAAATTAACGTCGCCCCAGAAAGTCATAAAGATTTTATCTTCACCTCTATCAAGAGCATCAACACCTGTTTCTGTAAATCGGTAGGGAGCGACGTATGAAATAAAAAAATTAAAGATGGCGGATAGGATTGCCACCAGAATTTTTTGCATTTTTACAAATTCAGTTCTGGGACGCACGCTAAGTAAAAATGGGTTGCTGAATCCGACTGCGTATTCCAAATTTCAAAATTACAAGAATTCGTAAAAATACAAAAAAATTTAGTTGGCAGCCATTTCCGCCATATTGAAATTTAAAACTGTGATATCAGATTAGAAATCAAATCAGTTGTCAGAATTTCAAAATTATAAGAATTCGCAAAACTACAAAAAAAATCTATGTGGCAGCCCTATACGCCATTTTGCATTTTAAAATTCTGACATCAGATTCGAAATCAGCGAGCCCCTAAAACTGTTAGATGATGTTTAAAACAAATAAAAATAAATTTTATTAGGTGGCAACTCTATTGTGAAAAAATGATATAATTTTGAAATTCTCACAACGGGAAATTTCCAACAAAGCGAACCATTTATATCCTATCCGCCATATTCAATTCTTCATCAATTTATTTGACCGTAAAATAATAGCTTCAAATAACTTGAAACCTGGAGGTTATTTAAAATAAAAAATTCTAACGTTCCAGAGAAAAACTATGTTTAAAGCTCTAGTTTTCCGAACACATTTATACCTATATTTGCAGACTCGTGTGCATGCCTTCGTGTGAATAGCCTTGATATTCATTATATAGTATTGCATATATGTATGAAGCGCAAATTTTCTTTTAATCGTCTAATTATATTTTATTTATCATTTTTTTTTGCAGTTATAATAAACATGGCTGCGTCTATCTACGCAACCCCACCGCCAGATTTAAGTAGTGAGGATACTGCACTCTCCGACGTATCAAATTCATCCATCAACCATAACAACAACAACAACAACAACAATAACAGGAACCGTAGAAACTCTAGCAACACACAATCACCAGATTCCAGCGAAGCAACAACAGCAGCCAAAAAATCGAAACGTTTCATTGCTGATGTTTTAATGGATGTTCCTAGTCAGCAGCAACATCAACTATCACTACAACAACAGCAACAACAACAACAACAATACCAGGAACAAGCAACATCCGCGGATATGGGAAGCAGTACAAATACAGCAAAAGTAACAACGGCTAGTGGTGATGCGGATACAACAACACAGAGTGCTAACGCAGCAATTGCTGCAGTTGCCGCAGCAGCGAATGCAGCCATGCAGCTGCAGTTGCTAGAAGCCATTAATGATGCTGCTAAAAAGCGACGTAAGCAAAACAATCCTATACGTTTGGGCGGACTCAATTTAACTGGCGATGCAGCAACAGTAGCGGCGGAAAATGTGGGTGCAATTGAGTCGGCGCTGGAAGTCGGAACAGCAGCTGAGACGGGGAGTGGTACCGAAGAAGTAACTAGTACTGAGCTGCAGTTGGAAGGTACAAGCGAGAACGAGGGCACGATTGACTATGAAGAGAAATTGTCGAAAATGTTTCTGCCCAAGTCGATGGAACAATTAAAGGAAACATTTGAAATGCTGCAACAGCAGCAACAAAAACAATTAAACGACATATCAACAGCTACGCTCGCGAGCACAAAGAATGAAAGCAACGTTGCCGCAGCCGTTGCCGAACACAGCGTAGCAATCTCAAACGATCTGCAGCCAAATGATGCTCAAGCCAAAAACGCGCAGACGCCACAGCTGGAAACAGATGGCATGGAAAATCCCTATCAAACCTATTGCAAGGAGTGCGGCGAGAACTTTGAGACCGAATTTAAGCTCAGCCTACATATGTTGGCCGAACATGCTGCCGATGATGCTGCCAGTCAGCATGATGCACCTAGCAATAGAGAACAGTTGACGCCATACGACATACTCGCCTCGGTCAAGGTGAAAATGGAGCACCCAGACTACGATAGCCAATCGCCGCAGCAGGCGGCGTCTAGTATCAATGAAGCGCAACCGATGTTGCCAAATGGCAAAGAACAACAGCAGTGGCTCAGTCAAATGCCTGGTGGCATGAGTTTTCCCCACTTTCCTCCAGAAGCAGCAGCTGCTGCTGCACTTTCCGCTGGTGGCTACTTGCCACTACTCGGTGGACTGCCTGGGTTTCCAGGTGTTGATGGTCTAAATCGTCCGCCTTTGCGCATTTTCAACCCCGAAGCTTACTGCGATCTGTGCAATAAAGAGTTCTGCAACAAATACTTTCTGAAGACGCACAAGGCCAACAAGCATGGTATCTACGATCCAGCAAATAGTGGTTCAACGGAGTCATCTGGCAGTAATTCAATCAGTCAAATGTTCCAACTACAAATGCAGCAGCAACATCAGCTGGCGCAGCAACAACAGCAGCTTCAGCAGCAAAAGAGTCTGGATCAACAGCAGCAAATGCAGGCTGCAGCCGAAGCTCAAGCCAAGCAACAGCAGCAGCATTTTCTGCAGCAACAAATAACACAGCAATCAACACAGGCACAATTAAATATTACGCAGCAGCAGCAACAGCAACAGCCACAAATAACGCCACCCGCTCCACCGCCAATTTTTTGTGAAATTTGTTCGAAGCGCTTCACTAACGTTTTTGCCATGCGTCGTCATCGTGCTAAGACGCATGAGCAGCGCACCAGCCCCAACGAGCAGCCTAGCAAATCTGAAACAGCAGCAGCAGCAACCCAAAAGCCCGAAAGTCCTAAAACTACCGATACCGCTACGAAAAACTTTCAGATGCCTGAAGGTTTTCGACAGGATTTTACGCTGGAGCAGGAAGAAGTTTCTTTCACTCCTCAGCCACGCAAGCTTTCGCCACAGTCACAACAACAGGCACGCGATGCAAACTTTTCACACGATAAGCTCAAGCGGCTCGGCGTGCTCAATCCCGAAGCATTCTGCGAGCTTTGCTGCAAGGAATACTGCAACAAATATTTCTTGCGCACGCATAAATGGAAGCGACACGGCATATTTGTGCCACCCGAAGAAGTCAAGGAGGAGCTTTTAGCACCAAAGATGCAGTCAACAGCTTGGCCATTCATGAACATGCCAGCTATGCCGTCGGGTATGCCACTGAATCTTATGATGGCCAATCAGGAGTCACGAGTTTTAGCTGCACGTGGCATGCTTGCAGCAGCGGCAGCCACTAAACAGCTCGATGCGGATGTGACACAGCAAATGGCGAAACGCATTAAGCTAGAATCAACCGAAGAAGATGAATCACATGCGCACGATAGTCTCGAAAATCAGGAGAATAAATCGGAGAACCAACGCTCTGAAGAGTCTCGTCGTCAGCAGCCGCCAACAACAAGCAGCTCCACCTCGCCGGAACCACAAAAAATGCTGCAGGACTCTATAACGAATGCTTTCAATTTACCTGCCGGCAGTCCAGACGCCGCTGTTGGCTTACAGAATCTGCAAAAACTACAGTCCATGATACAGCAACTCAACGATTTAAACGGCAAACGACCAGTTGGTTGCCACCTGTGCGGTAAGGAGATGGAGAATCAGTATTCGTTGCATGCACACTTAATGACCGAGCATGCTGCACCACCTGGCATGCCCACAGATACCAAGGCTGCAGCATTTAGCTTCCAACAGCATCTTTTGCAGCAACAACACGCTTTGAAATTGTCGCCAACCAGCTCGCCGCATGGCGGCATGCTGCCGAACCCAGCTGACTTGCGCTGCATACAGTGCGATCGCGAGTTTGCCACAACGCAAGAATTCAAGCAACATATCGCCGAGGTGCATCTCTTACCGGGCAGTCCACTGCGCGACGGCTTTGTCACGCCTGAGCGGCCGATCAATGTGCAGACAGGTACTGGCGCGCGGGCTCCGTACACTATGACGCCCACCAGCAGCTACTGCGAGATCTGCAACAAAGAACTCTGCAACAAGTACTTCATGAAGACGCACATGCAACGCATGCATGGCATTGAGATTGAGAATGGTGCTCAAATTGGCGGTGTTGTCTGCAACATTTGCAACAAGGAGCTATGCAGCAAATACTTCTTGCGTGTGCACAAGCACAATACGCACGGCATTATAGAAGAGGGCTCGCCACTGCCGCAGCCGCGTCAAAATGGGCTCGGCTTTGAAGTGCAGCAGCAGCAGCAACAGCAACAGCAGCAGCAGCACCAGCAGCAACAGCAGCAGTTAATGGAGAGCGAGCTAGCACGCGGCATGACTCTGAGTCCATTCGGTAGTAGTGATGCGCCCAAACCTGATGTTAGCGATGCACGCTACATGCAGCAGCACTACAACGAAGCTTGTCCGCTATGTAATCGTCGCTTCCGCAGTCCAAAATGGCTACGCGCGCATCTTATGAGCGATCACGGAGCCGCAGGTGCCGAAAAACTGCGCGAGCTGGACTTGCAATACGGCAACATAAGTAAGCCCTCCAGTCCAACACTTAAGATACCCAATGGCACTGCGGCAGGCACGAATCCCGTCAACCTTGCTCAAGCGCTGCAATCACTCAACTCTCAGCATTTGCTTGGTAGCATGCCAAAAGCGGCTTTTCCCGGCATGTTTGGCACCGTTGCCGAACAAGCGCTGCAGTCACCACGTTTCAAGGAATATCAGTGCTCCATGTGCGCCTTTACAACGCCCTACTATGCATTCCTCTTTATACACGAGCGCTCGCACTCCATACTCAACACAACGGCCAGCGGGAGCGGCTCACCTTCGGCCGAACAGCAGCAGCAGCAGACAGCGTCAAATGATGAAAGTTCAGCGCCTACAACAATTCCAACAAAGCCAGATGCCATTAAGATCGAACAAACTGGCGTTTCGCCGAAGTCAGAGCAACAAACAAAAAATCTTCCAAGAGAAGCAAATGTGGAGAGTATCAGCTTTGAGGCTACGGATCTCTCCAAACGCTCAGTTTCGACACCAGCAACGCCCACAGAAGCGCCAACTACAGCAAGTAACGGTTTCAATGAGTCGCAAGCACGTTCAGCAGCCACTTCACCTTTTGTAACGACGCCAGGCAGCTTTAATATTTTGCCAACGCAGGATATTATTAAGCAGATTGCTCAAAACTGTGGCAAACCAGCTTGTTATGCGGTGCCACATCAGCAGCAGCAGCAGCAGACGACTGAAGGCGCAATTCCACAGGAAATGCAGGCCTTTATCATGGAAGAGCATCACACAGCTCAGGTCAATGATGCAGGTAATGATGGTGCAGGTGGTGATGGTGAGCGCAGTGCTAACAGGTTTGTGCCCGCTATTATTTATTTGCCAGTCAGAGAACGTATCTCAGGTCCGCTAACGGTGTCCTTTACACTAACTCCAGCCTAGGGTAACCATAAAAGCGCAGATAATATTAAAAAAGAGTGTTGCCAGTTTAACACGAAGAAAAAAACAAGCAGAACAACAAATGTTATGTTTTGTATTTCCCGTATTTTGTATTTTTATAAGATCCAACAATTACAAATAATAGAATTCCAAAGACTGAGTGGGAGTTAATGAGTTTTGTAAAAATCTACGCTACTAACTTAGTTACAAGAAAATTAAAACAAAACCAAAAAAAAAAAAAAATATTAAAAACAAACTGGCAACAATCAACTAGTTTATTATAATTTTATGTGCATAAGGTTAGCTTCGTCATTTTCGAAGTATTATTAACAATAAAATATGTGCTGCATTGTGCCCGATGTGTGCTATCGTGTGCCGCATTGAAAAACAAATTTATTCTAATGTAATGGATTTTTATGAGTTATTGCTGTGCAATTAATTTTTTTAGTAATTCCAAAATTGTGCTGTGATGTGCTCGAGTTGTGCTGTAGAGAGATGCATTAATAAATTTGTATATGTGCAAAACTTTGTTAAAAACTTTTTTTTTTAAAATGCGAGCTCTGTTACTATGCTGTTTAACCCTTTGGTGCCCATATTAATTTGTCTAGAGCTAAATTTTTTTTCACCATTGAGTGTGAAGGTACATAAAAATAAAACACACAATAATTCTTTCGTTGTGCGTAAGCAAGTATAAGTTTCAGAGAAAAGTTACCGAAGGTATGATCAAGTAAAAAAGTCACCCAAGTTGACAAATTTCATGCTTTGTGAAAGGGGTTACCAACAGATTATACAAAAAAAATTATTATATCATGATTAACATTTATATTTAAGCCGAAAAACTACAACTTGTGATATACTTAGTGAAAATATAATTTACGAAAAATTTAAATAGTTATAATTCAATTTATGGTGTGAAAAAATATCAAAATGAATAGTAAAGTTACTCACAATACAGTTGGCAACCCTATTTTTCTTAGCAAACTACGGAGTCTAAAGTGAGAGCGCAAGTTCGGAAACGAAAAATGAGCCACTGAAGAAATTAATGGTTACGCAGAACTTGGGCGGCTCTATACAATGAAGTACAAATACTTTATTATGCTTTCTTACTTTTGTTTGCTTACGCATAACTTGGTTGAGCCTTAAAAGTGATGCCAAATTTTTATGGAAAATCTATGTTTCTGACATTATTTTTGTATTTTTTTTACTAAACCAACGCTCAGGGGATGCCCCCTATAAATGCGAAAACATTGTGTTGATTCGGAAGACGGGTGATACGGTTAGTTGGAGGGTGAAAGGATGGAGTAGTGTCGCTGAAGATTTGTTTTAAATTTACACAGCCCGAAACTGCCGGGAAACACATTCGCAGGGAGATTGTAATGCGATGTTCTATTGGGCAAAGAGGCCATGGTAAAGGGATGGGCTTGGAGAGCTGCCCGGGTGGACCTAGGAAACACACGAGCTGGTGGCGTCAGGCCATGTATCTCCTTGAACACTTCCCATGATAGTACTTTTACAGAAGGCTTAGGCAACCAACATTGCGTCGATGCCCAAGAGAGTTAAGAGAAGATGAAATATTTTCGTCTCCTATCATATATATCGCACGACGTTGAATTCAATCCAGAAGCTACAAATATGATCTTGAAGCTCCTGCCCAAATTTGCGAATTGTACTCCATTTTCGGCCTAATAAATATGTGAGGTATAGATCACGCGAAGATCAGATGGAGTGAAGTATTTCTTGCAACGGTTTAAAAAATTCTAAACACTTGGCCGCTTCTTTCGACACATCGAAAATGTGATCATTCCAAACAGAAATCTGATTGTATCGATATGCCCAGAACGTCAAGAGCATCTGACTCCACAAGATCTACACCAGGTTTATATTCAGGGGTGCTAAGAGACAGTTCATTCGTTTGTGGGTTAACAGGCAACACTGGGTTTTGCTAGCATTAAATTCTACTCTATAAGCAAGACCCCACTCGGAGATTTTTCTCAAGTCATTGTTAAGTGTGTCACTCATAATTTGCCTTTTCCTCTCAATCTCCAAAGAGTCTGGGTGTTTTTTGAAGGAATATGAATGGCAGAAGGTCGTTGATAAAAACCAAGAACAAAGTTGGCGATAGGACTGAACCCTGCGGTACTCCTGCGTTGATGGCGTGCTAATTTGACGAAATCCCGTCAACAGCAACACGGATACTTCGGTTCTTAAGGAAACACGTGATCCACCGAGCAAAGTTATCACCGACACCAAATGCAATTAATTTTGACACAAGCGCTTTATGCCACACTCGGTCGAACGCCTTTGAAATAGCCAGAGCAACAACCCTGCTCTCACCAAATAAGTGAACGCATTGGTTCCATTTTTCAGTGAGGAACGCCATCAGGTCACCAGTAGAGCGGGCCCTACGAAAACCATACTGGCGATCACTAAGCAATTCCTTGTGCTCCAGATAGTTCATTAGGTTGAAGTTTAATTTCAACACAATTAAAATTTCATATTTGATTTGAATAAAAAGCATTGTGAAGTTGAACTCTTCTGGAAAATTTATTGGTACCAATCCCGAAGACTATGAAGCCTAAACATAAGCAACTGTTCACCATGCATGCATGCCAATTTATTTTTTCAATATAATCTTTATGAAATAAACCAAACAAATTCTTGATACACTTCAACAAAAATTAATTTCAATTTCATTCTGTGTATTGCCAAAGTTATTTTATAGTGCGAAATTTGTGCAAATTTTTAAATCTCTCTACGGCACATGACAGCACAACTCGAATACATTGCAGCACAATTTGTGAATTTTTGAAAATAATTAACTGTGGAGCTAACTTCACATTGAAAGCGCACCAACTCATAGACTATTTACATAAATTTATATTTCAATGCGGCACATAATAGCACACATCGGACACAGCGTAGCACATATAATTTTTTAATGATAAATCAAAAATTGCGCTAGCCTCAGGCACATATTATTTTTCTAATAATTTAAGAACAAAAGTTCCTAAAGTGATCTTTAGGATCACTTCCTAAGTCAAGTAAAAAAAAAAAGAAACATTAACAAAAATCGAAAATAACTTTCTTAGTCAAGAGTTATGGCCGTATAAATATGAATTTCATTTATTCCACATTATATTAACTTAGAAAACGTAGTGAAATCATAAAAGAACCAAATACAAGGAGTACAACAAGCGAAAAACTCCAATAATTAAAAGAAAGTTTTCAAGACCCACAACACGCATGTCACTCTTTTGAGTTGGTATCTCTTGTAAATGCAACAAAATCAAAATAACATAAAAAAAAAACAAATTAAAATCAAAACTATTGAAGAAGCTTTGCTCAACAAACAATTATATTTCTTTTCAATAACAAATTCATTAAAAAGAAAAAAAAAAAAACGAATAAAAGCTAAACTAGTTGGAACAAAACCAAATAGTTGCCGTGTAGCTAGATTTTTTTAAAGGTCTTAATTTTAATTTTTAAAATTTAAAAATAAAATTTTAGTTCTTTCAAAATGCCAAAAAAAATAAAATTGCGCTTGACAAAAAGCTTAACTTGTCTACAGCAAAAGCTTAGTTAAGCTTAGTTAAAAGAAAAAGTAAAAACTAACTCAGGGCAAAAGTACAACTTAACAATAGTTTTGTACTTTCAATAAAAGTAAACTAAAATATTTAAAAAAATAAATTAAAAAAAACAAAATTTTAAATACGTAACACATAATATGGGTAGTCAAATTTATTAAAACAAATAACGATTAAATAAAAACAAAGCGAACTCTACCTCATATGACTATAAAACAATAATTTAAAAATTCAATAAATTAAAACAAGTAGAAGTTACCTCAAACTCAGCCACAACCATTTCTATTTAGTAAAGGAAAAAAAAAATACAACCCATTATATTTATTTGCATTTTTTTATAATTTTAAGTTTTAATACTATTTTGTAAACTTCAATAATTTCATATTTATTTTAATTAACAAAACTATATTTTTAAGCTATATAGTCGCATTTCTACTTTAAACTTAATCTAGTCAAAGAAAAAAAAGAAAGGCTTCAAAAAACATTCCAAAGCAACAAAACAACAATAATATAACTATGCTAGTCTAACCAAATAAAAAGACTATTAGTATTAATCAAAAAGAAGAAAAAAAAAACATAACATAACATAATAAAACTAGTCAAAATATTTATCAAAAGAAATAACGACAAGTTGTTTGCGAAATAAAGCGCCTAGCGTAAATTTCACAAACAACTAATATACGACGAAATGCAATTTTTGCAAAAAGTTACTTTGAATCAAGTCATATCGTAAAAAATTGTACAATAGTAGTCTTTGAAACAAGCGTAAATTTGTTTTGAGCAAAAAATATGAAAAAAATACAAAAATAAAGCTACGCAATGGTGTTTCACATAATGGGCTGTAACATACCACATATTATAGCTAGCGAGTTCATTGTGCTCACATTGGAAGCTGATTTTAACATTATTTTTTAAAATAAAAGCAAAATTTCGTTTTTCCTGCCCATTTTCCTTTGAAAATGCTTTTAAAATGAAAATTGTGAGCAACAAACAGCTTAAGCAAACTTTTGATGACATCATTGCTTGGACAATAGTGTTTTTGTTTCAACTGCTTATCGTAACTTTCAAAATTTAAAATTTCACACACACACACACGCACACAACATGTTGTTGTAAATTTTTTTAGTATAAGGTGTTTTTAAACATGTTGCTGTTGTTGTGAAAATATTAACTAAAAATTCAAACTTTTTTTTTTTTTTTTTTTAACTCTAACCTTCTAAAGTAACTATTTGCAAAATTTGCAGCTATAAAAAAAAGAGCAATCAATAATACACATAACATTGCAATAGATGCTACAGTAATTGCTATTTCCAAATTTTAAAATGTTTTAAAAAGCTGTGTGCCTTATAGCAATTACTGTTTGTTATTTTCAATGAATTATTTCTTAATATTAATTTAAGTTTGTTAAGTATATTAAAATAAAAAAGTGAGTAAGAAAAAAAAAATAAATTCTTAATAAAATTTTATAAAAACCTTATGATTTTGTGCTTATTTTATGATTTTCCCTTGAATTTTGTTTTAACTTTTCAGTTCAACATTTTTAAATGCGGCAACTTTTACTCATCATTTTTATGCTGTTCGAATTTTTCTTTTGCTTTAATTATTTGTACTCTGCTTTATTTTTGTCCATATAAAAAATAATTGTCCCAATTACTGTCGTCCCAATCTTATCAATGTGTTACACACCCTATTGACATTATTACTTATGTTCGAATTTATTTCAATTTCATTTTAAATTTGAAAACTGACACCATTTCAAGGGCGCGTGTGGTTCACACTTAGTGTTGGTTTTGTTCTCATTTTTTATGGCTATTGTTGTGCATTTAAAGTTCCCCCTTGGCAGTAGGTATTCATTTAGAGTACTTACTTTTTTACCCTTACGTTTAGTTGAGTTTCTTCAAGTCTCACTTGATGATGTTACCTCGTGTTCTCAAGATCTTAAGTAATTCTAAGTTACGGTCAATTAAATATTGTTTCCCCTCCCTATCCCAGCAAGCAATAAAAAAGTCATATCCAACAAATACGGGTTGAGCAAGGTTTTAAAAGATATACTGGTGGTAATTTAATGTCATGATTCTGGTTATTATTTCTTTTCATTATCAATAATTCAAAGTGGAGGAAGTATTATGATTTTTTTTGTTACTATTTTTTAGTTTTGACTCATTTTTAATTGGTTTAAAATATGGGTCGCTTTGTTTGATTTGATATGATTTTAAATAAATCCGAATTCATAATAAAGTCATTTAGTTATGTAGTTCATAGAATAACAGAGTGTTGTTGACATGATGAGTGAATTGATTTTTTGTAGTCAACTATAATTCAAAATTGATTAACGATTTTTATTTTATTTCCAAGGGTTGCAATAGATTTCTAATTTTTCCAAATTTTCTGATGTACAGAAAGACTCATTTCAGGGACTATGTGGAGATTTTTAATTAAAATTTATCAAAATATTCACGGGTCAGCGGAAATAGTTGAAATAAAGATGGTTAAGAGGTTGTCTACTCAAACGAAAATAACACAAACATTTATACTTTTTCTCTTTAGAAAAGCAAAGACATATTTCAATAGAATAACTTCGGGTAATGTGGCGTACTTTTCGGCTATTGTGTGAAATCGGTTTCGCTTCCCTATAGGAACAAACTAACTTGTTTTTAAAAACAACTAATTAAAAAACTAATTTAAAATAAACCAGTAGTATATGAACAACTTTGAATTATATTAAGGCGGCATCCACTTCAAGAAGTAATTGAAATACTACTTAAAAATAAGTGATTGATAAACTACTTTGAATTATATTAAGGCGGCAACTACTCTAATTTTGACATGTTTTAATTGCAAATTTTTATTAGATTACAAGTTTATATATATTTAACCATGTTATTTCATCAAATATTATTAACTTTAGGCCATCAGTAATAGTTTCCAATTGGTTATTTTAAAGTAATTAAAAAAATAATTTAAATATAATTAATTTAACAAGTAGTTGAAAATATATGTATGCAGACGAAAGTCAATTGACTTATTTAGCGGACATCACCATACAAAATATGTTAGTTCGTTCTATGGAAAAAAGTCAGAATTTCAACTAGTTGTGGTTGACAAAAAACTACTTTATCAACTACTTTTAAATTAGTTGATTTTCCTACAGGGTTATTACAAAGATATTTGCTTATTGTGACGATATCACTTTTGCAGTAGTTAGGGACATTCGGCCAAAAATTCGGGAACACTGGTCCAAATTCGGGGATATTTTTCGGTGAAAACGGGAACAGTTCGGAGTCAATTTTTAAATAAAAAAAAAAATGCAAAAATGTACGTAAAATATTGTATTTTACTTTTTTTTTATATATAAAAATAACGAAGAATATAATAATCAGCAAAAATAGATAATTTCTAAAATTTTTCTCAAGTACATAAGGAGCAAACACTCGAACACTTAAGCTTATCCAATTAAAAAGCATCCCGGATGACTTTTGATGCGCAATCGGTTGAACGAAAAATGTGATTTTCGGATATGACATGATATGCTCAGACTTCTTTGGCAAAGTAAATTTATCAGTTTGGGATTCAATAAAAATTAAGCAATTTTTTGGGAAAAAGCAGCGGCTGACATACACTTCTTGTACTTTGCTGTTTTAGGTGTGCTTCGATGGAACTTTCCCCACTAGCATTTTTCTAACCTAGTAATTAATAAATGAAAAATTTAAATTAGGTGGATGTACTCGAAAATCCGAGTTTTGTGAACACGAAGGGCTAAGTGACAGAAACTTTTGTTGACTCTATACCAGTGGTAATCAACGCACGGTTCAAACAACAACAAAAAGAGCTTTCCGAGTGCACAGCCTTACACTGAAACAAGAAGTTGTTGAAAGCTCTCACAACATTTGGTGCAAGGAAATATTGTCGAGTTTTGTATCTTCAGTGTAAAGTTTTATTGTTTTGATTTTTGTGTTTGCTTTTCGGGTTTTTTTTTTTTTAACATAGAAAAGATCAAAAAAAAAGATAGAAGTGTTGAAGAGATTGTATTAATGTTTTTATTTAACCGACTTTAAAAAGGAGGAGGTTCTCAAGTTCGTTGGGTTCTCTGTTTTACTGTACGAAAGCAAACCATGCTTTCGAAGCTTTATGTCAAAATCGGCTGGTCGAATTTTAGTTTTCTTATTGTTGTTGTTGCCTTTTGATTTGACGTTAAGCGTTCTTACAGCTTTGTTGCTGCAAAACTTGTTGTTTGAGCAGCCATTTAAATGTCATACCGATGGCTTCTTGATTATTTTGAAAGTGACGCAACAGAAAGCTTTCCCACACGCAAAGCCAAATTATTAAATGATTAAAGCTTTTGACATGCTTTCTAAGTAATGAAAAAAGAGCAATTTTTGTCGCCTGTCAAAATAGAAATAATTCTATACCGACGACATCAACAAGAGCGACAATGTCGTTGAGACATATTCACCAAACTCACCTCCATAAGAATTACATGCAAAATAAATTTGACAGATGACGTTACCGTCGTTGCCGTCGTTAATGTGTTCCATGCATAAAGCACAGCAGAAAATATGAAATTTTTAAGCAATGTACTAACACTGCGAGTCGATTGCTACTTCGTGCACAAAAGCACAAAAACACACGACACTCGCGTGTTATGGAAAAACATGTTGTGATCACCACTACTCTATACTGACAAAAAATTTAACAACTCAACCTAGGAATTTGTTAATATGAAAAACATTGTTTGTAGCGATAAATTTCTAGGTTGAGTTGATCAATTTTTTGTCAGCATAGAGTTAACAAAAGTTTCTGTCAAGGTTTATTTTTTGAATGTACCGTGAGGCTATACTTTATGTCCAGTGGATAGTTTACAAGTCGACATGGGATAGAGTAAGAAGGAGATGGGCAGGGGGACAGTTGCCCTTTCACTAAATTTCAGAAAAATTAAAATAATATTGGAAAACATTTTTTAAGAGCAACGATTTTATAAAAAAACGTCTGTCTGGTAAAAAAATGTACATTTAAAATTATAACTATACTATGATTAAGTTTTCCTCTTCAAATCCAACTTTTTTCAGTTACAGATATTTTTGAAAATCAAAATTCAAATTAATCTTTGCCAGAAACAGCTTTATTTTAGACTTTTATATATAGGCTGTAAGATTAAAAGAGCATAGCACTTTTATTACAACAATTTTTATAGTTTGGAGTGCAAGCTCAATACTCAATTTGAGCAAAAACTTAAATTTGAATACTCCCACTTAACTTACTGATAGTCTATAACTTAGACCTTCAGTGTGTTTGCTTCAATATTTAACTATAGATTTTCTTCATAAATACCTTCATATATACCATATATCACGTATGACGAGAATAGTTTGACGATACTTTATCATCACATAACCTTAAAATTTTTCTATCGTCATAACGATATCGTTTTGCTTGCTTCATGCATGTCTAACAACTGTCCAATGCTATCGTTTTGACGATTACCGATTTATACTAATCGCGATTTTTTAATCCAAAACATGCTAAAAGTTTTGGTTTTGATCTATTGCACAAAATTGACAGAAGGCTTATGTCGGTTTATTTGACCCGAAATATAATCTAATTAGTTAAACTATGAGTTAAAATTCTAACTCGAAAGCCGATTTTAATAAAGAATTTTGAATATTTTATATTTTTTATTTTTTTTTTCAAGCACACAAATTAAAATATATAATATAATTACTTGCAGAAATAATAACAAAATACTAAAAAAAGAGCTTTTTTTTTGCTAAAGTTGAGTTTGATGTTCAAAAAGTTGAATTTGATTTGTAACCAGTTGAATTTCAAATGTAAGGGTTGATTTTGTAGCAAAAAAGGTTGAATTTGATTTGAAAAAAGTTGAATTGCAAAATGCAAAATGTTGAATTTGAAGCACAATAAATCTGTGGTTACAAGCAATAACAACTTAACTCAATATATCGTAAAAAAACAATATGTCATTTTCTTTATTGCCAATCTTTGGAAGAATGCAGAAACCCGTTTTTTGCACAAAATAGATTACCACTTATGTGTGCAAATATTTCTTTTGTAGCGGTTTATATATCTGTGGTCACAAGTCATAACAGCCTAACTCAAAATATCGTAAAAAAAAACGGTATGGTATTTGTGCAAAATGAAGGGATATTCATGTATCTACAAGTTCCATGTTCGATTGTTCCGTTAACCATCTGCGTATCTACAAGTTCTATTTTCGATTGTTCCGTTAACTTCCGGGATATAGACCAGGGATGGGAAATTACTTTTCTGAAATTGTAGCAAACCGAAATGAAAATTGTACTTTTTGGCATCATATTGTACTTATTTTTTTTTCTCATGAATAATGGAACTTTTTTGGCATATTTAATAATTTATTTAATTTATTTAAAATAAAAATTAACAAAAAAAGAACAAACAATTCAATATAGTTAAGTAAATATAGTAGTGTACCTTCACTTTTTAAAATATAATCAAGAAAATGTGCGTCTTCCTCTTCTTCAGGAAGATATAGATATGTTTTCAAAATGCATAACATTTTTAATTTTGATGCTATAGCAACATTATCCAGTGCTAAAGAAGTAGTAAAGAGAAACTGAATTAGCAAGCAGACGATTTATACACCTTGTCTTGATTAAATTTTGGATCGAAAATATTCTTTTGACATTTGCTAAAGAATGTAAAATTGATAAAACCATCTGTGAAATTCTGTAAATATTGATCAGGATGGCAGTGCGTTTGAATGTGCTATAAACATGGTTGCAAAAAAGCGCGAAAAGTCACTGAAAACTTGATGAAATTAAAAAAAAAAAGCAAAGAAAGTCGATATGACGAAGAGCAAGCACATGAAAATATACTAAATAAATGTCTTTGTGGTACTTACGTACTTTTTATAATAAAATTGTACTGAAAAAATACAATTGTACTGAAAAATCCAACCCTGATACAGATTATGTAAGAAAATTAAAACATCCCGTATTTACGATATTTTGAGCTAGGCTGTTATGACTTGTGACCACAGATTTTTTAGAATATAGGGTCGTAGTTAGTGCAATTAAAATATCATTTTTCACGATATTTTGAGTTATGTTGTTATATCTATGGTCACAAGCGTTAACGACATAACTCAAAATATCGTAAAAAAGTGATAGGGCATTTTCTTTATTGCCAATCTTTGAAAGGATGCAGAAATCCAGTTTTTGTACAAAATATATTACCACTTATGTCAACTTATGTGTGCAAATATTTCCTTTGTAACGGGTCATATATTTCAGATTAAAAGGGTCGTAGTTAGTTCAATTAAAATATCGTTTTTTACGATATTTTGAGTTATGTCGTTAATGCTTGTAACCACAGATATCTTGTGACCACAGAAATATCCAAAGCGTAGTTGCATATTTTTGAAAATAGTTGGGTCACTTGAATTTTTTTTGGTTTTGTATTTTTTGACAAATAGGTTCCACTTTCCAAAATTTTTGGAATAACTTTGGTCATTGAAACTTTTTTGGATTAAAAAGAATCCTTAGACATGAATTTTGGATATTTTGATAAAAATTCAAGTTTTTTGACAAGTTACACATGTACAAATAGGTTCCACTTGGATTAGACTTTAAACCGCTTGGGTCATTCAATATTTTTTAAGCTTAGTAGACTTGTATTACACACAAATTTCGTGACAAATAGAATCCGCTTAGACAAATAGGTTCCGCTTTTAACATTTTTGGAACTATTTGAGTCATTTGAACCTTTTTTAGTGGACTACTTGGACAAATATTTTTTGAATAATAGTATCCAATTGAACAAATAGGAAATAACTTGTATTATTTCTAGAACTAATAAGGTCATTGGACCGTTTTTAAGTTTTGTAGACTCTTTGGACAAAAATATATGGGTCTATAGTCAATACGTTTCTCTTAGATTTGTTTATGGTACTAGTTGGATCATTGCACACAAATCTTGGATTCTTGTTCCAAATATTTTCCACTTGGAAAAATTGGTTTCATTTGCACTTTTGGAACTAGTTCGGTCATTGGTCAAAAAAATCCAAGATTTTTCTCCAAGAACTTCTTCACTAGTACGTAAAAAGTTAGACTGCTCCAACTTGTGTGAAAAATATTGAAAGTAGAACATATTTGTCAAAAAAATCCAAAATTTATGGCACTTAACCTAAAAAAGTTCCAATCACTCAACTAGTTCCAAGAGAAGTGTAAGTGGAACCTATTTGTTCAAGTGCAAACTATTTGTCAAAAATCCAAGATTTTCGTCCAAGTAGTCCACTAAGCTCAAAAATGTTCCAATGACCCAAGTAGTTTCAAAAATATTGTAAGTAAAAATATTGTAAGCCCAAAAAAGTACCAATGACCAAAGTAGTTCCAAAAATATTGTATATGAAAACTATTTTACCAAGTGGAACCTATTTGACAAAAAATGTTTGTCTTAAAAGACCACTAAACTCAAAGTATAAGACAAAAGTCAAAGTATTTTCAAAATCTAAAGTAGAATCTAAAATAGTTCCAATGGCCCAACTAGTACCATATATAATCAATATGGAACCTGTTGGCCATGAAATCAGGCCCGTAGCCAGGATTTACCTTAGGGGGGGGGGGGAGGGGGGTTGGATAAATAAATCTGTAAGTAGATACCAGTAAAAAATAAAAAGCAAGGATATGGAAATTTTTCCAAGCAAAACAATTTTCTTTTAAAACTATTCGAGAATATGCCTATTCTTAAATGGCCATAAGAGAGATGACATGTACTAAGTTTTTGATTTTTATCTTTGATTTTTTGAGAAATGGTCCAAAATGAGAATTTTTAGTTGTCGTTTAATTGTCGAAAAGTAAAAATAACTATCACAAAATTTCACTAGCACTTTTATAAACAGGAGAACCAAGAATTATAGTCTTTATATTTGGTTTCTTTTTGGCTACCACACGTCTCTATTGATGCCTAGCTTGTGTACAAGTATATGGACCTATGTGCAGCCTAGTTAGAGTTATCGTTTAAGGCCAAAATATAACTTTGCTCGAAAACGCTGTCGACAATTTGACTTATATTCAAAAGAAAATATTTTAAAATTTTTAAATATTGATATGTTCCATTTTCTCATAAAGATTTGATATCATAACTGATAAAACCATCAAATTCCTAATAACAATAACATCATACTTCTTTATAAATTTTTTTGAGAAAAGTCATATTTCAATTTCAGATTATTTTTCAAAACCCATAGTTCGAAAACTGGACTTTGCACAGAACCAATATCTTATAGCCAATATATTTTTTTAATTTATCACATCAAAATAGGATTATTTTTTAAAACCATTACTCAGCTAGATACATATTTATAAAAAGAACTAAGCAGTAACTTTTTTTTGGATATTTAAGAAAATGTTCAGTCGTGGAATTAAATTTAAATTATTTGCAAAATTGAAAATTGAAAAGAATTTTATTTTTATCAACTTCTTAATTGTTTTTAAAAATGCCGTAGCTTAAAAAATTTAATATTTAATTTTCTTATAAAAATTTGTTAGCATGATTTAAAAAATCATCAAATACCCATAGAATTGGACACTATAAATTATTTTAAAATTATTTTTTATTGAGAATTTTTTTTTTTCGAAAAAAAGCATATTGAGATTTTAGGTGATTTTCTGAAGCCTGTTATTTGGAAAAGGCTTTGCACAGGCCTAAATTGTTGTGACAAGTTGGAAATTTAAAATGTCCTATATACCAAGAAAGCAACAAAATAGAATGGGCATCCGCTTTGCGTAGAATACGACTTAATGTGTTAAATTTCGTCGTTCATGTATTTTTTGCATTATCCAGTTTTTCAAAATTTAAAAAAAAAATCCATTCAAACGAATGTTTATATACAAACATCCTGCAGATGAATTCATATATGATGATTTTGACTTTTATAAGCAAAGTGAATGTTTTATTTGGCCAAAAAACTTTTCATTGATTAAGTGAAGTTTCTTAAAGTTGCGCTGAAAATTGTCTTAAAAAAGATTGTATATTGAATGTAATAGTTTCATATGCGTTATTATTTCATACTTTCTCAACCCTAAGGGGGGGTTTGAACACCTAAAAGTCCCCCTTTGGCTACGGGCCTGCATGGAATCATGTTTTTTTGTCCACAGAGTTTATTTACAGAAATCAAATAGTTTCAATGGACTCTATTGGGAGCTTATTTTTTCTCTAATTGCTCAGTTTTCATATCTGCCTTTAATTTCCGTGAGTAGCTCATGAGCTGTCTCATGAGCATTTAAAGCGTTTTGGTAGGTACACGGATTGAGATCTTATTTCAAACGCGTCCGCGAGCACGCACGATTTCTTCTTGTATCTTTTTATATAGTACGCTCATCAAGGCACGCAAGCGAAATTTTTAAAATTTGTAAAATTTCGGTATCGAGAACTGCTTTCCTGGCATTTTGCCCCAGTTTAATAGGCTTAAACGTGCCGTTTATCGATACAGATGTTTTAATTTTATACTATATTTTACACCCTCATGCCAAGAGTCCTTAATACGCATAGAATTTCATTTTTTTACCATTAAACAAATCATAAACTCCACGACAACAACAACCCGCTGTGATTACAATGTTTGTTTGAAAAATAAAAATTGGAAAAATTGCCACAAAAAATGTAACTGCATCACAAAACTCCCCTATAAAAATGAAAAATAACTTTGGTCACATACGAAAAAGAGGGTCACACTTGAATTTGGCTATGCGCGCTTGCTTTTCCATCTAAACTCAGCACGGTCAAATGAATCTCAATGCAAATCTAGCTCTTGAATGAGAATAATTTAAAAAAATAAATAAAAAATACAAACAAAAAAAAAAAAAAAACTGCCAGCTGCTGGTTGCAAAGTTTAGAGCGTAAAAAAAAATAAATTCAGAAATAACTAATTAGAAAAACACTCATTATTCATGATATTTAAATCAATACCTTGATGTTAAAATCGATGGCTTCTAGAAGAGTAGCATTCAAGTTGATTTTTTTTCTGCCGTTATGGTCATTAAAATAATCAAAGCCACTATGAATGAGTAAGAGATGAGTGTCCTAGCGTTTTTGGTTACATTTACATGCTTGGCAAGGACATTTTTGAAATTAGATTTTTTTGGGAAAAATGTGTACGAATGTATATCAGTGTAGCGCACGTTGCAGTCACGTGTCGTGCCATTAACGCGGTCATGCAAATTTTTTCTTGCTCTGATATCGATTTTGATAGCGGCGAGCACGTCAAGGACATTTGATACACGACAAGATGATGATGATGGCTACTTTTTTTTTGTTATTGCTTTTCCATAGGCCAATATGCATATATTTTTTTTCTATTGTTTTTGTTGCTATCGATATAATACATATAGTATCTAGATTTGCAGGCACAATTATAAAAATCTATAATATGTATTGAGGGAAAATTTCCGAAATACACCCCAAAGTGTATGCTTTGTATTTCTTACAAGTTGCGCCGTGTAGAATATTTTTTTTTTTTATAGCTGTTATTGTCGTTAAGCGAACTTCTTTCGTGAGTTTATCCCAATTTATTGCTATTATTATTATTGTTGTTTTTTTTTTCGTTTTCGTTTATAACTTTTTGTAACAGTTTTTGTGCATTTAAATCCTCAATTTTATAGAACTGATTTGTAAAGGCTGACACACACAAACACACACACACACATGCACACACAAGACACGGCAGCTCAATTTAGCCATACATAGGGGTGCATTTTTTGCCCCTGCTGCATTTGCATGTTTAAAAATGTGATTTTATCCCAGAAATCATGTCGCCAATAAATAAGAAATTTTGCTGAAAAATGTGAAAAATGCAATTTAGTTTTTACCCCTCAGCAAGCAAGCAACCCCGCGGCAGGCACACCTCGCCTGTTGAGACAATAAAAATTCGCAACAGCTACTTTCTTGTTTGAGTACATTTTTTTTTTTTTTTTTTTTTCTTATTTGCTAGGGTAATTTTATTACTTTGAGTTTCGAGTTTCCGCTGCCTGTGCAAAATTTAAGTAGATACACGTCATCTGCATATCCTGTCGTATTTCATAGTTATTGCATTCTTTGCATGCAAATTCTAGCGTTACATCATTATTTTAATGACATTTTTGTGAAAAATGCAAAAAAATGTAAATTTTGCATGCCACAATTTGACAGTTTTCAATATGCAATAAAATGATATATTTTAAGGGCGGTTGCAATATTCCAAAATCAATAAGCAATTCAGTGCATCTGGACTTGAATGTGCTTAGTTTACTATTTTTGGGTGTTGAATGGAACAATGAGTAGTTTTAGATTTAATGAAAAAAAATATTAGCCCTGTTTTGATAGACTGCGGGAAAAAGCACCCCAAGAATATATGAAATAAAGAAAAAATGTTCCCAAATTTCATGTACATTCTGAAAAATACGCCAATTTTTATAAAATAAGACCCCTAAACTAATGAAAAACACAGAAAAAAATAAGATCCCACAATTGTTATTATTTTAAATTTTATTTTTTTTTTTTTTTTTTTTAGACTAAACCAACACTCAGGGGATGCCCCCTATAAATGCGAAAGCATTGTGTTGATTCGGAAGACGGGTGATAGTTAGTTGGAGGGTGGAAAGATGGAGTAGTGTCGGGGAAGATTTTATTTAAATTTACACAGATTGAAACTGCCGGGAAACACGCTCGCAGGGAGATTGTTCCACAATTTTTATCTCGGTAATGCGATGTTCTATTGGGCAAAGAGGCAATGGTATTGGGATGGGCTTGGAGGGCAGCCCGGGTGGACCTAGGAAACACACGAGCTGGTGGCGTCAGGCCATGTATCTCCCTTGAACACTTACCATGGTAGTACCTGTACAGAAGGCTTAGGCAACCAACATTGCGAGGATGCCCAAGAGAGTTGAGAGAAGATCAAATATTTTCATCCCCTATCAAATATATCGCACGTTGTTGAATCAGGTCCAGAAGCTCCAAATATGATCTTGAAGCCCCTGCCCAAATGTGCGAATTGTACTCCATTTTCGGCCTAATATATGAGGTATAGATCACGCGAAGATCAGATGGAGTGAAGTATTTCTTGCACCGTCTTAGAAATCCTAGACACTTGGCCGCTTCTTTCGACACATCGAAAATGTGATAATTCCAACGAAGGTCTGATTGTATCGACATGCCCAGAACGTCAAGAGTATCTGACTCCACAAGATCTACACCGTCCATATTCAGGGGTGCTAAGGGACAGTTAATTCGTTTGTGGGTTAACAGGCAACACTGGGTCTTGCTAGCATTAAATTCTACTCTATTAGCAAGACCCCACTCGGAGATTTTTCTCAAGTCATTGTTAAGTGTGTCATTTATAATATGCGTTTGCCTCTCAATCTCCAGAGAGTCAGGGTGTTTTTTGAAGAAATATGAATGACAAACGCTGCTGTCGTCCGCAAAAGAATGAATTGGGTTGTAGGTCAACGACAGAAGGTCGTTGATAAAAACCAAGAATAAAGTTGGCGATAGGACTGAAACCTGCGGTACTCCTGCGTTGATGGCGTGCTAATTTGACGAAATTCCGTCGACAACAACATGGATACTTCGGTCCTTAAGAAAACACGAGCAAAGTTACCACCGACACCATATGCAATTAGTTTCGACACGAGCGCTTTATGCCACACTCGGTCAAACGCCTTTGAAATATCCAGAGCAACAACCCTGCTCTCACTAAATAAGTGAACGCATTGGTGCCATTTTTCGGTGAGGAAAGCCATCATTTACAAACATTGGCGGATCTAGGATTCGCCAGAGGGGGGAGGGGGAGCTAAAATAGGCTAACAAAAAATAACCATTCCATGTCAAATCGAACGTTTGTCACATATTTGTAAAAATTGGATACTTTGCACGTCGATAATACTCAAAAAATTTGCATATATTTAGTTCCATGTTTTTTTTGCTATTTTTTAAAAACTGCCAACACAATTCTTGCAAACAAAATACTTTTATTTTTTTAAAATTTATGTAAAATATTTTATAATTTATGATTTTTAGTATTTTTTGTACTTTTTACGATATTTTATTATTTTCCAAGCCAGTAATATTCCTAGAAATATAAAAACGAAATTGTTTAGAATCAAACTACTAAGAGAATGTGTATGACTACAATGCTCAAAGGCCAACTTGTAAGTCAATGAGTTCCAGACCCAAGCTGAAAAATACTATTTTGTTCCTTTGTCTGAGAAATGAGCGCCGCAGGCGCTTTCCGCAAGTAATTTCTTAGCCGCAAGTAATTGCAGATTTTTTTTTAGAAAATAAAAGACAATTTTTTCATGAAACGAAATATCTTTATTCTGTAATGTATTGCCCATTTTGAGCAATGACCTTTTGCCATCTTTCAGGCAGCATCATAATTCCACGTTCATAAAACTTCTGGTTTTTATCAGCAAAAAACTGAACCAGGTACGATTTGACATCATCATAATTATTGAAATTTTTACCATTTAAGGAGTTTTGCAAAGATCGATATAAAAAGTAATCAGATGGTGCAAGATCATGACTATATGGTGAATGTGGCAAAACATCCCAACCAAGCTCCAATAATTTTTACCGAGTGACCAAAGATGTGTGTGGCCTTGCATTGTCATGGTGGAATACAACACCTTTTCGATTTGTTAATTCGGGCTGCTTTTCTTCAACTGCATTGTTCAATTTTGTTAGTTGTTCAATGTAGACATCTGGATTGATCGTTCGGTTGGGTGGTAAAAGTTCAAAGTAGACAATTCCTTTGTAGTCCCTCCAAACTGATACCATAATTTTCTTTTGATGAATATCAGCTTTTGATGTTGAATATAACCTGGCTTGCTTCACGACCTTTTCCGATTGACATTGTTGTAAACAACCCATTTTTCATCACCAGTTATCCATCGTTTTAAAAATGGATCATTTTCATTACTTTTCTTTAACAAATCGCAGATGTTAATGCGTTTTGTTAAATGATTTTCTTTCAGTTCATGAGGAACCCATATATCGAGTTTTCGTACATAGCAAAGTTGATACATGATACCTGAAGCTTCTCTGCAATCTCAAGTGTTGTACCGTGACGATCCGAATCGATTATTGCTTTGATTTGGTCATCATCAACTTCAACTGGACGACCAGAGCGTTTTTCATCTTTGAGTGAAAAATCACCAGAACGAAATTTGGCAAACCAATTTTGACACGGCCGTTCTTTTAAAGCTGCGTCACCATAAACAGCACATAACTTTTTGTGAGCTTGCTTTTCCATTTTTCAACAGACGCCAAACAAAAACTACACAACCGATTAAAAAAATTTTTTTACTGATAGACAGTTGAAGTACCAACTATCAAACAACAAAATGTGTTTGACATTTCGATTACGTCAGCAAACCTAAAAATTCAACTAAAGCCATCTATGAGTGAACTCCGCAATGACTTAGTTGCCAACCCAATAGAATATTTTAATAATTGATGATATCATATAGAATGAGCGCCACAGTCGAACATTTTTTATCAAATATCACCGCGACTTATGAAATACGAATTTTGTTATAATTTAACTTCTACCTATGAGAGTTAAACTAAAGCCGGTGTATTTTTAACAATAATTTTAAACTGTTTTTCCTTGTAAATTTGATCATGTCGAAATTTTATGAAATGTATGAAATTAGCTTTTACGTACTTATGAATTTGAACTGAATTTTCAAACTTTCACAATTTTTATGTCCTAACCCATTTGCACCAATAGGTTTATGAATACAAATAAATAAGAGTAAAGTTTTAAGTTAAATTATGCCTTCGTCTGAAAGTTTTTTATTTTCAGTTAAATTTTCAGAAGAGTTTTTAGTACTATTTTACAACAAAAATATTTTTGGAACTTTGTCGTCAGTTATATTCTGATGTTCATGTTCATACAAACTGTGCGCTTTGAACATGTTTGTCTGAAAGAATGAGAAAAAAAACCATCAGAATTTCCAAGGCCTAAATTTCGATGCAAATATCTCCGCTGTTTTTTTAATATATTTCACTAAATTCTTTTCTGTCTAAAAGTTCAATAAAAGTACTTGATAAATAATTTTGAAGACTAACGTTAGCTGGGCATTTTTATTTTTATTTTTTTTTTTTTCAAAAAAGGTTTAAAATATTGAATGTTGTCTCAAAAATTGGCGCAAAAGTAGTTTTTATTGTAAAAAGAATTTAAATTAAAATTTGCATTTTTGACTTCCTTTCACATAGCATTACATTTGTTAGTAAAAGTTGTTTCGATTTTACACCTTTGAGTTTTTTTATGAAATTTATTTTTTTGTTTTAAAATTTTGTTTTCATATTTTTGACAGTACAATCAAACTTTAAAAAATTGTATATATAAAATATTATTTCAATTTCTTAACCCAATCAAAAGAGATTTCTAAAAATGTTTATTCTTATCATTTGCTATGGGTGAGTTTTTATCTTCAGACATAAAAGTGAGCTACATCACGAAAAATTTTTCAGATAAAAGTTGCAAAGTTTTAAAGGGAATCAAGTACTTTTATCGAACCTTAGACAAAAAAAAATTGAGTGAAATATGTGAAAAAAACAGCGGAAATAAACAGATAAACGAACAAACTATGGAGTCGAGCGTGAGAGCGAAAGTTCAGAAAAGTAAGCGAAAAGTGAGATACTGAACGAATGGAATGCTTACGTAGAACTTGGACGGCTCCATACAATACTGCTCTCTCACTTTTGTTTGCTTACGCTTAGCTGGCTTGAGCCTTAAGTTTGTTTTTACTTGAGCATAATACAGACGTATAGTTCATAGTTACTTTTTCGTTGTTTTTTTTTTATAGCAAACAGCAGAGTACAAATAATTTTCATATATTTTTTTTACACGAAAATTTTCTTAAATTTTATTTTAATTTCTTTTCTTATCATTATAAGTTGATAACGAAATTTATAAACGTTGAAAAATAAAAAAAAAGTATAAAACGAACGAACAAACATGAATAATTTGCAAGAAGTACCTTTATTGAGCAAAAAAATCAAAAGGATTCAAATGCGAAAGATTTACTTTCCATTTATCCACAAATCAAAATTAGGCTAAGTCATCTAAGAGAAGAAAACAAAAAAAAAAAAAAATAAAAAATTCAACAGATATATTAATAAAACTTCTATTAAGTTTTAGTATTTAAGTGTGAGCAAAAATCAAAACTATTCAAAATACCAACAAAAATAAATTAAAAAAAAAAATTTATTATCTAACATATAAATGAAAATTTGTTAACTGAATTTACAAATTGATCAAAAATTGATAACAAAATTAAACAAACAAAAAAAAAAAAAAAACGCTAAAGCTAAGATATACATATATACTTAAAAAAGAACATTAACTATGATAATTGAACTAAAAAAAACATGCATATAATAATATATATAAAAACACTAAGAACGATTTTAATAAATTATTACTTATCAATACTTTTTGTTGTATTTATTTTGCGTTTTCTTTTTGATTTTCATCATTTCAGTGCCATTTATTATGTAATCATTTTCATAAGATTATCTCCGATATTACTATATATATTTCAATCTGTTGAATAACTTTTCCACTGCATGTCATGTTAACAAAAATATGGGCTGTCAGTGGCAGCGTATCACTGTCATTGACAATTCATACAAAGGTTATGCCAACATTTTTACCTACGACTAGAAAAGTCTAAGAATGAAAAAATAAGTAGTAGTAGTAGTAGTAGTAGAAGAAGAAGAAGAAGAAGAAGAAGAAGAATGTAAATAAAATCAAAATAAAAAAAAAAATATTATAACAAAAATTGGAATCGAGCAAAAAAATGCCCTAAATTCTACGCACGCAGGATTTTGGATTTTTATTGAAATACAAAGAGAGAGAAAAACACATTCATTAGATTTAGAGATTTTTTTTTTATATGTGAATTTTATTTTTGCGGATTTTTTTTTTTATTATATTTTGTGTATGGATTTTATAAGAAATCAAAAAGAATTTCGTACTTGATTTGCTTCATTTTGCTATAGATTTGTATGTGTGTGTGTGTGTGTGTGTGCTTATGATGTCCTCCGTAATCTGATTGTCTCGCTTCAGTAAATTCTTTGCAGCACACCCACACGTCAAATATACAACATAAACACGCATAAATATAACAACAAGGAAGCTTGATATATACCAGAATATATTGTATATCTGTGCGTACTTGACTTATTTGTTGTAGCTTTATTTGACATTGCTGCGTTTTGGTGAAGCATCTAAAAAGTCCTTTCAATTTAAGGATCAGTAACACCCTCTTAAAAATATGTTTAAGCCGCAACAGCATCATCTAAGGAAGGGAGTGGGGAGTGGAGGGCATTGGTGTTTGTTGCGTGTGTGTGCTGAGCAGGATTGACAACATGTCATATCCTATTGGTATACATTAGTTTTTCCTCCTTTTTTTTTCTTTTTTTACATAATTTATATAGTATATAAAATGATGATGATGTCCTGCTTGCTATTGACTATATAAATATTAATGTTTAATTTAAGGGTTTTCTTGTCTCAATAGCAGTTCTTTTCTCTCAAGGCTTTATCAGATTTGTTATTCAAAAAGCTGACGGAGGACATTATAAACTCTACAGTGTAAAGGATACCTATTAGACAGCCACAAGTTCCCTCCTCTGAAATTGTTAAGAATAATACAAAATAAACATTATTATGAGCACTCAAATTTATGACTCCAAAAAGTGTGAAACTTCTGACGATATTATGAGCATTCATAATAATGAGTTAGAAAAGAGTTCATTATTATGAAGGTTTTGTGAGCATTACAATTAAGACTCTTTTTGGAGTCATAATTATGAAGATTATACAAGCGCTCATAATTATGTGCTAGAAAAGAGTTTTATTTATGAAATGTTTATGAGCACTCTTAATTATGAGTCCGAAAACAGTCTTATTTATGAAGCTTTTATGAACGCTCTTATTATGAGTCAGAAATAGTCTTATTTGTAAAGGTCTTATGTGCACTCATAATAATGAGTGAGAAAAGAATCTTATTATGAAGGTTTTATGAGCGCTCATAGTCATGAGTCAGAAATGTGTCGTGCTTTTGAAGGTTTTATGAGTGATTTTGATTTTATTAATCAAATTATCAGCGCGCCAAAATCATCATAATTTGGACTCTTCTTATTAACTATAGCTTTGAGGAATTTAAGAGAGTATATTGGGCCGGGTCGATTTGTATGGCAGTTCAAAAACCTATGTTACCCGGGTGATTTTCGGTTCAGGCATGAAAAGTTATTAAGAATAATAAAAAAAAAAAAAAAAATGGGGTTGGTGATTGCATTTTTTTTAGGATTAACTTACTATAAAGTTTTATAAAAACGTATAATGTTAGATCGTTTTAAGGGTCCAGAGCACAAAAATGGATGGCATAAAAAATAGTCTGAAAAAAATTGTGGCAAAAATTCCATTCCAGCTTATATTGTTTAAACTGTGAACTCGAATACTTTTTCTATACATTGTATTTCATTTCGCAGAACCTTTGACTGTTGGCTGACTGCAATTTTTGGTAATTTGGAAGTTATCTATGAGAATCAAATTTCAAGATCAAATTTCTCAAGCCCAATTCAATCTTCAAAATGTTCTAACGGATCCAATTGAAATGCCAACGTCCTCTGCTATCTCTCTAATCGTCAATTTGCGATTTTTGACCAACATTTCTTTGATTTTTTCAAAGTTTTCTTCGGTAGTCGAACACGATGGCCGCCCGGTAAGAGGGTCGTCGAAAAATCGAAGATACGAAAAAAGTTGTTGTAAACAAAACACCGTCACTTTACCAAATGTCAACGAGAGACGCTAATATTTGGCAGCCTTGTCATAGACACCAGAGAACTGCAAAACTCACTTTTTGCTTGATTAAATCATTCACTGGAATTCTTACTCAACTCAACTCATTCAACAAAGTTCAGCGTTGAATAAAATCAGCACAATACTTTCGAATGCGTCTTTTGTGTCAGTTTGAGGTTGAGTTCGTCTGATCGAACTCACATGTTTGAGCGAACGAGTGTCGACGTTGTCGAATAAAATAAAATGATGCTTCTGAAGGCGTCGTTTGTGTGAGCTGGTTGACGGATTGAATTCACATGCTTGAGTATTTGCGTTGAAGTGTATACGGATATGTGTTTCGTAAATGAGAAATCAAAGGAATAGTTAAATTTAGTTATTTGCAGTCAATCGTAATACAAACTTCACCCTTCTTCTTCTTGTTCTCTCTTTCTCTCTCTATCTGTCTGCACATGAAAAAACTCATACATGTTGATTTTTATTCTTGATGAAAATAATCGTTGTTAAGCCCAACGAACAAGCATGAAATATGTATCCGAAGACGACCGACCGTTGATTAAAATCACAGAGCCAACACGAAGCACATGGTTTGATTGAATTTAACTCAACAGCGAGTGTGTGCATTCGAACAAGTCTGATCGATTGAACGCAGAGACATGATTTTTACAGAATTGATTACGTATGAATATTTTTATGTGAGTTTTGCAGTTCTCTGATAGACACATGTGGCAACCTACAAAAAAAAATGTTCGAATCGGACAGTTAAGTCTGGTTCACAGTGTGAATGAACCTTTCTTTTTGAACAAGGTGATATCCAAAATCACCCAAATGAAAAATGGCCCAAAAATTAATAAAAAATGACCTAATGAAAGTTCACGCAACAAAAACGAAAAAAAAATTCCAAAATATTTTGGGAAAATGGCCCAAAAACGAAAACAAAAATTCGAAATTCATCCAAATTTACTCAAAAAAAAAAAAAAACTACAAAATCGCCCAAGTTTTTGCATTGTTTCCAGGAGATAAATTTGCCTTGTACGAAATGTGCAGAATTTTCAAGGCCCATTTTATCATTTTTTAAGAACCGCTTTTTACTTTGAATATCGTTATTTCTAAGAACTGATTCACGTTTTTTTGCCATATATTGAAAACGAAAAATCCCCCAATTAAAGTGAAATATCGCCCAATAACAAAAATTGCAATTTTTCCCAAAATATTTGGGTGATTTTTATATGAATATTGAAAAATACCCTAAAAACAAAAACTAATTTTTAACCAACAAAAATGCAAAATCGCCCAAATCGCTCAATCCAATACTGGATTTGTATGAAAACATATTGGGTGATTTTTCATTATTTTTTTTATGCGATTTTTCTTTTCGTCAATTATTCATCGTGTCCCCACCTAACATCTATCTGTCAATCATCTGGCGGTCCCTATATGAAAAAAAGACTCAGTTTCGATAGTATCGTAAGTGTAGACTTCGAATTTTTTTTTTCCACCTCTTTTTTTGTTGAATTTTTTTGTTTGATATATTTAATGATGAATTGTTGTTTCTGTTCATTTTCATGTTTGTTAAAAATAAATGAGATTCAATGTTATATTTCAAAAATGGAACTAAATATTTCGGAAATATATGAATTCATGATTTTTCCTGCAGTAAAGAACACACATATATTTATTTTAAATTTGATTGAAAATTTAAA
Source organism: Coremacera marginata (assembly GCA_914767935.1). Classification (NCBI taxonomy): domain Eukaryota; kingdom Metazoa; phylum Arthropoda; class Insecta; order Diptera; family Sciomyzidae; genus Coremacera; species Coremacera marginata. Next base: position 19,269,044 of record OU612047.1, read on the forward strand.
TTTCAGCAAACAAAATATATTTTTAATAATAAGAAGAGAAGAAATAAAATATGGAATACACAAATAATTAAAAGAAATATATATTTCAAATTTATTATGTTATTTAAAAAATAAATTAAGTTTTAATAGCACAACGAGCATGCACAGTATTTGCGTATGTCAACAATGGGATACAATTTTTCGGAGCTACACTATGTAACAAAATTATTAACATCCCCGCTACATTTTTGTAATTTCAAAAAAATATTCAAACAATGTTTAACTAAAAGTTCCGATATTATATATTTATTTCAGTGAAATAAGACAACAAAAAATCAGCAATTAATTTTTCTAAGAACAATTATTATAAAAAAACAATAACAAAACTGATTTTGATCGCAACAAAAATATTCACACCCCTCATTTAATATCGGGTATGACCGCCTTTTGCCTCTATTACTGCCTGACATCTTCTAGGCATTGACTCTACAAGCCGTTTTGTGACATCAGAAGGAATTTTATTCCATTCTTGACAAACAATATCCTTCAAGTTTGAAAGATTTGTCGGTTTTTGTGCAGCACATACTTTTTTCAAATGAGACCATAAGTGCTCGATCGGATTGAGGTCCGGTGACTGAGGAGGCCAATCAAGAACTTGTATTTGTTTTTCTCGAAACCACTGTGTTATCACTTTGGGTGTATGTTTCGGATCTTTGTCCTGTTGGAAGGTATACGAGCATGCCATATCCATCTTATCAGCACTTGAGGCAAGGTTGTTTTCTAAAATACTTAAGTACATCTCTTTAATCATTATGCCGTCTATGAAACTTAGTTTTCCAACTCCATTCCATGACATACATACCCAGATCATCAACCTTCCTAATGGTAATAAGAAAATTATAGCAATCCAAGTTAAAAGAATATGTTTTTTAAATAAGTTCGGATCATACCTCCACCGTGTTTGACTGTGGGGCGCAAACATTCCTTTTTGTAGCGCTCACCTGGCTTCCTCCAAACTCTTATAATTCCGTCAGAGCCAAATAAAAGGATTTTGGTTTCATCAGACCAAATTATTTGCTTCCACTGCTCAAGTGTCCACGTGGCTTTTTCTCGCGCCCACCGTAATCTCAGTTTTTGGTTTTTTTTCGATATAAAAGGCTTTTTAATCGCTGTTTTTCCTTTGAATCCTGCAAGTTTTATGCGACGTCGCACAGTTTGACATGAAATATCAATATTAAATGCACTGTTTATTTCGGCTGCTAATTTTGTAGCAGAAATTCGGCGGTCCTTTTTCACTTCTCTCACAATCGCCGCGTCTACTCTTGCTGAAGTTTTTTTCTTCCGACCTCTTCCAATAATATTTTTAACTGTTTTGGTTTTTTTAAACTTTTTCACTATAATTGCCACAGTATTCTTGTTCAAACTTAAATTATTACTAATTTTTTTATATCCAAGTCCATTTTTATGCAATTCGATCACTTTATTTCTTAATTCAATGCCCAATTCCTTGGTTTTTGCCATTGTTATGCATTTGATAGCTTCAACACAAATGACTTGACCTAACAACATTTATTAGTTGCTAAACTAGTTGAGTACCGTTCATTTAGTCACGTTTCTACGTAAATTTCTATGTGGGTGTGAATATTTTTGTTGCGTTCAAAAATCAATTTTGTTTTTGTTTTTGTAAAGTAACTGTTCTTAAAATAAATTGACATCTTTCTATTATTTCGTTAGCATAGCGAATTTTAACACTAAAAATTTTTCTTAAATTTTTACACCAAACACATCGAAACATTGACCATAAAAGTTCGCAAATAATTTTTCTCTTCTAATTTGCACAAAACGATCCACTGTGCCTCACTTGAACCTGGTAGACGGATAACATCTACTTCACAACGGAACTAGTTCTCATAGGATTTGTTCACATTTTCAATTCAAGGCCCAATGTCATTAGTTTTTATGGTTATTAAATAGTTGTGATAATTTCGTCTTTATGCAAACTTGCCTTTTTTTAGGATTTTTAAGTATACCAATCTTCTATTGACGAGTGGAAGCGCGTTGGTTTCTCATATGTTACGTTTGATTTTGATGGAATTGATCTATTAAATAAATCCGTAGCAGAAACATCAGTGTAAAATATCAGTCAAAAAACAGAAAATAGTATTTAAAACCTCACCAGAATATATACTTGGATTTTGGGCCTATTGAATTTCTCTTTGATATTAGGTCTGTTTCCGTACTCACTTCAAGTAAACCTCGAGTAAAGTTCGAGTAATAGAGAGTAATTTGATTTTCTGTCAAAATGAGAACATTTCTCAAAAAGTACGGAAACGCATATTTTTTGAAACTTAACCATATATATATATATTTGTAAAGCATTTTCCCCCCATATGTAGCAAAACTTTGTTTAAATCTTGCATTATATAAACTTTATAAAACTAAATAACTTTTTTACTCAATGTTTCATTACGAGTAATGATTTATTTATAACTAGCTGAATACCCGGCTTAACTCGGGAGTTGATATAAATTATTTTCGATGTCATTCGTCGATTTGAAAAAACTTTTCACAAACTTTAGAAGGAATTTTGTGTGCATCTTCAAACCGGTAACTTTGGCGAAATGAGCAAAATGTAGCTTCAACATCTGAAAATTATGAGAAAAAGTTAGGGAAATCGTGTGTGCGTGCCGCCGATTGCTTGCAAAAATATATTTTCAAGTTTTATATTGTATTCAATAGATATCACATTTTTGAAAAAAATTAGAGCAATCAAGCAAACTGGACAAAAATTAAATAAGCATTGAAAAAAGAAATTGAAATGCCAAAACAACGCCAACTTACGACGTAACTGACTTGCGCATGTGTTGATGCGTACTCAAATATCACAGAAATCGGCATCAGATGTCCTGATTTGCGAAAAATTAAAGTGGTATATTAATACACATAAAGAAGATATTTATCCCCCTTGGCGCTTTGCTACGCCTTACTGTATTTTGTAGTACAGCGTCCTTTGGGGTTCAAGATATAGCAAAATACATAGCGCCAAAAGACTCACCGCACCCGAAAACCCCTTATAAATATCATACTTATCGGATGAGTTGTTTTGAGTTTTTTGCGGTATTTGTACAACAGCGCCCTCTGGTTTTCTAGATAGAATAAAAGAATAACGCCAAAGCCCGTTCCATCCGATATACAAATTTTTATCTAAATCGGATGAGAGGTTTTTGGGTGTTTCACGATTTCCTAAATGATTCCTACTACAGCACCATCTGGTGTTTAAGGTAGCACAGAAAAAAAAAGTCCAAGATACCCACCGTATCCGAAAACTCCTATGTAAAAATTTTCATGCAAATCGGATGTACAGCTAGGAGTTTTTCGAGATTTTTAAAACATTTGTACTGCAGTGCCTTCTGGTCTTCAATGTAGAAAAAATTGATAAGTCATAAAAACTACCGTACCCGAAAACCCGTAAATACAAATTTTCATGTAAATCGGATGAATAGTTTCGGAGACAAAATATAAAAAAAATTTCATGGAACCCAATCGCAGCGCCACCTACCGAGTCTATTTGCGAATCTGAACCATCCAGGGATCCACTTAAACACACACAGAAAACTTCATCAAAATCGGTGCAGCCATTTAGGAACAGTTTAATAACATACACACGTACAAATAGTACAACAGCGCCCTCTTCTTTTTGAGACAGAGCAAAAGAGATAACGCTAAAACAGTTGCCGTACACGAAAATCCTTTAATAAAATTTTTCATCCAAATCAGATGAGCGGCTTTCTACTTTTTCACGATTTCTTCAGAGATTTGTACTACAGCGCCCTCTGGTGTTCGATATAGTACAAAAAAGATAAGTCCAAAACAGTCACCATATTAGAAAACCCCTATATACAAACTTTCATGAAAATCGGATAAACAGCTTAGAAGTTTTTTAAAATATTTGTACACAGCGCCCTGCTGTTCAAGATAGAACAGAGTATATAAGTCATAAGAACTCACCATATCTGAAAACCTCTATATACAAATTTTTAATCAAATCGGATGAACGGTTTCGGAGATAAGCTATAAAAACAAAATACCTTAAACACGATCGCAGCGCCACCTATCGGGTCCAGTTGTGAATCTGAACCATCCAGGGATCCACTCAAACACACGCAAAAAATTTCATCAAAATCAGTGCAGCCGTTAAGGAACAGTTTAATAACATACACACGTACAAATTGGACAACAGCGCCCTCTAGTTTTAAGAAAGAGCAAAAAAAAATAGCAACAGAGCCCTTGCCGTACTCGGAAATCGCTATTTACAAATTTTCATCCAAATCGGATGAGCTGTTTTGGATTTTTTCTGGTTTTGGTTTTCAAGATAGCACAAAAAGGATAAGTCCAAAACACTCACTGTATCAGAAAACCCCTATTTTCCAATTTTCATGCAATTCGGATGCACGGCTTAGGAGTTATTCGAGGTTTTCCAAAATATTTGTACTACAGCGCCCTCTGGTGTTCGAGATAGAACGGTGTAGATAAGTCAAAAAACTCAGCGTGTCCGAGAACTTCTCGATACAAATTTTCATGCAAATCGGATGAACGGTTTCGGAGATAAGCTCAAAAAACGAATGGCTGGATTTCGATTGCAGCGCCCCCTACCGGGTCCAACCTTTTTTACTGGATAAAAAGTAGCCTATGTTATGACCGGGTATATAAGGAACCTAGATTCCAAGTTTCATTTAAATCCATTCAGTGGTTTTCTCGTAATGCTTTAACATACAGACAGACAGACAGACAGACAGACAGACAGACAGACAGACAGACAGACAGACAGACAGACAGACAGACAAACAAAAATTTTAAAAATGCGATTTTCGGACTCAGCGTCATCCAAAACGTTCATCGCAAAAGAATTTAAAAAAAATTTTTAATGTACAGATTTTTTTTTTTACAATTTTATATATACATATATAGATTACCACTGCTTTTGTTTTGTTGGCACTTTGGCTTAAATGAAATTTATTTCATAATCGATTTTACAATCACACTCATCAGTATAACAACTACACACAATAATAATACACATGATCAATAAAAAATAAAAAAAATATAAAATAAAAAACTGAAATTATTTTACTGTATCTCAATTAATGATAGAGCGCGGGTGTCGACATGAACTCAGCATATTTGTCACCGTGTGTGTACGAAAGCGCACATTTTACCACCTCAACAACAACAACCGCCAACCTCAACAACAAAACAATAAAAAACACCAATACAAACACATGTCTTGACTGATAAGCTACATACATATAAACATTCAAACAAATAAACTCGGACAGACATACTTACTTATAAACACAAACGGAACTTTAATCATTTACCCAAAATATTATGGATTTTCCAATTCCAATTTGATAATTTTTATAATTCATATCCAGCTACGGTGTATTGTGTGGGTTTTTTTTTTAGTTATTGTTGTTGTTGTTTTTGTTTGTGTTGTTGCTTTAGTGTTATTGCAACGTGGCATATGTTGTTCTCTGCATTAGTCAAAAATGTGACAATTTAAATAAATGATCAAAATCAACCCCAAAAACAGTAACTGAAAAAATGTTAAGGAACATTTTTATTTTTTTTTTTTTTTTTACTAATGATGGTTATACGAAGGCGAAACAGCAAAAGGTGTTTGTGCAGGAAAATAGTCATTAAGAAGGGTGGTATGTGTGTCAGTTATTTCAACAAAAGAACTTAAATTATTAGTATTTTAAAGTACTTAAAAAATATAGAAAAATACATTTGTTTGAAAATAGTTCCTAGTTTTTGGTTGCAGGGCGACGCAGTTAGTAACGCCCAAGTTTTTAACACGCATTAACAAAGTAACAAACTTTTGGCTACTCACACACATTCGTGCTCATATAAGTGTGTGTGTGTTTTTACTTTGCATACATTTGAAAATATCTAATTTTGCTCCTTTACTACAAAGTTTTTTCAGTTAGTTTTTTTTTTTTAAGCTCTACCCATAATTCGTATTTTATTGTTTTGTTATAAAGTTAGCAGCTCGCACGCACAACCGCCTCTTTATAACACACACACTCACACATATTTATCGACACACAAAAGTTCTGTGTATGTCAATAAAAACATATTCGAATTTTTTTTTTTTTAATTTTTATTTTGAATTTGGTTTTTATTTAATGACAGGTGTCATAAACAAACGTACGCATGGTCACCCAATGGCACACACACACACACACACACATACCCACACAACTTTGATAGCTGCTTGGGAGTGTGTTGGGGCGTTTATTGGAGCAAGGCAACATTTTGTTGGTGTTTATAAAATTCTATGGCTTTTTATTGTAACAAAGTGGGTGGAGTTTTTAAAACCGCGCATGATATTCAAAATCAAAAAATTTGATGGCAAGAAAATTACTTGCTACCCAATAGGCAATAAAGCTAGGTCTCTTCCAACGAAGGCGTGCATTTACTGCTACTTTTGGCGGTAAGACACATGACATCCGCGCTGCTTCTGCCAGCGCTTCAATAAGGCCTAATTTTTCGCTACCCAAGGCAGTACAACAATTATATTTTTCCTACAAAAACTGGTTCTGCTTATATTTCAGGGTAACTTTTTCGTTAAAAGTTAAAATATACAGGGTGTCCCGCAATTAAGTGCAACTATTTACGGAGGTGAAAGGTTATGCCGAGCTGAGCAAAATATCGTATTGGGGGGGGGGTCTATTTTCACATTCTTAGGAGCTACAGGGTTAATTAATATTTCACGACTTTGGTTAACGTTATCGTTTCTAGCAGAAAAACTAACTTAAATAAAACTTATTTTGATAGCTTAGTATATAAAGGCAATAAAATCACCTTTCTAACGGCATATCAACAAACCCCACCAACGTAACCGTTACCGAGCTGTGCTTGTGTAAAAATGAAATCAATCGATTGAAACTACCAAATTTCAATTTTGAGTGCAAATTTCTCAGAGTTTCGCGTAATAAATGAAATTTTTTTATGATCAATTTTTTAATTTATTCAATTTTCTTTGCAATGACACCAAAAACATAAACATTAAGGTGGGTCACCAAAAAAAGTTTGGTTTGTTACCGACTTTTTTGAAAGATCCTATTGAGAGGATTTCAGACCAGAAAAAAATTTTTTTTTAAGTGGTCTACATTAACAACCAAAATGGTATTTTTGTTATAACTCGGTTATTTGATGTCCGATTTTGAAAAAAAGTATATTTTTAGAAAGATCTTAGAAATGCTAACAATTCGTAGTCAAAAGTTATTGACCTTTGAGGTCATCTTCAATAAAATAATTCAGTTTTTAACTTTTTTTGCACTACGACCCCCAAAACTTTGCCCATTTTATATTTTGTAATTAAAGTTCATAAAAAATCAATAGGTCCGCTCAATTTGATCAATTAATCAATTTGAGTGGATTTTAAAAATTTCTTCACACGGACCTATTGATTTTTTATGAACTTTAATTACAAAATATAAAATGGGCAAAGTTTTGGGGGTCGTAGTGCAAAAAAAGTTAAAAACTGAATTATTTTATTGAAGATGACCTCAAAGGTCAATAACTTTTGACTACGAATTGTTAGCATTTTTAAGATCTTTTTAAAAATATACTTTTTTTTTAAATCGGACATCAAACAACCGAGTTATAACAAAAAGACCATTTTGGTTGTTAATGTAGACCACTTAAAAAAAAAATTTTTTCTGGTCTGAAATCCTCTCAATAGGATCTTTCAAAAAAGTCGGTAACAAATCAAATTTTTTTTTCTTCCATAGGGGTCGACCCGCCCTAATAAACATATCTTAAAAAAAAAAAAAATTTGCTGTACTAAAAAAATTATACTTATTAGAAAACAATGATATAATCTACTGCATAACTAATTGTAATGTCATTATTTATCATTATATTCTAATAAGTATAATTTTTTTAGTACAGCCAACTTTTTTATTTTAAAGATATGCTTATGTATTTGGTGTCATTGAATAGAAAATTGAATAAATTACAAAATTGATTTTAAAAAAATTTCATTTATTACGCAAAATTCTGAGATATTTGCACTCAAAGTTGTAATTTGGTAGTTTCAACCGATTGATTTCATCTTCACACGATAACAGCTCGGTAAGGGCTCTGTAAGGGCAACAACATGCTAAGTTGGTGGGGTTTGTTGATATATTGATAAAGGTGATTTCATTACCTTTAAAATCAATCAATCAATCTATCAAAATAAGTTTTATGTAGGTTAGCTTGAAACAATAACTTGAATCAAAGTCGTGAAATATTAATTAACCCTTTAGCTCCTAAGAATGTGAAAATAGACCCCCCCCTCCCATACGATTTTTTGCTCAGCTCGACATAACCTTTCAGCTCCGTAAGTAGTTGCACTCAATTGCGGGACACCCTGTATATTCATTCAAAAATATTGAATAATAATCGACGCCATGACTTAGAAATATTTTTATCTAAAAAAAATATGGAAAGAAAAATCACAGAATATATAGGTAGGTATACATAAAAAGGGGAAAAAAAATATATTTTTATAATTTTTTTGGTTAAACCCTTCTTTAAACCATTATAAAAGAGTGCTTATAGAAGGCCTCTTTAAAGCAGATAGAGTGGAAGGCATGCAAAATTTGGCCATTTCATATAAAAAAGTATATGTGTTTGGCTACGAGTAGGGTAGGCCTCCAAAATACATTTCAAGGCCTGTTAGTAGCCCTTCGAATACCTGCCAATACCTACTGGGTAGGTGTTACTCGGAGATTTTGAATGATTTTCGGATATGTGCTAGAGCAGCGTTACTCAAAGTGTGCTCCGCGGAACCCTAGAGCTCCGCAAAGGCTCTCTGGGGCTCCAATAAAATACTGGTCAATGCTTTATAAAAAAAAAAATCCAGAAAATATTGCATATTATAGCTTTGGACAAACAAAATTTAGTTTCTATTTCATTAACAAAAATAATTGCGTTAACACAAAAGCATACATATTTGTTGTTATTTTTTAGCGAGTTCAACGTCGAGTACGGACCAGTGATGTGCAACGGATAGCTTTTTTGTGACTCTTAGAAAACAAGTAAAAAAACCTACTCAACCCTAAGCGTACGCAACTCGATTCATACGCACTTCTAAGAAGCTGCAATGCGGCGCATTGTGGTTTCATCCCATAAAAAGTTTGGAAAAAATAGCAAGAGTCATCGTAGATCAATGAAATTTGGTACATAAGTTGGAATAACATCTATGAGAAGTTTTTAATAAATTTTTTAACTCCTCCCACAACAAAGCCTACCTCCCATTGAAACCAAATTTTTAAAACGCTATATTTTTTTTCGTATTGACGTTATATCAAACAACTCTCTTAAGAATCTGAAATACAGTCTTTCGTAAAAATTTAAGACCATTTGGAGAAAAATTAAATTTAAAATTTTACCCGATCAAAATAAAAACACGGAAATTTTACCGAAATGAATTTACTATGCTTTGTGACTGGAAGAATATTTGTTAAAGTATTACTGCTTTAAAGTTTTCAATTAGGGTATTTCTTAGGGATTTTTAATAAAACTTTAAAAAAACCTTGCGCATTAATTTAAGACCATCTATCATCATCACTAATATTCCCAATCTATTATCACTAATATTTTCAAAATGCCATGCATTCTTTTGCTCTCTCGCTTTATTTTGCTCTCGCATAAAAGATAACAGTTATTTTTTTGCGATTGCCTTTTTTTTTTGTGAAATTTTACTTGTTACGTATACTACTTGTTTCTTGCTTAAGTTGATCTTAAAATTTTGAATATTATTTACTAAATGGGAAAAAAATCTGTTCCAAATGAAACTTTGTAGATGGTTTAATATTTTTTTGGTTAATTTAGTTAGAAGAGGCCATAATATTAAATTTTTTGGTGATTGCTTTACATGAAGCTGGAAGAACACAGAGAGAAATTGCAATTCAATTACAAATTAGCAAAACATGTGTTCAGCATACCATCAAACGACATACCAAAACCGGTTCCATTGTCCACAAACATCGATCTGGAAGGGTACCAAAACTTACTCCAAGAATTGAACGTGTTCTACATAGGTTGGTGAAACAGGATCGTGCCGCAAATAGCAACGATCTAGCTGAACGCCTGAATCAGAGGACAGGAACTCAATTGCACCCACGCCATGCACGCAGGGTGCTTTGTAAAGTTGGCTTAAAAAAGAGAACTGCTGTCAGAAAGCCCTTGTTGACCACGGAACATGCTAAGCGCAGAGTAAACTGATGCAAAGACCATAAGGAATTGGACAGCGGAGTTTGGAAACGTGTTTTGTTTTCAGATGAAAGCACATTTCAGCTTTTTCTAAACGGCCATCCGAACAATTTAATGTGGATTCCGTTAATGGTCAACTGCAGTATGGTGGTGGTAAGGTAACTATCTGGAGTTATTTACCTTATCTGGGGAGGCATATCTTGGTATGGTAAAACAGATTTGCATATTATGACGGCAACGGTACTCTGCGAAGAATATGTGAACATTTTAAGTAATAATCTGCTACCATTCATGGAGGAGAAAATGTCTTTGAGTGGAGCTATTTTCCAACAGAATAACGCTCGCCCACATACCAGTCGAATGTGGGCCAGTCGCCAACCAGTCGCAACGAATTGGTTCGCCCAACAAAATATTCATGTTTTACCATGGCCTGCCCGCAGTCCTGACCTGAATATAGAGAATAGAGAATGTTTGGAAGGTGCTGGGAGATAGAGTTGCCAAAAGGAAGCCAAAAACAGTTCAAAAACTGAAGGAAACCCTAATTTTGGAGTGGAATTGCATTCCTTTGGACTTAATCCATAATTTATTCCTAGCAAATCCAAGAAGGATTCAAAGCTGTCTTAAGGCTAAGGGATATTTTTTTAAAGGATAGTGGAGAGTGCTCTTATTTTAATGCGCAGAGTTTTTTTTATAAATAATTTTTTTTTGTCACAAATCAAATTGAAAACAAAAAAATGATATAGACTTTGTTTCCAAAAAAGGTGAACTGTTTTTTAATGAATAAATTTTAAATTGATTTTGATTTGTTTTTGTATATTTTTATTTCTATTTTGTACAAACGCAACTTTTTTAATTGGTCTTAAACTTTTACGCAAGACTGTATATATTAAAATTAAACAAAAAAATTTGCCACGCCCACCTCCCATACTTTTAATACGATATTTGCATAGCACTAAGAAGAAGTAGTCGTATACCAATAAAATTGGGTATATAAGTTGAAATGGACTGAATGGAGGAGGAAGGTGAAAATATACCAGTCCTCTCATACGATTTTTATCTTTTATCAGCTTTCGGATTCACCACGCTATCCGACTCACTCTGTACCATATATTCAAGCTACTTGAATGAGGAATAGAATTTAATATTAAAACTATTTCATTCTTGCAGTTCATTAAAAAATCATTTGTTCAATATTAATTAAATTTATTAATTAAAATTAAATTAAAAAATTCAAAGAATAATATTAATTATTTGAATTAATTGCATTAATAATTTGAAATAGTGTCAAAGTGGCACCAGCAACGTTTGAAGGTTAATGGCTATTAAGTTTCATTGTTTTTTTTACGACCTGCTAGATGTTGAAATAAGCAAACATAATGGTTTTTTTTTTTTTTTTTTTATTTAAATTGAGTATAAAACCAACGCACAAGTATTTTTTGGTTTTCACACACATGTATGCGTATATTTTTATGTGTGTGTAAAAAGTAGTTTCAAATTATTTCAAGCGAATCCGGAATATAGTCCTGCAGCCATATAAAATACAGTGTAGTACAAAACCATGACAACAACAATCTTAGCAGTCTGCCAAGATGTGCACCCCCGTCCTTTGCCGCACCACTGGCTGAACAACTGCCTTGACGGCGCTGCCTTGAGTCGAAAGCATCTTCATCTTCTTCTTCTTGTGGCAGAGATATAATATAGCATAAAGTATCAGGACAGTAGCTGCGTGCGTGCTTGTTTGTGAGTGAGTGTGCGTCCGTTTGTAAGCGTGTGTGTGCATTTTTAGTTTTCGAATTTTCTGCCGCTGTCCTTGCCGCAGTTGCCTCAAGAAATAGCAAACACTTTTTGCACAACTGTAGATAATAGGTTCCTTAGCTGCCTGCATGTCCTGACGTTACAAAGATTCAAACTGAAAAGGGATTTTTTTCCATTTTCTTCAGCCATTTTTACTTTATATCCTGCGTTGTTGTGATGTTGATTTTTTTTTTTTATTTTGGTTCTGTGCACTTTTTGTTGTAATGGGGTTTTGTACGCACACCAGCATGCCACGCACAAACACACGCACACACACACACACGCAAGTTCAATTGCAGCCATGTGAAGATTTTGGCCATGTGTGTGTGTGTGTGTGTGTGTGTTGGCGTGTGGGTGAAGGGTGTTGGTTTACGAATGAATGAGAAGTGGTGGGGTTGCGGTGTAGTTGGGGGCTTATTTCAGAGCTACGTAGCAGCATCCTGTGTTGCTTGATTTAGACTTTTAGATGAGAAAAAATTGAGAAAGTTGATAAAAACGAAACAACAACAACAAAAAATAAGGAAAAATTGTAATTTTCATCGAATTTTTTTTTTTATTTCATTTTATTTTTTCCTGACCTTAAAAGAAAATTAGTAGTATATGTGTTAGAAAGGAGGGAGTATGTCGGTGTGCATGTGGTGAGTATTTTTGTGTATGGGTGTGTGTGTGTGTGTGTGTGTTGGCGTTACTTTGGTTTCAGCGCATAAGAGAAAATTATTTTTTTTTTCCAACTTTTTTCGAATTTAGAGTGATGGAGTTGGTGTGAGAGTAGATTTTTTTTCATCTAATTTCATGCCGCACATGCTGAGGGGGTGGGGGAAGAGTTGTTGGAATGAGTTGGTCTGGGCGTTTTTCGTGTTATAAAAGTGAAAAGTAGTAAATTGAACTTTCTTCATGCTACGCTGTGCTTCTTGTATTATTTTTGTGGTTTTTTTTTCTGTGCTGTTGCTTTAATTTATGGCCTTTGCAATTTAACTACATATAGTAAAAATTTTGCGCCATAGCCATGGCTATTAAACTTGGTTAAAGGGGTTTGCATTGTAAGTCGTTGCCTTTTAGTTTTATTGCTTATTTTTTGTCTTTAAAAAATATTTTTACTACATTTGCTTTGTAGTTATAATTTTAAAAAATAAAATCAGTATATATATCAACTTTTTTTTAACTTACTTTCTGACAGAGCGAAAACAAGGACGTGCATATAAAACCATCTGGATATTTTCAAAAATTAATCATTAAATTCTTTAATTCCTGCCAATGAAATAAAAAATATTTATTGTACATTATCATGATGATCCATTTATTTAAAAAAAAATTTATCAGAATAAAGCTAAGTGATTTAGATTAAAAATTTCTAATATCAAATATGATTCAGAGTTTTGATTTAGAAAGATAAATTTTATGTTTTACTTGGTGTATCAGTAAGTTTGGATTAAGTGAAACAAAAAAAAAAAAAAATTGTTCTTGGTCGAATTTCGTTTTATATTGTAACATACAGTGGCTCAAAGAAGTTGTCGTACACATTTGCAATTAATTATTGTATTGAATAAATAATTTTAATGAGAAACAAATTTTATTTTATTTTATTTTTTGTTTTAACCAGACTAAAACCAAAATTGACGACTTTAGCTCTACGAGAAAGCCCCTAATGAAATAAGAGATTACTAGGTACATCCCAAGGTATTTTTTTTTGTTTTATGGAGCTTTATGTTATATGGGACTAAGATCCAATTCGATTTAGTCAGCTGCCAATTGAATCGTTGTCACTTTGTACTTCCTATATGATAAAAAAATCATAAGAGTACTTTTTCTTCCACAGAAACCTTTATTCTTCCCATAAAAATACATAAGACTAAGCAAAAAAGTCCCAATGACGCATATTCGCTCCAAATATGAAAAAGACGACCAAAACCTCAGTTTTAAAGAAGTTTAAAAAACATGTTTTACTTCAAATACCTATTTAAGATGGATTATTAAAAAAAAACTACGTTCTCAATTTTTTTTATTGATTTTTAACGCGTTTCACAAAAATTTAACAAAAAAATAGTCATATTTCATGAGTCATATTTTATGAGTAATTTTTGATGTTTTATATTTTCCAGTATTGCATCAATCAGAAAAAAATAAAACTTTAAATAATATTCATACCGCTTTTTTAAAAAATTCAATGAAAATTTACATTAAAAAAAAAACCATCACAATTGATATATTTTTAAAAATTTGACTCAACTAAAATCTCAAAAACGAAAGTGTTTCCCTTTATTTTCCCTTTGAAAAAGTATTGGTTCCTTTGTGGAATATTTTATTATACGAATAAAAAAAAAAATTTTTTTTGCCACAATGTGCCACTGTAGGAAATTTTAAGAAATACTAAAATGGTGGCAGAAACTTAATTTTTTTTTTTTTTGTAAGAACCATTAATTTTTGCCTTAATTTGTTTGTATTGTTATTTAACATATTTAATGAGCTTAACATTGATTATATATTTTTATTGCATATATGTTCATGGTTATCAATTTAAATTTATTCATTAGGCTTGTTATTATATTCATTAGGCTTGGCCGATGCTATATGAATACTTTTTTCTGTATTTTCGAAACAAAATAGAAACTAAAAGTTGCGTATTTTTACGTAGTTTCATAATAAGCTAACCATTTTTTCATTTCATACAACTTTTAGCCCTCTACCAGAGCTTTTATGACTGAAACTTCTCTTATTTGCCTGTTTGCTAGCCATTTTTAATACTTTTGTATCGCTTAGTTCGAAAATCATCATTAAAATTATCTTTGCTTACAATTTAACACAATAAACAAAATAATTAAACAAAAGAAACCACGACATGAAAAAGAAATCACTCATACGCCTCAATAACAAAACATATCGAAACAAGTAAATTAGCTGCAAATTGTAAGTTGGCTATGCGAAATTTTCCTATAATATTTACAAATTTTATTTTTATATATATTTACTTCATAAAATATCTTAAAAAGCTAAAAAAAAAAATTAAATCAGAAAAGCTCTGGTAGAGGGCCAAGAGTTATATTCATTTCAAAAATGGTATGCGTATTTTAAATCAGCACAAAAATACGCAACTTTTGATACCTATTGCGTATTAAAAATAAAAAAATATATTGGCCTAGCCTAATATTAATGGCCACCATTTTTAGGCACCATTTTGAATATCGAATTTTTGACTTTAAATTCGTGATCAGCGACATTGAAATGCATTATATGCTCGTAGTTATTATAAAAGTTGGCATGTCTATGGCTGCCACTTTTAAGCCGCCATTTTGAATTTCAAATTTTCGACTCCGTATTCGTGATCAGCGACCCAGAAAACTTTCAGTGCATCAAATTGGAAATGCATAAGCTTGTTATAATAAAAATTCGCATGTTCATGGCCGCCATTTTTTAGCGGCCATTTTGAATTTCGTATTTTTGACTTCAGATTTGTGATCAGCGATACAGAAAATTTTTGGTGCACCAAATTTGAAAGGCATAATATAGTTATTATAAAAGTAAGCATGTTCATGGCCGCCATTTTCAGTTTTGAATTTTTGACTTCAGATTCGTGATCAGGGACCCAGAAAACTTTCGGTGCACCAAATTTCAAATGCATAGCATTGCTATTATAAAAGTTAGCATGTTCATGTCCGCCATTTTTAAGTCGCCATTTTGTATTTCGTATTTTTGACTTCAGATTCGTTATCAGCGACCCCAAACACCTTTTGATCATGTTTTTTATGAGGTTTTGGCCGTCTTTTTTCAATTTGGAAAAATTGTGTGAGGCCTCTGGGAGCTGAAAAAATCCTATTGAAATTTTTTGTCCACAATAACTTAAACACAAAAACACAAAAACACAAAAACTTAATCCTTTTCAGTTTAATGAATAGATTTTTAAATTATCAGATTTTTAAATTAGCAAGTTGACCAAATTGCATTGGTGTTTTCTATGCATAGATAACTTTAAGTTTTCAAAAAAAAAAGAAGTCCTAAAGACGAAAATGGAAGCTCTCTAAGTCTTATTATACATTTTCCCGTTCACTTTTTGCCGGGTGCAGAACCAAAGTGCCCCTATACCAAAATTTCTTGACTTAGCTACAATATTTAATGAGTTATTGCTCTTTAATAAAGTGCAACGCCTCCCGTTTAACCCCGCCTACTTTTTCATGTTACTTAGAAATAATTTAAATCGCTCCTATACCGAATTTCCTTGACTTAGCTGTAGTATTTACCGCGTTTACGAGTTTTGAAAAAGCGCCACGTTTCTTGGACAAACTTTTTGCATGGTGCTTGGAACTGATGAAATTCGTCCCTATATCGAAAATCCATTACTATGCTGTAGTATTTACTCAATTCACACGTTTTAAAAAGTATAACTAAAGCTCGTTCCAATTTCGTAATTATATTTCGTTACGACACTTCGTAATTCGTAATTTCGACACTGTTTTGCATTTTGAAAAGGGAAATCACGAACTTAATTAAGGGGAATCACTTTTTTTTTTTTTGGTAAAAGACACAAACCAATGACAGTAATTAATGGACACGCTTAGGGTTCAAAGCATTTTATTAAAAAGAAATAAATGAAAATAAAAAGACAACGGCCACAAAGGTCAATAGAAGTCAAAAATCTCATTTTTAAATACCACAAAATAGGGAAACTATTCGGAAAATCAGGAAAATACTTAATAGATCATGTTCTACTACGCAAAATGTCGTCAAGCGCTTCAAACAATCCAAATTCGTTATGAATAGAAATAAATCCAGAAGATCAAAATTGTTTTCCGTAACAGATAAGAGGTGAATGGTGATGGTGAAACTAACAACAGAAGTCTCAAAACATCTAAACGTCGACTGCAGCTCTGAAAATACAAGACTCTTGTACTCCAAAGGCCAATTTTAATGGAAGAGTTGGAAGAAAAAAACCTTGGTTTATTAAAGAGGTGAAAACAAAACAAAAAAAAAAACATTGTGGTAAAACCTGTAGAGAACAAAATTTCGAGTATGGGAGTCATGTTTCATCTTCGGATGTGAATTAATATAATATATTTCAATAGGATGGGCTAATATAGGCTAATACAGGATTTCAATACGATTATGTATGGTTCGTGGTCCCTTGTTTTCCTCTTACCGAAAAATTTCCGATGTCGATGATTTCATCAAATACTCAAATCTTTCTATCTGTGCTGATGATATGAAAATCTATGAACGCAAGCATTCCAAAGATGATTTTCACTCTTAATTGATAATTGATCACTTTTGTTCACTTTTTCTACTTGGTGTCAAAAAAACTTTCTGGAACTTAACATCAGCAAATGCCAAGCAATCACATATTCGAGAAAGAGACTCCAGCCTCTCTCTAGAACTTTTCACATATTTGGTGAGTCAGTTCCCTTAGTAAGTTCTTTGCGAGACTTGGGTATAATTTTCGATAAGGAGCTTATTTTTCGTGCAATCAATTTTATACTTGGTTTTGTGAAACATTGGTCAAGGGAGTTTTCCAACCCATATGTTACAAAATCCCTCTACCTAGCCTTTGTGAGACCCTTACTCGAATATGCTAGCCTGGTTTGGTCACCTCTCTTAGCCTGCCCTCATTCGATGCTTATCGAAACCGTACAACAAACATACATTCGTTTCACTTCACGTGGCCTTCTCGGTTTCGACAGTTTCAATTCGTAGTCCCAGTAAAAGAGACATAAAAATTTCGTGTTTTTGGAGAATACAATAATTTATAGGGGCTTCCATGATTTCACTTCGAAAGTTTGATTGAAGATTAACGATAAGGTGATCATTATTATTTAAACCCATCAAAGTCTTCCAACTTTTATCTGTAACATATTTCGTGATGTTGCTTATTTTTCGAGAAAATATAGATGTCACAAAATAAAAAACTCCCCCTATATATTTACTAATTTACTCCAACTTTTTTGGAAATAATGCGTATTTCAACTTAAATAGTTGAAAATATGAAGCAAAATTTTTAACCGAGTAACGCCTCACAAACAATTCCAATTTCATTTCTGTCACTCTTTAAACAGTTTGGTGTTTTTTTTTTTTGACAAAGTATAGGGCATATGTAGTTCTATGTATTAATATGCACGGCCTACATATGTATATTTAATATTTGTAATGAAATTTTGAATGTTTTTGCTGTAGTGCGCGTGTGAGCGGCTCTGTGTCGAAAAGTTAATTTTATTTTTAACATACAGATAAACATATAAACAAACAGAATCATGCATATAAAAGCACACACACACACACACACACACATACACATACACAAATACGCACAATCACCATGCCACCCACAACTACACTTGTACACTACGGCATAAAACAAGCAAAGCGCAAAAAAAAAAATACAAACTTCCAAATGCTTTCACTTTTATACTAACAACAACTAAAAGAATAACAACAACATATACCGAAGTTACAAAATACAAATACAAATATAAATAAATTTTTGTTTTTTTTTTGTTTTTTCACTCCACCCATCCCACAGTGCGGGGCTTCGCCAAAAGTTATGATGACGGGGCGCGCAGCACGCGGTTGTGGATATGAAGAACGTCGACGATGACGATGATGATGATGAAAAAATCTATTAAATATTATCTCTACTTTGCAAAAAGTAACAAAATATTTCATATGAAACGCAGAGGCGGTGTTTGGGTTGATGGTACATGTAACTATGGAATGAGGAGGTCAAAGGGTGTACTGTGCGTTGCGCTGCTGCTACTAACTTGGCGTATGTCTTGGCTGAAAATCTCTGATTGCGGACTTGTCAAATGTTATTATTTAGGGAAAAAACTTTTTTTTTTTTTTTTTTGCAACATTATGTTATTTATTTCTATATTTTTTTTTGTTATTTTGTTCATCTTAACTTATTTGATATTATTTTACATAAGATGTTGTTGTGAGCAACACAACCAGAGTTGCTTATTGGGAAGTGAAAAAAAAAGAATGAAGGAGAGATGAGTGAATGCGAAAGGTTTTCTTACCTTGCTTTGCGTTATGAAACTGTAGACCAAAAAGTTGACTTTGTACAAGCAAAGCAAAAGAAACACTGCATGCACATTTTTGCTATGGCAGTCTTTATAAATTTTTTTTCAGAAGTAATTTTTTCGTATTAAGCGCATTCATTTAGTATGGTCAAATAAAAAATAATAGTTATTAGTTACGGTTTCAATAATTAAATTTCATATTTAATATTTTTATCCTATCTGCATAACGTATGTACTGTAACTTGTTCAGAACACTTGCAAATTTTTGATTATCAAATCAAATAAAAAGCTTAAGCAGCAGCTTTTACTCTCACGCTAAGCCGTTAAATTTTCGAATATTCTCCATAGTAGAAAAACTATAAAATATACTCTCACAAGCATACTTATACACTGTTGCCTACTCAAAACCTGCTGTTGCCTACATCAAACCCACTGTTGACACTAGGGTTGCCATACGCAAAATTTGTTTCGTCTGGTTTTTGGGGGGAACAAAAAAATATCTGAATTTTTCCACTTTCAATTGGGCATTGATAAAAAGAATCAGGCATTAATTTGCTTGAAGGCATGATATAATGAACAAGAAAGCAGCAGGGCTGGTTTTGTTGCTCTCTTTTTTGTCAACCATAACTGTCAAAATCGTTAAATATTTTTCAGTTTCTTAACATTCTGTGTTCTTATTTTCCATGTGCTTGGACAGCTTTGAGTCCACGCTCTACGTTGCATCTACCTGGTTCCTTGTATCATGCTTGGAGGATTTTAATTTTTTTTTGTATGCTCTTTGTAGATGTCCCTCTGAGAGTATAGAGTTTTTTCATGTTGATATCAGCATTGCCAGTTGGATGATGCGGTCGTCATTTGGACAATTTTGAAGCCCTTGTGACGACGGTACGATTTCACTGGCAAAAGTGACGATTTTTAATATTGTTCAATTTAAAAAACTGCACAATTAAAATTGCACACTATTTTGCTATTAGAATTTTTGCAACACTGAGGTCTGTAAATTTTTATTGTAAATTTGATTGACAGTGCTTAAACAGTTTAAATTGATGAATTGTTTAGCAATATAATTTTTTATTAAATTTGAATGCATAAAAAGATTTTTTTTACGTTCTATTGATCTAACTTTAAAAATAATACTATAACCCTCTAGTTCACAGACCCGCCTTTAGACGGTATTAATCCATTGCAAGTGTATTTTCCAGTTATATTTTACTTTTCTTCCTTATTTTTTTTTCTATTCCGGGGAATCTCAAAATTTCATTTGATTGCATTTGCAGCGCGTGCTGTAGCAAACAGCAGTTGTTACAGTCAATCCAATTTAATTTTGCGAATAGTGCAGAAAACAAAATATTAAATTAATATATTAATTTAAGGATTAGCGCTCATAGCAGAAAATAAAAATTATGATTGTGTTGCTGCTAACGTAAAGATACTGAAAATCATTACAGTTGGAAAAAAGGTTGCTGTAGGATTTTTACCAGTTTTTAAAGGTAGACCGTCTAGAGGCGGTCTTAAAACAATTCGGCAAAAAATATTTGTAAAGTGAGTTTCTGATGGTAACTTTAAGCCTAAAAATAGCTTTCAATAGAACTGGAACGTCGACAATTGCTTAAATTATTATTGCTTTCGGATCAATAGATTAGCAAAGTTTTGAAAATGATGCATTTCGATGGCGATTGTGACGATGGTGATTGTGAAATAAACTACCCGATGAACGACGAAGTTAATGAAGTGATGGCCGATCAGTAAATATGTCAGAATCGCTAATTTACATACAATAATAAGCAATACCAGCTACCAAAGTTTCAAGCAGAGGTTGCACACTTGCTTTGTACATTGCGAAATCCTAAGCTACGGAAAACTCCAGGACGCCCACGCACTGCTGTTAAAAAAAAGTATTCCGGGCCAAAAACTTTCGCTATGATGGAGCCAAACATTTTCCGCAGTTTTTGCCACGGACTGCTAAAAAGACCTGTTAAGTTCCCAGCTGCACTTCGCAAATTGTAACTAAGTATATACTTAGAGGTGTACCAGCTAAGGGTTAAACATAGTATCCTATACAACAAAAGTAATTGTGTTGGCATTTTTTTTTTTTTTGTTTTCTTTCCCAAGACAGCCTAGAGCCGGTCTAAGGTTTCGACCCTATAAAACCCGATTCTCATAACCAGTTTATTTTTTTTTTGCTTTAAAAAAAAATTGGGAACTAGAGAGTTAAGATAGAAATTTGAAAATTTAACAGAAAGCCATTTTTTTCTTAAGGTTTTGTTGCGCTTTTTTTTTATTAATAAAGAATTATAAAATGAACTTTGTTATTTAATGGAAACTACGACGATTTTGTCAGAAAAATTACGATTTTCAGAGAGGGTTGGGACGATTTCAGATTTTTTTTTTTGGCAACTCTGTTTGACATATTGATGTTAATCGAGGAATGATCAGAATTTTTTTTTCGATGACGTTGTGTAGGCTGCCCTGTTGTTTATTTTTGTAAGACTCCAAATTCTTCGACTTGAATTTATAAAATTTATAATTTTCATTTAGCTATAAAAATTGTTAGTAATAGTTTTTATAAAAATAGTTCCCAATACAATTTTAAGTCTTTTTTATAAGTAAGGAGTATACATTTATTGACATGTTTTGAAATAATTTTTTGAGTCAATCTTGACGTGTTTCTTAAAAGGGCTCAAGCTTTAATGAAATGTCAAAGATAATGCTGTATATTATCCTTACATGTCACTTTTCTTGCGCATTAAGTTGGAAGGGTAAAATTTATGGCCAAAACTTTCGAATTGACATTCTTTTAAATTCTCTCAAATCTTTACAATTCAATTTTCTCACAGTGGACCAAAAAAATTGAGAATTTTTTCGAGAAAAAAATATCATAAGATAAATGAAAATGTTTCTTCAAGAGGTTTTGAAGTAATGCCATTGAGCAAAATCGTCTTGATATATATCATTGGAAATGCGCTCAGACAAAATATCCATGGAGAAAAATATGTATATCATGACTATGTTAACTTAAGAGTCCATAAATACTTCCAGAAGAATAATTTACCAACACCCTAGACGATAACATATGGAGAGTGCTTTACAGTATTTTGAGTACATTAATATTTCAATCTTGTATTTGGCCTGCGGCTAACCATGACTCCTGAAATCTGGACCAACAGGATTTATTTTGCTTTCGTCAGAGAATATGACTAGAGCCCTAACATTATACGACCAATTTTTCCTTGCTTTACACCTATCTAAACGTTTTGAACGCTTCTTTGATGTTAGTAGTGGCTTTTACGCAACTCTTCGTACTTTAAGTTTATTTTGTAATAATCGACATTTTACTGTTGCACAGCTTATTTGAACTGAATGCATTCCTCTCCATTCTGCAGTGAAATTTACTTAGCATTCTCCCCAAAAAGAGAAGTGAATAAAGTATCTCGTGAATAGAGGGATTCAGACGAAACCGCATGTTGTCCAACCTTGTGTTATGGCCTTGAAAATAAAAAATTTTGATCGTAAGCTAACAAGTTAACAGTCTACTCTTTCGAGCTTTCGAACGGTCTAGTCCCAGACTTATTCTACCATGCATGAAAACATGTGATATGGTCTGAACCCATCTAATAGTATCACTTTGTTCGTTAATAAGTCTAGTTTCAAAAAACGTAAACAAAAATTGCTTTGGTGATTCTTTTAAATTTCTCGTGTTGACATCTTACTTTGAGGATGAATTTCGACCACATATAGTGCTATCAAAAGTATGCAACTATTATTACATTCTTCGTAAACCACTCCAGTTTCAGAAAATTACACAATTTTTTTTTTTTGGTTTTTTTTAATTTTCTCGTACTTACCTTAAGAGTATGGCAATTTACCACAAGAAAACTTTCCAATTAATAAATTTTTCTATTTAATGTGGATTCACTGACCATCTTCGGAAAGCTTCTTGCGTCAGCTCTATTGCTCTCGAAAAGAGAATGTGGCGATTTGAATTCACTGACATGTCAAACGTTCACCAAGTTCGCTATTGAAGAAATATTGCCAGGCCTAACGTTTCCTCATAATGAAGCTGCCAAAAATTCGCAACACTTAAACTCAATTCTGCAACAAATTCTTGTTGCTCTCACATTGTGTGGGGGAGAGATTGAGCGCAAAAGCTTTACACCTTTATGAACAACAGCTGATTGTCAGTGTTGATAACTTAAAACTTTAAATCACGAAGCCAACACATCATTATTTTGAATGACTAAGAGCTCGAACAGAACCAAAACGTTTGTCGGGCCTCTCTCGGCGAAATCCACTGAGAGCACGTCCAGAATAGGAGAATAGGAGTTGTCTGATCAGCGTTGCTTTTCGGTGTCAATGCTTCATTTTAGAGAAAATTATTTCATTTATTGTTTTGAACTTACATGAATGCAACACAGACACAAAAAACGAAATGTCAGCTCATGATAAAAACTGAGAAAATAACATTGAACAAAAGTGAGCAACAGTATGGCAAAAAATAAAATAGATTTTATTCTGGCGTTTTTCCGTCGCGGATTTCTGCGGCGATTTAATTTTTGGCGGCTGCATAGATTTTCATGTATTTTGTTGCACGGCGAATTCGACAACTGAGCGCCTCTTTGTTTCTGTTCGGGCTTTATGTCTTTTGTTATTGCTCCACAAATTTGTGTCCATACACCGAGAAAAAAAAGCTATAGTTAAATCAACTTAGTAGACTTGGGTGGAAAGAATTGTATGAGAATTATAAGCTTATGCTTATTTATCCAAGCAGTTTATTGTTTATTACATTGCTTTGAAAGCACATACATCGGATACCCTGAAAAAAAATTATTTGATTCACTTAAGCCAAATACATAATATACATAATTTCTTCATGATTTATGACCAAGAGAATATTTTTTTGGTTCTACATAAAAAAACTACAAAAAGGTGCAAAAAATTATGCATTATGTTGAATAACCCCGTCTAATAACCTGGAACTTGAATTTTTTTCCTAAAAAAAAATCCCTAAAAATTCAAAAATACAAAATTAAAAAAAACAATACCTGAATGGCTTAAGCATAGTTTTGAGCTACTTTCTGCAGAAAAAAAAAAATATAAAAAAAACCGAAACTCGGAAAAAAAACTTATAACTGTTGAAACTTTTTTTATATAATGTATAAACTTCCAAATATTTAGTTAATTTATAGTCCAAATTAAAATGGGCACGTTCATGTAAAACTTAGGCGTTGTAATGAAGAACTTGATAGGCTGAAAACTGCCAAAGCCAGCTTATAAATTATACTAGGTTTTTTGTTAATTTCACATAAGCTTTTTTCTCGGTGTAAGCAATAACAGCTTTAGTCTGATTCTGAGTTTGGAGAAATCTTGCTGGAAAGCAAGGTTGAATAATATAGGTTAAGTCACTTAAGAGAAGCTCGGTCGAGCTGTCAGAATGGATGAAAGGAAATTAAGAAAAAAACATGAATCTGTACAATTTTTAGCTAACAGCTACTTTGACAGTTCAAGTGAAGGTGAAGAAAAGTGCTTTTCTCTCAAGTGACTTAACCAATGTTGGATGAAAGTTTTTTTGGTTTTTATATCATAACTTTTGCTAAGTAGGATCACGATAGAAGTTTCAAATTTTGTGCCTATATAGATATATTCTCAGAGAGCACAGTTTCATTAATAACTCAGATCTCTCTTAAGTTGACTTAAGCGATTATTGCCAGAGAAATATGCCCAAAAATGCTTTTAAGCATGTTGATTGTCTTGAAGGCAAAAAACTATATATTTTATAAAAACGATAAGCGCTATAAATTTGGTGCTCTCCAACATTATAGTTTTTTGAATGAAAACATATTTTTGTAAAACTACAATAATATGTACACGACACGAATAATCTGGACAATTCAGACCAAACCGGATTATGTGGCAACCCTAGTTGCCACCCACAAACGCGAACTTGCGCCAAAACGATTTTTATTGATTTTCAATAATAAAAACGAAAGTTGAAAAATATAAATCAACAAAACAAAAAATAAAAAAATTATTGCCAAAATAACCTAACAGCAGAATTGAGAACGCAGCACGGAAAATTTATAAGCATTTTTACAACAAAAACAAATAAAAACAACAGCATAAGAGCGAAATAAAAAAAAACTCTCATATTTAATTCACAGAAGCAACAAACAGCCAGGCCAGTCGACCGGCTGACCAAACGACCAACCTTCTGCCAAACAACACCCCATTCAAGGCTGACAACCACTCGATCCAGACTCCAGCTCAACTACCTCCCCTCAATCATGCTATGCCATCCATGCTGCCATCCTGCCCAACCACTTCAACATTCTGGTGTCACATTTGATTTTGAATTAAACAATCTACAGCAGACTTCGTTGTGCCACCCGCAACGCTGTTTGCCTACCCAACACGATGCTTGCTGACCCAAGTATACATATTTGCCCAGCCACCCACACATTCTTCATTATTTTTTATTTTTTTTTTTATAGTTTTTTTTTTTCTACTTCTTCTTCATCATTTATACTTTTCTTGTCACTTCTCGCACCTCTTGTCTTCATAATATTGCGAAACAATTCGCAACACTTTTTCCGAATTTTTCCATTTTTTTTTTGTTGGATTTTTTTTTTAATTCAGTTTTTGTTTTTGGTATTTTCGCATCTAATTTGCGCAACATTGGAATTCGATTTTGTGGTAGTTGAGTTGTTATCAGTGATAAGGGGAAAAAATAATATTACTTAATTAATGTTACAAACATACATACATATTTAGGAATATTGATGTTCATATGTATATGTATTAGGCCGGGTCGATTTGTGGGGAGGCAAAAAAATCGCCCATTGCTCTGTGAAAATCGTATTCTAGGGATCAAAATAAGAAACTTTGCCGAAGGAACCATGCCTCTAAAACGAATTCTGATGTCCCCCAATTTGGGTCGAACTTTTGGGTAGGGGCAAATTTTGAAAAATCCCACTTTGATCCATTTAGAGTGCTCCAATCGAGTCCAAATGTATGACCGACCCCCCTAACTTTGGAGGCCCGACCCACCCATGCCAGTGGCACACCCCCTGGAACACCCCTGGGTGTTCCCCATGCAAACATTTCAAAAAAGCGCCATTTTTGGCACTTTACATGAAAAAATCAGCGAAATGGCTATGTTTTTTCTTTATTTTTATTTATTTATTTATAATAATATTTATTATTTATTTATAATAATATCTTTATAATAATTCGTTTTAGAGGTATGGTTCCTTCGGCAAAGTTTCTTATTTTGATCCATAGAATACGATTTTCACAGAGCATTGAGCGATTTTTAAATCGACCCGCCCTAATATGTATATAATATGTTATATTATATATAACATGTGAAAAAAAATATATAAACTGATTCAAGTATTTAGAAAAAGTATTTTGAAACTATTTTTAAAACTCGCAGAAATATGTAGAAACTTACATATCGGTGATTTCATGTCAAATCGGATGCTTTTCCAAACTCACAACATATATGTAAAAATTTGGTACTGTTCTTTAAATTAATATTATATATAATTTTAAATTTTAGGCTAAAAAGCTAATGCTTCCATCGGCAGTCCTGACGACTGCACTACGATTTTGTTTGCTTGCCATTTTTTATTCATTTTTTGGGCCATTTTTCGTTTGGAAAATTTTTCATTTTATTTTTTGGGCAATTTTTCATTGGCTGATATTTTCTATCGCCAATTTACATCTACCATGGCAAATAACACATATGCTGTTAACATACATTAACCCTTCCTGTGTTCACTATATTTTTGCGTACGTTATGTGTCCATTATTTAACTGTTTTTTCAGAGACATATTTTAACCCTAAATTTGTTTTGGGGGCTTAGTTTTAGGTTTAAATGAAAGAATAAAAAAGGTGTTATTCAAAAATATTTGTACAATTTTGCGCAATTCATTTTGGAACAGTCAAAAACGAGCATTTTTAACTTTTTAATTAAAAAAATCCGTATCTCTGGCTCTTACTAATGTTCAGAAAAAATGTTGCAGATAATTTTACTTAATACACAGGTCTTTCAAAAAAATCTGTCCAAATATGGCTCCGTTCCAAAAACGATAATTAAAAATGACTTCTTTTTGGGTAACAAGTTTTTAAAACGTTCAAGTATTTATAGAAAAACAAAGCTTTAAGAGTATCTAATGGCTCTAAAAGGTTTTACGTATCATGTGGTAGCTATTTATTAAAATATACAATAAAAAAATGTTGTTCAAAAATATTAAAACAGTTTGTAGCAATAAAATTTGGAACAGTCAAAAACAATATTTTGGGAAAGAAAAGTTTTAAGAATATTTATTACTGAAAATTCTTTTATCAACAAAAATGTTTTATTTTGCTATTTACAAAATTTTTATGAAAAAAAAAATTAAAAATATGAAAAAAATACTTAATTTTCAACAAAATTAAGCAAAAACCAAACAAAACCGTTACTTTTTTTTTTGTGTCCACTATGACGATTTCTTAATAAGCCAACTTTGGCAGTATACTGTGAACGAACGGCTTGATAGAAACTGATGCGGCTTGGCAGCTGTTGATAACAAGGCCTGAAGTTTTTTTAGCTGTGGTTGCCAAGTCGCGCTCAAAGTGCATGTCTGAAGTACAGCAACACCGCAAAAGGTTGGAGGACGATAACGTCGTAGTGGATACAAAGAGGGCTAAGCCGGTAAACTTTTCTTTGAAAAAATTGCTATTATTGTTTTCGGCACAATTTTCTAAAAGGACTTAAAATGAAAAGGAAAAAGGACCTCAAATTAAAAGGAAGGCTCTCTAGGCCTATGAAATAGAAAAGGGCCCAAAAAGTCCTAAGAACCCCAACCATCATCCCTGTCATCCCATCATCTTAAAATTTTAGCACGCAAAATTCAAAGCAAGACCGATTTTTTTTATTAAGTCTAAATGAAAAGTTATAACCAGCTTACGCCAATTTTTCATTTTGACTATAGCTCCTTAACCTGATTTGATAGAGGAATAATCGATCCGCATCTTAATATATCCAAATTTTCACCTTAGAATCGCGAACTACAACCCCAAAAACCTTTGTATACGAAAATTTGATTCTCGAAAAGTCAGTAATAAAGAAGTCACAATGGTCATGTACGCATTTCCGAAGCTATAATTTTGAATTTCAAAATGTTGACCCCGGATTTATGATAAGCGACCCTGAAAATCCCCAAAGTATCATAGGAAAAAATCAATAGGTAAATCACCTAGTCGGCTTGGGTAAAGAGAATTGTATGGGAATTATAAACTTATGCTTATTCACCTAAGCAATTTATTGTTTAATACATTGCTTTGAAAGCACATACTTCGATACCTTGCCAAAAAAAAAAATATTTGATTCACCTAAGCCCAAAATCCAAAAATACAAAATTAAAAAACAACTTGCATCGATGGCTTAAGCATAGTTTTGAGCTATTTTCTGCAAAAAAAAAAAAAAAAACAGCTGCATCATTAGATACACGAGAGAAGGATAGATTTGATAATTTAATGGTTTTTTTTGTAATAAAACCACTTTTAAGTTCAAAAATAACTTAAAGTAAATTAAAAAACACACGTTAATATTCACACCAGTAAACTTTATTACATTTCATCAAAAAGAAAAGAAAAATAAAAAAAAAAATTTCTTTGCCCGCCGTGCGAAATCGAACCTGAAACTTTTGGTGCTAGTCCATCGCTCTACCCACTGCTCCAAGCAGCCTTGCTACTACTTGCTGTCATAACTGCAGCTATGTTAACAGCTGCTGTATTAACAGATGCCGTATGTCGCAGTATTCTGTTGATAGCTATACAACAAACATTTTTAAAAGATTAATGTGCTATGCTGCAGCATAGCTTCAGTTGTAATTAATATTGAATAAATCACTCCGTGTAACGAAGGAGTTTGGCTCAATGCGTAGTGTAGTGACTTCATACACAGTGGTATCGGTTGGTTGTGGGTTCGAATCTCAACGGCATGCTAAGGTAAATTTTTTGTATTTGATATTTAATTTAATTTAATTTAATTTAATTTAATTTAATTTAATTTAATTTAATTTAATTTAATTTAATTTAATTTAATTTAATTTAATTTAATTTAATTTAATTTAATTCAATTTAATTTAATTTGATTTAATTTAATTTAATTTAATTTAATTTAATTTAATTTAATTTAATTTAATTTAATTTAATTTAATTTAATTTAATTTAATTTAATTTAATTTAATTTAATTAAATTTAATTTAATTTAATTTAATTTAATTTAATTTAATTTAATTTAATTTAATTTAATTTAATTTAATTTAATTTAATTTAATTTAATTTAATTTAATTTAATTTAATTTAATTTAATTTAATTTAATTTAATTTAATTTAATTTAATTTAATTTAATTTAATTTAATTTAATTAAATTTAATTTAATTTAATTTAATTTAATTTAATTTAATTTAATTTAACTTAATTTAATTTAATTTAATTTAATTTAATTTAATTTCATTTAATTTAATTTAATTTAATTTAATTTAATTTAATTTAATTTAATTTAATTTAATTTAATTTAATTTAATTTAATTTAATTTAATTTAATTTAATTTAATTTAATTTAATTTAATTTAATTTAATTTTATTTAATTTAATTTAATTTAATTTAATTTAATTTAATTTAATTTAATTTAATTTAATTTAATTTAATTTAATTTAATTTAATTTAATTTAATTTAATTTAATTTAATTTAATTTAATTTAATTTAATTTAATTTAATTTAATTTAATTTAATTTAATTTAATTTAATTTAATTTAATTTAATTTAATTTAATTTAATTTAATTTAATTTAATTTAATTTAATTTAATTTAATTTAATTTAATTTAATTTAATTTAATTTAATTTAATTTAATTTAATTTAATTTAATTTAATTTAATTTAATTTAATTTAATTTAATTTAATTTAATTTAATTTAATTTAATTTAATTTAATTTAATTTAATTTAATTTAATTTAATTTAATTTAATTTAATTTAATTTAATTTAATTTAATTTAATTTAATTTAATTTAATTTAATTTAATTTAATTTAATTTAATTTAATTTAATTTAATTTAATTTAATTTAATTTAATTTAATTTAATTTAATTTAATTTAATTTAATTTAATTTAATTTAATTTAATTTAATTTAATTTAATTTAATTTAATTTAATTTAATTTAATTTAATTTAATTTAATTTAATTTAATTTAATTTAATTTAATTTAATTTAATTTAATTTAATTTAATTTAATTTAATTTAATTTAATTTAATTTAATTTAATTTAATTTAATTTAATTTAATTTAATTTAATTTAATTTAATTTAATTTAATTTAATTTAATTTTATTTAATTTAATTTAATTTAATTTAATTTAATTTAATTTAATTTAATTTAATTTAATTTAATTTAATTTTTTTTAATTTTATTTAATTTAATTTAATTTAATTTAATTTAATTTAATTTAATTTAATTTAATTTAATTTAATTTAATTTAATTTAATTTAATTTAATTTAATTTAATTTAATTTAATTTAATTTAATTTAATTTAATTTAATTTAATTTAATTTAATTTAATTTAATTTAATTTAATTTAATTTAATTTAATTTAATTTAATTTAATTTAATTTAATTTAATTTAATTTAATTTAATTTAATTTAATTTAATTTAATTTAATGTTCTTGTTATAATAGACGTTAAGCAGCAAGAAAAGCCGAGATTAATTTCTAAGAAAATAACGGTGTTGATAAAAGAAAAATTTGTGTTGTTGCCGATTTCAGTCAAGCAAATCACAGAACGAACAGCTTAAAAAAAAAAAAATGAAAATGAAAAAAACCAAAACTCGAAAAAAGTTATATTTTTGAAATTCAATTTTTTTTTTACAAGTAGTGGATTAAAAATACTAAATACTTGGTTAATTTATCATACAAATAAAAATTGGCAAGTCAATATGTAAAACTTAGGAGTTTTGATGAAGTACTTGGGAGGCTGAAAACTGCCAAAGCCATCTTATAAATAGTACTAGGTTTTTTTTCAATTTAACATAAGCTTTTTTCTCGGTGTAGCCTTTGTAAATTGGTGCACATTTTTGATCAGTTTTGTGCTATGAAAAAAAATTTTTCTTTGACATGGAAATCTCTAAGCGATTTTTCGCTGGGAAAAATTTTATCGGAGCTATATGGTCTCAAGGAGTCTTTTACTCGGAATTTTATGTAGAGTCCAAAACTGGATGTTTCCAGCATGGAAAAAAAAATTACTACCCTCTACTAAACACTATACTACATAATTTCCAATTGATTGCGAAAATAATTTTAACATTAGAAATTAAACGAAAAAAAAAATAAACCATTTACCAGCTTACCACAAAATCCGCTCATCGCCTAACCCTTTGCCATGGAAATTTTTACCCTTCTTATAAATATAACAAAAACACAACAAACATCACAAAGCAGTTCAATAAAATTAGTTTCATAAGAAATTTTTCAGTTGTCAGTGGAAAACATCTGCGCATTTTTCTGCAGCGCTGCTGTTTAAATGAAAACGCATGTGACAAAAGTGACGCATGCGTGAGGCTCCAAAATTAATGCAATCGTAGAGTCGGAACAATGACAATAACAAAAACAACAACATTAATAGGCAGCCTGCAGCCAGACACACTTAATGCGCATTAAAAGGACAGACACCCTAACTGGAAATTGAAAATGAAAATTTTCTAATGTTTTTCCTTAAAATATGTGAAAATTTAACCCAAAAACTTTGTCAACACAACAAAAGGGGTAACATTTTTTGAACAAACAAAACAAGCAACAAATCATTAGATTGGACACGAGGGTACTAGGAAAGAGTAAAAGTGAACTGCAGACTAACCCTTTTCCAAAAAAAAAAAAAAAGCAAAAACCATTATAAGCTATAAAATGTGAAAAAATCAAACCCAGAAACATAAAATCAAAAAGTTTTCCTTTCAATTGCGAAAATATTAAATTTTCCAATCGAAAGAATTACGTGAGCTGATATAATTTTTCATTTTGCAATTTTAGACATTTTCGCACAAAAAATAAAAAAACAGAAATCTTGCAAAAAAGGGTGAAACACAGTAAAATTATTGCATTGGCCTGATCGAACCCCTAATGTAACTAATTCACCAGCTCAATAAAGGGTCAGCCGGAATGTCGTTGTGCAATGTTTAAGTTACACAAATAAAGCATCAGTAGGATTCGCTATGCGTCAGTGTGTCAAGCGCCGATTTAGAGCGCAGCAAATATTAATGAATTGCATTTTTCGGTTATTTTTCGCAATTTTAGAGCGCAAAAAAGGATTTTATTTTTTTATAATTTTGGAAAATAGAAATAAAAAAAAAAATCTCATTGATTTAGGTAAACAAAGCGAAAAAGTGTCATTTATGAATTTAAGCAGCATTTTCTTATTGAAGCCAAGGGTGCGCACTACACACAGATATATATAGTCACGGGCTTATTATAGATCAAAGGGGTTGACACACGTATTGAACCCATTAACAACCATTGCCGACCTGTGATGTCATCATGGGTCGCAAGCGGTCGTGAGACATATATGGGCAAGCTGGTGGTTGAAATTGGCACACTGATATTATGGTCTAAATTTTTCAAATTCAAGAAATAAAGCCTAACCCGCACTATAAATTGCGCAGTTTCTAATATTTTTTTTTATAATATTTTATTTCAAAATTTACAGCTTTTTTTTGGGATATTTAAAGCAAAATTTTGCAATCATTAATCCTCTTATAGCAGCTGGCATGACATGTGGTGGGTTGACAAGCTGGAAGGGTGCAAAAATTGTTTAAGTTTTGTTATTAAGTAAAAAAATGGCAATAAATATCAGGCTGTTTTTCAAGAAATAACATTCAAGATGTAAAAATGTTCATCAATTTCAGTTTCGTTGATTTTTGAAAAATATTAATTTTTGACAAAAAGGCGTGCGTAGAAAGAAAATTTTCATTTTTTGTGCACAAACTTTAGCACGTTTTAGGTTATAAATCAAAAAGTATGTTTAAAAAAAAAAAATCGAACGATTAAACGCCCAAGAACTCTTTACTAAGCCGAAATTTTTTTTTCAGTTAAACCAGTCTCCAGATACACATTTGGACAAAAAAATAGGTACACCAGGGCTTTAGTGAGTTATTTTGAAATAATTTATTATTCAAATATTTTTTTGTAAAAAAGTAATTATAATTTAGAGTTTAATATATTAAAAATAAGAAAAACAATTTGAATTCCATACAAAAATACAGAAAAAAACACAGGTGCGTCGTTGGATACACGAGAGAAGCGAAGCTTTTTCGCAGTTACATAGATTTAATAAATGAACTTTTAAATTCAAAAATTTAAAATAACATAAAATAAATTACATATATACAGAAAACAGTATACTGCTTATTTTTTTATTGTTGAATTTCAAATTTCCACGCCAATTACATATAAGGGCATATAATGCCAGCGACTCTCCATTTTAACTCTCCACATATGGTTGTGAACTTGGCTGCACTGACTCATGCATGCGTTTGTTAACATAGAGTATAAATTATTATCTAGAGATTGCATTAACTCTGCTAAATCTCTGGCATGTGTTGACAGAGGTTAACAGAGTTTTTTTTTTCTTCATGTTTTTAAGTGAAATAACTCTGTTAACATATGCCAGAGATTTAGCAGAGTTTGATGCAATCTCTAGATAATAATTTACACTCTATGTCGTTAATTCCATATTTATTGATATCATCTATTTTTTTTTGACACTTAAAAACGCACTTGTCAACGCACTTGTGGGCATTGGTAATTTTCTTCGTACCAACAGCACCACAAACACATTCACAATACAAACAAACCGATGCTGGAGACACCTTGTGGCAAATAATAGCAAATTTTTGATAGTTGTAGCATAGCAAATACACAATCCTCCATCTATTGATAGATGGTGACGATCTACTGCAGCATAGCTTCTGTTATAATTAGCATTGAAATAACAACTGCTTTTAACAAGTCTTTGTGGCCTAGTGGATAGTGCATTGGACTCTCGTTTAAGAGGATGTGGGTTCGATCCCCACGAGAAGGCCAAAAAATACTTTTAGTATTAAAGTATTAAATTTTCTTGTTGTAATTAGCACTAAAAACAAAGAAACCATCAAATTTCCAAGAAAAAATCTGTGGAAAATTTTTCAGATTTCACTCCAAGCAAATCGCAGAACGAGGAGTAAAAAGCTTCGCTTCAATAAGGAATTCATAACAATAGGTAATGACAATGATTTTCATGTGGCCAGAAAAATAGTTACACCGGCAGTTGCTAAAGAAAAAAAAATTGGATAATTGCATTTTATTTATTGTTTTGAGAATACCTCAGCTTAGTACAAACCAGTATCCTGAATATGCGCTATTATTCTTCAAACATCCTGAATCCTTCTAGGCATGGACGAAACCAAATGCTGGCACGTCTCCAATGGTATATTGTACCATGCTTGCTGAACTTTTTCCCACAAATCGTCCTCATTTTTAAAAGTTTGGTTAGATATTCTTTTCTTCAATTCACCCCAAAGATTCTCAATCGGATTGAGGTCGGGTGATTGACTGGGCCAGGACATACAGTCAATTTTGTTCTCCTTAAAAAAATCCTATACCAACTTCAATGAGGGCTTGGGGTCATTATCTTGTTGGAACCGCTAAACCGCTAAGGGTATTTCTTCACTTGCGTAAGCCAACATTATTGCTTGTAATATTTCCACATATTCGAATCGGATCATAATGTCCTGAATACGAAATATTGGGCCTACGCGCCATAGTGAAAAAAAAGCATTCCCAGACCATTATGTTTCCACCACCATGTTTGACCGTTTTCCTAGTGTACCGCGGAACATTCCTTGCGGCATCATTAGAAAACAAATTTATTTTGGTCTCGTCGCTCCATAGGATGTTGTTCCACTTTTTGGCTCCTTCATCTCCTGACCATGAGGCATGCATTTTGGCAAATTCTTTCCTCGCGTGTATGTTTTTCTTACGAAGGAGTGGAACCTTACGGGCTATTCTGCCATGGAGCTTTGAATCCACTAACCTTCGTCGAATAGTTCGTGAAGATACTTTGTTCCCTAATTCTGCTGCTATTGTTCTTGAAGCTATAAAAGGGTCCTTTTTCGCCATTATATTAATGCGATGGTCATCGTTTAGTGTGGTTTTCCGTTTTCTTTCACGTTTTTCTCCAAATTTTTTTTCTTTAAAGCATTCACGATAAAATTTCGAGAACGTCCAAGAATTTTGGCAATCGTTCCGTATCCATTTCCTCGAACACGCTTCTCAATAGCAATCCGCTTTTCTTCGGATGTACAATGATCACCGCGACCCACCTAGATACCAAAATCTTTTATGAAGGCTTCAAAATTTAAAATTATTTTACAAACCTTTAAAGAAAAATTTCAAAACTACACTTTTGAATAAAAAAACATGCAGAAAAACTCTTTTAAGTATGGATTTAATTTAATTTAATTTAATTTAATTTAATTTAACTTAATTTAATTTAAGCGCTTACAAGAATAAACTTATAGTTAAGCACCGATTACATATTTGGCGATAAAAATCAACAAAACAAGCAAGATCTAAAACATAATTTTAAATAAAATTAATGGTTAAAATTACAAATACAAAAATAAAAAAAATAAGAATCGTTAACAGTTTAGTAAAACTGAACCAAAGATATTAACTTAAATTTATGAAAAAATATAAAGAAAAAGAAAACAAAAGAAGAAAAATATTAAAAAGAAATTAGGAAGAGAAAAATCTAAGTTAGAGTGAAGATAAATGATCTGAAAGTTTAGATTTAAACCAGATTGCATTGCAAATACGCTGTAAATAGGATGGAAACGAATTCCAAAGACGTATTGAAATCACAAAGAACTGCCGTTCCGACGCCAAGCAGGCATGTCTAGATTGAACTAGGTTGTTACCGCGCTGAGATCTTAAAAATTTTAAATTTTTATATAAATAAGGAGGTTCCTTACTAAAAATAATTTTATGCAAGAAGACTAACGCCGTCATGTTCAAAACATGGTCAAAAGTCATACCGAATATTTGTTTAGCATACTGTGATATGCGGTCAGTTCGTTTAAGTCCAAAGACATAACGAGCGATGTTGTTATAAGCAACGTTCAGTTTGCGCTTACTTGCAGCATCACAGTATGCAAAAATTTCAGAACCGTATAGTACAGTGGGAACGAGATATGTTTTTGCCAGTAGCATTCTAATGTTAAAGGGGGTAAAATATTGTGTAGCCCATAGGCTTCTGAGCATACCATAGATTTTTCCTACAGTGATGTTGACATGATTGGCCCAATCCAAAGTGCTGTTGAAAGTAATGCCCAAATTTTTTGCCGATTTTACGACTTCAAAACATGATCCATTTAGTATAACTTGCGGTAGGCTCGAGGTGAAATTATGTTTTCTAGCTATGATCAAGCATTTAGACTTGTTTGGATTAAGACATATACCATTAGCAGATGCCCACTCATTAATTTTAAATAAATTTTCGTTCAAACTTGCAACACAGGAGTGAACATCAGACTTGCGACAGCTAGTATACAATTGCACATCGTCAGCGTACATTTGTATGCCACATCGATGTAGAACAGAGAGTAGGTCGTTTATGTAAGCCGAGAAAAGAAGCGGGACCCATTATAGAACCCTGTGGTACGCCACGGTTCACGCTTAAAAAACTTGAGGTCGCGCAACCGATATTCACTGCTTCTATTCTATTAGCTTGGTATGCGCTCATTAGTCAAACATGCAAGACAATTTTGAACATAAAATTTTGTGATCGACCGTGTCGAAAGCTTTCGAGTGATCAAGTAGAATCAAGAAACTAACTTCATTTCGATCAAGATTATTTCGTATTTCGTCGGACACGTCTAGTAGAGCAGTTACGCAACTGTGTTTTGGTCGGAAACCTGATTGTCTGTCAGTTAAAAGTTTGTTACACAAGAAAAATTTAATTGTCTGTTTATACATAAGCGATTCAAAAACTTTCGATAAATACGACAAAATTGCTATGGGGGACGATAGTCGTTTCCAGTTTTAGGAATAGGAATTATCTTTGCCTTTTTCCAAATAGCGGGGAATTCCGATTTAGTTATTATTGTGTTGAAAATGTGCTTAATGAATGGTAGATGTACGGGTAGAAGTAATTTGACAAACTTTGGATGAATTTCATCGAAACCGACAGCATTAGATTTGATATCTAAGCAACTTCGAACTATTTCGGCATTTTCAATGCGTTGGAAGCTAAAACAAGAGTTCAAGCTAGAAATTCTTTGAAAGTAACGAAAATAGTTTCCATTTGGCGTCGGCATGGGAATATCAATAAATTTTATTATTTAGAACCTCAACATTTACGCTAGTATCAGTGGGTGGAGAAGTTCCACCAACTCCGATTTGCCGAATTATGCTCCACTTCTTTTTGCAATCTATAGCCGAACTAAATTTGGTTTCATAGTCCAATTCCAACTTGGCTACCTTCACCGCTCTGACTACATCTTTTCTGCATATTCGGAAAATATTATATCGTTCCGGTGTTTTCAGACATTTCCATTTGTTGTATGCTACATCACGTTTCTTGATTAATCTTTTAATCGAATTTGAAAACCAGGGCCTTTCATAATGTTTGAGTACTTTACTCTTAAGTGGGACGTGTTTTTCAAATAAAGTAAGAATTGCAACTGATCATTTACTGATAGCATGGTAAAGATTACTGTCCAATCGACAAGATTTAGCTCAGCCTGGAGTGAATTATAATTAATATTTTTAAAATCGCGATAAGTTATTTTTTGTTCCGGTACAATTAGCTGGAAATCATAGCAGAGGAAAATAAGGTCATGAGAGTTGGTCATAGAGTTAAACTTTATCACTATCGCCGACAAAAAAGAGGTCTAGCAATGTATTACGACTTTCGGAGAAATGCGTAGGTATAGTATAGTTAGGCGACGTAAAACCAAGGGAACACATGTCCTCAGGTAAATGGTTTTCTACCAGTAGATCGCTGTTAAAAACACCACATATTATAATCTCATCAAAAGAGTTTGCCGCCGACTCTATTTTCAGCAATAAGTTTTCTGTATTGATGTTACGATTTGGCCTATAGACTGCGCCAATAAGCAGTTTCTTAAATTCATTAAGGAATTAAGTGCACCTAAAATATTTTTTTCTGAAAGTGTACCTATTTTTTTTTTGCCCACGGGACAACTTGTGTAACGGTAAATTTTTAACTTTCAATTAAACTGTGACATATTCATCAAAAACTATTGTTTAGGTGATGTGCCTATTTTTTTGTCCAGATGTGTATCTGGATGTGTATCAAAATTTAAAGTCTTTCGCGGCATTGCTCTTTTCTACCTCATTGATGAATATTTTTGAACCAAAATTTCAGGTATAAATCTTGAATAGTTATTAGACCAGTTCACTTGAGAAAAATTTCGAAATATTTCGGTGCGCGTCCATTTTCTAAAAGTTTCATTCCTAATGAGAACAAAAATACCACCTTAAGGCCCAAAAAAAATTTGACCCCTAAATATTGCGCAAATCGTTTTAAGGTCATTTTGGAGTTACTTACGATTTAAACCATTTTGAATAATGTGTTGGCCAAACCGTAACACATATAGAATATATTTTGATGAAATATCATTAACCTTAATTAAAGCTTTTTAATTTTTTTAAAATATGCATCTCATATTTTTTGGCGGAGCTTTAAAAATTAAATTAAGCTCGTAAGCCAAAATTATGGTTTTTCCACATAAAGTTTTTTCCTTATTTTGTTTGAACGACATTATTGTTTGTGATTTTGTATTTTTGGACAAAAGTTAAGCTTTGACCATAACATGCAAAAAGAAAATAAAAACACTACTAATATTTATTTTTACTAATATATATTTTTTAAAATTTTGAGTTTTTGGAACGTTTTTAAAATTTTTTCTGTGTCTATCAACCACTTGAGTAAATATTATTTTGCTCTTCATTTGAAGTTATTGAATTATAAAATTCAGTTACCAATGCTGCACTTCTCTCTGTAAAAAAAAAATTTCTGTAACGTTTTTAAAAACGTTACAAAAATCATATATTTAAAAAAATATATACAAAAAAGTAATAAATGCTAGTAATGCTTTTATTTTTTTTTTTTAACATGTTATGGTTAACTCTAACACTTTTTTCAAAAATACAAATTCATAAACATAATGTCGCTCGAATAAAATATGAAAAACATTTTACGTAGAAGAATCATAAAGCTTCGCCAAAAAATATCAGATGAATATTTTAAAAAATTATAAATGATATTTCATCAAAATATATTCTATATGTGTTTTGGTTTGGGCAACACATTATTCAATATGGTTTAAGTCGTAGATAACTCCAAAAATGACCTTGAAACTATTTTAAGCTTAAGGGCCTTAAGCTATTTTTGTTCTCATTAGGACTGGAACTTTCAAGATATGGACGCTCACCGAAGAAAAAAAGACCTATAATTTTCCTCGTATAGTTTTGGACTGGCCTAATAGTTATACTTTAACAATCCCAGCAGGGAAGCGAGCGCTACATTAGCGCATCTGAAGCGCTTCAAAAAATAGTAGAGCGCTTCGTTCTCCTTGTTTATAGCGCATGCTTAAACATAGTCATGTCATCAGATGTATGCGCTCCGCTCCTGCTGTAGAAAATATGAAATCGTAGTGCGAACCGAGCGCTTTGTTCTCCTTGTATTTGATATAAAAACGTAGCAAGAACCGAGCGCTTTGTTCTCCTTGCAGTTGATATAAAAATTTAACGAGAACCGAGGGCTCTGTTTCCTTTAAAGTTCATATCGTAGCTTGCAACTCATTTTGTTTTAATTTTTTATTTACACTTAAAACATTACACTGAGGGAAAAAATATTATGTTTATCCAAAAACGTTTTGAACTCATCGAAAAACCAGGTCGTTTTTGAACCATTGACGCATTTGCGTAAATCAAATACGTAAATATTACAAATTTTTAAAACAAAACAAAAAACAATCACCCAGCCACAGGCTTGAACCCGGGCATCTAGCTTACAAAGCAAGCACCCCAACCAGTATGCCATGGCCGCCACAATTTAGGTGTAAAATTTGGTTTATAACAAAAGAATAACTTAAAAGCAAATTATTAAAACAAAACAAAAACGAAAAACAATCGCCGCCAGCCAGGTCTGAACCCGGGCATTACGATTACAAGGCAAACACGTCAACCACTCTGCCACATCTCAATTGAAAAATTTATTTCTTAATAACAAATAACAGCAAGTTTAATCAAACCAAATTTTGTTTATTCACGTGAAACGATTAGATGCACTTTAGAAAAGTTTTTGAAATAATTTTGTTTGACATTAATATCGAATACTTTCTTTTTAAGTGCAACGTTATCGCTACGGAATGTGCTAAAATATAGCGCTATACAAACAGCACTACTTGCAAGGCGAATGAAGCGCTCTTTATGTGCATACAAGTAATTTGGTCTAAAATAAAAAAAATTTTGGTCTAAAATAAAATATAGCTTCAAAAAACACATTTTTATAAAGGTGTCTTTATTTCTTCGAAAAACTGCCGGTGGCCCTTAAATTTCAAAAAGCTGCTAGTACAAGGCATGGCAGTATTACCACTTTGTTCAAAAAGAAAGGTTCATGCACATAGTCCGATTCGAAATTTTTTTTTTTTGTTAAGTAGGTTGCCACATGTTTCTATGACAAGGCTGCCAAATATCAGCGTCTCTCGTTGACATTTGGTAAAGTGACAGTGTTTTGTTTACAACAACTTTTTTCGTGTCTTCGATTTTTACGATGGAAGAAAAAATTGAGCCTGATTCACTCGCCTGATGCCTGATTTGCATGCCATACTCGTATACCCATGTCTCATCACCAGTAATGATGGATTCGATGAGTGATTCGTCGTTTGCGACCATTTCCAGCATGTCTTTCGCGATAGCAACTCGGTCTCTTGTTTGCATGAAATTGAGTTCTTTCGGTACCAGCTTCACAGCGACACGTTTCAAGCCCAATTCATTCTTCAAAATGTTCTAAACGGATCCAAACTGAAATGCCGACGTCCTCTGCTATCTCTCTGATCGTCAATTTGCGATTTTTGACGAACATTTTTTTGATTTTTTCAACGTTTTTTTCGGTAGTCGAACACGAAGGCCGCCCGGTACGAGGGTCGTCTTCTACTTCCTCTTGGCCACTCACAAATCGGTTAAACCACTTGTTTGCCTTCTGATACGATAGAGCAGAGTCAACGTTACGTTTTACCAACATTTTACGCGTATCGGCGCAGTTGAAACCATTTTTCACACAAAATTTGACACAAACTCGTTGCTCAATTTTTTCTTCCATTGTAAAAATCGAAGACACAAAAAAATTTGTGGTAAACAACAAATTTTCGAATCGGACAGTTAAGTCCTTTGAAATTCAGCAAGTTTATTAAAGAAGACTTAAGCACGATATCAAAAATGAAGTCAGTTTTTTGAAAACAATCAAATGATCATAATGATTGGTATAATTTTTGTGTGTATGATGGAAAAAATAAAATATTTCAACAATTTAACAATTTATTGATAACTATTATGTCCTTTTTTTTATTGTGTCACTTTAACAAAGAAGATTTATTAATTTTTGTCCCATTTTACCATTATTTT
This sequence comes from Coremacera marginata, assembly GCA_914767935.1. Taxonomy (NCBI): domain Eukaryota; kingdom Metazoa; phylum Arthropoda; class Insecta; order Diptera; family Sciomyzidae; genus Coremacera; species Coremacera marginata. Next base: position 19,310,815 of record OU612047.1, read on the forward strand.
TGCTAAAATTACTTTTTATATACTTTGTTTATAATTCATATATTGATTCTTTCACTGCACAAATACTTATTCCATAAAAAAATTTGTTCGTATAACAAAAAACAATAACATTATATCGACTCTTAGAAGAAATTAGAAGAAATTAATTACTCAATGTTTTTTTAGCCTTTAATATCCGAATTACTGTTTACACATCTATGGCTTGATTAATAATTTCGATTTTGTTAAAATAAAAATTATATAAAATTTGTTTTTTTTAAAAACAAATTAAATATTCGACTTTAAATATTTTTATTTTTAATAAATTATTATGAATTGAACATTATTTCCTTTTTCTGATAAGTTAATCAAAAATAATATAAATCAAAATTATACAAACTAGCATTTAAGCATGAGCGCAAAATCAAAATTGTTATTGCAACAAAAAATTGACACAAAATCAAAACTATATATAAATATATACCTATTAAATGTAAAACTAAATTTAAATAATTTTCAAAAGTATTTCTTTATAAATACAAAATAACTTAAATTTACAAAATTCATTGAATTTATTATGGAAAATTATGCAAAATTTTAAGAGACCACAAGAAAAATATGTCTTTGGCAATTAAAATATTGGAAAACTGCAAAGAAAAAAAAAAGCAACAACAAAACTATATCGGAGGCACAAAATCAAAATTTTTTTTAGTATTAGCTACATTTAGACATAATTATGAAGACGAAAAAAAAAATTATTATTAAAAATTATATTGTACTCTATTGAATTAATTATATGCAAACTTAAAATTATTATACATTTCAGACATAGCAGAAAACGAATATGTTAAAATATAAAAATACATACATATATGTATGAACATTTATGTAAATCTTAAATTTTTATTAAAATTAAAAAAAAAACCCAAAACTCAAAAACAAATTTAAATTGTATGTGTTATTTTAATCTCTTCTGTAATAAATGAAATAAATATTTTTTGGGATTTTGTTTCCCGAATGTTGGTAAAAAAAAAAAACAAAATTCTTTACTTAATATTAAAGCTTGAAGGAAAGGTAAGTATTGAAGTCATGCGATTATTTTAATGAATAAGTTTAATATGAGATAAGGCTTAGGCGTTCCCCTCATTCCTTTGTACTATAGAATACCAAAAACACAAACGTACTAACGTTAACTTGCATCAATAATAGAAATACGTATAATAGTCGAAAGTTGCCTCGGAATGGCACTGTTTACACGTCATTCAAATTGAAGGATCATTCAAAATTTGTTGTTGTTTTCCCAGCGAAAAAAAAGATAAAGTCGCTGCGAGAGCGAATATGAACTTTCAACACTTCATCGCATCAATCAAAATTTCGATGGAGCTAATGTAACACTTGTAATTCAAAGATGCCACTTAACATATTTGATTACATATTCTGTCAAAAAATTACTGGGAAATTATCATTTGTAAAGCCCGCGCTTAAAGGGCTTGTCATGGTATAAGCACCCAGGTAAGCTTATTAGAGTCGAGTTCCAAAACAAAGATAGTCCTATGCTGTCAAACTCAACACCAATATTGATAACTTTCGAATTCTATAACTTTGTGGGAAAAATAAATTTTAAAAAATTTATTAAATTTAAAACTAGCTCTACTTTTTTGTTAATTTTTTAATCCAAATGCATGACATTTCAGTATTCCTTCTATTTGTAGTATTTGCTTGAGTACCCGGAGTTCATGTATATCGATGACAGCTAAATATATTTTCACTCTAAAAGACGGATTTTCACGGACAGAATCGTGCAAGTGAATCGACTTTATCAAAAACACGTGAATATCAGTGGTATAGTGCATTCAAAAGTGGTCGATATGTGGGGAAGGTTTTGCTCGCTCTCTGGTCGGCCAGACATCAACATCTTCATCGGAAGTAAACATCAATAGAGTCATGGTAGAATAAATGAAGGTAGTCGCACGGCTGAGAGCCAACTACTATAGCAGAGCATCTTGAGCAGAGAACTGCACAAGCCTACTTGAAATTCAAGCTTTTTCAAGTACTTGAATTCAAGTATGTATCCAAACTTGAAAAAGCAAGCTTTGGCCTGCTTACAAAAATACCAAATAATTACAAGTCATATCGAAGCTTTTTCGTTGGCTTGGCTTGTTGAGGCTTACTATGTCGGGTAAGAAAGGTGAAAAGCTTGAAACGATCGGCAAAAGCTTGTAAGATCGCAAGTATCCAATTAATTGAGTTTAAAGCAAGTATCCGAAAAAATTCAATTAGCTTGTTTAGGAAAATCTTAAGCGTATTAAGACTTTTAAGGGTTCTCTGCACTCCGTATTTGGCTGTTTTAGGCGGTAGCTGATTTTGAAATTGATGTAAAAATTTAAAATTCAAGATGGCGAATAGAGTTGCCACCTTGATTTTTTTTGTATTTTTGCGAATTCTTGTTTTTTTGAATTTCTGACAACGGATTTGATTTTGAATCTAATATCACCAGGGCCGTAGCTAGAAAAATTTTGCTTCTAGAACTAACAAATTTTTTTCAAAATTAGAAAACGGTAAAATAATAACAAAAATGAAAACTTTTAGGGGGGGGTTTTGAGTTAAATTTTTTTCTAAAATTATTTTAAGGGGTGATTTGGGGTAATTTTAAAAATATCAAAAAAAAATTTTTTTTTATAAATAATTTCGACTACACGTTTTGCTTTAAATTGACAAATTATTGATAAATATGCTTTCCCGAATGTCGACAAAATTTTTTTTATGATTTTACGATGAGTTTAATAGACATAATTTTTGTTGAATGATCACAAAAATAATTTTTATAAAAAATTTACTTCAAAACCCCCCCCTTAAAGTTTCCATTTTTATTATTATATTAGTGTTTTCTAATTTTGAGAAAAATTTGTAAGTCTTGCGACCGATATTTCGCTAGCTACGGCCCTGAATATCACAGTTTTAAAATTAAAGATGGAGGATAGGCTTGCCACCTAAATTTTCTCCATAGTGTTGCCACCTAATAAACTGCATTTTTAAGAGTTTTAAACACCATTTAACAGTGTTAAGGGGTCAATGACTTCGAATCTGATGTCAGAATTTTAAAATTCAGGATGGTTATTAGTGTTGCCACCTAGAATATTTTCTTTTTACGAATTCGGTGCTGGAGCGAACAATAGGTAAAAATAGGTCGCTGAATCCGAACATAAATAGAGGGCTCTATGTGCCCTCCCCCCATGCGCTACAGCGCGCACATGCGAGAGCGACAGAGACAGACAAGGTTTACGATGCGCTTGTTGGGCAGAGGGTAGAAGAGAAAAGGGGTACGATCATATCGAAAACAAAAAGAATATTGCTTGCATCTGTTTTCTGGTCGCCTGGTAGCAAGCCAAGGAATACAAGAAGAGAGACTGCTGTGCTTACTTTATTCATTTTGTAGTTTTGTAGTTCTGTTTAGTTCTAACTTTTTTCCGCAATTCTAATCTGGGAACTGCTCATCGAAAAATGCCAAAAAAATATATCTGATAGTCTTGCAATCTCTTATTAATAATATACTCTCATTGTCGTGGTTCTCATTTATTCTCTCAACAATATACACTCTCTGAGCAAAACACTTGGTTCCCTTAAGGAATATATAGCATGCGTATAAATATGTCATGGAATAAAAAAATGTTGTGGTGAGTAAATGTCTAATCTAAAAGGCACATCCCTAAGGTTTTAGAACAAACTATATATTTGTTTATAAGCGTATAATTCCAAGTGGGTCATTTCGCTATTACCAGCATGCGATAAAATAGTGCTTAACTTGGCTGAAGGGGAAAAGGTGTATGATGATGTGTAATGTAGCGGAGCAAAACACAACAAATAGGCATCATAATAAAAGTTGTGGACCAATCCATTTTGTGGAACGTGCAAAGTTGTGTACAAATCCCAAAGGTTCTAGCACAAAATAAATGTTTCTATGCGTTTAATCCCTAGTGGGTCTTTTCACTACTACAGCTGCACTTTCAAATAGCCAGCGATAAAAGAGTGCTTAACTTAGCGGAAGGAGAAAAAAATGATGTTGTGGACCGTAGTAAATCAACACACTACAAAGTTGCATGATACTAAAGGTTGTTGACTAAAATAATTTGTGGAACGTGCAAAGTTGTGTGCATATCCCAAAGGTTCTAGCACAAAATATTCATTTCTAAGCGCATAGTTCCTAGTGGGTCGTTGCACTACTACATGTATACTTTCAATTAGCATGCGATAAAATGCTGCCTAATTTAGCTGAACGAAAAAGTTGCATGATACTGAAGGTTGTAGGGTAAACTTTTCTGTGGAATTGTGGAACGTGCAGAGTTGTGTGCACATGCCAAAGGTTCTAACACAAAATAAATATTTGTTTCTTAAGGTATAATTCCTAGTGGGTCATTCCACTACTACAGCTGCACTTTCAACTAGCATGCTATAAAATGGTGCTCAATTTTGCTGAAGAGGAAAAGGTTGAAAAGGTGGACGATGATGTGGACTGTAGTAAAGCAACACACTGCAAAGTTTCATTATACTGAAAGTTGTATGCTAAAATCTGGAACGTGCAAAGTTGTGTGCACATCCAAATTCTCAAGCATATAATATTAGTTTCTTAGCGAATATATATTAGTAGGTCTGCAGGTATACTTTCCATTAGCATGCGATAAAATGGTGCCCAATTTAACTAAAGAGAAAAAAGTGGTTGATGATGTGGACTGTAGTAAGGCAACACACTATAAAGTTGCATGATTCTGAAGGTTGTAGACCAAACTAATTTGTGGAACGTAAAAAGTTGTGTGCACATCTCAAAGGTTCTAACACAAAATATTCTAAGTGTGTAGTTTCTAGTGGGTCGTTGTACTACTATACGTATACTCTCAATTAGCATGCCATAAAAGATGTTCAATTTAGCTGAAGAGGAATAAGTGGATAATGATGTAAAATGTAGTTAAGAATGTAGAGTACACTAATTTGTGGAACGAGCAAAGTTGTGTGCACATGCCAAAGGTTCTAACACAAAATAAATATTTGTTTCTAAGCGTATAATTCCTAGTGGGTCATTCCACTACTACAGCTGCACTTTCAACTAGCATGCTATAAAATGGTGCTCAACTTTGCTATAAAGGAAAAGGTGGATGATGATGTGGACTGTAGTGAAGCAACTACAAAGTTGCACGATATTAGAAGGTTGTGGACCAACATTTTTAGTGGAACATGAACAAGTGTGCTCAAATATCTACTAACGTCATCACAAAGAACCATGAGAGATCAAGAAACCCATGAGAGTTAGTTGCGCAGCATAGCAAACGCCATAGTAATATAATTAATTTGCTTGCGAGAGAAAGTGTGCAGAGTTTCACTAGTTGGATCGTGGAATGTTAGGCATTCATTTATATGAAGCTATGTAGATGCGATAAATTGGTTGGAAGCTTGACTGGTTCGACTAAATCTAAATTGCATGCGATTAAAGGTTTGCTTCTACGATTGTGGATTGTGGAGTGTAGCTGCGTGTGGAATACAGCAGAAAATCACATGACTCGGTTTGAATGGCCTAAATAACCCCCAAAACTGCGACAACATCTAGATATTTTGGCATGTGGCAAATTTTTTTTCATTTTTTTTTTAAGAGAATTGATACAAAACGTTCTTAATTAAATAATATATGTGTGTGTGTATGTATGTATGCATATACTGTATATTATTATTAGATTAAAAAGCTGCTGGCAAATAATTTCATATCATATCATGAGTTTTTATATAGTATATTTTTGTTTGTTTGTATATTATTTTTATTATATATCAGCTTTTGCGCTACGTGTTCTTTAATTACGTTCATACATACATACATACATATATGTATACAATGGCAAAAAAAAGCTGCAAAATTTCCTAACCTAAATTCTACGCCGCAGCGACGGCGTTGGTTTTTTATAATTTTTTTTTCTCTTTTTGTTGTTGTTTCTTACAAAGATAAGCGGAAGAGCAACGTGTATGCCGTGAACGACGTAATTATGTGCTTCACGAATGCTTACAGCTTAATTACGTTTGCACATACATATTAGATACTGTGTACATAGGTAGATTTAAATATTATCATGTGTGTTTATTAACTCATGTGTTAGTGTGAACATGCTTGTGCTATTTTTTATTTATTTTTATATATATATATATAAACATATATATGAGTATATATTTATATTTGCGCAGTCGTTTGTAGAACGCGGCCGTTCTGTTCTAAATCGTTCACAATCGTGCCATGCGTCGTAAGACACAAACAATTTTCAACACTTAAGCTCATTACCGGAAATGAGTTAGTTGAACTTCCGCAAGACGGCGATGACGACGACGTCGACGATGTCAGCGACAGGGACAGCAACAACAACAACAATAACAACACCAAAAATAGCCACATAAAAAACAGCAGCAAAAATCGCAGGCGACAAAATTAAATAAATCAAGACAAAAATCGTCTTCTTCTTCTGCTTCTTCATCGTCGTCGACGACAATGTCCACGTATGATTGCACAAAAATAAAAAATGAAGTGTTTGAATATAACTTGTATGGACATAAGTAGTCACTAATATTTGCCGCTATATTCTCATCCATATAAATATATGTAGTGCTCAATCATATATTGAATTAATACTTACTTTCGCAGAGCTACTTCTAAAAACTTGACATCAAAATATTACAATCATGCTGTCGATTCAATCAATGATGATTATTCAATCATGTAGAATATTTAATGCCCAGCAGCATAATGGAATTAGTAAGATGGTAGTGATAGCTGGCTATATTTACTAAAGAGCTGCACAAGAACTGTACAAATGACTTTGCAAGCCATCAAATCTGTTTTCAACTACTTTCGCTCACCTTCTCTCTCATATCAAAATAAGCACTTCAGTGACGAAAGGTTTTGATATACAAACAAACACTGCACGAAGAGACAGTAGAACATTCAAGCAATAGAACAATAGAACAAAACTGAAGTAGAACCTACTGCACTGTCACTGAAGTACTTACAGGTAAAACGAATGGTTTTTTGTTTTTTTTTTCTTTGTCATGTTATAATCTGTTCAGCTCGATTCGAGTACATTAATGCGTTCCTCCAGTAAAAATTTTGTTTTTATTACGTTTCATTCATAGTTTTATACCAAACAACTCTTAAAATATTTTAACACATACAAAATTATGACAAATAGACAAAGTTTACAATTTAACTTATATTTAAATTGTAGATTATTTCGTCAAAAATATTACTTGTATATTTCCAAAGAAGCCAAATCACATAACTAGGCGGTCAATGGACAGCATCATTTCTTGCAATGATTCGCTCACCAAATGTTTATTCCAATAAATTTGATGCCTTGATCTGCTGTATGACGCTATATTTGTTTTCTGTATGTGTAGGCTGTATTTGTAGGGAACCAAAAAATTTTGAATTTTGCCTGTACCCATTGAAAGTAATGTTGACTTCATTTTCAGATTTAAAGAAGAATGGGCCAATTATGCCTGCGGTATGCAAACTGCACGTATATGACTTTTTCGGGATAAATCGTTATCAAGAGTTCTCTGGTGATTCTTTTTACTCCAAAAACGGAAATTTAGCTTGTTATTATACCCCTTAAGCCAGAAATGAGCCTTAACGCTGAAGATGATTTGGCGGTAAAAATTCGGTTCAATTTCGAGTTGAACTTCAGCCCTTCTTGTTTCAAACGTGGGAAATCTTTCCTTAAAATCTTCCACTTAGTGGACATGCAGAGTAGAGCCCTGCATGAATATATTCATCAAGAGAATATACTCTGATTCTCTGCTGTAGCAGCCACAGCAAGCAAAGCTGCAAGCGAATAAATGTAAACAACAGGTCGGGTAGCGCAAGAGAATAACTTTTTATTCGTTCTCTGTTCTCTTTTCGTACACTTTTGCACTGAGGTGAGCTTGCGATCTACGCATTGTTTCAGTTATTTCTCTGAGTACTTGGAATCTCTGGAATCTGCTGCAGTGACCTGAATAAGAATCAGGTATGTTGGTCTTTCCCCGCAATAAGCTTTATGTTATTCTTAATGCATTGTCAGTTTGATGTTGGATAGAGGTGCAATCAAACGCATTTATTTGAGATAAAAATACATTTATATTAATAAAAAATATTTCATTCTTAATGGATATTGATATAGTGAGTAACATAAAAAACTGTTAAAGTTGTTATAAAATTTTAAATCCTTTATTATTTAAAAAACTTTAGTCTTTAAATGAACCAACTGGAAGTGACATGGAATTAGGCCAGAATTTAGTGGCTGCAAAATTGTCCAATGGCGAGTTCGTATCGAAAGACTTTAAAAAAAAGAGTAAGGTTCGGGAAGTTTTTCTAAATTAGTTAACCAGAGTGGAGAAGAAATCCAAAATTTTGTTAGCAAATATTGCAAGAAAATTTTTAAAAAATATAGTAATAACTCAACGTCTAACTGGTAACAAAGAAAAAAAATCTACTGGTCTTAAGTCGCACGATCTTGGCGGCCAATCAAAGTCTTCATTTCAAGAAATCACACGTTCAGGGCCCTACTCTCTATTGTGATGCGACAAAAAAAGTACGCAACATTGATTTGATTGTACGAATTTTTGTACACATCGCATATAATTTTCGCATCGCATTGATAAATGCATCGCAATACAGAGTAGGGCCCCAAGAAATTTTTCACGCAATAGAGCCATTGTTTGGCTATATGGCATGTGGTACCGAACTGCAGTAAATAAACATCGTGCACGTTCATAGCATCAATTTCAGGCCAAAAAAAGTCAGCCAACAGTTCTGTAACGCAATCAGTCGCATCAGCATCATTATCGAACAAATATGGCCCAATGACACCGCCACTCCAAAAATCTCACCAAACTGTCACTTATTATCAATGTAGATCTTGTTCGACTATATTTCACTTGGGTTTTCGGAGCTTTAGATGCGACAGTTCTGCTTGCTTATTCACGTACCCAGACAGATGAAAGTAAACCTTATCACTCAGAATTATTTTGTTTCAGAATCATGATCTTGTTCATGCATTTTCAGCACCCAGTCAGTAAATGTAGGGCGTTTTGCATGGTCTAAAGGCTTCTAGTCTTGTGTTAACTGCACTTCATAAGCATGTAGGCCAAGATCTTTATGCAAAATATGGTGCAAAGTGGCTGTGTGCGATCACCCAATTTCTGTGATCGTCTCAAAATGGACAAACCTGGGTTTTCATTCCGAATGAGCACGAGTTGGGTATCTTATATCACTAACATGTACGAGACTTTCAAATTTATCGATTAATTTCACTATAGCTGTGCGAGAAGGCGCTTGAAGATGACCAAAAACAGTACGAACTTTACAAATCGTGTTCAAGATATTTTCACTATTTCAATGCTTTGTACGAGTGTGTATCGATTCATAAAATCTTCTAGTTTTTCTTTGTCAAACGTCATCGAATGACAGTTGTATGTTGTTACCTGAAAAAAGGTGGGACATCTAAAGTGACACCTCTTGTTGTGACACCTCTTGTTGAAAGAACCTTTACAAATGAAGAAAAGTTATTGATTGTCTTTTATCTCAGTTTTTTTGCTTAACATGGTTGACTCTTGAACTTTTATTTGGTACTTGAATCCTACTTATCCAAGCAGTGATTTGGATACTACGAGCAAAAAATCACAAATTAACTTAAAAGTGTATATTGCAATGAACATGCAATTTTGGGACAACCCTTTTTTTGAAAATTTTTCCAATCATGCAGATTTAAAGATTGATCTTTGACCTTTTATTTGGTAATTCAATCGTTCTATTCCGATTAGTGGTTTGCATACAGCAACTTTGCACATCTTTGTCTGAGATAATATGGTGTTCATAATATTATGGCGGGGTACTGTAAGCCTGTTCAGCGAATTTGCTCTCTCAAATTTTGCATAACGCCCAGATAATATTCTTTATTTACCGCCTGACCTTCAGGCAAGAATTTCGTGTGCACTAGGTCACGATTATCAAAGAAAACAGTCAATTTCCTTGACTTTTGATTGACTTTGACGTGGTTTTTTCGGTTTCGACTTAGTTGGAAGACGCCATTCCGAAGCTTGTTGACTGGTTTATATGTGAAGACTTGTATATAAAAATGCGTTGTATATAAGCTATAATGGCTGTTATGAATGTAGGGTAGGAATTGAATCGTTCTATCATGTCTTCAGCGACCTTTAAGCGATTATGTTTTTGAAGAAAATTCAAGTCTTTCGGAACTAATCAAGCCGCAACGCGTATCTGCTATGAATTGATTCGTGAGACACTGAAAGTTCGGCTGCTATCTCTCTTAAACTGAAATTATAATTTTCCGTCACCATTTCCTTTACTTTATTGACGAATTAGTGAATATCAGTTGAAGTCTTTGATGGCCGACCAGAGCAAAGTAAATCTTCTACCACATCTCGACCGGTTTTGAATTTTAGTTAAAGTCTTTGATGGCCGAGCAGAGCGAAGTAAATCTGCAACCACATCTCAACCGCTTTTGAATGCACTGTACCACTCTAACGCATGTGTTTTTGACAGAATTGATTCACTGTAAGTCTTCTGTAATATTTTCAGCGATTCGGTACATGAAATTCCATTAGCAATATAAAATTTGAGATAAAATATTTTTTCGATATTTTTATTCAATGTTAAAATTGCAAAACACAAACTATACAGTAAGCAAACTAAATAACAGATCGCGCTCAAACTTCAAGTCAGAATAGAGATAGTTGTGCCAACGAAAATTTGTACCTTTAAGCCCTTGTAGCCCTTTAAGCGAGTTTTTTAAAATAATCACATACCGGTACTCTTTTGACACAATGTATTTTGAATACAAGATTTCTCCGATCTGGGTAAAGTTCTTCCTATCTTTTTCTTACAAAATAGTCAAAAGAAGTGTCTCTTCAGTTTTTAAAGAACTAGCTTTTGATATTTTGTCGTGTTTTGAGTTCAAATTTGAAATAAGGCATTGAAATCTGATTGACTTTTTGAATTAATATGTATTATTAAGACTCGCAATTTACCATGTTTGGGACATTCTCTAAAATAAATTTCTTTCTTAGACTGTCTTAAAATAATGCGGATTCTTAGGAGCTGATATTTATTTCACTTCAAAACTTTAAAATGATCAAAGTGCTCAGGAAAAGTGGTATTTATTAAATTTTCAAATTGATAGTTAAAAAGCAAATACATAAGAATGCAATGTCATTTTTTCATTGCATACTTTCAGGAGGCTCTTCTTAAATTTCGCTGCAATTTGAATTGCAAAAGTAATTCAGCACCATCAATTAAATTTTTAATCATCCAAATATAGAATATAGTGTGGCGGTCAAATTTTTCCGTAAATCTTTTTTCAGTATTTTAGAAACTTTTTTTGATAAATAACTAAATTTTCGCATTTAAAAAAATTTCTCCCGAATTGGGTCCTAGGGGTCAAACATATGAGCTGATCCTATTATATTTTAGCCTTCCACATTTCTTGTGAACACACCAACCCCCTATCGGCCACGCTTCTGGGGGTCCCAATATAAAAAATACAAAAACTGTCGATTATAGTTCATATCTCCTCCGAATTGACCTCTATATATGAACTATCCCGCCTTCTAGAGGGATGAAATATATAAGGTGGTCGTATTATTTTTTGCCTTTCAACATTTCTTCTGTACTCACCTACCCCCTATCTGTCACCCAATATTATATAATATAGATATTTTCGGCGGCATACAAGTTGGAGTTGAAACAACACTCAGGACTTTTAGCGATTTTTAAATATTTTTGTTGAAAAAAATTCTGCACTAAAAACTCAAAATGGCTTCGGTGCAAATGATAAACTTTTTGTTCATAGATTCGGTGCATATGATTTATTTTTTTTTATTCATGACTTCGGTGCAAATGATTAATTTTTTAAAAATTTAAGCATTTCTTTTTAAAAAATTAATAATGAATAACAAATTAATAATGAATAAAAAATTAATAATGAATAATTGAAAATTCTGAAATTCATATGAATAGAAATATTGATTCATTATTCTGAATAACGACAATGAATAATTGAAATAAATAAGTAATCAATTTTTAAAAATTGAATGTTAATTAAGAATCTTATTTATGAATCAATTCTGCATTGATTGAATGATATTCTTATGTCCTTATTCAGTTGCACTTAAGATTCTGAATATGAATTCTGACTTTATAGCTCTTCATATCAGTGACTAAAATATAGGTTATAGCAAGTAAACTAAAACATAACACTCCTGACACGAGGCGGTGACAGCACAAATTCTGCAAAAAATATCTATTATGTAAACTTGACAAATGAAAAACACCAAAAACTGCTTAGAATTTATACTGGCTTTATTTATTAACATATATAATTCCTACTGAATTTATTTTACAACAGTTTTTTTTAAATATATTATTGTGCTTACCTTTATAGAAAGAAGACTGGCAATAGCAGAGCAGAGAATAGCAGTTTTTTTAAATTTACCCATATATATACTATATTAGAAGATATTATAGATCTCGGTCTATACGCTGGATATATTTCCCTACCGACATTCAGTGCTGCGTTGAATCTTGCATATTCCTTAATGTTATTTCACTAGTACTCAGAAAATATAGAGTTTTTGGTGAGCTTGGATAATAAATCAACGAGTTATTCTTAGTATTCTGTCCGATTTGGAAGTTCTTTAAGTCTTTGAAATGGTGCATTCTTTATGAAGGGTGGTTAAATTTTAAGGGCCGATGTTAACGTCAAGTTTTTTTTCTGCATTTCATTTGACTTATCTCAATTTCAGACTAACTCAATTTGAACCATGGAAAGATACACAATTGAGCAACGCGTTAAAGTTATTCAGGCTTATTATGAAAATGGGCTCTCAAATCAAAATGCGTATCATGCACTTCGTGATTTTTTCGGTCAATTTAATCGTCCAAATGTGCGTACAATGGGAAAAAACGTGCAAAAATTTGAGCAAACCGGGTCTGTGGGAGATGTGAAAACACCACTGCATGCTCGTACAGCTCGTACTGCAGAAAATATTGCTGCTGTTCGCGATAGTGTGGCTAAAGAGCCGTCCACCTCAACTCGTCGTCGTGCCCAACAATTGCACCTCTCACACTCATCATTGATGAACATTATGCATAAAGACTTGCATTTACACGCTTGCAAGGTGCAATTGACTCAAGAACTAAAACCTCTTGACCATTTCAAGCGTTGTCAATGGTCAGAATGGTGGCAAGAAATGGCAACAGTGGATGAGCAATTTTTGAAGAAAATCATCTTCATTGAAGAGGCACATTTTCACCTCAGTGTATTCGTCAATAAGCAGAATTGCCGCATTTGGGCGAATGATAATCCAAGAGTGATTGTCGAAAAACCAATGCACCCACAAAGAGTGACTGTTTGGTGCGGTTTATGCGGCATCATCGGGCCGTATTTTTTCCAAAATGTGTCCGGTCAGGCAGTTACTGTGAATGGTGTTCGCTATCGTGAGATGATAATCGCGGCGGCCATTTGGCCGATATTTTGTTCCATACATAATTGAATCATACCAATATTATCATACTAAAAAGAAATGACAATAATTCCTTAAATAATTTGTGCTTTATTCAAAATCAACATCGGCCCTTAAAATTTAACCACCCTTTATATACAATTTCAATTCTTTGCCTTTTAATTTGAACAATTTCAGTCAGTCAAGCTAATTTCTGACCGCATAAAAGTAGTGACAGGAATAAAAAGCAGCAGTCATCACGTTTCCAATGATACCTCGGAATGGTAAGGGCAAAAAATGGGGGAGCTGTACAAATTATCATAAAAGTTGCATAAAAATTATTAAAAAAATCACTGCAAAAAACTCTATCTTAAATGTATCGACAGATTTCTCAAAAAATTTTATTTATTTAACAAAACCTTTGCACTTCTTCAATTTATAAAATTTATGACCACTTATTTAAATGAAAGTAGCATGGCAAAAAAATAAATCCATGCAAAACTCGATTTGAAGATATTTTTCAAACCATTCTATCCCACGAACGGCTCTCGCTAGAGTCGAAATATTTGGGAAATCATCATAACATATGCCAAGGTTTATTTTGAGAAGCTGACCCGATATGAAAACCATTTTTCGTATTGACGAATTCCTAGGTTGATGAGTTGATAATTTCAGTATAGAGTCAGTATAGAGTCAACAAAAGTTTCTGCCCAGGATTTTTCTTTGAGTGATCACACAGTGATCAACAACAGTGAACGAAACATGGATACATCACAACACACCAGAGCCCAAGGAACAGCCAAAGCAATGTACTTCTACAGGTGAACTTGCACAAAAGAAGAAAGTTTGTAGGTCAGCAAGGTCATTGTGACAGTTTTTTTGCGATGCATACGTAGTCATTCACATCTATTACCTTGAAAGGGTAAAACGATTACTGGCCAATATTATTCATAGCTGTAGGATAGGTTTGAAGCGAAAACGAGTTCATTTCTCGAAGAAAAAAAATGATCTTTCATCATGACAACACACCGGTGCATACGTCGAACTGCTAACATCATCCATATTCCCCAGTTTTAGCCCCCTGTGACCGTTTCGTATTTCCAAACCTGAAAAAATGGCTCGACGGTAAGAGATTTGGATCGAATGAGGAGATCATAACTAAAACAAAAGCCTTTTTTTGAGGATCTTGATAAAATCTATTATTTGGAAGGAATAAGTAAAGTTCGAAAAACGATGGGCTAAATATAGCGATCTAAAAGTATACTAAAAGGAGATGTTAAGAAATAAAAAGCTTTTTTGCTGAAATAAAATATATTTTATTTAAAAAAGTCACTAACTTCTTAAATTACCTTCGTATAAAAAAGTTGTATCTACGCATCGTGGTTCACTTCCTAAAAAATTTAAAAGTCCGTGGTTACCTGCCGCCTGGGATTACCTCGAACTTCATGCACATAACTTAATTCCAATTCCAATAATTGAATGTTTATAACATATGTTGTTCAACAACACTTGAAAAACAATGTTTACAAAAAAGTGAAAAGCTTAAAATATGCGCTTATTTGAATTGTAACTTGATTAGAAATCAAAATCAAATTATATCAAGTAAAATTCAGTTTGAGTTTTGTTTCAAAGTCATTGAAACATTGAAATATTAGGAAATCCTAAATTAAATCTTGCTTTGCTAACGATTCGAAATAATCTGAGCTGTTTTTTTTTTTTTATGTGCTTTTTCCATTTTATGTTTTAAAAAAAAACAAAAAAAGACTGACATCGCACAACTGCGTACTTTAAGGTGCCGATATTTTTGAATGCTTTCATATATTTTAAACATGTTCATCAAATAGACAGCCGGAGAAAAGTTATCTATATATAAAGCAATTAATTAATTATTTTAAGAACTGTTGTAGCAAAAAAAAAGCATACACATTATCCACAAATACAAAGCACTTTTAAAGTATATCAGCATTAATAAGAGATGCTAAATGATGAAACGAATATTATATAGAAATTGAGCTATTAAACACGTTCATTAGATTTAGAAAGTCAAAACTAACAATAACATAAATTCAAACATAAACATAAACATAAGCTTGTATAAATTAATATATTAACAACAAAATGACATACAACTATTTTATGGTTAATTTTTTAATACATTTTTATAAACTACTAGCGTCCAATTTCAGCCATATATTTTTTGTCATGATTTCTGGTTATAAAATTTAAAATTTTTAGGACAAAAGCTTCAGTCTTTGTAAAACAAATGGCTCTTAATCGAGTTAAAAATATTATACACTTAAACATAAAACATACACTTCGATGTCAATTTCACAAAGTTCTCGGGTCAAATTGTCTAGGATTTGAATTTTATCACATTTACAAACGATGTTTAAAATGTAGAAATTTGGATACACACGGCAAGCTAGATGCTTTTTGAAAAATTTTGAATAGCAGTTATTGCAGTTGCAGTTATTTATTTACATGCATTTTTTCTCCCCTTAAGTCAATCAATACTAATCCCTACCAATCCCAATCAATGCCATGGTGAAGATATTTACTGAAATAAAGTACTAAAATTAAATTGACACGAAACCCGCCCCTCCCCCCCCCTCCCCCCTATCTAATCCCAACTAATTTTCTAGACAACAGGTTACTCATTACACCAAGATTCTATGAGCAAAATTTGAAATTGAAGTCGGACAAACGATGTAGAAGTAGTTCGATTAAAACTAAGGTTAAGGGGACACGCCACATTGTCTAATATCGCCCACATTTCTAGACTACTTACTTAGGTGGCCGTAACAACCCGTGTTCGGGTTTCGGCCGACCTCATCAGCTCTCGCCAGGCGCCTCTGCTTTGCGCGCGCCTTCTCCAATCGGATACACGAAGTGCGGTTAGAGCTTCCTCAGCCTGGTCCATCCATAGGAGACATGTTCTCCCTCGTCGTCGTTGACCAGCGACCCTCGCCTCGAGCACCTTTTTCGCTGGAGCTTCGTCGTCCATACGGTGGACATGACCCAGCCAGCGTAGTCGCTGCACAGTTATACGCCGAACTACGTCAATGTCTTCGTAGAGCTCATACAGCTCGTGGTTCATTCGGATAGTCATCGCCGACTCGAACAGGACCGAAGATTTTGCGAAAAAGTTTTCTCTCGAACACCCCAGAGCGGCTGCGTCAGTTTGCGAAACTACCCATGCCTCAGCGCCATAAAGCAGCACAGGTAGAATGAGCGTCTTGTAGAGTGTTAGTTTTGTCGATCGAGAGAGGTATACAAACTCCTTGACTACTTCAAAGTTATAGTTGCCGGATGAAACGTGGGAGTCTAAACGCCGCGCTCCCTTGTTTGTAGACAGCGTATACTTTGTTTCACCCTCATTTATAGTCAAACCCACTTTGGCTGATTCCTTTTCGATAGCGGCGAAAGCAGCGGTAACATCTCTCCTGGTTCTGCCGACAATATCAATATCATCAGCGTACGCAAGGAGCTGGACAACTTTATAGAAAA
The DNA here is from genome assembly GCA_914767935.1 of Coremacera marginata. NCBI lineage: Eukaryota > Metazoa > Arthropoda > Insecta > Diptera > Sciomyzidae > Coremacera > Coremacera marginata. The sequence goes on from OU612047.1 coordinate 19,327,828, forward strand.
TGGTGCCATTACGATGCACACCGGTCTTTCGTACGATCCCCTCCATGATGATGTTGAAGAGATCGCAAGACAGTGGATCGCCTTGCCTGAAACCTCTTTCGGTATTGAAGGTTTCTGAGAGGTCATTTCCTACCTTCACGGAGCTGCGTGTGTTGCTCAGCGTCATTCTGCAAAGTCTAATCAACTTTCTAATGAACTTGATCAACTTGATCAAGTCTAATCAACTTTGCAGGTATACTGAACTCAGACATTGTTGCGTGTAGGCAATCCCTTCTCGGGTTATCGAACGAAGCTTTAAAATCGACAAAGAGATGGTGTGTGTCAATTTGATTTTCGTGGGTTTTCTCCGGGATTTGTCGTAGCGTGAAAATCTGGTCTATGGTGGACTTTCCAGGTCGAAAGCCACACTGATAAGGTCCAATCAGTGTTTTTGAAATTGGCTTTAATCTTTCACACAGTACGCTTGAGAGAACCTTATATGCGATGGAAATAAGACTGATACCTCTATAACTGGCGCAGATTGTTGGGTCTTCTTTCTTAAGTATAGGGCATAGTACGCTGATGTTCCAATCGCCGGGCATGCTTTCTGCTAGCCATATTTTGCTAATGAGCTGATGCATGCGCCTTATCAATTCATCGCCACCGGTTTTAAACAATTCAGCTGACAGGCCGTCAGCACCCGCTGTTTGATTGTTTTTGAGTCGTTGAATAGCAACTTGAACCTCTTCATGGCTAGGTGGTGGTACTTCTACTCCGTCATCGTTGATTGGTGGCACTGAACTGCGCTCTCCATGGGCGGCATTGGTGGAATCGTCGCCAGTAAGTAAATTAGAGAAGTGCTGTCTCCACAATCTCAGCACACACTGTGTATCCGTATTCAGATATCCATTTTCGTCTCTACAAGTGGATCTACTATAAACTACCGTGGACAAAAAATTTGTGTATAAATCAAACATTTGTTATTTATTCTTCTAAATTCATTTCATCCCCCTCAAAGTAGCCCCCTTTCCCCGGATGCAGTATACTTATGCCAACGTTTTTTCCAATTTTCAAAACATGCTGCAAAGTCCTCTTCCGGTATAGTCTACAATTCCTTCTTCATTTTGGTTTCAATCTCTTCTATTGCTTCAAAAACGGTTTCCACGGAGCGGTCTTTTGAGTTAAGCGAGTAGCCAGAAGTCACATGGTGCTAAGTCATGCGAATATGGTGGTTGCGGATCGATATGGGTCGAGTTTTTGCCGAAATGATCACGAATTGCGCATGCGTTTTTGGCACCAATCTAGATTTCACTTTTCTGAAGCCCATATGGTGACTCAAAATGATTTTCACTGATCCTTCCGATATTCCAACAAGGTCATTAAGCTCTCAGGCTGTCAATAAATGATTTTGGAGCACCAATTCTTTGATTTTGTTGACGTGTAGCTCAACAGTTTATGCTGATGGTCGTCCTGGTCGTGCCTCGTCTTCAACGCTTTCTCGACCCTGTTTGAACATTTTGTACCACTCATAAGCTTTTGTTTTCGATAGAGCTTGCTTACCGAAGGTCTTCTACAACATTTTTAACGTTTCGGCAGCGGAAATTTCATTCCGCACACAAAATGTAATGGAACTGCGTTCTTGAATACTTCAGATATTATAAAAAACGGAAAATTCACGTTTTGAATGTGAATATTTTGTCGTGTAATTTGGCACAGATGCTAATGACAGTCGTGCCAACCTTAGAAAAAGTCGTTTAGGACCTTTGTGAATTTGTAATACGCAAAACAAAAAAAAAACAAAAAAAAATAAAATAAAAACTTTTAAAAAATGCTAGTTTCTTACATTTAATTAAATCTTAATGGATTTGTGTATGCACTGTTAAAAAGTATGGTGATTCCCCGGTACACTAGAATATTAATAAAGATGTTAAATTGAGTGTTCGAAGCTTTTCTTCCGCCATTTCTATTTATTTTAATTCTTTGAAGCTTCATTTGCTTAGATCTTAGAGCTGGTCTTTTGAACAATTAAATTAAAATCTTCAAAATGCGTCTTAATTATTTAGCCGAGATCATCAACTCTACTTGCGAGTTCCTTTCAAAGCTGCAACTCTTTTTCCAACACATCAATAGCTGACTTATGTTGAACTTTTGCGTGAGGTGTTATTTTTTGCAAAGATTAACTTGAACCAGACAGGTTGGTGTAATTGTCAGAATCTAGAAGAAATTCCATCATGTGGCTTTCAGTTGCATCCATACTTTCTTTCTCTCTAATATATTAGTAAATTTTAATAACATCTTCTTTGAAAAACTAAGAAATTATTCTGTTGCTAGGCAAGCAGAACTGAAATGTGTTCATTTCAAGGCAATATTCAGGTTTATCATGTATGTATGTGTGAATGTGTGTTTGTGTATTTACCGAAATAAACACGTGGCATCATCATTAAAAGGGTGAAATTCTTATACATATACTTTAAACCGAGTCTTAATGTTATTCGAAAAATTTTAACTACCACCGCGTTGAAACCGAAACCGATACCGTAACCATACAAAACACAAAAACTGTTGATATTATGGGAATTTTTGCGTACACCCAGCCCCCACCCCTAGTTTTATGCTAATGTAGAACACAAGAATAATGAATTTTAATTGAGCCTCAAGAATATCGTATATAATAAACAGCTGCCGGCGCAAAAATATAAAGAAAACACAAAGAAAATAATTATAATTTAAATAGAAGACTGCAAAGAAAATATAGGTTGTCTTGTCTGTTCGACTTGCCTAAACAAGGCGAAAATAAATAGAAGCCAACATTACAAAAAAAAAAAACATTAATATATGCAAAAGTATTGTATGTTTTTTGTTGGACTTTTTTTTATTGTTTTTTTTTTTATTTATTTGTATTGCATATGGGTATCTAACAGATACTGGCAAGTTTATTGAAAGTTCGTTATAATTTTGCGCTACGTTTTTGTTTTTTATTTTATAATTTTATTTTTTTGCGTGTTGTACATATATAAAGTCTATTCATAGGAACAAGCATTCGAATAAGGGACCAAACTGCAAAACAATATCAAGAATTTGCTGCTTATGTTCTCGAGTACCCGTTTGTTGTAACTCGCCTTTCATGCGCTTCTAGGCGCGTCTTCTGTGTTCTTTTTTTCTGCTGCCACTGGATGGTTTTATATGTGCATGTGCGAGTCTAAATGTTTTTTTTTATACCTCAATCAGCGTTTTGTAGCCATGGCAGCCTATGACGTCTAGGGCGATCAGTTACTGTAAATTAAAAGATGTTACCCTTACTTAAAGACATTTGTTAGCAGAAAACAGTTACGAAGCAAAAAAATTTGCTATCATATTTCGCATCTAATATTCATACTTTGAATTATAAAAAAACAAAAAATACCTTATTCATAATGTTAATGAGAGTGAATGCACTTATACGAGTAGCAATCCTTCGTCGAAGCCAAGCTAACTTTATATCACATGTCAAAACGTTCTCTTTGTACTAGGGGATCTATTCTAAGATCCCCTTAATTAGGGGAGAAGGGGAGTCATACATTAATTTTGAAAGAAATCAAGGTATGTTCTTTGATATTTATGTAAAAAAAAATATTTAATCTAAATTTTCCGTGAAATGGCACGCCTGGGCGTGCACCTAAAAAGAAGGAGGCACCAATGAACATGTTCAATTTTTTTCTAACTCCTTTCGCAGATGTAGCTGCATTTGAACTTGTATTTCTAAGCATTACGTACATTCGAAATATGAAAGAACAATTTTACATTTTTCTGAAATAATAAAGATATCTCTCCCCTTAAGTTCAACCTATTGTAAAAGTGTATTTTATTAACAGTAATCTTAGTAAACTTAGATAAAATCTTAGATACAATGCTTAAACTTAACTTAGATAAAACTTACTTAGTAAACTTAGATGAAAATGCAAAACTTCCAATAAAAGCTTAAAAGCCTGAGGATTCTAGTTCGGACTCTAATGAAAGCTTGTTTTCAGTGAATGATGATACGAGTACAGATCTCGATTTCAACTTTGCTGATGATTCATACGAAGATCTAATTGCTGTAGAGTGTCATGAAGGAAAATACATCGATTGGAATTAAATCCAGAAGACTGTATATTAATTTAATGCTTCAATAAAACAAAGTTGCGATTTGTTGGCAAAATAACTGAGAAAAATGGCAACAACTATAACCTCAGCTTTTAAAAGAAGAAACCAGGTTCTTTTATGCTGATAAAATCCTGATTATCCTGATATAGAAGACAAGTGGTCTATAAATGGCATAGAAATAAAGGCTAAGCTTCCAACACCAGTAAACCAATCGAGGACAGCTGCGATAATGAATTTTGACATTTCCCTAAATTGAAAATAGTTTAATGAGACAACTCATTTAATTTTATTGAATGTGATTAATACTTCTCTGTGAAATCCTTGAAGATTATTTTTTTACTACTTTTTTAACTCAATTGTGAATTTAAGTTCCTATCGATTATATATCTTAGTAATTATAAAAATTATTTTTGAGCTGAAGTTCCGTTTTTATGTTTTTAAGTTTATATTTAGCCTTAATAATATAAAACTTGTTTGTGAACTAAAGTCGTTTTTTATGTTTTAATGGTAATGTTTATGGTTTTCTTAATAAATAAGTCGCATTCATTATATATAAAAAAGAACTGTTTAAGGTATTATTTGTACATAAACGCTATAAGATAAAATTGTTGTTCAAAGCTGCCCCAGCCTTGTTCAAAGCTGCCCCTTATGGGGGCATATTTGAACACAATGACTTAATCCATTTAAAAATTAAGAAAATAATTGAAATCGAACTAAAAATAAGTTATTCGTAGACTTAAACTAAAGTTTATTTCCATACATATGAGTTAAATTATGTACAAAATCAATTATTCAAAAACATAAATTTTTATGAGGCTTGAAAGCAAAACGTGTTCAAAGGTGTCCCTCTCCCCTAATTTTAAATTTTTTGGAAAATTTTTTTTATATAGCTACCCAGTTGTGCCAGAAAGCATTTCAAGATTAATTATTTCTACATTATTTTTCTACTGGCAAGCATTACACTTTCCATTGCTATTGTTCATTACTTTCTTAAAGCAATTGCATAGGCGGTAAGGCATACTGCTTTCCTTCTAAAAAGAAGCACAATTGTAAGGTTAAAAATATAGGAACAGCTGAAATTGAGATTTCTATTGATTTACATTATTCGTATTCAATGAATATCGTATATATGTATTCTGAATCCTAAAACTATAAGTTTACGCGAACTCACCCTGAATAAATATCGATTAAATTGTGTAGTTGTATAGAAAGTAAGTTGCCATCACAAAATTTTCTTAAAACCATATTGACATTTTTGACATATGGCAATACTTTATTTTTTTTTTAAATTTTTGGCTAGCACAAAGTTACTTAAAATGCCACATAAGATTACAGTTTCATTAACAAATTACACGTGCTGCTTACACCACGATTTTATGCGGTAAACTGAGTATATTAACTCACATACAATTTACTTACATACAATTTTACCCTTACTTTAGTAACGGCAATCGAAAGTAGCATTACTCACTAGCTAACAACGACGTTTCTTATGTATTTGTAAAGTAGAAATAATTCATCGTTTGGTAAGGCACAACTGGGTAATCACCACCTACCGAATAAGACTACGAATGTTTCTAATATTTAAACAATTATAGTTAACCGTCTTTCACCCCGGCTTGGATTTGGGATTAATCGTAGCTTAAGTCTACTTTAATGAACCTGCTGCATTACAAGAGGTTGCTTAGGTCACAGGGGAGATAGTGGCCTTTTTATACACAAGCTCACTTAGACCAGATAGGTCCATTGTGATACCGCTGCACACATGCCTTCATTCCAAATGGAACCACTTCGAGCTCTTAATGAACCCTGTTAGACGCCTGACATTAGTCGTTGACAGGTCGTCAAGCTCATGAAAGAAAAAGAGCCTAAAAAGTTGTGCCTTCTTTTGGCAAGCGCAGGATAGGAACATAGAAGATGGGAGTTGGTTTCTTCCTCTTCCTCCTTCCTGCAGCTTCTACATAAGTCATTTGTAATAACTCCTAACCTGTGTGTATGTCTGTCTCTCAAGCAGTGCCCTCTGATGACAGCCACTATTGTGGCTAGTTCTAGTCTCTTGCCAGCGAAAGAAGGGCTCTCGTTCGCCCGAGATATAGAGTCGGCCAAATAAGCCTTGATACGCTTCATGTCGAGAGTTCAGCCCTCCTAGTGTTTGCTTTCGATATAATATTGTTACTGATTAGCAGCTTAAGAGTCGCTAGCGGGAACCCGGGGGCGTTCAGCACCATTGATGACGCTCGTGTGCCATTTCTAGCAAGCTTGCTTGCCTTTTCATTACGTTTTATGCCTTTATGCCCAGGTAGCCATATTAGGTTGATGCTGAAATAATTTAACATTTCACTTAATGAAGCCCGGCTACCTTAAGTAGCCTTCATACCTTAAGACCTAATATTCGTGATCGTGCGTGATTAAATTTTCCTCGTGCGTGAGCGTGCCACTTCTAATAAAGTGGCAACAACCGCTTTCTTTAATTATTTCACGAAACGTCAGTGACTAAATAAAAATAATAAAATATTAAAAAATTCAATTGATTTTCTTTTAATAGTGCCGGTTTTTTTTGCTATTAACAAGAGTTACTCTTGGGAAGTGTTGTTCCTTTTGCTGCTTTTGGCATCTGCTAATCCTGCAAAAGTGTCTGTCTAGTGCTGTTCCTGCCTGTGTGCTTCTCTTGCCAACTGTTGTAGAGTTTGGTTCCTGCTGCTGCCCCTGCCTGTGTACTAATCTTACCAATGTGCTACTCTTGCATTTTCGGAATGGTTTTCGGAACAACAGCTGATTTCGGACGACCTTCACGAAATTCGTCTTGGAGTGAACTACGACCACGATTGAATTCACCATACCATCGATAAACACTGGTCCTTGATGGAGCTTCATCGCCAAAAATTGAATTAAGTTCATCCATGCACTGTTGCTGTGTTAATTCACGTCGAAAGTTGTAAAAAATAATCGCACGAAAATGTTCACGATTTAATTCCATTTTTAGACCGAGATGAATCTTTTAAGTTACTATAAACAACACAAATAGCGCTCGTATGTCAAAACGTTCTGAGTACGTATAAGCCAACAAATGTCAAACTTTGCGATAGAGCTTTCAGTTGACAGATTGCAACACCAGGGTTGCCAAATCCCGAAATATAAAAGGCACCCTACGTAATAAGCTATCAAAATCACTCAAACAACATGTTAAAACCCGCTGGAATTCCTTATTTTTAATGATGTCTAGTATACATGATATGGAACAAAAAATTCAGCAACTATTGCTCGAGAGAAGTGAACTTCAAAAAATATCTCTCATAAATTTTAATCTTCTTAAAATGCTTGTTGAGTTTTTGACTTCTTTTATAATTTGCTCAAAAAAACTAAGTTCCGAAACAGCTCCAACGATACATAAGTACAGTTTTTTGGTATCAGAAGTTGTTAAATCATTGTATAGCAATAGTCTATCGGGTTCCGAGAGTATCCGAGAACTCAAAATCAAAACAAAACAAGCGTTAATGAAAAGATTTAAGCACAGTAGGTACACTTCACAATTTAGGACTATTTTTTAATCCTCTCTTCAAAAGATTGAAGTTTTTGAGTGATGAAGAAAGGGATCATATAATAGGAACCGTAAAATCAATGTTAAAAGACAATATTAATAAAAAACAAGAGAGAAAATTATATCACAGTTCTGAAGCTGATATACAACTGCTGGACAGCTTTCCATCTACTTCAAAGAGGACAAGATACAATTCAATTAACGAATTCAAGGACCAAATTGAATGGAAGCAGGAGCTTTTTGGAATGAAGCAGTAGACTTTCCTCTTTTGCAGGAACTTTCCAGGGAAATTCTACATATACCCGCAAGTTCTGCCACAAGTGAAAGAGTTTTTTCAGTATCTGGTCGTATTTTAGAGAAGAGAAGATCCAGACTACTAGATGAAAATTTGCATAGATTACTTTTTTTAAATAACAACTTTAATTAAAATATAGATTGAAGTTGATTGTATGCTTTTCAATGATTACTTTTAATTAATAAAATTCAATGGTTCTTAAAAATATTTAAATGTTTAAGTTTTAATTTCAACTCAATTTTTGTATTCATATAATTTAAATATATTTGAGATGTATCGATATAGAATATGAACTGAATTTATGTTTCTAATTTAAAAAACACTAAATAAACTTTTATTAAAAACCTACTATGTGTATTCTTCTTTTTTTAAAACGTGAAAACTTCTTTACGATTTTACGCGATTCAGCGTCTCCAATGCGAAACTCTTTTATTCGTGAGCACTCCTGAGTCAAAAAATTCCATCGTGATCATGCGTGAGTCAAAATAATAATTTTAATCGTGAGTGTGCGTGATTAGAAGACAACAAAAGAAAAAAAGAATTTTAATCGTGTGCGTGCGTGATTAGAAAAAAACACATCGAGAACGTGCGTTATCGTGAGTCAAAACCACTCACGCGCCCATCTCTAGATCATACCACCAGTGACTTAAAACAGCCAGGTCATGGTTTATATCAACAGATAACCTCAATGGGGAGTCACACGAGAAGGCACGGGCCATATCATCGGCAAAAGCATTAACCCACAACTGCTGGATTTAAGTTTAAAAAGCAAATTTATAAAAATTAGAAACATAATAGGACCCAAGACTGAGCCCTGTGGAGCACCTAATTACAGAACTTCTGATGAGTTATAATAGCTTAAAATTTTAACACATTGCCTGCTATTTTCTTAGTAAGACTGAACCCAGTTGAAAACAAAACCCAAATTCAAACAAAACTCAAAGAAATTCAAAGTTTAACACCTCTAATAAACACACTTTACTTAAATACACATCTTCGTGAATACTTGCTAAAAATGTGTCATTGAATAAAGCTTTACTTAAGAAAACAAAAACACAGGTGCGTCGTTGGACACACGAGAGAAGCGAAGCTTTTTCGCAGTTACATAGATTTGATAGCTTAATAATCTTTTTCTTTTTAATAAATTAACTTTTAAATTCAAAAATTTAAAATAACATAAATTTTATTACATATATACAGAAAACATATTTACTGCTTATTTTTTATTGTTGAATGTCAAATTTCCACGCCAATTACATATACGGGCATATAATGCCAGCGACTCTCCATTTTAACTCTCCACACTTTTTTCCTTTAACAGCTTACTGCGTAGCGAAAAATCTGTCGAAAATTTTTCAGATTCCACTCCAAGCAAATCCCAGAACGAGGATTAAAAAACTTCGCTTCAATATTCAAGACTTTAAAGGAGCTCGAGTTTCAAGTAAAGCTCAAGTAAACTTACTTACTTACATACATAGGTGGCCATAACAACCCGTGTCCGGATTGCGACCGACCTCATCAGCTCTCTCCAGGCGCCTCTGCTTTGCACGCGCCTTCGCCAATCGGATACACCAAGTGCGGTTAGGGCTTCCTCAGCCTGGTCCATCCATCGGAGGCATGTTCTCCCTCGTCGTCGTTGACCAGCGACCCTCGCCTCGAGCACCTTTTTCGCTGGAGCTTCGTCGTCCATACGATGGACATGACCCAGCCAGCATAGTCGCTACACAGTTATACGCCGAACTACTCCAATGTCTTCGTAGAGCTCATACAGCTCGTGGGTTATTCGGATGCGATAGTCATCGCCGACTCGAACAGGACCGAAGATTTTGCGAAGAACTTTTCCCTCGAACACCCCCAGAGCGGCTGAGTCAGTTTGCGAAACTACCCATGCCTCAGCGCCATAAAGCAGCACTGGTAGAACGAGCGTCTTGTAGAGTGTTAGTTTTGTCGCTCAAGAGAGGGCTCTGGAACTTAGTTGCTTACTGAGCCCGTAGTAGCACCTATTAGCAATGATTGTTCTTTATCTCCAGGCTGATTTGGTTGTTGGTATTAACGGCGGTGCCAAGGTATACGAACTCCTTGACTACTTCAAAGTTATAGCTGCCGGATGAAACGTGGGAGTCTAAACGCCGCGCTCCCTTGTTTGTAGACAGCATATACTTTGTTTTACCCTCATTTATCGTCAAACCCACTTTGGCTGATTCCTTTTCGATAGCGGCGAAAGCAGCGGTAACATCTCTCTTGGTTCTGCCAACAATATCAATATCATCAATATCATCAGCGTACGCAAGGAGCTGGACACCTTTATAGAAATGGTGCCATTACGATGCACACCGGCCTTTCGAACGATCCCCTCCATGATGATGTTAAAGAGATCGCAAGACAGTGGATCGCCTTGCCTGAAACCTCTTTCGGTATTGAAGGTTTCGGAGAGGTCATTTCCTACCTTCACGGAGCTGCTTGGTTGCTCAACGTCATTCTGCAAAGTTGATTAGACTCAGACATTGTTGCGTATAAGCAATCCCTTCCCGGGCTATCGAACGCAGCTTTAAAATCGACAAAGAGGTGGTGTGTATCAATTTGATTTTCGTGGGTTTTCTCCAAGATTTGTCGTAGCGTGAAAATCTGGTCTACGGTGGACTTACCAGGTCGAAAGCCACACTGATAAGGTCCAATCAGTGTTTTTGTAATCGGCTTTAATCTTTCACACAGTACGCTTGAGAGAACCTTATATGCGATGGAAATAAGACTGATACCTCTATAACTGACGCAGATTGTAGGGTCTCCTTTCTTAAGTATAGGGCACAGTACACTGAGGTTCCAATCGTCGGGCATGCTTTCTGCTAGCCATATTTTGCTAATGAGCTGATGCATGCGCTTTATCAATTCATCGCCACCGGTTTTAAACAATTTAGACAGGCCGTCAGCACCAGCTGTTTTATTGTTTTTGAGTCGTTGAATAGAAACTTGAACCTCTTCATGGCTAGATGGTGATACTTCCCCTCCGTCATCGTCGATTGGTGGCACTGAACTGCGCTCTCGATGGGCGGCATTGGTGGAATCGTCGCCAGTAAGTAAATTGGAGAAGTGCTGTCTCCACAATCTAAGCACACACTGTGTATCCGTATTCAGATCTACGTATTCGTCGTACAGGGTTAAGAATCTTAAAAATCAGATAACCAACTTCAGTAGTAAATATTAACACAATAAAATAAATTAGGCTCTGCCTAAACCGGTCAAATACCCACTGCGTAAAATGATTTTGTAAAACGTTTTCCTCACACTCTTAATAGTTTTATATTAAATTTTATTTGTTTTTAATAATTCTTTTGTGTGTTTTATTGCTTTATAGCTTTGTTCTATTTTCCAGCTGACGCTCACTGTTTGACTTTTTGCTGCTCGCTTGATCTGTTGGTCGGTCATTTAGTCGGTGCGTGCCTATGTGTTTGTTTATATTTCAACCGTTTAACTATCTGGCTACTTGACTAACTGACTGAGTAGATTTTTTTATCTACTCATGTGTATCTGTGCTAGTTTTAATACTATTTCGTTCTATTTATGAGCTGTTAATGTATGCAAGCAGCTTCAATTAAGGAAATTTTCTGGATTTTTTTTGTTTTTGGCAAAATATGTGTAATAATAAATTTAGAAATTATGAAGGCAGTCACTTTACTATTTATGCTACAATACAAAATTGAGCTCTATAAGCAGCATGCGATTGAGAGGGCCTTAAAGTAATATATTTTACATAGATCAAAAAACTCTGTTAATAAATTGGTTAGAGTTACAGTTTCAAAATGTAGCAACTAATTAACTAATACAACTGTAGATATATTTGTTTTTGGTCTTTAACGTACTTTTACTAAGAAAGTTTAGTTTATGGTGATGATGATGATGTTTTTTGTTTTTTTTTTTCTTTTCTTCATACCCACTTATTTAACTATGTTTACAACCGCAAACGCAACTTTATCAAACAAATAATACCTACCAAAAAAAAAAAAAAAAAAAAAAAAAGTAGTAAAAAGCACAAAAAAAAAATGAAAATATTTCACAATCCCGGATATGCTGTGGAATGCGATGGCCTCACTCAGAGTCCAATGCAACCCAATACCTACCAGATTTGTTGCTTTTGTGTGATTGTGCGTTTGTTTTGAAATCTATTTTTTATGGCTTTATTGTATTTATTTATCACTCTAGAGCTGTTCGTCATAAGGTTGATAAACATACCTACACGTAGGCACACGTGTATGTTTGTATTTAGTAGATGCAGATAGATACAGATACTGACACTACTTACAAGCATTGGAATGCGTGGAATTTTGAGGTTTTCTGTTTTGTTTGTTATTTTTAAGTGTTTTTTTTTTCTGTATTTTTTTTTTTTTTTTTTAAGTTTACTTTTTGTAGCTTATTAAGCAGTGTACCAACCCAGTTCAAAAAATATGCTTACCTTGATTGTGTTATGCACGATTACAATGTTACAAGCGAACATTAAACGAATAATAACAAAAACATTAAGTCGCCAACATGTCAACATAGTGCAGGGTGTTCCAAAAAATTTAAGCTGCTAAATGTTTAGGAAAATTTATTTGTAACAGTTAATGAATTTTTTTTTCCCCCATTCAATAAATGCTGTTTAAACAACTTGTTAGTGTCTGCACGAATGCACAAAGAATACGCATACAAAATAGTTGTAGTATTGAATAACGTATATTAAGTGTTGCACCCTGTATAGCGCTATTTATGCTTTATGTTTTGTTGTAACTCCCATTCCTTTAGACTGCGTTGGTTAAGTTGTATTTAAATTTCTACGTATATGAATTTGAATTTTTTTTTTTTTTTTGTTTTTTTATGTTTGTCGGTTGAAGTTCAAAGTTAGCACATTTTGTTTTTTTTTTATTTTCATTGCTAATGTTATTATTAATTTGATATTATTTTTGGTTGTTGTTGTTGTGTTGAATCCGTGTTGTTTTTGTTTATTTTCTTTATTAATTTTATTTAAATTGTTGAAATTCATTGACAAAATCAGCTTTCAAAATGATCTCACTTTATTTAAAATCAGTCAAACCAAATCGAAAACCGGTTTCGTTAGTCAAATCGTTGAGTAACACATACAAAAAAAAAAAAACATCACTTCAAAAATTAAAAAGAAAAAATCACAACCCGAAACAGTATTACAAAAATTCACAAAACAAAACATAGCACAAAAAAAAAAATATTTGAGCTAGGTACACAAAACGATTTTATTTTCATAACTTGCAAAACCATTCAACGACAGCCTTTTATAGGGTTCAGAAATTCGCAAGATTCACACGCTCGGATCTGGCTGGGAAGCGTTGAGATCTACCTAGCTTAGATAAAGAAAAGAAAAAATTATATATATACACACACACATACACACAATATATGTGCGCTTATACCTTGTTTGCAATTTCTAGTTAGTAAGATACATACAAAAATTAATATCTGCTGCTCAGCTGAAAATATTTAAGAAAAGAAAAATTTCATAAATTTAAAAAAAAAACGTAGAAAGTAAGCTGAAGAATAAGAAGTAACAACAGCAACAGCAACAGCAGCCAGCAACTTCATCAGCCTGCAAAAACAGCGATTTCCGTTTCAAAGTCCGCATTCAACTGACAGTAAGTTTTATTATTGAGTTAAGTACTCAATTTTGTGGTTGTGAAGGTAGAACCACTTAACTTCACTTGAACGTGTACGGCGGCATCATACAATATTGTACAGTGCTTATATACATACATATCTGTATTATGCATGTGCATAGCAAGCTATCAAGCACAGTGAGTTAGCCCGCTTATGATGCTTGTCGATGTTGTTGGTGGTGCTGGTGATGACGATGACGAGACGGCGAACTTCGCAAAGCAGCTGAGTTCTTGCTACACACTCTTTTTGCTAAGTTTGTGTATAAAATACAATGCAAGATTGTATTGCAATTATGCATGTATGTATGCATTTCATTCATAATTTTTTTTTTTTTCAATGATGTAAAATACTGTCAGCTGCAGACAACTGCAATATAAGAAAGAATGTAGTTTATTAATAAAGAATTTTTTTATAAATAATATAAGAAATTCAAAAAGTCCTCATTTAGTAGCAAAACTGTTTAATTTTTAAGAGAAAATATTATAATTTTCTATAAAACAATATTTTACTTTACTTTATCTGATGAATTTATAATATACAGGGTGTCCCAGACTTAGAGTACTATAATGTGGGGGCTGATTCCTCGTGATGAGACGAGCAAAAAATCGTATAGGTGGGGGTCGTCGCAAATGCCCCCCTAGGGGGCTAGGAGGGAAAAACAAAAAAATTGGTGTCGTAACGTTTTAATCCATAGCTAACATATCTCTGCAACGATTAAAAAAAAACATAACTTTTTGAAAAGAAAATTAAATTTGCTTTAAATTATTTTTGCAAAATTTTTCCATAAAGTCATAAGCAAAAAATGTATAAGCACCTGAAGTCAAAAAATAGGTTTTTTTCTTTAAAAATTCAACTTTCAAGGCAATTTTCTCAGAAAAAAAACAAATGTTTTATTATTTTTTATGACGCAGTTTTTTTCCTTGGTCAATTCTCTAAAAATTTTCTAAAACCGTAACAAAAAATAATGTCTGCGTACTCTGAGTTGGAAAACATTATAACTCTACGATCGGTGAAAAAATGTGTCGATTCAGGCATGTGATGCACTTAATAATGAGAAATTGCTTTTTTTTCTTAATTCCGTTAAATCTAACTGTTTTACTAGTTATTGTAAGCAACAAAAAAACAAAGTCGCCTTGCTTGCATTAAGTACCCCAGTGGGAGGAAAAAGTGGTAGAATCGGAAAATCGATATTATACGAAAAATATTATCTCTGAGGTATAAACAATGTATGATGGATTTTTAGAGAATTGACCAAGGAAAAAAACTGCGTCATAAAAAATAATAAAACATTTGGTTTTTTTCTGAGAAAATTGCCTTGAAATTTGAATTTTTAAAGAAAAAAACCTATTTTTTGACTTCAGGTGCTTATACATTTTTTGTTTATGACTTTATGGAAAAATTTTGCAAAAATAATTTAAAGCAAATTTAATTTTCTTTTCAAAAAGTTATGTTTTTTTTTAATCGTTGCAGAGATATGTTAGCTATGGATTAAAACGTTACGACACCTATTTTTTTGTTTTTCCCTCCTAGCCCCCTAGGGGGGCATTTGCGACGACCCCCACCTATACGATTTTTTGCTCGTCTCATCACGAGGAATCAGCCCCCACATTATAGTACTCTAAGTCTGGGACACCCTGTATACTAGCTGGAATACCCGGCGTCGCACGTTAGGTAAATTCGAAGAGAGGTGAGGGTTCCAATAATACTCAAATTATAGGGACTATTGGAAAGTTACAGGGTATAAATGTTTTCAATTCCATTTGTTATTTAGATACATTTTTTATGCATAAAATTGGTTTTATTTGTTAAATTACTGCATGATGTAGTCTGCACGGTCAACCAAAGATGAAGCTTTTATAGATTTTACACTACTCAATAAAAATGCCTTCGAAATCTTTAATTTTAAAAAATAGCTTAAAATAAAAGCGTTTTTGTTTTTTGAAGTTGTTGTTCTTGAAGCAGTGGCGCATGTTTGAATTTGTACGTTTTTTGTGTTTTTTTTTTCCTAAAAGTATCTTAATTTTAATGAGCTGTCATGTTTTGAAATTCACTCCCCAAATAGCAATTTTAGCCACATAATAATTTTTGCAGAGCTTATAGTGCTATCTCATAAAGCAGCAAGCTTCAACTGTAGCTTAAGTAGCGCTACTAAAGCTCTTGCAGAGAATATATAAGGCTACTTTCTTGCGTTTAAAAGCACTGTTTTTGCTTCATATAAAGAGTAGAAGTAGCTGTAGTCAGCTTTTAAAAGGGTCCCAAAATCAAATAAGAGCTCTTGCAAAGCTAGACAGTTTTGTTTAGCACTTTTCAGAATTTGTCAAAGTATGTGTGTGCAATAAATTCCCTATAGGAACAACCCTATAGGAGCAAACTAACTTGTTTTTAAAAACAACTAATTAAAAAACTAATTTAAAATAAACCAGTATATAAACTACTTTGAATTATATTAAGGCGACATCTACTTCAATTCTAAATAGATTTTATTGCATTATATATGAAATAATTGAAATACTACTTAAAAACAAGTGATTGATAAACTACTTTGAATTTTATTAAGGCAGCAACTACTCTGATTTTGACATGTTGTAATTGCAAATTTTTATTAGATTACAAGTTTATATATATATTTAACCATGTTATTTCATCAAATATTATTAACTTTAGGCCATCAGTAATAGTTTTCCATTGGTTACTTTAAAGAAATTAAAAAAATAATTTAAATATAACTAATTTAACAAGTAGTTGAAAATATATGCAGACGAAAGTCAATTGACTTATTTAGCGGACATCACCATACAAAATATGTTAGATCGTTCTATGGAAAAAAGTCAGAATTTCAACTAGTTGTGGTTGATAAAAAACTACTTTATCAACTACTTTTAAATTAGTTGATTTTCCTACAGGGAAACTAACTTGTTTTTAAAAACAACTAGTTAAAAAACTAACTTCAAATAAACCAGTATATGAAGTACTTTGAATTATATTAAGGCGGCATTCACTTCAATTGTAAATAGTTTTCTTTGCATTATATATGAAATAATTGGAATACTAATTAAAAACAAGTGATTGATAAACTACTTTGAATTATATTAAGGCAGCAACTACTCTGATTTTGACATGTTGTAATTGCAAATTTTTATTAGATTACAAGTTTATATATATTTAACATGTTATTTCATCAAATCTTAACTTAAGGCCATCAGTAATAAATTTCAATTGGTTATTTTAAAGTAGTTAAAAAATAATTTAAATATAACTAATTTAACAAGTAGTTAAAAATATATGCAGACGAAAGTGAATTGACTTATTTAGCGGATATCATCATACAAAATATGTTAGTTCATTCTATGGAAAAAAGTCAGAATTTCAACTAGTTGTGGTTGACAAAAAACTACTTTATCAACTACTTTTAAATTAGTTGATTTTCCTACAGGGTTAACCTACAGGTTAAATGTTTGAGACGATTACAATGACAAATAAATAAAAAAAATAATAGAGTGAATATTATATCAGACTAAAAATATATTCGTATATTCGTTACATGCTGTGAATTTCGGCACGAATTTGTATTTATCTGAAAAGTGAATGTTATGCTTCGAAAGACTAGAAAGGGCTTAAAAAAAAAAATTAAAATTAAGGAGTGTTTGCTATTTTAAAAAGAGTTGGAAAAATTTTAACATTTCTTAAAATCTACTCTAAATACTTTAAGTACTTTATTCTTAAATGTTTATATCATAAAAATAATCGATTTTGTTGAAAATAATAGTTTTAACTATAATATTCCACTTTATTTAATTCCAAGATTATCTATTTTTTTAAAAGATCTCCATTTTTTTCAAAGAAGCTCTTTATCAGATTTTTTAATCACTAGTTGCTCCCAAAAAATTTAGTGCTTTAATTTACAGTATTTTACATTTATCAGCTTTACACAGCTTTTCACAGCACTATAGCTATGTGTATTGCTGCAAAAGAGCCTTTACACAGCAAGTAGTAAATTTTCGATTTCTGCTCTTTTGCAGATTTAATAAATTCCTTTACAAAGCTGAATAAAATATTAGAGCTAAATATGGTAAAAAAAAAGAACATCTTTCGAGCATTTTCTTTAGAATTTAAAGCAACTAACAGCAAACAAAGCTGCGGTAAAGCCTTAACTACATAGTATCAACTTTTAGAATACTTTTAGAGCTCACTCGCACCTAGTTGCTCGAACAATGTTACTTCGGTCAAATCCATGAAAAATCTTTTAAGCCCACATTTGAAAAATTCCTTTTTCTGGTGGTACCAAATTTTGTTGCGACTACTTGCGCCTTTTAGAGTATTTGAACTTTAAGCCATGACTTGACATATAACATAAGCTATTCCGAGTATGCTCTGAAGCTGAAGCGTTCGATTGACCGCTATAGTTAAAAGACTATAGAATGGTTTGTGTTCAGGCTATGACAATAAATTTTGCCATGTACATAGGTATTATATAAAATGGGTTTTGAGTGCAGCAGCAACTATAATCTTACAACTTTCTCTAATGTAAAATGCATTGCAATATTCTTAATTTGAAATAGTCACTGTTCCACTGCGCACTAAAATAAAAAAAAAACTTAAAATCGTACCAAAGTAGCTTTTAATTTTTCAAAATTCTATTCTGCTCAGTGCACGGACTTGAAAAAAATGTTTGGTGGTTGATTGAATTCAAAAAGTGTGGTAGATTGAAATAAAATGTGACAGATTTGATAGATCCTATAAGAACTCAATACAGAGTTAGTCAAAAGTATTTACACATTACGAATATTTTTTTATTTACCGTTAGGTTTGCTAAAACTTACTTTATGTTCTTTGCATACTGCAAAGATTGCAACAACAAAAACTTTACAAAACAACAAAAACTAATAAACAAAAAGGTGAGCTCTTTCTTTGAATTACGTAAAAATATTGAGCATTGTGTAAATATTTTTGACTACCTCTGTATGTCTTTTTTTAAACAAAAAAAATATACATAACAAAGTTTACAGTAAAAAACACAGTCTACATCCAATATAAAAAATCGAAAAAAAGATTAAAAACGAACAAACTTTCAGTCAACAAAACAAAAAACCAAACAATATGGAATAAATCTATAGTTTATAGATTATAGATTAGATAGATAGAATTTTAGATATGTATTTTTACCTCTTTAGGACCAGTTTTTTCACAGTCAGGTAAAAGTTACAGTCTGGAAAATAGTTCCTCCATTTCGGCGTGTTGTGAGTTTACCGGGATGGTAACTTTGACCGGACTGTGAAGAAATTGGGCCTACGAAGAGTCCATTAAAAAATGGTTTTCGAGATTAAATTTACCAAAGTTTGAAAAGGTTAAAGCACGTATTTAAAAACTAATAAAAAAAATTGGGCTCCTGCCCATAAATTAGATCGATGACAAAAATATATAAGAATACAAATAAAGGAAAACAAAAACGAGAGAGTAATAAACCTTCCAGCAATAAACTTAAAAGATTTATAAAATCTTATTTATTTTATGAAAATGAAATTGTGGCATGTTTTTATTTTATATATTTTTTTAAAGCAGTTCTTAAAAATATAAATTTTATATAAAAAAAAAACTATAAAATAAAAACATATAAGCAAATATAAATTTTTAAGAATTATATTTGTGAGCTTTATGCCAAGTAATTCATGAAGCAACAGGTCGCCACAACAACAATGTTCTTTACAGAACAAACCACCAGCAGACTAAGCACAACTTCTGCTAAACCAAAGCGGAATTGCAGTTGTGTGCGTTTCAATTTAAAAAGCAATGTTTTTCTACTTTTTTGCACAAAGCAAAGTTTCAAAAAAATGTCTGCTGATAGTTTTTGAACATTGTTGTTGTGCCGACCTGTTGCTTAATGAATGACTTGGCATAAAGCTCACAAATGTAGTTCTACAAATCTTATTTATTTCGCCGGAGGCTCGAATAGGCTTTTTTTCTTACAAAATTCTTTAATACAAATTTGGCTTGCAACGAAAGAGAATCTTCAGTATCTTCATCATCCTCGTCCAAAGTGACGCAGCTACGTGTTGTCCTATATAAGATACTTATAATTTGTAATTTCATTTAAAATTAAAGCTCAACCAACTTTATAACAAATTTGTCCATTTTCGTGCCGTTTTTTTTTTTTTTTTTTCATTTAAAATAAGGAATGACTGCAAAACGTCATTGAATGTCGGCGAATAGACTGTGGTGCAACAGGTTAAGCAGGGCGCGCAGTAAACTTGACATCGACGGAATTCGACTGTTCAATTCCCAACGAGGGAAGTAAGAAAGTGTATTTTTTTCAAATCATATTAAATTTTTCAGTTAAAAAAATGTTTCTTTTTCGTTATTTTTTCGATATTTTTCGTTTATTTTTGTCGTAAGAGACAACTGAATATTCGTTTGCGATAACTGCATGTCGCAAACGAAGTATAGTTGGTGAATTTTTCATATGCATTAAATGAAAAATGTTTTTTGCGTGCACTTGCTTACCTATCTACATCAAATTCATTGCACTCGAACCACGCGAAAGAAGACAGGCGCGAGTGGAGGACAGGGACAAACGAGAGCTAGTGACTGGTATGCAAGAACGGCATAGACGATGAACATATGTTGCTACTTATCCAAAAAAATTCATCATTATTTTACTATTAGTAAGAAATAAAACCCTGCCCCGCACAATAACCCGTAGACTATGTAGGCGCTAAAAAAGCTAGTAAGTTATATCAGCTGTGTCTGCTTGCCAAAAGGACCACTTCTTAATACATGGTTATTTATATATATAAATATATTTTTTTTTTTTTTTTTGTTTTAACACAAAATTTCTTAAGCGTCCCGCTTTGACATAAAAAATCAATGGACACTTTAGCTAACACACAAGTAACGCGACAACTTGCATGCATTTATTGTTGTTTATACGCGTTCAAAATAAGGCTTGTTCTGCTGTTTTTGTATGTATGTGTTATACTTTTTGCACATAAGCACAAAGTTCATATTAAAAAAAATATGTATATGTTGTGTTGTTGTAGTTTTTATGTGCGTGGTCTTTTGCGTGGTTTTGCTTTAGCATAAACGCAAAGAATAAGCTCATGATAGAAAAAATGATATATGGCGGGCCATATGGGCTACTGGATGAGCATGTTTGTTAAAAAACTAAATCAACTTGTATGATTTTACTACTGTTTTTTTTTTTTATTCGGTGTACACTATAGAGTAGGTGAATATATAGCATTCTGATTGAATGTGACTAGTCGTAGGTTCAAATTCGGGCGCTACCTGGCGTCATTTATTTTTTCGAATATTGTAGCTTTCAGTACTGATTTCGGAACTGTTATAAAAGCTTGTCGGAAGCTCAATACAAGTTAACTAAAGTTTTTCCAAGTTTGTCTCTTTAAATTCTCCTCTAACCCTTGCAAAAGCATGGCTTCAAATATCAAATTCTTAAGACTAATGACCTTATCTTGTAAAACGCATGCGACACGTGGAGTTTTTTGTCTGACAGTTCCGTTTTCATATGAAGTAAAACAAATTCTCTTTCTCTCACTGAACTTTTCTAAAGAAATTTATTGCCAGACAACTACAAAAACCCAAGTGAGGTGAAGGCGTGCGTTTTTTTGCAAAATAAAGTCATATGAGCAAGGTTGAGTAATATACAATAGATTGAGTTTCTTGAGAGTAGCTCGGTCGAGCTCTCAGAATAAATGAAAGGAAATTAAGAAAAAAAACCTGAATCTGTAAAATTTTTAGCTAACAGTATACTTTGACAGTTCGAACAAAGGCGAAAAAGAGTGATTTTCTCTCGAGTGATTCAACCTTTATTAATCAACTTAGCATTAGAGTATGAATTTTTCTTGGGTAATGTCAGAATATACTTAAATTTAGTAAAAGTATGTTTTGAAATCTCAAACTGATTCATAAGACTAATAACCTTATTTTATAAAACGCACGCGATCCCCTCACTTGGGGTTTTTTGTCCATTTTTAAAAAAACAGATCCGTTTTTATATAAAGTAAAACAAACTCTCTTTCTCTCACTGAAATTTTTTAATGAAATTTACTGTCAGACAAAAAAAAACCCATGCGAGGTGATGACCTGCGTTTTACAGTATAAGGCTGCGGCCAGAGTGAATGCAGATCCAGACAGGCAGGCAGATCTCATGTTAGAGCAATAAAGAAGATTGTATCTCTTTTGCTCTAATGTGTTTTCTGATCAGATCTGCCTAAGGTTGCAAGCATAGTGAAAGCCGGTTCAGACAGGCAGGCAGATCTGATCAGAAAAAACATTAGAGCAAAAGAGACTCATGACTTCGTTTCTTTATTGCTCCAATGTGAAATCTGCCTGCCTGTCTGAACCGGCGTTTACTATGCTCGCAACCTAAGGCCATTAGAGTATGAATTTTTCTTCGGTAATGTCAAAATATATTCAAATAACGGGTAATACTTTACTTTCACGCTTTATAGAAATTATTTATAGCAGTAAAAAAACAATATAGGTATGAAGACAATAATTTTTTAATAAAAAAATTTTAAGAACTTTGAGATACTTTTAAAACTTTAGAAAACAACTATTAAAACACATATAAACACACACTCACAGAGACAACATAATTTAATCAAAAATAACTCAAAAAAAAACTTATCACGGCGACTGTTCGTTCTAATTCATTTGGTGGCCCTGGTAGCAGAGACTAAAACTTACAAAAAAAAACAAGAACAAAAACAAAAACCAAAAAAACATAAGAAATAAAAACGTACAATAATAAATAAAACACAACAACAAAAGAAACCTAGACGCAGACGTAGCAAGCATTGGACTAGAAAAACAACGAAACAAAAGCAACAAAAACACAACATTAAATCCAACATGCTGACAGAGAGACAGAGCAGCAAATCAACAAAAACAACAACAAAAGCAATATTGTAGACAACGTTAGACTGCGTACGGGGCCAGAAACTGGCTTCGCCGCATTCCTACGTGCGCCCGTTTAGCACCGTTATAACCCGCACACCGTATGCGCCATCCTTGTGTTTTTTTTTATTTTTTTTATTTTTTTTTTCTGGCCCTATTCAGGCGATCGCGTTCCAATCGCGAAAGCGATCCACAAAATCAGCAGAGCAGTGAACGCGAGCATTTTGCTCATTACGAGCCATATTGTAGTTGTTTTTTCTTAATTTTTTTTTTTTGCGATCAAAACAACTTCATTTACTGCGTCATAATGTTCTAGAATAGATTATTAATAAGAAAAAAAAAAATTTTAAAATTTGTATTCCTTTGATAGACTTAGCCCTATAACGCCATCGAGTTGCTAAACATGAGTACTCTGACGCAGTGCACTTTGATGAGCGGTGTCCCCCCTTAACGAACTCCCCATGCCTGGTATCAACTACGCTGCTAATCCACAGCCCAGCGCTAATGAATGCTTCAAATTTAATGGTTTTTTTTTTTTACTAATGTGCCTGCGTGTATTTGTAGAAATTCACTTGAATATAGCAAAAACGATAAAGTATCTGTGTGTTCTCTGTTTGTGTGTGTGTGTGTGTAAATGTATGCGTGTGTGTGCACACGCATTCCTCTTGCTTTCTTTATATAGCGTTCGAACACAGTTTGGTACTGCGCACCAATATGAGAAAAATAAACACAGTTGAACAAAAATTAGGTCAACATTTTTTCATTCATTCAAATATTTTGTATTTTATTTTATGAGCAGCCAAGCAACAGATAGATATAGATACATACATAAATCAGCCATTCAACCAAGCAACCATTCATCCATCCATCCATCCAACCATCCATCCATGAACTACACCATCTTACTATCGTATCTATTTATTTCGATTCAATCATATGTTTAGTTGAGGCGCTTTCCACGGGCGTTCGATACAATCCAATCGATCTGTAGTTGTATCTATAGTTTTGAGTTTTGTTATGCTTGCCATGTATTTAATTACCTATAAGTAGGTTTATCTATAAGAAGAACGCTTTTGCTTCTGCGCATTATTTCTGCGTTTATTGCTACCAGACTGACCTAACCGCCCTGTTGTCTGATGCTGCCGCTGTTGCTGATCTTCAGATCACGTTGTATCAAAATCTTCTCACCCTCATATACTAAACTCAAGACTGCGTCGAAATGGACGATATGGCAATGACGACCACCATGGCACCACGCACGATCAACATTCATTGATAGAACGTGTTACTTTGTTCAGAGTTCCTTTTGTGTCCTTTTGTCTTGACTTTTATTTGGTTTCCATCAACAATATTATTATTTTTTTTCTTTCTTAAATCAATGTGCTATGCACAGCAACTGTATTAATAAAGCATCACTTTTTTTTTGTCGTAGTTTGTGCTGACCAAACGTCAGCCGTCATTAAGTTGATCGTTTCATATTACTTTTTATTGCATTCCAAGAGTTTTTTGTTTTTGTTGTTGATTTATTTTCAGCTAAATGCGCCCCTGTGTCCTGAGCTCTGCCAGCATAAATAAGTTACAACAAAGTGTATAATACCGTAGACCAGCGGTTCCCAACTAGTGGATCGCGAAAGGTTTACAGGTCGAATAAACCATCAGGACCGAAAATAAGAAAAATTGAGTATTTATTGAATGAGCAAATTTTTTTCCCTATAGCCAATACTTTATCTATAAAAATTTTGAAGAATCAATGAATAACACTAGCTTACACGAAAAAAAAGATCTGGGGTGGAATCGGCTAAAGTGATAATTGATAGTTGATAATGAAAATCATTGATTTTGCTCCATGTTAGGTGATTATCAAATTGACAATCACTTTTTTTCCTATTGAGATCATGCGACAATATAGCGACTGTCAACCACCAACTTAACCGATTTCACCCCTGGTTTCTTATAGACTTTTTTTTTTATGTATAACAGTAGAATCTCGACTACTAATACGGAACAAGGGCCGTAGCTAGAAAAATGTTGCTAATAGAACTAACAAATTTGTTTTCAAAATTAGAAAACGCTAAAATAATAATACAAATTAAAACTTTTTGAGTTAAATTTTTGTCTAATATTATTTTAAGGGGTGAATTTGGGTAATTTTAAAAATATAAAAAAAAAAAAAATTTTTGTATAAATAATTTCGACGATACGTTTTGATTCAAATTGACAAACTATTGATAAATATGCTTTCCCGAACGTCGACAAAGTTTTTTTTTATGATTTTACGATGAGTTTAATAGACATCATTTTTGTTGAATGATCACAAAAATAATTTAAAAAAAAAATTTAGTTCCAAGCAAAAATTTAGTTTAGTTTAAAGTTTCCATTTATATTATTATTTTAGTGTTTTCTAATTTTGAAAAAAATTTGTTAGCCTTGCGACCAATATTTCGCTAGCTATGGCCCTGATACGGAAAACCCTGGTTTTATTTGATTCGGTTAATCGAGATTCTACTGTCTACATTCTACTGTAAATATTTTAAGTATAAGCTTATACAGATCGGTACATAAATAGAAAAATATATGACGAAAAATAAAACCACACTGTCGAAGATCACGCCATGTGAGCACTGTTGTTTACTAACCTCAGTCACTCAATCTTATTGTGGATATCGTACAAACTCCACCAGGTTAGCACCTTTGATGCAAGCCTGCCTGTTCAAAGCCAGGATAAAGGAGGATTGTTATAGATAGGATGCATAGAGACGAAAAATGTTTGCTAAAAGAGGCGGCCTTGGTATATAATTTTAACATGCTCCTGTGAATGGAATAACAACTGCCTAGTTGAACTTCCTAGTTGAAATCCACGAAGATGAGGAGACCTGATTATGCTTATGTAAAATTTTAATAAACATTGATCCAAGCTTGTCGTAATGAAGTTTGGTGATTTTAAGCATTCCTGCTTTTTAGCAATGGATTTATTTATACTGACCTGATAACTAGGTGGAATGCTAGCTGTTCACGATTTTGTGTATAAACTGTACACGGACCGTTATTAAAGTTGATATTTGAACTTTTTGTCTTATTTGATGTTCTTTTCCACTTTGGTGTTGGATAGTCTCATCTGGTGGAACCCTTGCACGGGTGACTATAATGAGCAGCCCTCGGGATGTCTAGTACCTTTTCTGGTTTGTGTAAAAAGCCGCCTGTATAGGGACCCTACTGTCTATTGTGATGCTACAAAAAAATTTTGCAAAATTGTTTTGATTGTACGGATTTGCGTATGCATCGCATTTCATTTTCGCATCGCATTGATTGACGCATCGCAATACAGAGTAGAACCCCAGGCTTAGTCTGCCCGGCGGGAGTCGTGCTCGACTGGGCTGGTAAATCCCTTAATATACAAGAGATTAGATAAGTCTCGTTCTCACCATTACATGGCAAAAGTAGGTACGCCAACTACTGGTAATTCTACTGGTACTATTTGGGAACATTATGGAATGTATTCTATATTATTTTCATAAATATGGCACAGATCTCGCTTTGTGTTTGTGAAAGTGACATCCAGGAAGTTTGCTTTTCTAGGTGTCATGAATGCATTATTTGTTTGCACGAACTTGTATTACAGTATCAGATCTGTGTATTACTGGTATTTTATTTATGCACCTTGAGTGTGTTGAGAAATGCTGATTGTTGGTTCCATGAATTATTGACTCCGTGTTCATGGGACCAAGAAGAATTAAGCCTTAATGGCAAGGATTTTCTATAAACAGAAATAAAGGATTTCTGTGGACATTGTGCTGTGAGTTACATATTTGGTGCAGCTACATAGTTGTACAACATAGTTGTACATAGTTGTTGGTGTTTGCTTAGAAAGTTTGCTTTGTGATTGTGTTATGGTTTAGTAAAGTTTATATATAGTACTAGCTTATACCCGGCTTATCTCCAAAAAGTGGGCGTAACTTATTTTTATTTAAAAAAGGAAGAAAAACTGATTGTTAGCGATTTTATATGAGAAATCGTATGTGCAATAGGGGATCCACTATTTTTGCAATATCTCGAGAACCGCTCATCCGATGTGGTACAGATAAATTTAAAACCCATTGGAAAGAACAATGCTGATTTTTTAATGGACATGTTGCTATTAATTCAGTAATAACACAAAACGTTGGAAATTTGTAGAAGAGAACACGAACGAGAAAGATCGTACAAAAAGAGCAGCAACTTGAAACGAATGCGGACACTTAGCAAGACATGTATCAGAGCCGTCTTTAAACATGTAACATAAAATTGTCTTGCAATCCATTTCGAGAGCTAGAGCGAAATAAGAGAGAACACGAACGAGAATCGTACAACAAGAGCAGCAATTCTGAACGAAAGCGGACACTTAGCAAGACGTGAATTGGAGCCGTCTTTGAACAGGTGGCACACACTTGTCCTGCAAGTCGCTTGGCTAATTTGTTTAAAATAGTCTTCGAGCACAGCTATAGGATTGGAGCGATCTGTCCTCGAAGACTGACTGCTGTCTTGAAAGACATCTTCGAAGACGGATGCATCCGTTCGCCACTGGGTATATTTGCAATATTTGATTGTAAATTATGTATACAGTGTAGGGATACGATACAAATAAGTTTTTTTACCCCCACCATGGTGGAGGTATTCTCATAAGAAAATGTGAGTCACTAGCTGAAAAAGTTTGGGAACCACTAACGTAGAACATATAATGAAATATTGTTATATGTTGTTTTTGTTTTTGTTTTTAAATATGGCAGCATGCTTGACTTTACTTAAGTTGCTGTTCTGCTGTATTGATGTTTTGTCGCCATTTGAGCCATGTTTTGCCGTTTTTATGTGGGCTTTGTTTGGGCTTTATTGTTATTGCTAGATTTATGCTGCGTTCGTCATTTTTAGCAACATTTTTGTTTTTGGTCTGCGATCGCCAACGTAGCATTTTTTTATTTTTCGTTAAAGCGATATTCTTTACGTTTTATTTGTTTATTGTTGCTGTTGCTATTGCTGGAGGGCGTTTTGCTGGCTATTCTACGAGGTGGCATTCCTCGTTGGTGGTTGACTTACTTAGTTGTTGTTGTTGTTGTTGTTGTGATTATTGTTCTTATGCATTATAAACAAGTGCTCTGCAGTTTTTTTTTTTGGATCAAGTTGTTGGTTTTTGTATAGCCCGTGTCTGGTAAGTTCGATGTCATTATAATGAGTTGTTTTATTTTTGTCATTATTTAGTGATTGAAAATGGCGACGCTGCAATCATGGTTCAAGAAACTTTGAAATAATTTTACTTGCATCATATGGGTATGTAAAGATTTGGTTCCAATAAAGTAGATACGTTGTGTTGGGTGAAAGTACTCGTATTGATTAAGAGAAATTTTGAAAAAAGTTGCTATAAACACTTAAATAAATTAGTTGCTATAAATTCTTTGAAAAAGTACTCGGAGTGCCATTAGGTGCGATTAGGAGCAAAATTATTGCGTTAGTATCAATGAGAGGTCAGTCAAACTCAAAAGAATCCTTTAGTTCCCTAAAATTTAGCGCTACAAGATTTTACTTCGTAGAAATGACGACGCACAGTGCTTTGTGTAGTGGAAATAAAGTGGAAAAACTTTGGCCTCTGAAGAATTTGAACCCAACCAAAGTCAAACACCGAGGAGGTAATCTAATGGTATGGGGATGTATAGCATTATCCGGAGTAGGAAACATCATTTTTATAGACATAGATAGAAATCTTAAATCTAGCTCTTAGAAGTTGGGTTTGCATCGTTCGTAACACATTCAGCAGAACAACGACTCCAAACACACCTCTGGTATGGTGATGGTATGATTGCTCTACAATGTCCCGAAGCAATTAAAACAACCAGCTCGGGGGAAAAATTGGCAACACAATATAACAAGCAAAAATCAGTGCAAAAATCGGAGCTTTTGGAAGAATGGGCAAAGATTCAGTCAGTAACAACAACAAAGCTATTTAGTTGACTCTACGAAAAAGCGACTAAGCGCAGTTATAAAAAATAAAGGAGAACCAACTACATATCAAAAACAAATAAGTACATACACATTAAAGAGCATTTTGATTTTAACATCATTTTCACCGCACTGTACGGATACAGTTTTGGTTGCTTTTGTTTGAATTACCGAATGATAATCAATTCCCTTTTTGTTTTCTTATCGATAGAAATTTAATTTTTGGTATTAATTTTATTTCTAAACAATTAATTTGACAAATAAAATAAAAATTATTGACCTTTATACTTGTACTTTGCTTTTTTAGGTAGAAATTTAAAAATTGCTTCTCTGTACGAAGACTTATTGGAGGCAGTGTATATTAAAAATACTACAATTTACTTGTAGCTTGTAGCTTGGGCAACATTGCATGGGCGTAGTCAGGATAGCAGCTGGTAGGGAACATTTTTTTATAAGTTTGAAGTTTGATTTTTAACAGGTTTCTATAACTGGAAAAAGTTGAATTTGAAGTGGGAAAACTTGTGTTGAAATTTAAAAACCTGCTTAGTTATAATTTTCAATTATAGTTTATTGATATCTATGGGGTAAGCTGCCCCCCTTACCCCTCACTGTGCCCGTGCTATGTTGTATTTCTTAGCTTTTTTTTAAATATCATAAATGCACCACAGCGTAAATGATTCCATTGATTTTAAAACAGTGAATATTTATTAAGTTTTTGCAAAGATAAACTAAGTTTTATTTTGGACAACTGTTCAAATAAACGCTTCATGTGAAGCGTTTAGCACTGCTCCATAGACCACGTCATCTTTGACGAATTTGTATCGCTGATTCATTAAATAACTTTCTGCATAAGACAGACTAGTCGAAAATTGCTTAACGCATCTGGCATGTGTTCGTTCATTAAAAAATTTGTCGAAAATTCTTCAACAACGTCTGTCTTGTGTTCGTTCATTTAATAATATAATTATAATAATAATTCTTCAACGCAAATGTGCTGTTTTTCTACATGTTTTCCCTACAAAACTTGATTTTGCTTATACTTCGGGGTAATTTTTTCGTAAAAAGTTAAAATATATATTATTTTAAAAACAAGGTCTGGGTATCTGATAATCTGATCTGATAATAATCTGGCATATAATATGAACCACAAAGAAACATGTTAAATAATATAAAATCAATTAATATATAAAAAAGAGAAGAACAATTTTGCTTTCTATATTTCAGTCTTGTGTTTGTTGCCGAATCGTCCGCACTGATTTGGTATTTTATTCACGGATGAAAAATCTCAAGGTTTCTGTATTGCGTTCGTAAACGAATTTGGGAATTTTATATGGAGTGTTCGTCAATGAAATGGATGACCGGATCAGCATATTTCGTCAAAGTTGAAGATAAATCGTTCATGATTTATGAATTTCTTAATTTAATACTAAAATTTTTATTTTTCTAATGTTCAGGGGGGGGGGCGGGGGAATCTCTCCCCTGTCCTACCCTCACTATGCCCATTCTAGTATGTCACAGTGATCCGTGGCTTCGCCACGAAAGTATTTGTTACTCTTTAAATGAGTACGCAGAGAGAGATAGAGCGCAAAAACTTCATATAAAAAAATCTTAAGCGCGCTCAAGGTGGTCAGTGAACTCACTCTCACTGTTTTTTGTTAGTTTCCAATAAAAGCAAAAACTTTTGAACGCCTTTCAAACGATCACCGTGTGACCTCAGCCCTTAAGACAATGTATGTCAAAAGAAATAAAAAACATTTTTTTCTTTTGTTTTGTTTTGCAGCTCAGCACTGCATGTGTATGTATCCCACTTTTCGGTTTGTGCAAGGTTGATTTATAAGGTTGTCGCAGGGCTGATCGCACTCTCTTCACAGAAAACAGATGATAAAAGAGAGAACTTACAGATTTTCTAGGAGCTGTCAACTTCGATTTGACAATTATGGGTTCTCGCTCTCTCTCTTGCGACAACCTTATAAATCAACCTTGTGTTTGTGAAAGCGAGCATAAGAAAAGAAGACTAAAAAGCAACATGGAGTTTATTAAAACTCTTGCAACACAAACGCGTGAAAGAAAACGATCAAGCAATTTGTGGCGTTTGTGGCAATTTGTGGTACTTCTAATAAAAATTATGAAATGAAAATATCCCTTTACTGCACTGCAACATTAAAAATTAAGCCAATTCAACGCATAGTAGGAAGTTAAATAAAAAAAAAAAAAAAAAAAATAAAAAAACTGTGTTTGTGTGAAAATATCTTAAAAATTTCCACCCCACCTCGTTGACTTGATTTTTTTTTTTAAATCTGAGAACTTTATTCGCAACAACAAAAACAACAACACCTTCAACCAATAGTATATAATAACATATGATGACTCATGCTTGTGGAATGTCAGATAACTTTACATTGAGCGCCATACTTGAGAACTTAGCAGCCTACGTACTTAGTTACAAAGATCCACAAATACATCTCAACAGATACATACCCGCCTGCCTGCCTGCCTGCCTGCCTTTTAGTCCATATATCTGTCTGTCCATACAACTGCATTGTACAGCAGAACTAAAGTTGAAGTACGAGTACTCATACTCGAAATAGTTCCCATGAAACTGTTGCGCATGTGTACTTGAAGCGCCACGTCGTGCAGACCAAGGGGAGGTTAAAGAATTTCACAAAACCTACACACACAGCCATAGGCCAACGGTCAACACAAATGGGCACATGATGTCGTGTAGTGGGGGCAGTTATTGGCTTAATGCGGGCAGGACTAGTACAGTAATTGTTGTAAACTAGCTAAACCTGTTGCTAAACAGCAACACATTCCAAAGACAATACATACACACAATGTGGCTTCCTTCCTCCTTCTGCTCCTCTTTATCGACCTTCTATGCACTATGCTTTGGTATTTTTCACTTCTCAGCTTGAGAGAATTTAAGCAGTTTTTCTTGAATTTACTGTTACATGTCGATATTTTTGTTAACTCCTTTTGGGCCGCGAGCAAAAACACTCCACCTTTAACCAATAAAGGAAATAAAAACAAAAAAAAAAACAAAAAAAGAAATCAGAAAAAGTAACCTTTAGTTACTCAACGACCGCAATACCGCAGGAATGTCGTTCAGTTTCTTCGTCTCTTCAACGCGTACTGCTAGATATATTTTTACAGTTTACTTGTTTGCTTGTTCTACTCGTCGTATTCGTGCGTCGCTTTAACTAAGCGTTCCATTCGATTGGAGCTACAAAAATTTACTGAATGAAAATGTGTTTTTTCTTTCACATCGATCTTTCTTCTTGTATATTGTCTGTGTATGGGTAAGTAAATTATTTATTTTTTTTTTTATTCTCATACTTAGATGGCATGCGCTCACAGATAAGCTGTTACGCTCAGAGTAATAATATATTAATATAGTATATATTCAAGATACTTGTTATTCGCCTCAAGCTACTCACCAGCCACTAGTGTGCATGTAAAAAAAAATTGTTGAGCGGCGCTCGCTATTGAACCTTCGCTAGTCAATGTAAAAGTTGCGGTAAGCATTGCAGCTTTATTGTTGTTGTGGATGTTTCTGCTATTCAA
Source organism: Coremacera marginata (assembly GCA_914767935.1). NCBI lineage: Eukaryota > Metazoa > Arthropoda > Insecta > Diptera > Sciomyzidae > Coremacera > Coremacera marginata. Next base: position 19,359,861 of record OU612047.1, read on the forward strand.
CATTTCTCAGACATACAGACAGACAGACAGACAGTTATTCATTCAAGTAGTCGTACCGTCAAAATAGTTAAGTCGACCGCTAACTGAGTGGTAGTCAAAAGTTTAACTAGTAGACATTAGCTAATAGCTGAGCTTAAGCAATATTCACAGTCTTCTCTAGCTAATAGCAGCCAGCAGTAACTCATGCTGGAACTTACAAAACCACATTCCAGCGCTTTACTTTGTTGTATTGTCGTACTATCTGTATCTGTCACTCCATATATATATATACTATATAGATTTATACATATTTGTATCTGTTTATGCAGTCAACATCTGTGCAAGTAGGGCGTTTGTGCTGGTATGCGTATCTTTAGATGTTTAAATATTTTTATTTTTTTTTTTATGAACTCGATCGTTGAATTTATTTCTTCGACTCAAACCTACTAGCTTACAAATTATTAGTTTGTTTTTTTTTTTTTTTGTTTTTTTCTTTGTTTGACATGTTTTCGTAAGTGTTTTTGGAATGTCGAATGTAATCGCATGAATACCCGAATGTATTTACGGGTTTGTTTTTTTTTTTTTTATTTTATTCTCGTGCGCGTCAGTTTGTCATTGAACCCCACAAAGTTTATTCTAATGATTTTAGTTGGAAACATTTTAGACGAGGTCATCAGTTTATTATTGTTACTTGAGATAAAATTATTTTTTAATTCAATATTGATGTATTTGAGATGAGCAAAGAATTTCTTAGGGCTATACACGTAGTTGTTTTTTCAGCAGCAATTTTAATTAAAAGCATCACAAATTGCTTGTAACGGTGATGTATAAAGTAATTAAAATTAATATTATAAACACTAGGCAACAAATTTAAAGCCAACCCAAAAAAAGATTTCAGCTTCTACTGAGTATCTTATAAGTTTTAGGGAAGCTATTTATGAAAGTTATAAAACTTCTGTAAGAGTTCTGTAAAACATCTTCATAATGACTGAAAAGCATAGTTTTTACTGTTTTATACCCGGCGCCGCCTGGCGGTGTGTAGCCTTCAAGGTGTGTAAAATGTGTGGAACGAAATACAATCATCAATTTTTTGCCATTAATAAAATTTATAATTTTAGAACAAACGCTTCAGACTTTACTTAATAGCAGCGGCGTAATATTACACGCAGAACTAACAAATTTTTTTCAAAATTAGAAAACACTTAAATTATAATAGAAATTAAAGCTTTAAGGGCTTGGAACTAAATTTTTTCTAGAACAATTTTAAGGGGTGAAAATGGGTAATTTTAAAAATACCAAAATAAATAATATTTTTTTAAAATAATTTCGACGATAAGTCTTGCTTTGGAAAAGCCTATTTATCGACTATTTGTCTATTTGAAGCAAGGCGTATCGTCGAAATTATTTAAAAAAATAAATAAAATTTTTTTGATATTTTTAAAATTACCCAATTTCACTCCTTGAATTAATTCTAGAAAAAAAATTTCGTTCCAAGCCCCCTTCCCCCCCCCCCCTTTCAGGTGTTCATTTTGTAACGATTTAAGTGTTTTCTAGTTTTGAAAAAAATTTGTTAGTTCTGCGAGCAATATTTTGCTAGATCCCCCGTTGCTAAGTAGGGACATAAATACCGTTACAACATTGATCGCACCCATTTCAATAGAAATGTTGAACCCTGTTATTACCACATGGCTTATAAAATATAACATGTAAAGCGTTAGTCTGTGCCGGGAAATCAAAATTTGTTCATCTTTCATCATGGAGGGCACAGTCGTTCAGCCCATACGCCCCATACAAAAATTTCATATCCAAAAATATAACATTTTACCACTGTTCTGCATAGAAAAATATCTAAAGCTAACGGAACTGCAAAAAAATAAACGCTTCTGCGGTTAATTTCAAAGCTTTGAGTGGGCGTGAAAGTGGCCAATGCCGCCCATTTTGTTACTAGCCCTAAAACTAATCAGTGCAGCAAATGCTTATAGTTAATGCTTATATATATAGCTTCATGCCTTTAGCCCTTATATTAATGGAGTTATCGAATTTTGAAGCATCCGCCATACAAGGTGAACTAGTGTGGAGTGGTCAGATAACGTATCGCTGTTATAGAGTGATTAAAATGTAAAATGAAATTTCAAAACACTCCGCCCGCTCGGGATTAGTCGGATGTTCGTCTATCGGTGCATAAAACTGTTTGAGGAGACTTGGTAAAAACCACCACCGGTTGGACCGTAAACGAACAGTTGAAACACCGTATGTCATCAAGCAGTCAAATCAAGAATTCAGCCAAATCAGCGCAAAAAACAACAAAATCATGGCCCGACCTATGAATATCACGCAAGAGTCCATGATTCAAATTATTAAAAAAGGCTTGAGACTTGAGGTTTTCAAACGCCGTACTGAACATTTGTTAACTGCAGGGTGTATGCACAGCAGGCTGGGATGCTTTTTTTTTCTTTGTTTTATCAAAACCCAATAGTAACTAAAAGTTGAGTATTTTAACGTAGTTTCAAAATAAGCTAAGCATCTTTAAATTCCATATAACTTTTGGCCCTCTACCAGAGCTTTTATGACTGAAACTTATCATATTTGTATTGCCTTCCCACATAATAACAGAGTTATACAGCAATTTTATTAAACTTCTGTCTGTTTGTGAACTTTTTCTTAATACTCTTGATCGCTTAGTCCGAAAATCATCATTAAAATAATCTTTGCTTAAAATTAAACACTATAAACACAATAATTAAACAAAATAAACCACAATATGAAAAAAATCACTCATACGCCTCGAAAACAGAACCTAGCAAATTCTGCAAAAATTGTGCTCTTTACGTTGATTATTGAATCAAGTGACTCAAATAAGTTAGTTTGCTGCAAATATGGGCGAAATTTTCTTTATAAAATACTTGATTAAAATTGAAAAAATTTCAGACAGAAAAGCTCTGGTAGAGGGCCAAACGTTACACGAGTATTCATTTCAAAAATGGTAAGCGTATTTTAAATCAGCGCAAAAATACGCCACTTTTGATACCTACTGCGTTCTAAAATTAAAAAAAAATTAAATTTTTTAAAGAATTTTTTTTAATTTTAGTTCGCAGTAGGTATCAAAAGTTACGTATGCTTGCGGCGATTTAAAATATGCGTTCAAATTTTTTTAAATAAATACTCGTATAACTTTTGGCCCTCTACCAGAGCTTTTCTGTTTTTTTTCAAATTGTTATCGGGTATTTTGCAAAGAAAATTTTGCCCATATTTGCAGCCATCTAACTAATTTGAGTCACTTAATTCAATAATCAACATTAAAATCACCATTTTTGCAGAATTCGATTTATTTGCTTTCGAGGCGTATGAGTGATTTTTTTCATATCATGTTTTTTTTTTAATTATTTTGCTTATTGTTATTGTTTATTTTAAGCAAAGATAATTTTAATTATGATTTTCGAACTAAGCAATCTAAAAGTATTAAGAAAAAAGTTCGCAAAACAGATAGAAGTTTAAGAGAATTGCTCTATACCTCTGTTATTATGTGGAGGCGGCAGTACAAATAAGAGAAGTTTCAGTCATAAAAGCTCTGGTAGAGGGCCAAAAGTTATATGAAATTAAAAGATGCTTAGCTTATATTGAAACTACAAAAAAATACGCAACTTTTAGTTCCTATTGTCCCAGCCCAGCCCTAGGCCCAGCTTAATGCACAGTCACCTAAGAAAACGACGGGGTCTCTGACTTGCATTTCTGCGAACTTCGACCAAAGTGTACCAAGAAAACGTTTTGGAAACTGTTGTTTATCCACTTATGGCTTCATTTTGCATTCCAATCCGATCAATAGTTTCGTTCAAACAGTGTTCGTTGGTGTTTTTTAAATTTATATTTCGAACAGAATCAAACAACGATAACAGCTGATCAGCCAGCCAACGATGCCGTAGTATAGTTACATATTTGCAATATGTATTTCTAACGATAACTGAAAGCACGAATCCGAACGTCAAAATCAAACGAACACTTTTATGCTTTCGTTGTGGTTGCAGTCGTTAATAGAATGGTTAAAAAATGGAAAATTCTGAACCTAAAGCTAAATATATTATGAAATATTTAAATTATATAGTGTCTGAAGGCTGTGAAGCACTTGAAATACATAAAATAAAAACAAAAACTGCAATAGCTGCATACATTTTATTTAAATATGTTAAAAATCAATCACTTAATCACTAAAAACAATAATGGTGAAAAACAAATCCGCAAACCACTTAATTGTTCAAAGTATATTTATTGAATACACAAACCGAAAAATAGCACTGCCAACATATAAGAAACAAAGCAACATATTTAAAAAATCTTTGAAGTAAGTAGACAAAATACAGAAAACTTCCCTAGTGTTTGATATGGCAGCGCCACATTTGACAACTGCTTGTGTATAACAGTTCGAGTGTACATGCCAAACAAAAGCTTGTCGAATGAGCTAACGATAAGCTTCGTTCGAAATACATATTTCAGTTTGAATTTAACATCGCTCGCATAGCCATCGATCGTTGAATGCTTCTTTAGGAATACAAAATGAGGATATTAACCACCTGTTACAAAACCAGTCGTGGACCTTCCAACAGGATTCTGCGCCGTACCATAAAAATAAAACAGCCAAACCTGGCTCTAAACAATTTGTCAATTTGAGTTTATATGTACGCTTAATTATGCTCATTCCTTAACTGGAACCATACATTTTTTTTTTTTAATAATAACTTGTTTTTCAGGAATTCGATATTGTTTTTCCGTAAGTGTCTTATTTAAGTACAGAGCTATTTTCACTCGAGCTTCATTAATAATTTCTTGACCGCATTGTATCGAAACGGAAAACGTTTTAAATAAAAGTTTGTTAGTCTTTAAGACCGGGTCAAATAATACTTTAGGTATATATATTAATAAAACATCAAATATTAAATACCAGTTCATATACATATATAGATCTCTCACAAAACTTGTCACAATACAAGTTTAAATATTAACTTAATTGAAAAACTTTTGCATTTATTATTTATTTAAGTCAATATTTTCGAATGTTCAATATACCATATTACAAAAAAGCACTTGTTTTATAAACGTTCATTAGCAACATTGAAATAAAACTGTTATAGCTTGTTATTTGTTACACTCCATCTACCTAATGGTAGCAATGTACGCATATTGGTTGCTATCTATATCTGTAACTGTATCTATATCTGCAATTGCAATACTTTGTAGTATTGTAGATAAGCGCTCAATTTTATTTATACTCAATGTTGAAAGTTCATTCCTTTTATTGGTATTTAAACCTTGTATTAATTTTGAAATTCTTCATAAAACTTAAAGTTATCTTGAAAGCGTTGGCAGGAATTTCTTTATCATAATCACAATCACAATGGAATGCCTTCTCATGTGACACAAGTAGTACTGGTTTTACGGTTATATTCTTATTTAATTTTTTGTTTTTATTTTTCGGTACGATTTAATATGAGCACACGTGATTACGTATATGGAATTACGATAAGATAGATTTTGACAAGTTAGATACAAACGATAGTTAAAAACATACCTGAAGGTTTCACATTTCGGAAAAGTGTGTATATGACGTGAGATGACTTTTAAGGCATTTCTTACAGTTGTTGAACTATACTTTTGGTATAAATTGAACATAATCATTTAGAGATAAATAAGTTTGAAATTTTCTTACCTTAAACTTACCTCACAAGGCTTACAAAAAATTGAAGTGGTTTCTTCATTTTGTTCTTACCTGACGACTATCATATCTCTTTTAAGTGCTGCAAAGAAGAAGAAAAGGAAAGAAATTAGCTTCTTTTTCAATTGACGTAATGATTCAACTAAAATAAAATATGCTTAGACTAAGATAATAAAAGTTTTGAAAAAGAGTTACGTGAGTTGAGGTAACTCTTTTCAGACATCTACTTTCTTTTTCGTCTTCAGTCTAACCTATAAGAAGCGTATAAGTAACAGATCTCAACATGAATATTAGCCTTATTTCCAAATTGTGGTTTATTTTCGATGTTCCCTTCTTGAGTTTGGATTTTTAAAAATATACAAAACGATTGATTACGCTATTGCAAAAAAGTTTTTGTTAAATTGAGTTTAAAAGCATTGGAAATATATGTAATGTCGCCTCCAGTTTAGTTTAAGTAAGATAGCCATTTAAATGAACTGATTCGAGCGAAACGACCAAAGCTCTCATGCTGCAACTCATTTGAGGAATGTTTCAATGATCATATCTCAGCAATGGGTTGGTCGATTTTGAAATATTTTTCACTGAACAGTTCTTCGTATTTAAAACAAGGTCTTGACGAAGTTGAATTTTGCATGCTGCAACTTATTTGAGGAATGTTTCAATGATCACATCTCAGCAATGGGTTGGTCGATTTTGAAATATTTTTCACTGAACAGTTCTTCGCATTTAAAACTAGGTCATGACGAAGTCGAATTTCAATTACTTCAAAAGTTTTACTTAAATGAAATTCCCATCGCTTTCAATGTAAATAATTACAACAATTCTAATGTGAATTACATTTCGCCGAATTTATAGTGTCTGCCAGCATGCGCATTGTTGTTTTTTAAATATTTTCTATATTATGCCGCGTTTTCAAAGAATTATTGTTGTTGCACAAAATGACACGAGCGCTCATTTCTTTTGGTTGTTGGTAACTCTATTGATTCTATTAAAAATCTATATAAATCTGTATCTATATATATCTATATAAATCTATAAAAATAAAGGTAATATATTATACACCTATTATAGTTATAATACAAATATAACAGCAAATATATTTTAACATATGAAATACTTAAATTAATAAAATTTTATAAATTTATAAAATTACTCCTAATCTAAGATCAAAAAATTTTTTCAAACTTTGTTCGAAGTGTGTCGGCCGTGGCGTAGTGGGTAGAGTGTGTGACTCTTACACCAAAGAACTCAGGTTCGAATCCTCCATCTGACAGAAAATTTTTTCAATTGAATTAATTTTTCTGTTCGGCCGTCACCTCTCTGCAGACAATGGCAAACCTCAAAGAGTAAAAACTGCCATGAAAAGCTTCTTGAGAACATAAGCCAAGCCGTTCGGAGTCGGCGTAAAACATGTAGGTCCAGTTCTCGATCAATTGTGTGAAAAAATTTCACATCACACACAACACAATTGATGATCATAAGAAGCTCGGTCAAAGTCCTAACAAGGGCTGAGATGGCCATTTTCGTTTCGTTTTTGTTCGAAAAAAGTCCGAGGTGCTCGAAAGACCGGACGGTCTTTGAAACCCATCTCACACAGTGTTTTTTCAATTGAATTAATTTTTCTGTTCGGCCGTCACCTCTCTGCAGACAATGGCGAGAGTAAAAACTGCTATGAAAAGCTTCTTGAGAACATAAGCCGTTCGGAGTCGGCATAAAGCTTTGTAGGTCGAAATGTTGAGGGGCGAAAAATAATAAGACCAACTCACACATATAACCCCTCCATGAGTCAATTCGGGAATGATATGATCTATAATCGACAATTTTCATCAGTTTTTGCATTTTTTGTATAAGGACCTCCAGAAGGGTGGCAGATAGGAAGTAAGTGAGTTGAGAAGAAATGTTTTTTCATATTTTCATATTATATATTTTATATACATATATTTCAGCCCATATTTTTCACCCTTCTAGGGCCCAATTCGAGTGAGATATGAACTGTAATTTTCAGTTTTTGTATTTTTTGTATAAAGACCCCCAGAAGAGTGCCAGTTGGGGGATAGGTGCGCTCAGAAGAGTTGCTGAAGAGCAAAGAATAATAGGACCAGCTCATAGATATGACCCCTCAAGGAAGCAATTCGGAAGAGATATGAAATATAATCTAAAGATCTTGTGTTTTTGTATGGGAACCCACAGAAAGGTGTCAGACAGGGGGTAGATGTTTTCTTCAGGAAATGTTGAAGAACAAAAACTTATAGGAAAAACAGCTCAAAAAATTTGACCACTTTAGGGAGCAATTCGGGAGAGATTTGAACTATAATAAACAGTTTTTGTGTTTTTTGTATTGGGTCCACCAAAAGGGTATCAGATAGGGGGTAGATGTGCTTAAAACATCATAAAAGATGCTAAAGGGTAAAAAATAGTACATTAATTTCATACCCTCTAGGGATCGGCGTGGGTATATTGAGATCGAATCTGCTCATTATAAGGATAATTTTGTTAAGCTGACTTACAAGAACGCGTTCGCTGCCTACCCTGCAGTACAGTGTAAATGAGTTAGGAATAGTTTTCGAACAATATCAACAACAATAGCAACAGCAATAGCATGCAAATTCAATAAATAGTCGGCACGAAGCGCACTGAACTGCAGTAATTGTTGGCGAGACTTGCTATTGCAACGGAGTAACTCGCGCGTTGCCGAGCCGAAACGATGTTACTGACTGACTGTTGCTGGTTGATGAACATCATAAAAAACAGCGTCGGCAACGGCCACGTCGCACAGTGTTTTCATACCATACAAAGGTTGGGATAAAATACAAGGAGTCGTCGTAGACCAATAGAATTTAGTATTTGAGTTGGAATTGGATCACAAACAATAGTTTTTTGAATTTCGCCCATAACCTACCGCACCTACCTCTCATATGACACAAAAATTTTGAATCAATATCATTTCTTTTCTTCATGGAATCTATATCAAAACAACTCCGTCAATTAAATTAACCCTGAATGTAAGTCGTTTCGACTAACATTGCTACCTTTTTTGCTTGCAACTTTTTTTCTCTCAACTTTTCGTTCTCTTTATTCATATCGTTGGAACCACATTAGTTGCTAAGCTGTTAGTTTCTAATAAAATGAATTATAGTGTTTCCATTTTCAACAGTTTTTAATGCATTTTATGTACCACTAGCTCCTTAAAGACGAATTTTGAAGCATGTTAGTGTCGAATCGACTAACATTGGCTTGGACGTATTAGAAATATGATTGGTTATCCAGGGTTAATTATATGTGTAGAGTAAAAAATAAAATTCTGCCACGCCCATGCGAAATTTTTCACATTACTTGTTTTTCACAATTTCAACTTTCATGCATCACAGCATACAAACGGTTAAAACTAGAGAAGTAACGGATAGTGATTTGGCCGGATATCGGATATCCGGCGAGCTGCAATGCCGGATAGACAAATATCCAGCGGCCGGACAGTAGGTCCATTGCCTCGTTTTCACCAAATTAAATAAATTTCTAATTCGACAGGCTATAAAGTTAAAAACACCTTTTTTATAATAAAAATAATTGCTAAAATAATAAAATCTAAATAATTTTTACTTTGTTCAGCGTTAGTTCAAAAGACAAGTTTTCTAACGCTAATGGCAATAGTAACTTTGACATCTAGCTCCCTTTATTTCTAATTGCTCTTCAAGCTGAGCCTACCTTCTGATTGTGTCATGAATCCAAACTTTGAAAGAGTTAAATACTTCAACCTGGCAATACTGAAAATCTGTATATTAAAACAGCCGATTGTTTTGATTATATTTATACCCCAACGCGTACTGCATAAGGAGTATATTAACTTTGGCATTCCGCTTGTAACGCCAAGAAGGAGGCGTGGGAGGTATAGAAAAATATATATATTTTTGATCAGCATCATCTCCTGAGTCGATTTCCGTGTGTCCGTCTGTCTGTCCGACTGTCGACACGATTACAGCCGCAATTTTAAAGCTATCGCTATGAAATTTAAAAAATAACTTTATTTTTAAGAAAGGAAGATCAAGTTCGAAAATGGGTCAAATCGTATGAAAACCACGCCTACCTCCCATACAAAGTGACTTTATATTAACCGTAAAATGTCTTTAAAATCCACAAAAATTAAAGAAATGCCTTGAAATTTGGCAGGTTACCTTTGCTCTTTAGTCTTAATCCTGGCTATGAAAACCACGCCTACCTCCCATACAAAGTGTCTTTATTTTAAAAGTAATATCTCCAAAAAATCTACTCAAATTAAAGAAATGTCTTGAAATTTTGCATATAGGCTTTGATATATAACATAGACCACCACTATGATATTTGGCAAAATCGAATAAAAACCACGCCTACCTCCCACACAGATTGGCTTTATTTTAATCGTAAAATCTTTTAAAAATCCACAAAAATTAATGAAATGTCTTGAAATTTTGCACATTAGCTTTGATATATAATGTGAAACATTTCTATGATATATGGCAAAATCGGATGAAAACCACGCCTACCTCCCATACAAAGTGACGTCATCAAAATAGGAAAACTTTCGTTAATACATAAAACTGAATGTCATCGTGTTTGTCGTGGCTAAAAACTTCGAATATACTTCAATATGGCCGCGGGGGGGTATTTTAGCTTCGGTACCCTGCCGAAGCTCCATCCTTACTAGTATTATATACAGAGAATTATTTGTCAATTTATATATTTGTCATGTTGTCAATAAAAAAATCACCTATTGGCTTCAAACGCTCAAATTTTAGTTTTTATTCACCATTATCTACCTCTTCTTTACTTTGATTACTAATTTTAATCATTTTACCAATTGAACTTTTTTCTAAGTTGTGAGTTTATTTATGAATGTGAATGTGAATTTATGAAAGTGAATACTAAGAATATAATCTCAGTTTTTTGGAAGATACCTTGCAAATCTTTTGTTACTTTTTGCTTTTGACTGCGGGATACGGTTTTTAAACTTTGTTTCCATTTTTCATTTTTTTTTTTTCAAATAAATGAACAATATCTTAAGAATATTGTGTATAAACTGCAAGTAAATCGGAGCAAAATTAACGAAATTAAGAGCATTTAAGCGTCTATCACTCCATGCCGATTTCCTACACCTGCTATAATTGAAAGCAATTTTCCCACAAGTCGTGTTTTCAAAGCCGGTGAACACTTTCCAGCCAAAACGGCTGAACCGTTTGTTTTGAAATTTGGTACACTCATTCTCAACTAAATGCATGAGGTAACGCTGACAAGTTTTTATTTTTTCTTTGCTTATTTTTCAATTTACAATAAGAAATATGTAATTTTTTTGGTCTAAAATCGATTTGACTTTCAAGTGCTGCCAAAAATCTAAATAAATTAAAAAACAAAACTCGACGACGTTACCTCGGGAATCTTATTAGCTTCTCAAAGCATTTTAATTTTTTTAATATCAGTTGATCCACTGATGAGCTATGCTGTTCACCGCAAAACCACTTTTTTTTTGGAGGTGCTTTCGGAAAACGGTCGTCATTTTGTTATTTCTTGGCATTTTTCTAAACAATTTTTAATAGATATTCTTCAAATATTGTGTTATTATACCTAAATCAATTCAATTTACTTCCACTCTAAGTAACCCGTCAAAAACATCGTAAAAATGACTAATTTTTAGGCCGAATAAACCTTACCCGCCTTAAGGCCTACTAAAGTTTTTATGCGAAAAAACGCTGTATTAAAAGTTTTATTTTTAAGCTACGGTTTATTTTAGAAGAATTTTGTTATTAAATATGTTATATATATTTTGAAGAAAAGTTTTCGAATTTTTTGATAACAAATATTAAACCATATAGCAGGAATTCGTAGTTTAGTAAGGTACTTTAAATATGCGGTGGATACGATTTTTCAAAGCTTGTTCATCTAAAAAAAAAAAAAAAAACAAATTACTTAGGTTCTGCAAAAGCTTTTTGAGTTTTTAATCGAAGATTTTAGAAAAATGCTGATCTACCATGGCAGCTAAAAACAGATTTTTGACTAAAAAAGCACTTTATTTAAGGTTATAAAAAAAGTATTTCAGTATTTTAGTATTTTAGTTCTCGAGTAATGCTGTCCACCGGTTTACAACAGCCCTTTCGAGAAAAACGCGTTTAAAGTTCTAGAAGTAGTTTATTTAGGAATACATGAATTTTTTTCAACTTTTATTTGAATTTAGAAATTTCGGCGTAAAAGAAATGAGGTTTAGTGCCGTATGTATTTCTTTTTTTTTTTTAAATTTCGGTGGCACCAAATGTAGCTTAGCCTAAAAACATACACTTGAGTGTATGATTACATTGAGGCAAGTACATTGCCTTCTCTTATTTAAATGACTCCGCAAGGTACCGCAAGGAACCAACTACTTCTACTATTTTTTTTCGCATCTTTTCCATTTAATTTTTGCTAATTTTATTGTATGTTATTGTTCTATGATCTAAGCTTCACCATTTTTGATTTGAAGACAAGTGCTTTTAACTAGTTTGACAAGTGTTTTAGCTGAATTGAAATTTTCGGGACGTTGTTTCTTTTTCAAAATTTGACGTTATCGCAATCGAAAAATTTATTTAACTCTCCAACACTGTATTTAATAAGCAACGTAAGTATTGAATGTATATAAATTAAATATATTTTCTGCAAAAAATTTAAAAAAAAAAAGCTTATAAAAAAGTCTATGACCTTGATAATTTGTATGTACAGGGAGTAAGATGCACCTGCAAAAAAAAGTCGTAGAACAAAAGTTGTTCAGAATTCAAAGTTACATAGCATATATTTATTTCCTGCCAATGAAAAAAGTTGGGCATTTAAGGGCTAAGATGTTAGGCATCCGAAAAATGTATAAAAAAAAATTTGAGTTTAGGTCGACGAAAAATTATAGTAGGCCCTTAAATAAGAGATGCCATAATTAGTACCTATTTTATTGTTATTTACTTAACATAGATTTACTTAAATAAAATAATTTTAAGAAATTATCCGGCCGGCTGGATACCGGATATTGAGTTACTATCCGGCGTCCGGCCGAATAGTAAATTTAAGCTTGATATCCGGCTAACCGGATAGTTGCCGGGTATTTGTTGCATCTCTATTTTAAATACATACTTTACAATATTGAATTTAAAAACGAATTTACTTAACAGTCCTAAAATTATGGATTGTTTTGAGAGTGAAAAATTTAGCGACTCTTACTGATTGTCCACAAAAATTGAGCAGACTTATCTAAGAAATTGTTTTGGAAATATGCTCTTGAAAAATTTCTAAAATTAAATTTTCAAAAAAAAAAAAAAACATGAAAAAGTATTTAATACAGCGTTAAAACCACTGTGCATCGTCTGCTCTTGCAGACAGCTGCGAGCGCATGCAATGCAGCACAATGCAAGCAGTATGCATGTTGTTGGTATTTTTATAAAATTCTTTGTGTTTGCGCCTGTGCTTGCGTATGTGTATGTGTGTGTGTGTGTGTATGTATCAGAGTTACTAAAATCTATAGATGTATGCCTGCGTTTGTATGACTGTATAGCAGCCATCTAGCAAATTTTTGTTGTTGTTCCACGTTGTTAACAACGAAAGCTGAACGAACGCATTGCTATGAGTTCAGTTAAGTAGTTCAACGAACTCAACAAATACATCATTTCATTCATAAAAATTTTTTACTCGATTTCATAGCTATTGTATTTCATTTACACGCGCTCTCTCTTCTCCTTTTCGCTTCCCAGTCTTCTCTATGCTCTTGCTCTCACCCGCTACCTCACCGTTTAACAATTTAATATCTGCAGCAGCTAAATGCAACCTTTTCTTAGCTATTGTATGCTTTGTGGAAGTAGGGAGAATTTTCAAATTCATTTTTCTTCTGTTTTCTGTGTATTTAAACATCCGACTAATCATAATTCTTGTTGTCTGTTGGGTCGTTCGTTCATTCGTTCGTTGCCTATCTATCTGTCTGCCTGACTTTTTTTATATTGTATCTTGCATTCTTTGTTCAAAGCTGATTTTATCGTTTGTTCTATTTGTATGCTTCTTCATGTCGTTATGCACTCTATTTTCATTCATCCTCTTTATGAGTGGATTTTTTTATTTTTTTCAAAACTCTTCATACTAGATTTTCATTCAATAATTCGCAGAACGTGCGCTCTCCGCACTTACTTTTCAACTCTTAAAAATGTTCTCAATTTCACTACCAATGCAAATGCAGCTTGAATGAGTGCAGCTTGCAGCTTCGTGTAGCGCCCACATCCTTCGCCCTCACCTTACAGTTCAAATTATAGCTACATCACGCTTGCTCATCAGTCGCTGCATGCTGCACGCTCCTCTTATCTAGCAATTAGTTTTTCATTGTGTTTTGTTGTTGTTTTGTTGTTGGCGTTAATATGTTGTATTGGTGCATTTAGAGCACAAGCAGCAACAATCAGTTTTGTTGTTGTTGCTATGGTTGTTGTCTGCTTAATTAGTGCTAGTGTTAGTGGCGCTTCTTTCTGTTGTTTTTGTTATCATTTCATTTCATTTGTTCTCATTTATTTTATAAACAGCAAGGTTCACAGAGCAATGGGATCATATTTTGAAGGGGTGGAAGAGCAAGAAAAATTTACACTTAAATAATGTCAACTCAGCGTCTTGAGTTTAATATTAGAAACCTGAAAAATGTAACGGTCAATACTATAGAGTGAGGGGGTAATGTGTACCATGGGGTGATGTGTAACACTGTGATTTTTCGTGCAATATGAGTGACTAAACAACTGTGATATGTTCCTTTTGACAGACAGCATCTAGTTTTTCATAAATTTTGGACGTATGCAGACTACATTTCATTAGAGTTCTTAAAAAGCCTGAAAAATTTTTGTTAAAAAGTTTTTTTAAATTTACAGTAAATAGCGCTTCGGATAAAATTTTCTTCAGATTTGAAAAGTGAATAGATGTAAAATGTGGTGTTTCTTAAGATCTTGTGGCGGCCGTGGCGCAGTGGGTAGAGTGTGTGGCTCATATGCCAGAGAACCCTGGTTCAAATCCCACCTGGAACAGAAAGTTTTTCAATTGAATTAATTTTTCTGTTCGACCGTCACCTCTCTTCAGACAATAGCAAACCTCAGATAGTAAAAACTGCCATGAAAAGCATCTTAAGAACATAAGCCGTTCAGAGTCGGCAAAAAACATAGACCTACATGTTCTCGATCATTTGTGTTCAAACATTTCACAACACAATTGATCATAAGAAGCTCGGTCAAAGTCCTTTCAAGGGCTGAAACGGCCATTTCTTTATTTTTAAGATCTTTAAATATAACAAAAGATTTTGCATTTTTCACATTGTGGTAAAATATCATCACTGAGAAAAAAGTGACTTACATTAGGATGATGTGTAACACTCACTGTGGGGTGATGTGTAACACATCTTACACATTAAAATAGCCATTAAAGAGGCAAAAACGTCAAACTCTGAAATGCAATCACATCAACGGCATTAAAAGAGATCGGCCCAGTCTATACTATTCAGTCCAGACAAAAATTCAATCGTGGAAGGAAGTCAATGAAAAGCTGTGTTCTAACAACGCCACAGAAGCCTATAC
The DNA here is from genome assembly GCA_914767935.1 of Coremacera marginata. Taxonomy (NCBI): domain Eukaryota; kingdom Metazoa; phylum Arthropoda; class Insecta; order Diptera; family Sciomyzidae; genus Coremacera; species Coremacera marginata. The sequence goes on from OU612047.1 coordinate 19,375,116, forward strand.
AGCTGCAGTTGATAGCAAAAAAAATATGGAAAACAAAATTAAACAACAAAAAAAGTGCAGGTGCTTGGTCGCAAAACCGGCGCTCTTCGTCATCATCCGAAAAAGATCAAGATTTTTGCATGATTTGTTGCAAAATTCACTTGAATGCAAGAAATTTTTATATTTAGTGAGCAATTTTATTTGTGAGAATTGTCACTGCGACTCCGAATGTAATTTTTTTTGCAATTAATAAAGCCATTTAGATATTCTATTGAAGTTAACGATCAGTTTTTTTTTTTAATTTTAACATGCGTGTAAGAATCAGACTGATTTACGAGATCATGTTATTATTTCATTAAATTTTTTTCATAACACTTTTACTAAACATAAAAAATCAAACTAAACATAAAAAATTAAAGGTGCTGGTCTTTAAATCAAAATTTTTTTGGTGTTACACATCACCCACCCGTTTGAAAAATACCGAAAAACCCATATGTGAAATTTTCGTTCTACTTCATTAATTTCTCAAAATTTTCAAGAGCCATGAAAACACTCAATTCGAATTGGTTCTTCTGTATAGGTCTTTAAACCAATCAAAAATGCAATTTCTTAACACTTTTATTGGAGCTAATAAGAACCTGTTACACATCACCCCACTTAAGCCTTTATGTAACGAAAATAATGTCGGCTTTAAATTCTTAAAAGATATAGTTTTAGAAAAAACTAGTAAGGAATGGAGCTTTGGCAGCGTACCGAAGCTTTAATACCCCCTCCTCGCTGCCGTACTGAAGCATATTCGAAGTCTTTAGCGACGACAGACATGATGCCATTAAATTTTATATATTTACGATAGTTTTCCTATTTATATGACGTCACTTTATATGGGAGGTAGACGTGGTTTTCATCCGATTTTGTCAAATATCATAGAGAGGGTTTATATTAAATATCAAAGCTCATGTGCTCAAATTTCAAGACAATTTCTTTAATTTTTGTGGTCAGGTTAGGGCTTATATTGAAAATCAAAACTTATGTGCTATATTTGAAGGCATTTCTTTAATTTTTGCAGATTTTTAAGAGATTTTACCGTAAAAATAAAGTTATTTTGTATGAGAGATATGAGTGGTTTTCATCCGGTTTGGCTCATTTTCGAACTTGTCTTCATTTTTTTAAATGAAGCTTTCATTTTGAATTTCATCGCGATAGCTTTAAAATTACGGCTGTAATCGTGTTGGCAGATAGACAGACATATGTACAGACAGACAGACACACAGACACACAGAAATCGCCTCCTTATTGGCGTTACAAACGGATTGACAAAGTTAATATACCCCGCAGTACGCGTAGGGGTATAAAAATCTGAGTACACTGTGAAAAATTTTAGTTCACTTTTTGAACTTTTTGCGTTGAAAAAGTTGAGTACTTTAAATTGAGCACTCGGATGCTCAAAACATGGTGTAACTCGAATGTCCGGGTACTCGATCTTCACAAATTTTTATATTGAAGTGAATCTTTTGGTGTGTAAGTGTCACTTAAGTTAAAATAATTTTTTAACTTTATATATATATATTAATTTTATATAAAGAAAAGTTGGAAAAAATTTTTATATCAAAAATATCTTGTCAAAAATCATCAACAATAATTTAAGCAAGGTTAAAGATTTAGACCTGAATTTTTAACTGTGTATGTTTACATTTCTACTGAAATCCTGTTGTTCTATAAACATAATTTTAAAGCAGACAAAACGTTGCAAAATGTTTGTTTGTTTTTTTTTATTTTTGAAATTGCTTAAATACATATTTATAATTTTTTATTGCTTATGTAGCGGATTTCACGGCAACAAGTCTCGTTTATTTCGAATTTTAGCTATAATACTGAAAAGCTTGCGTTCTAGATAAAGTGCATTCACACTTCATGTCATTGTTATAGAGTTGTTATAGAAAAAAAATATAAAAGCATTTATTTGTATTTAACCAAACTAAAGAAATTTTTATAATTTTACTTCTTAACAAATATTTCAATCTTATTCTTGTGCTATTTAAAAATAGTTGTTTACAGACTGGGAGTAAAAAGTTCATCTGGAAAATTGCAAGTCGGCTGGTTCTCCCACTTAAGAATATGAAAAAGTTATTTTTTTATTATAAACCACTAAAATAAGCATTTTTTTATGCTTTAATTCAAGCTTAAGGTATAACCAAAACAACATATTTTTAAAAAATTATTGGCTTAAATGATGTATGTATAACCATAAAAGTCAGTGTTTTTTTTTTCTATGAAACCCAAGTTTAAGAGGAGTTATAACCATTTTTTGTGAAAAAATGTAGGTGCGTTTTATGAGAGGATTAAGAAATAATGGTTAAATATATTGATATCAAAATTTTTGTATATTTTTCAAGAAATAATTTTAGAAAAAATTTCTCATTAGTGATGCCATTTCTTCTTATATTAAAATCCCTGAAGCGTCTGTAAGAAAAAGTTCATAAAATCAAAGAATGTTATTCATTGTTACAATGAACAGAGATTCATTGAACCAATGAACTCGTACATTGAACCAGTTCATTGGGACAAAGAACTTTTCATTTCTTTTATGCACGTTTTTGGTTTAAATTATGATTAAACTCTTATATATACAAATACATATAAGATAAAGAAAACGCCTTTCAAAAATGGATCTTAATTATCTTTCGGAACTTGATTACAAATTTTTTAAAACTTGACTTGACATTCTTTATAAACGAACTACAAACAAACAGTCGGTCATTTTTTTCCCAACGAATATTATCATAAAACCGCAATGCATACGACAAAAAGTTAGACCTAAATATTCTCATAACATAATAAACAACACGCAAACATAAATACAAGAAACTCTGCGCTGATTCTAAAAATATGCACCGGAAATAATTTCACTTCAATATAGAGACTCCATTCGTGCAACACTGTACCGAATATGATCCAAAATACTGCTGGGAGGATTTCGCTTTATCAGAAACAAACAAATAAACAACATGCATACCTAAAAAAAAAAAAAAAAAAAAAAAAAAAAATCAACAACAAAAATAATACAAATAATAAAAACTAAAATTTGTGAATGAATTGCTCTGTATATGAATCGAAGCAATATTGCAGCAACAGTTCACACACATGGGAACGAACGTACGACATTGTACGTGGGACAGACTTATGGAGGAACTGTGGGACAGTTAAATGAATGGATGCATGAATGAATGAATGAAAAGTGAAACCAAAAAAAAAAATATATATTTATACATACAAGGGGGGAAAAAAAACAAAATATGGTACATAAATACAAATCAGAAACGGAAGTAAACTATGACTCTGAGAGCAAACTCGTTGGCATATGCTATTTTTGCCGCATTGTTGTTGTTTTTGTTGTTGTTGTCAATCATTGCGTAATGCATTTATGAATGAAGCTGAAATGTATGCGGCAGACAGTCACAGTCAAGTCAAACCGTGCTGAAAGACAGGCAGACAGACATTTGAACTGGCGAACGGAAGAACACACACACACATAAAGTCAGACAGACGGAGTAGGTCTATGTTGCAAAAGGAAATTTCCTAATAAGCTGTCTTCCGCATCCGCAGAACACTGGAAAATGCAGCATTGTAAGAAAAAAAACCATTCAGTCTATGCCAGCGCTATACTGTTGCCCCATTAGGAAATCTACATACCGTAGTGGTACCGATTATCGAATGGCTACCTAAATTCGACCACCTAATTATTTAAGGAATATCTAAGTTGAAAATAATTGAAAACCTTAAAGGCACTACTACAAAAATACAGCGGAGAGGTTTACAGTTTACAGTTTGCCACCATTGCTGTATTTGGACATTCTAGCAGTGTCTCAACCTAAATTCCGACTGACATCTACATCAAAAGATGAGTTTTTGAGAATTCAAATGATTTCTAGCTTAGTATTGTGGCTTTTTAATTCATCCAACCGACGATGAGTTGAGATGAGAAAGATGAGTTTTTGAGAATTCAAATGATTTCTAGCTTAGTATTGTGGCTTTTTAATTCATCCAAGCGAGTCGCTTTTGATTTTATGTCGAGTTATAATCAAAAAAAGCAATGGGGTGGCAACCTGCAAGACCTTTCCCTATAATTAATTTAGAATTAAACGTTAGTTGTTATAACTTTTTTCGAATTATTTATTCTTTAGTTACTTATATGAAAAGTTCAAAATTTCTTGTACGTATTTCTTCATATTTTACTAGTATGAAAGCCCATCCTACAACGGGTTACAAGTATTTACGTTCAAACTGTAAGAATTTTTCCCATTATTGCAGTTATTTTACAAAATATACAGTCCTGAAAAATGTTCAGCCTGAAAGTATGCACATAAACAAAAGGTAGATATACATATACTGTCCTGAAAAATGTTCAGCCTGAAGACATGCTTGTCTTTTATGTATGAACATACTTTCAGGCTGTACTGTCATTATTCATCACTCAAACTGTAATTGTTTTTTGCCATTAGTACAGTGCTTTTCCAACATAACATATACTGTCCAGAAAAATATTCAGCCTGAAAGTATACACATACATAAAAGGCCAGCATGCTTTCAGGCTGAACAGTGCTTTTCCAACAAATATATAGTCCTGAAAAATGCTCGGCCTGAAAGTATGCACACACATAAAAGGCCAGCATACATAAGTTCCTGCATATACTGTCCTGAAAAATGTTCAGCCTGAAAGCATGCTTGCTTTTTATGTATGTACATACTTTTAGGCTGTACTGTATTTATTCCTCGCTCAAACCGTAATTATTTTTAGCCATAATTACAGTGATATTCTAACATATACTGTCCTGAGAAATGTTCAGCCTGAAAGTATGCACAAACATAAAAGGCCAGCATACTGTATGTTGGAAAGCACTGTTATAATGGCAAAAAATAATTACAGTTTGAGCAATATTAGGTGCGGAGCACTATGCTTGGCTTTTATATATTATGATGATGATATTAAAAAAAATTTTAAAGTATTGTGGTCGATAACTGGGATCACAAAATTTACTATTTCTCCTTATATCGACCGCTCCCAAGTTGGTGGGCGGTATTAGGGTCCCAAATCATTAAATATCAGGTGTATTAAAAAAAATACATTATTTTTGCAATTTCTTTGAAGGCATTATTTAGCGTAGTTAAAATGATACAATTTAATTCAAATATGCACTGTTTTCTTTCAAAATCTGTTGCCATTTTCGATATTTGATCTCTTTACGTTTCATTATGCCCCTCTCATAAAAACTTTCGTCCCTAAAAACTGAGATTTTCACATATCCGGACTATAAGAAACTCCCAACTAAGCTTCTGAATCATCTGGCTATTCACTATCGACGTGAATTGATATGTGTAACAAAATTCCTCTTTTATTGGCCAAAACTAGCCGCTTCTGAGCGATTACTTTCTTCAGACGGTCCAAAAGAAGAGATTGGCTGCAGGAGAGCAGTTAATAGTAGATGATTCTGTGGCAATCCCATCAAACACAAAACAAAACCTTCCGGACCGTTAGTCCTGGCTTGGCCACCGTTTGCGCCAGCTTATCTCTATTCGACCTCGACCGTTTTCACTTGCCTTTGTCGTAAGTGACCACTTTCCATCACTAGTCACCATCCGCTTCAGAAATGGGTCAATTTTTTTGCAATTTAGCGCTGCATAAGCAGATAGAAATTCTATAGATGAGGTTTTTTCCGTTATCTCGTGTGGCATCCATACATCGAGCTGATTTTTGTATCCAGATTTATTTAAGTGGTTCCAAACGGTTTTTTAATTTTATGATTTTATCGACATTTTCAACAATTGACCTTCCAGAGCGTGGTGCATCTTTGACAACAAAATTACCGAAACTGAATCGACGAAACCAAAATTACGCATGATTGGCTGTTACAGTAACAGGACGCATTTTCAGCCACATGGCATGTATTTTCACCTTTATCGAAGAAAAACTCTAAAATATGGCTTATTTCCTCTTTGCTGGTGTCAATTTTTGACGCGCGCTCAAACAAAACTGAGTCAAGCAACCACAAAACAGTGTGAAAAGTTTTTTTAAGTACGGTCTTATCTTTCTAATGCCATCTAGTGTAACCCGATCGCACTTATACAAAGTGAGCTACAGGTTACTAAAGCCATCTATTGGTGAACCTGATATGCATATTAACAGTGGCTCATTCTATGCGATTTCGTCCAAAAAAAAAAGTCCCATCACCATACAATTAAAAATTTACTAAAATATACTTGAAGCTCCATCATTAGAGACTACAATAAATATTTTTTGAATTTGAAAAAAATTTTGACTAATAAAGATTTTTATAAAAAATTTTTGAGATTTTAATAAAAAAATTTTGACGAATAAAGAGGAAATATGACTATGAATATGAATTCGTTACGTTATACAGGATTATAATATGAATTTTAATGAAATTTTAATAAAAAGAAAAATGCGACAATTCGTAATATTAAACAGAACTGATTGTAGTTTTTCTACATGTATGATGTGGAATTACAACAATAATAAATTTTGAAAAAGAGTTTCAAAAAAATATATCAAAATTTCAAAAAAAAAATTTATTAAAAATAATTTTACTAATATTTCATAAAAATTTATATAAATCCCTTAACATTTAATCTTTATTTTCATATTTTATTCTTTATTTTTCAAACCTTTTTTCTTTTTAAACTCTTTATTTGCCAAAATTTATGTTTTTCTTTTTTAAACTATTTAGTTGTCAATCTTCAGTTATTCATTTTTAAGCCCCTGTCAAAAATGCTTTTTGTTTTAATCCCACATCGCAAATATAAAAACCACATAGTACAAGAAAAAAAAAAACACAATCAATATCTTTTCTCTTTTCTACCGGTTTATTCCGACCCACTTGTAGCCCTTCTGTTACAACCTTCCGACCCACTGGTTCAGAACCGCTGCCCTAGTGTAATTGTTTACTGAGTTATACAATGTCTATTATACATATTCCTAGAAAAAAAAAATACGCAAGACGGCATATTCGGATAGCCATAAAAGCCTTTATATAATCTCTTCTCATATTTTCTCTTAAAAATTATGGTGTTTTAAAAAATAATTCAAAACTTCCTAAGAAAAATCCCTTTTTATTTTAAGAAAAACAACATCGTTATTTATCATCGCCTCATTTTGATAATAAATACCAACTTCTGACAACTCTGTCAGTTCTATTTATACTACCTGTAATTATTGTATCATGCCTTTAGCCAGTGATGCCACGCAAAACAACTTGGTGTTGGCCCAAAGAGCCAAGTTTTAAGGGTTAAATATGTATTGACTTAATTTTAAAACAGTTCTACAGAAAATAAACTGTAATTTTGAATGGTGTAAAACTTGGGTTTGTCACTTTATATTTAAGTATATATAAAATCACTCAGTTTTCCAAAAATATTGAATTTTTTTTTATTTTGATCATCCTGTATTTAGTATTTAGAGAATTTCAAAATTGATTATTTCTTTTCTATTTCACAATTTAGAAATTTTTAAACATACAGTGAGCGTCAAAACAAAGTGTACACCATATTATTGAATTCTTTTTACTTTATTTCAATATTTTAAAAAGTAAATTTAATATTCAATGCTTTTATTATATACTAAAATTTTAAACTATTTTACAACAAAAATTCAGTTCAAAAACGGAAAATACTCTATTTTCTTCGAGTACACTTAAAGTTGAAAATAAGAAAAATAATTTCAGTCCAATTATTAATATCTTGTTTGTCTTCCTCGTGCTGAAATGACAGCTTTCAACCATCTCGGCATTGATTCCACCAATTTCGTTGTTACGTCTGATGAATTTGTTTGGCATTCTTCAAGTAAAAAATCTTTCAGCGAGTCCTTGCTGGTTATTGCCCTCTTTCTTATTTGTCTGTCTAGATGTTCCAACAAATGTTCTGTCGGGTTGAGGTCCGGTGATTGTGGGGAGTGATCCAGCTGTTTTGGAGTATTGTACAGCAACCATTCCTTCATTACCTTGGCTGTATGTTTCGGATCGTTGTCCTGCTGAAACATCCACAAGCGATTCACTCTTAATTTGGTAACACTAACCGGCAAATTTTCTTTTAAAATATTAATGTAATCGAATTTCTTCATTGCACTGTCAATAAACGTTAAATTTCCTATTTCGTTTGCCGCCATACAACCCCACACCATCACCGTGACCTCACCATGCTTTATTGTAGAAGTAATATTTTGCTCCAGAAACTCCTAATTTTTGCTTCTCCATATTTTTGTAGATTTTTTCCTTGCAAAATTTGCTTTCGTCACTAAAAACAATGTTTTTCCAAAATGAATTTTCATGATTTTCATACGTTTCATGCATAGCCTTTGATTTTTCCTTTATATTAACTGCTTTTTTTGAGGGACTCTTCCAAATAGACCACTTGCATTTAATGCAAGTCTTATTATACTGGCACTAACGTTGGTTCCTGATGATGCGGACAGATCTTCCGCTATTTTCACTGCGCATGCAGTTAGATCTTTTTGCACTCTTCTGACCTACTGATCGTATTGCGGTTTCACAGAGTTTTTTTGGTCTGCCAGCACGTGGTGGATTTTCTAGTGCTCAAAATTTTTTGTATTTGTCAATGATTTTTTTTTATGGTAATATGACCTCTATCAATAATTGAAGCGATTTCATAAAGTGATTTTTCTTCTTTATGGAATCTTACGACTTATTCCCGTGTTTAAATAGAAGTTTGCGCTTTTAAAAAAATTTATCTTACAACTTACTTCCTCACTTTACTAAACGCAGAAACATTAACGAACAACATAATTAACCAATTTGAGGGAGATACCGTTACATTTGTTTTAAATATTTGAAATAGCTCAGCTGACTATGCAGGTGTACACTTTGTTTTGACGCGATATATATATGGACTATTTTTGTGTTTATTAAATATTTTATTGTTGTGGTTTGCAAATTATTTGCAAGACTTTATAATTTTATTAAGAGAGACATTAACAAGAATTCAAAGCATAATAAGTTTTGGGATTAATTACAGCATAGAAGACTTATATGTGGTATAACTCGTGTACAAAAAAGTGTTCACTTTGTTTTAACGCTCACTGTAATTGCAACCAAAAATGTGTAAAAATAATTGCTGCTCAGCAGATATTTCAAATATGGTGATGCGAAAGTAAATCGATTACTGTTATTGAGAATAGTTTCTACATATAAAAAACACTAATGGAATTAAAAATTCCAGAATATTTATCTGATCTAATATTTTTAGAATTTTATGTATTTAAGGAATCAAATATTCGAAGTCAGTAAGAATTGTAAGCATTCATTGACTTAGTAAATAAATAAATAAATAAATAAATAAAAGAAATTATTATATTAACTCAGTACATAAAAATTAATGTAGCCCTCTTTAATCGCTCCATATTCGGTGGCAGTACGTTACACCAACACCGACCAAAAAACTGGCATCATTAAATGCGCCATAAGGTGGAGGCTAAGAGAAAAATGGGAGTGCATTGAAGAATGAGAGACACACCGTGCCTATTTGTTTAGAAAACCAATCAGACCCACGTGTTTATTTTGTTTACAAAATATTTGACAATAAAATATATTGTTTTTTATATTTATTTTTATGATACGTATTGATCGTATGGTAAAGGTTTCCGATTTTAATTACTTCCGCTATACATAAAAGCAACAAGTTGCGACAACCTAGACCGAAATGGTGAGAATTGGTGAGTTTTCCTTTATCACTAAATCTGAATATAAATTGGAATTTCATAATTACACAAAATAAGGCAAAACTTAAACGCACACTATTTTTAGAATAAACTTTGTAAACAAAGCCAAAAACACATTATAAACAAGTATTTATGTGCACATATTTTTTTCTTTTATTTTTTTTTTTTTTTTTATTTATTTTTTCTTTTTAATTATTATAAACACAAAAGTGAAAATAATAATAATATCTATCTAGTTATTGGCCCGAATAGATTAAAATTGTTCAATGAAATGACGTCAAATGACTTACAAGGTTGCTACAGCTGGTTTAACGTCATCACAGCAATATAATTTTATTGAACTTACGTCAGCGGCAATAAACGACGTCGGAAAAACTGTGAAAAAAAACTCGATGATGAAAAACATCGAGGTACTATAAAGAAACAATTTGATGTTTAATATATATAAAGTTAATAGACTATTGAGTACGCCTTAGTGATTCAAAGCTTCCATATTAGGATATCGAATTTGGTAACCATAAAGAGTCAATTCTAAATTGATGCTTAAAAGAAAAATACTATTTCATATGGCTTAAGTTTGATATAAAAATAAAATCAAATCGTTTCATTCAAGTTATAGATACTTGCTCAAATAGGCGGAGAAAAGTTTCAGAAAGTAGTAATGTAATTAAGTTAAAAAATAAAATATTCTTAATCATAGGTTGTAAATTTATACATTATATAGAATGCAAAAAGTCTGTTTGTTCCTTAGTACGTTTACAGCATAATTATCTGATTTAATTTTTTTTCAAAAGTTAAACAATCTGAAGTTTTTCGAAAGTATTAAGACGAAAACTTGACTGAATTAAACAAAATTACGTTTGTGACGCATACAACTCAAGCATTACAAAAACAACAGTGGTAACTCTCACTCAATTTCCGTACTTTTATGATATCCCGCTTAGTAACTTTAAATGCAACACTGGTCCTTACAACTACTATCTCTTAATCAGACCTGCCAGATGGCGGGATTTTCCCCATTTTTCGGGATTTTCCGACAAAAACGGGATGGCGGGGAAAATAGTGATCATAACGAGAAAAATATAAAGCTAGTAATAAGCATTTTCAACATTTTTTTTTAACCACCTTGTCAAACGAATATATATCATCTCTTAATTTAAGTTTATTTAAATTGGTTTTACTTCCTAGTTCATGGAAAAGTTCTTAAACTTAATATTTTTTCAGAACTTTCTGTTCTGAAGAAATAAAATTGTCATTACTTCTGTTGGCACATTTTTTTTTTAAAACGTTATTTATCAGTCACAATGGAATAATCTTGATTAAATTGAAATATTTTTAGTTTTTTGTATCAACTGTTAGAAATCGTCCAGAAATTTCGCTAAAGAGTTTTATACAACATTGATTCTGACGTTTAACTTAAAAAAAACCGATTTTTTCTGTGCTTTTTAATAGCGGTCTTATTCGTTTGGTTAAATAGACTGGTTAAAAAAGTAAAAAAAAATGTCACTTTTAGTGGAGGATGTGAAAATATTTTGTAAAAAGTCAATTCAAAAACTTATTCAATATGATATTGAGAGGAAAACGGAACATCTAGTAAAAGTTTTTCTCAATCTGAATTTATGGGTAGTATTTTTTTGTGGCCGATGAAAACTTTTGGGTAGCAGTTGATTCTTACCGAATTTTCAGAACATTGCTGTTAGTGACAGAAATTATATAGGGTGTCCCGCAATTGAGTGCAACTATTTACGGATGTGAAAGGATATGTCAAGCTGAGCAAAAAATCGTATGGGAGGGGGGGGGTCTATTTTCACATTCTTAGGAGCTACAGGGTTAATTAATATTTCACGACTTTGGTTCACGCTATTGTTTCAGGCAAAAAAATTTACTGAAAACTAATTTTCATAGCTCATAGCAAAGGCAATGAAATCACCTTTCCAACAATATGTCAACAAACCCCACCGACTTAACCGTTACCGAGCTGTGTTCGTGTGAAAATTAAATCAATCGGTTAAAACTACCAAATTTCAACTTTGAGTGCAAATTTCTCAGAATTTCGCGTAATAAATGAAATTTTTTTTAGGATCAACTTTGCAATTTATTCAATCCTTTTTTTAATGGTACAAAAAACATGTACATATCTCAAAAAATAAAAAAGTGGGCTGTACTAACAAAATAATACATTTGTTTTTTTATATTATGCTTATAATTATACGATTTTTTGCTCAGTTCAACATAACCTTTCACCTCAGTAAATAGTTGCACTCAATTGTGGGACACCCTGTATAATACTCGCCAAAAACGGGGAGAATAATTATTTTGTATGAAAAAAAGGGGAATTTTCTTCAACCATCACTGAAACCAAGGAAACTATGGGGACTCTGCACCATCAATTTCAATGGTTAAGAATTGATTTTAGTGAATTCCATTGCGGCACAAGTGACGTCGAACATTCAGGTCGCCCAAAAAAGAGCTCGTCTTGCCAGAAACCGCCGTTAAAAGCCATGGAATCATATTGGACACCGGAGAAGAAAATTGAGTGAGTTGGCTGAGGCTGCAGGGATCACATATAAGCAAAAAAACATCATATTTTACATGAATATTTGGACATACAACAGCTATCCGTGCGATGGGTGCCGCGATTGCTCATACTCGAACATAAGCGTAGCCGAGTGATCACTTCAAATGTGTGTTTTGCGATTTTTAACAGCAATCAGATGGAGATTTTGTGCGGTTTCTTAACTGTGGGCGAAACATGGATTCATAACAACTTATCACTGAACTTTTTCGGGTGATCGTGCACCAAAGAAAGCCAATGTGAATTTGTCGGCCAACAAGGTCTTGACAACAGTTTTTTAGAATGCATGCGGAGTCATTCACATCGATTACCTTGAAAATATCAAAACAATCGCTGGCGAATATTATTCACAGCTGTTGGACAGATTTAAGACCCTGCTACTATTACTTAATTCCACACCTGAAGAAATAACTTGACGTTAAGAGATTTTGGGTGGAATAAAGAGAACATGACTGAAACAAAAGTCTATTTTGAGGACCTTGATAGCATTTATTATTTCGAAAAAATAAAACAATTTTAAAAACGTTGGACTTAATGTATTCATCTAAAAGGAGTTTAACTGCCCTGTTTTGAATTCCGAGTCGGAATTGTATAAAAGTTGAAATTCAATTCCGATCGGATTTAAAACGTATTCGAACATGTTAAAATCAGCTGTTATGAAAGGTTGGGAAAAACTATTTGTGGTGCTTTTTTATAAATTTTTGAATTATTAATTGTTAAAATATTTGTAATTTTGGTACATAAAATGAGTTTAATAAGTTTGATTGCAATTTTGTTGGAGCGTGAGAAAAAACGCGGACGAAAAAGGTAAGCGGAGGATTCTGCGCGACCACAGTAATTCAATTGATGAAGTTTCTTTTAGTTTTATTGCACAATATTGTCCAAAAAAGCGGCATTTAATTTGGTTTTAAGTGAAGTTAAACCTTTTGCCCTGTAATCTACCAATGCTACAATTATTCAACAGACAACTTTACGTTTCCTGGCCAAAGGAGGCTATCAGCGTTCAGTGGGAAATGATGCAACCATAGCTTTAGGAATAAGCACAGTGTCGAAAGTGTGGTCACAAACATGTTGAATCAATCATAGGGAACGTCTACTATGCCTAAAATTGATTAAGCTTGACATATCTGCATGCTCCTCCATAAACAAATGCATCGCGGAGTTTTGGGCAGTATTCTTGTGTTTGCCCTACGATAAAGTTTAATTGTTCATTCAAATAAATTAACAATTATATTAACTCACATGTTAAAGCAAACCAAATTGCCATCGGAATAAAATTGGTTGCCAAAATCCTGATCGGATTGAAATTGGTTGCAAATCTGATTTATCGATATGGAGAAGAGCTCAATTCCGACATTTCTAGCAATTCCGAATCGAAGTTAAATATTGGATTGCAGAACACCTACGGTCGGAATCAATTCATATTCCGAACAAAATCGGGTTTCAAAACAGGACTGTATCTTGGAAAAAAAAACGCTTATTTGTCGAAAAAGAAAAAAGAATATAGAGTATATTTTAACGAAATAGATATTTGTGGTTCAAAGTATATTTTAAAGTTGTAAATTGCGCATTAAAAAATCATAAAAGTTTGCGCGAAAACTTTTACATGAACTACTTCTTCATTTTTCTTTTTATGTGTTGTCGTCTTCACTGCTGTTAACATGGAGTATATAAAATACTTTTTTTCTGTTTTGTTTTTCAATGTATTTTTTTTTATGTCGCTTACATATTTGTTCATAAGAATATTTGTATGAAGCATACAATACTCGTACTTCTGTGTCTATGTTTTTGTTTAAATATAGAAATTCAATTATATGCATATGTATTGAAATTAAAGTGCTATACAGAGTAATACTGTAAATGTCAAAGACTATCAAATAAACCAAGGGTAGAAAAACAATATATATACATATATAAGGGGTTCCCCCACTTGAATCTTTGAATTTTTATGAATTTTTTTTTGCATATTTTTGAGGTATAACTTTTGGAAATATGTCTTTTAAATTTCAAGTCGATTCGAACAAAATCGACTGAAATATAAGCGTTGAAAGAGAAGAATCCGTTGCGTAAACGATTGGTGTTGAAACTTTTAAGGCGTTCTTTTTCGAAATGGCGTGTTTTTAAATTTTGCGGGCTTATTCAATGCAAACAAATGTAGTGTTTAATCCGACTTTTTTTCGATAAAAAATTACAGTTTGTGTCAAAATCCACTGCCTCGGAAATTTCGTTGCAAGTAGCTCTGCAAGTAGGCTGCAAGTTCGAAAATGTGAATGTGCTGGTAAAAAAGTTTGGATGTGTTGAATTTTTCGAACTTGCACTTGCACGTGTGGACGCTGGGTTAGGTTGTTCAAACAGAATCAGTTCGAAAACATCTGTCATATAGACATAGACATATAATGACATAGTTCTGTCATTCAGGTCATTGATTGTCTGTTCAGTTTTTTATTTACATTAAAAACAAATAAATTAATTCAGTTCTTTCTGCTTTTCTTTGGAAGTCGTGTGAATTAACGCCATATTTTGCTTTTATACTTAAAAATAAAAAGCAAGAAAGCAACTAAAGCCATAGAAAAATTAATTAATTATGGCGAAGATGTGGTTAAAGAAAGACAATGTCAGAAGTGGTTTGCCCGTTTACGTGATGGAAATATTTCAATCGTGGTTGCTGCTCATTCTCGTAGGCCTTTGAAGGTTGACGAAGACCCAAATCAAGACACTAGTGGAGACAAACAAGCATTCGACAGTCGGAGAAATCGCGGGTGCTCTTAATTTGTCCGTTTGAAGCGTTGACGGTAATTTAAAGATAGAAAAATTCTGGTTTCATCAATTAATTGGGTATCTGGGCACGAATTGAAAGAAATTCCAAAAGTCAATCAAGTCGACATTTGCAGTTGACTCATGAAAAGTGAAAAATTTATCTATTACTCAAACGTATGATTACGGATGACAAAAAGTGGATTGTATACAACAATGTCAACAGGAAAAGAAGCTGGTCCAAGAATCTGGTCCCCCAGATAAGAACCAGAAATTCTAAAGTCTACTGTGGACAACTACAGAAATTGAACGATGCCATTCAACAGAAACGTCCTGAGCTGGTCAATCGGAAAGGGCTGGTCTTCCATCACGATAACGCCGCGCCTCATACGAGTTTGGTGAGTTGTCAAAAACCCACTGAAAGGCAAAATTTTTTATGAGGGCCTTATGAAACAGCACCTTGAGAGGTTCTTTGTAGAGAAAAGTGGAGATTTCTACCTGAACGGCACACTTCGTACATTCATACATTTCTTGGTAAAAGATAGAAGGAGTAGTCCTATGATAATGAAATTTTGCATGCTTGATTAGAAGCATGGAAACACCTGCCTCCCATACGAAGTAAACTTTTTATTAACCCCTATAGCCTTTTTTTTCTAATTCTTTTATTCACTACATACTTTCTAATTGCTGTGACTTTGGTTTGATAAAATTCATTCAAATAATTAAACCCTAAAAGTATGCATCATTTTTTTTATTTGCATATAACATTGCTTATTTGTATTGAAATTCTTGTGACCTATGTCCGAATTTTTAAAAATACAATGAGACAACCAAGGGAGACTGAGCTTAATTTATATATTCCATAGCAAATAGAAAAAAAAATGTGTATGGACCAATTTTGATTTTTTTTTTTTTATATTCAACTAACACTCAGGGGATGCCCCCTATAAATGCGAAAGCATTGTGTTGATTCGGAAGACAGGTGATAGTTAGTTAGTGGAAAGATGGAGTAGTGTCGATGAAGATTTCAGTTAAATTTACACAGATTGAAACTGCCGGGAAACACGCTCGCAGTGAGATTGTTTCACAATTTTACTGAGCAACTAAAGAACGAATTATCTCGGCAATACGATGTTCTTTAAGGCAAAAAGACAATAATAAAGGGATGAGCTTTAAGAGCTGCCCGAGTGAATCTTGGAAATACTCCTGAGAAAAGATGATATACTTTTGTCCCCTATCAAATATATCGCACACGGTTGAATCCGGTCCAGAAGCTCCAAATATGATCTTAAACTGATAACTTTTGATAACTTTTAAAATATTCATATAATCGACATAATTTTTTCATCAGAATAATGGCAATAAGGTATACTTCTATAGAAATTTATAATAATTTGCTAGTAACTAATTTTTGTTTACTCAAAGACACTGCTAAGTTACATGGAAATTTAAAACAATTTTTTGCTAATAACCGCCTATGACTTTGATGAATTTTTTCTAATAAAAAACATAAAATTTTAAGGAAAGCATTAATGGATTCTTCATAATTAAACATGTCTCTTTAAGTCTGCATGACCACATTATACAAATAGAGTGGTCGAAAGAAAATTGATTTCTTTTCGCCAAAATGCCACTGTGCGGCATATTGAAGCTACCACAGAGATGGGAGATGGTGAGCAAACAAAACGACGAATATATAATTGATTGATGTTTATTTGATTTAGAAAAAACCGTGCCTATTTAGTTTTTAGTAATTCTTAAAATATAAATTTTTAAGAATTACATATAAGAGCTTTATGCCAAGTAAATCATGAAGCAACAGGTCGCCACAACAACAGTGTTCTATACAGAACAATCACCAGCAGGCTAAACAGCTATTTAATTTTCATGAAAAAACAGTACCAACGTTCTGAACAACCCAATAATTCATTTCAACAACAAAAAAAAAACATTTTAATTCGCTTAAATAAGTAAAATGTTCTTTGAAATTTCGTCAATTTTCATTGATTTTATTTTTTTTTTTTTTTTTGCTCAGTGTAAGTATTTATTAAAAAGTCTTTTTTGTGCTGTTTACTTATTCTCAGTGTAGGTATTTATTAAAGAAATCTTTACTGCGGCAAAATTAAGCAGCATTCAATCAAGTGTAGTCTAGGTCTAGTGTCTGCCATATGTTAGGCATAAAGTGGTCAGCTGGCAACACTGAAGCGCTCAGCAACGATTGTACTGCTACTTTTTTGCGAGATCCGTGATTTTGAGCGAGCGTAATTTTATGAATACAATAAAATTATGAAGCATGATACACACTCAATTATTGCAAGCAAATGCTCTCGCTAGCTCTCTCTCTCTCTCTCTCTCTCTTTTACTCACTTCCATTGGCAATATACCAATGTGTAGGCATATTGTACGTGCTATATATATTATCTTATATATTTATATACATATATTGACTAATTAAAAAACATGTGTATATACAATGTATATAGTACTATAAGTTTACTTATATCCAATACGAATACTAACTCATATTCGCAAAAAACTCAGCTGGTATTGGTGTTAATATAAGTTTTGCCTTGTTGTAGTTACTTTCAATCTCCTTCAAGGATACAGGCATTAGTACATTAAAAAAAAAAAAAAACTCAACAGGAAATCAGCAAAACAGCTGATTGTCCCAACATGTGACGAGCTAAGCTAGGTTCAGAAAATTGCGTTATTACACTTTGGGCACTATAAATCGTAAGAAAATTCCTACAACTATGTACAAAAAATAAAAAACAATAGAAGTGTGAACAAACCTCAATTCCAAGGCACCCTTTGTGCTACGTTCTAGGGGCAATCCAAACTCTCTGTTCTACTACCATAACGGCACACATACCTCGCTGCTTACATAATACAGCTGCTTATCAGTAAAGTAGGTATAGAAATTTCCAAAAATATTTTAATGATTCCGGTTCAATGTGCCGTGGCATTGCGACATTGACATGGTGCAAAGTCTACTGGCCACCTCGAAACGCATTTTCAGTTGGGCTCTGCATTCAGCACACCACCACTTCAAGACCCCAACCACCAATTCCATGGTCTCCTTTAGATGTTATCTTATCACATGAATTTTTGCTTTAGCTGGATTTGATTTCGCTTTACATATCGTTTTAATTAAAGTTGTGCAAAGAATTTTACGCTGCGTTGTCCTTAATATTTGCTGCAGTCTGCAGCGTATCAAAGTTCACTTGACGCTTTTATAAATTTCACTTTTTTACGTCTTTGTTTTTTTTTTAAATTTTTTTTTTTTTTTTTTAATAATAAATTTGTTTTTGTTGTTTCAAGTGGCTTTGAAGTAGTTCACGTACGTCACAGACGTTAAACACTTACGTGTAGTTCTCTTACGTTAATGCGTAGTTATTTTATAATACAAATAAAATTTTTGTAATTGTATTTAGTTTATTGCACACAAAAGCATATAATTTGCTTATACTTTTAAAAAAAAATAAAAAATTAAATGTGTACTATGCACTTCTTCTTTAAGTAATTTAGTGTTTTTTTTTTTTTTTGTCACTGTAGACCGGGAGTTATGAGGCGAAAATATAACTCTGGCTATTTTGTAGTCACAACAAATACTGATTGTGTCGGGCGCTAAAACAGACGCCGAAAACGTACTGTTATATTGTACAGTCAAAGTGTTTCTGAATTGGAGAGTTGGTTGCGAGCAAGGTCGGAGCCGCAGCCGATTTCAACGTGTTGCTGACGACTGTGTTGCCGTTGTCGTTGCCGTTGCTGTTGCTGTTGCTGCTGTTTACTGTCGCCCTTTGCTGCTGCTGTCACTGCTGCTGTTGTTCATTCTGTTTGTGCTCTCTGAGTTTGTGTCATCATCACTGTTGGTATTGTGAGAGTTCAAATCCAGGAGTATGTGTGTGTGTGTGCATGTATTAGTATTGCTAACGCCATCTTGTGTGCTAGTGTGTGTGAGTATCTGTGAGAGTGACTCTCGAAATTCCTCAACAAGTTGCTAAAGTTATCAACAATGAATATAGTTGTTTCATTCATGCGCGTCTTCGCTGTATAATAAATTAATAAGTAATACAGATACTCCAAGCAACGCACACACACGCAAAAACCAAGTCACTGCAGTACAACATCGTATCTCTCTAGTCGTATTTGTGTTGATTGCGGTGTTAATTCTTTGGTTGTATGTTTAATCTTAAAATGCTTTTGTTATTGTTGTTGTTGTTGTTGTTGTTGTTGTTGTTGTTGAAATATTTACGTTTTGGATTTTATAAGAAAAAAAAAAAAAATGCGACTCGAAATTCCTTTGTTCCAAATGTCTAGTCTATGTGACACACATACACGCACATCTAAATTTTTATTAGCTCCCATCTAGTCTGCATTTAAACAAAAAAAAATATATATATATATATGCATACATCGGTCTCGATTTAATGGCAATCTATGAGTTGTTACATTTTTATTAAATATACATATATCTATATAAGTGTTTAAAAAGAAGTTACACATTTTTGTTTAATTTAATGACCTGGTGTCGTTTTTTTTTTCTCTCACTACCTTGCCTCTGTAATGTAACGCAGTTGTTTTTCTTTTTTTTTTTTTTTGCATTGTTGCACGAGCTGCGGCGACTACGTAGCATGCCACATAAGCAACTTTAACACCGTTCGTCAGCCAGTTCGTCTATCTGTTTGTCTTTCTGTCTGCCCAGGCATTTTATCCACGTGCTTTCACTGACGTAAGGGTAGAGGCGTGTTCATTCTCACCAACAAATAAATTTTAATTTTTTTTTTTTTTTATGTCTTACAATACACAAAAACATACAAATATTTATACATGTATATAACTACCCGCATGTAAATGTTATTGTATTGTAAATTTGAGTAACAAAAAAAAAACACTAAATAAATTCATTCATTACGTAGTCAATTCAACAAGAACGCAAAACCAATTCTCTCTTTTAAATAAATTTTTTTTTTTCAATTATTACACCATATAAGTTGCATTGTTTTACCTTTGTTATATATTAATTAGCGTTCTTTTAGCTTATAGCTAGCAAATCGTCGCATAGCATTATATTATCTTAGTCATGCTTACGCTGAATATCGCCATTTCTATCTTTAAACTAAGCCACGCCTACTTTTATTTATTTAACACAATTAGCACTCATTTCGTATAATTTTGTGCTTTATGCAAATATTTGTGTGATAAACTAGTTTTTACATCGCATATAAACAAAATTAAACGCTTTAAAGCATATTCTTTGTTGTTGAAAACTCAATTTTCTATTTCACTTTACAAAATAAATTAATTTATTTTTCACTGCATTCACAATTCTTCGAATTCAAAGTATCAACAAAATTTGATACTTTTTACGTAATGGATGGAACAAATGCTGATAGCAGTACTGAATGCGCATTGGTTATCTTCTAGAAGCTTTGCACTTAATACAGGCTCGCTACCAGGAGGGCTTTTCTGGGTTAAAACCCCAGCACACTCCAGAAGTTATGAAAAAAAAGAATACAAATGAGACATTTGTTATACAAATTTAACAAAATTAGAAAATAAGACCCCAAAACTTAAATGAAATAGGCTCTGTAAAATAAGACCCCAGAAAATAAGGCCCAAAACATAAACGAAATTAGACCCCAAAAATGTCAAATCTTCAGTCTGGTTTTCGTCCGGGGCATAGCTATTCTACTGCCATTGACAAAATTGTGGATGATATTAGAATACCTTTCGATAAAGGACACGTGACCTTACTCTGCTTACTAGACTTTTCTAAAGCCTTTGACACCGTGAACCATTATATACTGTGCAAGAAACTCAAGGTAAGCTTTGGATTTTCTGGCACATCAGTTCGTTTCATAAAAAGTTATTTAGGCGGAAGAACACAGCGCGTAAAAGTGGGTAACAACTGCTCAACGTATAAAAACATGTCCAATGGAGTTCCCCAAGTGTCTGTACTTGGCCCCCATTACTTTTTACAATGCTCATTAATGAGCATGCATATGCTGATGATCTACAGCTGTATTTGTCCAGACCTGTCTCAGTGGGAAAAACCATCCTTCTATAATGCCTTATAGCTTACTTATTTTTCGTCCGCGAGGCATGCAAACGTCCCTTCCGAATCCCCATTACTTTTACAAAGGCATGGCCGCCTCTAGTAAGCTTCCTTCTGTAAAGTATTTAAAGCATCATACGCACTTACGTTTTCCTTTACTAAACTAGTCTTACGTTCACCATCTTTTGTAAGTGAAAACGTAAGCAGTGCTTACAATTTTCGTTGTGGAGAAGGTTTTAATGGACTATGTGCAGTTCGTATATCAATACTGTACGGGTATCTTACGTTTTCACGCATACATCCTACTGATTAAATAAATTGCATTAGAATGGAAACACGAACGATTCTGATTGTCGGGAGTACATTCCCTGGGGGTCAATTCCCGTTTTGCTTTAAAGTGAAGTGAAAAAAAAACTTTTCACAATCGTTTTCATTTGACGACTCCACTTTTTCACTTGACTACGCACAAAAATGCGATTCTTGTTCGTCTAATAGAAACTAGATGCTGAATAGCATATAAGAGTTGCTGAATGCTTATTAAACAAAGCTTTTATGAAAAAATGTAATCTATACATTGATACTCGTAGAAGGAACAATTGAGAAAGAAGGAAACTTTTACAAAAATCACTTCATCATTTATTTCATTTCATTTGCCCAGAAGATATTGGAAATAAATAAATATGAACAAGATAAGTTTTGCGACAGCATAAAACAGCCAAAAGTAGTAAAGCAAATAGTATTTACTTATTATTGGCAATATCAACATTTTCCTCTAAATAGTTGATATGATACTGTTTCTGCGTACCGTTTGTCCTTTTCCCCTAAGCTGCTTTTCTTTTTACATTATTTATTTTGAATTTAAAGTAATTTTCTGTCCATAACGTACGTTTGCTACCGGCGTTAACTTTCTTTCCATTTCAGCGAAAAATTAACAGCTGTTGCCCTTTTAGCACACAACGGGAATCGCATTTTCCGTGTAAAGGTGAAAACATATTTCACATGACGATAACGCTGAACAGGAATTGACCCCCAGGGAATGTACTCCCGACAATCAGAATCGTTCGTGTTTCCATTCTAATGCAATTTATTTAATCATTAGGATGTATGCGTGAACACGTAAGATACAG
The DNA here is from genome assembly GCA_914767935.1 of Coremacera marginata. NCBI lineage: Eukaryota > Metazoa > Arthropoda > Insecta > Diptera > Sciomyzidae > Coremacera > Coremacera marginata. Next base: position 19,397,354 of record OU612047.1, read on the forward strand.
TACAGTATTGATATACGAACTGCACATAGTCCATTAAAACCTTCTCCACAACGTAAATTGTAAGCACTGCTTACGTTTTCACTTACAAAAGATGGTGAACGTAAGGCCACGGATCGTACTTATTTTTTCACTCTCCCTTCACTTTCTTTCATGATTTTTATTGGTTTTTTATGTTAAAAAATATATATAAATATTTGCCAGAATGAATGTCATTACACCGCCTGTCAGTAGACGTTTGTTTTTTACTCGTTTTTCATATGGTTTTTGCTACACTTCATATCTTCGTAAAATTAATCAAAAATACTTATGTCAGCATACCGCTGCATGTCTCCTACTTTACGAGATAAAATACATATGGAAATGATCACACGAAGACATGATCGGCTTAACCGTGCATTCCTTTTTGTTTCTTTTGTTTTGCTCCCGTTTTCACCACCATAAGGTAATGGAAAACATGAATTATTTAGTAAGCACCTTACGATCTTTCCGACTGGGTGTAGGGCTAATCGAAGATTTATGTGTAAGAATAAATATGAATATGATGGGCAGCATGGGCTAAAGACAACATGCTTAATCTGAACCCACAAAAATCGTACTTCCTGCCGATTTGTAAAACATCCCTCTCTAATCTCGATCTTCCACCTATTCTCCTCAACGATGTCGAACTGAAAGCTGTTAGTAAGGCTTCCAATATTGGTTTTCATATAAATACTTCTCTGTCCAGTGAGGATCATATAAACTCTTGTGTGAGTCTATTATTTATTGAGAAATCTGTGAATGACTGCAGCGTTTGTTCCCGTCGAAACCAGACGAAAACAAGTCGTGCAACTGCTATTGCCAATTATCACGTACTCTGAAGTCGTCTATAGCAATCTGGGTTCACGGTTATCTCACAAGTGGCTAGTTGCTGTGAATAATGCTGCCCGTTATGTCTATGGACTAAAAAAGTTTGATCATGTAACATTCTTCCAAACAAAATTACTTGGTCGTTGCCTATTTCGCTATCTTGAAGCGCGAAATTGTCGATTCCTGCATTAGATCATATACTCGCGTTGTCCACTTTACCTCTTGGAAAAACTTAAGTTCTGTAGGTCTAGCAGAGGTATGAATTTCTTGATCCCGAGCTTCTTTTACAAAAACTCTAGCCGACTGTTTTGCGTCAGCGCAATCAGATTGTAGAATTCTTTGCCTAATCACATTAAGATTGTTTCCAACTAAAAAGCCTTCAAGCATTTAATTTTTAACTACTTTTCTTAACTCTTACCTATCCTCGTTTTCTTTTTCATGCTCTCTCTCTCTTTTAAGATCTTTCAAAGTTGCAATTAATTTGCCATTACTTTTAAATTATGACCTTGTCCATGTCTTGTTAATCCTCCGATGGGTGAGTCATCCGTTGCCCTTATATGCAGTACAAGGTCCCAAGGGACCTATTTGTATTTGTATGGAATTTTGTACGAAAAATTTTTTTGTTTCAATTTATTTTTTTTTGTCTAGTTTTTATTATTTATTAATTATTAATTTTAAATGAATTGCATAACTTTTTTTTTTTTATATGCTAACACTTAGAATTTTTTGGAGTTTTATATGAAAAAAGACTTAAATAACTATTGTTGAGTAGATTGTCCCTCGTCCAAAATATTTTCTGTGCAGGTGTTGCATCGATGCATGAGTGTAGAATGCTCTGTACAAACTGGATAGTTGCAGGAATTGCAATAGGACCTAGTTTTCCGCTGCCGTCCGTACTCAAAACGACATAGGCGACATGAAGGTCTGTTTCCTCTAGGCGCAAATGGCGGTGCAGCTGCTTCTGCTTCTGTAGGTATTGATTATATCTAAAAAGAACAAAAAGAAAAAAGAACAAAAATATGTAGTTATTCTGCTTTTGAACATAAGAATTGATTTTTCCCACCTTAACATCAAATGCCTCCATTGCGTTCCGTATCCTTGGATATGCGGTTATGCGGTTGTTGAGCGCTCGTTCCACTATGTTTGGTACTGCCAACTGTTTTGTCAGCATCATCAGGAATGACCGTCGTCTGTCACTTCTTCGAATTGGCTGCATTTCATTATAAAAGCAACGTCCACCATATTATAAAACATGGCCAGTGGCCAGCGCTTTGTTGAGCGCTTGCATGTATACGTGCCAAGCATCTGGTACATTGTATCAACGCCTGATTTGTTGGCGTTGTAGTCCAAAATTGCAAACGTTTCTGATTCTTAGATTGTATGTCCACACCGCAAGCATAATGTTGTGTGGACAGCAAAATGACCGCTTTGTTCTTCTTGGGCACATATGAACACAGCGCTACATCGCCTTCGTTGAAGCCGAACAATGTGCTGTTGACAGGACGCATACGATTTTTTTTTGGAACTCCTGTGGCACAAATGTCTTATTCGAGCGCACTGTTCCAACAAATGCTGTTTTCTTCCTGATCAAAATACGCACCAATTCCAAAGTGGAGAAGAAATTGTCAGCATAAATTGTGAGGCCTGCATTCAAATACTCTGTGCGCAAGTTGAAGTACAACATTCTGCCCTTGATTGACCTCTCGTGTTTGATCAGGCAATTTACCAGAGTAAATTATTCCTTTGACAGGATAAAATGATTTCGAGTCGCACAACCACCATACTTGGCAGGCTTCAACGGGATGTATTATGTGAAGCGGGTGCGGCCTCTGTATGGGAATAACTGATCATCAACGGTCAGTGCATCATGCGGAGTGTAAGCTGCTGCCAAGTTAGACTGTAACATTTGCAAAAAACATCATCATTAGCCGCAGTTTTGCTTCTGGTTAGTCGCTGCTTTCCCGTATTTCCATTGTCGAATCTAAGACATTGTAGCATGCATCTGAAGCGATCATCCGATAATGCAGCTTTGTATATTGGACTGCGCGTTGGGCCCCATAGCTCTGAAGCAGGTTCACTATTCGATTTGGTGAGTCCAGCATACAAAATAATAGCCAAAAAGGCATGGAACTCCTTCAAAGTAATTGTTTTCCATTCTTTTGTGTTCGTTGGATTTGCCAAATTCCATGCAGCTGTCACTTCACGGCTTTTTCGTTTTGTTCCGCTTATTATAATGTACACCATGTCTTCGGTGAATATCGAGCAGAAAATGGTAAAGGGATCATGTGTGGTCCCGATTTCCTCCTTGTGAAGTCGACCATGCTATGAGCACGAGTGCGGGAAGTCAGTGGTGCATTTTTAGTCCATTTGGTGCCATCTTTGGAAATGAAGTAATTGTCACTTGTTTGCGGAGCATCAGTTTCTTCCTCTTTATCATCGTCGTCATCACTAATATCTTGATTGATCTCTACATCTGCTTCACTTTCGGAATCAGAATCATCAACATGAAAATTTGGTTGATATGTCAAGTCATCTTCCGCACCTTCAAGATCAAATGCAGGAACATTCACTTCATCCTCCTCACTCATGAAGTCTGCAAATCTCCACTGCATTTCTTTCTTCCTCACTCATTTGCTGGTAGCGTATACTACGACGTACCACCATTTCAGCAATATCTAAATATCTATCTGCTATTGTATTTTTTTTATGTAATTCAGTATAAAACTTAGCACACGATATTTTCTGCTCACTGTGTAAACTTTGTATGATTCGGTTTACGAAACTGAAGCCGCTTTTATACTCTTTTTTCTACGTTTACCTGTGTTCAACCATAAAGCAGGCAATAAAATTCAAAAAGGGACGGACCGTTTGGTATATTTAAAGGCACAATAAAAATAGTCCAAAAGGTACCTTAAATTCGAGTGATGTGTTCAAACAATAAAATAATTCAAAATTCAAAAAGGGTTGAATTTCCCCAGGCAGGTAATTATGTTTTCAAGGAAAGGCCAAGAATAATCTAGAAAGTACCTAAAATTCAAAGAACGTGTTTGTGATATGTTCAAACAATAAAACAATTAAAACCAAGCCAAGCATTTACTAACAATTCCTTGCAATTTCAGTACAAGGTCCCTAGGGACCTTGTCACCCTTTCCCGTGCTAAACACCTTTAAACCCTTATAAATCCTAAACTATTGGTCGGATCGCCTTAATTTTTTTTTCAAACAATTCTGCATAAAATTCCCTTGGAATAAATATAGGAGTCGGGTATATCTCCCATGGACCATCAAGGAGTAATTTCAGTTTGAAAATGAAAAAGGTCCCCAGGGACCATCTCACCCATCGGAGGCTTAACATTATCAAAATTGTTGATTATTATCTATAAAAACTTATGAATTAATTTTTCTTTCTAAATTTTTGAATTTTATAATTACTTGTTTTTTCTAATTTTATTTTATTATTAATTTTTAATTTTGATATTAATTTTCAATATTAAGTTTTAAGCTTATAAGTTGTTATTTACTTTAATAATTTAAAAAATCTATTCTAAAATGCTTACATAGTTGCTCAATAAATACAATAAAAACAAATACAAATAAAGCCCCATTTGTTCATTATGAAATAACACCCTAATAAATGCAGTCCCAACTCGATGAAATAAAGCCCCAATATAAGGAATGCTCTGCCCGTCTTCTGAACTTCTTCTTCTTCTACTCAGCCCAGAAGCTCTAAGAAGTTAGGAAGATTCTACTCTTTACAAACAAATTTGACCCCATTTTGATGGGTGGTTAAATTTTAAGGGCCAATGTTGATTTTGAATAAAATACTATTATTGTAATTTTTTTTTTATTATGCTAATATTGGTATGATTCAATTATGTATGGAACAAAATATCGACCAAATGGCCGCCGCGACCTCGGCGGCACACCTCCATCCGATGGTCCAAATTTTCGATGAACCTAAGGCATAAGTGAGGTTCTATGCCGTTAATGTGCCGAACTATCTCATCCTTTAGCTCTTGAATTGTTTCTGGCTTATCGACGTACACCTCTTTTCTTTCAAATAACTCCAAAGAAAGAAGTCCAACGGTGTCAAATCACATGAAAGAGCCATTGTTTCGTTAGCTGTGTGGCAAGTGGCACCTTCCTGTTGAAACCACATATCGTCCACATTCATATCTTCCAATTCGGGCCATAAAAAGTTCGTTATCATCTCACGATAGCGAACACAATTCACAGTAACTGCCTGACCGGCCTCATTTTGGAAAAAATACGGCACGATGATGCCGCCAGCCCATAAACCGCACCAAACAATCACTCTTTGTGGGTGCCTTGGTTTTTCGACAATCACTTTTGGATTATTATTCGCCCAAATGCGGCAATTCTGCTTATTGACGAATCCACTGAGGTGAAAATGTACCTGATCACTGAAGATGATTTTCTTCGAAAATTGATCATCCACTGATGCCATTTCTTGCCACCATTCTGACCATTGACGGCGCTTAAAATGGTCAAGAGGCTTTAGTTCTTGAGTCAATTGCATCTTGTAAGCGTGTAAATGCAAGTCTTTATGCATAATATTCATTCATTCTCACGAGCGTGAGTGGTGCAATTGTTGGGCACGGCGACGAGTTGAGGTGGACGGCTCTTCAGCCACACTATCGCGAACAGCAGCAATATTTTCTGCAGTATGAGCTGTACGAGCATGCACTGGTGTTTTCACATCTCCTACAGACCCGGTTTGCTCAAATTTTTCCACGATTTTTCCGATTGTACGCACATTTGGACGATTAAATTGACCGAAAAAATCACGAAGTGCACGATATGCATTTTGATTTGAACGCCCATTTTCATAATAAGCCTGAATATAATAAAAAATATAAGTAAAAACATAATGTTTTTTTCCAAATCCTCTAAGTACTCTTGAGAGATCTCGTGATGTTAAAAAAACTTTTAAGCTTGGCCTACTATCAAAGATTACATGATCTCTGTTTAAAAAAACTGAAACTCTGCTATAACAACCGTATTGCTCGTAAGTAAGACCCCCGATGAGTTTTGAACTCTTTGTGGCGCTATTTAACAATGAAGTAAGTACAATTCTATTAATAAATTTTAATAAATTTAATCATTAAATAAAACTTCCAAAAACTATTGAGCCACACTCAATTAAAATTTTGGGGCTTTATTTTATTATGAAATAATGCCCCATTTTTTAAAAATATGCAATTTCCTGGAGCCTTATTTCATAGAGCCTATTAAGGAGTTAAAGTATGGAAGAACATTTTTTTTGCAATTCATAACAAACATCCTTCCTTCAGACAAAAATCACGTACCACTTTTAGTTTCGACGCTTTAAGTTGATTTCTATAAGGAGCATTTTTTGACCTTGAATCACGGTTTTCTCAAAATCCTGATGTGATGAGAAATTTGTATGCCAGTTTTGTGATTAGGAGCCCAGAGATAATTGAAAGCATTTGTCGGTTTCTCACAAAAAATGGGGTATTTTTGGTGCACAGTGTAACTTACAATTTGAAGAAAATGAAAAAAGAACCCAAAAAATATACAGGATTTTGTTTTATTTTTAAGTTTTAGTGCCTTTTTTCATTATGAACCCCTTATAAAGACCTACTTTCCAAATCGGCGCTATAAAATTACTTACTTACTTATGTACTTAAGTGGCTGTACTACCGTAAGTCGGTTTTGGCCTCGTCCTAGAATTTTCGATAGCCATTTCTGTTTGGCGCTTGCTTGTGCCAGTTGCAAGTTCCAAGTTTCGTCAGATTGCCCTCCAATTGGTCCTTCCAACGCAGATGCGGTCGTTCTCTTGTGTGTTGACCACCGCTGGGTACCGAATCGAATATTTTCTTCGCTGGAGCGTCGTATTCCATGAACTCAACATGACGTAGCCAGCAAAGCCACTAGATTTTTATGAACTTGACTAGTTATGTTGGCGTAGAACTCATACAGCTCATCGTTTCATCGTATTCGGTACTCGCGATTGGCGCAAGCTGAGGCAAAACTCTGTCGGCAAAGGATTCTCTGAAAGATCCACTTTACCTCCAGCAAATAAAAAGGCAATTCGAATTTATATTTTCAATCTTTGGTGATCAATTCCTTATGATAGTTTTAATTATAATTTACAAAATCTTTGCAGTACAGCGTATGTAGTAGAAGTCATTGTATGTAACGGGTACTTGGTTCTTATGATGGGTAATCGGTTCTTTCGATAGGTAATCGGTTCTTATGACATTAAATCGGTTCTTATTTAGTTGGTTCGGGTGATTGGTTCTTATTACAGGTAATCGATTCTTATAAAAATGTAATCGATTTTTATTTATTTAATCGGTTAGGGTGATCGATTCTTATAACATCTAATCGGTTCTTATTTAATCGATTCGGGTGAACGGTTCTTTTAACAGGTGATCGAATATGTGATGTAGCCTATGCACAGCAACAAAGGTAATGCGGCGAGGGCGTCTGAAAGCTATATCAGGCAGAAGTGTGCAGGCAGAATTAAATTATCATAGAACGGTCCATGTGCGCATAGGCAATTCACACGCACGGATTCAACAATTTGATTTCTTTGAAAAGTGAAGGGAGTGCGAATTGGATCAACTCCCGCCACAACTGATCCGCCGTTTTTCACAATCAGGGTGAATATATGAATTTCGAAAAGCGTCCGATTCTACATGGAATCATCGATTTGTGTAAAGTGCACGAGAAGTTTTAGGCAGTCATTCAAAAACTGAGCATATATAAATATAAAAAAAAAACTAACAAATTCATTGGAATTCTTAACAAATATTTGCAAGTTAATTAAGTAAATTAAAAACTATTAAATTAACAATTTACAAATAATTCGCAACTCATACAAATAATTCGCAATTAATTTTTCGTGTCATGCCAATCACATACAGTGGGGATCAAAAAATTTGCAACCAAAGCCGTTTATACACTTCTAATATATTTACTAGCTTAAAATGAACTTTCTGCTCCAATTTTTTAATTTTGCCCTAACTTCAGTTGTTATTCTTATTAAATATGTACAAATAAATATTTTCAGTTAACATGCACTGCACGAACTAATTATAAAACCAGACATTGAGGGTGGTTAAATTTTAAGGGACGATGTTGAATGTGAACCATACCTAAACGTCAAGTTTTTTTCTGCATTTGATTTGACATTTCTCAATTTCAGACTAACTCAATTTGGACCATAGAAAGATACACAATCGAGCAAAGCGTTACAGTTATTCAGGCTTATTATGAAAATGGGCGTTCAAATCAAAATGCATATTGTGCAGTTCGTGATTTTTTCGATAAATTTAAGCGTCCAAATGTGCGTACAATCGGATAAATAGTGCAAAAATTTGAGCAAACCGGATTTGAGCAAATAGGAGATGTGAAAACACCAGTGCATGCTCGTACAGCTCGTACTAAAGAAAATATTGCTGCTGTTCGCGATAGTGTGGCTGAAGAGCCGTCCACCTCAACTCGTCGCCGTGCCCAACAATTGCACCTCTCACGCTCGTCGTTGATAAACATTATGCATAAAGACTTGCATTTACATGCCTTCAAGGTACAATTGACTCAAGAACTAAAGCCTCTTGACCATTTCAAGCGCCGTCAATGGTCAGAATGGTGGCAAGAAATGGCAACAGTGGATGATCAATTTTCGAAGAAAATCATCTTCAGTGATGAGGCACATTTTCACCTCAGTGGATTCGTCAATAAGCAGAATTGCCGCATTTGGGCGAATGATAATCCAAGAGTGATTGTCGAAAAACCAATGCACCCACAAAGAGTGACTGTTTGGTGCGGTTTATGGGCTGGCGGCATCATCGGGTCGTATTTTTTCCAAAATGAAGCCGGTCAGGCAGTTACTGTGAATTGTGTTCGCTATCGTGAGATGATAACGCACATTTTATGGCCCGAATTGGAAGATATGAATGTGGACGATATGTGGTTCCAACAGGACGGTGCTACTTGCCACACAGCTAACGAAACAATGGCTATTTTGCGCGACAAATTCAATGGCCGTGTTATCTTACATGATGGGCCGCCAAGATAATGTGATTTGACACCGTTGCACTTCTTTCTTTGGGGTTATTTGAAAGAAAAGGTGTACGTCGATAAGCCAGCAACAATTCAAGAGCTAAAGGATGAGATAATTCGGCACATTAACAGCATGGAACCTCACTTATGCCTCAGCGTCATCGAAAATTTGGACCATCGGATGGAGGTGTGCCGCCGAGGTCACGGCGGCCATTTGGCCAATATTTTGTTCCATACATAAGTAAATCATACCAATATTATCATAATAAAAAGAAATGAAAATAATTTCCTAAATAATTTGTTTTATTCAAAATCAACATCGGCCCTTAAAATTTAACCACCCTACAAACAATTTTATTGAGTGTATAAACAAAAAAAATGCTGGTAACTATTGTGTTCACAACATGTGGTCGCAGTTCAATCGTGTAACGGTACTTTTTTTAAATTTACTAGGGCTGTGCTTTACAATGTTTGATATTTTTTGACGATGCGAAGTTATGATAAGACACACACGCGTTTTCTTTGCTAAAAACAGTTTAAAATATATTAAGTGCTTACTTTTCTGGAAATTAAAAGTAACAAGTAATCCCGTGTGGCGTTAAAACGCCAAAAATAAAAAATACCTAGTACCCATAGGTAATTTTCGTGTTTATATTACCTTTAAACCAAGGATTTCTGAGAAACTTGCTATGTTTCTGTTGAATTATTAAGTAGCCCAGTTATTGCTTATCATAGCATTATAATAAGAATCTATCACATACTTTTAGGCACTGCAAAGAATTTTTTTTGTTTTTTCATAGAAAATGTTTCAGCTTTTTTCAAAAAATACACAATATTTAAGAAAAAACAATACCTTATTGCACATCTACAGAGCAAGGCCTTTCAATTGCTAACTTATTTATGGAAATCGCGTCTACAGATTAGATTTAACGGTCATCACAAAAAAATGCGCTTACGTAAATTTAATATCGATAATTGGTAGATCTATCAGAACAACTTTCAAAAATGAATCAAAAAAAAAAGAAGGAAAAATAGCAGCACACCTAGAAAACTAAAAGAAAAACAGAAAAGTAGTGACCCATCACCTAAACTCAGTGGCAGAGATATCCGTAGGATCAAACTGTAAGTGGCGAATAAATCGAATAGTCCCTCTCCGATATAGAACGTTTCCTTAATCTTAATTTTACTCAAAGATGGCTGCAGAATATTCTTAATAATTACATCAACCTTGAGTATACCAGACGTAAAACAAAACAACTGGTTAGGTTAGCATTTGCAGAAAGGCACCAGTTTTGGGAAGAATATTGATCCAAATTCTGATGAAAAAGAATTCCATTTGGATGAGACTGATTGATGTCAAATGTACTGGCACAATAAGTGTCAGTAGAAGCAAGAAAATATGTCCTGTAACCTTGGAGGCGGATCGCTTGGGGGAATTGGGACTATTTGAAAGTTTCCAATTTATCTAGATTTCTACAAAATTAATTAAGTATACTACTAGAAAGTAACTTTCTAGTTATTTTAAGTTATTTTTAAGAAGTTATTTTTAATTTTGGAGATAGTATTGCTGAAGATGAGTGGATTTTCCAGCAAGATAATGTCGCATTTTATTCATCAAAGGCTACAAAGGAGTTTTTAAATATAGCCGTAATATAACCGTTTTGCACTGGATTTCTTGCAGTCCTGACTTAAACCCCATTGAGAGTATGCGGTCAATATTCGTTTTTCATGGGTCGTTTTTCGGGGAGAACTGAAAATTTTAAAATGTCAAGAGCCTTAAAATTGCAATGACTGTCAAATGGGATAAAATTAATTAAAACTAGTAAGGGTGGAGCTTCGGCAGGGTACCGAAGCTAATATACCCCCCGCGGCCATATTGAAGTATATTCGGTGTCTTTAGCCACGACATACACGATGACATTCAGTTTTATATATTAACGAAAGTTTTCCTATTTTGATGACGTCACTTTGTATGGGACGATATCTAATTTTGCCATATATCATAGAGTTGGTTCATATTATATATCAAAGCTAAAGTGCAAAATTTCAAGACATTTCATTAATTTTTGTGGATTTTTAAGAGATTTAACGTTTAAAATATAGCCACTTTGTATGGGAGATAGGCGTAGTTTTCATCCGATTTTTCCAAATTTCATAGCCAGGGTTAAGACTGAAGAGCAAAGCTCACCTGCCGAGGCATTCAAGGCATTTCTTTAATTTTTGTGGATTTTAGACATTTTACGGTTAATATAAAGTCACTTTGTATGGGAGATAGGCGTGGTTTTCATCCGATTTAGCCCATTTTTGAACTTGATCTTCCTTTTTTAAAAATAAACTTATATTTTTTAATTTAAAAGCTTTAAAATTGCGGATGTAATCGTGTCGACAGACGAACAGACAGACGGACACACGGAAATCGACTCAGGAGATGATGCTGATCAAAAATATATATATTTTTCTATACCTGCAACGCCTCGTTACAAACGGAATGACAAAGTTAATATACCCCTTACGCAGTACGCGTTGGGGTATAAATATATAAATGAATCCAAATTCAATCTGAGAGGATGCGATTATAAGCTTACGTCCAAATTACGCAAGATGATATATGTAAATACAATTCCAGATTAACAAGCGCCACCATCAAACATGGAGGCGCCATCATATGATAGCGTGGGAGCGTTTCTCGTATAATTCTTCTGATCCAATAGACCGTATTACTGAAACTATGACGGCCGTCTGTTTTAACGACATTTTAAGAGGGATTTATATACATTTTTTGTGAAAACTTTCGGCAGGGTACCGAAGCAAAAAGTGGCATATGTTAAATATCAAAGTTTATATGCAAAATTTCAAAACATTTTTGTAATTTTTGCAGATTTTTAAGCGATTTTACGTTTTCAATAAAGCCACTTTGTATGGGAGGTAGGCGTGGTTTTCATCCGATTTTGCCAAATATCATAGTGATAGTCTATGTTATATATAAAAGCTTATGTGCAAAATTCCAAGACATTTCTGCAATTTGAGCAGATTTTTAAGGGATTTTACGGTTAATGTAAAGCTTCTTGGTATGGGAGGTAGGCGTGGTTTTTATACAATATTTCCAAATTTCATTGTCAGGATTTATATTGAAGACCAAAGCTTATATGCAAAATTTCAAGTCATTTCATTAATGTTAATATGGGAGGTAGGCGTGGTTTTCATCTGATATTTCCAAATTAATACGTGTCAAATCTCAAGGCATTTCTTTAATATTTGTGGATTTTGAAGAGATTTTACGGTTAAAATAAAGCCACTTTGTATGGGAGGTAGGCGTGGTTTTCATCTGATTTGGCTCATGCTCGAGTTTGATCTCCTTTTGTAAAAATAAGCTTATATTTTGAATTTCATTGCGATAGCTTTAAAATTACGGCTGTAATCGTGTCGACAGACAAACAGACAGACGGACACACGGAAATCGACTCAGGAGGTGATGCTGATCAAAAATATATACTTTTCTATACCTGCCACGCCTCCTTATTAGCGTTACAAACAGAATGACAAAGTTAATATACCCCTTACGCAGTACGCGTTGGGGTATATAAATCGGTGGGCAAGATTACTAAAAAACTAATCGGCCGAATGAATTAAAATTTTCTTTTTTTAAGTGTACCTTAAGCCGATTGGCCGATCGGCCGATTGAATTAAAATTTTCTGTTTTTATGTTTACCTTAAGCAACTTATTTTTCAGGGATTGGCATCGAGTTTCTTTTAGGTCTACAAAATCGTATGCACCTACTCTTACCTTCGAATTATAAGCATTTTTTTATTTTTACTTTCGTGAGCCACCATCAAATCAAAAATTTTGAAAAAATTCAATGTGAATCCGTAGTCTTGAGAGTGTTCTTTTGTTTTTTCCCGATTTTCCGAGAAATCCGAGATATCCTGCCCGCCAAAAGAGACCCTTTGATAAAAATTTAATACATCTTTAAAAATATACAAACATTTTTAAATCCATATCGTAAAAAGTTATTTCGTAAGTCTCTTGTAAAACACACAAAAATGGATAAAGTTCCCTTAAATACAGTAATGATTCCGTTTTGCTGAATGGAAAATGCCAATCAATCACTTGGACCTTCTAGCACGCTAATGGCCCCAAGCACACATCCAGGCTTGTAAAATTATGGTTGGAGGAAAATGAAATAAAGGTTATGTCAGGCCCAGACCAGTCAGCTGATCTCAACCCGATTGAGAATATATGCAAAATGATGAAGCGTCAAATAGGGACTAAAGTATTTCGAAATGAAGATCAGCTTTCGAAGAGTTGAAAAGGATTGGAGAGTAATTCCAAGCAATTATTGCCTCGGTGCTTAGAAGATGTGCTGCAGTTTTTAAAAATAAGGCCAACAAAATATAAAAGAATTTGATCACTTGGCGCTTGCTTAATTAAATTGTCTGTTTATTGCTGTAAGTTAATGAATTAATATTTTTAGTCTTTAACAGACAATATAAAAGCACAGTTTAAATAAAACGACCAAGAAGACTAAAGTTGCTTGGTATTTTCTACTAACCTAATAACTTTCGATAAGAGCAACCTTTGAGTTACAAATATTTTGATCATCACTGTACATACGTATATAAAAAAACTGACAGCATTGACTCTTGCTGTGATTACATCTATGCTCAAGATGTCACAGTTGCTCAGAGCATTCATTGGTATGGAATTTATTATTAATTCAATTACAATATAGAAAGAAAAAAAAAATAAACGATGACTGTTATAAGTTTATTCCTACAGCTATAACAATTTGAAATATCTGTGTAGATGCAATTTTTTTCATTCCCTCAGTTAATAAAATCAATTTGTGGTAATTAACTAAGAAAATTGTGAATATAGTCGCTTTTGTGATACATGTTAATTCGCTTGGAAATAACTAAACTGACTGACTAACTGCTATGAAAGATTAACTTAAAAGATTATATGAAATATGAGTATATTATGAGAACTTTGTACTAGAAATGAATATAAAATACAACTTACATCTTATTCCACATTCCAGAAAAAGCGATACCAAGGTGTGCTCAAAAAAATTAAAAGTAAAGGAAACATTTTTTTGTTATTTTGATAGCCAAATTGTCCTAGTCCTAACATTAAGTTCAATTTTCAAAATAATTCAAAAAATATAAAAATAGTTTTTTTTCCACTCAATGTTTTTCAATGAATCTATGTGAGCAATATAAACAAGTACTTTGAAAAACATTTCCATCTATAAAAAAAAATTCATAAAGTGGCACAATATCACGTTCTGAACAAGAACATGTAATAATTTTATTAATATGAAGAAATAATTTCATAAGCATTTCTTATATGTGAGATTAAAGGCCAAAGTGTGTTCATACTTTAATTTTTAATTCATCATTTTATGTATAATAGGAGCTGAGTAATATAAGTTACCACAAACGCCTATATCACTATAGGTAGCAATGCAAATATGACCGCCATTTTGAAAGTAGAGCAAAAAAATATTTTTTTGAATACAGCTCTGAGATTCAAATTCACTGGACAACTTTTATTAAAAGTATCCACTTTTTTAAAATGGTCGAGCAACCAGTATTGGATCACTTGATTTGGACTGACTCTTTAGTATAAATGGGTAAAAAAACATATTATGGGTAAAGAAACTTTGGCTAATGCAAAATTAAATGCAATCATTTAAAGAAAAGTAAAGTTAAACATCAAAAAGTACACTGAAAACAAAAAATCATTAATTGATGAAACGATGTACGTGACGAAAAAAAAGGTAAAAGTTTATTTTCTCAAACTCCTGGTCTCCGATTTTAATAAAACTTTTCAAAAGTAACATTCAACACACCTGCTATAGGTTTTCACCATTTTAAATTTTTAAAAATGCTGTCGGCGTCACCAGGGTGGCCCAAAGTTTGAAATTAACGTGACACTTGTTATTAAATTTTGATGTCAATAATGGGTGAAATATATATGACTGTTATTATTAAGCCGGAAAATAAGATTTGAATTTGTTTTTTTTTAAATAATTAAAAAAAAACACCCTGTATAAACACCCTGTATTTCAATGACTCTTCCTGAATAGTTTTGATAAAGCAACGCTAAATGCAACTCTGGATAAAGCCTCATAGAACCCTCTGGTTCTCATGTCGCGAAATGCTATTTTAATAATTGGTTTAAGTTTTTTTTAAATAGGTAAATTTTTTTTTAATTAAACCTTCTTTTTAAGATACTCAAGATTTAATTAAAAGCTGTTTTTATGTTTCCTGAGCAAAGTTGTAGTAGAAGGTTTTAGTTTTATTTTGATGGATTTGTGAAAAGTTCCTACTTTTTGAAAAAACGGATCACATTTTTAGTGGACAGTTATGTGTGGATGGTAGTCGCGAATTTTGTTCTGACTTTACCTATTTTTTTATCATCAGATAAGCTTGAAATAAAATCGGGTTTCTACCATTGATGATAATTGAGGGCTTTTTTTAACCCTTTTTGATTTTGTTACCCCGAAGCCTCTCGATTAAGTTTAGGCCCTTTTGAAAAATTCTACTGAAAAAATATCATCTAAATAGTATGTGATTGATGTACAAATTTAAATTTTTTTTTTTTAAATAGTTTAAATCGATCTCAGTAAAATAAGTTCTCTTGAATTTTTTGACATTATAGCTTTAGAAAACAAAAAACTTAAGCAATTCTCCCAAATTTTGTTTTTTCTTTTAAACTATATTTAAGCTATATAAGCCTACGCAGGTGTGGCGGCCGTGGCGTTGTGGGTAGAGTGTGTGGCTCGTTGTGGGTAGAGCCCTGGTTCGATTCCCACCTGACACGAAAGTTTTATCAATTGAATGAATTTTTCTGTTCGGCCGTCACCTTTCTGCAGACAATGGCAAACCTCAGAGAGTAAAAACTGCCATGAAAAGCTTCTTGAGAACATAAGCCGTTCGGAGTCGGCATAAAACTTGTAGGTCCAGTTCTCGATCATTTGTGTTCAAACATTTCACAACACACACAACACAATTGATCATAAGAAGCTCGGTCAAAGTCCATTCAAGGGCTGAAATGGCGATTTCGTTTTTTTATAAGTTATTAAATTCTTTTCGTGTGTTTGATATGCTTCAATTTGGCTAACATTGCACACTGCTTTGAGCTCATACAAATTTGGAAACAAATAGAAGGAGTGCTCCTATGATAATAAAATTTTTTAGGCTTAGAAATTTTAATTTATTTGAGAAAAATACCAAATTTGGTTGAAATCAGTCAGTCCTTAGGTATACCTCCCTTGGACCTATATTAAATTTTTACATAATTTTGTATGAAAGGTAGGCACAAAAGTTGACTGATCTTAATGAGACTTGGTAAGAGAGCTTAGAATATAAAGTAATAGATGTATACTTAAAATGGTTCAAATCGATTAGTTTCTAGAGGTACCTTCCTTAAACCTATATTAATTTTGTATATGATTTTGTATAGGAGGTATATACAAAAGTTGGCCGATCTTAACGAAACTTGGTCAGAAGAGTTGAAAAAAAGAGTAATATATGTGTACTATGTATAATAATGGTAAGCATAAACAATACAAAACAAAAATAAACAATAACTCAATAAAAGGTGTTGCCACTTTCACTTAAATATAGCAATATAGTGTTGCGTTTGGAATTTCAAGCAATTTTTTTTTTTAACTTAACCAACGCTCAGGGGATGCCCTCTTTAGATGCGAAAGCATTGCGTTAATTCGGAAGACGGGTGATAGTTAGTTGGAGGGTGGAAAGATGGAGTAGTGACGGTGAAGATTTGCTTTAAACTTACACAGATCAAAACTGCCGGGGAACACGCTCACAAGGAGATTATTCCACAATAGTACTGTGCGACTAAAAAACGAATTATCTCGGTAGTGCGAGGTTGGTAAAGGGATGGGCTTGAAAAGCTGCCCGAGTAGACCTAGGAAATACACGAACTGGTGGCGTCAGGCCATGTACCTCCCTTGAACACTTCCCATGGTAGAACCTATACAAAAGGCCTAGGCAACCAACATTGCGCCGACGCCCAAGAGAACTGAGAGGAGATAAAATGTTTTCATATCCTATCATATATATCTCACGGCGTTGAATTCGGTCCAGAAGCTCCAAATAAGATCTCGAAGCTCCTGCCCAAATGTGCGAATTGTACTCCATTTTAGGCCTTATATATGAGGTATAGATCACTCGAAGATCAGATGGGGTGAAGTATCGCTTGCACCGTTTTAAGAAACCTAGGCACTTGGCCGCTTCTTTCGACACATGGAAAATATGATCATTCCAACGAAGGTCTGATTGTATCGATATGCTTAGAACAGGCAACACTGGGTCTTGTTTGCATTAAACTCTACTCTTTTAGCAAGACCCCACTCGTAGATTTTTTTTTCAAGTCATTAAGAAGTGTGTCATTCATATTTTGCCTCTACTCTCTCTTACGACAGAAGGTCGTTGATAAAAACCAAAAATAAAGTTGGCGTTAGAACTGAACCCTGCGATACTCCTGCGTTGATGGCGTGCTCACTGGACGAAATGCCGTCGATTACGACACGGATAGTTCTGTCCTTAAGAAAGCACGTGATCCACCGAGCAAAGATACCATCTAGAGGAATTTTTGTAACATCAAGAACATATCGGACACTACCTTGCAAATTAGTAAAAAAATCAGACACATTTTACATGATGCCTTGTCTACATTTCTAATTTTTAAGCAAATAACTTATATCATACTCAAAATTCGTTGAGTGAATACAATGTAACGGTTTTTTTGAAATACGATATCAGTGGCGTTTTTATACAGTGGCATTCTTGCATTTTAACAACGATTACATGCAAAAACAACTTAAGTCACTTGACTTATGTTGTTTTAGTAATAAACGAAAATTACGACACATTGCTTTAAGAGGAAGGAGTACACTGAAATGTGTGCATTTTATCCAGATTCTGGGTCTACCTTTAAGGAAGCGTTTCCAACACAAAAACTATGTTCGGAAAAAAATGACTAATGCTGTTTCTGAAATAAACGATTCAATTTTTCTAACTTTTCCTTAGGCAGAAGTGACCAAAATGCATTTTTTCAATAGAAAATAAGCTTTTCGTTAGCGAATTTTTTTTATTTTATGAAAATTATGAAAAACGTAAGTCAACCTCTGAATATCTCTTGAGTACGAGAAATAAATACATATACGCTTTTTTAAAAGTTTTTCCTCAGAATTGCATATAATGGCTTAAAAAGCATATTCTCGGTCCATCAAATATATTTATATTCCCACCGTTTCTTGTATAGCTACGATTTAATGAGTAAAATTGCAAAAAAAATTACAAAATGGAATTTGCCTGAAGCTATTTCCTAAACCTAGTTTTGCTGTAATCGGTGCCTGTTTAGAAATAACGTCATACAGAGTTTCTATAAAATAACATGACCACTGCCAAAAATAAACTGTATTGGCAAAATTTTCTTTCACCATAATTTTTAATCTCAAGGATCGTCATCAGTTCAAGGCGTTAACATATTTTTGTACTCTGAAAAATATCTTGACACTAGACTGCCACATAATATCACAGATTCCTGACATTGCGGCATTCTTGTGGCCCATCTTAATTCCAGGAATTGGAATGTGTTTTTTCTTAAATTTATCTGCCGATTTATTTTGGGAAAAAATATTCGACTAGGTACTTTATGACAGTGTCAAATTGAAATCAGTAAATTTTAATAAACTACTAAATGACAAGAATTCAAATAAATACCTAGTATTATATTTTACTTAAGTACCTTATCCGCTCGAAAAAAACATACATGCATGCACTCACACCACACATATAGATTGGGATATCCGCACTCATATACATAAAGACAAACATTAAGCTATTTTATCTGTAGGTACTTGTACGATAAAAATGGGAAAAATAAAACAATATCGAGATTCCAATCTTAGTGAATGCAACGAAACAATAAAAGTAACAAAAAAAACATTGATGACGACGAAATACGATCGATGGACCAATTAGATCAAACGATTTTCCTGCTGAGTGCCAACAACACTCCTTTGGTCATAAAGTCAGCTCAGCGTGTATCGGTCCAAGTCGGTCGATAATATTCATTCATTTGATCAAACCGACAGACGACGATGCAGTGCTCATAGCGCGCACGTTGAATGCTCGCTCAAATGGGTAGATGGACGGACATGCCATCGTATCGGTCAGACACAAAAACAAGAGTAACAAAAAAACTAAAAAAAAAAATTGAATTTAAAAAATAAGGGAAGAGAGAAGCAAACAACGCGCACCATTGCTTAAGCTTAGTTCCTCTTAATGCAAGTTAGCTCGTTTATTCGTTTCTTCTGGTGTACACTGTAAAAATTGTACGAATCTTAACCAATTCAGGCCAATATTAAAATTAATTATCCTGACTGGAAATCAGCATAACTTTTAAAGAACTTTAAGCAAATCAAATGGAGGTTGAACCCCGAACTATAGGAAATTCTATTTAAAGAAATTCGAGCTAAGGAAGTTGGAATATTATTCAAAGTAACTCTTTGTAAATATCGGATCGTTTCTATATTAAGCAAATGTTAAATCATCTATTACAATACCAAAATATCGCAAGTTTATATTAATGCACTTCCATACAATTCATGCATTACGGCAATTAAGATTTATTTTTTTTTTCACTGTACTTTAACATCGTTTTCGTTTATAGGTTCGATATCGATGGGAAAGGGAATATGTTTGGATATATTTAAGCAGTGTCGGTACGTTCGGTGGCGCACAAACAAGAAGTAGAGACAGAAGACCTCTTTTTAATGCATTGCAATTCCAAGAATTTCGGAAGAGGAACGTGAGAAACTTTGTTTTTGTTGTTGTCTTTTCTTTTATTTTCTTTTCATTCCATTTCATTTAAGATATCTCTGGTGTGTACCTTAATTCTTTAGGAATTTCATACAACGACGATAGTTTCTCTTCTACAATTTGTATGTCCGTAAGGGAGAGCAAGCCAGGTAATGATGTCTGGGTAAAGAAAGAAGTCCATGATAAAAAGAGAAAGCCACATTCCAATGCGAATGATTGAAAATTTGTTTTCGTTTTTTTTTTTATTATTTTGCTATATTTATTTTTTTATTATTATTCTTCAACTGATCAGAATATGCCTACGTAAATGAATTAATATATAAATATGTATATGTGTATACTTACAGATACAAAGATAAAAAAATGTTCCTCTATACTTGCAGTGATTATTTTAAATGAAGTAAAGAATTTAAAGTTTTGCATGTCTTTGTGGAGAATGGCATGCGGTGAAGTTGCAAAGTTGATCCTACTACCTCGTCTGGTTGATTGTAATGGTGACGATGAAGTTAGCGAAGAAGCCCCCTCACATGAACCTTATTAATTCTGATTCAAACTGCATATTCTGCACAGCTTCTTCATCCAAAAAAGATCTACTCATGGTATACTTATCGTTGGTATTGCAACGCTTGGGTTGGTTGTCCTTAGAACGCTGCACTGTATGTAGCTGTGACTGTGGAATGTCGTCGTACAAGTTTAAATTCAAAATTGTACGCTATGAAAAGCCTTCGTTTGTCGTAATGCTTAAAGCAATTTTTTTCTAGCAATTTCGAAGTGGTTTATTGCAATTGTTTTGGATCTTAAATGCACTGTTCTTTCAGCGAAAGAGAGTAGATAATTTTTGTAATAATTATAGAAAAATTACATAGACTTTCTTCAAAGAAAAGGATCAGTACATTTATCATCTAAGTAATAATTGCATTTCTAGATTCAAAACTCTGGGGATCTATGTGGAAAGCTACACTGAGAAAACAATATTGATATTAAATTGAAAAATATTTTTCTTACCAAATTTCTAAATGCAACATGTAGAAATATGAAAGCTAAACGTATTTGTAGAAAATACACTCAATCGTGATGGAACTAAGAAGTCGCATGCAGTGATTCTCATATCTCGCATATTGAAATCCCCAACCTACACGAA
This sequence comes from Coremacera marginata, assembly GCA_914767935.1. Lineage (NCBI taxonomy): Eukaryota > Metazoa > Arthropoda > Insecta > Diptera > Sciomyzidae > Coremacera > Coremacera marginata. The sequence continues at coordinate 19,418,249 of OU612047.1, forward strand.
ATTTAAGAAAATCATAAGCTTTATGTGAAGCTTTATGTTGTACAGAAATTTAGCTGATTGGCTGTATATGTGTATGCGTGTTTACGAAGTTCTACTGTTGACATTTTTGCAATTCAAAACTATAATTCACGTATGGTTTTTCATCAATTCTTAATTTAATATTTTGTTCTGTCTTTGACTTTCGATCCAAGACCGATCATTGGTTGTATAAGGCACACGCCTTGGTTCATAGGCATATGTATAAATATTAATCATTTACTCTTTTACAATACAATGGATTTTCATTGATTTTTGTGTATTTTTTTCATACAGTATAAATCTATCAAATAAAACTATCAATCAATCATTTTATAGCAATTATTTTTTGATCAATACATTTTTGATCAGAAATAAATCAGATCTATTTTTTGATCCTTATGTTTTCGATCAGAAATTCAAATTATTTATGATCGTTATTTTCTCAATTAGAAATAAAAATATATAATTATCATCTTGTATCGATCGAAAAAATTACGATTAAAAATAAAAATCATCTTGTAATCGTTATTTTTTCGATCAGAAATAAAAGTTATTTTTTTAATCGTTATTTTTTGGATCAGAAATAAAAATTTTTTGTGATCGTTATTTTTTCAATTAGAAATAAAAGTTAGTTTTTAATCGTAATTTTTATCGATCAGAAATAAAAATCATTTTGTGATTGTTATTTTTTCGATCAGAAGTAAAAGTTATTTTTTGGTCTGTATTTTTTAGATTAGAAATAAAAAGCATTCATTGATTGATCTTTTTTCGAACAGATTAAACAAGAATTATTTTTTGATAGAACTTATATCCATTAATTATTAAAAAAAGGAACATGTGTACGTACATGACGAAGGGGCGTTATTTAGAAGACTTCTTTTAAGTAAAATTTTTTTAAATGCTACTTTTACCTACAACTATTTCTGCTTTAATATCTACCACTATGTAATGCTACTATTTTCTACTGCTATTTTCTACTACCATTTCTTGGTACTATTTTGTCACCTAATTCTACTAATATTTCCTACTACTTTTTGATACTACTATATTCCATTTATGTTCTTTTATTTTTGAAGCGAAGCTTTTTACTCCTCGTTCTGTGATTTGCTTGGAGTGAAATCTGAAAAATTTTCGACAGGTTTTTTCCTAGAAATTTGATGGTTTCTTTGTTGCTAGCGCTTATTACAGCAAGAAAATTTAATTCTCTAATATTAAATACTAAAAATATTTTGTGCCGCCCGTGGGGATCAAACCCGCGTTCTCTTAAATTATAGTCCAACACACTATCCACCAGGCCACAAAGGCTTGATAGAAGCAGTTGTTAATTTAAATTAATTATAACAGAAGCTATGCTGCAGTAGATCGTCACCACATATCAACAGATAGAGGATTGTGTATTTGCTATGCTACAACTATCAAAAATTTGCTTTTATTTGCCGCAAGGTGTCTCCAGCATCGGTGTGTTCTATTGTGAATGCGTTTGTGGTGTTGTTAGCACGAAGAAAATTAGCAATGCCCACAAGTGCGTTGACAAGTGCGTTTTTAAGTGTCAAAAAAATAGATGAATCAATAAATATGGAATTAACAAACGCATGCATGACATCGGCAAGGTATCTAAAATGTTTGTTAAATTCTGTTTCGTGTGCGTTCTTTAATATATATTTTTGAAGCGAAGCTTTTTCTCCTCGTTCTATGATTTGCTTGGAGTGAAATCTGAAAAATTTTCGACGGATTTTTTCGCTAGGTAGTACGCTGTTGAATAAAAAAAGTTGTTCAGTGCAGCCAAGTTCACAACCATGTGTGAAGAATTGGCGTGGAAATTTGACATTCAACAATAAAAAAATAAGCACTAAATATGTTTTCTGTATATATGTAATTTATTTTATGTTATTTTAAATTTTTGTACTTAAAAGTTAATATATTAAAAAGAAAAAATTATTAAGCTATCAAATCTATGTAACTGCGAAAAGCTTCGCTTCTCTCGTGTGTCCAACGACGCACCTGTGTTTTGTTTTTTTTCTACTATTATCTACCACTATTTTCTACTACTATTTTCGGTACGATTTCTACTTCCATATCTACTACTATTTAATACTACTATTTTCCACCTTTTCCTTATTTAAGACCTTGATCTTGTCCTTATTCAAATCCTTGCCCAAGTTCTTCTCCAAATACTTGTCCTAATCCTTGACAAAATACTTATCCAAATGCTTTTATCCTTACCCTTGTCAAAATCGTAGTTCAAATCCTTGTCCAAGACAACTTGTTTGTATGAACTTTATTTTTTATATGCTCAATAACTTTTTAATCCCAATAAAATAAACTCAATAACAGTGATATGCGTAAATATTGATTTGATTAAAATTCTAATCGATATTATTTCAATCAAAAAATAATTTTTTTAAACTGATCGGAAAAATATCGATCAATGATTGGTTTTTATTTCTTTTCTAAAAATTAGCGATCAAAAAATAACTTTTATTTCTGTTCGAAAAAATAACGGTCATGAAATGATTTTTATTTCTAATCGAAAAAATAACGATAAAAAATAACTTTAATTTTTAATCGAAAATATAACGATTAAAAACTAACTATAATTTTTGATCGAAAAAATAACGATCACAAAAAATTTTTATTTCGCCTTCTTTTTTTCGAAAAAAATAATGATCAAAAATTATTTTTGTTTCTGATTGGAAAAATTAAGATCAACAATTATTTTTTATTTTTGATCGAAAAAATAGCGATTAAAATATAATTGATATATTTGATCGAAAAAACACTCGGTCAAAAATAATTGGCTTAGGTGATTTCTATCTTAAAGATCATGAAAATAAAATCATGTCAATAACGGGATCTCTGACTACCTAGCGTCATATTGCTACAATTTAACTTATTTTACAATAACTTTTTATATGGTAAGTGCATCATATAAGGACCAGCGTACAAAATATTGATGGTAAAAACCTTAATGTTTTTGTGGCATTTTATTTGATGAATTCTTTCTTTATACAAAAGCAAAAAGTCGACAACAAAATAAATTTTCGGAAACCTCTTAAAATGCGATTTAAGAAAACGCCTTTTTGGGCGTTTTCCCACGTATTTTTTTGCTTGAAATAGTGAGCTAAGAACTGCATTATTTTTGTTTAAAAGCTTCATATCGGTCATTCAATAAGTACGTAGGATAATTATGAAAAAAACCAAATTTTGATAAAACTCGATTATATTATTTAACATAGTTGCCTTCGAGAGCGATACAACGAATATAGCGATTTTCCAACTTTTCGATACAACTTTTATAGTACGATTTTTCTTTTTCGTCAAAATAGACCTCAGTTTCAGCGATTACTTCATCATTGGACTTGAATTTCTTTCCAGCAAACATTCTCTTGAGATCTGTAAACAGGAAAAAGCCGCTGGGGGCCAAATCTGGAGAATACGGTGGGTGGGTAAGTGATACGAAGCTCAATTCATTCAGTTTTGCCATCATTTTCATCGATTTGTGACACGATGAACTGTCTTGTTGAAACAACACTTTTTCTTTTGCAAATGTGGCCGTTTCTTGGCGATTTCAGCCTTCAATCGATCTAAATGTGCACAGTAATAGTCGCTTTTGATGGTGGTTTCTTTTTGGAGATAGTCGGTGAATATTATTCCTTTCGCATCCCAAAATACAGACGCCATCACCTTACAAGCCGATTGTGTGATCTTTGCTCGCTTTGAATTCGGTTCGTCGACTGCTGTCCACTCAGCTGACTGTCTTTTGGATTCATCTATTGTTTCATCTATGTCACATATCGACGATAGAATTCCATTTTTTTGCGGTTTAACAGCGCCAAACAATCCTCTGAAGCATCAATTCGTTGTTGTTTTTGGTCGACTGTGAGCTCACGCAGCATCCACTTTGCACAGAGCTTTCGCATACCCAAATGTTCGTGTAAAATGGTAAAAACACTACCATCTGATATCTTTACAATGTCAACTAGCTCGTGCACCTTCAATTTGCGATCGTTCATAACCAATTTGTGAATTTTTTTGATGTTTTGTGGAATAACAGTCTGATTTGGGCGTCCACTGCACTCCGCATCATTTGTGCTGGTACGACCATGTTTAAATTAAGCAATCCACTTTTCTACCATTTTTCTCGATCATGCAAAATCCGGATAATGTTTATCAAGCCATTGTTTGGTTTCCACTGTATTTTTTTTTTCAAAAAGTAATGCTTTATCAAAACTCGAAATTCGCTTTTTTCCATTTTTTTTCAACAACAATTGTTGCACACAAAATGCTATAACTCACGAATCAATTGTCAGATTGTTGTCAAATGTTTATACGTATCGTTTGATGGTTGGTACCGAATAAAAATCATATGGAAAAAATCTAGTAACGCCATCTATGTGTCATCCTATTGACTTTTTGAACATACTGTTAACATTGATATTTTTCAATGATTTCTGGGTCGTGGCTTTAGATGGGTTAATGCTGAGGAAGTGCGAGAAAGCTGTATTGTAATCGCATGAAAAATAAGTGCTTATTTACAGCAGGTGCAATTATTCGGATGTGCATCCCATCTATACACCCCATAACACCTGGTATTCCATGCTTTTCATAGAAATTCAAAGCCACCTTCCTCTTTTCTTCTAACAGATCTGCACATGGTAATCCATTGTGGGCACAATTCAGCTTTAAATACATCTAACACTGTAAGACCTTTACTGAAGCCTGGATTTGGAGAGACCAACATCATTGTCGTTGCCAAATTCAGTTTGATAACCACCTTCAGCGAAAAAACCCAAGCTTGCACTAAGTTGGACGATTGGAAAAACAGCAAATTGTATGCGTTTTGGCTGCATAGATGTTGTAAGGACTACTTACAAACACCTAAAGGCGTCCTTGTTCGCCCGTAATATTTTCCATATTTTTAAGGAAGAAATTAAATATTTGATAAAAAAAATCAAATTAAACTGACTTAGGCAACTCCAAAAGATTTCTGCCATCTCGCAAATTTCTCCTATTTGCCCTTACTGTATTTTTATGAGTATTTTCTAACTCCTAAGCTAGTAGCCAAAACGCATTACTATGCACTCTTTTTATTTTGCATGCATTTTTGCTTGCTGCTTGTTTACTTAAATTGTTTAGTTAATTAAAAAAAATGTCACTTTAACGTAAGTCTTCGAAGCTGTAATTCGAACTCCCATTCCCATTTTTTCTCACGCGGGAGATTTGGAAAGTGAGAATTTTGTTTCCGGGAGAAATAAAACTAAAGGGATTTGAATTTTGTGGGTGTATTTAGAATTGGGCTGAATATTTTTATGAAAAAAAAATATATTGTTCCACGCTGGTTCCTACCCTTTTTAAACGACCCTCGTAATACTTATATATAATTTCTAACTAAAACGAAGAATGCAACAAAATATTATTTTCTCCCGTCTTGTTAAAAATTTTCATGCAATTTTAAAAACTAGATATTCCAGCCGAAATACTATAGCAGTAACTATATACTCCATTTTTTTTTTTCTTTTTTTTTATTCTTGCATGCAAACATCAAAGAAACTAGTACTCGTACTGAAGAATCCGGTAGGCAAACATTCTACACATTCAACCATACATATCTTTGTCAGCTCACACTAATACCAACACTTAAAAATAAAGCTCACGAACTCTCACACCATCTCCTCTCCTTTGGTGTCTACAATATGGACAAGTTTCCGTCGCACAGTTTCACATTCCACAGAGGTCTAGAAGTCATTTCATTCACAACTTTTCGTCTTCGCCACCAACACTCTTCTCGTTTCTTTTCATTTCGTTTCTGCTCCTCCATTAACAGAATTCTTATAATCGATTGATTGCAGAAACGACAAACACACGAAGCAGCGAATGAACTCAATACACGAAGAAACTACAAAGTAGGTACTGGAGCTTGACGCGTACTACTTACTCATGGGTGGGTGGTGCAAAGAGTAGGGGCTATATTGAACAACAGCACGACGAGCACGAGGCAGGCCACGAGGCAACAAAAATTGCTTCAGTCATTGCGATGAGAGGCGCTTGGAAAATATTCAACGTATTGCGATGTGTTGCGATGAGGTGCGTTGTATTGCGTTGAAATTTGGCTAAGTATGTAGGAGCACTTGTATTTTGTGGTTTTGCTGCCTTTGGAATGCAGTGATCGTGTTGACAATCTCTTGAAATGCTTGTATGTGTACACGCTCCCCATCGGCTGATTCTCAGTGTCTCTCTCAATAATAACCAAATAATCAAAGAGCTGCTTGCTATAAGCTCTTATGTTTTGATCGTGTTGGTGCTATGACTTTGGTAGCAATTCTATTGGTATGCAATTAAGTTTTGTATTCAAACTAAAAGAAGAGCGACAAGCTTTCATAGTTTTTGTAATTGTTGGTAGTGGATGAATTTGGGGGCGGGTGATAACTTTGTTTTTGTATATAGGCTGAACAGTTGAGGCAAAATAATTAATATTTAATCGTACAAAGTAGTATTATTGCACAGAATTTTTTTTTTAATTTTACATTTTTTTATTTATACACAAACATTGTATTTTTTAATTCAAGAAGAACTATTCAGCGTATGATTGACAAGTTAATATATTTGGTTGAATGAATCATCATTTCACGCATGTGGATTGTTACAGATAATGATTATCGCCATTTTCAACAGTCTCGCCATTTTTTAACTCAAAGCATTCTTAGCATCTTACTCACTAAAAAGTATGGCTCTCACAGCCTAGCAACAATTAGGGCTCATAACTGAGAACCGCAACCGCATATACGAGTATTTCAAAAATTGGCCTACTCTTTTATCTCGCTCATGAGTTCCTCCCCGACATTTCTTACGTGCCATTTAAGTAGAAACACACACACACACACACACACTCGTTTCTTAATAATTAAAACTGTACTCATAAAAAATATATATGGTTTACTACTATTTAAAAACAGTAATAACACGGGTGATGAGACTACTATTTCAAGGGTCCTGGGTTCGAATCCTTGCATTTTTAGCTAAGTTAATACCATATCACAATTCTCAATTTATAATTCATATGATATTTCTCACATTAAGAACTTTTTTCAGCATTCCACTTCATTTTTCAAGTGTAACTGCCTACCTATTAGCCTTTCTTAAACCTAGGAAGCCTGTGCATATAAGATCAATTATAAAAAACAGAAAATAGCACATTTTGTATATGCAGGGTGTCCCAGACGTAGAGAATAATAAAGCGGGGGTGATTCTTCGCGATGATATGGTCTCGCAAACGCCTCCTTAGGGAGGTAGAAGAGGAACAAGAAAAAGATATGTCATCATCAGTGTCAAATCAGGACTGTATTGCGAATGGGCCATCAATTATATATTTTGGCTTGTTAAAAATGTCTATATTTAAGCAGAAGTTTCAGAAATCGCATCAAATATGCACACAGGAGGGATTTTGTGGGCTAACCTCCCAAATGAAGGAATGCAAAATAAATAAAACAAATAAAGTAAAACGTTTATTAATTTAAAAAGCATTATTTATATTAGTTACAATATTTTAAGTTACTCTTTAATGTATTAAATTATTGTTTTGCATGCTCATCTCTAAGTAGTTGCAAAAAGCACTATTTAGCAAAGCACTACTACTACATCAAAAAGCTCTAAGTCTAGTGCAAAAGCACTGACCTGCAACAGTGGTGCTCAGATCGACGCTGCATTAAACGAGAGTTAAACAAAAAAAAAAAAACTTACAATTTGACAATAACAACAAACAAAGCTCTGTACACGTATGCATGTTCTACCATGCTGTTGTTCTCTGTAAAGTTAAGTACCGTTATCGCTGCAGCTTAACTGTGATGTGCAATTTTATCTTAGTCAGTTTGATTCATTAGCTCGGTAAAGATGGGTGTAAAATCAATTGAAAAATACTTTAAAAATAATATTTCATAATGCATAAGTGTTTCTGTTGTGGTTAATTCTGAAGAAAGTAGTAGTGCACCTAAAACTCCGATAGAGGAGGTCCCAATATGAGCGGTTAGTTTTTTATATATATTTAAAACCTCCACGCGTATTGCGTAAGGGTGCAGGAGGGAATTCAGTTTATCACTCCGTTTGTTATGCTCAAGAGCATGCATGGTAACATACATATCTATAGAATATTATATACAGGGGTCAACAAAAGTCTATATACAGCATGCAGTTTTTGATCTCTGCAAAACTTAAGAATCTTAAGTCTTAATCTTAATCTTAGAAATGATTATTTAGTAAAAACCAAAACAACAAAATCTTTAATCTTTACTAAGACAACAAGAAACTGAAGAAAATACGAACAATTTATCACAGCAAAAATTTGCATTAAGGACATTGCAATCTCTCGATTAGAAGATTAGAAGATGTGTTTTTTGAGTTCTCTTCTAATCGGTTGTGCTCATATGATAGCATTCCGAAACAAAAGTTCAACTATCATACGCAAATGTAATAAATTCATAAAGGATGCTTTAACAAAATTATGAAATGAGTAAAATTTAGTCAAGTCAGAAAAAGAATATTATAAAAATTAAATCGACTCTTAATTTGCGCCCATCGAACCGCAACATGAACTGCTAAAGCAATTTTCTCACAGATATTGTGAAACTTTTATTCAAAAATTGGACCAAATTCTGTAAATCAATAGTTTAAAAGTAGACAATCATATCCTCCTACTTTCTTGTCGGTCAATGTAGATATATTCTTGATCGGTATTACCACCCGAGTAGATGTAGACATGCCCGTCTGTTTGTCTGTGTATGATGACAGCGTCATTTTGGGACTATCGTTATGAAATTCGATATATATATTTAGTTTAGTTTATTCAGTATATCGAATTCCTTACAGACTAAAGAAATTACAAAATGTTTTCTAATATTATACATATGCATATGATATTAAAAGTATTTAAAAAACAAAAAGAAAATCAAAAAACTTAAATTAAGTTTACACAAACTAGTAACAAAGTTTTTGAAAAATAATTTTGAAATTAAAAAATCAAAAACTGCTTAGATGATAATTCATTATATAAGCACAACGACCTAGTTATAGGCTTATTTAAAGCATAGTTTGTTCGATGGAATTTAATGAAAAATAGCTTACAACAAAACAACTGCCTTGGTGGTATATTGAATTGAATCAAACTCAAAAGCATAGGATCATCAATATTACTAGAAATAATATCCCATTGTTGAGCGTTTTCAAACCCAATAATAAGCATCTCGCATTATTAGGGAGTAAGTCAGATTCAAAACTAATGCTATACAGCATGTACTTTGTAGCAATTTTTGTAACCTTTTCAAGCCTTGACGAATGAATCGCAGTTGAAGGGTTCCAAACAAAAGAAACATATTTTAATCTTGACCTGACTAGAGATCAATAAAGTGCTTTTATTGTATAGGGATATTTAAATTCTTGACTATTCCTACGAATTAAAGCAAGCAGGGAGAAAAATTTAGGCAGAAAAAAGTTTAAGTGCTCAACGATGGCAAATTTTTAGTCAAAGATGACACCCAGATTCCGATTTGTATTTACTTTTTGAAGTGAGATATCGGAAATTGAACATGAAATAACGATCTGACTACTAGATTTATGATAACGTTTGAATGAAAGATTCATGATAACATTTACTAATGTTCAGCGGTAAACCATTGCGGATGCTCCAGACAAAGATATTGTCAAGGACTGCTCGCAGTAATGCCGCATCAGCGAAACAGTTCAGTTTTGCGTACATTTTAAGGTCATCAGCATAAAGAAAATAATCAGCGAAATGAACACATAGCGTAATATCATTAATAATCAGCACAAAAAACAAAAGGCCTAATATACTAACCTGCGGGACACCAGAGGTTGCTTGATTGCTATCATATTGCTATCAAGGGTGTTATCAAAACAAAGACTACCACTAAGATAGGATTAATCAATTCCAGAAAAATCGAGTGGCAGACCATTTTTCTATGGGAGAGCTTATCGAAAGCTTTCGAAAAATCTATGTGCATCAATTTGAAAACATGATTCTAGAGAAGAAATGCAATAGTTTGAAAAAACGGTTTCTTATATGCGCATGTAGCTTTAGAGTTTTTTCATTTACGTGTAGCTTTTCGCAAGTACGTGAAGCTTTTCTGCACTTAGGTGTGGAAAGTGTAGATCTAGACGCGGCATGCAGGTTTCTTATATGTGCATGAAGCTTTAGCGTTTCTACACCTACATTTAGCTTGTCTACACGCACGATGTAGATCCCTACCGTACCAAAAAAAATATAAAAAAAATCAATGAAAATTCTCCTGTAAAAGTTGAAGTGCATAAATAAATATACAAACCATAATACATAAAACAACCAATGTTTGGTTTTGGATCGAAAGGGAAGAACAGAATTGATGAAAAACCATATGTGAATTATAGTTTTGAATTGGAATAATATGAACAGTAGAACTTCTCAGCAACACATGCACATATACATTCAATCAGCTCAATTTCTATTCAACATAAAGCTTCATTTTTCGTGCAACTTTTCAACACGGGCGTGTAGTTTATGATTTTTTAAAATTTCATGCAGAAAACTTATAGCATTTTCTTTTCTCGAAAAAATGTTACACTTATTCTGCACTAAGCTAGGGCTGTCAAGATATTTTGTTCTTTTCTTAAAAGTAGGCTAAACCTTAATTGGGTATTGCGTTCTTTTGTGAAAATTGTTACACTCTGGCAGTGCAAAAGTGTTCCACTTTCTACACTCTATAAAATGACGGTGTGGCATGCCACCCTGTGAAACAGCTGATTTTAATAGCAAGAAGTTTCTACAAATTTTGGACGCAGTAATTGTAATTTGTAAAACGCACGTAGGACGCAGTGGACTGTCTTTACTTTTGTTAAAAGCATCAGCTGATATCCAGGGTAGCTATTGATATTCTTTTCTAGCACAATAAATGTTGCCATTTTTTAGGGATGGGAGTAACACCATAAAAATATTACCATTCTTGAGGGTAAAATATTTTTTTAGAGAGCTTTGAGATTTCATTATGTAAGATGTGAGCATCGTACTTTTTTTAACACAAGCTGAAAGCTGCACGTTTCGTGCAACTTTTCTATATGGGCATGCAGCTTATGATTTTCTAAAATTTCGTGCAGAAAATCTAAAATTCCGTGCAGGTTAGGTATTTCAATACGCAAAATATTAGAGTCAGGTATGAGTTTCAACACTGCATGCGACTTTTTAGTTCCATCCTGATTGAGTGGTTTTCCTACAAATCCGTTTAGCCTTTATAAAGGGTCCGCCAAATAACTTTTTTCTTTTTGAAAATGCAAAAAAAAAAAACTACTGAATATTTTCTCAAATTTATTTTTTTATTTGAATGTACAATCCTTCCGGCTAATAATGGAAAATAATTTCATTCAAATGGCTGCCTCGGCTGGCCATGCAGTAGCCTACACGATCGGTCCAATTTTAAAGCACATTATCGATTGTGTGCAGCTGTATTCCACCAATGGCTTCACGAATATTGTCCTTTAAAGCGTCAATTGTCTCTGGCTTGTCAGCGTAACACTTATCTTTGAGGGCACCCCACAAATAATAGTCCAACGGTGTCAAATCGCAGCTCCGAGGTGGCCAAACGACATCAGCTCTGCGGCTGATAATGCGATCTTCAAAAACAGGGCGCAAAACATCGAGTGTAGCTTCGGCTGTGTGGCACGTAGCGCCGTCCTGTTGAAACCAAATGTTGCCAATATCCTCCTCTTCAATTTTTGTAAACAAAAATTCGTTCAACATGGCCCGATAACGATGGCCATTGACTGTAACGGCCACTCCTTGCTCATTTTCGAAGAAAAATTGCCCAATTATGCCTCTGGACCAAAATCCGCACCAAACAGTGACTCGTTTTGGGGGCATCGGCTTTTCAATGTATGCGTGCGGGTTTTCTGTGCCCCAAATGCGACAATTTTGCTTGTTTACATACCCGCCAAGATAAAAATGAGCTTCATCTGAAAAGATGATTTTTTTGGCAAAATCGGCATCTTCTGTAAGTTGATATTTCCCAGCGTTGTTGAAGCGTATACACAATCATATTCGTTCAGCGGAAGGATAAAACTAATTATCTGTCAAATCAGACATGTGCTAAGTGTTACCATTCACAAAATAAGCACTAGTTCAAAAAAAAAACCTTAGATGGCTAGATAGATTCCACCAGCCGCATGCAGATATTTGGTAAGAACAATTACATTTTCTGCACGTGCCGTGTAAGATTATATTTTTGCATGCTCCGTGCGCTAGTTTTGTTTTCTCTGTGTAAGGTTTGTAATGGTGGACTTTCCAGCTACAAACCCATGCAGCTCAGGATAGATACATCGCTTTGAAAGAAAATAAAGTTTCTGCTTGATAATTGACTCAAACATTTTTGATACGTTCGTTAATTTGGAGATAGGGTGGTAACTGCAAACATCATTCTTTCGGTCAATTTTGAAGGTTTGAGTTAAAAATTATACACAGCGGTTCAGCTAATGCAGGAACACAGCGTTTTAGAAAAATAGCACACAAACCATCATTATCAGACATCGTTGAGAATTTGAAGAAGGACAATGCACTGCGAACATTCTCAATTGAAACAGACATGGAGCCGATATCGAGTGAAGACTCAATGCAATCCAAAATGGAACTATCAAACCAAGAGAAGAAGAAAGCCTGCCCCCAAAGACCATTGAAACTGGCGGCTTTTCGGACGAATGTACTAAGCACATACAAACAGGGTGAAATCGAGACCTTCAATCGTAATGCAAAGCTGGTCCAAGGTAGAATTAACATCGGACAAGGTGCAAGGCTGGAACGAAGACGACATAGATCAAGTTCGCAAATCAACCAAATCGTTTAAATCAAACAAATCGACCAAAAATATTTATCGAATCTCTCAATTTTTGCGCTGAAAGGATATTTGTAACAATCAGTCGATTTCTACAGATAGGTGCAACTTTGCCAGTGTCTGTGCCGAAGTGTGTGGAAAACGTAAGTTTTTCTCGCTACGAAGACTCAAAACATGACTCACATGTAAAACTAGAGAAGAAAGATACTACTAGAGGATGTAGAAGTGACTATTGAGAAAATTTTAAATTCTTTGGCCCAAAATAAAAGAAAAATAGACATTATACTCTAAGCTTTACGTAATAAAAAAAATTTTAATAAGTCTATAAATAAAATAATAAATCTTTCTGGGTGCGCCCCCTAATAAACGTTCTAGGTGGATCAAAAAGCTTGGCATAAGTAAAACAAGAAAATATTTCTTAACAAAGTTTGGTTTTATTTTTCCACATACATTTCTTTTAAGTTAATAAAGCGAGTCCAGTGATTTGTCAACTGCTTTATCCCGTACAAAAAGTAGTTCTTCGGAAACTCTCCAAAATAGACCTCAGTTATGAGTTCCTCATTTGAGTAAAATCGCTTATCGGTGAGCCATTTTTCAGGTTTGGTATCGGGTAGAAGTCGCTGGGGCCAAGTCTGGCGAAAACGGTAGCTCAAGAATCAATTGAAACCCGAATTTGTGCAATATTGCTTAAGTAACTAACAATGAATGAGCACGCACATTGTCGTGATGATAGAGGATCTTTGTCTTCTTCACATGCCGCTAGTTATGGTTTTGCCTCTTTGAAAATAGTCGTTGAATATTATTCTATGCGCAACCCAAAATATGGAGCTCATAACCTTTCCGGTACATTGTTGAATATTTTGGACGCTTCAAAGCACGTTCAGCAAGAAAAGCTCCCTGTTTTGACTTTTGCATGGACTCTGATGTGTAGGAATCCATGTTTCTTCCATGGTTATAAATCAGCTCAAAAACTTCGTTGAATTTCGCGTAAATATTGCAAAAATCTGCTGGAAAGTCGTAACACGAATTCGTTTTTGGTTCACTGTGAGCAAACTCGGCAACCATCGTTCGCAGAGCTTCTTTATACCCAAAATGTCATGAATGATATTGGGCACAACTTTCTGGTGTCAGCTAGTTCCCTCAATTTTACTTTAAAATTGTTGAAAATCAGAGATTTTTCCACATTTTTTGGTGTACTGACTTCTTCTAGACGTCCAGATCGTTCGTTGTTTCGGTGCTTGAATGGCCACAACGAAAGTCAGAAAACCACTTTTAAAATTTCTTAATCTAGTCCGAATAATATTTATCTAACTTAATTTTGATCTCGCTTATCAATTACTTGCGTAAATAATAGCGTTTAATCAGAACACAGAACAAGACTGCTTCAATGCAATTTGCGCATCGCATTACAATTGGATGTGGTGAAAATGCAGTTAATGGACACATATCGTGAAATTTGTTTTTACTTGCTGAAACCTACATAAAAGAAAAATGAACACAGGTGCGTCGTTGTACACACGAGAGAAGCGAAACTTTTTCGCAGTTTCATACGATAAATAAACTTTTAAATTCAAAAATTTAAAATAACATAAAATAAATTACATACATACACAAACATACTTACTGCTAATTTTTTTATTGTTGAATGTCAAATTTCCACGCCAATTACATATACGGGCATATAATGCCAGCGACTCCCTATTTTAACTCTCCACACATGGTTGTGAACTTGGCTGCACTGAACAAATTTTTTCCTTCAACAGCGTACTACCTAGCGAAAAAAATCCGCTGCCTGTTCGCTATCAAAAAACTCAATGTACTTCTTATGGGAATTTTGTTTTCGTTTTTACAACAAATTTGCTTCTACTTGCTACTTGTGGCTGCACTGCATTAATCGGTATTGCAGAGCTAGTGTATTGGTTCGAGGAGAGAATGGAAAGAGTGACGAAAAGCAGTCGTGTGTTTTTTAACGGCTGGCTTTCGCACTTTATCATTTTGATAATAAACTTACTTTGGATTTAATGTAATAATTGTTTAAGTTTCTTTAATAATAAAGAGTTTTATGCGCGTTCACATCAAGAAAAAACAAAACACACGGATGCTGGTGACATCTTATTGGCATAATCAAATACATAATCCTCTATCTATTGATAGATTGTAAAGATCTACTGCAGCATAGCTTCTGTTATACTTAACATTGAATCAACAAAGATTTCCAACACGGCTTGATGGCCTGGTGGATAGCGTATATAACTAGCAATCAATTGGGTGCGGGTTCGGATTCCAACGGGAGCAAAAAAATATTTTTAATGTTTATTAATATTAAAGTATTTAATTTTTCTTGTTGTCATAAACGCAAGCAATAAGAAACCATAAAATTCTAAGAAAAAATCTGTCGAAAATTTTTCAGATTTCACTCCAAGCAAATCACAGAACGAGGAGTAAAAAACTTCGCTTCAATAAATAAAGTTATTGTACTTGTAGGTACAATAGACTGTCTCATTAGGGGCTTTCGCATGGTCCAACATATTGGATGGCAAGTTGTATGATAAGTTGGATGGACAAATTTGATTGAGCGTTCGAACGATCCAACTTGTGAAACATCATTTCCATACTTGCAAGCTCTCAAGCAGAGCACTTCGGCGGATTGAAAAAAAATATTTTTGACTGTTTTTATATCTGACCAATATTTTTGCTTTATTTTCGTTTGCTTCAATTTTTTCTTTCCATATTTCAGGAAAACTTTTAAAAAATTTAGTAAATTCTATCCAAAATTCAGTGTTTGGAATAACCGGTGCGATGTTCACCGTGCGACGACCAAAACAGAATGAAAAAATGCAGCGAGTTGGATCAACATGCTTTCGCATGGTCCAATTTGTTGGACAATCGCCACAAAAATCAAAAATTTTTGATTTGCATCCAACAAGTTGGACCGACTGTCGTTTTTAGCTTACGCACGGTACTACTTGTAAACCAACAAACCATGTTGGTCCAATTTGTTGACGAAAAAATGATTTCGTCCTTCGTGGCCTTCAATTATGCTGTATTCAGAAACTGCCTACGGAGGGAGAATCTGAGATACTTTTGCAAAATGTATGGAGCAAAGATTCAGTCTAAGATACAGTTTCCGATCATTTGCGTACATACATTTAAAAACACGCACAACACAATTGATCCAAAGAAGCTCGGTCAAAATCCTTTCAGGGCCAATTCTTTTTTTTATTGTATAGATGAAAATAATTTCACTTGAGTGGAAGGCCTAATCCTTCATAATGGAAGAACAAGAAAAACAAATAGATTGCAAATTGTTAGCAGACTAAAATTTCTTGAATTTACTGTTGGTAGTTCACACAAACAATTAACTGAATGCCAATTTCGCTTTGTTCACAGTCCAACTGTCAATTGAATTAATCTAAGAATCTAATTCAAAAACTTATTGTTAGCAAGTCTGTCAACATTGTGATAAATCAGTTGAAAAAATATGTAGCACTAATAAACGTATATTATTAAGCAATTATTTTTCAAATTTGGCCCTTTTTTAAACCGCATCATCAATTCAACCGCTGCTTCTATCCAAGATGCAGACAGAAAAAAAGAGTCATTGCCTTCTGCGGAATTTTGTTGATCCTCTGTTTTTTTGTTTTTTTTTTTTTGCTTTAATTTAAGTTTTTTTTTTTTGCGGTCTAACCTGTTTGTCGGATTTTCGCCACTTTAATAAATAATTTTTAGAATTCGTTTAAGATGTAGAAATCGTGTAGAGTAGAGTTGAACGGTTAGTGGCAAACGTAGCTCTTCGAAGGAAATCAACGTTTGGTTCGTTGATTAAAATGTGCTCAGCATCATCGTCTGCAGAACAAATATTTTGCTCTCAACAGCATTCCCTGCACTGCACTATGGTTGAGATGAATAATTTTGATGGGTAAAATTCTTGTTACCGAACTAAAAAAATTGAGTGTTGATGGAAGAGACAGGGTTGTTTACGGCAAGCATTTAAGGCACAAGTTTGGGTGCGGATTTGCGGTTAGCATGAGACTGCGGTATCACCTTCTGCGATTCATACCTGTGAACAAACGCCTTGCCATAATCAGTTTCAAGGCTAAATACGACAGAGAAAAAGGATGATATTTCAATGAAACTTTCTACCAGCGCCTTGACGACGTTTACGAGTACTGCCCCCGTTACGACTAAAAATCTTGCTTAGTTACTTCAATACTAAGGTGGACAAGGAAAACATCTTTGGTCCAACCGTCGGAAAATTCAGCATCCACGACAATGAGGCTGATTGACTTCGATTGCATTCAAACATGTAAATATCCATAAGGCTACCTGGCTGTTTCCTGACCAAAAAATTCGCAACCAACTTTAAATTGATCACGTTTTGATTAGCGTAAGGCCCTCTTCCAGTTTATTAGATCTACGCACGTTCCGTGGTGCTAACATAGATATGGATCATTATCTTGTCGCAGAGAAAGGTAGACGTTGATGAGCTGCATTCAAAACGGACAAGTGAAACGGACTGCTGCTGCAATTGAAAGAAAGCACTCCTCCGATCGACAATATATGCGCAAAGTGGGCACACATCTGCCACTCTATGCGTTAGACTGTCGAAGAGGTTATTGGGTACCAATATCTTCGTCGAAACTAGTGGCACGACCACAAGTGTAGCGACGCCACTGCAGGAAAAACGCCGACTACTAAGCCACTCTACAGTCAGTTGCAACGCGTGCTGCTTAGGAGCGATACGAGAGCGACAGAGAGAAGAGGAGAGATGAGAAACGTCTTTTCAGGCAAAAAAAAAGAGAGACAGAAAAGCGCGAGTGCGAGAAAATTGAGATGTATGGTGACAAAAATGAGGCCGGAAAATTTTTCGAAAAGATAAAACGACTGGCCGATGTTTTTAGAACCGGGGCCTCTTCCTGCAAAGGTATAAATGGGAATTTAATGACAGATATCTAAAGAACACTCACGTCATGGAGAGAAAACTTATCTAGTCTTCTGAATGGCGATGCTGATAATAATCCTGCCAATGAGTATCCGTATGGAGCATTAAGGTTCCCCGGCTTGCCCAACTATAATGAGGTACTGACAGTCATAGCTTGCCTTAAGAACAACAAATCCGCGGGAGACGATGGTTTTCCAACTGAGCTGTTCAAGAACAGAGGTGAAGCTCTGTTAAAATGCATTCACGAGCTTCCATGCAGTATATGGTCGAAAGAATGCTTTCCGAACAGTTGGTTCCATAGTGTACTTTGCCCGATCCCACCATATGCGCCAACAACCGTGTGATAAGTCTTCTTAATATCGCATATAAAGTCCTGTCGAACGTATTATGTGAAGGACTGAAGCCCATCGTTAACCAACTGATTAGAATTTATCAGTGTGGATTCAGACGCTACAACAAATCTTGGAAAAGCTTCTAGAGAAACAAATCGACACACACCATCAAAACCGACTTTGACAGTCCAATAAGGAATCACCTATAATTTACCAAGTCTGAATTTGGTATGCCTGCAAAATTAGTCCATTTATGCAGGATGACATTAAACAATACCAGCGGGAAGAACCCCTCCCCACATTTGTTACCAAACGAGGTTTCATACAAGGCGATTCCTTATCGGGCGCCTTCTTCAATCTAATAATGGAGAAGATCATCCGAGCTACTGATCTGAGGCAAAGTAGTACCATATTCTAAAAGAGTGTTATACAGCTTGTATATGCTGATGATATCCATACCATTTTCCATAAAATGCGTGAAGTCATTGCAGCATTCTTCGAATTGTAAAAATAGTCGAGTCGCATGGGTCTTCCAGTAAACAGAGATAAGACAAAAAACCTGTTGTCAACAAACAAACACTCCCAGCGTCTTGGAAACCACGTCACTTTTGACAACACGTTCTTCGAAATTGTAAAGAACTTCGTCTAACTGGGATCCAGCATAAACTCCACCAACAATATCAGTATTGAGATCAAACGAAGGATAACTCTTGCCAACAGGTGTAACTTTGGGCTCACTAGGCAATCGAAAAGCAGAACTCTCACTCTCCACGAGCAAAATTCAGACTCTAACATGTCATAAGCCTCGACGCTGAATAGTTCTGATGAAAAGACTTTGGTAGCCTTCGAGAGAAATATCCTTCGCAAGATCATGGTTATTAAAAAAGGTTTTTAAACCTGTGGCGGGCATTGCGTAGTGGGTAGAGTATGTGGCCCATACGCCAGAGAACCCTGGTTCGATTCCCACCTGGCATAAAAAGTTTCTTCAATTGAATTCATTTTTCTGTTCGGCCGTCACCTCTCTGCAGACAATGGCAAACCTCAAAAAGTTAAAGCTGCCATGAAAAGCTTCTTGCGAACATAAGCCGTTCGGAGTCGGTATAAAACATTTAGAGGTCCAGTTCTCGATCATTTGTGTTCAAATATTTCACAACACGCACAACACAATTAATCATAAGAAGTTCGTTCAAAACCCTTTCAAGGGCTGAAATGGCCATTTTGTTTTTTTTCAGCTATTAAAAGTTTAAAAATTGTCGAAACCGGCCCGGTTCTACTCGAAAATACGTTTTATTGGGAGGTTTTTCATTTGATATTTTTTAAAAAAATTAGGCACTTGAGATTTGCGGAAAAAAAACACAAACCATCTATTTCATGTTAAATTTGGTGAAGAATATGATTCTGGATTTGCAATCAACGATTAATTTAGTCCGGTGCCACCAAACTCACTGCAAAATTGAAATTTTTCGATTATTTTCATACTATTTTTCTTTTCATTTTTACCCATTGGGTCGATCGTGATAAATTTTCAAAAACTTTTTATGCAATATGAAAGGTCATTTTGTGTACACAGTAACTAAATACAAAGTTTTTGAAAAATCACCAGGACCTACCTTATACGTAAGCATAAAAAAGAATGTTCTGGAAAATGCGCAGATTTCCAGTGCTGCCACTTATCAAAAACAAAAGTAATGATTCTAGTAACAATACCACGTAAAATAACCATATTAAAATCAAGTTCTTTGCTCATCAAATTATTTTTTACTAGAGATAGAATAAACGTCTCTAATAACACGGTGTAACAGTGAAAAAACTCGGCTCGAGACATAGTAGAGGTTGTAGATCTGCTTGAACAATTTTGCGTTTTGAGCCAAGTTTTTTGAATTCTTCTCATTTTGTAACACCGTGTAATATGGACACCCACTGTAAGCATAAATTTTTCACTATACTCAAACTTCTTACTTATTTTTCAAACTGAAGTTTTCCAAATTTTTACCCAAATATATATATACTCAACCCATAGTACAACATCTTAAAGCTTGTGCAACATCTTCGTTCCACCCAATTCCTGCCCCCTTGCAACACAGTGGCAACTGCGGTGGCACTTCTGTTGTTAAACCTGGTTTGGGTTTTTTTTTGGTTTTTTTTTTTTTTTGTTTTTAGATTTCATTTTTGCCTTCGATCTCATTCAGTTTGGAATGCAGCATATTCTGTTTAACGTGGTTGCCGTTCGTTTTTCATGTCTTACGTGGTAAAGTCTAGAATTTCTCAACCTTTCGTTGGTATTTTGTTGTTATTTCTTTTGTTTTGTTGTTTTAGCTTTATTTTGTGTTTCGTTCAATGTGTATCTTTTTTTGGTTTTATTTGAATTGTTTTTGTATTTGGTGGATTTCTTGGAAAAGTAAGTCCTCATCTTGGTCGTCCTGTTGTATGCGTCTTGTTGCGTTGAATATTATTTGACGGCAATAATGCAGACTCATACAAATATATTGAGATTCATTATAAGTGTGCTGCTGCTTTAACAACTAACGTCTGGAATAAGTTTTATATTTATTTTTCACATATATATACTTAACTTCCTTAATTAGTCGTTTATGTATATTTATTTTAAAGGCATGCTTAATAATTTTTCTCAAAAATTAGTCAAGTTGGCTCCATTCTCGAAAAATTTCCCTCGAAAAAAAAGTTGCCGTTGCCTTTTACCGGATGTACACTTCATTGTGGAACATCGTTCTTACCTATATTGGGGACATAAAAAAAAAAAATGAAATGGCCATGTCAGCCCTTGAAAGGACTTCGATCAAGCTTCTTATGATCAATTGTGTTGTATGTGATGTGAAATGCTTGCACACAAATGATTGAGAACTGGACCTACATGATTTACGCCGACTCCGAACTTATGTTCTCTCAAGAAACTTTTCATGGCAGTTTTTACTCTCTGAGGTTTGCCATTGTCTGCAAGGAGGTGACGGCTGAAAAGAAAAATTAATTCAATTGAAAAAACTTTCTGTGTCAGATGGAGGATTCGAACCCGAGTTCTCTGGCGTAAGAGTCACACACTCTACCCACTACGCCACGACCGCCACGTATTGGGGGCATGCACTGAGAAATTTTCAGCCTTCCTCTAGCCTCTAAATAAAGGCTCATACTCTATTTTCATCTTGAGTCAAATAAAAAATTTTAGTTTCTATTAGGAGAACTGATTGTAGAAATACAAATTTAGGTCTATCGGAATAATGGTACCCGAGAAATCGTGTCCACCGCGTGAAAATCTTCCATTTTGAGAAAAACGTATTTAGAGGAAAAAAATGGCTTGACGAGCGTTGAAATTCAGTTTGCTGTGAAATGAGACATAGAAAAAATAAAAAAATCATTACTTGGGCTTTCAGTTTTCTGAAAAAAAAAATCTCAAAACCAATTTCTTGGTCAAAAAAAAAACAAAGTCTCTCTTAAACTAAAATTAAAAAAACTTGGCCGTGGTCGGACTGCCGACCAAAGTGAAAGCTTAAAGCTAAGAAATAGTAGTGTTTTTTTTCCATTTTCAAATTAATTGTAGTATTAAATCATTCATACTTACAATCATACATATTACATATAATTACATACAATCATTTCAATATATTCAAAAAGGATACAATAGGTTCATGGTACCTAATGTAAGAATCCAAAAGTGTTGATAAGAATTTCTTTAAGTATTGTGTAAAAGTCGCACCGATCGTCGACCTACATTTAGTAGTGCTGAGTTTTCGATCATTGAACACAGTCAAACCTAGTGCTTTATTCAAATATTCAATTAGTGAAAGATTTTTATTTGGAAAGTTAATATATCCAGTTAGTATCATAGGAACATTGTCAGATTTTTCAGTAAATATTTTTTTCGAATAAAAAGACATGATACCCGTACTGACCACATTTTTTACCCATTAACATTTCTTCTGAACACACCTAAACCCTATCTTCCTCTTTTTTCGGGGTTCCCATACCAAAAACACAAAAACTGCAGATTATTTATTGTTCCTATCTCTCCAGAACCGGCCCCTAGAGGGCTCGAATATATTAGTTGATGCTATTATTTTTGCCCCTCAACATTTTTTCCAGAGGGATAAAAGATATGAGCTGATCCTATTATTTTTTCCCTTCAACATTTATTCTGAACATATCTCCCTCTATCTGCCACCCTTCTGCGAATCCGCATTGAAAAACACAAGAACTATCGATTGTAGTTCATATCTCAAACATATTAGCTCGTCTTATTATTTTTTGCTCTTCAATATTTCTTCTTAGCACACCTTAACCCTTGAAAACTGTCGATTCGAGTACAAATCCCTCCCTAATTGATCCCTAGAGGAGTCAAGCATATTACATGGTCCTATAATTTATCTCCTTCAATATTCTTCTGAATACCTACTCCTTATCTGCCACCCTTCTGGAAGTCTCCATTCAAGAAACACAAAAGCTGTAGTTTATATCTCTCCCGAATTGACCCCTAAAGTACTCAAATATATGAATGATTCCTAATATTTTTTAACCTTCAACGTTTCTTCTCAACACACCTACCCTCTATTTGCCACTTTTTTGGGTGTCGCCATGCAAAAAACACGAAAACTTTGCTCTGTTTTCTGCCTGCCTGGTAGCTGAATCAAATATGCAGGCATTAACCCTAGAACTACAAACCAGGGTAGATATCTACCACAGGCAAACTTTGAACTCAGTGGCATTATCGACTGACGACCTATACTATAATTTAGTTCAAGGTTCTAACTACAGGGCGAGGTCGCGAGACTCTTCAGTTTCTTATTTACTATGACGGAGTGAACACGAGAATTACGTATGGGGTTGATATTTACCCCAGTTTATAGTTTCCGTTAGGGTCTTGTGTACTTATGTTCTTTTTCTCTTTCCTACTAAAATAAATATAATTCATGTATTCTAATCTTACTACTTATTTACGTATAATCTTATTTTACTATAAAACATTAGATATATAATTTTCGGCGATGATTTTCATATTTTTAGTAAACATACCCTGGGAATAGCAAAAAAAAAATCACAGAGTAATCTACTTCAGCGGTTGTGGCGCCTTTGAAAAAGTTAAATCTCAACTTTACTTTTAAATATTTTTATATATTTAAAAATTTTCTTTCTTACATTTTGCATAACAGAAATCGAAATATATTCTTTAAAATCAATTTCATTAATATTTATTTAACCTTTCTATATATCAGATTCCCAAATTTTTTTCTGAAATAGACTTTTTTGGCAAAGCATCATGATGGTGCTTTTTTCTCTCAAGACCTTATCTGTATTCTTTAAAATCCTGTTTAAAATCTGAAATTTACAACGGCTATTTACAAAAAAAAGTTATAATATAAGTTATAAAAAGTTAAGGTTTGACAGTTTTTCAGCACTTTAAACTATTTAAATCGATTTTTCACAAACTTAACCTTGATAAAATTTAATTTGCTCTACACCATTCTTTTTCCCATCAAAAATCAAAAAAGAATGCATGTAGCTTACAGGTACGAAAAATGGGTTTGTAGTTCTGGGTTTGGTGACGATATAATATTGCTAACGTTAGCATTGTTGAAGTTAACATTGCTGACATTAACAGTGCCGACGCGATTTCATAACTTTTATCGCTACCAAAAAGTGCTCAGCGCGCCTTTAGAAGCAAATAGTTGCGCTTTTCGGCCCCCCCTGTCTAATATTTTGGCTACGCTTGGATTTTTTCATTCAAATCAACCAAACAAAACACATTTGAAACATCAGCTCCCATCAAACTAAAGCTTTGGTTAGCTCTGAGCAAAATCAAGTTAAGTTTGAGAATTACAGTAGCAATTTGACTAGCATTGGGATATCGACTCCAAAATTTGGCAAGCACTATAGTCGAATTTAATGGTTACAGTTTGAGATGCACTGGAATAACTATTTTAAGAACATGCCTTGAGACTCAGACCAACTAAAAAACATTCAATTCATATAAACACTGTAAACAAAAGAGTTATTAGATTCGAGATTTTCCAAAGCATTTTCATTCTCTCAGTGATTTTAGTGCAACAGTTCAACAATAAGTTTAACATCAGCCATTAATGCAAACATTCCATCGACAAGTTGTTTCCGTTATAATTTAAATCAACATCATATCAGAATAAAAGAAAACAAAATTCATTCAATGCTGTCACTTTAGAGACGTAACGAGAAAGAGAGAACGAAGCCAAAAGCATTTTTACACCATTTATTGCTCGCGTACGCGTCATTCTGTCAGTCCGTCTGATCACATACGAAAACGTGTCAGTTTTATTAATGATCGTGGGAAGGAATGCGCTTGTGCGCAAACCTAAATTCGGCCCAAATAACAAAAACGACTGAAGCAACAAGTATGCGCAAAGTTTCTGGAAACACTAACAACATGCCAACAATACAACTTTTGTCAATATTTTCAAGGTACGAAATTATTAAAGTAGCAACATCGAACGAACGAACATTACAACAAGAACAACAAAACAACAGCAAAATCGTACTTTCAAAAGAAAAATTCCATGCTGGAAGACAGAGATAGATTGAGACAGAGGTGACCTACCTACCTGTTGCTGTTGAAATCATATACTAACGAACGCGCAAACGTACCACTGCCAACACCGCTGCGCCTGCCACTGCTTGCTGCGCCATGCCAAAGAACTGTCTGCTGCACATCGGAATGCCAAAGTAAACATAAAAATCGAACTAAACCAAAAACACAAAATAACAGAAAAGAAAAACAAAATTCCAGAGAAAACATAAAGATTAAAAAAAACGAAAAAACAAAAAAAAAACAACAAAAGCAACTATATAGAAAAAAAATTCATTCATATTAGCTTGGGTTGTTAGAGTGAGGAGAAATGTCTGCCCCCACATATACGAATTATTCGTAGAAGATGTACGTTTTGGTATTTTATGTATGCTTTACAACGCAAGAATTTAAGCCGACATTGTTAACCGCCAATTTGAATGCATAGCATTTCAACGGAAAATAAACGCTAACGTAGCGTATATTAAGGTACTGTAGCGTAGATTTAGAGAACAGTGGGTTGACTTCGTATAGCGTAGATAACTTCACTGATTATTCTGATGCGTTAAAGTTTGTGTACTTGAAGGCAAACACAAACAATAAACTACGAGAGTTTAAAAATGAGCACAAACATTATCATACCGTAGTGTCAGCTACACTAAAACAACCGTATGTGTAGCGGTTTTTGTATTTTAACCAGGAATTATCGTTAACGATATCGATAATTTATCGACAATTTTATTGTTTTAAGCATTGAAAAATAATCAAAAACGATAATTGCTCGATATTTCAAATTCATGTGACCCACCTTGGACCCACAAATCGTAACCTACGCTAAAAGTTACCGTATGTCGTTTGTACTGAGTACTCACTTCGCAAACAGTAATGTAAGTATTTCTGTCAAATGGCACAGAATGATAATGTTTGTGTTAATTTTTTACAGTATGTGTTTACGTCCGTGAACACAAACATATATGCTACAGAATAAAGAGTCATCTACGGTATATAAAAATAATGTACTGTTTATTTTCGTTCATTGGTTATAACTAAATAACTAACCAACTCATCTATCCTCCTTTTGCAAGAATCATCCTCGTTTTTAAGCCAAAAATTTCGCGAAAACCTCCTTTTATCCTCCAATCATCCTCCTTTCATATCCAAATTATAACACAAATTTTCCAACGATAATAGCCTAAACACATTGAGCGCAACAAGCGACGAGCACCAATTGTCGCTTTTAATTTACATGTATTTCTTATGGGACGCATTTTTGGAGACTTCCGTGCCTCAAATCGCAATCGGATATACTTAATACCAAATCTCATCGAAATTTAAATATAATGTGGCAATAGTGCCGGCTGGTTGCTGTGCCGAGCCGAACCGAGAAGGTGATCCAGTCTCTTTAAGCTGCCTGCTCGACTGGCACTATATACACTTTGAGCTTATTTCATTTTGATTTTTTTGTTAAAATAACGGTACAAACTTTTTGAATCTCAACTATTGCACGCATGTCAGTTCTGATGCATTAGTTCTGCCAATGTGCAAAGATGGGTCGGCAAACAAGCGTAGAAATTAGACAGAGAGTGATCGAACTTTACCAGGAAGGGAAGTCTCAAAGAGTTCATTGCCTTCTTACTTACTTACTTACTTAGGTGAGGCCTACAACCGTAAGTCGGTTTCCGCCTGTCGTAAAAGATCGTGCCAGCCATTTCTGTTTTGCGCTTGCTGGCGCCAGTTGGAAGCTCCAAGCTTCGTCAGGTTGTTCTCTACTTGGTCCTTCCTTGGACGAGATGCGGTCATCCTCTTCTGCGTGGAGCGCCGCTGGGTGCCTAATCGAGTATTTTCTTCTCTGAAGCGTCGTTTTCCATCCGCTCAACATGACCTAGCTATTTTATGCGCTTTACTATGTCGATGTCGGCGTATAGCTCATACAGCTCATCGTTCCATCGTATTCGGTACTCGCCATTGATGCAGATTGGTCCATAGATTTTACGAAAGATCTTTCTTTCGAACGCTCCCAAAGTCCTTTCATCAGAGCTGCTCAACGTCCATGTTTGTGCTACATATAACAGGACGGGCATGATAAGTGACTTATAGAGCGTGACTTTTGTTCGTCGAGAGAGGTATCTGCTTCTCAATTGCCTACTGAGCCCAAAGTAACACCTGTTGGCAAGAGTTATCCTTCGTTTTATCTCTCTACTGATATCGTTGGTGGAGTTTATGCTTTGTTGCCCATGTTCATTGCCTTTCCCACTGTATTATTCACCGCTTTACCAGATAAAGAAGAATTGCAAATAAGCCGAAAGAAAGCAACAAAAACGCATTTTCAGAGAGAATAAGGCGTTTATTATTCGAGAAATTAAGAAGAACCCTCGTCTTAGTACTTCAAAATTGCAATGGTAAAAGACCAACTGGATATCCACGTCAATCCCGAAACAGTAAGAAGAGTTCTGAGGAAGCACGGCTACAATGGACGGATGACTCGAAAAAAGCCATTTATTAGTTTGAAAAACCGTAAAAAACCGTCTGGAATTTGCGCGGAAATATATTGTTAAGAACATTAAATTTTGGCAAAAGGCAAGTGACTTAAAATGCGTATTTAATAGCTACTAACAATATTTTTTAGGTTTTATTAACAAACGAAAGTAAATTTAACCTATTTAGCTCCGATGGTAAAAAGATGACAAAAGGTGGAAAAAAAATACCAAGCTTCAAATGTAAAACATCAAGCTCAGCATTAAGCATGGTGAGATAGTCATTTTAAAGCAAAACCTTAAGCCAAATACTCAAAATTTGGGGATGAAAGAAAACTTTAAATTTTATCAGGGAGACGTTCCCAAGCTATAATCTTATGTTGCGCAGGAGTATCTACTGTATAATTGTCCACATGTACGTGAAGTACCACCACAGTCCCCGGCCTTAAATATTATAGAAATTTTGTGGCAATACGCCCAAAATGTGAGTAAGCACAGCATTTCATCGAAAAAGGACCTTATAAAGGCCTTGCAAGCTGAATGCCGAACAATTCATTCGACATATACATGTAGACTGTGCAAAAGGAGATCCTACCGAATATTAATATAATACTTCATATGATTTGTTTAAAGTGGATCATTTAGAATGCAAGGTGTATTTCTTTAGGTCTTATAACATTTTTTTGTATACCAAGTTTTACTAAAGAAATTGAAATTCATACTGAACTTGAAGTATAATGTTCAAACAATAAAATCTTATCGAAATATTTTGAATGTGTATGGTTTTCCCATATTTTTTAAGTGAAAACTTCTTTAGATGCGTTGAGCATTTTTTGGTAGAGAGCAAAACTATAGATTTGCGATATCATCACGCCTTTAGCTGTTGCCAACCAGTTTGCAGACCAACCAATTGCACCAACCAATTGCAGAACAAATTACCAATTACCGAAGCGATTTCCGAACCAATTACCGATTACTGAAGCGATTACCAACCGATTACTGAACTAATTATCGATTACCGAACTAATTACCGAACCAATCACCAATTACCGATGCGACTACCAACTGATTACCGAACCAATTACCGATTACCAAAGCGATTACCAACCGATTACGGAGCGATAACCAACCGTTTACCACTTACCGAAGCGATTTCCAACCGATTACCAAAGCGATTACCAATCGATTACCAATTACCGAAACGATTATCTACCGATTACCAAACCAATTATCGACTACCGGAGCAATTACCAACCGATTACCGAACCATTTACCTATTACTAACCCATTACCGATTGCCGAAGCGAATACCAACCGATTGCCAACTACCGTAGCGATGACCATCCTTACAGAAGCGATAACCAACCGATTACCGAAACGATTACTAACTGATTACTGATTACTAAAGCGATTACCAACCGTTTACCAGTTATCGAAGCGATTACCAACCGATTACCGAGTCAAATACCGATTATCAAACCAAAGCGATTGTGCTACAAATATATATAAACATTAAAACATGACAGTTTATACATTCAATAACGCATAAATTGATAAAAAATGTTAAAAAAGTAGAACGCGTCTGATTTGCCGATTCTATCTACTTCGGAAATTTATAACAGCTATGTTATTTCATAGCTTTAAGCTTTCACTTCGGTCGGCAGTCCCTCACTGCCTACTTTTTTTCACATTTCTTTTGCAAACATACCCTGCAAGCATTTGGAAGACGATTGGAACAGAAGCTCGTTTTACGATGCACTTGCGATTCGTACAAGAGTTCTTTAGAGATGTATCGTCCAAGCGATCGTTTTTCTATCGTCTAAGCGATGAATGCGTGATTCAAGAAAAATTTTCAAAATCTTCCTTCGCTCGTTCCGGCGATAGTTGGAAGATGGATCGCATTTCGATCGTCAAAGCGATTAATGCGCGATTCTTAAAAAATTTGGAAATCTTCTTTCAATCATTACAGCTCATTTTCACTGTAAGTCACTGCATAAATCAATTTAAAGATATGAAATATGGGGTGAATCCAGTGTTGAAATTCGCAAAATTCTGTGCTAGTTACGTCTGAATTCGAGGAAGTGACACCCAGGAGTTTTTTTGGACGGGTGCTAGTATATATTAACTTGATGATTGCCCGCCTGATGATTCCATTTTATGGAGTGTCAGTTTCTTGAACTACCGACTCCTCGTCATGGGGCACCTTAAATTAAGCCTAAACGACAGGTGTCAACGATAAATACATGTCAGGCCCCCACTCCCCCCGCTGTTTTAATTATGCCTAGCGAATTAAAGAAAAATATACCATTTAATCACTCAGATATTGCTTGTAGGGCATGAAATATTTTGTGAATACCGAAACCAACCAGACATTCACCATACTTAAGGTACTTCATGCAATTTACGAAAATGTAAGCAAAACAACAAACGAACGATACACACAGAGATCGTCTTACACGCAGTTCTTTTCCTGGAATTGTGCGTTTAACTGTTGCCGCCGGTTGCACCGATTGACACACACACACACACATACATAAAATAACACAAGTAGACAAACATTAAGAATGCCCATCTACCATCTACCATGCAGACACTCAATCTCGGATGTGAAAATTTCTTGTCCCGGAACGCGGAACACCTACCAGGCGACAGACAAACAAAAATCACTTCACTTCATTTGAGCTCACTTAGCCAGACCAGACTTCGGGTTTTTATGGACAGCTCGCAAAGGTTTCTCTTCTTCTTTGGAACACTTTGCTACTCCTTTTAACAATGTATAGAGTAGTAGTTATGTTTATAGATTTACGACTATATGTGTGCTTATGTGAGAGTGTGTACGTATGCTTTGTGAGTGCGAGATACCGATTCATTAAGTGTGCCAATCAAGTGGTCACGGCGACAATTATTCCAAAGCCATTGCACTTTGCTATTATTGTTGTTGTTGTTTTTGTTGTTTTTGTTGATCAATACGATTGATCTATTCAACTCATTGTCTTAAAAATACCAGCTAGCGGACGCCATGGGAGCTGGATGCACCAGCGCAGTTGTAGCTAATTGAATGCCAGTCCCTCTGTCCCCATTAAATTTTGTGGAATTCCAACGGTTAGGCGTTTTTGTTGTCTTGGCATATCCATGAGTTTTCTTTCGTATAAAAACCAGAATCAATGTATGTAAATGGAATTTTTTTTAATATTTTTATTTTTTTTTTATTTATGAATGCTTGATCAATCGAAACTCAGTCGCTGACTTTGAACGCTATTGCGTACGTTTTTGAAAAAAATAAATATAATAAAAAAGCACGGCGTTTATTTTTTCATTTTATTTATTCATTGATTGGTATACCGAATCTTGCATTGAATCTATTTCGATGAGACATCAATTTAAATTTGAATACTAGTTGTGGAATGTATGGAATGTTATGTGAATGTTTTCCATGAACAATAAAACGTTTACAAATGACGCAGCATAACAATATTTACACATTTACATGCTTTTGAGAACACACAATGCAAGTTTTCGAATTTGTTTGTTTGTTTGTTTTTTATGACAATTTAGAAAGAAGCATTCGTTGAACTTTTAAAAAATCATAGCATTAAGCAGTTTAACGTACAGTGTCACCATTTAATTTTTGAGCAAACCGAATTTTAAACTTTCAGAGTGAATAACTCTTAAGGGGGGACATGACATTCGCGGCAGAGGAAACAGACCTTTTTTAAAAATTCATAACTCAGTCAAAAACAAAAATTTTTCCAACTTTTTTTTTATTATTGTAGAGAGTTGAACAAATAACTCTTAAGGGGGGACATGACATTCGGGGCAGAGAAAACAGACCTTTTTTAAAAATTCATAACTCAGTCAAAAACAAACATTTTTCCATATATTATTATTGTAGAGAATTGAACAAATTACAAGAAAAAAAAATTCAAAAAAATATATTTTTCACTCCAACATGGTTTTATAGAGCTCCAATTTGACGGCAGAGAAAAAACGGGGCCTCGTGGTTGCAGCGCTGGGAGTTGCAAAAATTGTCCGATCTGGAAAAGAAATGACTTTTTTAAATCTTAACAAAATTGGTTATCGTATGACACGAGCTTTTTTTTAATTTTTTTTCAATTTTTGGTGATGTTCCAAATTTGAAAGTGTGTTTTTTCGAAAAAATATTGACTTTAAAATTTCACAAAAAATCGAAAAAAAAAATTAAAAAAAAAGCTCGTGTCATACGACATCAAATCAAGTTTAAAAAAATACAAAAAAAAAAAAAAAATTCGTCAAAAAATGAACCCGCTAAACGCGTTCAAAGTTTGTGAACAAAGAAAAAAGGTTACCTTCAATTTGCCTGCTTCGTACTGTATGCCTTCGTTATCTTGTGTTGTGCTGTTTCTTATAGTTTTTTGCAATCGTTTAGCAATTCGAGCTTCTTTTGAAGCTTCATATGCCTTCACTCTGGCGCATTTCAAACGATTTGCATCATTTCCTTTGGAAAAATTCAATGCTGTAGCTCCTATGGTGATACCAAGTAGTTGAAACATTTGCAAATAACTATAAGCGCCGTCATTGTAAGTAGACACTGCCATGCAGCTTGCAATATTAACAATTCTGTTGCTGCCTGGCATACACTTAGGTGCAATGAGTCAAATTTTTGCATTCAAACTTTCATTGGAGTTTTGCCAAATAACTGAGCATACGAGTATAAATAAAAATAAGCATTGTAAGTGCAAATATTTCGTGTGGCTGTTACTTAAATAAAAAAAACCCTTCACACCAATTTTTTAAAATCGAAAACATCCATGTAAATATTAAGTATGCGAAAAGTGGTCGTGGAAGTGCCCAATGCCGCCCATTTTTTGTAAGGCTGTTACCAGCCCTAAAGAAATCTGTGTAGCGAATTGCTCATAGCTCTTATATTAATGGAGTTATCGAATTTTGAAGCATCCACAATACAAGGTAAACCAGTGTGCATTGTACACTATTGTTTGGACATGAAACTCGTTGCCACTCAACTAGTTTCGAAGTCCTTGTCGCAAAGCTATCATTTTGAACGAATTTTTGGTCATTGAAAAACCACCGTTTTCAATGATATTGCTTCTGTTGACTTTTTTTCTCTTGCCAAAACTTAAATTATCACTTAGACACAATTTTTTTCGATCGATAGAAAACATAAAAGAGAATTCGCGGTGAGAACTGAACTTGATTCTGGAAAATGCGTTTGTAAAATGTTTGATGATTGACATAAATGCGTTTTTTCGAAAGCAGCCTACTGTGAACACAATACAATACATTTTGATGCACAGTCAGGGACAAAAGTTTTAATGCACCTCTTAAAAATCCCTTTAATAAATAATGAAGCATTTTAATTCAAATTGAAGTATGCAGTTTATTTATATTTTATTAAACTGCAATAACGGAAACAAAAAAAATCAATTTGTTGCATAAACAACTATTAACTCACCAAAAACGTAAAAAAGTCGCAGGACAAAAGTTTAAATACAATACAAAAATTTATTTTACCTATTTGAAAAACATATATTACCTATTATAATTGAAACAGAAAAAATTAAATTAATATTTTGTTGATCCTCCACGAGCTTCACTGACTGCCTTCAAACGACGCACATTGTCGTGACTTGTAGGATCATGAAATTTCGTGGAAATAAGTTTTACGACAAAATATCTACTTACACAAAATTTCGTTGAAATGGGATGAATGAAAAGCCCACCTCCCATATAACTGAAATCGGTAATCTGGTATACTAGTTATCACGTGTGGCGTTAAAACGCTAATATAAAAAATATCTAGTGAAATGTAATTTTGGTTTTATATTATGGACCTTTTTTTTCTTTGAAGCCCAGTTATTACTTCCCTATAGGAACAAACTAACTTGTTTTTAAAAACAACTAATTAAAAAACTAATTTAAAATAAACCAGTATGAACTACTTTTAATTATATTAAGGCGGCAACTACTCTGATGTTGACATGTTTTAATTGCAAATTTTTATTAGATTACAAGTTTATATATATTTAACCATGTTATTTCATCAAATATTATTAACTTTAGGCCATCAGTACAAGTTTTCAATTGCTTATTTAAAAGCATTTAAAAAAATAATTTAAATGTAACTAATTTAACAAGTAGTTGAAAATATATGCAAACGAAAGTCAATTGACTTATGTAGCGGACATCACCATACAAAATAAGTTAGTTCGTTCTATGGAAAAAAGTCAGAATTTCAACGAGTTGTGGTTGACAAAAAACTACTTTATCAACTACTTTTAAATTAGTTGACTTTCCTACAGGGTTATCATAGCATTATAATAAAAATCTATCACATACTTTTAGGCATTACAAAAAATTTAGTTGTTTTTCATAGAAAATTGTTTCAGCTTTTTTTAAAAAATTAAAAAAATTTAAGAAAAAAAATATCTTATTGCACATCTATAGAGCAAGACCTTTCAATTGCTACCCTATTTATGAAAATCGTGCCTATGGTATAGATTTGATAGTCATCACAAAAAATGCGCTTGCGTAATAATAATATAGATTTACCCAAAAAATGATCCCAGAATAATAAAAATTGATTCGTATAATAATTTTATCACAGAAAATGGTGTACAAATTAACCAAATCTGTTGAGTACTCGTAACACGCTCACCGCCCATATAAACGAAATCCTTAATCTGGTATTTTTTCCCAAAAAAATTAACCCAGATCAATTTAGTTCGATACGCATAATTTCTTTCATTTCAGCCCTTGAAAGGACTTTGACCGAGCTTCTTATGATCAATTGTGTTATGTGTGTTGTGAAATGTTTGAATACAAATGATCAAGAACTGGACCTTCCAGCTCTATGCCGACTCTGAAGAAGCTTTTCGTGGCAGTTTTTTACTCTCTCAGGTTCAATGTTCATTAATATAGGTTAAGTCACTTGAGAGAAAAGCACTCTTTTTCTGCCTTTGCTCGAACTGTCAAAGTAGCTGTTTGCTAAAAATTGTACAGATTCAGGTGTTTTTTTCTTGATTTCCTTTTATCCATTCTGACAGTTCGACCGAGCTTCTCTCAAGTGACTTAACCTGTATTAATAAACCTTGCTCAGGTTTGCCATTGTCTGCAGAGAGGTGACAGCCGAACAGAAAAATTAATTCAATTGAAAAAAACTTTCTGTGTCAGATGAGGGATTCGAACCTGGGTTCTGCATCGCATGAGCCAAACACTCGACCCATTACGCACCGGCCGCCTCGTGCAAGAAATAGTTGGTGTAAAAATAAATCAAATCGACAGACTAATACGCATACCTTTCATATAACCAAAATCAATAATCTGGTGTATTTACTGATGAGCCAAAAAATCCAAAAATTGGTCCAAGGAATGATTCTTTGATTCAATGAATCTCTGTTCATTGATTCAAAGAAAAAGTTCTTTGATTTTATTAACCTTTTTCTTACTCCCAAAGAACGCATTCTTTAAGTAAATGTACGAGTTTATTGATTTCAAGGTTTTTACAGTTGAAGGGGGTAAGCCTAAGTAAAATTTAAAAAAAAAATTCGCTTAAAAGATGCTTTAGGGCCTAAAAAATAATACACCAAGAGATAGAATCCGGCAATTGTACCGAAATACCAAAATTTTCCATTCTGTGCGACCCTTCCCTTAGGTATGTCCCTAGCACGATTAAAACTTTAAACACGTTTTTAACGAAACCACTCGGGCGGCACATAACTCGAGCAAATCTTTATCAATCGATTTGAAATATTGACATTATATTCAAAATACCTTTATCTGTCGACACACGCGATTTTTTTTGAATTTGCTTACTTTTTCTTTTATCAACAATTTTGAGACTTTTTTTTTTGTGAAAATTGTAACTGTTTTGTTCGATAACGCACCATTTAGCGAAAAATCAATATATTGAAAAAACCGTACGTATGTCTATAGCTGTTGATGTATAGAAACTGACCAAATTTTGTTTTTTATTCCAGATCAAAAATTAAGGACGTTAGGTGTCCGGCCATGGACCCATTCAAAAAATAGGCTCCTTTAAATAAATGCTGCACAGCCGCCATTTTGTATTGAAATTTTTAAAAAAAAAAATTACATTTTGTATATGAATACTTATATTATAAAACGTATTTTACAGATTTTTGATTAACCTTTTAATTTAGCCAAAAAAAAAAATTCCTGAAAAAACGCCGATTTTTTGTGAGTTACTTAGGTTTCCCCCCTTAAATTTTTGAATTTAAAAGTTATTTTATTGCAAAAAAAACCATTAAATTATCAAATCTATAAGACTGCGAAAAAGCTTCGTTTCTCTCGTGTGTCCAACGACGCATTTCAGTTTTGAATTCACACTCAATATCTGGACTTAAGTTAAAAAAACCCGGACCTCTAAGGTCCTTCTCTTTTTTCGTTTTTTTTTTTTTAATTTAAAAACATTTAATATTGTCTTTTGGAATTTTTTTTTTAATATCGTACCCTCTCCAATGCATAGATACCGTTTATTGGCTAAAGAAAGGGGTTGTCTTTCCTTAAATCAATTTATATAACCTTTTAACCAACTTTATCGTTTTATTTCCAAAACTTTTTGGATTTTTCCTTATTATAAATATAAAACAATGTCATCTAGTCTTGATCTATCTTTTTACTTTATTCAGGTATCAAAACTGCCACGTAATTGGCATTGTAACAATAGGAACAAGTTCTATACAGCAAAGAGAAGTTAATTGAACAACTGCGACGATCGACAGAATGTGAGCTAAACTCAACTAGTATGAGCTCATATATAAAGGAATTTTGCAACATCGTGCTTGAGAATGCGGAAATCGCACTAAAGATGAGGAATTCAAGAGATGTAGTAATGGAAACCACAAAATGTAGTGAGCTACTTCTACTTCCAGAGCCCAAAGAAAAGCATTAAGGCTGTTGCAGCATCCTCATATACATATATATATATATATATATATATATATATGTATGTATGTATGTATGTGGTGTGTACAGGCATTTTCCTCACACAGATATAATATGCCGAGATGAGCACAAGGCAGAAACTACGAGTATTTATGCGCCCGCTATGGATGTGTTTTTCTAAGATTACTGTTAGAGCATGGGACACGAGACATGATGTAGCTAGCATCAGGGTGGCAAGCAACCAACGGCAGTGCTGTATGCGGCAAATCCGGTCTTTCATTGGAATGCAAAATAAAGAATCGAGAGGAAAAAAGTGTAAACATTTGTTCACCATCGAGCTTTCAAAGTAAGCGGATAATCCATGAAATTTTCTTTGTAAAACTATAAGATCAAGAATAGCAGCAGCAGCAGCAGCAGCAGCAGCAGCAACATATTATGTACAATTAAGAAAATTAGGGGAAACTATTTAAGTTTGCGACTTGAGGACTTAAGAATGATTAGGAAAAATTAATTTCTAGTGGGAGCGGAATATTGCTTATATTTGTAACGTATCTAGATACCAAAAGTTAACCTCTTAAATGCCTTTATTTCAAAATTTAAAAATTATTCATGGGTGACTCTTGTAATGTGTGCTTGTACAGCGGCATAAAGCATTAAGTTTATTATTAGTTATTCTATTTTTGTTGAAATATTTATAAACTATTTAATTCATGCAACTCAGATTCGATCGTGTTAAACTTTCGTAGTTAACGCTTACTTAAGGGGGTAAACCACCTTAGAGGGCAAAAAATAGAGCTAACTTTTGGATTATCTTCCAAAAAAACTTAAAAATGTATCAAGATTCGGTTAAAATTTTTTTATTATACAACTATTGAACACTGTTTAAAAATATTATCAGAGCTCTACAAAACAAAATGGCGGCTTGCCAGCATTTTTCCAGCGGCACAGTGTACTTTGAGCGCTTACAAAAGTGAGAAATATAGATGAAGTGAAAAAATATCTTTTTTTTTATATTTTTTTTTTTTTGCTCAAGCATTTTTTGAAAGCTAATGGGGTCAAGTATTTTTTGAGATTTCTTTCAGATTTTTTGGAAAAGATTTAGGGGTCACGCTTATCGGATTTTTCATAAAAATCAAATTTTTCTAACTTCAAACTCAGTATGCTGTAGAAACGAAAACGAAATTCCCATAAGAATATGCATTGAGTTTTTTGACAGCGAACAGGCAGCGGAATTTTTTTTCGCTAGGTAGTACGTTGTTGAAGAAAAAAATTTGTTCAGTGTAGCCAAGTTCACAACCATGTGTGGAGAGTTAAAATGTCAGAATTTCGCTGGCATTTATATGCCCGTACATTTAATTGCCGCCTAAAATTTGACAATCAACAATGAAAAAAAGCTGTAAGTATATGTTGGTGTTGAATTTGTTATTAAACAAATTGATTTAGTTTATTAAGTGCTTCTTCTTCACACAAAAAATTTTGACTCTACACCAAAATTTCGAGTGTAAAATTATATGCCCAAAAATGTTCGTTCCTACAGCATACTAAGCTTTAAGCATAAATTGGTTAACAACAGATCTTTTCTAAGTCATTGTCCCTCATCATTTCGAAAGACAAACGTCCAAATTTTATTTAAATGTACATATGTTATATCAGAAGTTTGGTAATTTTTTTGGTCATTTAGGTGTCATATATATATAATTTCTTTGTGAAATTTTCTTAGATTTTTTATTAGATTTTTTAAAAAATGCTTTATAACTGAGAATTTCAGAGCAATGTTGAACTTTAAACAAAGCTTTTAAAGCAGCTATGAACAAGATTAGCTCGCGAGCTAAAGGGTACGTAGAGGGTTGTCCATATTCGAAGCGCCCATTTCAAAAAATCGATTGTAGTGCGGATTGTGTGTGGTGGCGCGCCGTCTTGTTGAAACCAGTAGTGCCTGATACGCTTTCGACGAACGATTAGTATGAAGAAATTGTTTATCATATCGCGATAACGCTCCTGATTGACAGTAACTCTGTGGCCATTATCATCTTCGAAAAAGAACGGCCCAATGAGCATTTTAGCACAAACGCCGCACCAAACAGTGACTTTTGCATCGTGAAGAGATACCTCTTGAATCTCTTGTGGATTTTCAGTTTCATACAAACGATAAATTGTTTTCTTGGAAGGCGCACTTTTCACGTTATTTATTTTTTTGGAAGCACGTTGAGTTTTCACTATTGACTTGTTTTGTTGAATGTAAATTTCAACAATTTTAGAGCGTTAGCGTGGCGTGTACTGTTCCATTGTAAACATTTGCTTGGAATGACGCTTCAAACGCGGTATGTCATTAGTCGATTTGGCATCACTGCGGAAAGTTACAGTATTGCCAGATGGTCGCTTCGAATATTGACAGCCTTGTATATAAATTCTTCCGCTCCAAAAAAAGCTTTTAGGATGCAGTCAGACTCGAAGCAGGCAGGGTCACGTCACTTTATTCACTTGATTTCAATATAATTACGTTGTGTTTGTACAATTTCCGAAAGGAATTAAATAAATGCCTTGTTTATCTGACGCTTTAAATCGGTTTGACTCAAATCGTTTTGGTTAAAACTTTTGCATAAACCGAATTTCAAACCGTTTCGAAAATTTCAAGCCGATTAATTAACACCTCATTTCAATTCGGTTCTTATTTTTCAAGACGGTTTCAAATAGTGCATAAACAGGCTTTTCTTTTAAAACGTTTGGGAAATTATATGCTTTGGCTTTGTTTAAGCAGTTTATACCTGTTTTATATGCAAGATTCTTCTTGTTTGAATAGAATTGATTAATAAAGAAAGAAATAATTTGAAATTATTATTGTTTTCCATTGGTATTAAAGAAAAAAATTCAAATTTTCAAAACGCTTCGATTACCGTTTTCAGTGAAACCAGCTTGCTTATAAACACATGGCATAAAATCGTTCTGACTCAAAGCGATTGTGATCAAATCGACTTGAAGCGTCGGATAAACAAGGAAAAGAAGCGATACGTAGTTCTGTTATATTGATTTACATTTGATACTCTAAAAACGCAGCGCTTTTTATTCATGTGAGCACTCATTGGCCGCATTCAGTGGAGTCAACAGTTGTGTAAAAATTCTCTGAATGGTACAATTATTGAAGCGCTCACTAAAATTGATCAGGTAGCGGACGCCATTTAATCAAGCGAAAAATTCTATGCTACATGAACTCAAATGTTGAGTGCTTTAACCCTTAACAGGTACACCTCAAAAACTTAAGTTACAAGTTGGTTTTTTTCAAACAACGCCATAAATAACAAAATGACTGATCAATGCGAAAGTATGCATACACCTGAACACTTGAAATGTGCTAAGTGTTGGAGAATGAATTGTGAAATAATTATTTCATAATAATTAATTATTATAATGAGAGAAACATCATCTTTTCTGTTTTTAAGAAAAGTTAAGGGTTAAACTTTGACTCTATGCTCTAAGCTTAGACAACTTTTCTGACGCTTAGAGTAAACACATTCAGTGACAAAAATCGCTCACTATGGTATCGCTACCATAATAGTTCACAACAGTTGACACCGCTGAATGTGGCCATTGTTTTCATAGTTTGCATGCTTAAAATAGTTTATTTTATATTTGTTTTGTTTTTAGTTATACCCGGTCTCATGTATGCCACTCTGTTTAATACGTATGCATAATATAGATAATAATAAATGTAATAATATACGCAATAATAACATATAACAAAAACAAATAATCTATTCCAATGTGATTTCATCCTTTTTCTATTCGCGTCTATTTGTTATTATTTTTGTACATAATGCTTTCAGAAAGCTTTGAAAATGCTTTAACGTTCCATTTCTTTCAGTGAGCAGCTTTAAACGTTGCACATACATGCAAGCAGTTTGAGTTGTGTGCGTGTGGTCATCACTGTTTTAAGGCTATAACTTTGAAACGGCAAAAGTAAATTAAAAAAATATTTTAAATTGCTTATCATTTCGCTATATTTAACAAATTTAATTAAAGTAACTGCCTCATTACTTTTTAACATTTTGATGGAATTTTTAAAAGTTATAAAGCGTTGTTTTAAAAATTTACGCAACTTTAACGAAAAAATTAAATATATGATACCCAAATGATCAAAAAAATTGCCAAAACTGCTGCTATATGTAAATCAAAATAAAGTTTGGACATTTGTCTTTCGAAATGATGACTTAAAGATTAAGAAAATGTATGTTATTGTCCAACTTATGCTTGAAATTCAAAAAATTTCCGATAAACCTGGCTGTTAGGGAAAACCAATAAGCTAGAGGTCGCGCTTTTCCAAAAATCTGAAAAAAATCTCAAAAAATGCTTTACTCCATAAGCTTTTAAACAAAGGTTGAGCAACTATGGAATTCGAAAAAGCAACTATGGAATTCTTTTCGGACACCCTAATGGTCGCTGATTTCCTAAATCAGATTGAGATTTTAAGTAGATCTATTATTCTGTAAATCTTTTAGAGTTTGTAAGAATATTTATTTTAGGAATATAATATTTCTATATTACATTTCATATAATTCACAATATCGAAAATATTATAAATCGTTTAAATGAGCTGCTTCTAGTCCACTGGATATAGCCGAAAGAATTTTTCTTATCTCTGATTCACTGACTCATAATTTATTCAATACATATATTCTTTGTGCCAAATGTCTGCAGTTTCCAGGTCAACTTATTTTTATGTAAAAAAGCTCAAAATATTACTCTTACGATATAGTTAAAAAAAGAAATCGTACTTTACACAATTTTTTTAAAGAAACTGTTTATTAGTTTTTTTCATTTTATAATTTTATTATTATATTAAGATAAAATTTTTTCCAATTATTTCCAAAATCTAACAAAAAAAAAAATGTTTTCAATATCTCAGCTGTATAAAAAGTTACAGGCTTTTTTCCAAAAAATATACATTTTGGCCATTGTGCGTTGCTCGCTTATTAGTGTTTTCAAGGTAACTTGTCAAAGTTACTGAACATAAATGTCAAAGTCTTACAGCTGGCTTGACAAATATTCCTCTCGAAAATTCTATACCTCTAGAAAAACCCTACACCCTTTACAAATTGCAGTTTTGAAAAATTTTAAGTAAAATCCGACATCGAATTTATATTTTTTGAAATCTTAAGATTTTGAAGAATTTTGGCAAAATATGAAATGATCGGATTCAAGTCAGAAAATCGTAACAAATCCTATATATCGTATTATTTATGTAGTTTCAGTTCCCGATCATTTGTATTCAAAACATTTAAAAGCATGCACAATACAAATTGATCAATAGAAGCTCGTTCAAAGTGCTTTCGTGGGCTAAAATGGCCAATTCGTTAGTTTTTCAAAGAGATAAAACCTTATTCATTTCATAATCTTGTCTATGAAAAATTAAATTATGGCATTTTTTAATTTAGTATTTAGTTTTTAGAAATTCTTAAAAATATAAATTTTTAATAATTACATATGTGAGCTTTATGCCATTCAGCTTTATCTTGTCATTTTCTAAAACATTTATGTTCAATCATAAAACATTTTTTTTTGTGATAATTTTAAAAACATTGAATCTAAGTACATATATTTAAATAAATTTCATGAATTTACCAAAAAATATCTAAATTCGTTGTTTTAAAAATATGTATTTCATTTCCTTCTTTACGAGATTATTTTAAATTGGTGAAAATAGCTTTGAGACAATCTAAAATAGATCAGTAGACGTTGTTGTTGTTGTTATTTGTTGTTATTGTTGTTGTCGTTGTGGCAGTATTGCGGCACTTTTCACATTTCACATTCAAATAAAAATATTTTAATGTCTGGCCATTAGAATATCGTGCCGAAAACGTCTTGAACCACACCGCACCACGGCGAGACGCACAAAGCTGGCGTATTGCACACAGAAAAAAAAAAACAATTTGACTTATGTATTAAAATTTATTTCGTTAATTTTTACAGTAGCCACAAAGATTCTATGACTTTCGTCATGCAAACATTAATTATTGTATGTAGTACCTATATGCATAATTAATTTATGATCATTTTGAAATTTTTATTTTTGTAACTACATGATAATAAATTCAATTTAAACTAAACTTTAAAATTTTCAAAACACAATGGATCTAATGCATAAAAATTAAGTAGTATACTCGGAGGTCGATTTGGCGAAATCTAACTCAAGCATTTAGTCACAAAAATATTCTCAGTCTCAGAATTGGATGTTTAAATATTAAATCAACCTTATATTGATAAACTACTCATAAAAAGTAAAATCGATCTTAAAACTCACCAAAAATTTGTAATGCAATTTGAACCAATTGAAGCTTGACTCGTTTTGAACTTGTTTAGTAAAAATCTCTCAAAAATTTAATTACAACAATCATTTCTTGCTGAAGAGTCGATGGAAGTCATCAATGAAAGAAGATCAAGGTCCCTATTATGAATTACAACTCAACTAAGTTGACT
The DNA here is from genome assembly GCA_914767935.1 of Coremacera marginata. Classification (NCBI taxonomy): domain Eukaryota; kingdom Metazoa; phylum Arthropoda; class Insecta; order Diptera; family Sciomyzidae; genus Coremacera; species Coremacera marginata. Next base: position 19,460,791 of record OU612047.1, read on the forward strand.
AGACCCAGCTCAAAAGGCAAACTACATGGTTCAACTGAAATGTTTGAAATACGTTATACGAAAAAAATTGAGTTGAATCTAGTCAACTTAGTTGAGTGAGTGTTTATTAAATTCACTTTACCGTATGATTTTACCGTCAAATTTTGTAAGCCTGCAAAAGCTTTATTTTCTGAGTCTATTGTTTCATCCGGATGGCAATGCATTTTTTCTTCTATTACTCAATAAATATGGTGGAAGCACATAGTAACCAAAATCTTTTAATAGGGCTGTTCACAATCAGGTTCAAATGGGCTTGCATCATAGCATTTGCAAAATGATTGAGTATATTTTTGCTCTACACTAACAAAATATACAGAGATGCATTTACTACGCTTGTGTAAATATGCAACACTTAAATCCCATAGTTTATATTTACTATACATATGCAATACTGAACTCTAAGCTAACAGCTGATTGTCAAAAAAATAAAGTCAAAAAAATAAAAATAAAAAACAAAGATATGGAAAATACGTAAATAAAAAAACGAATTAAACGGGAGAAACCCAATAAAAACTTCATATGAAATTATATGAAATTATGCCTAGAACGAATATAATTTTGTAAATTGAAGAAAATTAGCTTGACATTTTTAATGCCATATCTACCCAACAAACCATAGTTGACGACTATGTTGAAATTCCGACTAATTCGTAACTATTCGAGTAAAATTTCTTTTTTTCGTACTGTCTGAACGAAATCGTAACTTTTTCGTAACATTTTCGTTAAGACTCGTTACGACATTTCTTTACGATTTCGTAACGAAATCGGATTCCGAAATCGGAAAGATTGCGAATTGTTTGTTACGATTTCGTTAAAAATATTGCGAAATCGTAACGAAAATCGTATGAAGGGGTTGACACGACTTCGTAACGAAATATCGTAACGATTTCGTAACGAGTCCTAACGAAAATGTTACGAAAAAGTTACGATGAGATGAATTCCAATATAATAATTATGACTCTTATAACCAAAATTAATCATTCACTTGGCCAAAAAAATTTTCAATAATTAAGCAAAGTTTTCAAGAAAATTAACATCATTATCACAGTTTATCAAAAAAAAAATCACAGTTTGAATTTAATAGTCTCATTTGTGTTATTTCTTAATACTTTCTGGACCCTAAGGGGGGAAAAGGGGGGTTGAACACCTAAACCCCCCTTGTCTACGGGCCTGGATGATTGTATATGTGGTACACAAGCTTATACGTGGTTTCAACGATTCAAAGGTGGCCGTGAAGACTTGAACGGCGATCAAAGAAGCGGACGTCCAGAGAACAATATCCGTGATAAGCTGGTGCAAAAAAATTTGGTGAAATCATTGCTGTCGATGGAATTTCATTCTGAGAATATGGACTGAGGAGTTACAAACAAATAGAGAAACAGTTCGTCAAATTCTAACTAAGGATTTGGGCAAAAAATAGGTATGTGCGCGATTTGTTCCACACGAATTGAATGAGGACCAAAAAAACGCTCCTGTAGAGCATTGTAAAGACATCATTTCAACAGCTGAAAACGATCCAGATTTTCTTGATTCGATCATAACTGGTAATGAAACATGGTGCTTTAAATATGACCCTGAAACTAAGCATCAATCTGCACAATGGAAGTCAGAAGACAAACGAAGGCAATGTTGATCACTTTCTACGATTCGAAGGGTATTTTCCACAAAGAATTTGTTCCAGAAGGTCAAACTGCCAATGGTGATTATTATTTAGAAGTTTTAAATCGTTTGTGGCCGATTATTGTTCTGAATATCTAGAGGGAAAACAGCTGTTTTTATTACACGATAATGCACCTTCTCACAAGACCAAAAAAGTAAATGAATTTTTGACTGAAAACTGCCATGAAAAGAGCGTTTTACGATGATATTCCGGCCACTCAAGCAGCCGTGATGCAGATACCAAAGAACATCCCGGAATTCGATACAAATAATCTGTGTATGCTTTAGTTGACCGTGCCAAACGTTGTATTGACTCTAATGGAACCTACTTTGAACAAATAATATTTTACTCTATATATACAAAGTTCGGTTATTTAATTGTCACACTGTGTATACACAACCACAACCAGCATGAGGCTCCCCGAGGGTCCAGCCCATGATAGTCACCCTGGATGACCAGATGAGGCTCTACAAAATCCCAGCAAAAATACCAAAAATTCACGTATAAATTTTTGTAACTTTCCGTGCCCAGTTTGTGCACTAAAATCGGTCTGGACTGGCATTCCACCAAGTTAAAGGGTCAGTATCCAAGCTCATTACCAGAAACAAGGGCTGCCTAATTTCACCAACTCCACCATAGCAGTAGTATCAAGAATTATACATATGTCTCATCCTACATACATAAAACCCTTTATTTAAAGACTCTTTGCAGTGGATAGATAAGGTCATCCCCATCATGGCGGGTTTGACTATCCCCATGCTAACAACTTATATGAACAATTGCTACTCCATTCACAGGCTAAGTAGAAAAAGATTTACCCATTTTCATCTGCTCCAAGGAGGGCCGCCAACGCCGGGCTCCAAAATAGGCCCTTCATTTTATATGGACAGGACAAGACTAGTACCTGCTTCTGCAACAATAAAGAAATACAGAAAAAAGTCTGAGCGGCAGTGGGCTCGAACCCACTACACGCCTGTTACTAGTCAAGCATTTTATCACTGAGCCATCACATTGGTAAAGTTTATACTTATAAACATATAAAAGTTAGGCGGTCGCAGCTCCATCTAGGCGAACTTCAACAGCAATCAGAAAAAAGCCGTATATATTGTTTTTGTTATTGAACAGTTTTTTTATAAAAATAAAATAGAATCTACTATATAAGTGTTTGTAGTCGCACTCCTCCGAAATGGCACTACCGCTTTTAATGATTTTTTTTTTTTTTTGTATATTTGGTAGGTATAAGAATAGGTTGTAAAATATATTCATCCTACTACCCCATAACGCATTTTATAATCGCGATTTTAGTACTTTTGTTTGAACAATATCTAAATAATGTAACCGTCGTTCATTGAAGTGAAGTTATTTACATGAAGTGGCACGTCAATTTGACATCATTTGTCTCTTCATCATTTGTTATGTATTGCAACGGCCGCATTCAGCGAAGTCAACTGTTGTGAACCATTATGGTAACGCATGATACAATGATAAGGTAGGGCCGCTTCGCTGAGTGCTCTCACGCGTCAACGAAGAGTGGATAATGAGAAGGAACATATATGTCAAAACGACGAATTTCGGAGAAATTGCAAATGAAGAAAATATTTTCTGTTTCCAAGTTGCAAACAGCGCAGTCGCGGGTGTTAAATTTGTGCTAATTTGAGTAAAAATATTATAAGAAAAGTGTAATGAAAACTATAAAATGTGAAAGAAGTCTTAAAATTGCAAAAAAAACCTGTAACAGTTCTAACCTAAAAACAACTGCAAAACGTGAGCATAAAGAAATTCGCGATGAACAGCTGATTTTGACACCAATCTCGCTTTATTCTGCTTTCTACTCTATTCCTCTCCGAGTCGACCCTACCTTATAATTCTGCCATGATGGTAACGATACCTTAGTGAGCGATGTTTTCTCTGAATGTGTTGTTACTTAGCATCAGAAAAGCTGTCAAAGTTTAGAGTCAAAGTTTAAACCTTAACTGATACACTTAATCTGTGGGACCATTATTTCACCATTCATTCTCTAACGCTCAGTATATTTCAAGCTTTCAGGTCAGATCAGTCGTATTGTTATTTAAGGCGTTTTTTGAAAAAACACAAACTTGTAACTACTTTTTTTGAGGTGTACCAATTAAGGGTTAAAGCAATCAACAGTTGTATTCATGTAGCATAGAATTTTTCGCTCTCATAAATGGCGTCCGCTACCTGATCAGTTATAGTGAGCGCTCCTATAATTGCACGAATTTTTAGATAAGTTCTAGGGACGTATATAAATTGAGACATTTTCAAAATGTAAAATATATTTATGTTTTAAAAGCTTAAGGCACTGATATTGTGCAGTAAACCTGTATAATGGATCGCGGTTTATATACAGATAAGCCTACTAAAAGATTCAATTCCACTAATATTGTGTAGTAAACTTGTATATTTTACATTTTGAAAATTTCTAAATTTATATACGTCCCTAGAACTTACCTATTTACGTACGCTTTTATTATGATGATGGGTAACCATGAGAGAGGTTCTTCTGAATCTAGAATATACCTGCTATTTACATATATGACATATGTCACTGAAATTTATTTTTTTCTTTTTAGTTTACATTTTGGTTTTAAATAAAAGCTTATTTTTTAAAATTTTTTTTTATATTTTTTTTTATAGTATTTTGTTATCTTTACTACTGAAATAAATTGTGCGTTCATTGAATAGGTGATTCAACATTAAATGAGCAAACTCTCAGGCAATATCAGAACTATGCATATTATTCTGAGAACTTCCACACTTAGCGCTTTCGTTTTAACCAGTTACTTATGCCTAACATCCATCTCGATAAATGCATATGCATGAAACCCAATGATATTGATATCTTTTCAGTGTATTGCAGATGAATGGCAGAATAATATTTTCGTCACTTGTAAATCGAAAAATTTTCGAATGAAGCAAACTCTCACCTGATGGATCTTCACAACTTTCAAATGAGATAGAAGACAAAAAATGCTCGTATTGTTAACAATTGAAAATAACATAAATAAAATTAATATGTTTATAAACATGTTTAAGGCAATATGAGTACGGTGACGAAATTGCCAAAGTATCGAAATAATTTTGAATTGTGCCCCTTTTGTAATTTCAACTTGATATAATAAACTGAACAAGTTGCCCGCATCACTCTCTCCAACTAGATGGAAATATTTCCTTACTTAATTGCCCAGTCAAGCATGCAAATGAACAAATTCATACTTCATTAAACCCTAAAAATATGCAATAACATCTTTCTCGATTTCTTTCATCTGTCGAATTATAAAAAAAAAATAATAGAAATTAAATTTAAATGATTTAAGTTTTCATTTAAATTTCATGCTATAATTTCCTTTAAATTCAAATAGTTCCAGTCATACTGCTAAAAGCTTACTTTAATAATAATTTTCCATACCACTTCGGCATTATATGATTTATCAACAATTAAGAAACAATTAAAAAGCACCAACTAATATGAGGGTAGGTCAAATGTTTTGAATTGAAAATGGTTACCCTCGAAATATCAAAATTAATTACGTGCAGACGAATACGATCAGTACGAAATGCAGACACAACTGAAGGCGATGAAAATTTGAGTTTATGAAAATTTTCAATTAAAAGTAAAATTATACGCGTTCTGGTGAGTTAGTTTATTAGTTATTGAATAAATAAATTAATATGAGCATTGGTTAAAATTTAAACACGTTCAATAAAAATATTAACAAAAGTTTTATTAAATAAACGTGTACCCAAATATGCAATATATTAATATATTTATGCTAAAAGCGATTCTACCTTTAGCTCGATATTAATTCATATATTCAAATATTACGCATTCACCTATTTTCAGCGACAAACGACAATCACTACTCCCACGCCCAACGCCAGACATCATCGTTTGTACGTTCAGGTCAGACAGTATTTTTTATTTATGTTTAATCTTCTATAGAAATTCTTTAAATTATTTATAAAATGATGAGGCAGGCTGCGCTCGTTTTCGTTCGCACATACATTTAATGTGCAAACATATGTTTCTACAATTTGGCATTTGCCAATCAAAAAAAAATTTTTTTTTTCTTTGTTTAATTAAATTAATTTTGATTGAACTAGTTAAAAAAATGTTTTAGAATTTGTGATATTATTGTTTATTTGTTTAGGTTTTTGAAATCTATTAAGTAGTTACAGAAATTGTATACGATATATTCTCATTTCGTGTAAGTCTGTCATAACTCAAAATTTAAAATTTTTGAGTTGAACAAGAAAATGTTTTTCAGAGAATCATCGTAACAAAATGTGTTATCGCAGTTTTGGAACTGAATTATATATTTTATTTTGTTAATCAAAGCTATAGTAACAATTTTATGCAATTATTCGTATTTTGAAAAATGGATTTTGAAGAATTTTAAATTTAATTTGAATTTGTGCAAAATGAGCGATATTTTTAAGTATTTGCATTTAAGATTCAAATTATTTAAGAAATATTGAAATAAATTAACTGTGTTTTGTGCCTTTTGAAAGCGTATCTGCATTTTGAAAATTAAATCAACCGAAAGTATGTAACGTATCTATTAAAAAGCGGATTTATTTATATAAAACTAATTTTGTTATTAGTCACAAAAATAGCATGTAGTGAAAAAAAATTAAAAATCATCACGTCGATTTTCGGCACTTTGCTTGCATAAGGAACACTACAATTAAGGGCCAATTCAAAAAATATATATTTTTTTACGTATTTTTTCAAGAAACATCATCAAAAGCATGTTGCACAGTGGTTATAAAGCAGAAATAAATATTTTTTCATGTAGTGGTTTTTTTTTTTAATTTAAATTTAGAAATATTTGTCAAAACCATTTTCTAAATAAGTCTCCTTAATTTTTGTGGTCGAGCAGTGAAAATCGAAAAATTTTTCACTCTCAAAAAAAGTCATAATTTTTAAGCTTTGACATAATTGCCTTAATTCATCAACTATTTTATACATTTAATATTACAAATTTTTTAAGGGGATGGCACTGTTTTTAAGCCGAAAAAAAGGCATGTTTTGATGATTTTTTTTTTTTGGAGTTTCAAAGGTAATATGTTTCCCGAGGTAATACCGAAGAGTTTTTATTTAAATGTTTTTTTTTTTTTTTTTGGTGCGTTTTGAAGTCAAAAACGCGATTTTCGCTGAAAAATTGAGGCAATTTTATTATTTTAAAATAGGAAAAAAGAGAAAAAAAAACGCTTCGGCATTACCTGTTGATTTATGTCCAGAAATAGTGTAAAAAATTTCAAAACGATCGGTCAAGTAGATTTTGCGGCATCAAAAGTGTTGTTTTCCAGAAAATCGATTTAAAGTCTCGATTTTTTTAAGTCTTGAAATTTTTACAAAATGCTCTTAAAATGTTCTACATTCAGAAAAAAATATTAAAAAAAATTTCCTAAATTTTCTAAATTTTTTTAAAACATTACCATCCCCAATCTTCTAATATATAAAAATCTCGTGTCACAATGTTTGTGGCCGAACCTCCGACCGATTGTAATGAAATTTTTTTTTTGTATGTTTGGTAGGTATGAGAAAGTACTTTTCACCCTCCTATGTAAAAAGGGCGTGGCTTTGCCCATACACGTTCCATTTTCGATACAGAATAGCTATGGCAGTAAAGGCACATAACATTGAAATTCCGAATGATGTTACTACTTAGTAATGTCATTTTAATGGAATACTTGGACAGGCATTGACAAGGGGGTGTGGCTCCACCCATACCAGCCAAATATTTTATATCCAATAGCTATGGAAGTGAAAGTCACAGAACGTTGAAACTCAGAATTGAGTTACCACTTGGTGATGACTTTCTAATCAGAATCTAATTAGAAAGCTTGGGCGGGCACTGGACAGGGGGGTGGACCCATATAAACCAAATTTTTGATATCGAATAGCTTGGGAAGTAAAAATCACAGAACAATGAAACTCCGAATGGAGTTACTACTTCGTGATGTCTTTCTTATAGAAAACTGGGACAAGCATTGAACAATGGGGTGTGGCTCCACCCATACCAGCCAAATTTTTGTATCGAATAGCTATGGAAGTGAACGTCACAGAACATTGAAACTCGGAATGGAGTTACCACTTGGTGATGTCTTTCTAATAAAAGACTTGGACGGGCTTTGGACAAGGGGGTGTGGCCTCGCCAATATAAACCAAATTTTTGATATCGAATAGCTTTGGAAGTGAAAATCACAGAACATTGAAACTCCGAATGGAGTTACTACTCGTGATGTCTTTCTTATAGAAAACTGGGACTGGCATTGGGCAATGGGGTGTGGCTACACCCATACCTACGCGCGCGCCTTCTCCAATCGGATACACCAAGTGCGGTTAGGGCTTCCTCAACCTGGTCCATGCATCGGAGGCATGGTCTCCCTCGTCGCCGTTGACCAGCGACCCTTGCCTCGAGCACTTTTTTCGTTGGAGCTTCGTCGCCCATACGATGGACATGACTCAGCCAGCGTAGTCGCTGCACAGTTATACGCCGAACTACGTCAATGTCTTCGTACAGCTCATACAGCTCGTGGTTCATTCGGATGCGATAGTCATCGCCGACTCGAACAGGACCGAAGATTTTGCGAAAAAGTTTTCTCTCGAACACCCCAGAGCGGCTGCGTCAGTTTGCGAAACTACCCATGCCTCAGCGCCATAAAGCAGCACAGGTAGAACGAGCGTCTTGTAGAGTGTTAGTTTTGTCGCTCAAGAGAGGGCTCTGGAACTTAGTTGCTTACTGAGCCCGTAGTAGCACCTATTAGCAATGATTGTTCTTTATCTCCAGGCTGATTTGGTTGTTGGTATTAACGGCGGTGCCAAGGTATACGAACTCCTTGACTACTTCAAAGTTATAGCTGCCGGATGAAACGTGGGAGTCTAAACGCCACGCTGCCTTGTTTGTAGACAGCATATACTTTGTTTTACCCTCATTTATCGTCAAACCCACTTTGGCTGACTCCTTTTCGATAGCGGCGAAAGCAGCGGTAACATCTCTTTTGGTTCTGCCGACAATATCAATATCATCAGGAGCTGGAAACCTTTGTAGAAAATGGTGCCATTACGATGCACACCGACCTTTCGTACGATCCCTTCCATGATAATGTTGAACAGATCGCAAGACAATGGATCGTCTTGCCTGAAACCTCGTTCGGTATTGAAGGTTTCGGAGAGGTCATTTCCTACCTTGACGGAGCTGCGTGTGTTGCTCAACATCATTCTGCAAAGTCTAATCAACTTTGCAGGTATACCGAACACAGGGGATCGGGCTTTCGAACGCAGCTTTAAAATCGACAAAGAGATGGTGTGTGTCAATTTGATTTTCGCGGGTTTCTCCAGGATTTGTCGTAGCGTGAAAATCTGGTCTATGGTTGACTTTCCAGGTCGAAAGCCACACTGATAAGGTCCAATCAGTGTTAATTACTAATTACTACGCTAATATAAAAAAAAATATCTTTAAAAATTTGACTTTATCGTTATTATTTTTTTAATATGTTTTCATATAAATCGTACGTAACGCCAGTTTATTTATTTCATTCAGTTTCCTGATTTTCGATCTTACAGACTATGTATATAAAATAATATTACGTTTCATTTGAAACGTTAAAAGTTTCATTTGAATTGATCCAAAGAAAACATTGAAATTTACAATTGTAGCAAAACTATTACATAGGTGAATACATCTAACTATAGGCTCATTATTAGCATAGTTAGACCTATGAAAACTTACTTCCAACATCCGATTTCTTCTCAAACTCCTTGGGGCTGAGTATAATTGAAAAAGATCTGAAAGATGTTTGCAATTGATTTACCAGATAGAATATTAAAGACAAATAATAGAGAACTTTGCAATCTCCTATCTTTTAAAGATTGTAACCCAAGTTATTTATCGCGGGCATCGTATGTTGGAAGACCGTTCTGCCAGTAAAGTTATTTTAGAGCATATTTACTCAATATCTTTTGGACTCTTTCTATGCGGTTAGAATAATCAATATAATAGGGATTCCATACAATAGAGCAATAGTTAAAGGATCTTTGAAATTTTCTGAGTTTCTTTTGATAAATCCAAGCATGGAATATGATTTGGATATAATGTAGTCATAGTGATTTTTAAAATTCAATTGAGAGTAAAAAATTACCCCAAATGGAGATAATTGGATAAGGGAGTGGTCTCACTTTACGCCCACTTTGCTTCGGATTGCCAGGTATAAGCTCGTAAATTTATATTATTTTAAATCCTTCTAAAATAAGTTTTAGACAAAAACTCTCTCGCCAATCCACAGAGTTTTGCCAATTTTGTAATCCAAGTCAAAAACCACTTCTATTTTCTTTTTTTTTTAACTTTTTTGATATAAATGCTCATATATATTTTTGAGTGAGTTGTTTTGATAACAAACTTCAATACGAAAAAATATAACGTTTTAAAATTTTGTGTTATATGGGTGGTAGTTGTGGTTGTGGGCGGGTTTAAATTTTTTTTTTAATATATTGTAATAGAGTTAATTCCAACTTATGCACCAAATTTCATCGATCTACGATGACTCTACTTTTGTAGACTCGAAACCATATTTAAACTCAAGCGCATTAAACTAATTTCCTAATCAGGCCAATTTTCAGTTTAAAATTATATAATATCAGTATTTTAATTAAATTTAAAGATCTACACTTCTAAACAAACCACTTGTTAGTTAGTTATATTTTCGCTTTTCCAAACGCTTACTTTTGTAACCTTGTTTGGCTGACGTTATTCGTAAAAGATATTCCTATTAGAGAAATTTAACTAACGATTAATAGAAAAGCCTAAAAGTATGCACAAATTCATTGATTATTCATTATTAAATTATAAATTAATTTAATTTGGTTGCTGTTTTTATTTTGTGCGTCAGTTTTAGCACATGTCAGAGCAAAATATTTAGCACAGATAATACTACTCTATACCTTCCTTTTCAATGCAACCTTCAATGATGACATGGTCAAGACTTTTAAGCCGTAAATCAAACTTGACTATTAACCAAGAGGTTACAACGCTTCAACCATGCTACCCGTTCACAAAAATCTACATATTTACTTGATTACATTCGGCTTTCATCTTATCTTGCGCTATTATCTACAAACATTTTACTTCAACAATTAAGTAGCAGTTATATGTTTAGTAAAGTGACAACAATAAATAAAGCACAATGATCCGAATAACAAAAACAAATCATCCACCGAAGTTGAGAGTTCGCTGATAAGAGTCCAGTTATTTTAAATTTCGAGCGGCGACCCGAACGATTGTCAGCAATGTTTCGGTGCGCAGTTGTTTAGAATCTTTTGTGGTTGACAGTTCAAAGTATTTTGAGCAATAAATTTACAAACACTGCTATTACAAAGCTGCTCAAACGCCGGCACAACAATGGGCAGTCTTAGTCGATTGCGGTTGATTACCTTCGATGTGACCAACACTTTGTTGCAATTCCGTAGCACTCCCGGCAAGCAATATGGTGAAATTGGTGCACTTTTTGGCGTACTCTGTGATAAAAATGACTTGGCAAAGAATTTTCGACTTAACTGGTGAGCTGCTAAAAGAAGGGTGGAACAAAAAAAATATATATTCATACACATAAAGTCTGCTTGTATGTATCCGTAGATGCATACAAGCATAAAGCTTGGAAATTAACATTAACAAAATGCATTTTAATACTTTACTATGCACAGGCGCAAGATGAATCGTGCATATCCGAACTTTGGACGTTATTGTAAAATGGATTGGGATGAGTGGTGGCGGCAGTTAATTCAAGGTGAGTTTCGATCTTGGCATTAAAAAAATTCCAAGGGCTTAAAATTTGATCAAATTTTATAAATAATTAAATAAATACATTTTTTAAAGATTTTGTAATATCTGATGTTAAAGAACTATTTAGAAAAAAAAAAATGTTAATGATATCTCAAAAAGCAATTAAAACTTGCATTTAGGTTGGGAGTGAGCACTAGCAGTGTGTCAACGTTCGATAAAATTTGTTGACGGAATTTTTAACAAAAAATAGCACATTTCCCCTTATCTGCTTGCAGGAACATTTGCTGATAGCGGTGCTCGCATACCCGAGGGAAAATTAGACAGCTTTTCGCAGCACCTGGTTAATTTGTATAAAACAAGCATCTGCTGGCAACATTGTAACGGCAGTCTGGATTTGCTTAATTACTTGCGCATGCAGCAGCAAAAGACGTGTGAGCCCTGTTTTGTGCTTGGAATTATTGCCAATTTTGATCCACGCTTAGATGCATTGTTGCTTAACATGAAGATAAATCATTATTTTGACTTCGTTCTGAATTCTTATGACTGCCGCGCCGAGAAACCTAGTAGAGAAATTTTTGATATAGCTATCAAAGCTTCAAATCTAGAAGACTTAAAGTGTGAGGAATGTCTGCACATTGGTGATGGTCCTACTACAGATTATTTGGGTGCTAAGGCAGTAGGCTGGAATGCGGCTCTGGTGCACGAAAAAAATGCCGATTATCTTATCGATAGATATGGTGAAAAAATTAAGAAGAACTTTGTGTTCCCAAGCCTATTTGACTTCCATAAAAAATTATCAAATAATGAAATTAAGTGGTAAATTATTTGTTAAAATAGATAAAATAAATGATTTTAGCAACTTTAAAAAACAACAAATTTTTATAATAAACTTATAGAAAATTTATACTTTTCTTAAGCATGAAAACAGTGGTTTTCTATAATTATGTACACTTAGGCGTTAAGTAAATCTTGTTCAACAAAATCGATTTAACTAATAATAAATTTTTGTTTCAATCACGTTGGTTTTATATCGGTTAAGAACGTTGTGGGTCTATCATAAAATTCGGCAAACGAATCATGCGGTTCATTGCTTGCCTTATCATATTCGACGCCAATCGCCCAAAGTGATTCCAGATCGTACTGCTCACGCACTGCTGGTTTAAAGATATGCAGCGCAATATTGCCTGAAATACGCTTAACTTTGGTAACAACTTTAAAATACTTCAATGCATGTTTACCCAAGTCCATTGCCATCCAATCACTACTTTTTTCGCCTTCGATTTTTGGTAGAATATCACCCTGGTTACGTTTAACTTTGTACATGCGGCGTACAAACTCTGCAGTCGCCAGCATATGTCGATAGCTGCGCCCGCTACAAACAACCAGATAGTCAACGTATTTCAATTCTTTTGGCACAGAACAAACAAAGATGTCATCTATATTTTCTTTGCGTAGCACATCGACTAGATCCTCAATGTCGAATACTCCATGTAATCCTCCTAAAAAAAAATTATTACTTTCGCAAAAAATGCAAATAAAATCCTTTTGTACGCACTTTCCACGTTGAGTCCCAGGTACAAGTCTTCTTGCTGCTCCGGTTCATCTTGCATGTGAAAGCGCAGTTTTTCTTCCTCAACATCGAGTATTGGTGGCGTATCTCCATCCCGAAACAGTTTAAATTTCATTCGTAATGATGTAGGAATTTGCCGCACCTGAGCTTCTGGCTTCGGAGCTTCACTTACTTTTGTCGTGCTATTAGCTTCTGGTTTCTCAAATTCATGATGAAATAAGCGACCATTATTGCTAAGGAATGCGCACTTTTGTTTATTAATGTTGCAAATATTGCGAAGTCTACAAAAATTAAGCATTATTCAGTTATGTGGATGATAAACGATGAAAAATATAAACATTTAACCAAAACTAACGATAACTGTCAAAAGCATATGTTACAGGACCAGGGCTGCATCGCAGAAAAATAAAAATAATGCTCAGCGAATTTCATATTAAACACAGCACATAGCAAATTAAACTGCTTGATGGTATGACCCCTTTCACATTGGTCAAGAATTGAAAGCAATGAAAGTGAGAACAAAAGGGAACACGAAAAAATTGACGGTACAGAGACACTGGTACCGTCAATTTTACTCCCTTTCGTCGCTTCCGAATTGCGGCGAATTGCCCACAAACTCTGAAAATTGAATTCAATTCTTGACCAATGTGAAAGGGGTGTATGTTCAAGGCAAATGTCGAAAACATATCTTTTTTAAAGTTTTTTTCTTACCCGGCAGACACAAGTGTAAGTCCGAAAAACTCAATGCATTTAAACATTTTTACTAACACACTCACATTTTCGAACTTGCTTAATACTTAAGACATGAACACGCTTCAATGTTAATGAGAAAGTGTGATTTCCAAAGCGAAGTACGGAAGTATACCCGATTTTCAGGGGGTTTTCACTAGTAATATTTGATAAGCGTAAGTTATAATATTTTTAATATTTTAAAGCGACGCCAAAGTTGAGGTGCTATATTGCTACTGACAAGCTAAGTTGCAGTTTGTGGCAAAATTTATGAAATATCGCTTTCAGGTTACCTTTCCAGCTTTACTTTGGTCACAGACTGAATTAACCGCATTAGAAATCATATCTAGATAAGGGATTTGTCCATTTGCATGAATGGCCTAAAGCTTTACGCAAATAAAGTTTCTGAATAATTTTTTTATATAAAAAGCTATCCTGTAACAATTCATTCGAAAATTATCAAGCTTTTTACACTTCGAACTAATTTAAAACTTTTATTTTTAAACCCACCACGAAAAAAAACACTAGAAGTCCACACGAATATTTTTTAAATTGCCGGTAAGCCCTTCCAATAGTGTACAAGCCATAGCCTAAGCACATTGACGACGACTGCGGCCGTGCAACAACAGTCAAAATTTTTGACATGTATTTCTTATGGAGAAAACTGGTCTAAGCCTCAGCTGGCCGCAGCGTCTTTGCCGTCAATATAGAATCTTTCCTAATTTGACAGCTTGTCGTTGCAGCCGCAGTCAATTACGCCGTTAATCAATTAAACCAATTCGCACACACCCTAAGTTTTAGGTGCCAATTTCATTTAATTCAAGAGACCTTATTGCGTACATCAACCATCGAACACATATACTACAGGTGGCGCTCAGCACGCAATGTTAACATTTCCATAAATATTGCCAACATTGCAATATCAAATTCCACAAATTTTCAGTAAATCAACATTTTGTCATCTCGTTCTGTCCTTCTGCGTTTTCTTTTTGTAGCAGACGAAAAGAAAACTAATTTTTATTATATTTTTATTCGGAAATGAAAAAAACACTTTATGAAAAAGCTAAAATTCAGCACTTGATATCGCACCAACAAAGATATTGCAAGGATACTTTTGAATATTGAGCAAGAATTCAAATGATTCCGAATTAATTTGTGTAGTTTTCAATGATTTTTTGCTAAATTTTTTTTTTGTATTTTCTTTTGCTAGCAACAAAGTTTTGAGTTCTATTCATCAACATTTTCATCATTTGATGCCATTGTGCAAGTGAATTTGTGCATTTGGAGAGTAATAAAAACGAAAAAGAAAAAAAATACATAAAATTAAAAAATAACACAATTAAAATATTGAGAACAATTTCATCATTTATTGGAGTGACATCGCAGCGGAGCAAAAGTGTTGACTATGACTTCGATAACAACTACGAGCACGTCCAGCAGCAACAGCAATGACGGCGACACCAATAACATTGCCAACAATAGCAGCATCAGTTGCATCGAGGCGGAGTACAACAAAATTAAGGATCGCAACGGTTGGCATATGCTCTACCAGGTACCCCAACTCCATCCACCTACCACATCAACAATAACAACAAACAATTCCCTAAAGCCTAGTCTTTGTCTATGTTTTTTTTAATAGAATTTAAATTTTATTTGCTACAAGTTATGTTAAAAAAATGTGTGCTTCCGCGAATTTAATGTTTAAGAAAGCTCCAAGTTGATGCTTTGAGTTTTCTATAGAGTAAAAATTCAACGAAATTCAAATTGTTCCTTTTTGAGACATTTCCACGAAAATTCGATGAGTCCACAAACAAGCATCATTCACAGCAGCAGCAACAACTAACACACACTCAATGCTCAACAATGGCAATAGAATTGCTGGTAAACCTATCTACCTACATAGCATAAAAAAAAGAAAAGGAAAAATAAATGTACAAAAAATAAAAAAAAAATAAAAATACCTAGTAGTGTAGCTTAACTACCAAAAACTCGAATTTCGCAGTAGAGTGCGTCGTTGTTGCTTCAATCATCGTCGTCCTTCTCCGGTTTCCTTCTCTTGATTCCCGTGAAACTCATCTTCACACTTCACAAACGTCGCGCTTAATCAGCTCCAAATTCAGTGAATTGAAATTTTTAAATCTATATGACGCCCGCACATTTCTAGAGTTTAATAATTACGAATTAAGGATAATTTTACATACTAACATTTCGAAAATATAGTTGTTTATTTATTGCAAATTACTTAAGAGTTTTTCATAAATGTGGATACAAAAAAAAATAAATATTTTCTTTTATTCTGTTATGATTTCCCATATATTTTTTTGAGCTGTCAAGAAATCTGTATGGGTAATCATAACAGATGTTGCGTTGAAGTGAAAACTGCGAAATAAACGTAAAAATTCGCTATTTTGTAAAACTAAAACCACGAACTCCTGAGTTATACCACTATTTTATATTTATATTTTTTTTCTTTAAACATGTATTGAATGTTATATTTTCCTTATGAGCATAGTTCTTAAGATAAATTTAAAAATTATTTAAGAATGCAAAGATATGTCTTAAAAGTTGCCTATCTTGCCTAAAAAAAAAATGTATTAATATCATTGCGTGCATGATTCATTTTGTTAGAAGAAATATATAAAATCCTTTTTGTGTATAAGACAGTATTTTGCAAAATTTAAGCAACTCGCTTTTCGTATCTGAATTAAGTTTAGACTTTTTTTTTATTACCCAGTATATAAAATTAGAAAAGGTTTTCCTGAATGAATTACGTTATTTGTCACACCAATAAAGTATTGCATTCAATTCAGAGATTACGTAAGCTAGGAATTTCTAACCTGGACTCATTAATATGTTACATTTTCCTCTTCACTTCCATGTACATACTTCACTTAATTTCCCTGAAAAATGGACTTGCGATGATATATTGATAATTTAAAAAAACTTTTGTAGTTTTTATAAGAAAAATTAATGAAAATTATTTATTTTTTGAGCTGCAAGTGGGGATAACCCCTTAATATAATAGGGCAACACAAGATTGCCAGTAAAAATTCGGAACAATCCCCACGGAAATTACCATTTCCCCACAGTACCATAAATTAAATACCACCAAAATGACCATGGTAAAGGTAAACTAAAACATGTTTACAAATTTCTCCTTTCCGCTGTAGAAATATAATGTGAGATATTTCTAAGAATGTTTTGATGAAGAATAACTGCATTTAGTTTCAGAAGCCGGATTAAAACCGAAAACGTTGAAAGAAGTATTCTTGTAATATAAAATTATCCCTTATTTATTACATGAAATTTAAGATTTAATATTCAAAGAAAACTTTTATCATAAAAAATTACCACAAAAATACCACGCTTTTTAAAAATACCTAAAAAAATCCCATATTTAAAAATCCGCAAAAAAATCCCATACGGATTAAAAAATACCACAAAAATAACAAAAATGTAATAGATTGATTTTTCATACGTAACTTACAACAGAAAAGCGTATAATTGCAATGATTTCATATGAAGTTTTTGCTTATAAATGTGAAAAATTAATTAAAAAGAAAAATCCCAAATTCCCACTGCAATTAAAAAATAAAAAAAAAAAAAACGAAATGGCCATCTCAGCCCTTGAAAGGGCTTTGACCGAGCTCCTTATGATCGATTGTGTTGTGTGTGATGTGAAATGTTTGCACACAAATGATCGAGAACTGGACCTACATGTTTTACGCCGACTCCGAACGGCTTGGCTTATGTTCTCAAGAAGCTTTTCATGGCAGTTTTTACTCTCTGAGTAAAATGGCAGTTTGTCATTGTCTACAGAGAGGTGACGGCCGAACAGAAAAATTAATTCAATTGAAAAAATTTTCTGTGTCAGATAGAGGATTCGAACCTGGGTTCTCTGGCGTAAGAGTCACACACTCTACCCACTACGCCAGTACCGCCACTTTAAATAACCCAATTAAAAAATAACCCCACTCAATTCCCACGATAATTAAAAATACCATGGGAATTCCCAAGAAAAAAAAAATTCCAAGAGCAATTAAAAACAATCCCGAATGGAATTTTTCCTGATTAACTGGCATCTTGGGACAACAACTTAAGAAATCCAGCAAAAAACTCGCTTAGGCTCCCCATACTCGCTGGAAATCGAGACTAAATTTTTAAACATAATCTTTCCATTATTGATCAGGCCTCGGTCGGCTATTAAAATTTCTGATAATAAAAGAATTTTTAATAATTATTTTTGTTTATTTTATTAAATTTTCAAGATGGTCATTCAAAATTGGAAGAGGACGCACGCATCCAGTACTGAATTCTTATGTACAAATAAATCTACGTTGTACGAGTTCAATTCGCAGGGGATAGGTATTATAGAAAGGTGTGACCAAACCTACAGCCTAAAAAAGGTAAACTCTCCTTACCTTATCTATTTTAGGCCATACGTGTTGGAAAACATACGGATTGTAACATATGAGTTGGAAAACTTCTTAGATCGGCATTACACGAAACCATATGTAGAATTGGCTATACTAATGATATTGTCAATATAGGAATGAAAATAACTTAAGTTCCTTGTGACGAATAATGCCCAAATCCTGTTTAGAACTTATTCAGGCTATATATGTAATATTTTTATAGTAGGTGCGTTTGGCGTAGCTTTCCTATTAAGCCTAGAACGTTTACTCACAAAGACATATTGATATTTAGTTATGAAATAATCATTGAAATAGTATGTACAAACTTCTTTAAAATTGCTTCATAGATTAGTATCTATAATAGTTTATTTTACGGGTTTGAGAAAACATATTGAAATATTGCCCGGGATACAAGAATTCTATCATTAATTTGGGTGAGTTTTAACTCAACTTCTTATTCTGTGAAGACTAGGCTTCCTTGTTTGAAACTAGAATTGTCACTCATATTATATCAACAACAAAATTCGTTTGAAAATCTGTAACAAACATGCCACAAATTCTTGCTTCACAACAAGAAATATCGGCATAATATAAAATTTTCTTGGAAAATTCATTGGATTATTTCTTTTGATTTATGTATATATAATAAAAGAAACGTATTTAAAATCAAATCAAAGTTCATTTAAAGAATTTCATTTTATATGTATGAAATTGCAAATTTAATCATTTAATAAAATTGCATGTCACTCCACTAAAACACACTTAGAGCCCCCGCACATTGCAGAATTTTAGTCAAACGATAGTTTGATTTGTTTTCATGTGGGCATGGTGCCTTATGGAAGTGTGCATCTCTTATTATTAAATCGAGCCCGATTAAAAAAATCAAATGGTAGGTCAGATTTCCACTTGATTTCAAAGTCTACCAACTATCTGCAGACTGCCAAGTTGGTATGGAGTGCTATGGGAGTGCGCACACTAGCCGATCGAATAGTTTGCCAACCGTTTGGCAACCGCCATTTTGTTGTTTTTGTTGGTTATTTTATTTTTCGTTGTAAAAGCTAATGCTTTCAGGCTTGGAGTGAGGTTAAAAAATATTTAATTAAATTAGCCATTTTCAGCAGTTATTCAAAACGTCGTGAATGAACATTGGTGTATTACAGCCGAGACGTTTTTACCATGCCGTTTGGCGTTTTACTGTCGCAGAACTCTGAGTAGCTGCGCTTAACAAGTTCTTTTCAAATCAAATCAAAAAATTTTCTTTTATGTGTGGGCATTTCCATATGTCGAACGTGACGTACGCACATACTTGAAGTGGAAAAAATGCAATGCAAAACATATTTGCATTTCCTTCTTAGTTTACATTAAAGCTCTTAGGTAGCCATTTAATTAGTACCAAAATTCAAAGAAGGCATAAAGCCTGACTCCAAAAAAAAAAAAAAAAGCAATTCGAACGTGACAAAAATGGAAGTAGTTTTTGTGCCCATGTATAGAAAGTCAGAATTCAGCGAATTCTGTTACAATTTTTTAGTGCAATTAGTTTTAGAATCGTATGGAATAATGTTACTTAATAATGTATTTTATTTGATTCAAATATCTTCTGTACTTTTTTTTTTAATCAATCCAAGTCGATACGTGACATTTTTAACTTAACATTTTTTCCATTATGATTTAATTGAGTAATTAATTAATTGGGTTGTTAAGTAATTATGTAAATAAGTTATTAAGAACAAATTAAATATATTGTTCTCTCCTTGCCTCAATCATTTCATTATTATCTCTAGCCAATACCTTCCATTTTGGCTGAAACAAAAACGTTTACGAAACGAATTTATGTATGAATTGCTTAAATTAATAAAATTTAAATGTTTCTCTAAGATAACAACATAAAATAATACCTTTTTAATAACTTCAAATTTTTTGTTCAGGGTGGACCTTTCGGCGGAATTGCCCATATAGTTTTTATTTTGTGTATTTATTTTTCCTCGGATGTGACACACCCAGTTCATTGGCGGTGTGACAAAAAATATGTTCATTGGCGCTGGATTAAATTTAAATAGATTAAATTATTAAATGTAGTAGTTTTCACTATGTCGTAGTTTGACGATGTGAAGAAACTAATCGAAGTGGAAAAGCAGAAGCAAAGAAACTTAAAAAAAAAAATGCAATTGCCAAACTATCCGGGGACAGTGTGCCCAACTACCACTAACTAAATAGTTTGGTCGGCTGTGACCATTGGAGCATCAAACTATCGGGAGACTAAAAGTCTGCAGTGTGCGAAGGTTCTTATACGTCACGATGCTCTTTCACATGAAATCAAAGACTTGAAACGAGTTTTTGTTTAAAATAAATTCACCATACCCATATATTTCCTAAAAAGTTTACTCTTAACATTAAATGTAGAATATGAAAAAATCAAAGATTCCAGGACGAAAAAAAAAATAATTCGCCTTATTGTTCATGTTGAGCCAAGCATTGAAATTTGTTTAAGTCTAGCATGACAACAACAATAACATGATTCTAAGTCGTTAATGCTTTTATCTATGTTGGTCTCATTTTTAACTTGGCACATAAAATTATAAGATACAAATTTTACATATGAAGAACATGCAACGTTAAGTTAACGTTGAGCTATTGTGTTATTAATCTAATTATTTCCTTACTGTTTAGTTTATTTGTATGCAACTTATTCTTGGTTACAACTTTACAGTTATTCTTCGGTATCTTGCAAACATGCATGCATTTTTTTGCAGTTGCCAAAGCTGCATTGTTGTTGAGAGGTTTCACCATTGTTTCAATAGCAAATCGCCCCATTAACTAAGAACCATGACAATTTTTTTTTTTTCATTAAAAATTAAATATTCTGTTGTCATAGTGCGAACTGCTCTAAATAAACAATAAAGCGTTTTGAATTAGATTAACAATAGATTCAAATAAGAGTGTGTTGGAAGAAGCGTTTTTCAAACGACAGAATTTCTATTGTATCCCAAAGTATAGTATGAAAAAACTAACTGTATTCCTCTCACTTTCTCTCTACTTTTATAGGAAATTCGCGAAAGATGTGATCGTGAAGCGAATGAAAAGCATTTTGGGACCAGCGAATCAGAAAAACCACAAAATCGTTGTCTTAACCGATATAGAGATGTCAATCCTTACGATCATTCACGAATATTCTTGCATAGAGGAAATGTTGACTACATCAATGCCAACTTAGTTAAAGTAAGTTTTGTGTTAATAAAAAAAGTAAACAAAACTGTAGTTACATTAAAAATATTTGTTATAAATCAGCTTGAACGCGCCGAAAGAAAATATATCTTAACTCAAGGTCCACTAGGCGATACGGTAGGACATTTTTGGTTAATGGTATGGGAGCAAAAAACTAAAGCCATCTTGATGCTTAATAAACTAATGGAGAAAAAGCAAGTCAAATGTCATCAGTATTGGCCCGATAGAAAAGGGCCCGAATACGCGCTCAAACTGAACGAAGTAAATTTAACGGTCGAGTATTTGCGATGCGAAGAATACATGAACTTTTGCCGCAGATGGTTGAAGTAAGTTCTTACTTTTCGTTATTTTTTGTTAGTTTTGTTAATTGTTGTCTTTTCTTTTATTCACTTTTATTTTCACAACGCAATTTTTCAGATTAACAGATCTCGAATCGCAACAGAGTCGTGAAATCATACAATTTCACTATACTACTTGGCCAGATTTTGGCATACCAAGTTCGCCGGTCGCATTCTTACAGTTTCTAAAACAAGTGCGTGATTCGGGCGCACTTGATCCCGATGTTGGTCCAGCTGTAGTGCACTGTAGTGCTGGGATTGGACGTTCGGGCACCTTCTGTTTAGTGGACTGTTGTTTGGTTTTAGTATGTATAACAATTTTTTATTTATTTTTAATTTAATAAAAAAGGTGCATATCTCATTTACCCTCTTTCCTCCCACTGTGTTTTATGCAGCTCGATAAGGAAGGCGAAAATAATGTATCTGTGCAAGATGTTCTATATGAGTTAAGAAGATATCGCATGGGCTTAATTCAGACAGCCGATCAACTGTATTTCTCATATCAGGCGATAATTAAGGGTATAACACTGCTTAAGGATCCTGTAAGTGAAGCTTTTATTTTTAAAATATTCGTCAATTTTCATCACTTTTTGAAATCGATTTCGCTTTTAGTCATGTTAAGTTGTATAAAACTACCTCGTATCTATATTAAAACATTTACTTTCAATTTGTTCATGAAGTATTAGAATTTGTTCGGAAATTATACCAATTCATAGAGCTCTCTTGAGTAGAAATTCATTTGTTCTTATAGAACTAAGGTCGATACTGAGTTCGTTAGTCCATCCCAATTGAAATTTTAGCATTCATAATTGGCGGACTAAAGCTCTTTTATGAATGATTTTACTACATAAAAATTGTGCGTGCAAAAAACAACTATTCAAATTTACCCGCTGGCATATATTTTTCTTTGGAATTTGGTGTTTAGTAAATTCACCAAAACTGCGCAACTAAAGTTTGCTTAAAAATAATAATCTAGTTGCTCAGTTTTGTTGAATAAACTAAGCACCAATACAAAGAAAAAGATCACTGATGATTTGCATAAATGCATTTATGAACTCAGCCTATATGAACTAGTGAAGCTCTTGACACTCACTCAATGCTCATATTTTCTCTCTGACTATGCTAATTTAGTCATTTATTCCAACTTAAATCATTTATATTTTTGATGTAAATCGAAAACTTCACCATTTCAATAAACGAATTTTTTCCTTTACTTTCTAATTTAAGACATTTCTCGATTATACCGAGGCACCGCTTATTTCCAACGATCAAAAGCAAAATCAATTTAATTTGGACGAAACACCACCGCCGTTGCCTCCACGCACGCATTCTTTGTTACCATTTGCCGGAATTAACACTGGCGGCGCATTAACACTTAAACTCAGAAATACACAGAATAAGCCGCTTCCGAAAATACCAACCAGCGAAAGCTTTAACGATGACTTATATGCTGCCGAACATAACAAAAACAACAAGGATGCTCTCAACAATTTCATCAATAATGAGATCAATTCCGAAAACCATACGTACCGACCGCTACCGGCATTGCCAACAACAATACAGCAACAGAACTCTTTGGACCGCGTACATGAGTCTGATAGCGATGAAAATGAATTGTATGAGGACGACGATAGTGATGATGAACAACAGAATGATGAAGACAGTAGTATCGAACGTAATGGTAATAATGTCAGCTCGGACAGTGTGCTGGATCGTTCCTCAAAAGTTTCTGAAAATCGCAACAATATCACAAATGATGCAAAAATGTCAAATGGAATTGAAGCCAACAATTCTATGGCTAATAGGTATAAAAATGACATAATTTATAATAATTCCTTTTCTGTAATAATAAACATAATAATTTATTCTTTTTTCCCCCTCTCTCTCTCCACAATAGTCCCGAAAACGAACTGAAACGCCGAAAACGTGTTGAACGACAATCGAATATCGAACAAAAAGTGCACGAGATCAAACGAAAACAACGCGAGTGTGAAGAGGGCAAGCAATCAGCGAAAAAACGAAGGTCATTAGTTAAATATATAGCTACGGGTGTTATTGTGGGTGTAATCTGTGTGTATGCATATGCAAAGTTAACCTAAAGCAGATAAACTATTTGAGCATTATTATGATAAATTTTTTAGACAACTTCAACTAAAAAGTGATCATAATAGATATCAATGAAAATGAACAGTAATTGAAATAGGGAGAAAAACAGAGTTTTATCCATTGCAATATGCTTAAAAATATATTCATAAAGCAAAGAAAAAGAATAAGAAAACAAACACACGAATACACGACAAACCGCGCTCTTATGTTATAATATTTCATTTAAATGAACAATTTTTATTAATGTACGTTATGCAAGCAATCTACGCTAAGATATCCTAATATTACAGTAATCTTTAATAATATTTAAATTGATGTAGTTTTGATTTTATTTATTATTTGTTCAAACTATTTGATACTATAGTATTTCTTGTTTCATTAATGCTAATGTTGATTGTTTTATTTCGCGTTAGTATAAATAAATTGAAAAAAATCTCTTATTAGAGAATACAAACTGTTGTTTTCGCAGTAACTAACATGCCAACCATTAAATCATTGCACATAAAACAAGAAAAAAAAAATAACGAGAAACAAAATGAAACCACAACTCTTCTTGTTGATGGTCGCTGGATGAGTACGTTTAATAATATTAAAATTTTTTGGAACTGCAATAGACTGATCTAATTCGAACAACACTCTTTTTAATAAAAAACAAAAAATTGCGGAAAATATTTAACATTCTACAAATGTATTTAGCAAAAAACAAAAAAAAACTTATATAAAGATATATTTATATACACAAATATACATGTGAACATACATATGTGTATTTAGGTATGTTCTCTTTATAAATATAAAAATGCGTTTGGAATGATACCCAATACCCAAAACTGTTCATCATATTAACTCTGTACTTTCAACAAATTTAGTGATTGATAAAGACAGTCTCAATCAATAAAAAGGCATGCAAGTATTTAGTAAAAACCACTCAAAAGTTCTTCTTCATAGAAGTGTTAATTTTAATTTCATTTTCGTTTTTGTTACTTTTAGTCGTGACACTGCGGATCAAATAAACCTAAAAAAGAATCGAAAACAATTGAAAATTTTTAGTATTTAATTTTGGCACTCAGAACTTTTATGAAAGGCACAACTTTAAACTTCTTTTTTTATGACGTTATTAACCCGAGTAGAGGGAGCGAAAATAATTGTTGTTTTCAAAACATGAAATGAAAAAAATGAATATCGATGGTTAAGCGCTAGTTATTAACTGCATTTTTCAACTTGTCAAGATCCAAGGGAAGTTGTGTAAAATTGTTAGATGTGAAAAAACATTGGTTCAACAGTACAGGGTTAAAATTAGTGGTGTACTGAAATGTATTAAAATTTTATAAAAAAAAAATCAGCATGCCCAAACATTTCAAATTAATCACTTATGTTAAGAGGAGAATGCCAAGTGTGCTAAAACAAGAATGCTTGCTTCATTCATTCAAGTTTTATTATATTGCTAATTGATAACGGTTATCTTTTGAGTTTTATTCTTTTGGTCTCTGAGTATCGTTTATTTTTGATCTTTACAAAAATAGCTGTTATAGTGGCAAAAAATAAAGTTAGAAAAAACTTTAGTTTGTGAGTAAACAAAACTCCAAAAATGTGCATTACAGCAAGTCACATTTGTATGGATTTTGTTAAAGTATCTGGGATCCTTCGTGTCCCCCATTCCCCACAAAACACGTTGGTTGCAAATGAAGTAATTAGAACCCTTGAAAGTCCAGGAATTGTCAAAAATTACCTGGTTCTGTTCGAAAATCCGGTTTTTTGAGAGTAATTTTAGAAGAAATGTATTTAAATTTTTCTAATGCATTTCAAATTTACGAAAAAAAAAACAAAAGTACCTACTTCTATGTTAAGCTAGCTGAAGAATCTGATTCCGGACTTAGATTTGACGTGCAATGAAGTCCGGTCCCAATAAACGCATTTAAAGTCAACATTTGCAAATTTTTTCATATTTTTGACAATTCCTGGACTTTCAAGGGTTCTAATTACTACATTTTCAACCATCGTGTTTTCAGGGGGAGGCACGGAAGATTCCATACAAAGTAGCATTTGACTTGGTCTAATGTGCATTATCAGTGAACGATACAATAAAACTCTTTAAATAACTGTGTTTTTTAATGCACCTGCTAACAGTTATAGTCTCTGAAAATTAAGTTAATACAACGGAAAATTTCCAAATCTATTGACAGTCTAACGGTTCAATTTAAAACTGACTAAAGATAGCTAGCGACAATAACAAATTCTGCATTTTCAAAAATAAGAAAAACAATTAACTCCAGATCGGCTCTAAACCTATTAATCAAAATTTACATAAAATAATTCACGTTTTAAGTCTAATTGTTGCCTGTTTTACGAAGCCAACAAAAAATCCGTGGTACTCTACTTCGAAAACAAATAGGTAGTAAATGAAACAAAAACAATTCAGTTTAGATTGTTAGCAGCTCTAACAATCAATACTCTACTAATTGTCACGATTATTATCAAAGTTGAACTGTAGTTCTCAACCCTCTCAATATTACCTTCTTTCTTTTAATACACCGTTCTTCAACCAGATATCAAAAATACAAATAAAGTTGAATTAAAGTTGCAGTAGAAAATATTTATTTATATCGTTAAAGTAAAATAAAAAAAATAATAATAATTAAATATATAAATTAGTAAAAAAATCATTCACATGTAACAGTTTAAACATAAGCATGATTTATTTTTTATATAAGCTCATATATAAAATATGTGTTTTTCCAACAAAGGAAATATTTGTAAATCCTTTGCAAACGAAAACAAAAAATTATTATGAGAATAAGCTATATAAACAAAAACTAAAAAAATATTGAAAAATCAAACAAGAAATGAATTTCAATAAAATGTATATTTAAGCAAAACCAAAGTTTTTACTATTATTATTTTTTTTTTTTTTATTTCAACATGTGCTGATAAATTTTGTATTTTTTCCCTTTATGTTTCAGGCGTTTGAAGCATGTATGAAATCCGTCCGCAAAGCAGCTAATGAAGTTCCCGTTAAAAAAAGGCTTAAATGTTTGTGAATGAATGATTGTGGTTTTGCACATATTAAGCAAAGTTGAAAGTTAAACGTGTTGCTCGTATTTGTTCCCATCAACAGCAAAACAATATCTTGCACCAAACATTACAACATAGCACTGTATCATCTTTCTTTCTAAATATTAACATGAAATTTAATGTATGTCTAGCTTAAACTTGAACTAATATTATATAATACTTCAAAAACATTTGGTAGCATTCAGAATTTTTAACACATTGTTAGTACAAGCATATTTAATACACTACTTGAATTTTATTCATGAACGAGCATCATGAACGTATTGTAAACAAAAACATTTGCATTATAAAACATAAAATGTGTTGAAAACTTGACCTTTAAAAATAAAAACAACCAACCTACAATCCAAGATCTTGTCCTAGATTGACGGTTCTATTATTCTGTACGCAATAAAAGTTGGTAGAAATGTGAGGAAGACTCAAACTTTCGCCTTTTTCAAAGGAAACATCATTTGCGCGAACTTTCCTTTTGACATAAAAATATTCTGCACGTCTGGAGAACCCATCTCTTAACAAAATAGTATTTATAAACTACTAGTACAGCGGGGGAGAGGGTTAATCATTAATTTATGAATTGATATTCTGTCCCAACTTTTAGCAGATTTTTATTGAAAATATATAAAAACAAATTATTTCAAACCATGTGAACGAACCATGTTGGCGCTATTTGTAGGAAGGGCCTCCTATATAGCGCATATAAGGTCTTGTCGAGCGTATTATGTGAAAGACTGAAGCCCATTGCAAATCAACTGATTGGGCCTCATCAGTGTGGCTTCAGACCTGGAACACCTACCACCGACCAGATATTCATGCTACGACAAATCTTGGAAAATACCCTAGTGAAGCAAATCGACATCCATCATCTTTTTGTCAAGTGCAAAGCCGCCTTCGACAGTCTAATAATGAATCACCTATACTCCACCATGTCTGAATTTGGTATACCTGCAAAATTAATCCGTCTATGCACGATGACACTGAGTAACACTTTATGGCGCAGTTAAAATCGGAAAGGACATCTCCCCCCATTTGTTACCAAACGAGGTTTCAGACAAGCTGATTGCTTATCGTACGACATTTTTAATCTAATTATAGAAAGGATCATTCGAGCTGCTGATCTAAGGCAAAGCGGCACCATATTCTATAAGAGTGCTATGCTGCGAGCGTATGCTGATGATATTGATATCATTGGCCATAACACACGCGAAATCAGTGCGGCATTCTCCAAATTAAAGAAAGAGTCGAGTCGCATGGGTCTTGCAGTGAACGCAGATAAGACGAGGTATCGGGTGTCAACAAACAAACAGTTCCAGCGTCATGGCACCCACGTCACTGTTGACAACACCTCCTTCGAGGTGGTGAAGGACTTCGTCTACCTGGGATTCAGCATTAACTCCACCAACGATATCAGTAGAGAGATAAACGAACAAAAAGCACGCTCTATATAAGTCACTAATCATGCCTGTGCTGTTATATGCAGCACAAACCTGGACGTTGAGCAACTCTGATGAAAAGACTTAGGAAACTTTCGAGAAAGATTCTTCGTAAGATCTATGTACCAATTTGCGCCAATGGCGAGTACCGAAAACAATGGGATGTATGTTTTATACGCCGACATCGACATAGTAGAGTGCATAAAAATCGAGTGGCTCCGCTGGCTAGGTCATGTTGAGCGGATAGAAGGCGACGCTCCAGCGGAAAATTTTTCGATTCGGTACTCAGCGGCGGTCAACGCAGAAGAGGATGACCGCATCTTCGTTGGAAGCACCAAATAGAGGACAACCTGACGAAAAACAAAACAGAAATACCTGGCGCAAATTCTTACAACAGGCCACGATTGTAAGCGCCACCTTAGTAAGGTTCTGAACGAAGGTTCGGACAGGCAGGCAGATCAGCTCAAAAAAAGCATTCGGGCAAAATAGATGCATGACGTGAAATGACTGAAATCTGCCTGCCTGCCTGCCTGTCTGAACCGACGTTCACTATGTTCGCAACCTAAGTATTTCAAACCATACAACTCTAACGAACCTGTTTTGTGTTTCTTAATAACTGAATTATCAATAAAATTTGTTAAGTGTTTTGTGGCTCCACGAAATAACCTCCGAATGAAATTACCCCCAACAAAAATGAAATAAGCCCCAAACCAATAAAATTAAATAATGCCCAAATGCAATGAAATAACACCCAAATGGAAAATGAAATAAGCCCCAAAATTTGGGATTTATTTCAATTCTAGCTAGAATAAAAGCCCATCCTACGACGGGCTCGATGCATTAACGCTCAAACTGTAATTATTTGTTGTTATTATTACAGTGCTTTTATAACATACTTTCAGGCTAAAAAATTTACAGGACAGTACATGTTGGGAAGAATCTGTAATAATCGCAAAAAATAATTACAGTTTGAGCGATATTAGGTGCAGAGCATCTTGCTTGCCTTTTATATATTAAGATGAAATAACACCCAACGAAAAAGTAAATAAGCCTCAATGAAATACAAAAAAAAAAAAAATGAAATAAGCCCCAAAAAAAGTTTAAACTCAAAATTAAATTATCCCCAAAATAAATTAAATAAACCTCAATGATTTATCACTACTGTAATTCAGTTGTACACTCGATAATTTTGTGGAAGGCTTAACATTATGTAAATTTTGATAATTACATTATTTTTACAAACCATTCATTCTGTGAAAGGTGCATATGAAACTAATTGCATCTCTTCGATAACTTAAATTGAAGAAAATTATATAACCACCAAATAAAATTGAATGATCCCAAACTGATAGAATGAAATAAGGCGAATGAAATAATTCGAAAAATTTAAATAACCCGCAAGAAAAAAAAAATTAAATATTCCCCAAAAATGTATGGGAATTTTGTTGGGCTTATTTAATTTTTTGTTTTTTGCTTATTTCATTGGGGGTTATTTCGTGAAGCCGAATTTTGGTAAGCAAAAAATTTTATTAATAGCATTGAAAAACATTGATAAATAAAATGTTTTTTTTTATACCCGAATAGAAGTGATCATGCCATCATGCGTAGTTTTTTTCGCCCGGAATCGAAGAAGGGAATTTCCGTTTTTAAGATAGGTAAGATTTTTATTTTTCACTCATGAATATTGACGGTTGATGAACAAATTTGAATTAAAAATTTCCAAAAGGTCTTGAGCTACATCTTAAAAAACGGAAATTCCCTTTTCTGATTCCGGGCGAAAAAAATTACTCATGATATGCATGATTGTCTGAATAAAAATGATGGAGCCATTTTTATTTTTTCTTCACGTTCTTCTATTTAACCTTCAAGTGCTTGATAGATAGTCTACTTTTGTAGCATTTTTGCTGAAAAAGTTGAATAGAAAAAAATTCAAAAGGCATCAAAAGGGTCCGAGTCTTTCAGTAGCTTCCTAAAAATTGATTCTAAGCAGTTTTGGTCGCTATCGACATAAGACAAAAAATTGTCACCAGTAGACCCTACATTTCAAAATTACCATCTTCTGTCAGGTTGTCTACAAATGTAGACACCATATACACAAGTGATGTAACACTTCTTTACTCAACTCAAAATTTTTTAATTTCAGCTTGTCCAAACATGCCTGTTTCTCAATTTTATTATTCTTTGCTTTCTTATGCACGTTTGTATGTGTGTATATGTGTGCTTGCATATATGACTTTATTGAGTATTTCGCAATAATAGGAAAGAACTAAGCGGAATTTGATATGGCATATGGAATTTGAAATAATGAGTGTTTTTTTAGAGGTATAGAATTTCCGACAATGGTATCTGTCAGAGCAGTGTCAGAATTGGCACGTATCTTTGACATTTAAGTACAAGATACTTTGGAAACTTAGTACCAATCATCTAGAAGACAAACTTTTCCAGCAGGACGACGCAACATACCGTAGAGAGAGCCAAACCATCACGTAATTTATATATTCAGATTTCATTGGCAAACTTTGTTTTTTGAACTTTAAATTTTGTTTTGAAATCAAAAACTTACAACAAACATACGACAGTCACATACCGAGGTGTTCACAGTTTCCAAAATAATAAATGCTATAAATACGCTTCGTTAATATACGTTTAAGCTGTGAATAGCCAATGTTTATTATTTCTACTTTAGAAACTTATTGAACAAACTGGTAAAATAAATAAATTTCTTTACTTTTGTAAGTTGAAACACCTTGCGTGGGAAGTTTTTCAATGATTAATTTATAAATTTTAATTTTTTCATGCTGCCAAAAGTTATTTCTTGTGGATTTCCTATTAACATGGAAGGAAAAAGAAGCATTTATGCTTAAAAGTTTTTGGCGAACAATTTAAATAATTTTATATGACTCCATTTTATTTATTTGAATAGTTTAAAAAACTTGAATTTAGACAATTTTTTTTATAGTTTTAAAAAAAATCCGTCAAGTCGTTCGATCAGCTATTAATTTACAAGTTTCTAATAGTTTTCTGTTCACGTACTTTTTCAATTTGTGACGTTTATTTTGTCAATTCTTCTTTTACTTTCTACCTGCAAGTAACTTTACTTGTACGTGAACAAACCTATTGTGTTGTTTGGCTCATTCAGACTTTCAACCATAGCCCGCTAATTGTTTCGAGGTGGCAACATCAAACTGTAACAGTTTTAAATGAAGTGTAAATTAGTCTTAAATTACTCATCTATTGAAAACTGTCAAATTGTTAAAAGAAAATTTTTGTGTTGCCTTCTATAACGAGATAAAATTTAATAAATCTTCAATTATACGTCTTACGAGCTAAAACTTCAGAAATATTATTAAAGTTGGTCAAAACATCAAAAGCTAAAATACTCAATTTATTGTAGAACATAGTGGAAAAAATGTTGCCTGCAGCAGAAGAAGCACAAATAACAAAACTACTAGCAAAGGTAAGCAATCGAAGATAAAGGAAAAGAATCTTCATATATGTAATAATATTTCTATATCTAATCGTTATAGTATAAAAACTTGAGTGCTACTAAAAAAGATGTCATCAGCGTTGTCACAACCTACAGAAGTCTGATGTATAAATTGCAAAAATTTGGTAAGTAGAAAGAGAGATTAAGGGATCGACGCTTGAGAGCAAATGCAAATACAGGTACAACAAATAATACGTCTTTGTTACATAGTGTTCAACGATGGCAGCACACGCGATTTGTTTAATTTACAGGGAACCATACCAGTTATGTATAAAAGTAATTAAAAAAAACTTGTTACATTTAGATTAGATATAATGATTTCTTTTTTTTTTCTTAGACAACAAGTACCACATTCCCATTTGCATTTGGCTAATAGACACGCATCCGCAGAACGCTCCGATGTGTTTTGTCAAACCTACGCCAACAATGCATATAAAAGTCTCCATGTATGTGGATCACAATGGAAAGGTATATTTGCCATATCTGCATGATTGGAAGCCAGTAAGTTGTTGAATTATGTTTTATGATTTTTGAAGAAAACACGTTTTTATTCAGCACTCTTCGGATTTACTGTCGCTGATACAAGTTATGATAGTGACCTTCGGCGAACATCCACCTGTGTATTCAAAGCCAAAGGAGCAAGTGTCGCCTTATCCCAATGCTTGTAATTATCTATAAGGGAATATAATTTATTTTATACTTATGCAACATTTTTACTGGTGACAGCTTTTATGCCTCAACCTGGTGGCGCTGCAGCTGGGAATTCTTTCTTACCCTATCCTAGCGCTGGTGGTGGTGGTGCTTTTCCACCATATCCTCCGAACAATTATTTTGGTCCTTATCCAACTGTAGGCGGAGCCAATGCATCCGTAGCAGCTGCTAGTGGAAATTCTGGGAACTTTTCGCCATACATGAACTTTCCACAGGTTCCGGGCTATAATTCGAACTATGTATGTAGTTAGATTTAGACAGTGGAAATAAATTTTAACAAATGTTTTGTTTTGGTGCAACAGACACCAAGTATTCCCAGTTCAACAGGCACTATAACCGAGGAACATATAAAAGCTTCACTTATTAGCGCTGTCGAGGATAAACTACGTCGTCGCATTCAAGAAAAAGTTAACCAGTATCAGGCAGAAATTGAGACACTAAACCGAACTAAACAAGAGTTGGTAGAGGGCAGCACGAAAATTGATTCAATCATTGCACGTTTGCAAAGAGAAGAGGTAAAATTTTTCCCCCCATCAGCTCAACCGTCAAACTATTTTTGTTTTTACCACATATCTACAGATTGAACTTGAAAAGAATCTGAATATTTTACGTGACAAAGAAGAAGAGTTGGAAAAAAATTTGGAATCATTGGAAAACGCAGACGGTATTGATCCGGACGAAGCTGTGACTACGACAGCACCTCTTTACAGACAGTAAGTTATTCCACCGAAATTATATATACAATATATCATATACAAAAATCTTTCTATTTTTCTACCTCAATAAAGATTGCTGAATGCATATTCAGAGGAGGCTGCCATTGAGGATGCCATCTATTATTTGAGCGAAGCGTTGCGCGGTGGAGTTATAGATTTAGAGACGTTTCTGAAGCATGTGCGCCAACTTTCGCGCAAACAGTTCATGCTGCGAGCTATCATGCAGAAATGTAGACAAAAGGCTGGACTTGCCGGCTGAACCTCATTCAGCTATTCTTAAACACTATTATTCGTTAACACCATACATGGATGTTTTATGCCACTCATTAAAAATATAATATTCAATAGTTACTTGCGATTATATATAAGTATATTATTAAAAAAAAATTGAGTATAAGCGCCAAAAACCGAATATTTATAAATGAATCATAAGGCACGCAATTCAACATGTTATGACTATATAAATTTAATTTCTGCAATCAGCCGCTTTGTTTCCTTTTTTATTATCCAGCATTTTTATTTTTTTATTTTAGTGAATTGCATAAAATTCTTTTATTATTTTTATATTTGAATTAAATAAACTACCATTAAAGAAATGCGTTGAAAATATCGAAAACATGCATTTTTATTATTTTTCAAAATTGTGACTTATACACTAATGCACACTAGTTGCAAACCTTTTATATGTAAATACCGACTGAGAGCAGCAGAAATATTACGCCGAATCCCAAAAATATCGAGGCAAAAAAACTGATTAGCAACTCTTTACAAATTGTCGATTCTTTATGTAATTTGGGGCGTGATACCTCGAAAACGAAAAACCAAGCGGTAAAGAATGTGCCGATTGCTAGCAAGACGGTTGCCAAGTGTGGAAAGACGGCTGGATTGATGGGCGATACATAGCGGCTCATATTTTCGATCTCCATCCTATGAAATATACAATTGCATTATCATGTTGTTGGCTAGTCAATAATAACTTACTTGTTTGCGGTTTATTATAGTTTTATATTCAACAAAATAATAAATAATACGTGGCCCGGCGACTAGTCAATACAAAAACTTTATTAATCCAATGACAGCAGCCATTACAGGTAAAACTGCTAGAAAAGTGACATCTCATATATTGATCTGGTTCATAAAATATTGCCAGACCAGAAAGATTTATACTATAATTAAAACGCAAAGGGTATTGGAAATCGTTCGTATTATAACGTCAGACTAGTGGCGACATGTTGTAACTTCGAAAGTTTCGAAGTTGTCGAAAATATCGAAAGTCGGTATGTTATAGCACTTTCGACAGGCGATAATTACGATAAAATATCACTTGAATTTGGTGGCTGTGAAGCAAGAGAAAATGAAAATGATTTTGTTAATTAAATATCAAAGAATTGTTAATTAATGACATAATGTTATTGAAAAAATAAATGTATATGCTTTAATAACAATATATGTTTCAAGTTAAACTTAACTAACTACACTTAACCTTGCTTTCAGGAGTTCTACAAAAAAATTACTACTTCAAAGCAGTTTGAGCTGTTGGTGGAATTTTTGGAGCGGCACCCCGATATGGTCAGTGGGGCGTTCATGCGTACCAACAACAACCAAACAATTCATAGCTTATGGCAGGAGATTACGCTTACATTGAATGCTGAAGGGCCGCCTACAAGAGATGAAGATAGTTGGAAAAAAGTAAATAAATATTTTGAAGACTTAGATAACATTTTAAAGCCTAATTTTTTTTTTCTTGCAGGTGTGGGCTGATTTAAAGAATAAAATTTTTAAAAAAATGAAGTCATACACAGAGAGTAGAAAAACGGGAGGTGGAACTAACTAACTAACATAAAAAATATGTGTGCAGCAGCTCTCAAACGTTCGAACATAACTTCGAAATCAACCAAATCGCCTGTCGAATGAAAATGTTACAACATACTGCCAGAGCGAAAACTTCGCTTCGATTATCGCTTCGATAGTGAAGTTATAACATGTCGCCATAGGACAAGCAGGATATTTTAATAACGTCATATGTGTAGCTGAGACGTCAGAAGCAGGATATTGCACTTAATTAAGCAGGATATTCTTAACGTTGTCGTGTATGTAGCTGGGGCTTGACACTCGGCACTTAAGCGGGATATTTTTAACGCTGTCATATATGTAGCTGGGGTGTCAGACTCGACACCTAAGCGGGACCTTAATAATAAGCAAGATCAAGGGCCTCAGACTCATGATTAGTATGTACCGAAAAGACCATACGACATTTGGAAACCACTAGAAAGGCCGCAGAAAAGCAGTTAACAAAGTCAAACGGCATGGTTAATCACGTCATCATAATATTGATATTATTAGACTAGCTGAATAACCGGTCTTACTCGGGAGTTGATATAAATAATTTTTGAACTTATTCGTCAATTTGAAAACTTTTCACAAACTTTTGAAGGAATTTTGTGTGAATCTTTCAAACCGGTAACTTCGGCGAAATAAGCAAAATGTAGCTTATTAGCAAAATGTACCGGTAACATCTGAAAATTATGAGAAGAAGTTAGGGAAGTCGTGATTATGCGTGTCGATCGCTTCAAAAATAATATTTTCAATTTATATATATTCTATAGATTGGACATTTTTGAAAATATCAGAGCGAACGAATTTTTGGCAATAATTTACACACACAAAGATTACACAATAGGTAGGAGGGGCTAGGTGGCTGCAGGCTGTCTAGTCTGCTAAGTGATTGATACTCTATATAGGGTATTGTTGTTGTTAGCTGTTTTTCCTTTAGTTGTTTTCTTCGGAAAGCAACATTGACCTTGAGCTCGACAAAATATAACCTTTAATAATTGAAAAATTATTGGAGTTATATAAACACATAACTTAAAACTTATGAAAGAAGGTCGTAATTAGTTTACAAATAAATTCTATGGCAGAGCCTTCCCGTTGAAAATATGATTATTTGTGTGTGTTTACACACAATAAATGAAAAATCTAAGTTTTCAAAACAAAAAAAAAAACAAATCTTCATGTCGTCATAGTTTAATATCAGCTAACTGCTGAAGCTTAGATCGACTGCGAAATAGAAGAGCAACAACAACTAGCACAACAAAATCTTTGAGTATTTAAGAAAAGCTTTGATCTATCTTCGAATAATAGAACTTACTCTTTCTGAAAGTATGCTTCACCAATTAGAAGAACTTTAAGCTGCTTTCATATCATTTGTATTCTCGTACTGCAATTCAGGGTAATTTACTAATTACATTCGTGAAACAAGTAGAAAATTAAGAGCTTAGTGGATCACAGCAAGAATCACGAAAAAATGATACTGATGAGTTGGTGTAGCGGCCAACGAAACAGCTGTCTAGTCTGCTATGTGATTGATACTTCATATAGGATATTGTTGTTGTTAGTTGTTTTTCCTTCAGTTGTTTTCTTCGGAAAGCAACATTGACCTTGAGCTCGATAAAATATAACCTTTAATAATTGAAAAATTATTGGAGTTATATAAACACATAACTTAAAAGTTAAATTTTTATGGTATCCCCATTAATTTGGCTACCCACTGTACAGTGAAAGCATAAATTAGAGCTGTAAATTGTATAAAAGTAAAATTTAAGTGTGCATTGTTGAAATTGTGTTTTGGTTCTTTATTTTAATTGTTTGAAAACTTTGAAATACAACATTAAATACTAAATATGTAAATTATTTAATAAGTAATATATTAAAAATTTATAATAAAAGTCAAGCACTTATTTTGAAATATTTCCGATACTGGCGTTTTATAATTTGATATTATTTATGTTATTTTTATATCATTATTTTTATGTTATTATTTATTTCAATATATTTTAGGAAATGATTATTTTGAAATGGCTTAGGCGTTATTATATTATCGTGATAAAGAGATTTATAGTTGATTGATCATATTTTTGCCACGGATCTTTAAATTAAAAATGTATTTATTTATTTATTTCATTAACCAGCCTGCACCCTTAAAGTTCACAAACTTCACATATTAATTTATGTTTAATCCTAAAACAATAAGAATTCTGTAAAATGTTATAATAATTTAGATTTACGTTTTATATTTTTAAAATATAATTACTAATGCAAAATATAATTAAACACCTTAAATTATAGAAATTTGTGGCTAGAAAAATTGCTCGAAAGACTAATTTTTATTCAATATTGCAAAATTAAATGTTTGGTAATAAAAGACAGATTTTATTGCAAAGTGGATATTTATAAAATTTGATCATTACAAATTTACGATAAAGGATTTTAATATGCTAAGTGTTTGTAAATATTATTTTTTCCCTTCTTTGTTTAAATTAAGAGCAGATTGAGTCTGATTTGTCGACTTAGCCACTTCGGAAATTCATAACATATTTTTTCATAGCTTTAATTTCCCCCCAGCGCCTTCTTTTTTTTTTTAAAAAGTTCTTCTTTGCTTAAAAATAGTTCGTTGTCTCAGTGCATCTTGAACAGTAACCGTTTTCGATCCGTTTTTAAACAAAATTCTCTGCATGCATATCCGTTTTTTCCCGTTTTTCATTCGTGAATTTTCATATTTTTCCCCTCAATGTGGCAAGACGTATTTCTCGAAATGAATGAAAAAGCATGGTTGTCAAAATTACAATGAGCGAGAAGAAACACGAGTATGAGTGAAGGTGGCGTTGCTGCAGTTGCCTGGACAATTAAACATTTTTTATTATACACAATAAATACAAGGTTATTTCCGAAATATGGATGAGGTAAATAAATAAACAACGAATGAAATTGCAAATTCATTAGAAAATTGCTTCAATTCACAGGTCGATATCGACGATGTAGATGATTTGAATGATCTGGAGGCGCGGCTGTATGCACAAATTCACCATGAATCTGCGACCACAGGAGAATTTGATAGCAGCAGCGCCACATACAAGATCGTAGAAGAGGTACCTGCAGCTCCAACAACTGTTCGTACAGTGACTTCAACTAGTGTAATAAACAAAGCAGTGGGCAATAAATCGGGAAGATACTGGAATGATGGAGATGCTGCCGGTGGCCAGAAATTAGCTCAACAACAACAACAGACAAAACAGCAAAATGATGTTCAAGGGACAGTTATGGAAGCACAAAGTAAAATTGTGACTGTTGGAACTGTGCAGGAACCATCCACTGAAGATACTGCTTTGATATCGAGTAACAATGCAGGTATGCAAATGGCTTGTAGTTCCAAAATGTCGGTTTTCTAGTTCATATAGAGAAAAAAATTTGCGTAGATCATTCATTAGTTCATGTAATTAAAACAAGGCAAACTTTACCACAATCTCCGGTCATTTTCACTACTTGAAATTAAAAATTTTTCATTTTGTATTTCAATTAAGGCCCTTCAAAAACAACAAAAGCAAACAAGTCTACAGACGTAACAAATAACAAAACACCAAACAATTCAAAGAGTGCAACAACTCAGTCGGTGACTAAAGCCCAAGTGCCGGAACCAAAGGTGCTCGTAGCCTCACCAACACCAACTGCAAAAACTATAACGCAAAGACCCGGGAAAAGTGTCATCGAAATAAAAGATGGACATCCTCAGCAGAGCTTGATGCGTAAGGCAAATAAAGATCTTCGATTCAATCCAGCAAGTAAAAAAAAGCATCAACTGCACAAAGAACAACTTGCGTCAACGGTAAGTGTATTGAAAGATGGACCATTCGGTAAGCAGATACAAAAACTTAGCAAAGCTGTGCGCATTGAGGCCAAAAAGCAAAAGTCCAAGATTGTTCGCAACAAAAGAAGGCAACAAGTAAAACCGATCGAAATAATAGTACTGGAATCCACTAATGAATCTGAAGATGATGTGATTGCGGTACCAATACCAGCTCCTCCTACGTATACCATCGATGATAGCGATGAAGATAAGAAGTTTTTGTGTAAGAGAAAAGGATTCACTAAAGCTCATGCGTCAATTGAAATGGAAGAAAATGCACAAAATGCGACCGATATAGAGACTAACACATCCCAGGAACTGCAAACTACGACTGTGGGTAGTGATGAACAACAGGACCAACAACAAAATGCATCTAGATGCACTTCACCTTGCTCGGTGCTCTCATCGGATGACTTCATAGAACAAAATGATCGCTGTCGTCTGTTGGAGAATTCCGGTATGGCTGATGATGAAGACCTGATTATGTTAACGGCAGACGTTGATAGTTTAATGGATACTCCAACAACATCTAAAAAGGCAGCAGAAATACTTGCCAAATCTAGGCAACCAATAGAGGAGTCATCGAACGACGTTGAATGCACCCAGTTCATAGTTCCAAAAAATGCCAAGAAAACTAAGAATCAGTATCGGGTTGAACAGACACAGTTTCGAGCACTTGATGTCTATGAAAGCGAATCGGACATAGCAGACAATGTTTATACACGCACACCGAAACCAAACAAAGAGACAATTATACGTGCTATAAGTAGTAGCTCTGACGATGAAAATTGTATTGAATCTGTTGTAACTTTGCGTAAAAAAACCAAACACCGACGTAAACGCAGTATATCCACCAGAAATAAAGAGACGGAAATTAATCTAGACTCGTCAAACTCGGATTCAGAGCAAGACATATGCTTGCAGAGTGGCACAAATCTCACACCTGTGTCCTTTATTGCACGTGGCCCGGCAGTGGAACGCAGCAATGATTCACTGTCATTATCCAGTTCGCGACGCGCATCCGCGGGCGGTGGTGGTTCTGTCGGACAGATGTCCGATAGTGAATTTATAGCAACTTTAAACAATCTGGCACAGGCAGGAAATAATGAGGCTGAAGGAGAAGATGATGATGATGATGAAATCAGTGATGAAGCGGAAAATGTTGCTGCACCTAGTGCACGCGCCATAGCAGAACAGGTTTTGGCAGCCAGCAAAAGAACAGTTTCAATAACAAATACTACCGACGATGTCAACATGGAACAAGATGAGATACGACAACAACCTATATCTAATTCTAGAGAACAAGCAAGAAATTCCACTGCTTCGCGACGTAAAGCTGCCGTGCCCGATGAAGCTATATCTCACCTTACAAACATTTTCGAGACTATCGATAATTTAGATAAAAGAAAACGCTATGACATTATATCAGATGAGTCTGATCACGAGGTACAATTAGTTGATAATATCGAACTGGTTGGCATGGCTTCACCCATTGACAGTCATCATCCTCGGAGCTTTAAAATGAACAAAGAAACTGGCGATCCTGTTTACAACATTGTTTACAGCGAGAAGAAACGTATTGTCGGTGGCTTGGGCTGGAATGATGAGATGCGTCGTTTTTACAATGATTCCTGGAAAGGTGAAAATTTCAATGTTAGGAGCATATTAAACAGCATGGATTGTAAGTTAGGAACTCGATATTTGTTTTACTGTTGTAATTTACCTTTTACACTATTTAAAGCCAACAAAAATCTTTGGAAAATATATACCGAAGATCGTTTTCCAAAGACGCGTCGCTTCACGAATCTAAAGTGTCATAATTGCTGCGAGTTTGGCCACACACGCGCCAAATGTACACTTCCACGCAAACCGTTGACATGCTATATGTGTGGTGAACGCGGCCATTATGAACCACGTTGTCCCAATACAATTTGCCTACGCGTAAGCACATCATTTTGATAGTTTAAATGATGAACAAATTTTCATTATATTCTTTTTTAATCAACTTTAGTGCGGTAATAAAACTCATGTTTTCACCAAAAGCTGCAACGCTTGCTCATTCCAAAACCGACTAATTTGTCCTGTCTGCAAAGTGCGTGGACACACACTTAACTTATGCCCCGACAAGTGGCGTCGCTATCATTCGACGGTAAATTTTTCTCAAATTTCTTGATTTATCTTAACATAAATTCCATTATTTTTAACAAACGCATTTTTAGACTGAACCAAATAAATATCCAAACAGCGAAGTCGAATATAAAAGAAAAAAATGCTGCTGTGTTTGCGGTGCGCGTGGTCATCTATCCGATACGTGCAGGAGTGCTGTACGTTTTCTAGAATATCCTATCGTTGTCAGCGATATTAAATCTCATCAGAAATCTTATAACGATCAATCATTTAGAGAATATATATCGGGCATAGGATTGAACTTGCTCTACAAACCTGACCAAGATGTTAGCTTTGAGTTAGCTGAAAATGCAACACGACAAAATTACTATGGACGGTTTCTTATTGCTGTTGGCATGGATTATCTATTGAAACGTAAGCGCAAAGTTAAAACTTTGACATGTAACTCGCCGATGAAGCAAGCCAAAACAAACAAAAACTACGTATCCTCTCCTTATTCAAAAGTAGGACAGCAGACAAGAAATGATTCAAACGCACCGGAACAGGTAAGATTATTCATTTAAAATGCAAAATATTTACAAGCATTCCCTTTTTGATCTGCATGCCTATTTTTGACTCTGCGCTGTCTACTGAATTAGACTTTTTTTGCATTAGATATATAAATAATGAAAAACTAAACGTCACTTCAAAAAATTGTTATTTCGAACAATTTAACTTTTTAAATGAAAACGTTGATTGGGAAAGTGTGCTTGAAACATATTCATTGGATTGGGAAGTGTGCTTTAGCTTTTATTGAATGAAAATTTAATAGATTGTCATTGCATATACCAGGGGGGAAATCGGCTGGGATGATAGTTGACGGTAGCTGAATCACTGAAAAGATAAGCAAAATCTAAATTTAAAACTTCCCGGAACTCAAAATCAAGACTTTTAGTTTTCTAAACTCAGATTAAGAAATAGTTTGAGCAAATCGGGAAGTATTTTTAAATGTTAGTATCTCTATGGGACTTATCGAAGTTGATAATTCCTCTAAATTAAATTTTACCTCAACACCCAAATATAGCTGCTCCATGCACCCAAATCAAATTTGAATCTGAATTTAAATCTGAAAATTTAAATAAAGAAAAAGCGAGTTAACAAAAAAAAAATTAAAGAAAAACGTCAGGTCATAATTAAAGCTAAAAAAGGTCGAAATGTTGATGAATCGCCCATAATAGCTTGAATTATGCTGGAAGAAATGTTTTCAGCTTCATAGCCAGAGATAAAGAGATAGGAAACTTCGATTTTGGACTGTGGGAAAGGGATAGCCATATGTTATAATTGTGCTAAATGCTAACACAAAATGTTCAATACAAGCACAAAAACCACAGAAACTCCCCTCAAACATGGGATATTGAAATCACCATAAATGTGCAAAAGGTTGATAAACCAAAGAAACTCCCTTCAAACATGGGATATCCAAACTCATATACACAATTCGTGAGTTTTCCCATGATATAATCATAAGG
The DNA here is from genome assembly GCA_914767935.1 of Coremacera marginata. Lineage (NCBI taxonomy): Eukaryota > Metazoa > Arthropoda > Insecta > Diptera > Sciomyzidae > Coremacera > Coremacera marginata. The sequence continues at coordinate 19,503,404 of OU612047.1, forward strand.
TAGCATACAAAAACTCCCCACACCGACTGCTAATGTCAAAACCGATGCAAAAAGAAAATTACAGTACTAAAAAAAAAAAACGAAATGGCCATCTCAGCCCTTGAAAGGACTTTGACCGAGCTTCTTATGATCAATTTTGTTGCGTGTGATGTGAAATGTTTGCACACAAATGATCGAGAACTGGACCTTTTTACGCCGACTCCGAAGGGCTTATGTTCTCAAGAAGCTTTTCGTGGCGGTTTTTACTCTCTGAGGTTTGCCATTGTCTGCAGAGAGGTGACGGCCGAACAGAAAAATTAATTCAATTGAAAAAATTATCTGTTTCAGATGGAGGATTCGAACCTGGGTTCTCTGGCGTAAAAGTCACACACTCTACCCACTACGCCACGGCCGCCACAGTACTGCCGGATCGTAAAAGAAAAGATGATTTAGCACCACTAAAGTTAATTTTTGACATACGCAGTCGGTGTGGGGAGTTTTTGTATGCCACCTTATAATTATATCATAAGTTTTTTAAGAGTTGAAAAACGTGAAAGCTGAAATAACCTTAAAAAACATGAAGTTTCATCTCTTTATCTCTGCAACAAATGACAAATTGAGATGTGCTTATTAATCTTGTGCGATAGAGAAATGGTGTGCGATAAAAAATTAATTTATTAATTCTGTGGTGTTGGGGTAAAGGGGTAAATATCAAATTTTAAAAATATTCAAAACTGCAATTACAAAATTGAAGTCCTTCTCATAAATAGCAGATTAATTACAATAAGATTTTGTAGAAACGGCTGGCTGGTTCCTAGAATATTTCTCAAGCATGTGCATTTTGTGGTGATATTGAAATTCATTGGTATTAAAATTTGTTGACATGTAGCCATTTTATCAAACAAGATCTGACTTGTACCCTTTTGACCACATTTTGACATTCAGCCAGAACTAGGCTACTTCACAAGGATGTTCACCCTTGGTGCCTAGTTTTTGTGAGGTAAACATTGTTGTGATGTACTTGTTATAGTTCCGTTTTGGCTGCATCGCCAAAGACAGCAACTACAATACGTATCAGAGCCTATGATTCCAAACTCTTGATGCGAAAGGGAATGTGGCGGTTGTATATATGCACAGCCAAGGCTTTTTCACGCCTTTGAGAGCATAAGCCAGAATTAGGTTAATGTCTTTTACAAGAAAGTTATTCTTTGCAATCCTTCATCTCTGTATCAGAGAAGGCAAAGATGGCTTTTGTGGGGGATATTTGCAAGTGCCGTTTTTGCTATATCACCAAGGACAGCTACTACAATACGGTCAGAGCCTGTATTTCCAAACTCTTAATGCTTATATTACATATTAGATTAGATTACATATTAGCGTGGTTTATTGTATTTCTTGTATTTCCTGTATTTCCAAACTCTTAATGCTTATATTACATATTAGATTAGATTACATATAAGCGTGGTTTATTATGCGTATTTGAGAGCATAAGGCAGAACTAGTCTATTGCCTTCAAAAGATAATTCTTCACCAAAAAAATTATTTAAAAAAACTGATAATTTTTTGAGAAAATTAGAATCGATTTCTGTTTTTTTTTTTTTTTGATATATCATTGACATATCATATATCATTCAAGTTAGTTTCTTGTCAATATGAGTGGGAAAATGGGCATCGACACCCCATACTCATGGATTGTCAAACCACACTGAAATCTCTTTTCCTACGCTGCCGCGAGATGCCGAACACTGACTTATACCCTTCTACCCAAACCGAACGCTAATTTCTCAGTTGTATCTCTTTTCACATTTATTTCTCACTAGCATCATAAAAAAATTAATTATTTCTCTTTACCCAAACATGGAAATCACCTGGTTGAATTGGCATTTACCCCTTTACCCAAACACCACAGAATTGTAAAATATCAATTCATATAAAAAAAAACATAAAACATTAAAATTAAACATAAAGGGTGGTTAAATTTTAAGGACCGATGTTGATTTTGAATAAAACACAAACTATTTAGGAAATTATTGTCATTTCTTTTTATTATGATAATATTGGTATAGTTCAATTATGTATGGAACAAAATATTGGCCAAATGGCCGCCGCGACCTCGGCGGGCACACCTCCATCCGATGGTCCAAATTTTCGATGACGCTGAGGCATAAGTGAGGTTCTATGCCGTTAATGTACCGAATTATCTCATCCTTTAGCTCTTGAATTGTTGCTGGCTTATCGATGCACACCTTTTCTTTCAAATAACCCCAAAGAATGAATTGAAGGTGTCAAATCACATGAGCACGGCGGCCAATTGACATCGCCACCACGTGAGATAACACGGCCATTGAATGTGTCGCGCAAAAGAGCCATTGTTTCGTTAGCTGTGTGGCAAGTGGCACCGTGTTGAAACCACATATCGTCCACATCCATATCTTCCAATCCGGGCCATAAAAAGTTCGTTATCATCTCACGATAGCGAACACCATTCACAGTTACTGCCTGACCGGCCTCATTTGCCGAGAAAATCACCCAAATCGAAATGAACAATCGCCCAAAATTTTTAGCCAAATTTTTAGGCCATTGTTCATTTTGGCACATTGGGTGATTTTCTCTTGGGCGATTATTCGCACAGCCCGAACTTACTTTGATGGAAAAGAAATACTTTCATAAAACAGAGCATTGCTTGCAATAGCATGGCAGATGTCAAATTAGTTTCAAGTTATGAATTCTTATTGCTAGTTTCGGTCAAGAATGAGCCAATAAAAACCTTACTAAAAAATAAATTTCGAATCATGTATTTGAACAAATTTCGGCTTTATATGAGAGAGAGTTTTACTTCTTTGATAAGTACTGAATTAAATAGATGAAAATTAATTATTTTATTTTAAGGTACAAGAAATAAGTGAGAGCGGAGAAGTTGAGGGCAATCCACAAGATGCGCAAATGATCGAGTTAGAAACACCCGTTGAGCAGGAGCAAGAGCAAGAGCCCATGCTTATGGCAAATGAAGGTTTGGAGCAGGAAGAAAACCAGGAACTTATTGAGTCAATTGGCACACTTACACAAGAGCCGGAATGTAGTAATGCATTTAAAGCACCTGAAGTCATTGCAGTCAATACTCAAGCGCAGGTTCAATCTTCAAAGGAGATCGAAAACCCGGTCTTAGACTCCGATTCTAACTACAGCTTCTCTGAGCATTATGAAATACCAACTGCTGCTGAGACCACAGCTGCTGCCGAACACATTGATGTTGCTGAACCCATGGCTGCTGACGAACCCACAGACGCTATAGAACCCCCAACACAAGACGCTGCTGAATCCGCAGGCACTACACAACCCCCAATACAAAAACCCCAGCCCCGACCTAAGCCGCGCGAAATGGAGCCACTGCCAGACTTTATACCTCTCATTGCCACGCAACAGGAGTATGATGTCAATGATGATGAGTACGATGCAAATCTGGAGGTTGGCATATCGAGGAAATATGTAACAGCTGAATCAGATGACGATGATGCAAGCACCATCCTTCCCGACTTGCCTTGCGAAGCTAAAATCTATTTGACACACTTCCACAGCAAGTATTTGCTTTCGCCCGAAGGTCATCGGTTTCTTGTAGAGAAGTCCAAGGAATGCGCAATCAAAGCACGCCTCGACTGGACTTCTGTGGGTCATGTGCTAATTATATATGGACTGCAATTAAATCAAGATCGATTTCATCGTGAACTGCTACTTAAATATCGGCAATTAACGGATAAAATGAATAAAAAAGATGCTGGTGGAACTCTTAAGATACCACGTCGTGTTGATGCTCTTATAAGATTTTTGCGTGAACATATTGCATTACTGATGAAAAATCTAGGCAATGTAAATGAACACATGAAACGCTTGAAAATGATTCAACACAGGCCTCCATCTAAAAATAGCTTGAAACTGGCAGAAAAAGCAAGACGTTCATTAAACATGATCATACTTGGACAAGCTGGTCTGCGCGATGGCAATTTCCACTTGGACAAATTGCTGCTGAACCTACAGAAACTAATCAATGACTACAAAGGCGAAGATGTGGCTTCAAATGAACTACGCGATGAAATCGATTCGCATTGGAAAGTCATCTTTACGCCCTATCGACATGATAACTACCCAGAATTGGTGCAACATTACAATAAAATGTTAACCAAGAATCGCATACCAAAGCTAAATATTGATCCAATATTGCTCGGTGGTACTGTATTCAATTTAAACACTAATCCTCCGCCAAAAGAGCAAAAAACATTAACAAAAGTTAAGGATAGGAAACGCATTTCTATTGTACCAAATCCACTAAATCCGAAGAATTTAAAGAAACCACCTGCCTGCAATTCACCGCCACCAGCCGCACCATCTATGCGCATAACACCTTTGTCGCCAAACTCCTCAGCCATACCACCTGCTCCATCAATGAAACTTACCAATCAACCCAAAACCAATCCAATGGCAACTGACTTCGTGCCACACACAAATTTATTAAAGTTAAAGAATGTTTCAACCCTTCCCCTCAACAACCCTCCCATTGCTAATCCACAACAAAAATCCACATCAGTTGCTGTCAAAATCCGAGAAGCCACTCAAAAGTGGGAGACCACTTGCGATAGTTTACTGAGCAAAATAGATGATGGCAACCCGAAGACCGGTGGCCCAGAACGCGATTGCAAGGCACCATCAATATTTTGGTCACGCGAATCCATCAAGTATCTCGATGAATGCATTAGTCGAGTTACAAACACCGAAGGGAATCTAATTGAAAAATTGCAGCGAGTGCAAAAAAAATCTCAAAGCGGTCTCCTCTCCTATAATGACTATCGCGCAGTCATAAGAATCCATAACACTATATTGGGAAAATAAGACAACCTAATACATCCGAAGAAATAAATGAAGATGTTGACGTGCGTCGATGCGAAAATTTAATTTTTAGTTGTATACTTATAAAATGTATTTTACATTTCTTGAAAAGAAATGGTTGATGAAATTAATTAATATGAATATCATTTGTTTGATAAAAAATGTTGCGCTGTTTTATTGCTATAACTCTTGGCTGACCTATTTAAATGTTATGAGTATTCATCATTTTGCAGTTGCATTTGGTAGTATGTAATAAAGTCCAACATTTTAATTCATTGCAATAATACCTATTTATTTGTTTGTTGTTTTCATTGTCAAAACAGCATAAATTAGAAATTTCTACAAATTATAAATACAGTTTTTTCTTAACTAGTTTAGTGTTAAACCAAAGCAATTGTCTTCATTTAACACACTTCTAGACGTTATGACAAATCAGTCCTTATAACATAGCCGAGTCATTTGAGCTCTAGGTGGGTTCAACATTTGTCTCAAGATACAAGCCGGGTCGTCAACATTTGAATTTTTAAGCATATTATAATTATCTTATTAGTCTACACATAAGTTTCAATACTTAATATATATCTATAATATTGCCGTCGTTACATGTAACCAGCACAGCTTTTACGCCGCAGTCGTTTGTTGCTGATCCTGTGTGGTGGAACTAACTGTCGAAGTTGCGCTTGCCGCTTCCGGTGCTTTTTCGTTTATAGCCAACCATGGACAACGTTTCTGTAATTCTATTCGATATCTCGGATGACTGATGGCATATACGAATGGATCTATGCAGGCCACCATTTTGCAGGTACAGGCGGGTATCATTGTTGCACCCGGTGTCAGCAGACTCTTATCGCCGAATGCGCCAATCAAGGACATAACTCCGTAAGGTGTCCACGATACGAAGAACAGAAAGCAGATTGTTATAGCTGCTTTTGCAATGCGTATTTCGGCGGTATCTTTGCTCTTGTCCACATTCGAGCGTAATGATTCGACGTTCATCTTTTTAGCCTGTTCGCGCAAAGCTTTCTCATGACTGAAAACATGACCCACAATCTGGCTGTAGTAGTAGATGATCATGATTGTGGGACAGACGAAACTGAAGAAAAATATTGTGCCCACAAACAGGCGAGTGTCAAAGTCGTCGGTCAGATAGTCAAAGGTGCAAGACGTGAGGTAGCCCTCTGAAAAGATAAAGAAGAGGGGGTCTGTATTTTGAGGACTAAAATAAAATATACAGCATATTTAAATAAAATTATATTCTCCTTAAATTAATTTAATAATCGATAATTACTTTTCTACTTAAGTCTTGAAATTATTTAAATTGATTTGAGTGAAATATATAAATTTTTAGATTTTTAATGTATCCAAGATTATTTACTAAAATATGTAAAGTTTAAACACGAAAAAATTAGGAATTATATACAACGAGGTGCCAAGATTTAAATTTTAATCTTCGAATTTCAAATGCAATATAGCAGTTTTTTGGATATGTTTAATATTTTGTATAACAACATTGATCTTAACCAGGGTTGCAGCGAAAAGTACTTTTTTTGGTACGTGTTTATTAATTTGTTATTAGACCTATTTTATTTAAATGTATTTTTATTTTGTACGATAAACCTTTTGGTCCACAATCATAAACAATATAAGATTCAGCCTTTATTTTTGTGCAAACTATTTGACAACAATTTATATTGGAAAACTGTCAAAAATGCTTATATTAAATTTAAAGTCAATTTGGCCATTGTCTTTTTTTTTGGTCACCATTTTTGAAAGTAGTGGGAAAAAGAGGCTACCTACAATATTTTCAAATTTTAGGACTTTTTCTCATCTTTTTTGAAACGACGAGAACAAAAGTAAATAATTGTATATAAAACTGAAAAGTTAAGAAAAGAAAAATTTTTATAAAAAGTTATTATTTTATTTTTATACGATACGACTCTGACCTCTGTCAACTATGGGGACATTTTAAGAAGAGTTCTATCTTGTTTTTGATTTTTTTTAAAGTTTGTTTTAGAAGGAAAGTATTTGTTTTACTAATTAAGCATCTATTTTCTCTAATTTATTTACCTGGGCCCCATGTGATTTTTTTAGTGCACTTAATAAAGGGTTAAAAGTATTTCTGATTTTTTATTTGTGCCGTTTTGGTTCGTATTGTAGGGTTACATAAAAAATTAAGAAGACATTCTTATTTTCATAATAAACCGAAGCTGAATTGGCGATCCTGAAGGTTATATAAATTTTAATTTAACCTTAGATATAAAACTTGTTATTTTCTTTTTTAATTATTTAGAAATAATAACTTCAAAGATTTTTGTTTCAAAACTTTTTATTTTTCAGAAATTAAAAAATATTGGTCTAGTTCATTTGAATGTTTTAAATAAAATGTTTATATAAAAAAAAAAATTAAAAATACATTCATATTTAAGGATAATCACAAATTGTAATAAAAAATAAACAAAAAATTAAGAAGTAACGAACTTTTTATATTGAAAAAAACAAAATTAATAAGACTTTGGACAAAAATTTGTTTGGTTTTTAATAGTCTTTTTAAAATTTTGTAATATCTTTGAATTTTATAAAGTTTCTCTCTTAGATTATGAAATTCATGTAATAATTCCAATATATTATTTTCAATTTTATTGTAAGCTTACTTAGAGTAACTTCTAAGCTTATATGTTTTAAATTTGCCTGAATATCAATGATCGAAAGTGTCAACTTTTTATGTTGTAATAGAAAATAACACAGTCAAAAAAAGAAAGAAGTGTGCGTGCACTTAGCAAGCGCGTTAAGAGACACACTTTTTTGGCGTGATTTTGAGAATTAATAGTTACATACTTATTAGATGAGATTTTTGCAATTTTGTTTCTGATTAGTGCACTGGGGAGTAAATATAAAGGAGGATATTAATAGGATCAAAAATGTAAAATTTTGAGTTTAATATCTCCTAAGCCGAGTGCGCTCAAGGCGAAAACCAATTATACCGTATCTTTTTATGGAACTTTTCAAATTTATTTTTTAAGGCATTCAGTTTCCGAAAAAAAAATAAACATACCGATTCCAATACAAAATTAATCGCTAAATCGAATGCTATTATCAGTCTTTGCAAAAATTTAGTTCTTTAATCCCCTCTCTCTACCAAAGTTAAAAATTTGATTTCTTTTTTAAATTTTTGGTTTTAGCCGATGCAACGAACTTGATGGAACATGTTAATGTGAAAATAAATAACATAGGCTGAGGCATGATTTCGGCACCTGTTGTATTTGTTGGAAACACTGGATGGCTTAGTATTTTTCGACAGATCAGTTAACTTGCATAATGATTGGTTTCTTACATGAAATTGGTGGCAAGAGAAGATAGAAACAAGAGCATATAAATATGGACACAGTAGATATTGGGATTTAAAAATTGATAATTTTATAACTAACTTTTTATAACTTTTTATAACTAACACCAATAAGTCTTTTGAGTTTGTTGAGTTGTTGTTTTGAGAAAGTTTTGACGCATTATTTTTACCAATACCACACGAGACTGTTTCGATTGATTTTCTCAAAATTTCGATAATAATTATAATAATTTTCAATAATCGACAATTCGACAATAATTTTCGTTGGCTCAACAACGAGAATTATTTGCGCACTCAATGTTGAAACATTTGCGCATCAAAAATGTTTCCTTATCTAGCAACCACCAAGAAATCCTTTTAATAGTGATATTTAATAATAAAATTTTTCTTAAATCTGTGTTTTTATGATTTTTGTTTAGCTTGTGTTTCTATAAAATCAAAATGATTTTATCAAAAACATATGTTTCGATAAAAAATAAGCTTTTCGGTCTATCTCCATAAAATTGTGAATCAGTTTATAGTATTTTTTTTTATATTAACAAGTTCCATCAAGTTCGTTGCATCAGTTAAAACCAAAAGTTAAAAAAAAAAATTTTTAGCTTTAATATCTTAAAAAAAATAACTTTGAAAAGCTCTATAAAAAGATATAGTAAAAATGGTTTTTTGCTTTAAGCGCACTCGGCTTAAGAGAGATTGAATTTAAAACTTCATATTTCTGATCCTATTAGATCCTTTTTCATATTTACCCCCTAATACACGGATCATAAGAACTTTTTCAATTCAGTAAAAAAAAAACTGATCTAATACTAAGCCAATAGAATAATGAGATGTGTAGTGATAGGGAGATGATAATTGATATAGTTCTGATTAAGTGAAGTGATTTATATTTATTCTTTAAATGGTACAAATGTAACTATCGGTTTGTGATAGCTGCAATAGGAGAAACATGTCTTCGAGCTAACCGCTTCTAATAAAATATCGAGTAAGCACAGCACCATAGCATGTCTCGTTGTTGAAGTTGTCAGGTTATGCATTAGAGAATTGAATTATTGTGCCTCAATCTTCTGAGACAAAATTTTGTGCTCACGGCACTTTTCAGCATTAGTCTTTGGCATATTGAGAACTAAAATATAGACAATGTTCATGACACTCAAATTATTCAGGCGTAGAAATCTACAGTTATTATGTTGTGTTTCATCTTAAAACCCATACTTACGGGAAAGGTTTAACTTTTATGACATAAATAAACCGTAATATGCTATAAATGAATAAGAGCAAAAAAGATATTCGTTCAATGCCATTTAAGACATGGCGGAATTGCAACGATTTTTAAAACAATCATCGCATTATCGCTTTTAAGGTGATTTCCTTACTTCCGTCGCCTTCACCACTCACTGCAATGATCAGAAATGAAGTAAGAGAAATCGTCTCAATGTCGGGATGTCTAAAATGGCACTTATGATATATTAGTGGGAGCACCCAAATAACATTTTCAGCAGTGAGTTAAAGAAAATATTTTACTGATATAAATAAGTTTTGTATAATCATCATATGAGGCTATTAAGAATTACTGCTGTAACTACATAGCTTTTTGTTGTAAGGGCTTTACAAAGTTTACATAATTGAATTATAAATTACTCTACTATTTTACTACTACTACTTACAATTTTGTGACGGCCGTGGCGTAGTGGGTCGAGTGTGTGACTCTTACGCCAGAGAACCCAGGTTCGAATCCTCCATCTGACACAGAACATTTTTTCAATTGAATTAATTTTTCTGTTCGACCGTCACCTCTCTGCAGACAATGGCAAACCTCAGAGAGTAAAAACCGCTATGAAAAGCTTCTTGAGAACATAAGCCGTACGGAGTCGGCGTAAAACATGTAGGTCCAGTTCTCGATAATTTGTGTGCAAGCAATTTAAATCACACACAACACAATTGATCATAAGAAGTTCGATCAAAGTCCTTTCAAGGGCTGAGATGGCCATTAAATTTTTTTTTTTTTTACTTACAATTTTGGCAGCCTCATACAAAACGGGTTTATTCCACAGCAATACAAATACTGCAGCATTTTTTGAAGGAAATCAATTTGCCATAGAGTAGTAAGCACTATTTGTGTATCACTTCAAATATGCTCTAAATTTTCATAAGACCGTAAGAATTTAAATACCTATGTGAAATACATATGAAACTGTTTTATTTAAAATTTCTGATCAACTGCTTCTAAAACTTTCGGATTAATGCAAAAAAAAACTTATAACATCGAATCGTAAATCATAATTTGTAAATAAATATGTTTATGAAATTTATAATGCATTCTAATCGCTTACTTATGTGTGCACTCAAGTGTGCTCATCTAGCTCTTTTAAAATGATTTCAAGTCCTTGTTTGAACTTTCAAAGTGATCACTTTCGCAATAAAAATCTACAACTTTGACAGTTTATTCTTTACTAATTTCACACACACCTCCTGTCTCATTTCCTTTGCAAATTTAATTCCCTGTAAAAATTTAACCATCAACGCACAAAAAGAGGTATAATTTAAACATCCTGAAAAAATGCATACACATTCTTTGAATATTTCTAATAGTATGTTTAAACTGAGCCAATTTACTTAAATTCGAGCTTTTGTGTAATATCGTCTGGAATTGTATAATAAAATTGGCTACTTCCCATATAATTGGTTAATTTCGAAATTATCTCAAATAAGCTACTTTCGTTTAATTTACTCACGAAATTAGGAAACAGCTCACTTGCAACCCTGAACTCCGAAAATTGTGTTCATTTAACATATCTTTTTTTTTGACATAATGAGAAACTTGTTATTCATTTTTATTTCATATTAACCCGAACACAACACGCGCGACGAGCGGCCAGCGCCAATTGTCAATTTTCATTTACATGCATTTCTTATGGGACGAATTTTGGAGACTTGTCGCGCAACATTGCCGCCTGCCGTTGCCGTCAGCTTCAATTTAGTTTTAATTTGACAGGCAGCAAAAGCAAGTTTCTGCCATTGTTTACATTTGTTATTACTGGTAGCATTTAGCAAATTGTAATGTTGTAAAATTTATGGTGAGTGAGGGATGTTTTGCTTGAACTTCAGAATTTTAAGTAGAACTGAATAACGACATAAGAATCCATAATGAATGCAAAATTAATTTATAAATAAAATTTTTAATTCACATTTAATTTTTAAAAATTGATTAGTTATTAATTTGATATATTCATTTTCGTTATTCATAATGAATGAATTTTTTATTCATATGAATGCTATTCACAGAGAATGCAATTCACAAATAATTTCAGAATTTTCAATTATTCTTTTTTTATTCGTTATTAATTTTTATTCACTATTCATTCGTTATTCATTATTAATTTTGAATTCATTTGCACCGAAGCCATGAATAAAAAAATTAATTAACCATTAAATTAATCATTGCCATGAATAAAAAGTTAATAATTTCCACCGAAGCCATGAATAAAAAATTAATCATTTTTTTAAAAAGTGAATAATGAATAAAAATTGGACAATGATTAAAAAATTAATAATGATTAAGAAATTAATAATAAATAACAAGTGAATAATGAATAACAAGTGAATAATGAATAAAAAATGAATAATGAATAAATATTTAATTAATTTTTATACTATACACAAAGAATGCATTTCACAAAGAATTTAAAAATTTTCAATTATTAATTTTTTAGTCATTATTCATATTTTATTAGCTATTCATTTCATATTAATAATTAATTTTTTCTATATTATTCATTTTTTTCATTATTCATTTGTTATTCATTATTAGTTTGTTATTTATTATTAATTTATTATTCTTTACTAATTTCTTATTCATTATTGATTTTTTTATTCATTAATTGATATAAATAAAACGAATAATTAATGAATTTTTTAAAACTTAATGTGAAATAACATTTTTATTTATGAATGAGTTTTGCATTCATTGAATGGATTCTTATTTCGTCATTCACTTCTTTGAAAATAAAATTAAATTGTATATTAAATTGTATAATAAGGTTTTGATTATATTTCAGTTTTTTTATTTTATGTTTACGTTTTAATTATTTTAATTTATTACGGCGTTTTAAAACTATAAAAGACGCCCTGATGAAACAGACATACAATTTGCGAAACGTCGACAAATTTTTAAAATTTAAAATTTAAATTTGTTAAATTTATTTATTTTTTAAATCTCTTTTGAAAAAACAATGTACTTCTTTTTTAGCTCAGTGTTGTTATTCTAAACGGCAACTGTTGAGTCGGCTCAATGTAACCATGGTTTTTTGTTTACTATTGTTTGGCTGTTGAAGTGCTCGTATCTTTTTTTTTACTTTGTAAAAGAAGTTTTTTGAGTTAAAGTTTTGAAGGTAAGTTTATAAATTATAACATAAAGCATTTAATATGTAGTATAATTTTTCTATTGCAGTATGGACTTAGATAAACAAATAGTTGAAGAGCAGCTGGAGTTTGCTGCTGTCGCGTTTATTATAATCAAGTCGCTCAACATTTCTCTACAACGACAGAGTGGAGATATGCTGCTTGCCGCTCGTCGTGCACATTGTTTTCGGCCTATATGCCTTATATGATTTATGAGAGAAGGTACACATTTTTCTGAATCTTCTAGCTCATTTAAATATAATAAAACAACCCTTGAAAATATTTATTTGAGTCCAATAGAGTTGTTTGACCATTCCTTCCTAATTGCAATTTTTAAATATGTTAAAATAAAAATTAAATTTTTCCCGACTCTTGAAAGTTTTTCTTGATCCATCTTGCCTCATTCAGTTCAAAACAATTACTATACATGACACTATTCATGACAATAATTAATCAACAGGAAAAAAAATCAAACGTCAAACGAAATTATCAAACCCAGTATGAATACTTTTGTTTGATTTCGAAATTATCTGACGAAATCACTTAATTTTAACATAGTGTGAACATTGTATAAGTTGTTTAAAGCTGTTTTGTTAATTTGATCGTTTTTGTGTAAAATATCACAAAATTATATTTTAGTGTAGTAGCCAAATTCTGAAATTCATAAATTGCTTTAAGTTGATTTGATTTAAGGAACTCCATTTAAGAACAATAATTAAAATTTTGTGTAACTGGCAAAATTTCACCAAGATTATACGAATAAAATGATTCATAAAATTTGATTTAAAAATTATGAACATATTTTGCTCGGTCTTCCAAGTCTTCAGTTTCAGTTTCAGACAGTTTCACATTGAAAGCAACAACAAAACATCGAGCTCGACGAGCAAGCGAGCATCGTGTAATATGTGCCCATGAAGCAACTAGGAAGGCGGTAGTGACAGCAGGCTACATTCACACAAACGGTGACTTTTTATTTTTTATTCTACATTTTTCTTTTTCCACTTTGTACCATTTTTGACAACCTATGTTGGACACAAGAACTGTCACTACCACCTTGTTAGTTGCATCATGATATGTGCCATATTCAAACTTGTACTAAAATTTTAATTTGCGTGTGGCAGCGCTATTTGAACTAAACACAGCTCAGAAACATATAATCATATTTTTGACATTTCATTTACTATGTGTGTAGGCAGTACAGCAGCATATGTTGACATCATAACTGGCAGGGCTATCTCTGTTGCACTTATTGATTTCTTGAACCCATCGCATTCCACTCAGCTTATGTTCAGTTCAGTGGCACAGCTAGAGGATAGATGGCAATATTTCCGTGTAATTAAAATCTTGTTTCTAGATTGTTTTGTGAACTAAAAAAGCGATAAATTAAATCATCCAAAGCTTGCGCCATATACGTAACGCTAAGTTGCCCTATTACAAGTTGGTGAAAAAATTTACAAAAGAAAAGTCAATAACGATTGCGATGTTTTTTGTGTGTACTAATTAATTTTATAAATTCCCAAAAGAGGAAACCATAAAAAAAACCATAAAAACTCAAACTTGCTAAGGAGCAAAAGAGAGACTATAATCACAGATTGGTATATACTAGTCTGTGCTATAATATAGTGCGTTCTCGCTTGCGCACATGCATAACAGCATGGGCATTGGCAGCAACGACTGCATTCGAGTGATTTTGCAAAAAAACTGCACCGCCTCCCGGGTTCACTCAAGTCCACAAATCAGACGGAACCACAGACTAGTATATACCATATACTAGTCTTTATATACTAGTCTGGTATATACTAGTCTGTGGTGGTTGTGACAGTTTCACCAGCGAGACTCGCCAGTCGTTCGCCTTTGCTTTGGCTGCAATTGTATATTTTTTGGTTACATTTGTATTATTATAGTTGTAGAAATAGACAACATCGTTGTTATTGTTGTTTTGTGCTACGCTCTGTTCTGTCAATGTTAGCAGCGGCATCGCAGTAGTTAAAGAAACAGCAAATAAATAAAAAATTTAATATTGAAGAAAAAAAAAAAGATAAAGGAGGAAAACTAAAATAACCAACATATAAAGCTGCACCAAATGACCATAATTCAAGATGCAATCAATCAATTAACGCCGGGCTACGGTTTCGATTCTACGGTTTGATACAACGCCGCAACCACCTGAAAAAGAAACACCAACACAAAAACAAAGTAATCAGCGGACGCCAGCCTCAGCCGCAGCGTAAGTATGACAAAAATGCATTTTCTGTGAAAATCTACAAGTTTTATTTCTCAATAATTTATAATTGTAAAAAAAAAATTGTGAATAATGCGGGTTGGCGTTTCTAGTTTTGGTATCTGGTGTCTGCTGGCTGAACGCCATTGCTTAAGTTTGTGTAATTTGTATTTTGTGAAGGGGAAAGGGGTGCAAAAAAGGGTGCTCCAAGTGGTAGAACAGTGACTTCAAATGCGTATTTTTGGGTGAAAGGGTCGGCGTAAAAAAAGTGCTTGGAAAACGATAATCTTGTCAGCTGATTGATTAGTGACAGACAGACACTTTGCATAAAGTTTGAAGAAAAGCATTACCACATTGGAAGAAAATTTAGACATTAGAGTCCAAAGAGTTTTTTTAAAAATTTTTTTTTCAATTTTAAGTGTTTATATATAAAAGTTAGTTGATGTTAATTAAAACGTTCTCTAGAATTAGAAACACGTGTTGTTATGTGAAGGTATTATATTCAGCCCTATTGTGATTAAATTTTCGATCGGAATTGAAAAAGTACATTTTCATATTTTTACCAATGTTCATGGAATTTTTGAAAAATTTTAACACATGTTTGCATTCATCGTTAATTTTTATGATCACAAGAAAAAAATCTTTTAAAGTATTATCCCCAGTCTAAAGAATGAAAACTTTTTAATTCCGGGGAAATTTTATTTCTTAATAGGGCTGATTAACAAGAAGAATTGATACACGATTCTTAACAGTACGTTCAAAAAGTCCATTGGATAACCCATAAATGGCGTTACTAGATTTTTTCCATATGATTTTTATTTAATACCAACCTTCAAACGATACGTATACAAATTTGACAACAATCTGACAATTGATTCGTAAGTTATAGCATTTTGTGTGCAACTATTGTTATTGAAAAAAAGAAAATGGAAAAAGTGAGTTTCGAGTTTTGATAAAGCATTGCTTTTTGATGAAAAAAAAAATACAGTGGAAACCAAACAATGGCTTGATAAACATTATCCGGACTCTGCTTTATCGAGGCAAATGGTAGAAAAGTGGATTGCTGAATTTAAACGTGGTCGTACCAGCACAAATGATGCAGAGCGCAGTGGATGCCGAAATCAGACTGTTATTCCACAAAATATCAAAAAAATCCACAAATTGGTTATGAACGATCGCAAATTGAAGGTGCACGGGCTTTATATGACATTATAAAGATATCAGATGCTAGTGTTTTTACCATTTTACACGAAAATTTGGGTAAACGAAAGCTCTGTGCAAAATGGGTGCCGCGTGAGTTCATAATCGACCGAAAGCAACAACGAATTGATGCTTAAGAGGAGTGTTTGGCACCGCTAAACCGTAATAAAATCTAATTCTATCGTCGATATGAGACAATGGATGAAACATGGCTTCACTATTACATACCGGAATCAAAAAGACAGTCAGCTGAGTGGACATCAGTCGACGAACCGAATTCAAAGCGAGCAAAGACCCAACAGTCGGCTTGTAAGGAGATGGCGTCTGTATTTTGGAATGCGAAAGGAATAATATTCATCGACTATCTCCAAAAAGGAACCACCATCCACAGTGACTATTACTGTGCACTTTTGGATCGGTTGAAGGCTGAAATCGCCAAGAAACGACCACATTTGCAAAAGAAAAAAGTGTTTCACCAAGACAATGCACAGTGTCACAAATCGATGAAAACGAAGGCAAAACTGAATGAATTGGGTTTCGAATTGTTGACCCACCCACCGTATTCTCAAGATTTAGCCCCCAGCGACTTTTTCCTGTTTTCAGATCTCAAGAGAATGCTTTCTGGAAAGAAATTCAAGTCCAATGATGAAGTAATCGCTGAAACTGAGGCCTATTTTGACGAGAAAGAGAAATCGTACTATAAAGGTGGTAACGAAAAGTTGGAAAATCGCTATACTCGTTGTATCGCTCTCGAAGGCAACTATGTTGAATAATATAATCGAGTCTTATCAAAATTTGGTTTTTTTTTTTTATTTAGCCTACGGACTTATTGAATGACCTGTTATGTTTATTAAATACAGTTGAGCCTCCTCAGCCCACCACTAAAGAAAAATAATTGTCGCGAATGGTTTCGGAGATAAAATTAGCGAAAGTTTGAAAATTTCATGCAGTTTTTTAAGAGTTAAAAAAAAGTGGTGCATATTATCGGCACCAATTTCTTTAGACAGAAATAATTTAAGAATATCTCGGTAATATAATTAGAAAATATTTATCTTGTCTAAATCGCAAGAAGAGAAGAAAAACGATGCAATTTTTAATAAAAAATGTTTCGCTGCGGGGCCAATTTATCCCCCATCTAATGCAATTTTTTACGGCGGCGCACATTGCGGCAAACTATCCTGATTTTCGCGCATAATTCACACTGGGAAATATCCCGTTTGTTTTTTTTTTTTTTTTGCAAGAAGATTATACATAAGTCCGGCCCGTAGCCAAAGGGGATACGGATTTTGAAAAAAAATATTCTGAAATTTAAATATGACTTTTTAGAAGTCGATTCCTCTGCTCACAAAATTTTCCGTTTATGTCCTGTTTATAAAAGTATTAGTGAAATTTTGTCATAGTTATTTTTACTTTTTGTGCCTTTAGGAATTATTAGGAATAAAAGTATAATTAGGAATTATACTTTTTAAACGACAATTAAAAATTCTCAATTGAACCATCTATCAAAAAATTTAAGGCAAAAATCAAAAACTTCGTACTTGTCATTTCTCTTATGGTCATTTAAAAACAGGCATATTCACGAATAGTCTTAAAAAAAACGGGTTTGTTTGAAAAAATTTCCATAACCTTGCTTTTAATTTTTTTACTGGTATCTACTTACAGATTGTTTAATCAAAATCTACTTAAATTTGGTTTGGAATTAGTTTTGTAATGTTTAAAATCTCTTCTGATTTTTAAGGCAGTTGAGTGAAGGGTGTGACCGACGCCTTACGGCCACTTGTACATAAATGTAAATTGACTTTTACAGATGAAATCTGGCGAACTGAAAAAATATTGACTTGAAATTTCACAAATATGACCTGCTAATTTTAGTACAAAGTTTTGTTATGGTTAAATGAAATTGGCCAACTAGACGACATACAATGTCACGGGTGGGTGCGGACAAAAGTCGAACATTTCAGTAACTTGAATATGCAAAATTTTTTATACATATATTTTAAGAATTATTATTTATTATAATAAATACTAAGAATATAAGAAATACTAAGCATTTTTTATTACTATCTTTATTTATTGTTTGTATTTTTAAACAATGCTTTATTAGTATTTTCCTTAAACTTGGTATGAAAAACTCACAAACACAGAAGTTATGGGCAATTTTCGAGAGTAAGTTTTTGCCAAAATGCAAAATTTGTATGAGAAAAATACAATAACTTTTGTATTAAAAAACAATGTAAACAAAAACAATTAAAAATCTTCGTTAAAAATTACTTCGTGTTAAGACCTTCTATCAAATCTAAGCTCGCTGTATAGAGTCGCGCGTGTAGAGCAGCCGATCAAAATAGTGAGCAAAAATAGATAGTTGAAAATACTTGAGCGCGTTTGAAGATTTGAGCATGGCGTAAGGGAGTGGGAAAAATTACACCATCACAGCTGATCGCAGCGCTCGTAGACCTCGTATTTTCTTGTTTAACAATTTTTTCTTTGAAACCGTCAGATTAAGAAAATCCCACCAAATAATGGTCAGATTATGGACCAGCACGACCAGAACATCAAGCTGGATCAACTGTATGAAAATCTGACGCCTTTTAGTATTTAAAAATGGCAATTTTTTGACCATGCAAACAAGCCGATTAACCTTCGTTATCAGAGACACGAGTGACATATACATTATTAATAGGTCTCTTCCCGTACTCCAGTTTTAGTCCAATTTACCAGTTTTGCAGGTTTTAGTCCGAAAAGCGTTCCCGTACTCGAAAAAAATGGTAAAAAAGAGAGTGCAATCATGGGAGTAAAAAATTTCTCCTCCTTGTCGAAAGTTTGCAAGTTTTAGTCCGAGAAATTTCTTCTGGCAAAAAAGGGTAAAGTGTCAAACTGCTTAAAATCAGCTGTTTGCAAGTAAGCATAGAAATTGCAAAATATCAAAAGTTTTTTGAAATAAATTAAATTTATTAAAATGTAAACATTTAAGATGGAAAGATTGTAAGTTGTGTTAAAACTTAATATAAATGTTTATTTGTTTAGAGTTCATTTCAATATTATTAACCCATTTTGATCCGCTACCAGAACGCGTTGGAATTTCGTAATGAAATTTTCAGATTTTGTTATAAGTGATTAAATTAAGAAAATTCCAAAGTTTAAGATTTTTCCGATTAAAAATTTTTCGACTACGAAGTGGTCGAAAAACCGAAAAATGGCCCAATCTATATACAAAAATTAAAAACTTAAATAAAATATTGTTATTTTTATTAAATGACAAATATGTAAAAGAGACCAGTGAAAACATTATAATAAAAGTATACATATAGGGCCATTTGTCGAAAAATCGACCATCTGTGTTTTATCACATAGGTAACACATTGTTAAATTTACCTGTGTTGTCCAAAACCAACTGATTCTCATATTTTAGTCTTTTGGCGGCCTGCTTACGTAAAAAGTTTTTAGTATACATTACATTTATATATTTTTCGATTTTTTCAAAAAAAAAGAAGGGTATTTTTTAACCGCTTACCTGAATAGGTAAAAAGAGGAAATTTGAAAAAATTTATTTTTTCCGAGTTTCCATTTAACCGAACCGTGTATATACGGAAAGAGTTTGAAAAAATCTTCTATATTTTTTTTAAAAGTTAAAAGTCTTTAGTGTGCCATCTGCGATGCTGATGATTCACATCAAGCCATTAACGACTTTATTTGACAGTTTACATATTTTTAGTCCGGAAAGCGTTCCCGTACTTTTTGTGTTTTGCTCTTTTTTAGAGATTTTTTCTTATTCTCACGCTTTTGACAGTTTTACCATTTTTATTCCAAAAAGTACGGGAACAGACCTGATATCTTACCCGTTTGAGTATTTCCATTTTTTTTTTTTTAATTTTTGCAAGCTTATATATGCTTTCCCCACCTGTGAATTGAAATACATCCCCTTGAGCATCGTAGGCAACCTTACTATAAATATGATTTTTTAATTCAAAGTTAGTACTATGAATCGAACTGTAATACTTCTGACTACTTTTTAAAAAATGTCCTATGGCCAAAATCCTTAGCGCACCACAATGAGTCATATATCATTGAAATGGTGCTTTCATTACCATTACCATGCCATACCTCTCCATTAGTATGCAAAAAATAAAAATCCTACATTTAGATATTGTTTCTTTTTGTTCAAATTTATTTAGTAGTTAACATATGATTCATAACTTTTTGAAAAATTTCTGTTGACCTTAATACGAAATTTGCACAATAAAATGAATGGTGTATTTTTCACTAATTTTTTTAATTTTTTATAAATGTTTTTAAGTTTAAGTTTCCAACTCGATTTCAAAGTGCTTTCTTATCAAATGAAGTTAAATTCGTAGTTTTTAATTAATAAACATACCTAAAGTTAAATTCGTACTCAAAGTTTATTTCATACTTTGCAATATTACGAATTTCAATTTCGTCGAATTTAAGAAATATGGTTTTGTGTCTTTGCTAAATTAGCGTCGGATTTACGAATTTACCTTCAAGCAGTTAAATGGAATGAGATCAAAGATTTTAAACGCTGACCTTTGGGATCCTTTTGTTGAGAATAATAAATTTTTAAAAATAATATTAAATGCGCATTGTGTACTCTTTAGAAAAAAAAATTTCTTCATAATATCAGGTAATCAATATTTTAAAATCAGTTCTATAAAATAATTCTGAGCAATTACATACTTATGACCTGTTGTATATCGCTTGTATCTCCGTTATTTCTGTATCCTCTGAAAATTACAATTATAAAATTTTCTAGACCAGGACAGAGCAGGTAATATTTAGAACCAACACTAAACTGTAAGTGTTGCCTTTGGTAAGGAAAGCTAATTCTTTAAGGCAACAACAAATTATTCGATGCCGGAATATTTTAGTTTAATGACATTATTTTGTTAATTACGCTTATGGAATGCAACGCAAACGTAACTTTGCTCTTGAAAAGTGTTCAATACATCTTCTAAATTTATTCGATTAAAAGCATTTAAGCATTTATTTAATAGTAAACAGACATTTTTTTATTTAACTAAAAAAAAAAAAAAAAACGAAATGACCATCTCAGCCCTTGAAAGGACTTTGACCGAGCTTCTTAGGATCAATTGTGTGGTGTGTGATGTGAAATGTTTGCACACAAAGGATCGAGAACTGGACCTACATGTTTTACGCCGACTCCGAACGGCTTATGTTCTCAAGAAGCCTTTCATGGCAGTTTATACTCTCTGAGGTTTGCCATTGTCTGCAGAGAGGTGACGGCCGAACAGAAAAATTAATTCAATTGAAAAACTTTCTGTGTCGGCATTTAACTAATGCAGAAAAAAATATAAAATGATTTGATTATTGAAGGGTTCAGGGCATTAAGATGCTAACCCACATAAAACAAGTTTTGAGATAAACGCATTTGAAAATTTAACGGCTTCTTTAAATTACAATCTTAAATACTTTCAGTTGTTTATATATTTCCCATAATGATGGTGCGTCTTTTCTCAAATCTGCATATTTAGTAATGGACAATACTTAACACACATTAAAATTTAATAAAATTGGTTAAGATTTTTTAATATATGTATGTAAGAAATCTCCTTTTTGAAAGTTGCAAAGGCGTCTCAGCCACACCATGTAACTTTCATTATTTTTTAGTTTCCATTTTTTAAGATGTTGGGCCTACAATAGTATCTGCACACTCAAAACTTTGTAATCCCTTCGTCTCTCGGTGGTAGGGAATTAATGTAATTTGTGTGTGGGTTATTAACACCGTTTAACTTTATCACTATTTTATTTAATTTTCGTTTTTAGACGCCTGCCTACAACAGTATTTGTATACTCAGAAATCTATCGGTGGTACTAATACTACGTTCACATTGAGAGCTAAATGCGCATTTACGAAATTGAATGTATATAGTTGTCTCTTTTACTCTTACAAGGAGCATACGGCCACGCATTCTAAATTGCTAATGCGCATTTCGTTAAATGCGCATTTAGCCCTCAGTGTGAACATAGTATAACTTTCAAAGTAAAATTCGAATTTAACTCTACGCAGTTCTACAAATTGTATCCGATAAAATATGCAAAAAAAAAAACCGCATCACAGATTTTATAAGGCGATAATCTCGTTCGAATGTTTTGACTTACAAATTTTGAATAATTTAAAAGGCAGCATTTAAATGAATGACAACACATGTATAAACATTGATTGTTTTTTCTACCAAAATTGTGTCTTTTTTATTTAAATTAAAAAAAGAAAATAAAAAAAAAAGAAGTTATGAAATGGCAGATAGTTTGTAGCTTCAACCTCAAAGCCAACCATTGGAAATATTCACATATTATCTTTTTACAAGAGAGTGTCTTGTAAGGTTATTACTACATTTTATTCCATACGGTACAGATCAGCTGTGAATTTTGACCCGATTTTGCCAGCGTACATAACTTAGCCGTAGGAATTTCTTGGTTTGAAAAGCAAAAGTGTATTTTATTTAAAGTACATGGATAAAATTAGTTAAAATACATTAGCTTCGATGTAAAAAAAGTTCAAGCATACTTATACCATTAAAAAAAAATGAGTTTTGGTTCTTCAATGAAACAAAGTTATTAAGAGTAAATTGCTCACGGGTTCCACGAAAAAGACATATTCGGAGTTTTGAATATAAAAAATGAAAATATAAAAATTTCGGAGGAATTAAGGAAATTATTATATTAATTTATTATATTAATTATTATATTAATTAATATAAAATAATTTTTATTTAATTTGAAAAAAAACTAGTAAGGGTGGAGCTTCGGCAGGGTACCGAAGCTAAAATACCCCCCGATGCCATATTGAAGTATGTTCGAAGTCTTTAGCCACGACATATACGATGACATTCAGTTTTATATATTAACGAAAATTTTCCTATTTTGATGACGTCACTTTGTAGGGAAGTAGGCGTGGTTTTGATCCGATTTTGCCATATATCATAGAGATGGTTCATATTATATATCAAAGCCTATATGCAAAATTTCAAGACATTTCTTTAATTTGAGCAGATTTTTAAGAGATATTTCTTTTAAAATAAAGCCACTTTGTATGGGAGGTAGGCGTGGTTTTCATCCGATTTTTCCAAATTTCATAGCCTCTTGAAATTCAATTGAAATTTAATTTCAACTGAAGAGCAAAGCTCACCCGCCAAATTTCAAGGCATTTCATTAATTTTTGTGGATTTTAAAGACATTTTACGGTTAATATAAAGTCACTTTGTATGGGAGGTAGGCGTGGTTTTCATCCGATTTGGCCCATTTTCGTTCTTGAACTTCCCTTTTTAAAAAAATCTTTTATTTTGAATTCATCGCGATAGCTTTTAAATTGCGGCTGTAATCGTGTCGACAGACGGACAGACAGGCTTGCAAGTTAGGCATAAGATAAGGTTGAATTTCTGGCTTTAATAATCATAATTTTAATAATCATTAGCTTATCACGTTCCGAGAGCTTAGCTTTACGACCGGTTTTGTATTTTTTGACGTAAATTTTCGTTTTTTTTAAACGGAAGATTCAACACAAAGTGTACGACGAATTTTTTCTTAAATTTGTTAAAAATTTAGCCCCTGGTCATTATATGCTAAAATTTTGGCCCTTTCATTTTAATCAGCAAGTTCTGGGAATCACAATTGAAGTTTATATTCAGACTGACAATGACACGAACTCTCTATTGATAAACTTTTAAATGACTGTTGTATAGTTTTGAAACGATTGCAGTTAAGCAGAAATGAGTGCTTTTCAACTTTAACTAACGGTACTCCTTCAAATCAGTGATTAGAGCTGATAAAGATACTTTGTTTAAAGTAGTACAGTTTGTTCTTTCATTCTCTGTTTGTGCCTTCTTTTAACAGTTATCAACATAGAGTTGCCGGGAACAATGTTCATTAATATAGGTTAAGTCACTTGAGAGAAAAGCACTCTTTTTCTGCCTTTGCTCGAACTGTCAAAGTAGCTGTTAGCTAAAAATTGTACAGATTCAGTTTTTTTCTTCTTGATTTCCTTTTATCCATTCTGACAGTTCGACCGAGCTTCTCTGAAGTGACTTAACCCGTATTAATGAACCTTGGCCGGAAATGTATAATAAAATTTGTTTGGTGTCGTGTTGTTTTGATAAGCACCTTATAACCCAAAAATATTTATCAATTTTTAAATCAACTTTAAAAATAAAAAGCAAAAATCAAAACAAAAATCGATTTTTATGTGGTGGAATTTCGACCACAGGCGATACTAGTAAATTTTTAAAGGTAATATAAAAAAATAAAAATATTTTGGTTTGGGTAAAAACCAAAAAAATTTCATGTTATTTTGTAAAAGGGTGAACCGTTAAAAAAGCGCCGCAGTTTTTATGTTTTGGTTATTTCGTGAAAGGGTACACTGTAAAAAAAAACGTTGCAGACGAAAAATTTTTATTTTATAACTGCCACTGCCATTTATCTTGATAAAATCAACAACTCTCATCACGACGAGCACCTGCTGTGGAAGGCTACAAAGTCATTAAAAAACCAGTTAAACGCATCACTCCAATAAGGAACACGAATGGATAATGGTGTCGCTCAGATAAAGATATAGCCGAAGCATTTGCTATCCATCTGAAAGATATATTAAAACCTTTTCATAGAAACAACACGGCACATGAACATAAAATGAAAGAATTTCTTGAGTCGCCTTGGCAAATGGATTTCCCAATGAGACACATATCTCCCAACGAAGTTAAAAGTGAGGTTAAAAAATTGAACCACAAGAAGTCTCCTGGGTACGATATGATTAGAGGTAAAGTGGTAAAGAACTTATCATATTTTTAACATATTTTTAACATTGATTTTCAACTTCATATTAAGATTAGAACACTTCCCAACTCAATGGAAGTGTGCAGAAGTGATAATGATACCAAAACCTGGTAAACCAGAACAACTTCTTACATCACACAGACCAATTAGCTTGCTGGCAACATTCATAAATATTCGAAAGAATTTTCTTGCGACGATTATTGCCCATTTTGGAAAACCTTCACGTTATTCCCAAACATCAGTTCGGCTTTAGATACAAACATGGTACTCCTGAAAAATGTCACAGAATAGTGAACGTTATAACGGACGGTCTTGAAGGAAAAAAAATACTGCTCAGCTGTGTTTCTTGACGTAAAACAAGCATTTGATCGCGTTTGGCACCACGGACTGTTATACAAAATTAAAAAATAACTTCCTGCGCCGTACTTCAGCTTTTGTAGAAGCTATCTCTCTGATAGACATTTCTATGTCAAGGTTCGAACGAAATCCAGGAAATACGAGCTGGTATTCCTCAAGGCAGCGTACTTGGGCCTGTACTCTACACTATCTTTACTTCGGACATGGCCACAATCGACAATGTTACAATAGCTACTTACACAGATGATAATTTACTTACGCAGCAATAATTGGCGTAAGTGAATGTCCCTACACCGCATCATTCTTCGTTCAGAACGAACTTGATCAGCTGACTAATTGGCTTGAAAAGTGGAAAATTGTTGTCAATTCTGACAAATCAGCACACGTAACTTTTGCGTTAAGGAGAGGTGTTTGTCCGTCTGTTAGCATCAGCGGTGAAAGTATATCAAAAAGTGACTCAATAAAGTATCTTGGGCTCACTTTAGACAGACGAATGACTTGGAAACCACACATCAATACTAAATGCATACAACTGAACTTGAAAAATAGAAAACTCTACTGGCTTTTAGGCCGGCACTCTCAGTTATCTCTAAACAATAAGGTGCGAGTTTATAATGCCATTTTAAAGCCAGTTTGGTCTTACGGAATACAGTTGTGGGAAACTGCCAGCAATTCAAATGTAGAAATACTAGAGAGATACCAATCAAAAACTCTTAGGCTTATAACAAACGCAGCATGGTTTGTCTCCAACAAAACTATCAATAGAGATCAGCAGATTCAGCACAAAATATTTGCAAAGGCTCAGCGACCATTCAAATGTTTTGGCGATATCCTTGTTAGATGATAGCGACGAGACGAGAAGACTTAAGCGCAAGCATGTTTTAGATCTACGTTTTTTGAACTAAATATTCTATAGTACTATAGCTTTAATACTTTGTTATGTATTTCAATGAATATGCATGTCTTTATGTCAATTTATTAGAATAATCTGATGTTTGCTTATTTTCTATTGTTAAAGACAGATTGCAGATATAAATAAAATTAAAAAAAATTTTTTATAAGCATTATATAAAATTATAAAAAAAATTATAAAAAAAATGATAAAAAAAATTATAACAAAAATTATAAAAAAAAAATAACATAAAACAGATATATAAAAGTCTAAGGACTGGGGCTCTACTCCGTAACTGTGTATAAAATTTGTGTACGCAAAATTAAAAATTTCCTATTCACTCCAAGTGTACACTCTTTAAATTCAAGTGATTCTGTAAACTGAAATGTACACTGACAGGCTGAATAAAAATTTGTTGCTCTCAATTCAAAATAGTGATGAAAAAATTTGAATTTTTAAAAAAATAATTCAATCGTAAATATTTTTTGAACAAAAAAATTTATTCCTTGACTGACAACAAAATTTTTAAAATACAATCCCAAATTACGCCGGGTATATCACAACAACAAATATTCACAGAAAAAATCTCGGTGAATAAAATTTGTTGACTGTGTACTCAACTCGTTTCCAAAGCCAGTAATCGGAAATTGGATGTGTAAAAAATATTTAGTGTACACTGCTTTTCATACAGTTAAAGAATAAGGCCCCTGATTCACATTTTTTCTCTAATGTTGAAAACGAAAAATAACGTTAAAAAAACACCCAAAAACATAAAGTGCAATTCGCCCAAAATATTTTTAAAAACAAAAACGAAAATTCACCCCCACAAAAATGCAAAATTGCCCAATTTTTATAAAAAAATTTTTGGGTGATTTTTAATTTTTTTTGGGCAATTTTTCATGGTGCCGTTTTTGATAACTGATACTTATAGATTTTTTTTTATCAAAATACCCCACCTCATGTAAAATCCTTGCTACGGAGCTAGCATATAATTTATTTTTATTGGGAAACATTCAAAGTTCAAAAGTTTTCAAAAAAGTCTTCAAAGTTTTCAATCGTCATATTTCAATCGTCAGTTCTTTTAAATTTACTTTAGTTTTTCTGTCATAGTTTTGACTTGGATCGTGCCAGAAGTTCCAGACTGTGTGCTTATGAAAATATAACTACTTATTAAATACAGCTACATCAAAAGCTTAGTTCTGTTTCAAGTTGACTTAAGTAATTATTCGTTCTAGTCACAGCTATATATTGACACTTGGTGCAGTTATATTCAATAAATACATATGTACATATTACTGTATAAATAAAATATCGTGGCACCTTTCTTTCTTTATTTTGATTCCAATGTTATAATCACTGCAGTCAAATATGTATATTGCTCAAACTTACTTAATCAAAACTTACTTAATTCCAACTCATTCTATGACTAACCTAAGTAAATATAATGCAGATAAATAGGTATTTGTATGAAATACACACTTCAAAACCAAAACATGTTTCACCCATACGTGTTGACCAACCTTAAGTTGGCTGATGAAGCACAAAAACGGGCATTCCCTGGGGTTTCATTCGCTGCTGTTGTAGCTATTCTTAAATTTCTACTGAAAATTAAACATATTTCAACGAACAAGTTTTGTCGTTTTAACTTAGCTTAAGTTACTATTTAAAAATTAAAGTTTGATTCGTCATCTTAGCATTCGCCACACGTTAGGCACGTTAACTACAAAACATAAACTCTATATAACAAGTGGGTGAAAACCTCAAATATAAGGAAACATATTTAATTTGCAAACATTTTAATATTATTTTATTTTTTGGTTACAGCTAACTGCACTTTATTTTCAAAGCTTACTATTACACCTTAATATTAAATTGCAATAATTTATGTATTGAAAATTGCGCAGCTTTACCAGTTATTATTTACTTTAAGTCAGAACTGTTTAACGTACAATTCGAAGGCTACTTCATTTTGCCAACAGCCTGCTATTTTATTATTTAACCAATCGTATTCAAATAGTTAACTTATTTTTCTTTATTTTTCTAGCTATACCAGACATTCACCATTCAACACCAACAGACATCAACAAACACCAACATTTGTTCTTGTTAACCGTCGCAATATTGCAAAAACGTGTGTATTTTTTGTAAAACAGCAACATCAACAACAACAACAACAACAACAACAACAAGCAAACTACAACAACTCAAGGAAAACGTTACTGCCACCAACTGGACTGCATTGGATTTTTTTTTTACTATGTTGCCTATGCAAAAGCCATCGTCGTCAATTCCCCGATTGTAAGCGTTGTGTCCGCTATCCATACGCAGCTACGCAGCAACATAAACACGCTTATTTTCGCCTAGCCTGATAGAAACCTCAATGTCAAATAAAATCAACCCCAAACGCCGTGAAGCACCCTCAGCAGTAGCAGCAGCAGCATCAGCATCAGCCTCTGGCCCAACATCAGTCGCCGGCAACACCTCAGCAAATACCTCTTCCTCATCCAGTTCGTCGCTATCCTCTGCAGGAGGCGGTGATGGTGGCATGTCGGCCGATCTAACTTCACTATTTGAGTGCCCGGTGTGCTTTGACTATGTTTTGCCACCGATATTACAATGCTCCAGCGGCCATCTTGTCTGCGTTTCCTGTCGCTCCAAACTTACCTGCTGTCCCACATGTCGCGGCCCACTTGCCAACATACGCAATCTGGCCATGGAGAAGGTTGCTTCAAATGTCAAATTCCCGTGCAAGCATTCGGGCTATGGCTGCACAGCATCACTCGTCTATACCGAAAAAACTGAACACGAAGAGACGTGCGAATGTCGTCCGTATCTATGCCCGTGTCCAGGTGCTTCGTGCAAATGGCAAGGCCCGCTAGATCTAGTCATGCAGCACTTAATGATGTCGCACAAGAGCATCACGACACTGCAGGGCGAAGATATTGTTTTTCTGGCCACCGATATTAATTTGCCCGGCGCTGTCGACTGGGTGATGATGCAGTCATGCTTTGGGCATCATTTCATGTTGGTGCTCGAGAAGCAGGAGAAGTATGACGGACATCAGCAGTTCTTTGCCATTGTACAGCTGATTGGATCGCGCAAAGAGGCGGAGAATTTCGTTTATCGCCTTGAGTTAAATGGTAATCGGAGACGGCTGACCTGGGAAGCTATGCCACGTTCTATACATGAGGGTGTCGCCTCCGCCATACACAACTCGGATTGTCTGGTTTTTGATACTTCGATTGCACAACTTTTTGCTGATAATGGAAACCTAGGCATCAACGTTACCATCTCGATTGTTTAAATAATGGCGATGGAAACTTAATATGCGTTTATAAAACGTTTAGTTTTCACTTAAATAGCAGATCAGATAAAAACCAACCACTGTGGGTTCATTAGACGGGCAATCAGCTTGATGGAAGTATGGCTAAATTAGTTTAGTTTTCTGTAGATTACATATATATATTTTAAGATATAGTTTAGACATAAAACACCCATACTATTTATTGGGGAATGATAAATTAACAAACATGTTTTAAATGAAAAAAAAAAAAATGATTAAAATTAGAAGTTTAAACTGTTGACGATAACCGAGAACTCTTTATGAAATTTAAGTCTCAGCTGCTGTATAACTTAAATACTGCTTTTTGAATGCAGCTTTTTACTTTTGATATATTATTATAATTGGCTCCAAACGAAAGAAATGTAAAATGTTTTCTACTTAGTTTATAAATGAACATGTATATGCATTAAATCAAGCATTAAACATTCAATTGGGTCAATAATCATCTGTAACCTATATGTATTTTATGCAAAAATGTCTTTCTTATTCCCACCACCACCACAATTAACATTATATATTGAAGTGAGAATCAATTCAGATTTATTTAATTAAAAACTGTAAAGCAACCGCATTGAAATTCCCACACATTTCTTTGTAAGTTGTTTTTAAATTTGTGTCTATTAAAATACAAACGAAAATAATTTATTTTAATAAAATTTTAATGTTAGACAAAAATGATGAATAATTTTAAATGCACTGATAAGAGGAATCGCTATAGAAAGAGTCGGTTAAAAATGACACTTGATATAAAATGAAGTTTGAAGTTGTTCTTAACTTGAAAATAATTTCCATGCAAATTGGAGTTTATTTTTTATTTTTGTATTAACTTGTTATTTGTAAAGACCGTTAATCAAGCTAATCAAGCTTATCAAAAGTTTGAATTCTTGATAAAGATTGTGACTGAAAAAAATTTCCTACTTATATGCATAAATTTATTCAAATTCAAAAGCTAAAAGTGGTTGATTAAACGAAAATATTAAAATTTGTTTTTATCATTGAAAGGTAGAATTTGTATGGAACTAAGCGAAGTTTTAAAGAAAATTTAAGTTTAAATCAGACATCAATAAGATGATATTGACAAGCGAATTAAATAATTCTCTTTCAATCTTTGTGTTAAATCAAAACTTTGATTGATTGATTCTGAACTTTGAGTTTATTACCACCAAAATTTTGTTTTTAACAATTATTTTCCGAATTTAATTTTTTGACTCATAAATTGACCCAGCAATGCTTTCAAAATGAGTTTCTTACTTAAAAAAAAAAACCCAACATTTTAAGGAAAAATTAAAGATTTTTAAAAAGTGTTCTTTTGTGTGACCATAGCTGTATGTATTCGAAGGTTTTATTTACGAAGGTGTAAGGCAAACTTATCTTAACCATTTATTAAAAAATAATAATAACCCTTCCCGGCACATATTTTTTGTTTTGTTTGTTGACACATGTATTCAGAAATCAATGTTTTGCAGTTTTTTGTCAATTTACTTTGGATCTAGTCGTTACAGTTTTTATGAACAACTACTTTATTTACGCAAGCTTGGATTTTTATCAAAATTAAAATTTTTTTTATTTTATTTGGATTTGATTGGCTATATATAAAAAGAAAAAAAATGACTTCAAATTAGAAGTGTTAACGATCAAACCTATTTATTTTTTGCACTTTAAAAAATCCAATTTTTAAATCAATTTTTATAACTCTTGGATTACTAATCTTCCTTGCTATGATAACAAACTTTTCAATTCGCTTGTACAAATAAATGAGCTGTCACAAAGTAGTACGAGTATAACGCCACTGCGAAATTTTAAATATTTTTGTAACGGCCATTTTAAACAATAGATAATGTTTTGCGGATTTTTTTCATCTATGCACAACAACAATAGTGAGCAAAAGTGAACTCTTTTCTAATAACGGTACATTGTTTATTGCTTAATATCACTTTTGATGCTGTCTCATATTTATAAAGCCATTTCAAAATTTTTAATAAAAACGATTTTTATTGAATTTATAAAAAAAAAATATATATATTAAATTACTGTTCCATTGGCTCCAATAATATTGTAAATGCGATTTGGCATACTTGCAATTAATTTTTTTAATGTGCTTTAATCAATTTTACTCTTACAATTATACTCTTATCAATTTTATTCTTCGAAATTACTGATTTCCGTTCCTTCACGTTGCCAAATTGTCTGTTATTTTTATACACCTGGCGTACAAGTACTCCCCATAAATTCTCGATGGAATTACAATCTGAAGAGTACGCCGGCTACTCCAATAAATCAATGTTATTGGCCTGAAACCATCTCGATTTACGTAGATTGCCTCATTATCTTGCTGGAAAACTAGTTGTGTCTGTCCGTTTTTTTCCAAAAGTGAAGTCAAACTGCTGTGCTGGAGGCACACGAGTGTAGTCAGCGCTCTTCATGCTTGAACTTTCAATTTCAGGAAAACCACCCCACACCATCACTTTCTCTCCACCACAAAACTTCTTTTTGAAAACGGAAGTGGTTCGCGGCGTATGTCGTATTAATAATGTCAAAATTCATCCTGGCCTTCAAATCCCATTTTTTCTCATCGGAAAAAATGACATGTCAAAATTAAACTTCAACTTGGGACCCTTTTTTAAAACATTATTGAAAAGCTGACTGGTAGTCAATTTGTTCCTATGTTCCTTCTTGCAAATTCCAAGCTCATTCTCTTATGTTTGCTAGCAAGAGCAGAAACACACTTCATAAGTTCACTACGGATATGTTTACACTGATGTAGCACTCTCCATACCGGTGTTCAGGGAAACTTTTTCAGCAACAAAACTCCGCAACTCTTTTAAACTGTGTGTAGTGTTGCTAGCAGCTCGGATTATTTTCCGCTGATCGCGGTAAGAGGATTTTTTTTTTGCCCGAACATTTTGTTTTGCCGTTCTTTTGAGGTTTGTTAAAAAAATGTTGAGTCACTCTATGGCTGCGATTTATTCTACGCCCGATTTCCTGAATTCTATAGCCTTTAAGAATTTTTATTTTTGCCCATTTTTTTGCAAGTATGTTGGGTTGCACGAGGTATTCAGGTCTAAATTGTTTTCTATTGTTAAGGTCTTGAAAACTAACTACACAATTTTATTTATCTCTACACTTCAAACGCAGCAGAAGGAATAATTGCAAGTGGCGTTATAAATATGAAACAGCATTAAAAGTAATATTTAGCAATAAACAATGTACTGTTATTAGATTAGATTAGATGTTATTACTTTGGTCTTGCTCACTATTGTTGTTGTGCATAGATGACCAAATTCGCAAAACATTATCTTTAGTTTAAGCTGGCCGTTACAAAAAATATTTAAAATTTCGAAGTGGCGTTATATATATGAAACACACCTTATAAGCAATGTTATTAGAATTCTGTATTCTTTTGATAACAAAAAAAAAACAACAGTTTAAACACTTCAGACGTTCCTCTTATCCACAACAAACAAGCAAATCAATTGGCCTCATTCATAAAAAAAATTACACACATAACTGGTCAGTGTCAAAATTATACAAAATAAAAATAATCTTGAATTCAGAAAACACTTTTGTATACCTAAGTTATTTTTAACAATATCCATATTTCTTATATATAACGTCGTTGTAGAATTTAACATCATAACTCTTGCAATAACTATTGTAAAAGTGTTTTACATCGTATTCATGAATTATTATACACTGATACGAATAACTTAGTAAATCGAGTAAATCGCAAAATATGCGCACTAGATGAGTGCAGTCACACTGAGGAGCCTGTGAGAGTCACTAAATTAAAGAAAAGCATTATTTTTCAACACTATTTTAATAAGAATACTTTTATTTGCTTATGCTGCCTCTTTTTTAAACTAAGATCAAAACAGAAAATCATTTGAAAATACGTTACAAAATAAGTTAAAAAACAAAAACAATTATATAAAGGGTATTGTTGTTGTTGTTGGTTCTTTTCTTCAGAAAGCAACATAGACCTTGAGCTGCAACATAGATCTACGCAACACAGCCGTTCCTTTCGTCACATACAAATCTACCGATTTGTCTACGCGTTTATTGTCTACGCGACGCAGAAGTCTGTTGAATTTTGATTTCTGTGCTACGTCGACTAACATTTCAGTATACAATGTGCTTTTTGTAAGATTGTTAGCATTACACTTTTATTTTTGAGTTACAATTCATTGTTTGCGTTATTTGATTGAAGCGAGAAATCTAAGTATTTTAATTTAAATTGATTTTTTATTAATAATTGAAATATGTTTCAGAATGGTAGACGATGAAAAACTAATTGATCTAGTGATTTATTTGACACTTCCCGTGGTTGCTACGTTGGTAGCATAATCAACAAAAAGTTATAGTACGTTACGTCATGTTAGCCTCTGTTACGTCAAGTTTGCATAATCAGACCATTAAGACTCTTAATTATTAATAGAAAAATGATTAGAGTTATAAAACCACATAACATAAAACTTATTAAAAGAGGTCAAAATTAATTTACAATTCTGTTCATTTGTTCACTAATGCAGCTGGTAATAATAAATGAAAAAAAAAACTATATATTATTTATATCTGTATTTTTGTTTTAGGCATACTTCCATATAACGACTGCACAATTTCGGATAGAATTGCATATTACTCCTCTTCAATTGTATTCCAAAGCTCGTTTTGGCCTTTCGCCAAGGGAAGCTTAGCCAGCTGCCTTTTATGGTGTGCCTAAAGATTTTCGATTGGATTCAAGTCCGGGCTTTGCACTGGCCATTCTAATACTTGCAAATTTTGACCTCTTAACCAATCTTGCACGACCTTTGCGATGTGCTTTGGATCATTGTCATGTTGAAATATAATATTATATTGATCTATAATTATATCCATTGCTGTTGGCAAATTTGTTCTTAAGATTTTCAAATATAGCTGCTTAGGCATAATACCATTTATGTGCACAATTGACTCTGTTTAACTGCTTGCCATGTTAACCTTATTCCAGTACCAGGAACGTTGCATCTGTTTGGTACTGGTTGTTTTTTTTCATCAGATAATATAACCTATAAAATTCAATAAATTCAAAATTATTGAATTCTTTTTAATTTTAAACTTATCTCAATACCTGTTTCCAATCACATTCAGTTCAAAATTTTTGCCTTTCAGCAAAATTTTTCTTATGTCTTCGTTGGACAAACAATAAAACTTCCACACAGCAAGTTACTCTTTTGCACGTTACAATTTAAACACGTCAAAAATACGTCGCTTTTGTAGTTGTTGCATAAGTGAACCAATGAGCAGAATTTTTTTTTTTAACTAGCTTTGTAACGGATTTTCAAATGGTTTTCTATTTTCATCTGTGTTCCCTCAATAAAGAGGGAACATAAAACAAAAGAAATATATTCTCATTAAAATAGTGTTGATTGTTGAGTTTTTTCTTTTTTAAATTTTCAATTTATTGACTCACATATGCTGCTCAGTGTAGATGCAGAATTGTATTGTGTTTGTATTGTAAGTGATAAAAGAGTTTTATAACGACATTATACTATTCCTTAGTTTAGTCGATCTCTATAAATAATAAAAATATAAATATGTAAAATAACAAATAAAACATAAATTTCTTGTTTCTATGATACGATTTAAAAATACATTTTTGTACCATACACCATGGCTTCGATTGGTTCAAGAGTTATGTTTATAAAAAAAGAACAAATTGGAGATAATGTGAAATAATTCACATTCATGGATTAATAATTCATGGTGCATTCATGATACAATTACTACAAGGTAGCCTTGACAACTACCTATTTTCTCACTAGCGTCGTCCGCCGTATGTCAAAATCATCTGTGTTTACGACGAAAGAACATAAAGTGAAAACGAAGTGAAATTTATGTTGATGATTTTTACATACGGTGGTTGACGCTCGTGAGAAAATAGGTAGTTGTCAAGGCTACCTTGTAGTGATTGTATCAGGGATTAAATTAATGTTAATTTTTTTTTGGCGCAATGTTCTTGACATGGTATAATATGACAAGGTGCTAGTAGTTAAAATTCTCTCTTGTGGAGGGTACAGCACCTGTCAAATCAGGTTTTTACAAATAAAAGCAAAACAAATAACAAAATTTTCAAATGATAACATTCAATGTGTTTTACAGCTGCTGTACGCACCGCTCCGAGACGACACTACCTTGTTAAATATACCTATGATACAATGATTACCAGGTAGCCTTGACTGACAACTACCTATTTTCTCACGAGCTGCGATCGGGAGTTGTCAAAATCAATACAAAGCTTAAGTTGTCATCTGTTTTGCTGCTTATTCGTTTTCTCTTTTTCAATGCGTTTTTGAGAACTCCAGATCGCCAACAGAACTGTCACTTCTACCTTGTAAATTATTATACCATGAATATACCTTGGTTCTTGAGTAGAGTTGCCAGAATTGAGTTTCTTAAGTTTTTGGAATTTGCAGTAGCTTCATAATGAGGAAACATTACGTCTGGCTATATATTTTAAACAGCGAACGTGGTAATGTTTTACATGTCAGTGAATCAAAATTGCCAAATAGAATCTACCTTTGTGAGCATTTTGGCGTAAGGCGGTTGTGGTATAATAGTCAAGGTGTGTGGCTTGTATGCAATAGAACCCAGGTTCGAATCCCACCTGATACAGAATGTTTTTTCAATTGAATTAATTTTTCTGTTCAGCCTTCACCTCTCTGCAGACAAAGGCAAACCTCAGAGAGTAAAAACTGCCTTGTAAAGCTTTTTGGGAACATAAGCTCAGAAGATCATGACCGACACCGAACGGCTTATGTTCTCAAGAAGCTTTATATCACAGTTTTTACCAGACTACAGAAAGGTCCGCTCACGTTCCTTTATGAGTGTACTATTCAAAAAGGTACACAAGAAATCGCTCACTGGTGTACCCTAGAAAATATTTTATTGCTCTCGTCCACGAGCGCGTACGTTTTGGTGAGACTTTTAAATGAGGTCTCATTACGTGTGCCCATGGTAGAATAAAAGAAGGTATATCCATTTCGGACTACGCTCTCTTTATCATAGCCAAAATTGTCAAAATCAATACAAATCACTTTTTTGCTTACAATTTTTCCAATTAAAGATTTCTCATCGTTTTCAAATTTTCTATGAGCTATCAAATTCGTCTTGACAGTTATGGCAGTCTGCTTCTCCGAAATGCATCTACCTGCTCTTATTCTACCATGCGTGTGCTTACCAAAACGTACGCACTCATGCGTATGCACGAGAACGTAAATGAGACTTTTAATGCTCATGAGACAGCTCGTGAGCCGCTCACGGAGATGAAAGGCAGGAAATATTTTTATGATTTCTGTAGACTGTGGACAAATATATATGTTCTTTGGAACTTTTTTAGGTTATGTGGACACCTTAGAAAAAATCTTCGATTTTTTGACAAATACTTTCCATTTGGACAAATAGGTTCCAATTATTTATTCATACCAATCCAAGTATTTTTGGAATAAATTGAACCCAATTGCCGAAAATACATCGACTTTTGTCTAAGGTGTCCATAGCACCAATACAAATTCTTTTTTTCTTCCAGGCATCTCCACTATGCTTTTTTTCAATCATTGTCATGTACGGCTCATGAACCGTCCCATAAGCGTAAATCGTCTCATTTGCGTTCACGCTAGTGGACGGGTACGCCAAATATTTTTTGTCGTTCAAGTACATTAGCTAGTTTTATCGCTTTGAAAATTTGACTCACGTACACGGACCTGAGACGTTATAAAATTTACACGAGCGTGTACCGTACACGAGTGTGCGTACCTTTCCGTACCTTGGTTTTTACTCTCTGATGTGTGCAGAGACGTGACGGCCGAACAAAAAATTAATTCAATTGAAAAACATTCTGTGTCAGATGGACGGACTCGAACCTGGGTTCTCCCGCATACTAGCCACGCACCTTAACCAGCATGCCAGGGCCTCCATTATTAAATGATTCATATTTTGACAGGCGACAAATATCGTTGTTTTCATTGTTTATAGAGCAAGTCAAAAGTTTTGTTCAGTTAATAATTTGGTTACGTGCAAGCTCGACTGTATTTTCAAATGAAGTTGTATATGACACAACAGTTTGAGCTATTAAAAAAAAAATAAACATGAATGTGAAAATATTATAAGAAAAAGTATACATATAGGACCATGGGTCGAAAAATCGACCACCAATTTTATTATTCAACCAACACAGTTAAATTTACCTGCGTTGTCCAAAACCGATTGATTCGCATATTTTAGTCTTGGCTGCCTGGTCATGTAAATAATTTTATTATACATTACATTTAGTTATTTTTTCGATTTTTTCAAAAATTGTTCAGAAAAAGGTGTTTGTTTTTTAGTGCTTACCTAAATAAGTAAAAATAGTAAATTTGAAAAATTTATATTTTTTCTGAATTTCCATTTAACCGAACCGTGTATATGAGGAAAGAGATTGAAAAAATCTTTGATAGTTTTACCAGAAATTAATTTGAAATTTAGTGGTTGAAAAATCGACCAACGGGCTAAAATGGGTTAAAATTCCACAAAAGTCAAAGACCGCATTCAGCGGAGTCATCAGTTGGCAACTGTTGTGTTAAAATACGCTAAATAGTGCAATTATGGGAGCGCTCACTAAAATTGATCAGGTAGCTGACCAATTATGCTTTAACCCTTAACTGGTACACTTCAAAAAATCTAGTTACAAGTTTGTTTTTTTCAAAGAACGCCTTAAATAACAACACGACTGATCATTGCGAAAGCATGCACACACCTGAAAGCTTGAAATGTACTGAGCGTTAGGGTATGAATGGTGAAATAATGGGAGAAATATAATCTTTTCTTTTTTCTTAGCATGGTACAACAGACCACGTGTATCAGTTAAGGGTCAAAGTTGACTCTAAACTTTGACAAATTTTCTGACGCTTAGATTAACAACACATTCAGAGGAAAACATCGCTCACTACCAGGTATCCAGGTATCTATACCATAATAGTTCACAACAGTTGACTCCGCTGAATGCATCCAAATACTGGCTTAAAATGTAGCATATAAGCCCCGCTTTCTATGATAATATGACTTCCGACTTTGAATTAGACGAAATCGAATGAAAACCACTCCTACCTTCCATACAAAGTGACGCCATCAAAATGGAATCAAAATAGAGATTTTGTTTTTTGACTTACCAAAATATATAAACTTTGCTTGATACTAGTGTAAGCTTTAAAATTCTGATGCTCGTAGTTCACTGATCCTCACCTCAAATATTTGTTAAAAAACAAAGCCTAAAAATTTAAAAAGCTGAATTGACTAAAACGCCTGAGGTTACGAACTACTCCATGTGGCAGCTAAGGGTTCAGTTAAACATATATCACAAATATTTTTGCAGATTATGTGTGTACTTAAATACGGTTGCGGAAGGGGTGGGGGGAGAGGGGGGGAGGGTAACTTAACTTCGACTGAAAAACCATACCTTACTAGTTTTTCATAAAAATGGTATTTAGTTCAGGTATCTCAACCGTATATTGTATTTTTTGTTTTATTAAATGTTGCTTGGCTGTATATAAAAATGCAATATTTGCGGCTTAATTCTTTCCATAAATTTTTTTTTCTAGTGTACCATTATTTATATTCAAACAAACCTTCTGTATTAAATCACATATTATAATATTGACACACACTTAAACATACCTGGCACAAATCGATCCCAAAAGCGTGTCAACGGCATGACCACCCATGGCGTGCAATATACCCATATCAATATGTTCATTATTAGTGCTTTTGTAAAGGTCATGGAACGATTCATGGGTTTGGTAATAACATTATAACGGTCGTAGCCAATAGCGGCATTAGTCATGCCCGCACCAATGCCCGAGTAAGAACCAATAGCGGCAAATACCTGACAGCCCGTATTACCCAGTGCAAAACCACGATGAAAACTATTATAGATGAATATCGGTGCTTTCAGACACATAATTAAATCGAATACGGCTAAATTAAGAACGAAGAGATTCGAAGGTGTACGCAATGGTTTTGCACTTTACGAAAAAAATAGAAAAAAAGTAGTAAAAAATATTAGAAGTAGCGTCAAGTCAATGAAGGAAATGTGTTTTTAAGACACACCTGGAAAAGATCCATATGACTAAACCATTTCCGATGGTCGATGCAAAGAAGAGAAATGTATAGAATACGCCCAACATATAGTGCATAGATGCATGCGGTTCCAGTTGGGTCAACCAATGTTCGGGTATGTATTGGATTTGATCAGGTGGAACATTCCAGCCCAGATATTGCAATTCTCCTGACATGCTAAGGGTAAGTTAAATTTTAGGTAAAAAAAAAAACTTGTCAAAATGAAGAGTTGCTTGTGAGATGCATTCAAATGTAGGGCACTTGTTTTTTTAAGGAGAGAAATGGCTGTACAACATTATTATTGGGGGCTTATTTTATAGAAAATAAATTTCAGAAGAAATTTTTTAAATTTAAAGTGTTTTTTTTTTGGCTTGGTGGAAAATTGTTTGGTGGAAAACTTAAAATCGTTTTATCGCTTCATTAGTCGTTCCTCATTGAAAGTTTGTTTCATTCTACTTAAGAACTCAATTTCATGCAAAAAAGAGACCGAGTTGCTATCGCGAAAGACTGCTGGTAATGGTCGAAAACGACGAATCATTCATCGAATCCATCATTACTGGTGATGAGACATGGGTATACGAGTATGACACGCAAACCAGGCATCAGACGAGTGAATCAGGCTCAATTTTTTCTTCCATCGTAAAAATCGAAGACACGAAAAAAGTAAACAGTAAACAAAAAGTAAACAAAACACTTTACCAAATGTCAACGAGAGACGCTGATATTTGGCAGCCTTGTCATGGACACATGTGG
Source organism: Coremacera marginata (assembly GCA_914767935.1). Classification (NCBI taxonomy): domain Eukaryota; kingdom Metazoa; phylum Arthropoda; class Insecta; order Diptera; family Sciomyzidae; genus Coremacera; species Coremacera marginata. The sequence continues at coordinate 19,543,698 of OU612047.1, forward strand.
CAACCTACAAAAAAAAAATTTCGTTTCGGACAGTTGAGTCCGGTTCACAGTGTGAATGAACTTTCTTTTGAACAAGGTGGTATAACTTCTTTTAATTCCGTCTGAATGTTTTATATGACGAAACGATTCTCATATAATGATTAAATTGATCATTGAAAATTATAGTTCGAGCGGTTCAAATAGCACGAATGCATGGATTCAATTGGTGTGAGTGAGTACGCATATATTACGAATTGGAGAAAAATTTGTAGGACGGACCATGGCAGAATTATAAGGTAGGCTCAAGTTGGAGTAAAATGGAAGCTAAGTGTCAAAATCGGCTGTTCTAATTTTAGTTTTCTTACTGTTGTTGTTGTTGCCTTTATCATTTGACGTTTAGCGTTCTCACAGCTTTGTTGTTGCAAAACTTGTTGTTTGAGCAACCATTTAAATGTGAGCTCACCTTATAATTGTATCATGGGACGGACTGTATTTTCTTTGCATTTTTTTTTTTGCCGTTTTTTTCAATTCGTTCTTCGTTAAGTTTCGATCAAATAGTTACTGTGCTGTTAATAATTAATTTGACATTTTTAGAGTAAACAAAACTATTTAATATAAATATTTACTGAATTGGAAGTGATGTGTGTAGCTAATATTAATTCATTAAATGCGGCTGCTCTTAAAAACACCAGAAATAAAAAAGTAACAACGTTTATCCTTTTCTTACAAAATATGTCTATCCTGCCCACGCGCCACTTGTTTTCAGATTTTAAAATTGGACAAAAAAAATGAAGTATCATACGGGCTTTATCAATAAGTGACTTTATTAACGAAAAGTTAATAACGAAAGCAATCAGAAAAGTTATTTTGAATAAATTATGTGAAAATTTGACATAATCGGGATAAAAATTTGCTAAAGAATTAAGTATGTGAGATAAATGTGTGCAGGGTGATAGCTTCTGCAGATGACATTGCTGTTGTCACTTTTGGAAAATATATATCTACACTTCGAGACATTATGCAAAACTGCCTTAATACTTTAATCCAATGGGTTAATAGCTGTAGACTCGGCGTCAACCGTGAAAAAATGGATTTAGTGATTTTCACAAAAAAACACAATCTACTAACAATCAGTCCTCCTAAACTGGGAATCATAAGACTTAGCTTCTCAGATCAAGCGAAAATCTGGGCCTTATCCTGGATAGAAAACTAAACTGGAAACCGGAAGAGAGCCAAAAAGCCAATATTACACACCTCAACATACTTGAAGACGCAATACATGAAGCAGTAACTTGGCTTCAGATGAATGCAAGCCGCCTTGAAAGTCCTAGAATCTGTTGAAACAACATCCAAAACAGTACTTCGCTGCTGCAGACCCCTAAATGAGATGGCAGTGCAGCTCAAAATACTCCTATTCTGGATTCCCGAACATAGAAACTTTCTAGGTAACTGCAAAGCTCGCTCGCACCGGAACAACCAAACAACTCTCGATAGAGAAAGAAAGTATTGGTATATCCCTCACCACATGTAAACTACTTACAATGAGCTATCCCTAAAAAATCCAATAAAAGGTGGTCAACGTGAACTGCATGCCATACAGCGCGTTACGTTTGGCCAAAAATCCCCCTTAAACGCTCAGAAGAACTGATCTGCCTGAGAAGGTATTAAATCAGTACTAAAGTGTGGTTAAATTTTAAGGGCCGATGTCGAATGTGAACCTCACCTAAACGTCAAGTTTCTTTATGCATTTCATTTGACATTTCTCAATTTTAGACTAACTCAATTTGAACCATGGAAAGATACACAATCGACCAACGCGTTAAAGTTATTCAGGCTTATTATGAAAATGGGTGTTCAAATCAAAATGCATATCGTGCACTTCGTGATTTTTGCGGTCAATTTAATCGTCCAAATGTGCGTACAATCGGAAAAAATTTGAGCAAACCGGGTCTGTAGGAGATGTGAAAACATCAGTGCATACTCGTACAGCTCGTACTGCAGAAAATATTACTGCTGTTCACGATAGTGTGGCTGAAGGGCCGTCAGGCAGTTACTGTGAATGGTGTTCGCTATCGTGAGATGATAACGAAATTTTTATGGCCCGAATTGGAAGATATGGATGTGGACGATATGTGGTGGCACACAGCTAACGAAACAATTTATCTTTTGCGCGACAAATTCAATGGCCGTGTTATCTCACGTGGTGGCGATGTCAATTGGCTGCCAAGATCATGTTATTTGACACCGTTGGACTTCTTTTTTTGGGGTTATTTAAAAGAAAAGGTGTACGCCAATAAGCCAGCAACAATTCAAGAGCTAAAGGTTGATATAATTCGGCACATTAACGGCATAGAACCTCACTTATGCCTCAGCGTCATCAAAAATTTGGACCATCGGATGGAGGTTTGGCCGATATTTTGTTCCATATATAATTGAATCATACCAATATTATCATAATAAAAAGAAATGACAATAATTTCCTAAATAATTTGTTTTATTCAAAATCAACATTGGCGCTTAAAATTTAACCACCCTTTATGATAGGTGTCTTAATAGATAACCATGCACGAAGATTGAACATCCTCCAAAACAACTTCTGTAGAAGCTGCAGAGATGAGGAGCAGGAGGAATCTACAACACATCTTATCTGCACTTGTCCATCGCTAGCTAAATATCGCCACCTTCACTTAGGTAAATGTTTCTATAAAGATCTTGATAATCTCCCAGAAACTTCGGTCTACCGAATCCTTTCTCAAGGGAGACAACCTCTTCAGCCTAACCTAACCTATTCCAAAAGTGTTTATTAAATATTATTAAGTATCTATATAACTTGCATTTGAAACGATAAACTAGGAACTGTTTTACCATCCATAACTCGCAATAAAATGCATTCAAAACTATTCAAATATTCAACTTCAATTGTCATAAAATGTTTTTTGATTGTCTTCAAATAGCTGAAAGTGAAATATATTAACTTTGATTCTAAACAACATAATTAGAATACCAAAACTGCCAAAAAGTATGCTCTTAAATTTTATACAAACGAGTGCGGCGAATTTTTGTTATTATTGAAACCTTTTGTTTCATCGATTTTACTGTGTTGTTGTTTAAGTATAAACTCGCTGTGACTAAAGAAGTTTCACTTAAAAAAAACTTAAACGCGAATAATTTTCTCATTTGAGAACTAGAAGAAATAACTTTTGACATTAAAGATAGGTTAAAATTAATTCGGCTTTAATTTTTTCCATAGAATAAATCTATAGGTACTATTTTTATGTTACTAATAACGAAACATGTTAACAAGTTCTAAAATTTCTAATTTTGATATGTTCTCGTTTCTTATGAAAGTTATGAGGTACTCATCAAAACATTCCTGAGTGATTTTTGCTAAAAGACAAACTATTTTGTAGTTACTCTTATGTTAGTTTTGTATGAAAGCTCAAAAGTTCACAAGGCTGGGAATGGGATGTTTGTCACTCCTGAAAATGGAGTTTGAAGTTCCATTTTGAGGCTAATGAAGAGATTAAAACGATTTAACACTAGTCATTAATTATTTCCAAGCAAAATCCTATTTTAATTAGATTAAAAGAAAGATACTGCTTCGCTTCAAAGTCGAGAAATACTTGAAATGAAATGGTCAACAGTTGAGTTTAAATCAATTTGGTCAAATTAAATATAACATTTTTTAATATTTTGTTCCATTTCCCAAAAACTAAACATTTCCACGACCCCACGACTCTATTAAAGCTTCTCGATAGTATAGTTCGCCATTGAATTCCTTTACCGCGCTTCGGGTTTTAAAAGCGGACCCTTCGAGGCATTGCACTGAGGTTGTGCAGCCGCCAGCGTAGGCGTTAAAGCAGCGATTGTGTCCAACATTTTCATGTCAACACTTTCGACTTGATTCCCTTTATCGCGACCGCTATTTTCACTAAAGCGTTTTTAACATTCCCGCCGAACTGTGTGCCACAATGTCAGCAAATTGGCTTTTTATACTTTATGCGCTATACAGAATTCGTATTGATGGTATCTCATAAAAGTTAACTTAAATCCCTACTAGAATCGCGTGATTGTTAAGTAGTTTTTCTGCACAAGTGCATAAAATAACATTTATTTTTGAGATATTGCAAAAAAAAAAAAGCAACCCTCTTACACCTAATCAATACTTATGCTAGATATTTCAAGTACGTTTTACTACTTTACAAACCTGGCACAAAGCGTCCCCAAATACGCAGCAGTGGCATCAGTGCCCATGGCGTTGAATATATCCAGATTATGAGAACTATAATGAGTGCCTTTGTAAAAGATAGTTTTCCCTCCATGGGACGTGTTATGACATTATATCGATCGTATCCAATGACTGCGTTAGTTATGCTCGCACCTATACCGGCATAAGCACCAATTAAAGCGAATATTTGACAGCCTAAATTACCCAATGCAAAACCTTGATGCAGCGAATTATAGATGAATATCGGCGCTTTGACCATCATAAGAAAATCACAAATGGCCAAATTGACGACAAAAATATTTGAGGGAGTGCGTAATGATTTCGCGCTAAATAAAAGTAATAAAATAAAACTCATGAAGTCTTCGCCCTTTATAAATTTAAATTTGTTAAAAGGATAAAACTAACCCCATAAATATCCAAATAACCAAACCATTTCCGAAGAGCGCTATTATTGTTAAGATTATATAGAGCAGAGCCAGTATATAATGCATATAGGCGGCTGGCTCTGTTTGGGTAAGCCAGTGCTCTGGTATGAATTGCAGCTCATCTGGCGGTACATTCCAGCCCAAGAAAAGCTCACTAGCTGAGGTACTATAAAATACGAATATTTAAAATTTTATTTAAATCACTTTATTTTAATGAAACCAGATATAATGCTTTAAAAAGTACAGTATGTAGCAAAAATAAGTTTCCACTTAAAATATTTTAAAAAGTTTTATAATAAACTTTTATATATATAAATAGAATAAAATAAATTGATTCCTTAATTTCTGACAGAAATAAAAAAAAAAATACAGTATGCAAGTATTAAAACGTGTTTTTTTAGTTAATGAATTAATATTACAAATTTTTGTTTTTAATAAGTAACCGTTTTTCAGTACCAAAAAATGAGAAATTTCAAATATTTATCGACAGGAGACAAAAAAACGATAATTAAAATGTATAAAGAAGGTAGTTTGTATAGAACAATAGCAAACATTTTTAAAAAGTCGCATACTTCCCTTGGGGAAAGTAATAAGATCTTTTCAAAAACAAGGACAAGTTGAACCCAAAAAACGGACTGGAAGAGTAACATGCAAAAGGACAGAAAAAAACATAATTGCAGCCATCTCTGATAGTAGTTCCTTCACTGCAGTGCCAAAAATTCGAGCGCAGCTGCTTAACGAAGGTCATGATTGACTGATACTATACGCAGAAGATTCCATGAGGTTGGCAAAAGCGAACGAGTTGCTTGCAGAATTCGCAAGCTAAATATGAAGAAAAGAATGAAGAATGAAGTAAGCATTAACAAAAACAAGGGGCTTTGCGTTACGCGTTGTACAAATAAGAACATTAAATAAGAAGGTATAGATCAGACATGCTCAGCCAGCAGCTCATCTTGCTCGCGTTACCCGCCATACACATTTTTTTCTATCATGAGCTTTATCTCTGCGGTATATGCGAAAGCAATACCAAGTATGAAAAACAACAAAACAATCTACAAGAAATGAAAAAAAATATGCAAATAACAGCACCACAAGCCGCTGTTGACGATCATCTAATATTGAACGCGTAAACAACAACAATAAATGCATGCAAATTTTCCCGTTGCTTATGTGTTAACGCACACAGGATTTGTTTATGTTTTTACTTTTGTTTTTTTTTTACATTGCCAAAAGTTACGATGCGCAATATCTTAGGGTTGATTTTGTTTTTTAAAAATCCTCCACTGGTATAGATGGTATATAGGTATAGTCGCACTTTTTGATTTTTTTTTGCCATGGAACGCAAAATCGAAACTTTGACCCTTATATTTTTTTGTTTTGGAAAATACCACCTTGTTCAAAAAGAAAGGTTCATTCACACTGTGAACCGGACTTAACTGTAATTTTTGGTCAAAAAGTTACGAATAAGATGAGCATTGTGCGATGGTGCATTATCGTGGTGCAAAGTCCATGATTTGTTTTGCCACAACTGCGGTCTTTTTTGGCGAATTGCTTCACGTAAATGTCTCATAACGCCCAAATAATACTGTTTATTGACCGTTTGACCATCTGGTAAAAATTCATGGTGAACTACACCATTGTAGTCCATGAAAGCAGTGAGCATCGCATTCTTTTTTGACTTAAAACGACGTGGTTTCTTCGGTCTCGGTTCGTCTGGCGACCGCTATTCACTCGCCTGATGCCTGGTTTGCGTGTCATACTCATGCACCCATGTCTCATCACCAGTAATGATGGATTCCATGAATGATTCGTCTTTTTCGACCATTTCCAGCATGTCTTTCTCGAGGCATGTCGAACTCCTCCGTCTCTTTTTTGCATGAAATTTTGCACGACTTAAAACGACGTGGTTTCTTCGGTCTCGGTTCGTCTGGCGACCGCTATTCACTCGCCTGATGCCTGGTTTGCGTGTCATACTCATGCACCCATGTCTCATCACCAGTAATGATGGATTCCATGAATGATTCGTCTTTTTCGACCATTTCCAGCATGTCTTTCTCGAGGCATGTCGAACTCCTCCGTCTCTTTTTTGCATGAAATTGAGTTCTTTCCGTACCAACTTCGCAGCGACACGTCTCCCGCCCAATTCATTCTTCAAAATATTCTGAACGGATCCAATTGAAATGCCGACGTTCTCTGCTATCTCTCTAATCGTCAATTTGCGATTTTTGACCAACATTTCTTTGATTTTTTCAAAGTTTTCTTTGGTAGTCGAACACGAGGTACGAGGGTCGTCTTCTACTTCGTCTTGGCCACTCACATATCGGTTAAGCCACTTGTTTGCCTTCTGATACGATAGAGCGGAGTCTCCGTAACATTTCACCAACATTTTACGCGTATCGGCGCAGTTGAAATCATTTTTCACACAAAATTTGATACAAACTCGTTGCTCAATTTTTTCTTCCATCGTAAAAATCGAAGACACGAAAAAAGTTGTTGTAAACAAAACACTGTCACTTTACCAAATGTCAACGAGAGGCGCTGATATTTTGCAGCCTTGTCATACACATGTGGCAGCCTACTAAAAAAAAAATTTTCGAATCGGACAGTTAAGTCCGGTTCACAGTGTGAATAAACCTTTCTTTTTGAACAAGGTGGTTTATTTTTTTATATAGGAATGATGAAAAAAATGATGAATGATGAAAGAAATGTAAGGGGTGAAAAAAATAATAGTACCAACTGATACGTTTGCCCTCGTATCGGATCACCTCCGAGGAGTCATGAACTATTTTCGACATTTTTTTGGACCTAGTGCTACATTTAACTCCTCTCCGGGTCATCCCAGGGGCTCTTAGAATTATATTCGTCAATGCCAAATTACCCGCCTTTTTCTTTACTATTTTGAAAATGATTCGAAATGTCTTGTTTATTTCCCGACATAATACGTCAACACTCTAATCCGCATGACTGAAATAATAGAAAAAGGGCACCAGAAAATTTGGTAACCTGCTATCTGTGACACATCTGGGGGCCTCGTAAGCAAGCATTCTTCTATGGGTTACACATCGCCTTTCGTATAGAAAAAAAAAATCTATTTAAAAAACAAAAGCCAAAGTTCCGAATTTGCAGAGTATTCTTAACAAAAAAAAAAAATTAACTGTCATTATTTTCCCTTTAAAAAATTCACTTATTAATTCTCAGATTATATGTATATTTAAACAAAACAATACAAGCACCGTGCTTCAAAATATATAAGCGAACGATTTTGCCTTGATATCATCGTGACTATTAAAATTAAAACACCAAACAAAATGATAAACTAACAGACTGTCTCACTATGGTGTAACTTTTATACTCAAAAATTACGGATTAAAACTATAAGAAAAATATTTAATAAAGGTTAGTATTTGATGTAGCCACTTTTAACCCTTTCCAACATGACATTTTTCGTTATGGAAAACATAAAGAAAATATTTCAATATGTATAAAAATACGAGTATTTGATATTTGTGAGAGAATATGTATGTGCAAAGAAATTCCATCAAAGATAACTTGACGTAGAACATAACTCCTTTTGAGGCGAGAAACTTCGGTTAGTTTTTAACATTAAAAAAAAAAAACGAATTGTACGTTGAAAGGACTTCAAAAGGCACTTGAAAGGACTTTGACTGAGGTTCTTATGATCAATTGTGATGTGTACTTTGGAAAATGTTTGAACATAAATTAGTGAGAAGTAGACCTACAAGTGCAGTCAAGAGATTCCGGAATTGCCATTACTAATCAACGCCCAAGATGTTCCCGTCTTTAGCATTTTGTGGAACCCAACACGGCTTGGTGGCTTGGTGGAACCCAACAAATTTAATATGGTGGCTTGGAATACGGCGAAACAATTACTCGTAAGAAAATTTTAATGACCGACTAAGCCTATTTCACACTTTCTGGCGCCGTCAACAAGCAAAATTGCCGCTTTTGGAGACCGGAGAATCCACAGAAAAAAGGCAAAAAACATTTTGCTTTGGCGAATAGATCCCCTTGGTTGTATTTAAAAACTAGTCTAAATAAATTGTAAAGCAGAAAATCAAATAAAAGTATCTCATATGGGCAAATCCCAGCGTGTCGGACGTTTCATTCGGACGTTTTTTAAAATTTTTTTATACGATCCAGAGATAAATTTGGGATAAATATATTATCGAAAAAATAAAACAATTTGTATTCAACTTAAATTTATAACAACATTTTTATTTTAAACATGCATTCGAACGTTTCACGGAACGGAAATCATTTTGGAGTAAGTTCATACAATACCTAGATCTGCGAATTTATCAGCCGTATAAAAAAAGTCAGAAGACAAAATTTTTTATAAATTTAACAAGCTTTTAGAAAAGCCATACGTTGTCTGTATTAAGGGCATAGTTAGGCCACAGCAAATTATTTTATTTGTTCGGACGTTTCGTGTCGGACGTTTCAGATTTTTCCATTGTGGTTGTATTGGGTAATTAAGTGATTAAGTAATTAAGTAATTAAGACACAAATGTAATATGTTGTATTTTCCTTGCGTCAATCATTTCGTTATTATTCTTAACTTATACCTTTAATTTTTTGTAAAACAAAAACATTTACCCAAATCAATTTTTGGGTCCGATTTTGGGGCAAAGCTGGCAACTAAATTTTTTTTTTTGTTTTGTCAGGTATGGAAATCCCACTTTAAAGCATAAATTCCCGTCCGCCCTCCAAGGGGTAAAAAATCCCGAAAAGTTCGCGAAACCTCGCAAAATCCCATTACTGTAAGGTAGTCACACTGCTGAGAGCCGAGTACCTTAACTGTCAAAACGAAATCTCTACCATTGAGCGGAGTGTCACTAGACGAGTGACAGAAAATATATCACTCGCTATATAAATTTCATACCTCGGGCTATATATGAAACCGATTCTAAAGGAGTAAACTTCAATAACGAAATGAGTCGTATTTTCACTATATTTGTGTTATTTTAAAATATACTGTATTTGTAAGTTTGTATTTGCAAATGTTCTATCTCTGAGATACTCTCTCATGCTGAATAGAGCGGAATTTTCCAAAGTTATGTTTTATGATTGTATTAAAAAATTATAGTAAATGCATAGAACAAAGCTATTTCTTGGTTAAGGTTGAAAATAAAATTTGAACTTTTAAATTTTGTTAAAAGTTTCTGTAATTGGAAAAGTTGAATATGGGGAAAATTTAAAAAGTGGGGAGAATTTTAATTTCAAGCTTAAAACCAGTACATTTATAGGATTGATGACCATTGTTTACCAGACAAATGTGTTGCTATACAATTTTTTACAATATTATTTTATTATTTTAATTTATCTGATGTCTAGTGCGGCAGCTGCACCTCTATGCCACACACTCAAAGCCACTAAGTAAGAGTGCCAAATTTATTTAAATCAGCTGTTTTCAAATAAACAAGAAATCTAAACAAAAAAAAATATCAAAATAAACAAAAAATAATTGCATACTAGTTCTTTGAAATAAATAAAAATTATTAGAATGGAAACCTTAAATATGATGAATAGTATTAAAATCGAATAAAAATGTGGAATTGAGTATGTGTAAATTTGAAAACTGCCATTTCATAACAGTCACTTTATCAATTTTGACTGTAACAATTTATCTGATAGTTTACACATTTTTAATCCGAAAAGCGTTGTCGTTTTTGTAATTCTTTGTGATTTCTTTTGTTTCTGAGAGATTCAGAGATGTTCATTCTTTCTTATTTTTAGTCCGAAAAGTATAGGAACATACCTCAATTAAGTTGTTTCTTACAATACTATTCTTAAGATTTTCTACTCGTTGAAGGGTTAAAGTATAAAGTGAATGTGTGTGTGTGTGTGAGTGTGTATTTGGTAGTAGTTACCCTGTAGGAAAATCAACTAATTTAAAAGTAGTTGATAAAGTAGTTTTTTGTCAACCACAAGTAGTTGAAATTCTGACTTTTTTTTAAGTCAATTGACTTTCGTCTGCATATATTTTCAACTACTTGTTAAATTAGTTACATTTAAATTGTTTTTTTAATTGCTTTTAAATAACCAATTGAAAACTATTACTGATGCCTAAAGTTAATAATATTTGATGAAATAACATGGTTAAATATATATAAACTTGTAATCTAATAAAAATTTGCAATTAAAACATGTCAACATCAGAGTAGTTGTCGCCTTAATATAATTAAAAGTAGTTCATATACTGGTTTATTTTAAATTAGTTTTTTAATTAGTTGTTTTTAAAAAGAAGGTAGTTTGTTCCTATAGGGTATTATTGCGCTTTCATGGCTTATTATCCCTGTCCTTAAGAACTTTTGCGGATTCCACTGATTAAATAAAAACTCTATCGAATTAATTGACCTTCTTTGCTTTGATTTTATACATAGAAGATACATAGCAGGCTGTCAATTAATGTGCTGCACTAATAAGCCAGTCACACTAATAAGCCACAACATTAACTGCATCTTTATGTATAACGAAACGAACCTTGAATGTTGTGAAAGATACAAGCAACAATATTTTTTAAAGATACAAGTTGAGGTGTGGGGCTTGTATGCGATACTACCCAGATTCGAATCTCATCTGACACAGAAAGTTTTTTCAATTGAATCAATTTTTCTGTTCGGTCGTCACCTCTCTGCAGACAATGCCAAAACTCAGAGAGTAAAAACTGTTATGAAAAACTTCTTGAGAACATGAGCCGTTTGGAGTCGGCGTAAAGCTTGTAGGTTCAGTTCTCCATCATTTGTGTTCAAACATTTCACAACACGCACAAAAAAAATTGACCATAAGAAGCTCGGTCAAAGTCCTTTCAAGGGCTGAAATATTTGATAAAATACTCGGCTTCGGCCAGTCTTGCTTCTTTTTGTCAGTTACGGCTGTTTGGCTTCAATATGGCCCAAAATCTCATGCAAAATCTCATATTTTTTATGACATGCAACAAAAAATTTTTTAAAAATTCAGTTAATTCGCTTTGCACCGCGCTAATCTCCTGAAAAATGGGTGTAACAATAGTGAGATTACGCCCATTTTTTGTATAGTTTCCGATAGTAACCATACACTAAGGAAAAAAATAAATATGAAAATTATCCGCGGCCGTGCATAGATTGCATTTAAATACTAGCAGGCCACAGTGGCCCGCGGCTTCGCCACGGACCTTTTTTTTTATCAAAAAAGAGCGTTAACACGTTTTTGTTACTCCAACAAATACTTTTGAACGCCGTTAAGCCATCAGCCCTTATTCGTTTTTTTGTTTTATTTTATGTCATTAGTTATTATAAATCAAATTCTCCAACTAATTTGTGGAGGCCGTGGCGTCTGGGTCTGTTGTTCAAGTCCCACGGCTGACACAGTTAAATATAAATACTATCACATTTAATCATAGTTTGATTACTTAAAAAACTTGTTATAAAAATCATATAGTTTATAAATATTAATTAATTAATTTTATTATTAATTTTATGAATTAATTTTAATTATTTTCTATTCAATTTTAAATAAATATTAATTATTTAAAATAAAATTAACAATACGCCAGCAAAATTTAAATAAAAAACGTATTTAAATAAATTTTAAATATTTATGCGTTTGTACAAGGGTAGCGAAATATTTTTGAAATAGTTGAAAAAATCGCACAAACCTTATTGAAATTCACAATGCATGAAAACAAAATTGCTTTAAAAAAAAATGACAACTAGTATATAACTGACCCTTGGTTTCGGTTTTGGCCGAATATTTTACCAATAGGGCCAAATTTCGGTTTCAATTTCGGAAAAATTTATTGCATGCATACTCATTTAACAGTACGTTCAAAAAGTTCATAGGATGACACATAGATGGCGTTACTACATTTTTTCCATATGATTTTTATTACGTACCAACCATCAAACGATATTTATAAAAATTTCGCAACAATCTGACAATTGATTCGTGAGTTATAGCATTTTGTGTGCAACTATTTTTATTGAAAAAAAAATGGAAAAAAGTGAATTTCGAGTTTTGATAAAGCATTGCTTTTTTATGAAAAAAAATACAGTGGAAAACAACCAATGGCTTGATAAACATTATCCGGACTCTACTCCATCGAGACAACTGGTAGAAGAGTGATGTTATTCCACAAAACATCAAAAAAATCCACAAATCGGTTATGAACAATCGCAAATTGAAGGTGCACGAGCTAGCTGACATTGTAAAGATATCAGAGGGTAGTGTTTTTACCATTTTACACTAACATTTGGGTATGCGCAAGCTCTGTGCAAAGTGGGTGCCGCGTTAGCTCACAGTCGACCAAAAGCAAAAACGAATTGATGCTTCAGAGGAGTGTTTGGAGCTGTTAAACCGCAATAAAATCGAATCCTATCGCCGATGTGTAACAATGGATGAAACATGGCTTGACTATTACACACCAGAATCCAAAAGACAGTCAGCTGAGTGAACAGCAGTCGACGAACCGAACCCAAAGCGAGCAAATACCCAACAGTCGGCTTGTAAGGTGATGGCGTCTGTATTTTGGAATGCGAAAGGAATAATATTCATCGACTATCTCCAAAAAGGAACCACCATCAACAGCGACTATTACTGTGCACTTTTGGATCGATTGAAGGCTGAAATCGCCAAGAAACGGCCACATTTGCAAAAGAAAAAAGTGTTGTTTCACCAAGACAATGCACCGTGCCACAAATTGATGAAAATAATGGTAAAATTGAATGAATTCAGCTGCGAATTGCTTACCCACCCACCGTTTTCTACAGATTTAACCCCCAGCGACTTTTTCCTATTTTCAGATCTCAAGAGAATGCTTGCTGGAAAAAAATGCAAGTCCAATGATGAAGTAATCTCTGAAACTGAGGCATATTTTGACGAGAAAGAGAAATTGTACTATAAAAGTGGTATCGAAAAGCTGGAAAATCGCTATACTCGTTGTATCGCCCTCGAAGGCAACTATGTTGAATACTACAGTCGAGTTTTATTAAAATTTAGTTTTTTTCGTACTTATCCTACGGACTTATTGAATGATCTGTGAACATACCTGGCACAAATCGTCCCCAACTTTCGGTAGCACAGGCCACAACAAATGGTGTCGCATACAGGTAAATAAAGATGATCATCATAATGGCCTTGCCATGCGTCATTTTTCCTTCCATGGGCCGTGTGATGACATTATAGCGATCATAGGCAATAAATGCATTAGTAGCCGATGCACCAATTCCAGTGTATGATCCAATTATACCGTAGACCTGACAGCCCCAGTTGCCCAAAGCAAAACCGCGATTAAAGCTGTTGTAGATGAAAATCGGCGTTTTGAACATCATGAAAAAATCACATAATGCCAGATTAATCACCAGTATATTGGATGCAGTACGCAAAGATTTGGCACTATACAACAAGTACATAGAAAAGTAAGACTTTTTTTGGAGAATTTTCTTTTTTTTTTTCATAACTCACGCTGTAAAAACCCAGATAACAAGTCCATTTCCCATAAGTGACATAAGTGTAAAGAATATATACAGCATGCCAAGTAGATAATGCATAGATTCAGGTGGTTCTGGATACTTGAGCCAATGCTCTGGTATGTGACTTAACTCATCCGGCGGTACATTCCATCCTAGCAAACGTAAATCCGATGAAAGTCTAGCAAAATATTAAAACAAATTTAAAAGCTTACACATAAGAAAATTACACTATTATATGCTACCTAGCTTCTGGACGCAACACCGCCGACATATTCCGAAACGGATTTGCAAAACTGCTTTCCATTTCGCTCAATCACTACCAAACTCTACGTTTAGTTAAAATAAAAATATTATCATGCGTTTATTGCTCAACAATGGTCATTAAAGACAGAGCTAGCTTAGTATTTGGTGCTCCTTTTTATAGTGAAAATTCATTTGGAAATCCTAAGCTTAATCTAACGAATTAGCTAATCAGTTCATTGCGAAACTATTTAAGGAATGTCTAAAGAAAGGCATTTGATATTAACTGATTTGTTGTGATTTGGATTTAAATTCTGACGCAACCTTGAAGCTCATTTGTCGCTTTAACGTGGTTCTACACAGTGTTTAACTAATCCAACTTAGCCAACATTGTAGAATTGAAAATAATGAACTGAAAACATTATTTAACCGGGTTCTTTAAGTTGAATAACGAAATTAAGTCGAAATACCTTTCTTGATTACGCATTTTATGGAAGGTCACAACGGGAACAAAAATTTAAATAAACTCAAAATACTGATTTTAGGTTTTCCCAAAATGCGCCTATACTTTCAGACGACTGGTGAAGATAAAAAAAAACTCTTTTTAAAATAAAAAATTACTACATTAATGGAAACAACATCCATACAACCCGATGCCGCATAAATTTGAAGACAGATTTTAGAAATAATGCTACATGTATTACCTGACGTCACAAAAATGACGAAAATAATTTGCTTTTCAAACAAACCTTTCTTTTAAAAATTTGTTTCATTTTAACAGTTAGAGTTCTGCAAAGTGCTCTTTTATGTTTATTTATAATTTTATGATATCAGCTTTTACGCTCCTGAGTTCTGCGCTCGCTCTTTTCTCGATGGGGGGGATTTGTAGGTGGAATTGCGTTTCGCCGCTTAGCTCATCATGAAGTTTATTTTGTAGTATTTGGTTGTTGCTTTTCTTTTTGTTTTTGTATCTTATTTGTTTACTTTTTCGGCGGTTGCTTTTGCTTTTCAAACAGATGACTGCGATGTCTGTTGAAGTGAATGTGTGGGCTCCACATGGCATGGAATGCTGAAAACGAAACAATTGGATTGTCATGAAAATAACACCCTACATGGGTTGACAAGGCCGATTAGTTGCAACGGTTAAATGTATGAAGTTGTATGGTTTCTACCAGTGAATGGAAATTAATACTAACGTAGCGTATATTAAGGTACTGTAGCATATATTTGAAAGAACAGTACACTAATGTTGTGTATAGTAGATGACTTCACTTATTATTCAGCAGCGTTTAAGTTTGTGTTCTTAACGCAAACATAAACAGTACATTACAATAGTTAAAAAATGAACACAAATATTATCATTCCGTAGCGAAAGCTACACTAAGATAACTGTGTGTGTAGCGTTTTTTGGGAGACAAAGAAAGCAGAGAACTAAAATTTTAATCGTTTTAATTATCGAGAAATTATCTTAAACGTTGCTCTCGTAAATAACGATTTATCGTTTTAATTACCGACAAATATCGCAATTTTTCCGATATCGGAAAAGATAACTTGCCAATAAATGCATCGTTATAAGTAGTGTCCAACCGAATGTGAATTTTCTGTCGAAGCCGAATGTCCGGCAAAGTGGAAACAATCGGTCGAAGACCAAAGCCGAATACTAACAAAATTTTTTTCAATTAAAAAAAATTATAAAATTTAGTCCTTTTGTTATTTATTATTTTCTTTGAACTTGATATTGAATAAACAGCTAATTAAACTTCGCATCTATTAATCAGCCACTCAAGGTTGATAAAATGCAAGATTCCCAGACAGCTCCCAGAACTTACACCCGATGAACTTATGCCCGGAAAAATAGAAAAAGCTCGAAATTTTCCATACAAAATCGAGCATTAGTTCCTAGGTAAAAGTACCCGAAAGTTCTGGCGATTATGTCATATTTTCGGGTGTTTGAGTCAAGAAATATCGTTTCTTTTTTCAAACATTTTAGCCAAATCAAAATATGAAAAATCGCCCGAATTTTTAGCAAAAATTTCAAACTCGTTATGATAAAATGGTTCGCGCTTGTATGGAAGGTAAAAAACAATATTCCGTAAAAGTGCAAATAATTTCATCGTAAAAAAACACCATTTCGACCTCATAGAATACCATTAAAAACAAATAGAATGAAGGAAATCTTTGCAGATATTTTCACAGGGGAACACTAAACTCAAATCTGTTCTTTTATATTTTCATAATCTTACACTGAATCTGGATCACGAAAATTAGCTTGAATAATATGGAAATAAAACCCGAAAAACTGCTGCAAACTTCGGGCGTAGTTTCCATTTTCTTTTGGGCTTTATTCCCAAATCATTTGGGCGTCATTTTCTTCTTTCGGGCTCAATTGCCATTTGAAATTTGGGCCTTTTTCCCCCAAAATTCAATGCTTCAAAAATTTCGGGACTTTCTCCATTTTATTTTCGGGCGTAAGTTCATCGTGCGTTAGTTCTGGGAGCCTTAGATTACGCCTTAATGTGATTTCCTACTGCGTATTTTGTTACAATATATCATCCGTCGTTTGAGCAAAAGCTGGTGAAAAAATATATCAACCCGCATTACAAAGCAAACACATTCGGCAAATATATTTGGCTATTTTGGGCCGAAGCCGAAGCAAAAGGTTAAAAATGTACCGATTATGCCGAATATCGAAGCCGAATATTCGGTCGGACACTAGTTCTAACCATCGATAAATTATCGTTAACATTATCGAGAACGATAGATTGTCGTTAAAGATATCGATAACGATATAAGATAATTCCCAGTGATTAAATAATACAAAAAAATTAAACTAGTTTGATAAGAAAGGTGTGGCATCTTCTATACAACTCCAATGGCATCTGCTATATAAATCATATGGTTTAGCTTTTGAATTATATTATGGAGCATGGCAACTCGATATAAAGTCACTATTCACTTATATGATCTTACTGGAAAAAAGTTATATAAATTGGAAAAGTGGATGTGGATGAGCTATTCACAAACAATTTTTTCGAAAAACAATTTGTGGACATTGGATCGCACCTGAAATATAAGTCAAATTTTATAATAGCTTAGTATATGAACTACATTCAAACTACATACCATAACTTGAACTTCTTTAACGTGAATCTTCTATAAATAGTATTAATTTGAGTGGCAGGGCAGTGGCGTTTGAAAAGTAAATTGCATATCTCTCTTCTTTCATAAGTCAAACTTCCATAACTCGAATTTCCTCATAACTCGAATAAAAATATTAGCAAGTGGTTAAATTTGTCGAAGTCTTATAGGGAATACCTTTTGCTTGACTCTTTTCGTTTTTGTTTTTAATTTTCTTGAATGACATTGATGAAGTTCAATACATGATAGAAGCTGATTACGAAGCATGGCAAAGATAAATTATTAATATAGCATCCAATACCTTGATGATTATATATAATCATTGTAAGAATAATGACAGTTATAATGAAGGTTCGATAGAAGAAATGATTCTGCAGCCTTCAAAGGTACGGTGATAGTACTAGTTTTGTGGATAGCTTAGTTGATCCCCAACCACACCTACTGATAGAGGCATCGAGGCCAATCTAAAGTCTCTGACGAATTAAGGGAATTGCCGCCCTGCTGTATCATTGCGTAAGTCTACGCCGACCAGTCCAGGGGCCGAATCGCCGCTTTCGTTGAACGTACAACTCGTCATGTAAAATTGTGTTAATTGAATACAATTCAATGACGAGTTGAAGACGATTCTGTGACGAGTTATACGTTCACGGAAGGGACGATTCGGCTCTAGATCTTCTGGCGTCAATGAGCTACCACAACCAGCACGAAACTCCCTGAAGGGGGCTTGAGGCTTTTTTTGAGAATCAATTTTAAAGATTAACAGTCGTATTCATAAAAATAAATAACAGTCGTATTCATAAAAAAAGGTTTTAAGCCTGTCAAATAAGACGGATCTTTGGGAAAGAATACAGAAGGCTTGGTGTGCCATAACTCAGAGCACTTGTCAGACAGAAGCAGAGTTCATGCCGCGAAGATGTGAAGCTATTTTGAAAATAGCGGGTGTACCTCAAGGTAGCCATCTTGGCCCACTTCTCTTTAACATATTTATTGCAGACATATCTGTAGTTTTGCATGATGTACCCCATCTCTTATATGCAGATGACTTAAAATTATACTATACCATTAGATCAGAGGTGGATTCAGTATTCTTACAGAATAAGCTTTTGTCTCTGGAACAGTGGTGTAGTCAAAATAAACTTTCTTTAAATATAAATAAGTGCAACGTTATAAGTTTTCCCGTAAAAACGTAATAACATATAGCAGATACATGCTATGAATAAGGTGGAAATTAAAAGGGTCAACCACATAGCAAATCTTGGAATAATTCTTGATAGTAAGATGCGCTTTAACCTTCACTACGATCATATCATATCCAGGGCAAACATAATGCTCGGATTCATAAAAAGACTTGCAAAAAAATTTAAAAACCTTTGGGTAACTAAAACCATATACTGCACATTAGTGCGACCAATTTTACAATACTGTTGCATAATTTCGAACTCAGCCTTTGAAGTGCAAAGTGAAAGGCTAGCATCTATTCAAAGACAATTCTTGCTTTTTGCATTGAGAGACCTATACGATCCTCGTGACTATACAAATTTACCACCATACGAGAGTAGACTGAAAATCCTCAATTTAATATCGCTGTCATCAAAGAGATTATTACTTTGCTCATGGTTTACATTTGATGTTATTACTGGTACCATCGGTAGCGAATACATCTCGAGCAAGGTACAATTTAATGAACCAATAAGGCGAACAAGGTATACAAAATTGTTAAAATAATCGCATCGCAACATTATTTACGCATTGAACGAGCCCTTGAATAGAAGTTATAAAATATTTAATAATATCAGCGAGCATTACACACCGCCAATATCGAAATTCAGATTCAAGCGTTCCCTTTCCAAACCACTTTGCTTTACATAACTATCCCCTTATTAAACACCAATTCACGTCCTATGCCCTATTGTACACATAAGCGAATCTTCTCCAATTCCTTTTCACCATTCTGATCCCTCTTCTATTTCCTTGATCTAGCATTTGTAGATAAATTGTAAATGAAAAATTTTAATGTTAAATAAGTAAAACACGGCATTGTAATATTAACTCTTTTCTCCCATATCTATGTGTATAAAATCTGTTAGTATGTAAGCTTAGTATATAAGTTCCCCTTGGTTTTTCTTCTTATCTTTTCTTTTTGATGTGTTTTTGAAAATGTGTCGATTCATGTGGGCGGATTACGCCCACTGATTGCATATCTTCTACACCTAAAACAAGGAAAGAGGAGGGGAAAAGAAAAAATAAAAAATGAATAAAACAACAACCTGTTAGAAAAAAAGTTGCCTTGTTTGGCTAAATAAATACAATAAAAAACAAATAAAATAAAAAATAAAAACAACATACAAAAATAAATTAAACAATTTTAAAGTTTTCATGTTTTCATGTCTATTTTATTGTCATTTCTTATTATGAACTGTTTTCAATTTTGATTTGTATTTTTTTTTTTTGGTATTTATATCAATATTGCCAAAACTTTTTATTATAAATTTTATAATGATGAGCAAAAAAATAAAATATTGAAATTGTTTGGATTCGTATCCTAATACTGTGTTTTTTATTGTCATTGAAGTTTGCATGATTTGTGATTCTATTTCATTGTCCGCCACTGTATATTTTGAAAATTTTTGAGTAGAATTTTAAAAATTATAACTATGATTCCAAAGAAAACTTATAAAATTATAATTTTATATATAAATGTGATGATAATCAAAATACTGTAGCTCAACTCATCTTCGATGCAGCCTATTTTAATTATTTGCTTGCTTTGTTCTGGTCATTTAGCGTTTGGTTTGTTTTGTTTTTCATTGCGTTTTAGGTGCTGTTGTTGGTGATGACGATGTTGGCGATGATGATGATGATGATGTTGGTGATGATATGTATGGTGGTAGTATTTTGTATTGTTGTTATTGTTGGTATTGGTGCTGCAGTGCGGTTTGGGCTCCAAACGTCTCCACACCGGTTCTGAGAGTGGCTGGCGTTTTGTTGGACTTGCTTGTGTTTTGCTTGTATGTCAGTCAGTTAGACGGAAGCAATATAACCGGCATGAGGCACGTTGCACTCGCTAAATGTTGACAACTTAACTAAGATCGAAATTTTGTGTTTTTTTTTTTATTGTGTTTATTTGTTGTAAACTAATTAAATTTAGAACAAATTTGTTTTGATTAGTTAAAGTGGGTAAAAATAAAATTTAACAAGAATAAGTTTAACAAATGTGTAGGAAACGATAATAAAAATAAACGTGTGAAAAAAATTAATATAAGAGCTGGTTATAAGATTTAAGCATAACATTGTAAAAATTTAAATTTTTTTATCAAAGCATTGAAACTCAACTCAGTAATTCAAGAGAAATATGAGTCACATATTTATTGGCAAATTTGAAGTATGATAAAGATCACTTCAAATTCTTTAAAATTATTTTAACAGAAAAGTTGTTCATGAGTAGTTTAGGGTTCAAAGTGGTTTAGAAACCAAGGAGAGTGTTTGAAGTTCTATTGAGTTAAAAAAAATAGTTTGTATGGAAAAAAGAATAAAGGTGCTCTTAAATAATCTAACCAAAGGAATATGCCTTAACAAACCTGGTTTTTGAAATCAGACACGTACACATTGTAACCGCTTTAAAGTGTATGTAAATTACGCATACCAACAATTCGCGCAGATCCTCTAAACCTGTTTTAGATACTTACTTTAACTTTAATGCAAATGAAAAAAAACAACATAAAATAAAAAAAAAAATATAAATAACAAAAAAGCACAAAATATATACAAAAGCGAAAAAAAGAGCTGCGATCATTTCAGTGTTAAACAAAATATTCTCAAATAACGAGTCTAACCGGCCCGCGGCACATGAACCACTTCAGAGACCAGCGTCTAGTGCTGCTAGCAACTGCAACATCATCATCATCATCATCATCATCATCATCATCGTCATCCAGAATAGTGAATGTTTACTTATGTGTATCTCTGAGTAACTCGACAATAGCTGCGTTTCTTTAAGTTTGCGCATAGTTTATAGTTTTCCCAGCAGGAATAAGAGAAAGAAAAATAAATTAAAAAAAAAACGAATAAAAGTAAACATCAACTAAGTGAAATGCAGCAAACTGTCGATCGACACTAAACTGACCATCGTTAACAAACCGCATTGAAACCGGCCGGCTTTTCGCTGAGCATGTGTTGCGCCGGCGCATTTTCTAGTTGTGCCACAATGTGCAAGTGTGTGTTTGTGTGTATGTGAGTGATTTTTTTGTGTGTTCGATAGTGTTGGATGGATATCATAGGAACTAGTTTTTTGGAGAAGAAAAAGTTTTTTTCTAAAATTTTGAATAAAATTTTTTTGTTGTTTTAATAGCAAAAAATAATTTCAAGTGAATCTTGTGAAGTGAGTGATGTGAAAAAAACTCCTTTCTAAAATTTTTACATACCTTTAGTAGTTTTTAGAAGAAAAGTTGCAAAAAAATTTTGAATTCGTCGATTTTTTTTTTTGCGAAAAAGCAATTTATTTAATTTAAGCAAACAGAAAATGTTAAAAAAATATTTTTTTGTAATGATTTTTGGTTCATGTGAACTCACAGTTGAAATGAGATGTTGTACTTTTATGAATATAAAATTATAATAATTATGAGTATTGTATAGATAACACAGGCTTACAAAAAAAAAAAAGTCCGGACTATTACACCGGACCATGGTATTACGAGGTATTTTTGCGTCCTGAATCCGATTCTCGGGTCATCTGAGACCCATCACGTCAGGAAAACGAGATTTCAAGGTCATTTAGAGGTTAAAATTACCATTTGATTCCTCCCTCCTGCAATAAAACCTAGAGCATCGATTTTTGACAGGGAGATCGAAGCCCGCGAGATACAACGATCATGGCAACATTTTATCCACTGGGGTGGTTCTATGATAGTCCCGGTCGAGATTTAGGACTCCATTCCAATGTTTGGAAGGTATTCAAGACCTAAGCAGCTACCCTCCAACTCAACAGGTCGATTGAGAAATTGTCCCGGGTCCAGTTCCAAAAAAAATTGTCATTTTAACCTGTAAATGACCTTGAAATCTCGTTTTTCTGACGTGATGGGGCTCAGATGACCCCGGAATCGGATTCAGGACGCAAAAATACCTCGGAATACCATGGTCCGGTCTAATAGTCCAGACCTTTTTTTTGTAAGCCTGTGTAATTTACTATTAAATAAAAAGGTAGTCAAGTATGTTCAGGACCGCAAAGCTTGAAAACGGCAGGCGCCATTTAAATACTTTTTTCATTTGGATAGCTATGGCATCCAGTTGGAACATAGGCTATATTAAATTTGCCACGCTCACTTTAGACACCCAATTAATGCGAACAACATTAAATAGCTACAAATATTTAAGAGATTTGAACGAAAGAAATTGAGCACGTCTACCTGCCAGGGCCCCCTACATTGAGAAAACAATAACACGAGAATGGCTCAGACGATTTCAACATAAACGGTTTCAAATTATTCTGCATTGGATTTAAAAAAACGAAATGGTCACTTCAGCCCTTGAAAGGACTTTGACCGAGCTTCTTATGATCAATTGTGTTGTGCGTGTTGTGTAATGTTTGGATCGAGAACTGGACTTACAAAAGCTTTATGCCGACTCCGAAAGGCTCATGTTCTCGAGAAGATTTTCATGATACTTTTCACTCTCTGAGTCTTGCCATTGTCTGCAGAGAGGTGACGGCCGAACAGAAAAATTAATTCAATTGTAAAAACATTCTGTGTCAGATGGGATTCGAACCTGTGTTCTATCACATACTAGCCACGCACCTTAACCAGTATGCCAAGGCTGACACTCTGTATTAGTTTTAAATGACTGAAAAGAAAATTTTTCAAAAATACTTTTGTTGAGTGTAATCTAACTGCATACATAAAAATGGATGTATGTATGGGAGTGTGTAGGTATGTCAGGTATATAGACTCCGAAACGCTCTGAGCCAATTTTTATGAAATTTTCAGCAAACTGTAGCAAAGTCATGAGAGTGTTCCTGTGAAGTTTGGTGCCCATCGAACTAATGGGCCGGGCATTGGACAAGCGGGCGTGCCATCTCCCATATAAACGAAGTTTGCGATATCGATTATCCTTGGAGTTATAGGTCGTACATTCTCGGAATTTGGTATTCAACCACAATTTACAAGTGCCGTTCTACTGGTAGCATTTTATGGATATTGCATGAGAGGCGTCCAGAGCTTCTAGCGAGTCACTATCGATGCGTGTGGCCTGGCATTGTCCTGATGGAATACAATTTCTCTCCTATTGGACAAAGCTGGCCACTTCTGGGCGATTGCTTCCTTCAGACGGTCCAGTTGTTGACAGTACAAGTCCGAATTAAAAGTTTGACCGTAAGGGAGGAGCAGCTCATAGTAGATGATTCCTTGGCAATCCCACCAAATACACAGCAAAACCTTCATGACCCTTAATCATGTCTTGACAACCGTTTGCGCCGGCTTACCGCTATTTGACCACTACCACTTTCACTTGACGTTGTCGTAAGTGGTCCACTTTTCATCACCAGTCATCATCCGCTTCAGAAATGAGTCGATTTTGTTGTGATGGACAGATGGAAATTCGGTTCATGAAGTTTTTTGCGTTGACTCGTATGTCTTCCATATATCGAGCTTCTTTTTGTATTTTATTCAAGTGGTTCCAAACGGTTTTTTGCGCAATGTTTAGCTTCTGGGCAAGCGAAACAGTACTTACATGATGGTCGATCTCTAAGATTTCTATGATCTTAAAAATATTTTCAATAACACAAGATTACACATAAGGGTCAACTTTTGCACCAGCGCAGACGAAAGTGGTTCCATATGCATTTTATGCATGCGCTGAATTCAAATTCCCAGTTCGGTTTTTTTTTTTCTATCTGGTCAAGTTTTATAGTATATAGGCAAAAATGTGAAAACGGTTCTTTTAATTGAAAAAACATTTCTTTTAATTCTTTTTATTTTCAACTCATCGGCCGATTTAAATTGCCTTTAAAGGGTTTGGTTAAGTATTATTAGGCCTAACCATTTCTGTTTATTTCAGTTCATTATCTATTTTTTTATTAATTTTACATTATATACCTGTAAGAAATTTTTAAAAATTTCACATAATGTAGTACATATTTGTAGCCATGAAACTTTGTAATCTTGACATGTAATTAAAAAAAAATTTTTTTTGTCGAATGAACAATTTTTGAAATTTAAGCTTACTTTATACCAATGCCACTGATAGTTTAAAAGTTATTTTGACAAAACCGAATTTTTATTCAGTTTTATTCTCAGAAAATCTTATATAATAAGATTTAAAAAGATGCATTAAAAAAATATTGTCCAATAAACAAAAAAATAACCTTTTCACATTTTAGCCTGTCTCCAAAACTTGATCTGATAAAAAAAAAAAAAACGGACTGCGGATTTTAACGCAGCGTATAAAAATATTTATATACGGAACTACTTACGTCTTCTCTGGTCCAAGACCGTGGAAGCTTGTGTATTTGCCCTTCCAGAGCGTGGTGCATTTTTGACATTAAAATGACTGAAACGGAATCGCACTCTTCACATTCATATCAGCACTATTCATATTTTCAGCCATCTGGCTTGTATCTTTGCCTTTATCGAAGGAGAACTGTAAAAAATGGAGTATTTTCTCTTTGCTGGTGTTTATCTCTGAAGCGCGCTTAAAAAAAATTGAGTCAAGGAAACACAAAACCATCTGAGAAGTTTTTATAGTACGAAATCTTATTTATACAGTGTGTCTTGCAATTGAGTGCAACTATTTACGGAAGTGAAAGGTTATGTCGAGCTGAGCAAAAAATCGTATGAGAGGGGAGAGGGGGTCTATTTTCACGTTCTTAGGAGCTACAGGATTAATTAATATTTAACGACATTGATTCACGTTATTGTTTCTAGCAGGAAAACTAACCTACATAAAACTTATTTTAATAACTCATTGCAAAAGCAATAAAATTACCTTTCTAACGGTATATCAACAAACCCCAACGACTTAACCGTTACCGAGCTGTGCTCGTGTGAAGACGAAATCAATCGGTTTTAACTACCAACTTTGTAGTATAATTTTTTTAAGTGCATCCAACTTTTTTATTTTTTGAGATATGTTTATGTGCTTGATGTTATTGAAAAGAAAATTGAATAAATTACAAAATTGATTACGAAAAAAATTTCATTTATTAAGCGAAATTCCGACAAATTTACACTCAAACTTTAAATTTGGTAGTTTCAATTGATTGATTTCATTTTCGCACGAGCACTGCTCGGTAATGGTTAAATCGGTTGAGTTGTTGATATACCGTTAGAAAAGTGATTTTATGGCCTTTGCAATGAGTTATTAAAATAAGATTTATCTAGGTTAGTTTTCCTGCTAGAAACAATAACATAAATCAAAGTCGTCAAATATAAATTAACCCTGTAGCTCCTAAGAACGTGATAATAGACTCCCCCCTCTCATCCGATTTTTTACTCAGCTCGACATAACCTTTCACCTCCGTAAATAGTTGCACTCAATTGCGGCACACCCTGTATAACGCGAGATACATATTACTTAAGTCATCTTTTGGAAAAATAATGCATTGATTTTTAAAAATAATATTATTTTCGATAATTTCAATGAAGTTTTGCAACAAATAAAAAATATTTTAGTTAAAAAATAAACAAAAAAAAATAACAACTTTTTTAATAAAATCCTAATTTGAATAAAATGTTTTAAATTGCTTTTTTGCCTTAAAGTGCAGTAATAAATTAACGCCTTGCTTAAAAATTGCATCATGTAAAAGTTTTAGTAGTGACAGTGAGTTATTTCACAAAAAAACTTGCTGAATTAACATTTGTTGCTTAGTTTATTGTTATTGTAGTTGCTTAACTTGATTCTGGTTCGTTACCTATAACGTTTTAAATATTTTTTTTTTGCCTTATCATAAGTGGTTTTTTTTACGCCGCTATTCCATGGTGATCAAATTTCTAAAAATAATCAAAACGAAAGGTTTGCGTATTGTTTTTTTATTATTATTTTTTTTTTTTTGCGCACTTGGTGCACTTTTATATTCATAACAACTCAATGTAAAAGTAATTGTTCCGCTGTATAGGTAAACACAGCCGCCACAAAGTTTATTTTTAAGGTAAATTTATTAAACTACATCCGCTAAAGCGTTAAATTTTCTTCAATAGCATTTTGATTTTAAATTTGATTCAAAATCGATATTATTCTAAGCACTGAAAGTCGCAATAACTCCAAAAGTGTCTTTGAAACAAATGTGTCTTTCGAAAAAAAATCAAAATTAAGTAAACTAATAACGGAAATAATATTCAAATACTCGAACTAGTAATAATTAAATATTTTAAAAATAAAGTGAAAGTATACATATAAAGAGAGCAATAATTAAAATGACGCCTACGAAACATTCCGTCACTGTTTCCCGACGACCAAAGGAAGAATTGGGAAAGGTAAGTTTATTCATTTTTACTTGAATTTAAAGCACTTTCACATTACCTTAAAATATTGATTTCATTCGTAAGGAAATGACATATATTGACATATAAGAAAGTGGGAAATCCTATAACAGACCGGGGCGATAAGAATAACTATTACCACATGATTGCAATTGCAGTAATCCTTAAGAGAAGAGAGAGAGAGAGAGAGAGAGAGAGAGAGAGAGAGAGAGAGAGAGAGAGAGAGAGAGAGAGAGAGAGAGAGAGAGAGAGAGAGAGAGAGAGAGAAAATAATGCGATTACAATCAGCATTGCCATATGTTTTTTTGAAAATCCTGTAATTTTCAAAAAAAAAATCCTGTATTTTTAGAGAAAATACTGCTCTTATAAAAGGACTAAAAACAAATATTTTTATTATAATATTTTTAATATTTTATTTAAAGTAAGTTATAATTTTACAAAAATATCACTTTCTTATTAGGTATGTAATAAAATTAACAAAAATAAATTTAATAATAAGTTTTTAAAGCAATTCATTCGCCATGTTGAGATCATTGAACATAGCGCACACTAAATACAAAATAGTGACAACTCAAAATTTACAAATTGTTACTTTGTAATTTTAAACTATTTGTAGTGATCATATACATTGAATGTAGCACATCAAATAAATTTTGTACGTATCTTCTTTCTCTATAGTTAAAAAACAAAATTTTGTCTCATTGCTTTGTAAGGAGCTCCATCAAAAATAAAATTGATTTTGGCTTCACCTAGAAATTTACAAATCTTGAGTTGTGAGTGTTTTGTATTTAGTGTGCGATATATAGTTACATTTTTTTTTTCATAAACAATTTTTCCAAACTTCTTAATCATTTCTGATGAATAACAAACAGCAAAACATAACCTACGCAGGAGTGTTGGCAACGAACATAAATAAACAACAACCCAGTAGACCAAAAAGCCAAAACAGTATTATTATTTTACCAACAGAGAACAATCAAGACAGCAAAGAGACTGAGAAGCAAATCAAAACAAAGATACTACCAGCAAAAATTAAAGTGGGAAAATCGTCAATCAAACATATTAACCAAGGTGGAATTATAGTTACTACTCTAGATACTGAAGGAAGGGATAAGCTCGAAACAGAAATTAAACAGCAATTCACTAATGGTTATAAAATTTCAGTCTCTAAAACCAAACTACCGAAAGTATTTATATCAAATATTGATCGCGAATACAACCAAGAGGATTTAGTAGAAGAGTTAGTGGCAACTAATCACTTTATCGACTCGGATGACACCATAAAACTGGCGCATAAATATTTAAACAAAAAAACAAACTTATGGAGTTTTATCGTTGAAGTCTCTGAAGAAACACTATCCAAAGTTGCAAATAGGTATGTTATGCTTAACTATCGATCAAGATACGTCAAGGAGTATATTTCAGTAACCCGGTGTTTTAAATGTCAAAAATATCACCATACAAGCACTAAATGCGAAGGAGAAGAAGTGTGCGGTATGTGTGCAGAAAAGCATGACACTAGAACATGCAAGATCACTAGTAACTTTAAATGCATAAACTGTATTAGAGCAAATAAACATGGATCAACATTCTCGTGCGATCATAAAGCAGGGGCGAATAATTGCAGTGTTCAGATGGCTAAAATAAATGGCGAAAAAGATAAAATTAGTTACCTCAGATGAATGAAAATTCAAGCCTTAATATTTTCTATATAAATATCTGCAGCATTCGCAATAAAATTTATGATTTGGAAATTATGGTTAACAACTTAAAAAATATAGACATCATTATAGTTGCGGAAACATGGCTATATGAAAACGAAATTAAAACATACAATATACCAAATTACACATCTATTCATAATTGCAGAAACGAAAAACGAGGTGGCGGCACGGCTATTTTTATTAAAAACTGCTTTGCCTTCAACGAAATAGTGAAAGAAGAGAAATACAACTTAACAATTGTCGAAATAACAAATTTAAAGAAACCTTTAGCAATTGGCACTTTTTATAAGGCTCCTAACGAAAATTGCAATACGTTTATCGACTTCATGGAAGCAAAACTAATGAACAGCAAAAATTGTATTTTCTTTGCGGATGTAAATATCAATCTTTTAGAAGTATCAAACACGGTCATCAAGTACACAGATTTAATTCAAACACATGGTTTTACTTTTGTTAACAACATTTTACCTACAAGGCAGACAACCAACACAAATACACTGATTGATCACATTATTTCAAACATGAATTCAACACACAAAATAAATTTCAAATTGGAAGAGACTGACATTTCTGATCATAAATACACAACTGCAACAATAACAGCAATAAAGCAAAAAAAACAACAGATGAAAGAACAAATCATACCAAAAATTAACTATCACAAAATGGCGGAGGTAGTTAAAAATGAAATTAACAAAAGAATTGTGACGGAAATAGAAGAATTAACAGAAATTATTCAAGAAGCGAAAAATGTGTGTACCAAGTACACCAAAATAAGATCGCGAGGAAACAATTGGATCACTGCTGAACTTAAGAAAAAATTAAAACTCCGACAACACTTATACAAAAACTGGAAATCTTCTCCAGATGATCAAAATAAAATGCTGGAATACAAAAAAGTTAAAAAAGATGTTGAGCAATTAATAAAAAACAACAAAGAGAAACATATAAACGAACAAATAGAAAAATCTGGAAATAACGCAAGAAAATTATGGAACATTATTAACACAACAATAAGAAATAAGGAGGAGGCAACGACCACCTTAACGAGTAACAAAGAGCAGTCAACAATAAACAAAACCAAGATTGCAAACGATTTTAATAAATATTTTAATGAAATGGCGTCAAATATAACAAAGAAAAACAAACCAACAAATACAATTATATCGAATGCGGTCAATTCAAAATCGATATTTCTCAAACCTATAACGCAACATGAAATACAACTTATTATTGCAAACCTTAATAGTAATGCAGCGAAAGGAGTAGACGAAGTATCGGTTAAGGATTTGAAGTTACTTTCGCCAATAATTTCTCAACTTTTAGCTGATATGGTTAACAAGTGTCTTATAACAGGCAATTTTCCAAACTGTCTTAAAAAAGCCATTATATCGCCTATATATAAAAAAGGAAAAAAAAGAATTGTGTGAAAACTACAGGCCCATTTCAGTTCTGAATGCAGTCAGCAAAGTTTTTGAAAAGGCAATAGATATTAGAATTGAGAACTTCATCGACAGTACAATTGGATTTGATGTCAACCAGTTTGGTTTCCTAGCGAGAAGCGGTACGGAGTCAGCAATATCAGCAACAATGGAAAAAATATACGATGCATTAGATGAAAAAAAATTAGTGGCAACGACATTTATAGACCTATCAAAAGCTTTCGATCTTGTTGACCACGTAAAACTTCTTAATATATTAAATGATATAGGCATACGAGGAGTGGCAAACAAATTAATAGAAACGTATTTAAAAAACAGACCTCATGTTGTAAGAATGGATGGCGTATACAGCGAAGAACTAATAAGTACTATAGGTGTACCTCAAGGATCGATTCTTGGACCAAGACTCTATCTACTATACATTAATAATATTAAAAACTGCAGATTTAAATCTACTTATAACATTTACGCTGATGATACAAACTTTATAACGACAGCTAAAACCGAAAAGGAATTAGAAGACACCATAAATCATGATATGAGGATTTACTATGAATGGGCATGCGGAAATGGACTGAGTATAAATATACAAAAAACAAATTACATTATATTCCGACCACATAGCAACATGGAAATTAATATTAAAGTAAAAATCAACAACACAGAAATACAAAGACTTCAACATACAAATATCTAGGAATGGTCATAGACGAAAAACTTAATTACGAATACCACATCAAAGAAATAAAAAATTCCATATTACCAATAATACATTCAATAAAAAGGCTCGGCAAAATACAAGAAAAAGCAGCCAAATTAATATATACAGGACATATCCTCTCTAAAATTAGATACAACATTTGCAGCTGGAGTCAATGCAACAAATTTCATGTTGAGCAAATTGGAAGACTAATGAACAAATCCATCAGGGTCCTATTTAATAAAAGTTTAGCGATCTCTACAAGAGACCTGTACCAAACCACCAAACAAATGGACATCAATCAACTAATATATGCAGAAAAATGTAAATACATCTACAAAGTTAAAAACAACATTCTCAAAACAAAAATGACTCTAAAATCAAGAAACGCAATTCATCAACATAATACGCGACAGAAACGCAACTTAGAAGTACCACAAGCCAGAACAACAAAACAACTAAATAGCCTAAAACATAGCGCAATAAAGCAATACAATACTCTTCCTGAAGAAATTAAAAATTCCAGTAATATAAATATATTTAAAAATAAACTAAAGCTTTATATAATTAATTTAAGATAAATTTTTCTTTTGATCTCATTAATGTGATATTTAAATAGCTTTTGCAAAACAAATTTAATTGATTATTTATAACTTTTTCCTTCTTCAACTTTACTTCCTATTTCCTCTTATACACGGAACTTAAATCCGTCTGAGGAAACTTGTAACTTCACATATAATGTAGTAATTTTGAATGAATAATTGTAAATTATTTTTAATTTATTTAAACATAAAAATTATGAATAAAGTTACATTCAATAACCAAAAAAAAAAAAAACTACTCAAATCACAGAATCACATTCTAAGAATGTATTAAAATTAACAAAAATAAATTAAAGGGACATGACACCTTAAAAATTTTTTTTAATATATTAAAATACGTATTAGTTCACTAAAAAATAAAATATAATTTTAAAAAATTACACACCTATTTTTAGGTAAAAACAATACACAATAAAAATTTTTCTGAATATTTTTAATAACACATGTATATGGCTACTGGAATTTTTTTAACAAACATTAAAAAATCACTGCGGGCGTGATGCGGCTCACTGCAACATCTGAACAACAAAAACAAAAATCGGGGTCTTCATCAACATCAAAACCGCCGTGGAATGTACTAGAAGAAAAAATGTTTTTCGAAAAATTACGAAGTGGCGGTGTTTTTTTAGAAAAAAATGTTTTTTCGTACTTAAAATTTCAGTACGATCGGTTGAGTAGTTTTTATTTTATCACGCCTGCAATGAGTTTTTTAAAAAAATTCCAGTAGCCACATATGTGATTAAAAAATTAAAAAAATTTTTGTGTAATTTTTTTAACCTCAAAATATATGTTTAATTTTTCAAAATTATATCATATTTTTTATTCAACTTATACGCTTTTTAAGGCATTCAAAACATTTTTTGGAAGGTGTCATGTCCCCTTAAATAAATTATATTTAAAGCAATTAATTCACATTGTTAAGATTATTAAAATTATATAATTAAAATGTTTCTTTATTTTTCATAAGCAATTTTCCCAAACTTCATCATTTCTGCTGACGTTTCGAAATTTGTACAATTCTAATAATTTTTTCTTAAAAAATCTTTTGTACGAAGAATCCCACACAAGGTGGGAATTTCTAATTTATTTCTTATTTTTTTTTTGTTTTTATTTATTTGAGAAAAAATCCGTTCAAAATTTGCTGTTGCTACTGGAATCGATAAAATAGCATAAACTAAAAGTTTTTTAGTAATGGAAAGACTTCGGAATTATCTACACGTTTTTGATCAAATACTACTTTCCAAAAAGTTTCAATATTCTTTTCATTTATAAGATTTAAATCTATGAAACTTAAGTGGCTCAGGTCGTGCCGTTCATCGTCCACTTCTTGCCTTTCTTCATATTTAATTACATTAGGAAGAAAAGTACACAAACTTAAAATAGAGATATATTTTTAATTTATAACAGTTGAAGGTGCTAAAAGTTCTACACATTTTAGAAAAGCATTGTCAAAGTCAAACTTTTTTAACTGTGACTAGAGTCTAAAAATTGAAAAATTAAGTTAAAACATTAAATAAACGACAATTTGCTTATCTTATCAGGTTTTGTTATGTATTTGTCCATTTGTAATTTGCAAAAGACTAGCGAAAAGAAATTAACTAAAACGATGACAGCAACAATGACAGGAAAAGCGCTGCCACATGATCAAATTTATATAAATACTTATTAACTGCCCATATGGTAACGCTGATTACAATTAAAGTAATCGCTCATTGCACGATTTTAGATCATGCTTGCAGCAATCGTAATTTTAAAAAAGTCGAAAATTCAATAACTGTAATAAAAATTCAGTTCGTTCGAGTGACAGCCAGGGTTTTCTACAACACTTAAAAAAAAAAAATTTACAAAAACTTTTGTTGACTCTATACTGACAAAAAAGTTATCAACTTAACCTAGGAATTCGTCAATATGAAAAACATTGTTCGTATCGACAAGTTTCTAGGTTTATTAGCTCAATTGTGTTCCAGTTTAGAGTCAACAAAAGTTTTTGTCAAGGCTTTTCTTTTGAGTGAAAATACACCTATAAATGACCCAGCACATTAAAAAGTCGTGTTCAACTTGCTGAATCATTAAGGAATCATGCCAGATGTCATTTATGACCAAATTTATGACATTTATAACCGTACGATATGACAATTGCGTAAAAAAAGTTTGCGCAATGTTTATATTTGATCCGTAATATATAATCTCATAAAAGTTTCAAGTCTTCCAGAATTGTTCGTGATTTTTCCCAACGCATACTGTTGCGAACATAGTGAACCCTGGTTCAGACAGGCAGTTAGATTTCATATTGAAGCAATAAAGAAACCAAGTCATGCATCTCTTTTACTCTAATGTGTTTTCTGCTCTGATCTGCCTGCCTGTCTGAGCCGGCGTTCACTATGTTCGTAATCTAAGGCTGCTAACAGAATAAACGCCGATGCCGACGAGTTAGCAGACAGGTTGCTTGTTGGCCCTACTGCGGCAGAACAACAATAAAACAAACAAATGAGAACAAGCGAGATAGAGATACGCCTGTCTGCTAACCTGTCCGCATCAGCGTTCAATCTGTGAGCAAGCTTAGGGATATATTAACTTTGTCACTTCATATGTAGTGCCCTCAAGGAGGCGTGGCATGTTATGAAAAGTATATATGTTGTCTCACAGCCATAGGATTACTTTACTTTTAATTAAAATAAAAAATTTTAATTTCAAGCAAAAAATTAATACTAAAAAAAGATGGTAAGTGAAGTAACAAAGTTTTTTGTTTTTTTAAAAAAAATGTGTTGCATTTGAAATGGGTCTTTTTATGCTTACCAACTTAAGCGTATACTTTACGCATCCTGGTATTGAAGAATGCTTTTCAAACATAGATCATTTCTAGCACTGAATGCCATTTAAACAGGATTTTTTTTTAAATTCGCTTATCAACTTTTTGCAGTAAGCCAAAAATGTATGATTTACAAAGGCCTATTATACTTTTTACTTTTAGAATTTTTAAACGGGGAAAAAAACGAATTCAGCCCTTTAAAGGACCGAGTTTCTTATCATCAATTGCGTTGAGCACGTTGAGAAATTTTTGAAAAAAATTGATTGAGAACTGGCCTTACAAGCATTATGCCGGCTCCGAACGGCTTATGTTCTCAAGAAGCTCAACAAAAACATTCTGTGTGTGATGGAATTCGAACCTGGGTTCTTTCGCCGCCTTTCTAAGGTTCTTTCATACCTTAACCAGTATGCCACGGCCACCACAGTAATTTGAAGAAATTTCTTTTTTTTTAAGAACTTTTTTGAAGAAAAAAGAACAGTTTTTTAAAAAAAATAACTCAATGATTTTTCGCATTTTCTTTATATTTTCGCATCACGTCCAGATTTGGAGATACACGATGTTCCGCATCCGAAGAACCGTGTTCACGGTCATTTAAAGTCTGCTGGTTTCATCATAAAATTTGATGTCTGGGTCCCGCACTAGTTTCCACATTTTCACAAAGTCAATCGAGTTGATATTTGCGGTATTTTTGTATTGAGAGGGTAACGAAAAGTGAAGTGTCTAAAATAATGTTAACAGAAAAACAAGGTGGTCCAAGAAAGATGCAGCGCCGGAGAAGCAAGTAAAAGCAAACATTCATCAGAAAAAGGTTATCAATCTGATGGGATTGGAAGGGGCCTGTCCACGAAGAGCCGCTCCCACAGAATAGAACCATAAATTCTGAAGTCTACTGCGCAACTAAAGAAATTGATAGACATGGGTAACGCAGCGCAGCGTTGCGTTATTGAGTTGAAGCACTTAACTGCGTTATTGCGTTGATACACTATTTTTATTAAAAGAAACACAATAGTGCAGTAAAACAAATAGTTTTTGCGCTCGTTCTCCTTTTTTTTGTTTATTCGATCTACATCTGTTTATTTCTGTATCAGTTTTATTGTTGTAGCAACCTTGAATGAAGTACAGCTTAGCTGCATGCTTAAAATTAAGGTTTGTTTATTTTTGTTAGATGCTGAGCTCTTCGCTTCGTGTATTGATTTCTTATTGATCTGATGAAGTTTTTAATATATATTCCTTTGTTGTAATAAGCTTCTTCAGATTAAACGCATTGCTACAGGCTTTGATTTGTTGCATTTTGCTGACTTCACCAAATCATTCAATACGATATCCAGCTTACCATACTCAATAAAAAATACCCATAACGCAACGCACTTTCCAATTCAAAATTAAACTGCGTTGATTAAAGTTTTACTGATACAGAAGTCATAGCATTTCAAGCTACGTCATAGCACAATTGCGTTAACGCACTTCGCTGATACAGTAAACTGCGCTTAAGTTGGAGTATCAGCGCAGAAATTTTTGTTGCGTCACACATGTCTAGAAATTTAGCGATGCAATCCTATGTTTGTGTTTATAGAAGACCCCTGCCGTTAAGGCTCTATTCTTTTTGGCCCCATGACCTCGGAGTCAATAGTTCATGGAACCAGCACTTCACAGCATATTCATGATGTGTAAATGAAATACTCGTACACTGACCTGTTTGACAATACAAGTTATCAAATAATATAAAGCAAACGTACTGAATGACATTTCCACAAACCCAAATCGATTACCGCGCGCCCTATTATCAAAATTTCATATTATTCTTAAAAGTACCAAATCGGCTTTCAGTAGTTGACGTATCTTCATTTGCCATCTACTGGTGGAGATGAAACTTATCCAACCTCTTGTATATTAAGGAATATACCAGCACGGTCGTACTAAGAGCGATTCCCGCTGGTCAATCTAGAGCTGTGCAAGCGACTTTACACAAATCACAACCAGCACGTTGCTCCCCGGTCATGAAGGTCCGGCCATGATAGTCACTCTGGGCAATGGTCCCACCAAATGAGGCTCTTCAACACCACCTACAAAAGGATCAAAAGTTCAAATACGAACTAATATAACAGTCAGTGTGCACTTTGTACACTAAATCATTCATGGCTGGCATTCTACCTAGTTATAGGATAAGTATAAATAAGTAATTCGCCGAAAACTAGGAGTACCTAATATCACCAAACTCCATTATGAGAAGTTTGAATCAAGGATTATATGTCTCTTAAGCTATTGCATAAACCCCTTTATTTGGGTCTTAGTGTTGGAGATAGATCAAGTCTCCACATCTTCATGGGCTTGAGCATACCCATGCCAACAAGTTCAACCGGACAATTGTTTATCCATTCACAGGCGCGTGCTAAAGCTGTATACCAACTTTCGCTACCTGTTCTAAGAAAGGCTGGCAAAAACCCAATATTAAAAAAGTCATATTTTTTTTTAAAAGTCAAAAGGCCTGTGTGCTTATACAGACACAGTTTTTAAATAAACCTAATTAGTTACGTTGTGTCACATTTTACACCAATCCAATGGTAACGTTAATTTTACACTTAATAAATTTTATCATTCTCTATTATGAAAAAATGAGGCATACAATTTCAAATAGGTCATGCAGTTCAAGGTTATAAATTCATCTAAAATTAAAAAAATTTCACTTCGTAAACCAAAAACATGCAAACAAAATTTCAACACTGATATCTAATGATGAAAGTTGCCTCCTATATTATATTCTACACTAGTTAATGTTGGCACAAGTTAAATGTTAACTGTCATAATTATCATTATATAAACATTTGCGGTTGCGTAGGTATTCTTAAATTATGATATCAAAAACTCATACATGTTAGATTTACACTTTAATTTGACTTCAATTATCAAGCT
Organism: Coremacera marginata; assembly: GCA_914767935.1. Taxonomy (NCBI): domain Eukaryota; kingdom Metazoa; phylum Arthropoda; class Insecta; order Diptera; family Sciomyzidae; genus Coremacera; species Coremacera marginata. The sequence continues at coordinate 19,580,832 of OU612047.1, forward strand.
AATTTTAGTTAATGTTTTGGATGACTAATATTCTACATTTTCCTTCAAACATTTCGCTGTTAGTTAGCAAATTGTGAGCACGTAATACTTTAAGATACAAGTAAATAAAAAAAAAAACTTTAATGATAAGATAAAAATTAAACTCAAGTATAAACAACTGTTGAAAATTATGTTTATAACAACGTATGTAGATTTTTGGCAAACTTGATGTTGACATATATATATATATAGAGGTCGCATATAATATTAAAAGAAATCAAATCGTTTGATAAACAACTGACAGTTACTGTGTAAATGCTGCCTTAAATTCGAACTTCGAGGTTTTCTTTCGAACAATTGTTAACAACACAGTGCAACAAGAAATTAGTTATGAATATTTGATTCGAATTTCTTAATTTACATACTTCCCAAAGTAAAATTGCCCTTGCAAATTATGGTTTGGCTGTTCTGGGTTACGAGCTCAAGGGCCTGAAAAAAACCAATAGAAGACTAAAATTTTGGCAGACAATTCTAAGAAAATGGTTCCTACAACTTTGAAGACTGACAATCAATTTTAGAAAAAATTATGAGAAATATTTTCGAGGAAGGAGACCAGCCAGGCTTAAAGTTGAGCAATTTTGCTTGGGGAAGCAAGTAGATAACGAAAATGTAATTAAATCTCCGTGACTAAAAAAAGTTGTCATTTTGACTAGTGTCTGAACGAATATTCGTTTTGGTTTCGGCCCGATGATTTTTATTGAGTGAAAAATTTAAGAAAACACGTATACATTTTTATAAATATAAAACAAAATAGTGAAACGTTTGTATTTATAAACATGGAAAAAAAGTGAAACGTTTTTATTTATAATATATTTTTGTTTTGTTATACATATATGTATATCTGACCAAAAATTAGTAAAATTTTTAAAACTCGTAAAAAATATTAGTTGGCAATTCTGTGGTATAAATTTACGTTTACGGCAGCCCTATCTACCATTTTGAATTTTAAAACCGTCACATTAGATTCGAAAAACTTAGGAAAAATTTTGAATGTAGAATTCGGAAAAGTACAAAAAGGTGGTGGTCTAGGTGGCAGCCCTATTGTCTCTAACACTAAAATCTTTCTTATTATAGAAGAGAAAGAGTGTATTAAGAGAAGTTTCGCTTCTTTACTGTATATTTTTAAATGTATGAAATTCTGATCACTCTTAATGAAAGAATTAATAAAAAAAATTTTATTTCGAAATAAATACTGTTTCGGTTTCTACCGATTAATAGAAAAAAGCCCAAATTCCGGTTTCGATCAAAATTGCAGTTTCGGTCGTACACTAATTTTGACGCACTGTGTAATTGATAAAAATTCAACTGATTATATAAATTTTTTCGTTTGATAGCAAAATTGATCGCCTATCTACTAAACTGATAATGCAAAATCATTATCATCAATAACAAGTTGGAATTTCGAGTACTTTGAAATCTCAACTTTTCCAAAATCTTAGGTTTAAATATCGATTTAATTTAGTTTGTGTGCCGGTTATATATTGATTGTCATAAATATATTGATTTTTATTGAATTGAATAACTGAATATTCTATCCAAATGAAGAGAACTTTGTGTAAATTCGAGACTGTTGATTATGAAATATGTCTACTTTTCTAATTTGTATTCTTGACAGGTACTCTATAGTTTTATTAAGGTTTTAAATTTAATTTTGCTTATAATAAAAGGTTGTCATTGTTTTTTTGAGCTTATCACATAAACGATAACATATGGAAAATATATTATTAAAAAAAAAATCATACAACTAAAATCTTTACTCAGTCTGGACGCTGTTTGATCGAACATATAATTCGTATGTTTACGATTTCTACTTCAGCTTTAAGAAATAATTTGTTTTTTTTTTTAAATTATTGGATAGGTTGTGTATATTTTGTATTATATATAAAGTGCATTACACAATCATAAGACACTACAGTTTTTTTTTTTAAATTTTGACTAATAATTTTGGCAACAAAATATTATTTTGAGAGCATAGTCTTAAGAAAAAAGGAAACGAATTTCAATAAAAATTTTATTAATTTATTAATTAATAAGATATATGTTTGAACAAAAATATATTTTTGGCTGTTTAAAAATTATAAGACACTTTTCATTGTTGTTTAAGGGCCTCCGGGAGTTTTTTTTTTTTTTTAAATACTTGTTTAAATTTTTTTTAAGATGTTAAGCTTTTTTAATTTAAGACCAACATTTTTTTTTTACATTAATAAAGTTTAACTATTCAAGAACTATCCGTGACATTTTGGTACAAAAATATTAGTCGATAAGGTAGGAAAATTGCAATGCCGCGAAAGACCATAAATTTTGCGATGAGCAAGATAAATGAAGACTGGTTCATCTGAAAAAAATATTTTTTTCGGCTAAGTAGAGTTCTTGGACGTTTAATTGTTTGAGTTTTTATTTTTTGATAGATATTTTTTGATTTATAACATACAACGACCTTAATGTTAAGTACAAAAAATTAAAGTTTTCTTTCTACTCCGCCATTTTGCCAATAATTAATATTTTTCAAAAATCAGCAATTAATTAAACGCCTAAGAACTCTTAAGGGGGTCTTCTCATTGAGCAACTTTTTTTTCAACTTTTTTTTTTGCATTTATTTATAGCTTGGGTAGTTGTGAATATGCCCCTAAAAGGATTTTTAGAAATTCGAAATACTTTAGAAGATACAGCCTTTTTTGTGAAGCAAGGTCTGATGGACAAGAAGGTGATGGAGGTAATAAAACCAGCTTACGAAGCGCTGTCGGCAGATAATTTGCTTGAAAGATGCCTTGGATCTGAAACTCAGAATTCCAATGAGTCCTACAATTCTGTTCTTTGGTCACTTTCGCCCAAACACATCAACTCAGGCGCACGCACCATCTAAGTGGCCAATTTCATTGCAACGTGCCTCTTCAACGACGGTTTTATACCCATACTTAAAATTATGGGTTTGATGGGTATTGCGATTGGCAAAAACGCATACGAATACGCACTATCTCGCAATGAAGACAGATTGAACCGATCAGAGACTCGAGCTGCGGCATCATCAAAAGCTGGCAGAACGGCTCGCAGAGCAGAGAGGGCAGCGGAATGCAGTTTCTACGAAAAAGAGGAAGGTGGCCTGTATGGAGCTGGCATCGCCGACTAATATTTGTAAGTAAAAATTGCCAGCTCTTTAAAACTGCATTTAAACATTTTTGATTTTTTTTTTTTTTTCCCAAAAAAATTACTTCAAACTTTAAACGCGTTTATCTCGAACCCACGTTTTTCGAACTGGCGGCCATGATATCTCCAGTTCAACTGAACCGATTTTCATGAAACAAAATGGAATCGACGCAGAACTGTCACCATTCTCGGGTGAACCTCGACCATAATTTTAAAAAATTTTTTACTATTTTTTTTTACACTAAACTACAAAAAAAAACCCGAAATTGAAATTTTTTTTTTTTAATGGCCGCCATTTTGTCAAAAAAATCACAAAATTAAGCTTGAGGTTCACCCGAGAATTACATCTATACTGATTATAACCCCGTTTTTTTTTTCATTTCAGACGCTCCGGAGACCCGGAATCGTGGCCGCCGTGACGACACCTTTTTTTTTCACCACCAACTTTGAAGTCTCATTACTTTTTGAACAGCCCACGTATCGAGGCAAAAAAAAAATTTTTTATTTACTTTGAACCTTTTGTAATACAATAAATAAAAAAACTTTTCAATTATTCTTTGCGTTTTCAAATAAGAATTTTTTTAAAAAGGGTCCAAAAAACGGGTTTTGAATGAGAAGACCGCCTTAACTAAAGAAAAAAAAAATTTTTTCAGAAGAACCTGTCTCCAGATATCTTGCTCACCGCAAAATTAAGGCATTTTGCGGCATCGACTAATATTTCCGGACCAAAATGTCAGGGATAAATCTTGAATAGTTATACTTTAATAACGAAATAAAAAATTCTGGTCTAAAATAAATTAAGCTTAAGAAAAAATTTTATAAAAGTGTCCTTTTTTCTGCGAAACTACTCGGAGGTCCATAAATAGTCTAAAATTTTTCGATTCAGACAACTTCTTCAAGAGGCTGACATATTGACGATTGTTTGCATAAACTCTTCTCACTAATGGGAAGACTCTATGGGACTTAGGTCCTGAGAGCAGGTCGGCCAGTCTCTATAGTTTCAATGAAGCAGTCAACCACATATCGCTTAGTTTCATTAATAGTATGAACGGCACCTCCCTATTTAACTCAATAAATGGAAGGAGGCTGTTTTCCAATAGTTGAATGTAGTATCCGTTCTTTTTATCAGCGACGATGTGAACTGGAATTCAAGCGTTCTTTTGACATAAAAGCCCATCCCCCCCTCTTCCCCACACCTTTACGAAGCCTTCACCGAAATTAATTTTGGGAAAGTAAAGGAGCTTCCTTTGATAATCTCTTCATTGGAATAGAAAACCATGGCGGCTATCATGATTCCACTTTTTCTCGTCCAAATAAATAACTTTTTTAATAAATAGAGACAGACAGAGAATTTTAAGATCAATAGCAATAACTTGTAGCGTATCATTGTATATCTATTATGCAAATCGAAGGCACACCTGCTTGTGCCGTTGTAAAAGATGTTGTGCTTTCAGCATTTTTGATAATTTTTAATTATTGCAGCAGTGCAAAGTGTGCCAAAATTGTGGTGTTGAGCACTTTATTGCGCACAGCGCATAGTGATGCGAAAGGGAATGTTAGACAGGAAAAACTCAAAATCGAATTTTTACATTTTGAGCATGTAGAAGTGTCAAGAAATATCCAATGAACTCAGGAGTAATATTTTATTTACCTCCAAATTCTACATAAAATACGAAAATTCTTGGCTCAAAAAGTGTAATTTTTTGAAATTTGTATTTTTTAATTTCCTTGTTATACTCGTTTTTTTTTTTTTAATTGTTCCCGATATCAAATACGGCTAAAATAAGTTCTCTTCAAATAAAATAAAATCAATACCGAATCTTTTAATATGTTAGCGCTATAAAATGGAACTTATGTATGTACATATATGCGTAAAATTCTGTAAAACATTTTAGATATTAAAAAAAAACGGAAATCTCATATTTTCGCCAAACTTTTTTTTAGGCGGGACATGACATTCGCGGCAGAGAAAACATACCTTTTTTTACAAATTCATAACTCAGTCAAAAACAAACATTTTTCCAAATTTTTTTTTATTATTGTAGAGAATTGAACAAATTACAAAGAAAAAAACAAAATAAAAAAAAATATATTTTTCACTCCAACATGGTTTTATAGAGCTCCAAACTGGCGGCAGAGAAAAAACAGGGCCTCGTGGTTGCAGCACTGGGAGTTGCAAAAATTGTCCGATCTGGAAAAAAAAGACTTTTATAATCTTAACAAAATTGGTTATCGTATGACACGAGTTTTTTTTAAAAATTTTTTTTTCAATTTTTGGTGATGTTCTAAATGTGTTCAAGTTTGTTTTTTCGAAAAAAATATTGACTTTAAAAATTCATAAGAAATCGAAAAAAAATTTAAAAAAAATCTCGTGTCATACGACAGCCAATCAAGTTTAAAAAAATACAAAAAAAAATTTCGTAAAAAAATGAACCCGCTAGTGCCGCAACCAGTACGAAAAACATGGTTTCGAGATAAACGCGTTCAAAGTTTGTGAACAAAGAAAAAAAGGTTACCTTCAATCTGCCATGCCTGCTTTGTACTGTGTGCCTTCGTTATCTTGTGTTGTGCTGTTTCTTATAGTTTTTTGCAATCGTTTAGCAATTCGGGCTTCACCCTTCATCCTTCAAGTAGGTACAACCACCAAAAGTCAGGTAGCAAGTACGTAGGTAGCGCAAAAATTAAAAATGCACTCTCACTAATCCGGCTGTAACTTTCGAACCCGTAGGAATTTTTCCATGAATTTTTCTTAGAATTTTAAGAATATTTACTAAAATACAAAATTATTAAAAAAAAGTCGATTTCAAAAAACTGCCAATGTCATGTAACCCCTTAATTACTCAGTATTATGCCTTCTTTAACTTTTTTTTTTTTTATATGATATAAGTAATATATTGTTAATTAATTATATATAATTATATACATATGATAAAAATAATTTAAATAATAAAACATATATAAGAAATTAAAAATATATGTAATAAAAATATCTGATAATGTAGTGATTACTTTGTTGTAGCGTGTAAAGAATCTTAGTGTATGCTTCGACCAGGGCTTGGAAATAACTCTTAAAAAAACAATTTTTTAATGTAAGTCTGACAGTTAACTTTTGCATTTAATTATTCAAGTTAAAATTAAATTTTAATTTATAGATATATATTAAAATACAAGTTATGAATTAAGTTTTACTACTAACAATAAAATGAGGAACATTTTTAACTTTTATTCAAAAAAATTTTATAAAAATATTTAAATTTTATTCAAAGAGTTTTATTTCAAAGAGTCAGTAATAAGAGTTATTTGAGACTGTTATATTTGAAATTTCCGATAAAAGTTCTTATAGAAAAAGAAAATGTTCTACCTTATGACTTCTGCTTGTATGGGAGCTGCCACGCCCACTTGTACAAAATTTCTGAAATACTTTATTCTGTGCTTTCCCCTACCTTGATCATCGAAAACTACCAAACAAATTCACAAAATAGTTTTTTCCATCTAACTTGTACTAATCGCATCATTGTGCGGCGGAGGCTAATTTAACGCATGGCTTGGTCGAATTGAAACTTTCTCTGAGAATTATTCTCTGTTCTCGGTTAGGCAGCGCCATTTCCAGCCAACTGGCTTTAAAATATTATATTTATTTGGGTCTATTAATTCTAACTTTTTAATAATTAACTAGTGATAACGCCCCGAAAATCAAGTATATTTCCTTTCTTCGCTTTGGAAATCACACTTTCTCATTCACATTGGAGCGAGTTCGTGTCTTAAGTATTTTTACCATTTTCTCAACTTTAAACGCTCATATCTGCTAAACGCTATCACTTTTCAAAAATCTAATAATTTACTGCTTACCTACACCTCAAGACCTTTCTAATGATATATCAAGTGTTGCTGTAGCATTTGTAGATTTGCTGGAATAAGGGGACCCTTACAGAAATAAATATATAGACAACACTCTATTAATTTTTTTGTCCGATATTGTTAGTCCAGACTTTTTGCCACGCGCTTCATTTATTTTAATTTAATTTGAAAAAGCAGTGATAATCATTTGTAATTGCGAAAGAAACTAATTTTCGACTATTGTCTTATCATTATGAAACAGTGAAAAGTGCAGCAAAAGAGCAATCAACAAGAAAAAGATAACGGTTTTATGGTGCAATGTATGATGCTCTGATGCCAAAGACAGGTTTCCCAAAAACAGAGAAGTGGTATAAGAGTTCATATAGTGTAAAAAAGCTAATTCAGAAAGTTTCCACTGATATTAATTTATAACAAAAGCTAATTTTTTAACTTCAAAAGCCAAAATTTTGTACGTAAGCTAGGTACCAATAGTATTGTAAGATTTCCAGAATGAAATAGAATCTAAAGGATGCAATTTATCTTGTTCCCATTATTTCTGAATGGGTTTCCTGTATTGACTCTTCTATTATTCTTACTCTCATAACTCTTTTCTTGAATGTGACCGTTTGTAGGACTGAACTTTTGGGCACACTTCCACCCATTTTCATGACCGTATTCCTGGTATTTCTCGCAATATGGAGTATTTTTCCTGATTAAACACTCATCTCTTGTATGTCCGAATTTCCCAAAGAACGAGCATTTGATGCTGGCCCTAGCATCCTTCTCTGGTAATCTTCTATTATTGTGGTATCTACTCTGTCTGCTTCCCTCACAACTCTCGTCTTAAATGCATACACCTGCCTCTGCTGTGATACTCTGAATAAAGACTGATTTCCATGCATCAGCATGTAATCTATTTCCGCAGCCTTGGTCACTAGCTTGTTTAAATTTCTCCCTTGCATCCTTAGCACCACGGCCCTTAAGCGTGGTTCACTCAATCCTACTTTGAATGCCGTCTTTTACTGCCTTGTTCAATTGGTTTAACAGCCCTTTCTATTCTGCTATGCAATCTTTCCCTCTGGATTCTATTGTGCTTAATCTTCTTGCAAATGTTTGCTGTTTCTCCCCTGGCTCTTGAACGCATTTTGACAACTCTATTATGACTGAAGTCCTCCTTAGATAATTTGATTTAATTAATAAGTAAAATTTTTCAATAGTGGCAAATTGTATTCCCCTACATAATTTGAAGGCATCTCCATGTAATCTCAACTTAACACAGTCTATAATATCTTGTAACTCGGCAGCACCTAACGCTCTAATTACGAGATCGCACCCTTGAATGAACCTATAAACTTCTGTTTGTGAATCGATTCCCGAAAATAAAGGAACCAGATTATTCACGGTCTTAGCTATTTCATTTATTTTCATCTTGTTTTGTTTTATGAGGAATGCCCCAAAAATTTCAAAACATTTTAATTTTTTTTTGTTAAATTTTTTTATTAGTTTCTATAACTTTGTTCCATATAATCTTTAATATAACATTTTAAAGCCCCTCCCTTATTTGTTGTACCTATCAAAAATCGGGTTTTTATCATGAATCTAGATTTTGCGGATGTATGCGAAAAATCAAATATGCAGTGTGTACTGCATATACTGTGTTTTCCAAAAGCCTAGATACAATTTTGTACCATTGTGTAATTAGAAAACTAAAAAAACAGGCAAACCAAGTCAATAAGTCTGGTATGAGAAAAACAAACTAACTCGTATAAAACAGACAAACATATAAACATAAGAACAATATAAATATATTTATTGCAAATAAAATGCAAATTTACTTTAAAATTTTAAATAATATTGCAAATATTTGCCATGACATTTATTCATACCCACAGTAGCGAGAATGTTAAAAAGAAAAAAGAACTGGAACACATTGAGTGCAAAAAAGAGTAACAGCACAATAAAGGTTAAGTTTTGTTTTTAAAACAAAAAAAAAACCTTGTTAATATTTTAAGTAATTCTGGCAGTTTTCCAAAATAAAAAAAATGCAAAAAATTATAAAACTTGGTACATGCAATAAAGAGGCCGTAATAAATAAATTCCGCAAATAACTCATTGAATTCATTTGTATTGTGTGTATGTGTGGCAAGCATTGAAGTCAACTTACACATAATACACCAAATGCAGACACCAAAAAATGGAACAGGGAAAACAAATCATGCTGACTGACTTTGACTTCGTTTCGCTGCAATACTAGACTGAGTCATCAGAGTCTGCTGCACTGCAAAGTGACCGTGATGATGATGTTTGTTCACATGCGGTTTCGGAGCAATGGTGTTAAATTGCAAACTAACGTTGGCTTGCACGCCAAGATAAATCCTAAAAAAAAAAACTTCAATAAAAGCATATATAACGAACAAATAAATAAAATGAAATAAAAGAAATAAAAGAAGATAAAATAGAATTTATGAAATTCCAAAACAATTAATTGTCTTTAAATAGCATTTATGGAATTTATCGAATGCTCTCAGAGACTTTTAACAATACTAGGAATACTTTTTTGTTATTCAACGAATGGAGGAAATGTTGGGTGAAATATTTATTGTTGAAACGTATCGGATATATATCATAGAATATGTGTTCGTTTTTTTATAACTATTGGCAGGCCTGTAGCCAGTGCTGCCATGAAAAAGTTTAGAAAACGGAACTTTTGCACTTAACTCGTTGGTTTTTTGTCGGACTCTGAACTCATTGAACTTGGTTTAACGATAGCAAAAAGTTTTACGTTTATTAACTCAGTAACACTCAGTAAATGTAATTAAAAAAATTTATTTTTTTTTTGAATTTGATGCTATGAATTTCACTAAATTCCTAACTGACTTAACCGTTTTCGACATAGAAAACAAAGTTTTTCAAAAACTGAATTTATTTTTTAATCTAAAGGGCTTATGCGTAATCCTACGTCAAGAATTACGCCTAACAGCACAGTTTGGGGGTTTTTTTCGCAAATTTTTTCAAGCACATGTAACGTTGGGTTCACTTTTTTGGGTATACCTACCAAAATATCAGTTACATTGCCGATTTATTGTCTATACGATCAGGTCTTCGCTGGTACTACGCTTCGTGCAGGGTCCTTTCCCCTGATGAACTTTATTCAAAATAAAGCTTTTTGGAGAAAGTCTCAATACGTTAAATAAGAATTTTAGAGAATTGTAGCTTTTTTTAGCGAAGTGAGAGCCGCACCCAGTACCAGCATTAATGATGGAAGTTCCATACCGGAAAATATGACGTCTTCTATGTCTCAAACTGTTTCTTCCGGGACTGAAACTCTTAACTCATCAAAAAAATACCCTAATAGTTTAAGAAAGAAGAGGAAAAATATGAATATAAATAAGAATAAAAATAATAAGCGTCGCAAGAAAACTCAAACTACTTCTCCGGCTGAGCAGCTCTCAGTTATGCCCCTGGAAGTACATAGTAGAGTTATCTCTTCACCTGCATCTACTATTCCTCCCTTGGCAAATGGTGAAATATTGAGATCAACTGTTCCCAAAAACCAATTGAATTTAAATTAAAGGGCAGTGTCTAGGAGAAAAATCTTATTTATTTCACGTCTTCAGCCCGACAGAACGACTGAAAATGTACTGACGTTTGTCAAACATAATAATTTACTGGGTCAAAATGCATTCTGTTCAGCTGAAGAGTTTGCAACTGTTCTTAACTCTAATTTGTGGGCCGATAATATTCTCGTTTCTGAGCTTAAGCCTAAGAACAGGTCTTGAAGAACAACTCAAGCCACCTTTCAGGCCCAAAAAAACTAAATAGGCTATTCCTTTACTATCAAAATGTAAGGGGATTACGTTTAAAGACGCGAAACATATTTTTGTCAACTCAGAACTTCTCTGAGGATGTTATCGCGTTAAGGGAGTATTCCTGGTTGGCAAACATTTTTTTGCATATTTTTATAGCTTGGATATTGAGAATATCGTCCTTAAAGGGTTTTTTGAAATTCGAAATACTTTAGAAGATATGGCCTTTTTTGTCCAGCAATGTTTTCGCCAAAATGCGATTTGCTTACTTTGGCTACTTTTTGAATGCCACGGTTTGAAGCAACCACCGAATTTCATTCAACGCGCTTTTTAGTAGGTAATAACTTGTTTGTATACGCATTTTAAAAATAAGCGAATACACATTTTAGAGCTTAGGTATTCGAAAGTTGGCAGCGTTTAGTTCACTTTGAATTGAGTTATAAACCGGACGCGCGCGCGCATACAGTTTTGAAAAGTACAGTTTTGATAAAAATTTTTGTTTGTGCTAAAGACAATAGATAGAAAAAGTAATAGAAATAAAAGAAACACTGGTAGCAATCGAAAAACTTGTCCCTTGAAACGCCAGTTTCGTGGTAACCAACACTAAAGAGATGAGGACACGCACTATTGAGATTGCCAATTATATTGCAACTGTCATATTTAATGAAGGTTTTTTGCCAATTCTTTAAATAATGAACCTAATGGGCATTCCGATTGCCAACGTCACATATGATTTCGCCATGTCTCGGAACGAAGAACGTTTGAAAAGGTCCGAAGCCCGAGCTCTGGCCGCATCAAAAGATGGTAGAACTGCCCCAAGAGCACAAAGAGCCGCTGAGTCCTCATTTTTTTTAAGAAGAGGAAGGAGTTCTTTATGGGGCTGGCATTGCAGATTGATATATGTAAGTATTTCACAACAAAAAAAAAATGTTTTATTGCCTAAAATTTTCTTTGAGTTTTTTCAAAATCACGTTTTTGAACTTCGAAGTCAATTTTCTCCGGTTCTACTGAACCGATTTTGATGAAACTAAGTGCAACCGACGCAGAATTGTCGCATTTCTAAAACTGCATGCTCTAATTTTTCAATGACCGTTATTTTGTAAATCGCAAAATTATGATTGAGGTAGGGACCAGCATTAAATCTGTACTGAATCTAGCGCCGTTTCGAGTTATCTGGGCCGCCAGCAGCATACCTTTTTTGCGACGTCCAACTTTGAAGGCCGACAAGTTTTTGAGCAGCCCTCGCACAAAGGAAAAAGAATTTTTTATTTAATTTAATATGTTCTTAACACAATTTAAGAATTTAAATAACTCTTTGCGTTTTCAAATGAGAAGTTTTTCAAAGAGGGTCCAAAAACAGCTTTCCAACCAGGAATACTACCTTAAAGAAAAATTAAATAGAAAACGAGATCGGAACCAGCTCTTTGAAAATTTACACTTATACAAAAGTTATTTCGGTTTTTTGAAAAAATAATCACTTTTTTCCCATATTGCCAAGTACTGACATTTCGATGCAAGCCGGCACGGCTTCCCGTCGTCCTAGGTACGCGAAATTTTATTTACATTTATTTCAACATCATACGAAAAAATTTAGAGGGTATGCCATAGAAAAAATACTTCAACTTTTTTGGGACTTTATAAATATGTTTGTTTCTCTTCTCTTCACTTGCTTCATTTAACGCTGTTATAGCGAATTCGTTTTTTGCTTTTGCTTTTGTAATTCATCAACCTCTGTCACAGTCGAATTGTTTTTGTTTCTCTGTCTTTTTGGTTTCTCAGCAAATGCTACACATACCATTTTTTGCGTATCTTACGCTAGGGAACGAGAATGTTTGTGTTCATTTTTATGCGACCGTAGTGTAGTGTTTGTGCTTGCGTACATTGTACACAAACACTAACGCTACAGCATGATGAGCGTTGTAATTTACGCTACACAACGTTAACCTATTGTTTCCTCAAAGCTACACTATACTAATCCTTAATAAACAATACAATACTAACACTATTGTAGTGTTTGTTTTAATTCATCGATATTGACACATTAGTACAAAACAGGATTTTTCTAATAAAATTTTAGACAGTGTTTGCCAAAAAACTACACCTTCACATCCCAATTAAACCATGTTATGAAACTCAACAAGTCACGTCATAACTTGAGCACATCGCAGCACAAGATAGCACATATCTGGCACATTGCAGCACATATGCACTTTGTTTAATTATAACTTGCTTTTTGCACATTTCAAATATGTTATCAGAATGTGAAAGAATTATAGAATTTGATATTTCAATGATAAAGAAATCTTTTACTTTTAAATGACCTTCAAATGACTTTATGACCTTATTTTATTTCTCACCTCTTCATGCCTCCAATAAATGCCCTCCAGCCGCATGTTATTGAAGCTAACTACAAGCTTTGTCAATTAAAAGAACTAAACAAGCTCAAGGTTACATTTCTTGCCGAAGGCTCAACTCGATGACGTGCATTTTTTTTTAGAATATTCCTTCTGACACACATTGACACCTTCTCACCCAAAGTGGCATAAAATGACCGCCACCATTTGATGTGCCGCAATAAACGTAGCATGACTTCTCGCTACGCGTTATTCTAAGCAGTGTTGCCGTTTGGATTCGAATGGATCAATTTGGATACTTTTTCTTTCATATATTAATGGGCATTTGTTTTTTTTTAAACCACATTGACAGTTTGAATACTTTTTTCAAAAATATTTTCAACGTGAGTTCTTTTTGCAAAATTGTATAAAACGTATATTAAATGGGTGACAACGTTGTTGTTTTGGCTTGATTTTATTTTATTGTCATTAATTTTTTTTGGTTTTTTAGTTTGATTGCAACCTTATAATTTAAATTGAATTAAAATTATTATTAAATTCAATTATAAATTTATTTAAATGGTAGGGCAATAGAAAAACAGTAAGATTATAATTTATGAATATACCACCTTGTTCAAAAATAAAGGTTCATTCACACTGTGAACTAGACTTAACTGTCCGATTCGAAATTTTTTTTTTAGTAGGTTGCCACATGTGTCTATGACAAGGCTGTCAAATATCAGCGTCTCTCGTTGGCATTTGGTAAAGGGACAGTGTTTTGTTTACAACAACTTTTTTCGTGTCTTCGATTTTTACGATGGAAGAAAAAATTGAGCAACGAATTTGTATCAAATTTTGTGTGAAAAATGGTTTCAACTGCACCGATACGCGATATATTGGTGAAATGTTACGGAGACTCCGCTCTATCGTATCAGAAGGCAAACAAGTGGCTTAACCGATATGTGAGTGGCCAAGACGAAGTAGAAGACGACCCTCGTACCGGGCGGCCATCGTGTTCGACTACCAAAGAAAACGTTGAAAAAATCAAAGAAATGTTGGTCAAAAATCGCAAAATTACGGTTAGAGAGATAGCAGAGGACGTCGCCATTTCAATTGGATCCGTTCAGAACATTTTGAAGAATGAATTGGGCTTGAGACATGTCACTGCTAAGTTGGTACCGAAAGAGCTCATCTTATTCGTGACTTTTTGGCCAAAAACAACACGATAACCATCCAGCAGCCGGCAAATTCACCTGACCTGGCTCCGTGTGATTTTTTCCTGTTCGATCGAGTCAAAAAACCGCTTCGAGGAACGCGTTTCACCAGTAAAGAAGAGGTCATGGAAAAATCGGTGAACGCTCTGAAGGCCATACATACAAAACACTGCCACTTTAGCAAATGTCAACGAGAGACGCTGATATTTGGCAGCCTTGTCATAGACACATGTGGCAACCTACTAAAAAAATTGTTCGAATCGGTCAGTTAAGTCCGGTTCACAGTGTGAATGAACCTTTATTTTTGAACAAGGTGTTATTCATCAGAAAATAAATTTTAAAGTGTAAAGCCTGTACTTTATGTCTCTAAGTAAAATTTCGAAAATAAAATCACTTCTAAAAAATACTGAACACTCGCAAAGAAAAATATAGTCCATTGCTGCTTTTTTACGAGCATCAGTTAACCGCATAATAAAAACAATTTTATAGCCGAAAAATAAATAAAAAATTTATAAAAAATAGCCGAATCGATTGAAGAAATGTGGGCGACTTCTCATGATGGCAGAGAAATTAGATACATTTGCTTGAAAAACAGAAGTGCATCTCTAAAAGCTCTCAAGACAAGACTCATGCAAGATGTTGGGATTCAAATATCTCCCATGACAGTTCATGGACGCATAAAGGACATGTCGCCGACCTTCAAAAGTGGACAATAGAAGACTGGAAAAATGTGAATAGTCAATTCTTTTTTTTTTATTTTATATTGGCTTCAACAGTTGATTTACTTTGACAATGAATTAATTTTGAAAAATTTTGCTAAAGAATCCCCAGTCCAGATTTTATTTGAGAAATCTTAGCAAAATGACTCATGGTTTGCATCATGGTTTGTTTAGTTATCAGCAGCCAAGGTACAGGCCACCTGTACTTTTTCGACACAACATTGAGATAGGATCAGTACATTAAAGTTCTGGTGACAAAAATGTTACCCCAAGTTCAGTAATGGTTCCCAAACACGGACTTATATTTATGCCTGATTCTGTCCCCTGTCATAAGGCTAAAAGAGTCACAAAAATTTGTAATGACAAAAGAGTTCGTGTTCTTAACTGGCCTGGAAATATTCCGGATCTCAACCCCAAAGAGAAGTTTTTTTGATCTCATGAAGCGTGAAATTTTCAAGGAATGTGTGACCATAAAACGACAATTAATAGAGTGTTTGACTGAAATGTGGCACCGAAATGAATAAATAAAATGAAAATGCATAGAATTGCAGCAGTTATTGCTGCAAAAGTTAGAAGTACCAAATATTGACCATAATATTGTTTTATATATATTGGAAAAACAAAGACAACAATTTTTTTTAACATGACTTATAAAATACACTGGATATCTTCATTTTTATACTCTAAGGCAATCTTTTGTCGAGTCGAAAACGCCTCAGTGAAGCCAAATCCAAAAAAGCTGGCCATTTCAAAAAGCTTTCCATAAAAAATGAAAAAAACTTGACATATAATTTTAGAACATTATTAACAAGAGTTTTAAAATCTTTCCTAACTTTCCTAACATTTTTCGCATAAATAACATGTTACATGTCAAAGTTATGAGTGTGTACATGTCTTCTCTCTGGCATTGTAAAAGAAACATTAAAATCGAATGATTATATGAAATTATAGAGTTGCCAAGGTAAGATCACCTTTGTGCAATAACCGCAAAAATTTAAACTGAATCTCAAAATCGTAGCCGATGTTTTCCAGATAGTTGTAGTTTTCGGAATCAGCGGTTAAAAAGAGTTTACAATATTGAGATGTTTGGAGAAAAATTACTGTTGACTAGTGTAAATCCTGTAATTTAAAAAAAAAATCCTGTATTTCTAGAGAAAATACTGCTCTTATAAAAGGACTAAAAACAAATATTTAAAAATTTTTTTATTATAACATTTTTAATATTTTATTTAAAGTAAGTTATAATTTTACAAAAATATCACTTTCTTATTAGGTATGTAATAAAATTAACAAAAATAATTTAAATAATAAGTTTTTAAAACAATTCATTCGCAATGTTGAGATCATTGACCATATCGCACACTAAATACAAAATATGGAACTAAATGGTCCATTGCTAAAAATTAAATATTGTGCTCAGCACAGAAAGCTGCCAAGTGCAGTTCAATGTTTGATACCTTTGAATTAAATATCCCGGATTCCTTAAAAAGTGAGCTGCATCCAGAATGCACTTTAATAGCTTTAGCCTGTTCCATGTGCTTTGATGACTTTGCGTGTACTTTCAAATCCGTGATGCTAGCCAGCGCTCTGGCTTACCACATCTCTAATTCTTACCACATTAGAATTTCCATCTTGTGCCACCGTCCTGGTTGCGATCTCGTCAGATTTGCTTGTGGTTTTGTGACTAGAGTCTAAAAAATGAAAAATTAAGTTAAAACATTAAATAAACGACAATTTCCTTATCTTACCAGGTTTTGTTAAGTATTTGTCCATTTGTAATTTGCAAAAGACTAGCGAATAGAAATTAACAAAAATGATGACAGCAACAATGACAGGAAAAGCGTTGCCACATAATCAAATTTTTAAAAGGATGTAGTAAGAAGTAGCAACTTTATTTGCTACTCTTATATAAGTACTTACATATAATTTATAAACGTAAAATTTCTATTTTTTTTATTCAACGAAAATTAAAAAACTGGATTAAAAAAACCTGCCCAAATCCTGGGAGAAATATGATCCTGTCTACCTGCTCAAAATACTGCCCAAAACAGGATTAACTGCCCATATGGTAACGCTGAGTGTACGTAACGACTCAACAATGAGAACGTGCACAACTGAAGCTTTCGTGCACTAGTTGAACTGCCTCCTTTAGCGATTGCTATCAAAAAAGAGGCATGACTTAATGCACTAAGAATGGATGGAATAGATGATTACAATTTAGGGTATTTTAAGGGTCACATGAAGATACTTTAAAGTAGAGATGGGCGCGTGAGTGATTTTGACTCACGATCACGCACGCGCATGATGTGTTTTCTACTAATCACGCACGCTCACGACTAAAGTTATTTTGTGACTCACAATCACGCACGATCGCGATGACATTGACTCACGAATATAATTGTTGCTTAGCGCTAAATTCTCAGCTGCTCCTTTAAAGTATGTATATGACAAGGAAATTTTTCCAAACATCACTATGCGATTTATTGTGCAGGCAAAATGTGTATCGCAGATCTTAGGGGTTTTTTCGAAGAAGCAAAAGAAACAGAATGGTAAATACAGCACTATTAAAGTAAAATAAATTTAATTCTTAATAAATATAATAATATATAATATTATCTCAGCTTATAATTTTTATTTAAAATTGCCAAATTTGTCTCAAGTTGACGTTTTGCGAAATAATTAAATAAAGCAAAGTTTGTTTGTTATCGCTTTATTAGAATTGGTCAGAGTTGTATTTTGTATGCAATTGGTAGAAAAAGCGTATACAAAGTCATTGCTTAATGTTGCATAGATTTGAAAAATTAAGAAAAAGAAGTTGTGACACGAAGAAATTTAAGTCACGCACGATGAAAATTCAATCACGCACGCTCACGAATAGTTCTTGATTTCTGGATGAGTTTACTCACGATCACGACTTGATTCATCGTGACACGCGCCCATCCCTACTTCAAAGCCAGACAGAATGCTGCCAAAGCTAAACTTCTCGAAGCGCTATAGGGTTGTTATACCCAACAGGCAATTGTGGAGCATTGATAGCTTCACAGCTGATTCTGGCTCACAGTTATGGTTTACTGACGGGTCTAAATTAATGTCCGTAATTAAGGTCCGGGAATGTCTGCGTAGGAGATCTAGGGGAGCTACCTATTTAGTTACATATTTTCAGATAGTCAAGAGGCACTAAAAGCTCTACAGTCTTATGAGCTTGGATCAAGTCTAGTTTCTGATTGCGTCGAAATTCTAAATGCACTAGGACTAAACAATAAAATAGAATTGTGGTGGTTTGTACCAGGTCATGAAGGTTTCAAAGGCAACGAAAGGGCGTTTGTCTGCCAAAAGAGGAGCATCTTGATCTCTTATTGGCACCAAACCGTTCTGTAGGTTAGGATCTGAAAATATAATGAATTTCGGTGCCACTGGAACAATACTAATAGACAAACGCAATTAAGGTGTTACATGACATTGGCAGTTCGACTTTTTTTAATAATTTTGTATTTTAGTAAATATTCTTAAGATTCTAAGAAAGGGCGTATGTCTTGCCAAAAGAGGAGCATCTTGACCTCTTATTGGCACCAAACCGTTCTGTAGGTTAGGATCTGGAAATATAATGAATTTCGGTGCCACTGGAACAATACTAATAGACAAACGCAATTAAGGGGTTACATGACATTGGCAGTTCGACTTTTTTAATAATTTTGTATTTTAGTAAATATTCTTAAGATTCTAAGAAAGGGCGTATGTCTTGCCAAAAGAGGAGCATCTTGATCTCTTATTGGCACCAAACCGTTCTGTAGGTTAGGATCTGAAAATATAATGAATTTCGGTGCCACTGGAACAATACTAATAGACAAACGCAATTAAGGTGTTACATGACATTGGCAGTTCGACTTTTTTAATAATTTTGTATTTTAGTAAATATTCTTAAGATTCTAAGAAAGGGCGTATGTCTTCCCAAAAGAGGAGCATCTTGATCTCTTATTGGCACCAAACCGTTCTGTAGGTTAGGATCTGGAAATATAATGAATTTCGGTGCCACTGGAACAATACTAATAGACAAACGCAATTAAGGGGTTACATGACATTGGCAGTTCGACTTTTTTAATAATTTTGTATTTTAGTAAATATTTTTAAGATTCTAAGAAAAAAATTTCATTGAAAAATTCCCACGGGTTCAAAAGTTACAGCCGGATTAGTGAGAGCGCATTTTTAATTTTTACGCTACTTACGTACGGCACCTGGTATATACTTGTTTTACTTGCTAGCTGACTTATGGTGGTTGTTATTTCGTACCTACTTGAAGGGGAAGGGTGAAGCCCGAATTGCTAAACGATTGCAAAAAACTATAAGAAACAGCACAACACAATGGCAGATTGAAGGTAACCTTTTTTTCTTTGTTCACAAACTTTGAACGCGTTTATCTCGAAACCATGTTTTTCGTACTGGTTGCGGCACTAGCGGGTTCATTTTTTGACGATTTTTTTAAACTTGATTCGGTATCGTATGACACGAGCTTTATTTTTACATTTTTTTCGATTTTTTATGAATTTTTAAAGTCAATATTTTTTTCGAAAAAACACACTTTCAAATTTGGAACATCACCAAAAATTTAAAAAAAAAAATTTTAAAAAAAGCTCGTGTCATACGATAACCAACTTTGTTAAGATTTAAAAAAGCCATTTTTTCCAGATCGGACAATTTTTGCAACTCCCAGCGCTGCAACCACGAGGCTCCGTTTTTTTCTCTGCCGCCAGTTTGGAGCTCTATAAAACCATGTTGGAGTGAAAAATATATATTTTTGATTTTTTTTTTTGTAATTTGTTCAATTCTCTACAATAATAAAAAATTTTTGGAAAAATGTTTGTTTTTGACTGAGTTATGAATTTTTAAAAAAAGGTCTGTTTTCTCTGCCGCGAATGTCTTGTCCCACCTTAAAGAAATTTCTAACTCTCAGTAGAGCCAAACCGAAAGATTTACTCAAGCTGACCAAGGCAGACCCTAATATTCTAATAAGTTATTTTATAGCTCATCGTTTACTTCCATACCATCCCAAGAAGATGGGCGTATCTAATTCAGATGTCTGAATACTGCGAGGAGGAGGAAGAAACTACAAAGCACATTCTATGTGAATGCCGGGCAATCTGCAGCATAAGACTTCTTCACTTTGGGGGGGAAGGGAGAGAAGCGAAGGGGGCATCAATGCCTCCTTCAAAAATATGGGACACCAAGCCAGAAACTGTGCTAAAATCCATAAAAAGTCGTAATTTGGAAAGTTAAACACGTGTAAGTACAATAGATCCTATGAGTCGCGGTATACATGGGCCCACTACAAAGAACAATAACAAGTAACGACTCAAATTATATTGTGATAAAAAAGAATGTGCTACAGTACTTCGAATTCGATACATTGACACTTTTTTTCTATGAAGTGAAATATATTTTTGATACTTTTAATTTAAATGAGGCGGCAACACTGCTTCTAAGGTGCGCTTCACTTTGCCTTGAATAAAAATTATGGCTTCCTGTCACTTTTGAACTGGCACAATGCTTCCTTTAATACAGTTATTTGTTATTTTTTTTTTTTTTGCTTATTCCACATTAATTAATGTGCGTGTGTTAGCTATTTGCGCTTGCATGTGTGTGTTTGCTGGAGGAGGTTTGCATTCTCTTTATAAAAAAAAAAAAAACAAAAAAATACAAGCATTACCTTGTTCATGTGCCGTCAATTATAAACCCTTAGATTGAGCCCAACCTTAAATGTGCTATTTGGTGACTTATCACGCTTGCTTGACGTTATATTCCTTGAAGTGATATCAGTGCGATTTGTAATAAAAAGGACTGACTTTATTGTTATTGCTGAAAATCAGTTTAAGGTTCAGCTATACTTTATTAAGCTGATTTAGCGGAGCTAAGCACTTTGATTACATTGCGAACACACTCAGGACAACAAAGTGTTTAGAGGATTTTCAAGTGCTTTGATGGCCCTAAGCTCTAAGGACGAAAGGACATTCCATATATATGCGATTTTTTGATTGCAACTAGGTTTTCGCTTAGCTTGATAGTCAAGAAGATCCATCAACATTTGTTATGTTAGTTGTTGCTTTTGTTAATATTCATAAAAATATACAAACGTCATCACACTATTTTTGCATATAAACAAAACTGTAAACTGCCAAACATCTTAAATATCTATTTCAAAAGTCAGTCTAGATATGTTCAAAATGCTGCTACTAGATGTGAAATAAACAATAATCTTGGCTGAGCGGGGATGAAGAAATTTTAAGTCTACACATTAGGCTTTGATGTGATATAAATATTTACTCTCTATATAACTATATGACCCACAATATAATAGCCAAATTTTTATTAAATAAACATATATCAGAGAAAAAAAAAATCTTGCTACATCATTTCTTTTACAGTTTCTCATTTATAGCTTAAGTCATATTCTTGTATGTTATTTTTTTTCGCTTAAAATTGTTTAAATATAAATAAAATTTATATCGCCTGTCGTCATATCTCACCTACTATTGAGTCTAGCTAACCAACAACAAAAAGCTTTCCATTTTTGTTTATGCATTTCAATTAAAATATAAACGTGTTTGGAATTCAATTTTAGAACAATGACTAGTAAAGCGCTTTTGAACAGAAATTTTGTCACCATAGATAAAGATAAAACAGCTAGTAGGCAGCAAAAACTTATTTTAAAAGGAATAAATTAAGTGTTGATAAATGCAGATAACAACTCAAAAGTAGCTGAAATAAAAACAGTTCTAGCAATAATTTCTTGTTGCCAGTTGAAATTTTTGATCAAAAGATTTTAGAAACAACAAAAAATTAATATTGATGTAAATATTAATCCATTAGAGTTCAAACGTTCTCAATTTTCGAGGAATTTGGCGAAATTTTCACCCACCTATCCTGATGCCAACGAAAAATCGCAAAATAAATCTACTTTGAACAAAAATGATTTCTATCCGGAAAGCGGTTTTATTTTATCACGAAAAATTAATATGGCTAGCAGAAAGCATGCCCGACGATTGGAACCTCAGCGTACTGTGCCCTATACTTAAGAAAGGGACCCAACAATCTGCACCAGTTCTAGAGGTATCAGTCTTATTTCCATCGCATATAAGGTTCTCTCAAGCGTACTGTGTGAAAGATTTAAGCCGATTACAAAAACACTGATTGGACCTTATCAGTGTGGCTTTCGACCTGGAAAGCCCACTATAGACCAGATTTTCACGCTACGAAAAATCCTGAAGAAACCCACGAAAATCAAATTGACACACACAATCTCTTTGTCGATTTTAAAGCTGCGTTCGATAGCCCGAGAAGGGATTGCCTATACGCAACAATGTCTGAGTTCGGTATACCTGCAAAGTTGATTAGACTTTGCAGAATAACGTTGAGCAACACACGCAGCGCCATCAAGGTAGGAAATGACCTCTCCAAAACCTTTAATACCGAAAGAGGTTTCAGACAAGGCGATCCACTGTCTTGCGATCTCTTCAACATCATCTTGGAGGGGATCGTACGAAAGACCGGTGTGCATCGTAATGGCACCATTTTCTATAAAGGTGTCCAGCTCCTTGCGTATGCTGATGATATTGATATTGTCGACAGAACCAAGAGAGATGTTACCGCTGCTTTCGCCGCTATCGAAAAGAAATCAGCCAAAGTGGGCTTGTCTATAAACAAGGCAGCGCGGCATTTAGACTCCCACGTTCCATCCGGCGCTATAGCTTTGAAGTAGTCAAGGAGTTCGTATACCTTGGCACCGCCATTAATTCCAACAACGAAATCAGCCTGGAGATGGAGCGAAGAACAATAATTGCTAATAGGTGCTACTACGGGCTCAGTAAGCAACTAAGTTCCAGAGCCCTCTCTCGATCGACAAAACTAACACTCTACAAGACGCTCGTTCTACCTGTGCTGCTTTATGGCGCTGAGGCATGGGTAGTTTCGCAAACTGACGCAGCCGCTCTGGGGGTGTTCGAGAGAAAAGTTCTTCGCAAAATCTTCGGTCCTGTTCGAGTCGGCGATGACTATCGTATCCGAATGAACCACGAGCTGTATGAGCTCTACGAAGACATTGACGCAGTTTGGCGTATAACTATGCAGCGACTACGCAGGCTGGGTCATGTCCATCGTATGGACGACGAAGCTCCAGCGAAAAGGGGCTCGAGGCGAGGGTCGCTGGTCAACGACGACGAGAGAGATCATGCCTCCGATGGATGGACCAGGCTGAGGAAGCCCTAACCGCACTTGGTGTATCCGATTTGAGAAGGCGCGCGCAAAGCAGAGGCGCCTGGCGAGAGCTGATGAGGTCGGCCGAAACCCGGACACGGGTTGTTATGGCCACATAAGTAAGTAAGTAAGTAAGATAAAATTGTACAGATATAACATATGCACCAATCTGTCGTATATACTGCTTCTCAGCGAATTCGACTGGTTTTTTTATTCGACTCGCCGACGGTGATAGAGCTTAAGTTTTCATTAATTTGTCAAAAATTATTTTTTATATTATTTTATCTCCACTTTTTCCCATTTTTGGCCGTCATAATGGCATTTACCTGGGTTTTTACTAAAATACGTTTGAAATGTTTTTATTTTGGTATTTTGGTATTTAAACTAATATTGAATACAGACCATTTTTGTGTTTCAGACCAAGAGCAATCGCTAGAACCGTTAACCTTTTTATATTAGAGGTGTCTCCTTCAGAAAATGCTGTACCTTTATTTATGACGGAAACAGTGTTTTTTTTTTCCTGAACTTTAAAAGTATCTTTAAACATTGTAAAACGTTTTGTATATGAACATAATAAAGCTTTCCTGTAAAAAATTACAAAATCAAAAATTTTTGTCCAAACAAATTCAGAACAACGCTTTTAGGTGAGAGGGTCGGTCAAGTCAATATTTTCCAGATCAAGTTTTAGGTCCCAGTGTTCATTGACACCATTTCTGGCATCATGAAGGGAGCACTCCGAATGCTGGAGGAGTGGTGTCGAGAACAAGGCCTTACCGTTAAGGCAGGAAAATCAGACAATATTCTTTTTAATAGAAAGAGGGACATCAACATGTCCACGAATGTTAAATATTTAGGGGTAACCCTTAAAAGTAAATTGAACTGGAACGATCATGCAGAAGATAGGATTCAAAGAGCCAAGAGGGTTCTGTTTCAGTGTAGACGCGTTTGTGGTCTCAAATGGGGGCTAAGCCCAGAGGCTATGAAATGGGTCTACATTATGATGTAGATTCGGTGATTTGGTGGACAAAAGTCGGCCAGAAAACCATTATGAAGAGACTGGACAGAGTCCAACGGCTGGCGTGTGTTGGAATAACAGGTGCAATACGCACCACTTCAACAAGCGCAATGGAGATTCTGTTAGGTATGCTGCCGTTGGATGTAGAAATAAAGAAAACGGCGGCGCTAACTGCCCTCAGGACGTTGTGGAATGCTACGTGGCATGGAGCAATGGCCCTAAATGGTCATATGCGCATCCTTGACACTATACAGAGAGAGGTCAGGGAGACGTGTATGCATATGGACGGAAGGCAGAGAGTAAGAATAGCAGAAAAATGTTATAATACTCTTAATACAGATGGAGCCGTTTGTGAAGAAATCGCTGGTAACGATATAAGTATATTCACAACCGGCTCTCCAATGAATGACAGAGCCGGGGCAGGTGTTTACTCCGAATAGTTTAGTCCATCCTATGTACTGAGGTTAGGGAGGTTTGTGTCTGTATACCAGGCGAAAATGCTTGGTGAAGGGTATGCGCTGGACCACCTGATAGATGGCCGAGTCAATGGCAAGAAAAGTGTCATTGCACTTGACAATCAGTCGGTGATTAGGTGCATGCAACGGACAGACACCACTTCCAGGTTGGTCATAAAATGTCTTACCAAACTCAATAGATGCGCTCAGATAAATGAGCTCACATTTATGTGGGTGAGAGGACATTCTGGCATAAAACAGAATGAAAATGCTGATTCTTTAGCAATAAAAGGATCAGCACAAGAATCCTGTGGACCAGAACCACGTATCACCATAGGCCACAACATGGTGGCAGGCCAAGCAATGAACGGACTCGGAACACTGTACATGGTGGGAAAAAGCTGTTAATTGCAGCCAATCAAAGGCGGCCGTGAAGTGATCTCGTTGTGAGGCAGCAAAAGTTATCCGATACAATTGAAGGATTTTAAGCTGGCTTACTGCACTGGCTACAGGACACGGTCCCTATATGTACAATTTTAGGAAGATGACTCTGACCGAGGAAAGGGACCCACTGTGGTCCGCTTCGGCTACTCCCCGATTTATTATATAGGCCCCAGTGCCACTGATTTGAATAAATATAAGCAGAAATATTGTGCCTTTTTTGCAAGTTCGTTCTTGTTGCCGGTCGAAAGATGAGCATCGACCAAAGGGCGAATATTAAGTTTTGTTTTAAGCTTGGTAAAAGTTTTACCGAAACTCATCAAATGATTAAAGAAGCTTATCGTGATGATTGTCTAGCTCCTACAACAATTTAGGATTGTCTTATGTGATTCAAGGACGGTCGGGAAGCCTTGCATGACGACGAATATGTGGATGGTTCTGGTGACGAGACGTGGTGATTTCAGTATGATTATAAAACTAAGCACCAAAGTGCTGAATTGAGGGAAAAAATATCGCTAGGAAAAGTCAAAATTGAAGACAAATAATTCACAAAGAATTCGTTCTGCCTGGTCAAACAGTAAATGCTGTGTTTTATCTTGGTATTATTAGGCATTTGTTGGCTCGTATTCGTCGTGTGCGTCCGGTATATCGTGAAAGTGGGAGTTGTCGTTTGTTGCACGATAAAGCACCGTCCCATTGTTCAACGCTTTTCACGGGTTTTTTGACCAAAAACGGCATTTTAACCATTAGTCATTCACCGTACTCGACTGACATGACTCCTTGTGACTTCCTACCTATTCGGGAAATTACATTTAGCCACACACGGGAAAACACCTACGGCGTATTGCCTAAAATGACTTGGGCATTGTCAACTTAGGCATGCCAAAATTGTATAATTTGCCAAAGATATTTGGGCAAAAGCAATACTCTTTCTGTCATTCGCTGCCAGTATTTGCTTTCCTTTTCTTATCATTTGTACTAACGTGATGTATTTCGAAGTAATTTATTTGTAGCATTGACGAAACAAATAGAACATAAAACAGCTTAATGGATCACAGCGAGAATCACGCAAGACTACTGATGAGTTGACATTATTAATTAAGTTAATGAAGAACAGTGAAAAACAAAAATGTGAAAAAAGTGTCAAACATAACTGAAAAGATAAAAAAAACCAAACATATCATAAGAGAACAACACAAGCGCTTGTTGCAAAGGCCTTGGGAAATCTTCACTAGTATAAGTATAACTTACCGAAGATTATGATACCCAAATTCCTTTTATAATATTGCTAAAATCTAAGAAAACCCATTTTAGTAGAAGAAGAAGCTCAATTTTCTTTGTTGTATTATACAAATACTTAGATAAACCATTCTGTCCGAAGGTCTTAGGCAAATTATACTCGAACATTTTATAATTTAACACTTTTTTTCTCTGTGTGCATGGAAAAGGAAATCCAAAGAAGCAGTAAAAGGACAAAGAGGACATCCTAAAGACGACAACAGCCATCCTGAGCATGCTCACGAAAAAGTAGATAAAAAAAAATCACTCGAAATGCGTTTAGATCACTTAAATTTATGTATTGAGTCGGAATGAGGTACTTTAGATGACATTTAATAATTTTTGTCAAAATAAATGTTATTTGTCTTTATTCTTAAAAAGTTCAGGTGCTTTTGAAATACACCTCGTGGGTGCTATATGAAAATGTGTAAAAGAAGGAAAAGGCGAACTTTTGCTTGAATAGATGCCATAATTATACGACTAAAATAAAACGAAATGGCCATTTCAGCCCTTGAAAGGACTTTGACCGAGCTTCTTATGATCAATTGTGTTGTGTGTGTTGTGAAATGTTCGAACACAAATGATCGAGAACTGGGCCTAAAAGTTTTATGACGACTCCGAACGGCTTATATTCTCAAGAAGCTTCTCATGGCAATTTTTACTCTCTGAGGCTTGCCATTGTCTGCAGAGAGGTGACGGACGAACAGAAAACATTAATTCAATTGAAAAAACTTTCTGTGTCAGGTGGGATTTGAACCAGGGTTCTCTGGCGTATGGGCCACGCACTCTACTCACTGCTCCAAGGCCGCCACAGTCTACGGTTACGATTATTTACCTTATAAATCTGCTTATAAGATTTTCTTAAAAAAATTTTCTCGCGAAATATTTTTATCTAATTGGAACTTCAGGTTGGTTCGTCACTTTCGCTCGCAAAATTCTCCTTAGCTAACAGTTTTTAGGTCTTTTCATTTTATATTTTTAATGTGTATAATATATGCATTTATCCTATGAACTCTATGTTTTATGCAAATATATGCATTTATCAATATAAATATGAACACACATAGTTGAAAATCTTTTATGACTATTTCATGTCAATTGGTTAGAAAAATTTAATATCAACTTAAACATCAGCTAATACAGCTATTAACAGAGATTTTATATGTTATATAACTCCCTCTTACTGCTACTATAGCATTTCAATTAAATTATTTTCTCTTACATTCCAAAAACAACAGATAAATTGTTTCAGCAGCAACACTTTTAATTTAAGGCTAATCGCAGCAATTTAGTTGCTCTTCAAAAGCCCAAGTAATGTATAATCGGATTTATCGTTAAGCACACCAACTGCAACTGTAATCTATGCAGGGCAAGGACATGCATCAGCAGCAATGAATGTGTTTCCGTTTATTGCTAATTAACAGCAATAAATGCTGCATTAAATACTCGGATAGCCAGTTGGGCCTCTGTGCTGTTATAAAATTAAGCCAGTGGGTTAGTGTTTTTTTTTTTGTGAGTATTTTTTGTGCACTTTTGCAGCTGCAACACTGGCTCGATTGAGCTAGCATACATTTGTCTAGTTAATTAAATTAGCTATTTCAGAAAAGCATTGCTTAAAATTCTATTTTTTTATCTAATACCATAGATTTGCTGAGTCTTACGATAAGAACAACTATACGCACTGAATCAAAAAATTAAATTGTTAAAATGTACGATTTCATTTATTCAATGAATCTCTATTTATTGGTTCAAAGAAAAAGTTTCCTTGATTTAATTAACTTTTTCCTACTCCCAAAGAACGCATTTGTTGAAAGAATGCACGAGTTCATTGATTTGAATGTCTTTACATAAATTTAATAAACCTGTTCTTTGAAAGTAATAACTATTTCCTTGATGTAAAGAATTGATTCTTTGGCTGTAAGAAAAAGTTCATAAAATTGAAGAACATAGATTCATTGAACCAATAAATTCGTACATGGAACCAATTTACTAAAACAAAGAACTTTTTCTTTGATTTTATGTAGGTTTTTGGTTAGGTGCGGTTAAAAGTTTAGTTCACTTTTTCAACTTTTTAAGTTGGTATAAAATAAAATTATCGAAGTCTTGTCAAACTTATTTTTTTATAATAATCTTTTTATTTTTGTACTTTAAATAAAATAAAATCGTAGTGAAATGCATCGCAGATTATTTTAAAAAATCAAATAAGTTTGCCAATCTTCATATCTTTTAAAATGTCCAATATTCCCATAAAAAATTTGCTGTGTGAGCTAATTTTCTTTGAACTTTGGGTTCTGATTACAAAATATATACTTCAGGAACAGGAAGAACAATTATAAAAAAAAACTTATAATAAGGCACGGTCAGTTAGTTTCTTTATTGTGTATCCTTTTGCATTATTACTTCCAAAAAATTGGGAGTTATTTCGTTTTTATTGTGAATTCTTTCATTTTTTGACGAAATAACTACGAATTATGTTATAACTTCAAAAAAATTTGAGAATGAAATAAGTGCCAAATATTTGGTTAGTAGTTATTTCCTTTAACTTGTGAGTTACTTCATTTCTGTTTGAAATTATTTCATTTCTCTTGGAAGTTATTTCATTGGGAGTAATTTCACTCCACCCCTATTCTATCTATATTAATAACACTCATTTTTTTCGGGTACCAAAAATTGTTCAATCAATTGTCTGTAGCTTGCGCCGTTGCATTACCTCTGTCATCTTCAAAAAAATTCGATTAAACGATGAATTTGGCTGTTGCTCTGTATTGTGCTGTGCACTTACGCTGATGTAGAGGCCTTGAGAGGGCTTGCCTTAGATTTCAAAATTCCCCAGAACCTACAATTTTGTTTATTTACTGTGCCTTTCATCTCAAAATGAGCTTCGTCTGTTATTAAGAGTATTGAAGCAAAATCTGGAATTTCATTGTCCAGAGTTAGTACTGCTTGAGAGTCTTCCAGACGTTTCTAATGATCACTTAACAGCAGTTCTTGGGTTAACTGTGTCTTGTATGAAAAACAAAATCTCTGATCTGAATGCAAGATTTGCTGCATTGATGTTTTTGAAAGCCCAACTCTTGCGCTCTTCGTCTCATTGATGCTTCTGGATCTTTTTGCACACTTTCAGTTACACTCTCCTCTAGATTTTCTAATGGAAGTATAGGAAGTTGTCCCTGCTTCTTCGAAAGAAGCCACCAATCGCCGAATTGTTGCTGGCAAAGGATGTATTTCGTCCCGGAAATTGTCTTCGAAATACACGCTGTGTTGCAATAATTGAAATATTATTTTGTGCATACATCAACACGTTGTGTTTGAGTGTAATTATTGGTTTTAAAATTTTTTTGAACTTATCTTCAATTGAAGCGTCGACGCAAATAACGTTGTTTTGTAAACCAAAAATGGCTTTTTTGCATTCTACCGTTAAAAATGCTCTGGTGTAAATATTCACTCAAATTTCTTTAAAACTCTTACACCAAAAAATTGGAAATCGAAATCAAATGGCTCTAAGTGCGTCATTAATAACGTTTTTATCAATTGCTGAAAACTTATAATTTGTCGCTTACAACGTTATTCGCGTCAACGCTTCAATTATCTGAAAATAAAATGCAGAAAAAGTGATTAGTCTAGAAATTATATATGCAAAAGTAATCAGATAATTTGGGATACCCTGTACAATCCAATTGCTATTTAAAATTCTCTATACTTCGACCCCCCTCCACCCAATTGTACAAATCATCTGTGAATAATTTAAGTGTTTGTTTTTTGTTTAAATATATTCTTATATCATCAAAAAAGTATCCGTGAATTATAAATATTGTGAAGGTTTAAAAACAACACACAAAGTTTAAGTCAACAATAATAATACATGAACCCCAATGTACAAGTTTAACGGCCTGAACGCATTATACGATACAGTAACATTATGACACGAGGACAAAGGAGATCATTTATGTTTAAAATTTACATAAATTCTTGCCAAAAATTTATTTTTGGTCAGATTTTTGCGAAAATTTTTCCAAAATGAGTAAAAGTGTCCATTCTATAGAAATATATTTTCGGAAGCCTTCGTCATAAATCACGACTTTCTTAAATTTTTCTCATAATATTTTAGTTGTTGAAATTACAATTTTTCTCATTCCGTCGATGTTATTGGGTTGATTTCAATGCAAAAAAAATAACACAAAATTTCTGCTACATTTTTACCAAATCAACAAATTAGGTCAAAAATTATTTAAATAAACTTCGAGTAATACTGGATATTTCAGCTAGTTAATCATAAAACATCAATTAAAACTTTTTTTAACCATAGCGAAGGATTAAAATAAGTTTAATGATCATTTTCATGCCAATATTGTTTCAAAAATATGTAAAAATTTATAACAACTTCTATACGAAAATATATGATATATGTATACAAAAACAAAACCGCAAATATTTTGCCCAAATAAACAACAAACATATTTATATTTAAAATTAACAACCATGACATTTTTATGGGCGTAAAAAACAAAAAATAAACAATTTGCATAACATTGCCAGACAAAAATTAATAAAAGAAGACTAGAATTTGAAAGAAAAAACAACAAACATAATGAACACCAAAGAAACAAGTTTAAAAATATGATTAACCATAAAAATGAAAGAGATCAATAACGTCATCGCTTAGAAAAAAAAAAAACAATCTCAAACTCTCAATATCAAAGGTTTTTGATCTATACTCTGTTTTTTTTTCTACTTACAAATTTAACCCGCTCTTATTTTGAAAACAAAAAAGAAGAAAAAAAAACCCAATCAATGCACGAGAAACTAAATTTCATAGTAACTCAGAGATCAACTTAGTTGGGCACTTATATGTGGCACCATCAGTCGTGTTGTCTTCCAAATATTGTGATTTCAGACAATCTACGGTATGCAAGTAAAAAACTGTTCAAACTCGATCGCCCACTTGGGATCACTCAAGATCATTTTTGTTTTATTTAATTTTTTTCCTCTTGTATCTTTATGTTTTTCTTTTTTGTGTCCGTGTGCAGGCCCGTGGGCACGGAGGGGACATTTGCGGTTCAAACCCCCCTTTCATAGAGTTCAAAAAGTATAAAATATATAATACAAATGAGACTTTTAAATTCAAAACTTGATTTATTTTGAATGATGTTGAAATTAACTAGAAGAAGCAAAAATTAGCATTTTCAATACAAAATCGAAAAAATACACTTTAGCAATGGGAAATTGTTTGATCAAAGAAAAGCTTAACTTTGCTGTAAATGCCACGATCATTATATTTGAATGAACTATAAGAAGTTTGTATATTACAGTATTATGTTCAATTCGGCTTTCATCCTCAAAAAGTCTCTATATCAAAAAAAAAAAAAAAAAATATATGTATATGTAAGAAATTTTAGCCCGAATGATTATAAGCTTATAAATTGTAAAATATTAGGTTGACATTTTGGAACAAGTCTAGTTTTATGAATTCGCTTAAATATCAAAAAGTTGTTTAGTACAAAGCATGGCAGAATTATAATTGTGTCATGCGTACAAGATAGCTTTTTTTTTTGTAGATTATAATGGTATTGAAAAAAGGCCACTTTCCCCCTTGTGACCCTTAAAATTCAGCAGGTCCATTAAAGTAGACTTAAGTCGACATTTTTTTTGCAATTTTTGAACTTATAGAACCCCAATTCTTTGACAAAATGTTCGTTTAAATGGATATTTTTTTTAAATTTCGTTAGTTCTATAATTCGGCAAATTCATATTCCACGAAATTAAAAACAATATTGTGTATTTCACGTAAGGCGCACAACCTAAATTTTTATTCATTCGATTTTGTTACTTTCTTGGTATGTTACAACTCTTCACTCTCCAACTTGTGTACAAAACTTTTGTCCTGTGCCAAGTCTAGTTTCTGAATAACGGGCTTTGTAAAATCACTTTAAATCTAAATATGACTTTCTTCGAAGATTTTTCAGATAAAAACAAAAATACTTTTGAAAACTTTTTATACAATAACTTCAATGAGAAATTGGAAGTAGTTTTTAGTCATGGTATCAAAGTTTCATAAGAAAAATTTACTATGAATTTTTTTTACTTTGACATTTTTAAAACTATTTTTATTATGTCAAACAATTTAGAAACTTCGTTGACCAAAAAATTTTATTTATAATTTGTTATTTTTTTTAAATTTCTTCTTTTAAATACCGCATGACGGGTTTAATAAAATCATCTATAAGCTATATATATATGACTTGTCTCAAAGACGATTTCAACTGAAAAAATGTTTATATGGAAATGACTGTTCTTATGGGAAATTGCATATTTTTTCCAGTTATGGTATCGTATATTTATAAGGAAGTTTAACTATTATAATATTTTGTACTTTGACATTTTTAAAATAACTTTTTATTATATCGAAAAATTTCGAAGTTTAAAAAATTTAATTTTTAATTATTTTAAAATTTTTTCTATTGAAATAATTGAAATCAAAAGAAAAGACACAGTTTCGATAGTTTTTCGATAGTATTCCGTAAAGACGCAGAATTTGTTGTTCTTGTTAATTTTTATATAGGTTAAAAATAAATGTGTTTCCATGTTATGTGTAAAAGATGGAAATAAATGTTAGGCAAAAATATGAATTTATGTTTCGCCACGGACGTTCCAGCAACTATACTTTTTTCATTTGTGGGCGGTGAAAGAAAAGTGGCAAACATTTTTTTCCCGCAAACCATCTCGTGCTCGACAACAATCTACTGCCAAAATTTCAGCGCAATTGGCCCAGAAGTTTTGTAGTCGTAATGATTTCTTAAAAGTGGGCGTTATTATAGTGCCAACACGCCCATTTTTAGTGCAGTTGCCGACGGCCAGCATACAAACTTAATCACCAAATTTCAGTCTAGTACAACCAAAACCATCTGAAATATATAATTTTCATTGGTTTGTGGGCGGTAAAAGAGGGCGTGGAAACCCAGTTTTGGTACAATTATCAAAAATAACCATACAAACTAAATACCAAATTTTAATCTCAAACAATCGAAACAGTATTGAAATATTGCATTTTTATTGATTTATGGGCGGTAAAATGGGGTGTGGTTAAAACTAAGTATGCAAAAACCTAATCTATGAAGTAATACACGTTTTCATTTTGAGCGAAATCCGTTCAGCCGTTTAGATTTGTATGAAAGTCAAACTAACAAACAAACAAACAAATAAATAAACAAACAAACAGAAAATGATTTTTATTAATATAATTAGAAGATATCGCAAATATGAGAACAAAAAAACTTACAAAATCTCAATTTGGACCATTTCAAAAACTAAGCTTGAAAAATTAATTAAAAAAAGTAGGCAGAGCGGGGAACTGCCGACCGAAGTGAAAACTTAAAGCTATGAAATAACATAGCTGTTATGAATTTCCGAAGTGGCTAGAGTCGGCAAATCAGAAGCGTGCTACTTTTTCAACTCTTTTTATCAATTTATGCGTTATTGAATGTATAAACTGCTATTTTTTAATGTTTATGTATAATATATTCATAACACAATTACATTGGTTGGATAATCGGTAGTTTGCTCGGTAACCAATCGGTAATCGCTTCGGTAATTTATAATCGGTCGGTAATAGCTTCGGTAATTGGAAATCGGTTGGTAACCGCTTCGGTAATTGGTAATCGGTTGGTAGCCACTTCAGTAATTTGTTATCAGTTGGTAATCGCTTCGGTAATTGGTTGGTAATCGTTTCTGTAATTGGTAATCGGTCAGTAATTGCTTCGGTAATCGGTAGTGAGTTGATAATAGTTTCGGTAATTTGTAATCGATTGGTAATTGCTTAGGTAATGGGTAATGGTGATTGGTAATCGATTGGTAATTGCTTAGGTAATCGGTAATGGGTTGGTAATCGCTTCAGTAATCGGTTGGGAGTCGTTTCTGTAATCGGTTTGTAACCGCGTCGATAATCGGTATTCGGTTGGTAATCGCTTCGATATTTCGTAATTGGTTGGTAATCGGTAATTGGTTCGGTAATTGGTTAGCAATCGCTTCGGTAATTGGTTCGGTAATCGGTTGGTAATCGCCTCGGTAATTGGTTCGGTAATCGGTTGGTAGTCGCTTGGGTAGTCGGTCTGGTAATCGGTAATCGGTTCGTTAATTGCTTCGGTTGCTATGTAATCCCTGAAATGGTATGCTGAACAGCAATAATTTTTGTTACACTAACAGCGTGATGATATCGCTAACAGCGTGACGGGATCGCGAATCTATAGTTGTGCTCTCTACCAAAAAGGGCTCAAAGTGCCTTAAGAAGTTTTCACTTCAAAAAGATTTAAAAAAAAATACACATTCTAGAATAATTCCAAAAGTAAATGATTTTGCTTGAAAATTTCTCATATCCTTGTTTTTCATTTTGTACTGGTACTTGGATATTTGTTTAATCAAAACCCCCCACAAAAAAATCCTGTCTACGGACCTGTCTGTGTGCCATATTTACTGCTGAAATTTACAAGTTCTCCTTCATTTATCTACTCTCTCAATATTCAACATTCGAGATTTTGTGCCGCACATGGTTTTTTTTTTTTAAGCGTAGATATTTGATTGTCAAATACCGATACATTCGACTTCTACAAGCGAAGATTGATGGTTTTTTCTTTCATTAACGGCTTAAGTTTCTAGAGGTTAAAGAGGGATGCAATTGAGTCACTTAAATCAGTTATAAATGACCTGAAGAACTGTATCTGAGTATTATCACAATCATATTAATACTTATCTTTTGGATACTATCGATAATTAGCTCTAGTATCTAAAGGATCAAAAGAACTATTTTTGAGGATTATCTCAATCGTATTAATACTTTTCATTATCTGTAGTATCGGAGAGAAGCATTTAATAGTCAAAATTTGTGAAAATATTTTTTAATATAATCGTTTTAACCAAGTAAGACTTTAATTATTGCTAAAAAATTAATTCTTTAGAACGTACATTGAACTCCATAGTGTACACTTAAAAACTGCCTTTGAAATTTAAGAATTGTATTTCTTTTGTAGCGTTTTTCTTAAATTCAAACCATAAATAACAGACACCTTTCCCATGGCGATTAAAAAATCTTGATTTATTAATATATTATATATATAAAAATGTTTAATGAACTCAATGAATGATTAACTTATTTAAGGGGGGGGGGAGGGAGGAGGGGAAATCTCCAAACCTGTCATTAAAAAAAAACATTACAAAAAACGACAGTTAATGCTTTTTGTCAGTTATGAATATATTATATAAAAATTAATATATTAAATTTTTAACAAACAGTTTTGAAAAAAACATTAGTGTGATTTTAAAAATCACGCTCATAGCTTAGGCATGATTAAGCCATAATTAAGCCATAATTAAATTTGTTTTTATTAAAATTCAACAAAAACGACTGTCACAGAAAATACACAATAACTGTCAAGATTCACTTAATTCAATTTTTTCCTAAATATACAAGCAGTGTTAACAGAAGTTGAGACAAGAGAGCAGATCATTGACATTGACTCTGATGAATTAAAAATAAGCTATTGCTAAGATATCTAAGCAAAAACTCAAACGTATGTGTGTGCAAACGTAATCATGTGTGTGCAGCTATTTCTTCAAGGACAAGCAATTGCTTGAGTTTTTATTTATAAATACTCCAAGAAAAAGCAATTGCTTAGTTTTTATTCAT
The DNA here is from genome assembly GCA_914767935.1 of Coremacera marginata. NCBI lineage: Eukaryota > Metazoa > Arthropoda > Insecta > Diptera > Sciomyzidae > Coremacera > Coremacera marginata. The sequence goes on from OU612047.1 coordinate 19,617,033, forward strand.
TTGACTCATTGTCATGAAGCAGTGTAAAAAATGTCTTGTCAAAGTTCAAATGCTTGTTATGAAAATTGAACAATATTTAATTTAACAACGACTTGATTAATTTGTTTTCTTTCTTAATAAATAAAAGAGTTTAATGGGTGAGCTGGCCAGATTCAATTCATACTTTGTCCATTAAGGGAGTATTCCTGGTTGGCAAAAATTTGTTTTTGGTTTTTTTTTTTACATATTTTTATAGCTTGGATATTTGAGAATATCGTCCTAAAAGGGTTTTTTGAAACTCGAAATACTTAAGGAGATATGGCTTTTTTTGTCCAGCAATGTTTTCGCCAAAATGCGATTTGCTTAATTTGGCTACTTTTTGAATGCAGCGGTTTGAAGCAACCACCGAATTTCGTTCAACGCGTTCTTTAGTAGGTAATAACTTGTTTATATACGCACTTTAAAAATAAATGAATACACATTTTAGAGCTTAGGTATTCGAATGTTGGCAGCGTTTAGTTCACTTTGAATTAAGTTATAAACCGGACGAGCGTGCGCATACAGTTTTGAAAAGTACAGTTTTGATAAAAAATCGACGCAATATTTCACCATTCTGGTCCCTACCTCAATCACAATTTTAAATAATTTATACTTTTTTTAAATAATCGTAAAATTATGGTTTAGGTAGGGACTAGAACTACACCTGTACTGAATCTAACGCCGTTTCATTTTTCCATTTCAAATGATCCGATGTCGAGTTATCCGGGCCGAGTTATCCAAGCAGCATTCCTTTTTTTTTGACGCCCAACTTTGAAGGCCGACAACTTTTTGAACAGCCCTCGTACAAAGGAAAAATTTTTTTTATTTAATTTAATATGTTCTATAAAAAACAGGATTTAAATTACTCTTTGCGGTTTCAAATGAGAAGTTTTCAAAAAGGGTTCAAAAACAGCCCTCCAACAGGAATACTCCCTTAAGAATATAAAATTTTTGTAAAGCACTCCAAGGGTTTTGATGTTTTCCAAAATTACAGACTTTTAACAGAAGATTATGGAAGAAGTGGCAACACAATTTACATGTGTAAAGGTGTTTTGAGAGTTAACGTCATATTAATATTTAATATTGGGTTTTAAGTAGCAAACTAATTTAGTAATTTTTGATAGGAAATAAGAAAATTTATTTTTGGAGAAGATTTATTTAAAAAGTATAAAAAATTTTTTTGATAAATATTTTTGCAGAATAATTGAACCCTTTTTTATGGTTCTTATGTAATCTTAAAAAACGCTGTTGTGGTTTAAATATTTTAAATAAAATGCACTTGGAACATTTTCATTAAGACTTACTTTGGATAAGATTTGCTTACGGCTACTATGAAAGAAAGTATTCATTAATTATATTAAAATTGTATAGTTTCTACAGTTATTGGTATCAATCATGACGATCATAAGAATAATTTGATGACAAATGTTTTTGTTGAATATTTTAACCCTCCTTATACTTTGACTTTATTTAGAAATAGGTAAAAAAAACCTTAAATGCAGGCGTACATAGATGGTTAAAATACTCTATAAAAATGTTTCTTGTCTACGGCAAAATATAGCTATCCACGTTGTTGTTAAATAGATCATAGATCTATTGGCAATAGAACAGAAAACAGATTAAAGGACCTATTCTTGAAAATTTACAATAGTAAACCGGTATTTTTCATATTTCTATGCAATTTTTTGCAAGTTTTTGATTTTAAAACAAAATTTGAAGCTCAAAAAACAAAATTTTTATCAAAATTTTTTATCAAAATTTTTATCAAAATTTATTATTTTTGGAGCTTCAAATGTTGTTTTGAAATCAAAAAAATACAACAAACACATAGAAATATGAAAAATACTGGTTTACTATTGAAAATTTTCAAGAAAGGTCCGTAAAACTGAATGTAGTACTGTTTAATAATAAATTATATTGAGATTACATACAGAATATTTTTGAAATATTTTACATTTTATATTTGAAACATATGTGCATTTAAGCTTTTTATACGATACTTCTTAATTTAAAAATTCGGTCCCGTTTTTTTCTATTGAGATATGATATTGATTCTATATTTAAAGATTTTATATATTAAATCAATCTGTAGTTCCTTTCGGTTCATCGAAAAAAAAATTACTTTTTTTCATGAGTAAATTGAGGGTTGCAAAAAAACTTAAAGTATCGATATTTTAGCATTTATTTGTCCATTACTAACAGAATTTAAAAATATTTTTTTTTTCAAAATGGAGGGTTTTCTGACATCCTCTATTTAGGCCTTACTTTTGACCGCGCACAAGATTGCGTCTGCTACATCCATCTGAAACATATCAAAAGGAGAAAAAGTTTTTAATTATTATCAATTATATGAGTGAAGCAGAATTAAAAATAATTTTTTGATTGAGATAAAAAATAAAAAAGTAATTTTTTTGGAATTTTTTTTTAGTTTTTTTTTGCATGTTTTCAAACCGACATTTGAAAAAATATTTTGAAAAATTATTTTACTCATATTGTTGTAGATAATTGGTGTCTAAATAAATCCTGAAAATTTTAGACCAATTGGTTAAGTAGTTTTGCAATGGGTTTGTACGTGCTTTTTGAAAAAGCAGTTTTGAGATAATCGCGTTTAAAGTTTTGACTGACGAAAAATATGAAATTTCTTATACTTACAAGTAATACAGACATGTCAGGGTCATATAACAGTCCCTCTATATCTTCATAAAAGCTGTTTTATTCAATTTTTTATTGTATTCTTACTCAAAAAAAGCATTTTGAACAGCTAAAATAATGCTATAATAGTAAAGGAGCGCGCTATATAATCCTAATGCTAAAACGGTACACCTGGTCTCTCAACTATAAGGCGCTATAAATTTCTTATTATTTAAGATATCTTTATAAAATTCCACGTTCTTAAGAAGTTATAAAAACGTTTAAAAAAGAAATATCGCACATTTTTTTTTTATGAAACGAGCTAGCCCCTTAATGCCGCACTAACTAATTTCACCGACGGAGCTTCGATTAAAAGACAGAATTTCACTTATAATAAACCTAAAAATCACCTACAAAATAATATTGTAACGCACCTTTACATAATTTTTTCAACCATATATGTGACCATATTCATGTGACTACCCCTTAGTTTGTAGGGTGTCTATAAAATTAGCTGTGTTATGAATTTTAAATTTAAATTTCATTGAGAACACTTCAATCAAAATACTCCATATCAAGCGCTGCCTCACCACAGAAGAAATTTTTTCAACACTTCGTCAGAAGTTCAACTCAACAGAGCGAATTGTTGTGCTTATTTTGATCACTCTGTGCTTTTCGTAATTGTGCTTGACGCTTGAATTAAAAGTCTTAGCATACTTTTAGGCTTTTTTATTCTTGTTCTAAGAATAAGTTGTTCCTGCAGTTCTTTTATGTTTAATTATTTCATGCATCGTTCTCTGAACAAAAAAAAAAATCTCAATTATATGTAACATAAAAATATGATTTTTAAAAATTGTCTATTGATGACTAAATGTATAGTGTAAATTGAAGAATTAAATTACAAAAAATTACACTATTTGTGAAAATTTATGTGACTAATGGTAGGGGAAAAAAAATTCAATTTGAGTTTCAATGAAAATAATAAAAAAAAAGTTGAAACAGTGCATGAAAATCCGTTTTATCTTTGATCCGACGGCAAAAATTTAAGATTTTTTCACGCATACTTCACCTTTTCCAGTTGTACTTCAGAAAATACCAAGTTTATTTCAGAAAATTTAATATTTATTTCAGATTGTTTTCTGAAATTAAATTGGCTATTTTGAAGTACAATTATAATATTCTGAAATCCATTTGTAGAATTCTGAAACAAATTTTGTGTTTTCTGAAATTCAACTGGCTTTTCTGAAGTACAAATAAAACAATCTGAAATAAATTTTAAATTTTCTGAAATAAACTTGGTATTTTCTGAAGTACAACTGGAAAAGGTGTAGAAGAACTTTTTTTTATTATTATTATATCTGACCGTTTTTTTTTTTAACAATCAAACTAGGCAATATTTTTATAAAAAACTTGATTCTTAGAGGTTGTTTCAAACCAGTCCAGCTCACGAATGGCTATCGCTAGAATCGAAATATTTGCGGAATCATCATAACATTAATTAAGGAATATTTTGAGGACCCGAATAAGTTCTTATTTTCTATGGAGCGTGAGGCGCCTTAATATATACTCGTATATACAGAAAATATTGGAATTTCCCATGGATTCACGGGTTGGGTACATCCATGGATGAATACGATATGGGTACATCAGAATCATCAGAATTTTTAAAGAAAAAATCAAGAACTCGAACAACACGTTAATGTTAAACACGAACTACATGTGAAGTTGTATAAGTACGTGTTTACGTGTACGCGGATTTATGCATTCACATTTATGTGTATTCACGTTTTCAAGAACTTCACTCATCTAAGTTTATTTCAATTGATTTTTAATGCCATTGGAACTGTTTTTTAAGGGTATAAACAATCATAAAGCATGAAAACAGGATCTTAGGGACAAAGAATTCGAATAGATTTGACTAGCTTTTTGGGGGTTTCATTCGCTCCGATGGCTGGCTGGGCTTATCTTCATTCCAAGCTGGGTTATTAGGATTTTTGTGGGTTCAATGGAATCCTTGGTCATAAATGAGCGATTCTAAGGCCAATCAGCTCCTAAATGCTTCATTACAACTTTTAAGGGTTCAGTGGACTCTTTGTATAAAAATAAATTGAATTGAATGCACTGTAATTATCTCAGATCACAGATGCGTTATGGGGTCAATTATATATCCAATGGAAACTTTAAACTAAATGGATGAATCTGTGGCCAAGTGGGTGCGCTGAGATTATCTAAGTTCATATGTGAGTCATTGGGACTTTCATGGCTTTTAAGGACACATTGGACAAAATCCAATCGGATGCAATGAAACTATCCCAACACTTTGACTGGCTATAAATGCAGATTTGGCTCATGACCGTTAATTTGGTACCTAAATGGTCCTTCTCTGATAAGTGAATTAGACAAAAAAAAAAAAATGCCAAAATAGTACATCTAATAAAATCAAGCCTAAGAATGTTAAAAAAAAAATTCACTTTGAAACTTTTTTTAATTAATTTTTCATTAATTTTTGGGTAATTTTTCATTGGGTGATTTATCATTTTTTTTTTTTTTTTTGCGATTATTCTTTGGGCAAATTTACGGAAACCCATTGTATTATGATCTCTTATCCAATGACACTATGGGAATGACACTATGGAACACCCAAAGTCTGTGGGAATTGACAAGAATGCGTGAATGTTGTGAAAACGTGAATACTTGAGAACTTGAACGCGTAAGCCCGTGTACACGTGAACACGTACTTTTGCAATTTCACGAGTACTTAGCTTTTAAGATTCACGTATAGTTCGAGTTCGTGTTTTCAAAAACGAACTTCACGTAGTTTGAACGTTCGTGTATACGTGTAGTTTGGAACACGTGAATAAGTTCGAGCTCTAAAATGAATGCATTCACTTTGACCAAAATGTTAATTTTGTCCTAATAAGCACCAGAAATATACTAAATCTGAACTTTAAATAAATTTTTTTAAAACTCCTAATAAATTTAATAAAACGACTTGATTTAGATTAGAATGCAATGACGAAAAGAAGGATTCACATGAAGTTATGTACATATTCAACAGAATCTCAAATTACTGCGACTACATTTTCTCATATGATCTAATTTATATTAAACAGTAAACAAAAAAAAAAATTTTTTTTAAAACCATAAACAACAAAGTCTGAAAAAATTCCAAGTAACTTTGTTCCAATTTTAGAAAACGACGTCAAAATTATTTGTTTAATAAAATAAAATTCTATAAGCTTCTACGCGAAATAGATTCATAAAAATGCATTAAAAAACACGAACGCCTTCACACCAATCGAATTAGTAATAATTTCATCAACCAACACAAATTAGGCGAAGAGTGAAAAAGTTACAACAAAAAAAAAAACCAAAAAATTTGTAAACAACTACAGGCTGTTTTTAGCTGTAGCGAATTGAAACACGTAATGGCAAAGCTTCAAGCTTGATTTGGAATTAATTGATCTTGGGTTGCTAGCGACGGAAACTTTTTCGTAGAAGAAGAAAAACTGAAGCTTGAACAACCACTTGCACAGAGAGCGAGAGAGAGAGAGAGAACAGTGCAAAAAAAAATCAATTGATTATCGGAAGGTTTCTAAGAGTACGCATTGTAAACATTGAAGTGTGCTTTCAAGTCAAGTGGCAAGATGGCCATGTTTCGCAGTTTATGGAATTCCCTAAAAATCAAAGAAGGCTCAGACAGCAGAGATGCTTCACGCAGCAGGAATTCCTCACGTAGCAGAGATGCTTCGCGCGTGAAAAATATCTCACGTGATACAGAAACCAATTACGACACTCAAGCTGTGCGTCTTCCCCGACAAAATAGCGACTGTCCATCGGACTCGAATACCGATTCCTTGCTTTCCTTTTGCAAAAGTAAAAGACCCTCGGGCTTGGATATTGTTTTGGATGGTCATGATATCAGACATAAGAGCTCAGAGCATTCTAAGAGAGCGTTTCGCAACAGTCGTGCCCATAAAACACTGTCCACAGCGAGTTCAAAGACATTACGAATTGAAAACTACACCACGTATGCATCAGATCTTAAAGAAAAAGTTGAAGAATCGAGAAATACTAATAATAGCGTCAACGTCAAGCGTCAGGAGCATCCAGTACTTGAGAAGAACAAATATCAAACGATCACTATACGTACTTTAAGCAAAGCGACTCGCGATAAATTGACTAGAAAGGGACTAATGGAGGATTCAGATGATATTGCAGCACTAAAAAATGAGGTACAGAATCATGACACAAGTTTGTATCGGATATCTTGAGCTTAAAAATCGCTTTAGAGCGCCTCACACATAGATCAGATAATGTCTGAAAAACCACCGAAAAAGTTTTGAAAATCATCAGATAATGGACTGTATAAGTAAAATCTATCTAAAATCAAGGCTCATAACTTCTTCCGCATATGAGTTAAAGTAGTCACAAGATCAATTATATCGTGTTCATTATTGAAACATTTACTTTAAGAATGGATTGGATAGTTGGATGACTAGATTGTATTGATCTTAAACGCTAATTTTGGTTGTAAACTTGAAATAAATAATTGAATCTAGACGCAAAAAAGAAAGAGAGAAGTGTTAATTTTCTTTTCATTATCAGCTTTTTTGAGTGAGTTGCAGAAAGCCGCTTTTTACCATTAATCAAAACATTTGCTAAGTATTTTATAAACATCGATCGGCTTGCACTGATTTGGACTCAAGCTCAAGGTAGTCCGTCAGTCAAGCGAACGTTGAGCTTTGATCGATCAATAGTTGTCATCTTAAGTTTGACGTATTGTTGACTTTTATCTTTTTTTTTTGCTTATTTGTTACAGTCGAGCATGTCGCTTTGTGCCAGGCCTGCATTCTAAGAGGCGACTAGTGGAATTGGGCCGCCAGTGTCTCAATAGAATTTCTTAAAAATAATCATTACAAACTTATCCACAAAGAGAAAAATACTGAAGAAATATTAACAATAGACTAGAGCTCACGTTTTCACTTGAACAAGGGTAGCGCTTATTTAAGAATTTAGAATTTAATTCATGTGTAGTTAAGAATTAAAAAAAATAAACCCAATTATACGTGAATGTTAAGCAAGAACTTTACGTGAAGTTGCAAAAGTACGTGTTCACGTGTACACGGAGGCACGTGTTTATCTTTTTAAACATTCACCTTTTCATGACTTTCACTCACCTAAGTTAATTCTAATAGATTTTTGATGCCATTGGAACTGTTTTTCAGGTAGAAATTATTATAAGGCATGAATACAGGATCTTTGGGACAAAAAATTCTGGTATTTTTGGCTAGCTCCATATTGCTTCATTGGAACTTTTTTGTTATTCCATGGAGTCCCGGAAAAATTCTATGGCCAATCGGATACATTGGGAACAACTCAGCTCCTAAATGCTTTATTGGAACATTTAAGGGTTCAGTGAACTCTATTAACATAAATAAATGATACTATGACCAACTAAATGCACTGGAACTATCTCAGGTCTCAAGTGGATCATGGGGTCAATCTAATGGAGTCAAGATCAATGAATATTTGGAGCTAAATGAATGATTCTGAGACCAATTGGGTGCGCTGAGATTATTTTCGTTCATATCTGGGTAATTGGGTCTTTTATGGGTTTCATGTACACCTTGACCAAAAATTAATGATTCTATATTCAATCAGATTCACTGGTACTATCCCTGTACTGACTATAATTGTTGTAGATTTGAAGGTTGGCTCTTGACCTTTTATTTGGTAATTGAATGGTCCTTCTCTGATAAGTTGCTTAGGCAAAAACGCACAAAAGCTCGAACGCCCGTGGGGATACGCTTCGCCTGAATCTGGTTAAATCTAAAGGATCCACGGCATCCATTATTGATCTCATGCCCACCTCAGATCTGAGATAATGTCAATGCATCCAATTTGCCATTGAATCATCTATTAATATTCAAAGAGTTCACTGAACCCTTAAAAGTTCAAATGACACACCTATGAGCTAAGGTTATCCCGATGAAGCAATCTGCAGCTGGCTAAATCCTTTTGAATTATTTTATTCAAAGAATTCGAAAGGATTTATTCATGCCTTAGGAGATGTCATGGCTCAAATAATTCCAAATAAAAAATCAATAATGAAATGGTTTTATGGCCTATCGCAAAGTTGTAAAAGAATGCATGCATGCAATCAAAAACTGGCACTGAATGCCAAAAAAAAAAAAAAAATTGTTAGCGATTCAACCGTTTTTTAGGTAATGACTTCAAGTTTTGAAATTAGCAATCATTTTGTAGTCTTTTGATTTATTCACTATGATTGAAGTCACGGTACTTGGAGTCATTGATTGCATTCAATTGAAATTAATTTGAAGTCAACAAAATCATTTGAAGTTAGTTGAAATCATGCTTACATTCACTGAAATGTTGAAATAATTTAAAGTCATTTGAATTCTTTTGCCTGAATTCAAACATTTTTTAAGCCATTTTGAAAAGATGAAAATAATTTCAAAATTCAAGTTGTATAAAGCGCATATTTTTACTCAAATAAAAAATAGCTAATTATTAACAGAGATTTTTTAATTAAAAAAGAAAACAAAAAGCAATACGAAAAAATGCACTTTGCAATTTTTTACTAGTTTGGTTTTGTTTTTGAATTGAATAATTTTATGGTACATATTAGCTTTTGAAATTGTTAAAGTAAAGATTAAGCTAAGAAAATATATATTGTGGCCTTAAAGATTTTTCTCGGTCATGTTATAATTTCTTTTGAAAGATTGCAATCATATCGCACACTAAATACAAAACTGTCACAACTCAAAATTTACAAATTTAACAAACTATTCGTAGTTTTACAAAGGAGATGATTTCTTTGACTGTCAAAATTTTATATACACTCTCATTCTCTCTAATTTTTAAAAAAATCTTTGTCTCACTGTTTTGTATGGAGTTACTTCAAAAATAAAATGTTTTTTTTTAGCTTTTCCTAGAAATTTAAAAATTACAAGTTGTGACTATTTTGTATTTAGTGTGTGATATAAGTTCATTGACTTCACAGCGACTTCAAAGACTTCAATAATTATTGCAGTGATTGCAATTTTTTCTATGGAAATAATTAATGCGATCAATTTAGTTTTTCAGTCTTAAATGCGATATAAAATTTAATTTAAATTTAAAATTTAAGTCAGTAATGACTTCAACTTTTTTGCATTCAATAACTCAAAATGATTTTAAGACTTCTTGTGTTTAAGTCATTGCAATCAAACATGATTTAAAGATTTCAATCAAAAATTGAGGTCATTGGCTATGAATTCACTGATTGCAATACAAAATCATTGCATTCTTTTACAACTGCACTGGCCTATCGGATGCACTGGAATTATCACAAGTCATTGGGTTTCTTTTATGGCTTAAATGAACCTCTTGGCCAAAAATGTTTAATTCAATGGACCATCGAATGCACTGCAGCTAGCCCAATCATTATTAAATTCATGACCCATCCTTGACCTGAGATAGAATGTCTGAGATAGTATGGATAGATGGATGATATATCATAAAATCATTAATTTGTAACAAAGAATTCCAAATAACCCACAAAAGTTTTTATAACTAACCCTGAAATGAAGATAAGCTCAGCCTATAGCAAATCATTGAGGCACCCAACAAGCCGCTATGAAGCAATCTTGAGCTGGCCAAGCCTATTGTAATAAAATCTCTTTTCCAATGATACTAAAAATCTATGGGAATTGACAAAGATACGTGAAAGTCATGATAATGTGAATACTTGAAAGCGTGCACATATGAGTACTTATTTTTGCAATTTCATGTGTAGTTCGTGTATAATATTCACGTGTAGTTCGAGTTAGTGTTTTCATAAAGAAACTTCACGGAGTTCAAACTTTCGTCTGGTTGAGTACTCGTGCAAAAGTGCGAGCTGTACAGAAAAACTTATGCTAACCTATCCACTGGCTTAGACCATTTTGAGCTTGTTAAGTTCTTGGTCAAGACAACAAAGGTTTGATTTAAATTCAACTTAATTTTAATTTAAATGATGAATTATAATATATTTACAGATTCATACAACTAGCATGTATTATTTTTGTCGCTATAATAATTCAATTTTTATCTTCGATATTTTTTAAATCAAGCTACTCTCTTTTGAAATTTTAGCTGTTTATAACACTACTAAGCAGGCCACAGTGATCTTTATATTTATTTTTTTTTTTTAAATCACCAGAAAGTTGTCTTAGTTACATAAGGTATGTAGTTGATCAAGTGAACTTGACTACCGATTGTTGCATTTTGTCTCCTATTTATGCATACCTACGTGTGAACAATATGAGAACTATAGACTGCTGACGGTCATTCAATGTAAATTGCAGTACTCTTGCTTGAAACATACTTACTGGTCTTCAGTGTTAGTGTCACTTCTTGCGTTCATAAAAATTAAGCAGCATGCGATGCATTTAGTAGAAAGATGGCGGAGTGCATCACCGTCGAGTTGTTACATTTTTTGTTTTAATTTTATTGCTTACTATTTTTTTATTTATTGTTATTTTTTTATTTATATTTTAATCTTGGAATTTATAGTAATTTTTTTTATATTTATACATTATACCTTTATGATGATGTGATCGTTAAGCAACGCTTATAAAATTCGGGCAAAAAACAAATAATTCCTTATTTTTCTGACTACAAAAATTTAAAAATGCAGAACTTAGCAGTTTGCTGGTATAAAATTTACTCTCATAAAATTTCCAAAAATTGCAGTTACCGCCTCTGAGCAAAATCCCGGATCCGCCCATGATTTGTACAAACAAAAAAATAAATTTGAGTTCACAGCTGCAAGAAAAAAAAAAAAATGTCAAAATTTTACAAAATTTTAGTTATATAGAAAAACGTAAGAAAATAAAATACATACAAAATTTGGCGGATTAGCTCATTTAGCTCAACAAAAAAGACATTCAGTCAGAGCGACAAATAAAGTCCACTCGAACGCCTTCGCATCAATTGAGTAAATAACTTTTTTATAATCAACAACCAACTCAATAACAAACAAAAAAAAAAAAAAACAACAACAAAAAGTGTGCAAATATGGTCAAAACAGCAACTGGCTGTTGTAGAACGCGATTACTAACTCGGCTCTTTGCTGTTACGAGCTTTGAATTACGAAATTTTTTAAGCGTTTCGTTTTAGCTAGCAACGCCAACTCCGCTTAGAATACGCGCTGATCTGAAATCAGACTCAGTCATTTTTTAACCGCTGTTGAGGCTTGTATTGTGCTTCGGAACAACCAGTTTAATCATTTTTGTATAAGTAAAACGTTTTGTCTGAGTTTAGTTTTTATTTTGCGTAATTTTAAAGTGCAACGCGTGTAAATTTTTGCTTCAAATTTCAACGCGTGCCGACTACTTCAGCTAGTTGCCGTACAATGCCACTTTTTCGCAATATACGTAATTCTCTGTCGCGTGGCAGAAGCTCCTCGCGCGATACCACTCCCGTGCGTCTCACCCGACCAGCAAGCTTTACTGGCAACGCTCCAGTGCAAAGGCGTGACTCTTCCGTGGACTCACGCACCGATTCATTTTTCAGCCGCAGTGACACTTTCATTCTAGACTCTCAATCACCGGACGATCAGCGCAGTCAAAACTCCTCCAACACATCAACGCTAGAAAATAAATCGAAAAAATCGAAAATGTTCAGCAAGTTCAGCACTTTTTCCAAACGTAAAAAACCAATTCAAACACCCAAAGAGCTAAGTCTAGATCATCATCCGAGTGAGCATGCAACCAACACCTACTACAAATGGCAGTCCGAGGGTCCCAGCACACTGGACTACGACGCAAAACTAGATCCATTCAACTTTCTCTACGAGCAGCCTTCAAGTTTGATGGAAATTCAAAATAAGGGCATCAACACGGAGCCCGTACGCACCAATTCGATTGGCACCCATTATGATTCCATAACCGTACGGAGGAGCAAACACAGTCGAGACGCTGCACTAAATGCTTTGCAGCTGAAAGAACAGCTGGCAGCTGAGTCATCGCCGCCGTCCAAAAGTCGTACAGCACCAGAACCGGAACCGGAGCAGCCTCTGGTAGAGTCAGAGCCAGAGGAAGAAAAGTTTAAAACCGTCACCATTAACAGTTTTCGCAAATCTTTTCGCGATAGACTTCTCAAACAAAAGAATGACGTTCCACACAATCCTGCCTGGTTTGTCGAGGTCGAGAAACCAGCGGAAGAACAGCGCTTAAGTCGCTCAGCGGCCAAAGTAAATAGCAACGAGGTCTTGATTTTTGCCAATGAAAACTATAGACCGCTGATACGTTCACCTGTGCGTGACCACAAATCGAACAGCCTCCGCTCGTCTATGGGCTCGCCAGTAAAGCGCAATGAAACTTTTCGCATAGATCGGCATTTTTACGAACAAACTGTGCCAACGCCATCGCCATCGCCATCAATACGCATCGAAATAAAGAATTCCATAACGCCAAATGTGCCGGGACGCATGGTGCCAGTTGGTGTAGCCAAACCAATGCCCTCAATCTCCTCATTAACTTCACCGAATGCCAGCAACTATAAGCTGCGCATGCCTGCATCACCATCTCCAGTGGCCAGAAAAAATTATGCGGCATCAACAAAACGTCCCAACGACCTTGAGCCAGGTGATTGGTTTCAACCCACTGCCGCTCATGTGACTAACGCTAGCACAACACCAAAAATACCTGCACGTGAAGGACGCTATCAGACATTGGTGCAGATACGCACCGATTCGAAAAATGCAGCACCACCAGTTCAGTGTTTATCTGCGCCATCAATGCTCAACAGTCGCAGCCAGCCGCTGCGCATTCAACTAAGCAGTTCTGGCAGCAACGACAACAACCGCGCTTCACAGACGTCGCTACAATATCGCAATATAAGCACAAAAAGTACTCAGCACACGAGTTCTCAAGCACCCCGTTTTGAGTCATCATCGACGACCAGTCTTAATTACATAAAACCAGTATCGAAAACTTATTTTGGTGATTCTCAACGCTTGCAGCAGAATGTCGTTGCGGTAGCAACGGCAACTGGCTTTAAACCGCATTCGTCTAAAAGTGGTGGGCGTAGCGCACCTGTTGAAAGTGCTAACAAATCGAAAACACGTTCGTATTTTATAGACTCGAATCGACCTAGCAGCCAACATCAATTTTCTATGTCGACAACTACAGTTCCGATGGTGCAAAGGCGTTCGCGTTCACCGATTAAGTTGCCGTGGCGATAGATAATAGAGTCACCATCGTTTAGATTGTAAAATTGTTGAATTTATATGAATTGTTATGCAATATGGTGAAAATGTACAGGGTGCTGAGCAAAGTGTATCGTCATCTTTTTAGAGAATTTAGAAAGATATTTATTAAAAACTATCACTGCAATAAATGTGATAAATTTTGAAATCAAACGATTTTTATTTAATAAAACAATGGTTGTGACTTTGTTAGAAAGACAATTGGTGAAATTGGTGAAAAGTGAAAAAGTGTTTGGGCTTATGCACTCAAAGTAAGAAATCGTAGGTAATGCAAATTTACACCTAAGTTCTCTAGACTCTGGCCAATTTGTAAATTCAGAATGTTTATTTTTGTTAAAACCAAATGGTTTTAATTCTGTGTTGTTAAATTAAGTTCGGATTGGGTTGTTTTTATGACAATCTAGCTTAAGTTAAACGGCCTTTCCATAGTTACTGACGTTACGAGTTGACGTGACGATTTTCCCAACATTTTAGGCTCTCATTCTTATGTTTAGGGCAGATCCATAAAATCCAACTGAATCTCTATTAAATCTTTGTTGATTTCAATCTGACGTCATATCTGTATTCGATATAGTTTCGGCCCTTTTTAAATTAAACATGGGGGGGGAAGAGGGTTGTTAAACTTCGAAACTCTCTCTCCCCGTGGCTACTGATCTGCAATCGATCATAAATCATCAACGAGCAACGGGTTCAAAATTGAATTTGGATTTGAAGAAAACGACGTTGTCAGACCAAATTCAACAGATTTATCATATTTTTAATTGAATTTTATAATTTTTTGTTAAATTTTGAAATTTTTTTTAAATAAATCATATTAGTTTTTACCGAATTCCGTTAATTTTCGTTCGGTACACTTAAAGAAAAAATCTTGATAAAAACTTTTGTTAACTCTGTACTGACAAAAAATTTTGTCAACTCAACCTAAGAATTCGTCAATACTAACAATTTTATTCATATTGACGAATTCCTAGGTTCAGTTGATACCCATTTTTGTCAGTATCAACAAAAGTTTCAGTCAAACTTTTTTCTTTGAGTGTAGTCACGGGAGTAGGGTGAGTTATACAGAAAATATGAAAAATAATACAAATAAGATTTGATTTTAAAATCAAAAAAATTATATTTTCCTTTGTAAGAACAATTGAGATAATGATGCAAAAACTTGAATGCGGACTGAAGTGAAAACTTAAAGCTATGTAATAACATATCTTTTATGAATTTCCAAAGTAGCTAGAGTCAAAGTAGCTAGAGTTTTTTAACTCTTTTTATCAATATATGTGTTATTGAATGTATAATCTGCTATTTTTTAACAATTATTATAATATATGTGTAACACAATTACTTTGGTTGGGTAATCGCTAGTTGGCTCGGTAATCAGTTAGTAATCGCTTCGGTAATTGGTAATGGGTTGGTAATCGCTTCGTCATTCGGTAATCGGTTGGTAATCGCTTCGGTAATTGGTTGGTAATCGCTTCTGTAATCGGTTGGTAATCCCTTCGGTAATTGGTAATCGGTTGGTAATCGCTTCGGTTATCAGTAATCGGTTGGTAATCGCTTTGCTAATCGGAAATTAATAGTAATCGGTTGGCAATCGCTTTGGTAATCGATAATTGGTTCAGTAAAAGGTTTGTAATCGCTTCAGTAATTTTGTAATTAGTTGGTAATCGCTTTGTTAATCGGTAATAATTTGGCAATAGGTAATCGGTTGGTAATTGCTTCGGTAATCGATTGGAAATCGCTTCAGTAATTAGTTCGGTATTCAGTTGGTAATCACTTCGGTAGTCTGTAATTGTTTCGGTAATGGGTTGATAATCGCTTCGGTATCCGGTAATTGGTTCGGTAAATTGGTTGGTAGTCGCTTCGGTAGTCGGTATTTGGTTCGGTAATCGTTTGGTAATCGCCTTTGTAATCAGTAATTGGTTCGTTAATCGGTTGGTAATCGCTTCAGTAATCAGCCTGGTAATCGGTAATCGCTTCGGTCTTCGGCTTGGTCGATGTTAGGTAATCCCTAAAAAGGAATGCTGTACAGCAATAATTTCTGTTACGTTAACAGCGTGATGATATCGCTAACAGCGTGATGATATAGCGCATCAATAGTTTTGCTCTCTACCAAAAAGTGCTCGCGCCTTAAAAAAGTTTTCACTTCAAAAATTCGCTTGTGTAATGAAAAATGCTTTGACCAAAGTTAAATTTCGTTTTTAAAGGTTACAATCATTATGCTATTTAAATTTGTATAAGAAGTTTGTATGTTAAAGTAGCTTTTTCGACTATGAGTTTCAAGTCTCTTGATATCTGAAAAGAAGATATAACATATAACTCGAAGAAATATGATTTTATAAATTGTACAATTTTAGGTTGACATTTTTTACGCAATTTGCAAGCTTCTTGGTACATGTCGTATTAATCTGAATTTTTATTAATTTGAATGAATTTGAATGAAGTGTCATTTTAAAGTGTTTATAAAAATTTAATCAGCAGATTATGATAAGTATAGTTTAATATGTCAAGAGTGTTGTCTATGATCTTGCGGTTTTAATTATTGAAAATACAGAAAACAAAACGTGCTTGTATTTGCTTGCTTAGTTTTTAACTGTTTCCTTTATTTTATGTTTTTAGTACAGAATTTTTTCAACAAAAATATTAAAAAAATCGTTGCAAGTCCTGAGTGTTGTTTCAATACCAACGTTTATGCTGCCGAATTACCTAACCTTTTTTTATTTTTTTAAAAATTTTTATCCTAAGGCAACTTAATTAAAATAGACTCAAACACTTTTTTATAGATATAACACTCAAGACAAAAATCGTATCTACTTCTGCAAAAACTTAAAAAAAATTGATTTAACAGAATTTTTTTAAAGACCGTAAAAGTGATTTTGGATTCTATATTAATATTCACACAGTGGCCATGTTTAAAGTTGAACGATATCAAAGTTAAAAAAATAAAACTTCTATATCATTATTTCTTTATCATATCCATATTTTTTGAAATTTATCCATATAACTTTGATCGAAAACGTTCTAAGTTAGAAATGGTAACATATCAGAATATAAAGATACTGACTTTTATCTCCATGTTTATATTTGCTTGAATGTTGTATATGATTTTTATTGTCTAGCATATATCTGTGGTCACAAGTCAGAACAGCCTAACTCAAATATCGTAAGTATGGGATGTTATATTTTCCTTACATCGTATGCTTCCCGGAAGTTAACGGAACAATCGCACATAGAACTTGTAGCTGCGAAGATAGTTAAGGGGGGACATGACATTGGCAGTTTTTTGAAATCGACTTTTTTTGAATAATTTTGTATTTTAGTTAATATTCTTAAGATTCTAAAAAAAATTCCTACGGGTTCAAAAGTTAAAGCCGGATTAGTGAGAGCGCATTTTTAATTTGTAACCTTTTTTTTCTTTGTTCACAAACTTTGAACGCGTTTATCTCGAAACCATGTTTTTCGTACTGATTGCGGCACTAGCGGGTTAATTTTTTGACGAAATCTTTTTTTTTTTTTTGTATTTTTTTAAACTTGAGTCGCTATCGTATGACACGAGCTTTTTTTTAAATTTTTTTTTCGATTTTTTATGATTTTTTAAAGAAAAAATTGAAAAAAAATTTAAAAAAAAGCTCGTGTCATACGTTAAGGGCCCTATAGACGAGCAACTAATCGCAAAACTGGTTGATAAACTGGTTGCTGGTTGTTGAAAGCAAATCGTGTGTGGATGAGTTGAGGTGTTATTTTCAGTTTTTCAACCAGTTTATCAATCAGTTGGCAAACATTAAAAAATCTTGATTTTTTCGATTTCACATCAACCAGTTCTTCAACTGGTGATGTGTTTGTAGCAAAATCAACAACTAATCATCAGATTCGAGAATAAAAAAAATTATTTTCAGTATAATATGCGCGATGTTTTCAAGAAGATAAAGTTTTTGTACTGGAATTGAAAAATTGGTCCAAGTGTCTGTAGTTAGGTAAAACAATCAACCAGTTTTTCAATCAGTTTTGCGATTAGTTGCTCGTCTATAAGGGCCTTTAACCAATTTTGTTAAGATTTAAAAAAGTCATTTTTTTCCAGATCGGACAATTTTTGCAACTCCCAGCGCTGCAACCACGAGGCCCCGTTTTTTCTCGGCCGCCAGTTTGGAGCTCTATAAAACCATGTTGGAGTGAAAAATATATTTTTTTTGAATTTTTTTTTTTTGTTATTTGTTCAATTCTCTACAATAAAAAAAAAAAACTTTGGAAAAATGTTTGTTTTGACTGAGTTATGAATGAATTTTTAAAAAAGGTCTGTTTTCTCTGCCGCGAATGTCATGTCCCCCCTTAAGGGAACAATCGAACATGGAACTTGTAGATACATGAAAGTCCCTTCATTTTGCGCAAATACCAGAGCGTTTTTTTACGATATTATGATTTAGGCTGTTGACAATATATTGGAATTGTCATTCAAGGAACTGCTTGGTCTTTCAAGGATCTTTATTTATTTTTAGCTAAAACCAAATTTAAATTTATCAACTAAAATATACAGGCTAATATACATTTTTTAAAATATAGATTTCTCCGAAGTTTTTGTGAAAGAGTTTTTGTAGCTGCACTGAAGTTTTTTTTTTTAAAATTGTCGCTTTTATCACATTAAGGTAAAAAGTTATGACAGGTTATTGCTTCATTCTCATCATTTTAATTAAATGTTATAACAAAAAATTATAAAAATGAACTGAACAGCACATTTTCAGTAAAACTATTTAATTTTTTATTTTTTTGTTACTTATGTTAAAATAATAACAGTTCTTAGTATACAATTTTGTAAACAGTCATAAACATACCCGTTTAAATAAAATGCGTTAATTGTTAAAAAAAAAAAATAAATTGGCAAACCGCTAAGAGATTTCTTAAGTTTTGTTTTGTTTTATTCTTTATTCTTTTTAATTCGAGTTTCTCCGAGTAATCAACTTACCTTAATTATTACCAACAAACAGACCAAGTTAAGAAAGTCAAGTTACTATTTAGATCGTTCTATGGTATAACGTTTTTGTTGTACTCATCATAATATTATACACAATTTTTGTTGTTTTTTTTTTTGCTTGCTTGAAACTAGCGTATATTCCATAAAGCTTTATTTTTTTTTTAATTATTTTTATTTTTATTCTTTTTTAATTTGGTTTATAGCCTGCAGTTGCGCTGGAAGCAATTTCCAAGTAATTTAAACATGTTTGGCCACTCTGAACGACGCCAACGACCCACACTTGAAATTGAAATGTTGGCGTTTATATGTTGCTGCCATTAATAGTCATTTAAAACTGTTTGTTGCTATCACCAAGTGTTCGATTTTCGCCATAGTTCAATTGAAACGTTGAATGGAATTGAAAAAAAAAAAAATATAAAAAAAAAAATTTATGATCCAAACTTTGCAAGCGTCTGTCTGAGCTGCCAAAAACAATTTCTCTGTAAACTATTTATATTTGTCTAGCTAAGCAACTTGTTGTGAAAGAAATTCCACGAAACTTAAAATTTGCAAATAAAGCTGAACTCTGATGTTTATTAGGGGAATTCCTAAATATCTCATTATTAAAACGATACCACCAAAATACCTGTTATTAATGGATGCATCTTTAAAGGTGGTGGATCTTAATCTTTTTTTTTAATAATAATACAAGCAAATTAAAAAAAAATCATCTTCAAACTAAAACACGTGAAAAAAATAGTTATATTTCGATTTTTTCTTAAATATTTGTTGATAGATTAATAAATTTTTTTACGGAATTTATTTTTAACTAGCTGGATATCCGGCTTTACTCGGGAGTTGACATAAATAATTTTTAAATTCATTCGTCGATTTGAAAAAACTTTTCACAAACAATTGAAGGAATTTTGTGTGCATCTTTCAAACCGGTAAATGGTTTGATGCGAACTCAAATACAACAGAATTTGGCATCAGCTGTCCTGATATGCGAAAATAAGAATGTTGAATATAAATACATACACATAAAGAAGAGAAAAAGATATATATTACCCTTTGCGCTTTGATACGCTTTACTGTATTTTGTAGTACAGCGCCCTCTGGTGTTCAATATATAGCAAAATACAAAGCGTAAAAATCTTACCGCACGCGAAATCCTCTTATAAAAATCATACTTATCGGATGAATGGTTTGGAGTTTTTTTTTGCAGTATTTGTACAATAACGCCCTCTGGTTTGCGAAAAAAAAAAAAATAGCGCCAAAGTCCTTTCAATACTCGAAAATCCCAATAAACAAAATTTTTATCTTAATCAGATGAGCGGTTTTAGAAAGTTTTACCATTTCGTAAGAGATTTGTACTGCAGCGCCCTCTGATGCTCAAGGAAGCACATAAAAAAATATGAGTGTGCTTTAGACCATACGACTGAAGTAAAACTTTTTAGCTCCATATATATGCATGTATATATATGTGTATAGTATAAACTTAAACACATATATATATACATATCCGGGGGGAAACTGCCCTCTCCTGCCCTACCGTCACTACGCGCATGTATATGTCTATATGTGTATATGTGTATACACATCTACCCTCTGCCATGTACATGTATTCACATATACATATCAAGGGGGCCATCTGTCCTACCCTCGCTACGCCCATGTATATGTATATATGTTTATGTATATATATACAGCCGTGGACACATAAATAGCACAAAAATACATGTAGGGTGTTTCACATAAATTGAAATAAAATACATAGAGGATAACAAGAATTTATTTCATGGTATTTGAGTTTGAACATTATAAACTTAAAATCAGTAGTAACTTTGTAACTACGAATTAAAAATTAGAAAATTAATGAAAAATCGGAAATTGTTCCTTAGCTGAAGTGGACGTATAAATAGCACAATTTGGATTCTGAAAAGAAGACATAGTAATTTATTTTTATTTTACAATGAGCTTACGAATATGTTTACTAGTACTTGGTACTGTATCCCGAATTGTCCAAAACAACCCGACTTCTTCGTCCCATACTCTCCACAAGCTTCCTGACCCAATCCTTCGGAATAGAGTACCAAGCCTTCTCAATTCCACTCCATAACTCATCTTAATTTCGAAATTTTGGTTGCTTATGCTGACCTTCACATCATTCCATAAATTTTCTATGGGATTGAGGTCTGGGCTTTGAGCCGGCCAATTCAAAATATTTATTTTTTCCTTTTTTAGCCAATCAATCACAACCTTTGCTGTGTGTTTTGGATCATTAGAGTGCATAAAAATTCACCTAATAGGCATGTTCTCAAATGCAAATGGTTCCATCTGGTTATTAAGAATATCTAAATACATATTTTTGTCCATTATTCCTGGTATACGAAAAATTGGCCCAACGCCGTGCCAGGAAAAAGCTCCCCAAGTCATTAAATTCCCTCATCCATGCTTTAAGGATTTTTTTGTTAAGGATTTTTTTGGTTAAGAGCGGCTTTCTTCGGCTAATGCGTCTATAAAGATTAGCTTCATGTAGTCTCCTAGATACTAGTTTTCTTGCAACATTTAGGTTCTTTTCTTCATTTATTTCCCTCATAATTTGCTTTGCTGTCTTAAAAGGATCAGCCTTACTTTTGCGAACTAAAGTCATTCAGAACAATAAATTAGTGGATGCGCTGGTTTTACGTCTAGGATTGCGCGGCTTATTCTCGAAATTATTTTAACCATTTGATGTAACCAGCTTGAGTGCATTATAGACCATTTTTGGCGAAATTTTGAGAATATCCGCGATTTCAGATGGTTTTTTGCTTATTCACTTAGTTCGTTAGTTATAGACCCTTTTTTCCGGAGTGCAATGTTTGCCACGACCCATTTTATTTAGAATCGGCGAAATTAACCGAATAAAACTCTACAATTTTTACAAACACCCGATATTTTTAACTTTTATTCACCATCTTACATGTGTGCTATTTATATGACCGCAGCAGATCGTACATGCCTATACAGAAAGAGGTGGCCTGAGCAAATAAAAGTAAGTAACCGTACATCTCTTTCGGAGTTTTAAACAACGTCACACTGGAGTCTCAAAAAGTAATAACTACAGTTAATATATGCATTATTAGGTTCAAACGAAACGTTTAAAAAATAACTTGACATTTGTGCTATTTATGTGTCCATGGCTGTATATATAAACATATACATATCAGCGGACAACTGCTCTCCCCTGCCCTACCTTCGCAACGCCCATGTATATGTATATATGTCTATATATGTATTTATGTATAATATACACTTATCAGGGGGACACCTTCTCTCCTCTGCCCTACCCTCACTACGCCCATGTATATGTATATGTATTAGATACATTCACATTTATATGGATTTTACTAAAGTGTTTCTGATTCACCGTGCCCCCCCTCATGGTGGGGGTGCTTGCATAAAAATAGTAAAACGCCAAAAAAAAACCAAAATTATGATAAACTGGATGAGCTACAGTTTAAAACGTGTTTTTCGGGCCCTCAGGGCTAATGTGAATTTATTAATTTTCTTACTGACATTAAAGCTACACGAAAATTACAAAAAAGTTCAATCCCCATGTAAAATTGGTCGCTTAATCCGATTCCTTACTCAGATTTGGCATAAAATTAAATTTGCGGTCACCAGGAGCAAATAAACGCGAATATCGATGATGTTTTCCACTCAGTTATTATTTCAAATCTCTCAATCTGGTACGATAGATAATGATGTTCTTCACAAAATTAAACATTTCAGTTGTGAAGCCTGCTTAATGTAAATAATATTTAAGGAAAAAATTTTGCAAATCAAACAATATTTAAGCAAAATATAGTTAACTAAATGAATGTAATTTTTCGATAAATTTTAAAATAAAATTAAATAATTAAAAATTTTAAACATTTTTTCAATATTCAACTCTGATTGCAGAAAGAACTCGGCGTTATTTTTCTAAAATATCATTGCCAACTTACGAGGAAGTGCTGAGCCGGCTATTACATTTACATTTTGTGAAAAAAACTGTTGTGAATGCTTCGATTGATCGTGTCGTTGATGAGTTAATACACATTTGGTCGAATTTATCTATTTTCTTACAAATCGATCTCAGCCTATGGACCAACGACGAAAGTTTTTTGGGAGCTGAAGAAACCGTGAGAAATATTTCCGTCGTTAATGACTCTGCAGAGAGGGCCATCAATCTCATGAACGGATTCAATGAGAAACTAACTACGTCGGAGGACGAAAAGCAAATCGTTCTTCAAGTAGTGGAAGCTCATCAGAGGATTTTCCCGTAAAGGAGCATTTCGAAAAACAAATTATTACAAAAATAAAACATAAATAAAATATTCCTAATAATTTACGCATAGTAAGAAAATAGATAAATTCGACCAAATGTGTATTAATTCATCAACGACACGATCAATCGAAGCATTCTTAAGAGATTTGTGCTACTCACCGTATCAGAAAGCCCATATGTACCAATTTCCATGCAAATCGAATAAACGGCTTAGGAGTTTTTCGAAGTTTTTTAAAATATTTGTACTACAGTGCCCTCTGGTGTTCAAAATAGAACAGAGCAGATAAGTCATAAAAACTCACCGTATCCGAAAACTTTTGCATACAAATTTTCATGCAAATCGGATGAACGGTTTTGGAGATAAGCTAAAAAAAGAATGCCTAACACCCGATCGCAGCGCCCCCTACCGGGTCCAACCTTTTTTACTGGATAAAAAGTAGCCTATATGTTGACCGGGGATATAAGGAAACTGAATGTCAAGTTTCATTTAAATCCATCCAGCGGTTTTCGCGTGATGCTTTAACAGACAGACAGACTGACAAAAATTTTAAAAATGCGATTTTCGGAAACCAAAAGGAGTGCCCATCGCAAGAGGAATTTCAAAAAAATATTTCATGTACAGATTTTTTTTTCACAATTTTATATATATATAGATATTGGTACTACGGGTAGATTTTCAAAAATTTAAAAACATTATTACATAAATTTTTTAACTTTCAGTTGGTTAGTTTAGGATAGCTGAGAGGAATGTGCAACTTTAGATTGCAAATACGGGGACCTATTAGTCCATTGTGACTCTCCCGCTGTGCGCCTATCGGAAATAAACAACTAAAGACATGTATCTAGATCAGGTTGAGGAAGGTTAACTGAACCAGCCGGTGCTCCGTATGAATTTTAAAATGCTCACAAATGGTGCATTATAAGCTTCCGCCGTTCTCAGTAAAGTCTGCTACACGTATGACGAAGTCGACGTTGTTGGATATGGTTTTAAGCGTGCTCTTTTTATACCTTTTTTGCTTTAGGAAATTTATAGCTAGCTAACTATTAGAATTTTTTGAGCCCAATATTAATTTTACGGTTTTTACTTCAAATGATTGTCACAGTGTTATTGTTGAACTTTGTGCTAAAGTTGTTGCTGTTTTATTTTATCGAAATTAAACAAAATCATGTACTTCATTCTTCATTACAATTTATCCATAATTATATAATTTAATTTTGATGAGATCATTTGGGATTTTTTTTTTTTTTACTATTGCTGCATAGACGTATTCTAGATATTGTTGTTTTGACATAGTGTGTGATTTTGTTGTCAATAAAGTTAATAGGTGCTATAAATATAATTTTAGAATTATTTTTTTTTATATAAAAAAGAAAAACAAAGATTGTTCTGAGCTTAAATGCATCATCAAATCCGTTTTTAAGTGTCATGATGAGAAAAATTAAATTAATATTGCAAGTCTGAAGTATGTTAAGAAAAGATTCAATATTTAATGAAGAAACGTTTCAACCAGGTCAACTGCTTATAGTTCATTGCCCCAATTTGCAGAGTAAAAAATTAAAACTTTTCGCTTCAGGACAATTGGCAAACTTGGCTTATATAAAGATCAGGCTTAAGAAATTGATGCAGAATATATTCAGCCAAAAGAATAAGATTTGCAATGTCGCAGATAGCAAAACACTAAAAGTCGTGAAATTAGCTGGAACAAAGCCAGCAAACTTGTATTTATGCACACATAAACATAGACAAGGGCGTCCGCAAGGGGTGCTGTGAGGGGTACTTGATCCCCCTAGAATTCCGCCAAAATATATATTTTCTATATTTTTTTTATGTCAGGTCAGAAAAAATTGCATTGTGATTTTATACTTTCTTCAGCATTTGAATAAATAAACCGTCGCCTGGAAAAAAGAAAAAAAAATAAAAAGTATTTGAGTATAATAAAAAATTAATACTTAAATAAAGTTTATTTAAAATATGTTTTAATTTAAGAGCAAAGATTTATTTGAGACCTACAAGTCTTTAACCCTAATCCTACTGCGTCGTTTTGTGATGTATCCTACTGCGATGTGACTTTGGGTCACACATGTAAAAGGAACTTAATTATCAATATTTGGACTTTATTTCCAAAGGGAGGCTTAATAGTAATTAGAACAATTTTACTACATTTAAACAACTTAACCTAAAAAATAAAAGAATAACATTTGCTTTTACAAAAATTTATTAAAATGCATTACAAAGCAAAAATCAAAATGTAATTTAAAAATATTTCTAAACTGAAACAAGAAAACTTGGATATTCTAAACTAGAATTGATTTTTTCTTTTGAGTCCATCTTTCAAAATATATTGAATTTTCCTATGTTTGCAAGCATGTGGCGATCGCATAGTGTGGGATGATTACCTCAATCTAGCAGGACAAATTAAAAAAAAATTTGGAATATATACATTTTTTCTCTAAAATCTATCTATATATATATAAAATTGTAAAAAAAAAATTTGTGCATGAAATATTTTTTCGAAATTCTTTTTGCGTTGGACATTTTGAGTGACGAGGAGTCCGAAAATCGCATTTTTTAAATTGTTGTCTGTCTGTCTGTCTGTCTGGATTTAAATGAAACTTGACATCTAGGTTCCTTATACTCCCGGTCAACATATAGGCTGCTTTTTATCCAGAAAAAAAGGTTGGACGCGGTAGGGGGCGCTGCGATCGGGTTCCAGACATTCTTTTTTTTAGCTTATCTCCGAAACCGTTCATCCGATTTACATGGAAATTGGTATATAGAGGTTTTCGGATACGGTGAATTTTTATAATTTATCTACTCTGTTCTATCTCGAACACCAGAGGGCGCTGTAGTACAAATATTTTAAAAAGCTTCTAAGCTCTTTATCCGATATTCATGAAAATTGGTATACAGGTGTTTTCTAATAGGGGTTTTGGACTTATCTTTTTTGTACTATATCGAACACCAGACGGCGCTGTAGTACAAATCCCTTAAGAAATCGTGAAAAAGTAGAAAGCCGCTCATCCAATTTGTATGAAAAATTTTCCTAAAGGATTTTCGTGTACGGCAACTGTTTTGGCGTTATCTCTTTTGCTCTGTCTCGAAAAGTAGAGGGCGCTGTTGTACAATTTGTACGTGTGTATGTTTTTAAACTGTTACAAAATGTTTTAAAAACTCCTAGCTGTACATCTGATTCGCGTGAACATTTGTACATAGGAGTTCTCGGATACGGTGTGTATATTGGACATTTTTTTCTGCGCTATCTTAAACACCAGATGGTGCTGTAGTACAAATCACTTAAGAAATCGTGAAACACTCAAAAACCGCTCATCCGACTTAGATAAAAATTTGAATATCATCGGATATATAGAATTCGATTATCGAGTATGGAAAGGGCCTTGGAGTTATTTTTTTATTCTATCTAGAAAACCAGAGGGCGCTGTTGTACAAATACTGCAAAAAACTCAAAACAGCTCATCCGATAAGTATGATTTTTATAAGTGGTTTTCGGTTACGATTAGTCTTTTGGCGCTATGTATTTTGCTATATCTTGAACCCCAGAGGTCGCTGTATTACAAAATACAGTAAGGCGTTGGAAAGCGCGAACGGTGATAAATATCTTCTTTTCTTTTTTATGTGTATTTATATTCCACTTTCTTTTTTCACAAATCAGGACAGCTAATGCCGAATTCTGTGGTATTTGAGTACGCATCAACACATGCACAAGTCAGTTGAGTCGTAAGTTGGCGTTGTTTTGACATTGCAATTTGTATTTGCAATGCTTATTTAATTTTTGTCCAGTTTCCTCGCGAATTGCCAAAAATTCGTTTTTGCTCTGATTTTTTTTCAAAAATGTGCAATCTATCGAATACAAAATAAAACTTGAAAATATATTTTTGCCAGCGATCGGCGGCACGCACATACAAATCACGATTTCCCTAACTTTTTCTTAATTTTCAAATGTCGAAGCTACATTTTGCTCATTTCGCCGAAGTTACCGGTTTGTAAGATGCACACAAAATGTCTTCTAAAGTTTGTGAAAAGTTTTTTCAAATCGACGAATGAAATCGAAAATTATTTACATCAACTCCCGAGCTAAGCCGGGTATTCAGCTAGTTACAAAATAAGAGAGATATAAATATTTTAACTTTAAGGCTTTTCTCGATTTTCGACGATTTTCTCTAACGAAAACAGAAATCCGCTGGAAGCAACTATCTTGTTTTTCATATTTCGATATAACTATTCAACTTTGGACAATCTCGGTTGATTTGCGAAAAAATATTTTTTTTTAATCACCCTAATATACACCCTAACTTCTAAACAAATATTTAAAATTTGTCCTGATAGTTCGGTCAAATCTCACACAGAGGAAACGGAAACGAATTGCGACGATGTTCAGAAAATTTTCACCAAATTTCTCAGAAAATAGAATACCATAGGTTATACTTTTTAATAAGCATTCTAGGATAGTTCTCAAATACGTGAACTTTTTACGTAAACATTTGTTCCTACTTAGGAAAAATCATACAGACGCCCATGTACACCGATTTAGTGGAATGAGAAAACTAAAGAATTTCAGCTTGAATTTTATAGTCAGCCCAAAACTGAAAACGGAATTAAAAATGAAAATGCAACCAAAACCAAAAACAAACGCATAAAAAACAGCGCATAAAACAGGCACAAATTCCGCAATGCAGGAAGTTTGCACTAAAATAGTATAAAAAAAAAAAATTACAACAGCACGACACTTTTTATGCAAACAGTCACAAACAATTTTACATATAACAAGTCTCACATACATATATGCATGTAAAAAAAAAAAAATACAAAATAACAGCATAAAACAAAATATTTTTTATAAATGCCACTTTTATTAATCATACGCGTACGATTTTTATATGCGACATCCAAGGAATGGTACAAGTTCCATTGTGATTGAAAGAATAAATATCTATGATATCTGATATTTCCTTCCGTCTTTGACACATTTGACCAATTAATCAAACTTGTTAGGTATACACAACCAACATATTGAGTGTCATACGAATTGGCATTTCCTTCACTCAAACAACATGAAGAAAAAAAAACATTCACGTCCACTTCCTCTTATGACCTAGTTAGGATGTAATGTTGAGTTGCACATCACGTGATTTTTTTACTACTATGTTTGTCGGGTCATCGATTTTAAATGAACATTGAACATACATATCAACAGTGTCATACAATTGTTCTGTAAGAACAGACTCAAAATGCCGGGTAAGTACACGGAAAAAACTAAACCGTAAGAATTGATAGAAAATATCATATATATAAATATAACATAAAATGAAATAATAAATATAATAGAAAATATAATATAAAAACAAACTGTAGGGGGGGGGGGGAGGCTTGTAGATTGCTACTCCAAAGCTTTTTTGATTCATAACTCGTCATCAAATCAACGTATTGTCAAATCAAATCAAATCATACATACGTTGGTAAGAGGAAGTAAGAAACCCCAATCCTAAGCTAGTAGATATCATTTGAATTCTCAAAAAATAAAAATTTGTACACCAAATTTTCAAAACTATCTAAAATCGACCTTTTAAAATTTTGGCTTGCAGGTTGCCACCCTTTAAGAAATTGCTTAAAATGTAAAAAAAACTCAAGTTAACACAACTGATTCAAAAATTTATAAAAATTTATTGAATTTTACATAAATTTTACAGTGCTCGTTCTCGATTTATTGTTTTCTTTGATTGCTTTTATTGCGTCGTGCAATGCATCAAAATTATTAATACAGCGAGGTGTCTTTTCTTGGTCTGGGCGCTGCCATAATATAAATATTACAAAAATGTAAAAAAAAAAATCAACGAAAATATCACTAAAATGAGAAAAAACTTAATTTTTAACTCAATACAAAAGAAAAATGAAAAAGGGAGGTAGCAACCTGCAAGCCAGCAAAGTTGCCAAGCTGTATTTTGACATCATTTTAGAATTAACATAATATAAAATTGCCAATTCATAATATCTTTACAATTCTGTTTGGATTATAAAAATTTTGTGAAAAAAGCAACACATCACAAATACTTACCTTGAGAATTAAGAACTAATATTTTATGCTTTTTTAAGCAGACTCTGTGTTATTAGAAAGTAGATTAATACGTGGACATCAGTCTGATTTCTGATATACTGTCAAAATACAGCAGCGTTGATAGCATCTCCATAATATTTACAAGGTTTTAACCACAATTAATGCATTATTGAAACTTTACCCAACCTCAGATACGAACCGTGTTCTCAGCAAGTCTCGCATACCATTCAAAATTACCTCTACAGCTCCATTACTTCCCTTAAAAAATTGGAAGCAAAACGTATTTATGAATTGCTAACAGTTCTCTAGAGTCAAATTTGTAGATTTTAATTTGTTATTTCGTACACTGCAATAATTAATTACTGTGTTGTCAATAAAATAACGCAAGAAAACTCTCCGTTTTTTTTACGATGTCAATTTTTTATTGCATATTTGATTGTCTCTATTATTTATTCCTGAGAATTTAGTAAAATTACACTGTGCACCAAAAATACCCCTTTTTTTTTGTGGAATTTCAGGGAAAACTTGGAAGAGATAAAAGTATGAAAAAGAATTGTTTATCAACTCATAGCAAACATCCTTCTCGCAGACAAAAATCACTTACCGCTTTTAGTTTAGACGCTTCAAGTTGATTTCTCTATGGAGAATTTTTTGACCTTGCTTCATGGTTTCTCAAAATCCTGATGTGATTGAGATATGTGCATGCCAGATTTGTGATTAGGAGCTCGGGGATAATTGAAAACAGTTGTCGTTTTTTTACTCGCACTTTGGCTGTCGCACTGTGTTTTTGAGAAACAAACAATAATTTTTGCTTGAATTTTTATTACCTACTTTGTCATATTTTCTACAGTTAATTTTTTTGTTCGTGTTCAAATCAATATAAAGCGTTAGTATTTATCTCTTTAGAACATTTCCCAGTTCACCTGACTATTTTTTCTGATGCCGATTTTTTTATTTATTTTTAAGTTAACGTATTATTAACAGGGACTGAAAATAATTGTTATTCTATATTTCACAGTAAAAAAGGTTCGGCAATTTCAATCCATAAGAAATTAATTATGTAACTTTAATTCCCAGTTTCCAAATATGAGTCAACAAACCAAAGTCCTGCATCTTTGTTTAGGGCAAGGTTTATTAATACAGGTTAAGTCACTTGAGAGAAGCTCGGTCGAACTGTCAGAATGGATAAAAGGAAATCAAGAAAAAAAAAACCTGAATCTGTACAATTTTTAGCTAACAGCTACTTTGACAGTTCGAGCAAAGGCAGAAAAAGAGTGCTTTTCTCTCAAGTGACTTAACCTATATTAATGAACATTGGTTTAGGGAGTCTTTTAAGAGAATTCGAAATGGAAGGGTATTCGGATGAAGACTTGGATGACGATACAAATAGAAAAGTGTAGACTGCGTATAGTGAAATTGATAACTTCAAGCCCCACACACCACAAATTAACATTGGCAAAAAAAATTTTAATTCAGAAAATATCTGTTATAAATTCACCTCAAACGATTATCTCTCAAAAATGAAAGTTATGCTGCAACCAAAAAAAAAAAAAATGGTTTTTCAAAATAAAAGTTTTTTATAACTGAAATGCATTTAAATTGATTTTCATCATTAATTTTAACCAATTTCAAAACGTCCCATAACGGTTATGCCCTGATATAAATAGGGATATATAATTTCTGATCATCTGTTTCAATTCAATTTCAACTACATCCTCTTCACGATAGAATTTTAAAATATGCAAAATAAATAATTTGTATGCATTTATTGAAGTGACACTTAGAAAAAAGCATTCTTAAATCAAAGAAAATTTATTAAATTGTAAAGAAAATTTTACTTGTTTTAGCGCCAAAGAATTTTGTTTTTTTTTATATCAAAGTGAAATTTTTCTTTTAAAGAAAAAACAACATTTTTTTCGAAATAAAAAGGAGTATTTTAGAATCAAAAAAAAAAAAAATTTGAAATGTAAATTTGACATATTTGTTTAGGTAACAAAGAGCTTATTGTTATTATTATTATTTTATATCCAATATGAATGTTACTTTCACGGGATTTGAACCTGGGCCGCTTGCATGCCATTCTGTCGATTTTCCTACGCACCAGCTCAGCTATAAACGAATAGTGAGTGGCGTAATTTACTTTAAAAAAAAAAACTACGTCTACAGAGCGTTTGTTCTAACATTCAATAACATGCGAATACACATGCAAAAATAATTATTTTGCGGCCGCTCACACCATCGACGAGTAAGGGTTTTTCTTCGTTTTCAATAAAATTAAAAAAATTCTGCCACTACGAGGTTTCGAACACACCTGCGGCAATGTCGAGGATCTGACGCTCTATGCTGTAGGCTATAGAACTCATGTCGGTAAGTAAGCAAAGAGTCAATAACTGAAACTAGCTATTTTTCTCTTACTCGGAAAGCATATCGAGGACTTATATTCATTTGCCTCTATCTGCAAGTACAAGTTTTCGGAAGAGCAAAAAAATCGTTTCATCTTCTTATTGAACAATTTTTGAAAAATCGATCTTCTACAATGTTGTTCTAAGGTGCCCACGGACCACTGTGCATAAAAAGTTTTGCGCTAGTTTAATTGCTATGGCAGATAGTGGGTTATGTCCAGAAAGAAAAGTTTCTATAAATGCAGATAGAGGTATTTGTATAGTAGTAAAAAACGCCATTTTTTGCAAGAAAACATCAGTTAAAACTTTGCTGTTTTTATTGTTGATGTTTTGTTTCAACAACTTTCGTATTTATCATTAAAAGAAAAGTTAAAAGTCAAAAATACTGATATTTTTACATGGGAATCTCAAGTAAAGTTATGTTACTATTTTATTTGTATTTGATTTTGTCATAAAAATGATGATATTTGGTTGGAATTACACACGCTGGAAAATAATAGGCCTTCCCAAACATAATTTGCAAGAAGTTTAATATGTTTCAGCATGTTTCTTGGAAACAAGTAATCATAATTGGTTCCACATATAATATGATTAATTAATGCAATTTTTCCTTATACATATATTTGCATTTTAACATTATTTAATTGTACCTTAGACCAATTAATTAACCAATATAATTTGTCTTAAAGAAAATAGGTTTTCATATAAATATATTGTAATTAGAAATGGACTGAGAAAACTTTTAGTCTATTACTATTTGTTTGCTTGGAAATAAATTTTTGTCACGAATAAAATTAAATATTCACGCACAAATATATATTAATTGCAGAATACATAATTTAATTGTATTCAAGCAATTATTTGCATAACGATAATTAAGAACAACATAATATATTTACCGATATATTTACCTGGACACATATTTTAGCAAAAGAAATGCCAAAAGTTTTTCACTGTTATTACAAAATATTTGCTTAGAAGTAATTATTGGTTTGAAGCAAACAAAATATGTTTAGAAAACAGTAAATAAGTTTTCTCGGATTTAATTACGTTGAGAAGTAACCATATCATGTTTATCCGACATTACAATAATTTTTATAAGCACCCGCTTTATCAGCAAAGTTGCCTCAAAATTCACCTATTTTTACTGCTGAACCGCCTTATTTTTCTTTTATTTTGTTTTTTATTTTATTAATTTGAAAACACAAACACTTTTAATTTAAACAAACATTTTCAGAAACACTTTTCACAAGAGCTAAACTTTTCAACACGTTTGGCGCGGCTGCTTGAAACTTAAAATGACGCCAAGACTTGGCAATTGTTAAAAGCAAGCGCATAAAGCAACAAGGTTTCCGCTAATTTTCGTGCAAGTGCAAAAGAAACAGATATATGCATGTCTAGGCGAAACACATAAAAGAAAGAAGTTCTGTTTGTTTTTAATTTGCAGAGTTCTGTTCTTTTTCAGTTTAACAGTGATGCAAATATATTTTTATTGGGTAGAAACACACAATTCTATTTTGTCACAAGCATACGTATATTAATGTAGACGTTAGTTTTTTAGCTAAGGCAATTATATTAATGTTGGACACAACTAATATCTTCTTATATCGAAAAATAATGCTATTGAAGGAAAGTTCTTAATTATTAAGTGGTTCCCTCTGAATATTTTGTTTTTGAAACCAAACATATATAAACATATTTTTTCTCTGCGTGCATAGATGCAACCGATGCTAGCCATCATTTTGGCATTAAAAAAAAAATGCCCAAAATGCAGATAGAGGCTAATATATATAAGTTCTCGATATATTTTAAAGGAAATTCGATTTTTAAATTAGGATTCTAAGTTTCTTAAGAAAAATGTTAATATTTTTGTTTTAAATATAAATATACTTATAACTAAGGATATTTTAAGTTTTCAAAACTAAAACTGGTGGTTTTTGATTTTAAAACTAAATTTTTTCTGGGTGTACACTAGACTTTCCCCTTATGTTTTTTTATTATGTCAGAAACCAGTAATTTTTTTTTTATTTTTAAAAGTTTTATTTATAAAATAAAAAATTTACAATTTACAATAATTCTTTTGTAGGCAAAAATAGAAAATATTTCTTTGACAATGTGATTTTTTTTTTGTTTTTACGTTATAATCTCTATTTTGAATCTCTGCCCATTTTTTGCTCTTTCTCTCTTTGTTGCTGTTTTTTCATTAATCTATCTTGATTCTATTTTTTTCAATATAAGTAGGTACTTTTATTCATACATTTTTTTTTTACTAATTATAATATTATTTCATTAAAGTATAATAATTATGTAATTACATTTGTTATTTCTTTTCATTCAATGTGAAATTAAATCGTTTGTTAACCACATTGCTGATGTTAACAGTGCTGACGCGAATTCATAACTTTTACCCCTACCAAAAAGTGTTCAACGCACCGACAGAAATTTTAACTTAAAAAAAAATTGTTCATGTTCAAAATTTATTTGTATTCAATTTAGATTACTTAAAAATTGATATAAAATATTTACATTTTTTTAATTCTGTATTTAATTTTAAAAAATTTTATTAACTATTTCAGCCTGTATTAATACGTGAGATTGAAACTGGAGTACGCTGTACAACATGCAAAACGGATTGTCCAGGATACATGCCACACAATTGGAGGTAAGATTTGTTTTTAAATAAAAAAAACGAAAGTTATTTTCGAATTAAATATTGCCTACATTCTTCGAAAAAATTTGAATAAAATCTAATTTCATTCACAATCATTAATTATTTTAACCTAATTCGTTTTTGGCTATTCGTTCTTTCTTGGAACGCGTCATAATTTTCAAGCATTTCTGCTTAAGGCGGTCTTCTCATTCAAAACCCGTTTTTTGGACCCTTTTTAAAAAAATTCTTATTTGAAAACGCAAAGAATAATTGAAAACTTTTTTTATTTATTGTATTACAAAAGGTTCAAAGTAAATAAAAAAATTTTTTTTGCCTCGATACGTGGGCTGTTCAAAAAGTAATGAGACTTCAAAGTTGGTGGTGAAAAAAAAGGTGTCGTCACGGCGGCCACGATTCCGGGTCTCCGGAGAGTCTGAAATGAAAAAAAAAACGGGGTTATAATCAGTATAGATGTAATTCTCGGGTGAACCTCAAGCTTAATTTTGTGATTTTTTTTGACAAAATGGCGGCCATTCAAAAAAAAAATTTCAATTTCGGGTTTTTTTTTTTAGTTTAGTGTAAAAAAAATAGTAAAAAATTTTTTAAAATTATGGTCGAGGTTCACCCGAGAATGGTGACAATTCTGCGTCGATTCTATTTTGTTTCATGAAAATCGGTTCAGTTGCACTGGAGATATCATGGCCGCCAGTTCGAAAAACGTGGGTTCGAGATAAACGCGTTTAAAGTTTGAAGTAATTTTTTTTGGGGGAAAAAAAAAATCAAAAATGTTTAAATGCAGTTTTAAAGAGCTGACAATTTTTACTTACAAATATTAGTCGGCGATGCCAGCTCCATACAGGCCACCTTCCTCTTTTTCGTAGAAACTGCTTTCTGCTGCCCTCTCTGCTCTGCGAGCCGTTCTGCCAGCTTTTGATGATGCCGCAGCTCGAGTCTCTGATCGGTTCAATCTGTCTTCATTGCGAGATAGTGCGTATTCGTATGCGTTTTTGCCAATCGCAATACCCATCAAACCCATAATTTTAAGTATGGGTATAAAACCGTCGTTGAAGAGGCACGTTGCAATGAAATTGGCCACTTCGATGGTGCGTGGGCCTGAGTTGATGTGTTTGGGCGAAAGTGACCAAAGAACAGAATTGTAGGACTCATTGGAATTCTGAGTTTCAGATCCAAGGCATCTTTCAAGCAAATTATCTGCCGACAGCGCTTCGTAAGCTGGTTTTATTACCTCCATCACCTTCTTGTCCATCAGACCTTGCTTCACAAAAAAGGCTGTATCTTCTAAAGTATTTCGAATTTCTAAAAATCCTTTTAGGGGCATATTCACAACTACCCAAGCTATAAATAAATGCAAAAAAAAGTTGAAAAAAAAAGTTGCTCAATGAGAAGACCCCCTTAAATTATTTACTCAGCTCATGATGACCTGGGGTGAAATCGGCTAAGGTGATAGTTGACAGTCGCTGTTTTGATTGTCGTTTTTAAAACGACACTTAAATACCTATCACATGAAATCAATAGGAAAAAAGTGATTGTCAATTTGATAATCACCTTACATGGAGCAAAAGCGACGATTTTGATTGTCAACTATCAATTATCACTTTAGCCGATACCACCCCAGTATCATGATACCAACAATGGTACCTGTTAGATGCAAGGGAGAGAGCGTGGACTCAAAACTGTTAAGGCTCATAAGAAATAAGAAAACAGAACGTAAGCAAACTGAAGAAATGTTGAATGTTTTTGACAGTTATTGCTGACAAAAAAAGAGCACAACAGCCCTGCAGCTACCTTGTTCAATATATCATGACCTGAAAGAATAATGCTTTTTTTAAATTATAAATAACTGAAAGATTACCATCGCTTAGTGAGAAAAAAACATATGAAAAAATTGCTTAATTCAAACAAATGATTTGTCAGTTTGTCAGTTTTTGACGTTTTGAATTGGTTTTAAGACGCCTACTTATTCATCATTTATTTATTCATCAAATTAGCTGTATGGGAGCGACTGCGCCATCTACAACATTACGACCAAGTTAATTTTTCCAAAATAAGTTCATTTAAACAAAGACTGTTTTGAAAATGATTAGCTTTGAGCTATTGGCTATTCTACAAAAGAGAAATCAATACAATTTACAAAAGTTGCCCACAACTTCAAAGAACTAAAATTTGTAAATACTGTTTGTGCGTGCTTTTGTAATGCCGCCACTGTAAAGCTTTAGTTGAAAGCTTTTTGTTTATGGTTTTATTTTGTTATATTTTCTATCACTAGATGGAGTCGTTTGTTTGTTCAATGCAATATTAACGCTGCTTTAAATTTTAGCAGATAGAAAAAAAAAATTTAACTTTTCAGAGTGGACGTTAAGTTTAATAATATTATAACAATTCTTATAAAAGTTTTTAACTAAGTAAAAAGAAGACTTTCGTTTACTACTATGTTGTCTACTAAATTCAGAAATAGTTTTGATATTTTTATTCGTTTTATCTACATTGATTAAAAGTTTCACTTTTAAATTAATAATGATAACATATCTAAGTGAAGAAGTAACAATACACAATTTTACAATAAAAATAATATCAAAAAATTTCAAAAATTTTCCAAAAATAAACAATTCAAATTATTAAACTAACAATATAATTACCGCAAAGTTTGTTTTACGCTTAGATACAACGAATAAAGAGATGTAGATAAAAGGCAGCCAGCCACATGAGTTTTTGGCATTTTGAGGTGGAAATGTTTATTTGCAATCTTCCCAAGCATGTGCTGTTTAATATTACGATTATGATGCATGTATTTGCTTTTATTTTAAATGAAAAAAATGAACAATTGGAAAATTGGAAAAAAATATAAAAAATATGTGTGTGGCCGCCACTCCAAGAAAGGTTCGAGAATTATGAAAAACTAATTTTGAAGTGTGGGTATACGTCTTAAATTAATATTTGGGGGTATTTTTGCAAAAGTACAAACATTTTTTGACAAATAGTTTCCATTTTAAATATTTTTGGAAATGTTGAGTCAGTGAAATTTTTTTTTGTGATTTTGTAAACTCTTTGTACAAAGATCTTGTTTTTTTTTTTGACAAATATATTCCACTTTTACTTTATTTTTTATTACTTTGGGTCAGTATATATGAAGCAATCCAAAAAAAAAACGAAAGTTGGTTGCTCGACCATTTTTAAAAAAGTTGATATTTTAATTAAAAGATTTTTAATTCATCATTCTATGTATAATAGGAGCTGAGTAATATAAGTTACCACAAACGCCTATATCGCTATAGATAGCAAAGAAAATATTGCCGCCATTTTGAAAGTAGAACAAAAAATAGTTTTCTTGCAAGCAGCAAAATATCAACTTATTAAAAAATAGTCGAGCAACCAGTGTTGGATCAGTTGATTTGGACTGACTCTTTGGTCATTGGAGCTTTTTTGGGTTAAGTGAGCTCCTTGCACAAAAATCTAGAATTTTTATACAAAAATATTCCACTTCCACATATATGTTCCACTTGGATTAGTTTTCTATGTATTTTCGGCAATTGGGTTACATTGAAACTTTTTTGAGTTTTGTAGACTCCTTATACAAACTTTTTTGAAAATAGCTTCCACTTGGTTTCATTATTTTTGGAAACTAGTTGGGTCATTTGAATTTTTTTGGGTTTGGTGGACTTCTTGGACAAAACTATATGGTTCTATAGCCAATAGGTTCCACTTGGATAAATTATGGAACTAGTGGGATCATTGTAACTTTTTTACGTTTTGTGGACTTCTTCGACAAAAATATTGAATTTTTGACAAATAGGTTTTACTTCAACATATGGGATCCATGTGCACTTTTCGAACTGGTTGGGTAATATGTCAAAAAATTCATGATTTTTTTCCAAGAAGTTCACTAATCACATTGAAGTTAGGATGTCCCAAATATTTTCAGAAATATTACAAGTGGAACGTATTTGTCAATATTTATGTTGAAGGAGTCCACATAACCCAAAAAAGTTTTAATCATTCAACTGGTTACAAAAATAGTGTTCAAGTGAAACCTATTTCTTCAAGTGGATCCTATTTTATAAGCAATATTGTGCAAGGAGTCCACTAAATACAAAAAAGTTTAAATGACCCAACTAGCTGCCAAAATATTAAAAGTCGAATTCGTTTGATCAAGTGGGATCTATTTGTCAAAAAAAAAAGTTTATTCAAGTAGTTCACTAAAACCAAAAAGTTTCAATGACCTAACTAAATCATAGTTGACGACTTTGTCGAAATTCCAACTAATTCGTAACTATTTCGAGCTGACTTGAAGAAATCGTTACAATTTCGTTATGCAACTAATGGAACAGTTTCACTTTTTATACGAATGTATATATAATATCGTTATGCGACTGTTTGTACAACATATTGAAATGCGAACAGAGCGAAATTTTCTTTCTTTTGAACTGTCTGAACGCATCGCAACTTTTTCGTAACACTTTCGTTTAGACTCGTTACGACATTTCGTTACGAAGTCGTGTCAACCCCTTCATAAGATTTTTATTACGATTTCGAAATCGGAAAGACTTCGAAATAATTTTAACGAAATCGTAGCAAACATTTCGCAATCTTTTCGATTTCAGTACGAAATCGTAAAGAATATTGTATGAAGGGGTTGACACGATTTCATAACGAAATGTCGTAATGATTTCGTAACGAGTCTTAACGAAAATGTTACAAAAAAGTTACGATTTCGTTCAGACAGTTCGAAAGAAAGGAAATTTCATTCTGTTCGTATTTCAATGTGTCGTACAAACAGTCGCATAACGAAATTCTATATAAATTCGTATAAAAAGTGAAACTGTCCGATATTTGCGTAACGAAATTGTAACGATTTC
This sequence comes from Coremacera marginata, assembly GCA_914767935.1. Lineage (NCBI taxonomy): Eukaryota > Metazoa > Arthropoda > Insecta > Diptera > Sciomyzidae > Coremacera > Coremacera marginata. The sequence goes on from OU612047.1 coordinate 19,656,187, forward strand.
TTTAAAACAGCTCGAAAAGTTACGAATTAGTCGGAATTTGACCAAAGTCGTCAACTATGGTTTGCTGGGTAGTTCCAAAAATATTGTAATTGGAACATATCTGTCCAAGTGGTACGTATTTGACAAAATAATCCCAGATTTTAGCTCAAGTAGTCTATAAGCCCAAAAATTCCCAGTGACTTTAAAAATTCCGAGAATACTTCAATTAGAACATTTTATCCAAATGGGAAGTATTGGTCAAACAATCCAAGATTTTTGATCAAGGAGTCCACTGAACCTAAAAAGTTCTAACGACCCAACTAGCAGCATATATAAACCATGTGGAACCTAGATCTTTATTCACAGTCTACAGAAATCATAAAAGTTGCAATGGTTTCTATTGGGAGCTAAATTTTTCTCTAAACTGCTCGGATTTCATTTCTACCTTTCATTTTCCTGAGCGGCTCATTAGCTGTCTCATGAGCATTAAAAGCCTCGTTTACTTTTTTCTCGTCCACGAGCGCGTACGTTTTAGTAGGCACACATAATGAGACCTCATTTCAAAGGCTCGCCAAAACATACGCACTCGTGGACGAGAGCGATAAAATATTTTCTAGGGTACACGTCCGCCAGCGCATACTCTTTCTTGTGTACCTTTTTGAATAATATTAGCCCAACGATAGATTAGGTCAGTTTCTATCAACCTGGCTACAGTGGGCGGAAAAGAAATTAGCTTGAAGTAACAGGAAATGAAATAAAAAAACTCTTTAATTATATGGAAAGGACTATAATAATTCGTGAGCGAAAATATGTAGGACAGAACACATATTGAAAATCGTGGCGACAGTTTTTTTGGGATGTACGCGGTGTCAATCACTTCGACTACCTTGAGAAGAGTAAAACGATCACCAGCAAATATTATTCACAGCTGTTGGACGGATTTGGCATTAATTTGAAGCCACCAACATGACAACGCACCGGTGCACACGTCTGTAGTTGCTATGGCCATTCATTGGGCTTCGAAATGCTACTCTAAAAGAAAAAAAAAAACTAAATGACCATTTCAGCCCTTGAAAGAACTTTGACCGAGCTTCTTATGATCATTTGTGTTGTGTGTGTGCTTGTGAAATGTTTGAACACAAATGATCGAGAACTGAGCCTACAAGTTTTATGCCGACTCCGAACGGCTTATGTTCTCAAGAAGCTTTTTATGGCAGTTTTTACTCTCTGAGATTTGACATCGTCTACAGAGAGGTGACGGCCTAACAGAAAAATTAATTCAATTGAAGAAACTTTCTGTGTCAGGTGGGATTCGAACCAGGGTTCTCTGGCGTATGGGCCACACACTCTACCCACTGCACCACGGCCGCCACAATGGAAATGCTACTCCATCCACCATGAATTCTCCAGATTTAGCATCCTGCGACTATTTGCCCCTGCAACTATTTTTAAAACTGAATAAATGGCTCAACGGTAAGAAATTTTGGTCGAATGAAGAGATCATCAAGGAAAGAAATGCCTATTTTGAGAACCTTGATAAAACCTATTACTTGGAAGTAATAAAAAAAAAAAAAAAAATTGGAAAAACGCTGGACTAAATATATCAATCTAAAAGGAGACTATGTTGAGGTATAAAACGCTTTTTTCGAAAAAATAATATCTTTTATTCTAAAAGACACTGACTTCTCAAATTGCGCTCATAAGTCATTGATAAAAAAATTTTTCTAATTTTGCTAAAATCGTGTAGGTATATATAATAATATGTATACATACCTTGATGTATGTGACAAAATTATTTGGTCAGAAAAATTTTTTGTTGGTTAAAAAAAAACTATTTGAAGAATATACAACTTGAGATTTTTAACAACCAATCGCACAGACATTCTGTTAGCTAAGTTTTCATATAAAAGTCTCTAGCAAATACGTAGGATGCCTTTTATATTTTGGGACTTGGCAACCCTGGTGTTGCAATCTGTCAACTGAAAGCTCTATCGCAAAGTTTGACATTTGTTGGCTTATACGTACTCAGAACGTTTTGACATACGAGCGCTATTTGTGTTGTTTATAGTAACTTAAAAGATTCATCTCGGTCTAAAAATGGAATTAAATCGTGAACATTTTCGTGCGATTATTTTTTACAACTTTCGACGTGAATTAACACAGCAACAGTGCATGGATGAACTTAATTCAATTTTTGGCGATGAAGCTCCATCAAGGACCAGTGTTTATCGATGGTATGGTGAATTCAATCGTGGTCGTAGTTCACTCCAAGACGAATTTCGTGAAGGTCGTCCGAAATCAGCTGTTGTTCCGAAAACCATTGATGCTGTGCGCGAACTGATATTGCAAGATCGTCATGTTACCCATCGTGAGATTGAGGCACCCTTAGGCATAAGTGGGACCAGCATACATTCAATATTGCATAAACATTTGACTGTCAAAAAAATTTGTTCGCGTTGGATCCCACACAATTTGTCAATCGCTCAAAAAAAGGCTCGGGTCGATTGGTCGAAGGAAATGCTCAAAAAATACGATCGCGGTGCTTCGAAACACGTCTATGACATCGTGACAGGTGATGAATCGTGGATTTACGCGTATGAGCCCGAAAGTAAACAGCAGTCGACTGTATGGGTGTTTCAAGATGAGCCAAATCCAACAAAAGTTGTTCGCGCACGAAGCACTTCCAAGCAAATGGTCGCCTGTTTTTTCGGAAAATATGGACATGTCGCAACCGTACCACTAGAACAACGCAGAACAGTCAACTCTGAGTGGTACACAACCATTAAACAAATGGTTGTCAATAGTTGTCTTCCAAGAAATCAGGAAAACCAACCGCCGAAGACGGATCACTCTTCACCACGACAATGCGAGCTCTCACACATCGGCTCAAACAACTGCATTTTTGAGCACCCAAAACATCGATTTGATGGGTTATCCGCCGTATAGTCCTGACTTGGCACCGAATGACTTCTTTTTATTCCCAACCGTGAAGAATAAACTGCGTGGACAACGATTTTCGACGCCCGAAGAAGCGGTTGCGGCATTCAGAATGCATGTTTTGGAGATACCTCAATCAGAGTGGCAAAAGTGCTTCGACAATTGGTTCAAACGCATGCAAAAGTGAAAAGATCTTAATGGAGAATATTTTGAAAAACAATAAAGTGATTTTCGATGATTAATATTTGTTTTTGTTCTCTAATCCCGAAATATAAAAGGCACCCCTCGTATTAAGTAAATTTTGTTTTTAATTTGACTTTAATGAGCAATTTCAAAATTTTTAATTAACCCGCCGAAAATAAGCAATATTCAATAAATAGCTTTTATAAAGCAAAATTGAAACATAAACTTTATTACTTAGAACCATAAAGAAGTGTTTTATGGCATATTAAAATGCCACAACTTGTTGTTACAGTTCTTAAAAATGATTTTTAGAAGTTTCTAGCAGCGTTTAAAATGTAATCAACTGAAGTAGGATATAATAATTTTTGTAATTTTTTTTTTTTTTGACATGCTGCCAAGAACGCTAAAATGTGAAATTTGTTTATTATTTTTGTATTATTCATCAGCTGTATGAATTTGTAGATAGTTGTTTTATGCCAGTGCTAGGTGGGCTCTTTTAATTAAAAGATGAATTTTAGAAAAGAGAAAAATATTCAGAATAAATAAATGTTGATTGACTTGAAAAAACATTTAGATATTTAGAAGAAAATGTTATTAGTTCACTGCAATTTATACTAGTTTGCATTCTAAGGAAATAATTAGCTTTTTGACGATTTTGAAAAACCATAGCAAATCATTGACATAGACATTGACTTCGACATTGACACTGACATGACCGCCAGCAGCACCTACAGCAGCACAGTCAGTGTGTAACTCTATGTCTGTCTATCATTCAATGCGTGCAGTCAAACAGCTAGCTAGACAGTTGGCAAACAAGACGACAGGCGGGTGCGTCATGTGCATAATAACGAGTTTATCTCTTAGTATTGGCTCTACTGCTAGCGTATCCCTATAGGAACAAACTAACTTGTTTTTAAAAACAACTAATTAAAAAACTAATTTAAAATAAACCAGTATATGAACTACTTTTCATTATATTAAGGCGGCATCCACTTCAATTCTAAATAGTTTTTATTGCATTATATATGAAGTAATTGAAATACTACTTAAAAAACAAGTGATTGATATACTACTTTGAATTATATTAAGGCGGCAACTACTCTGATTTTGACATGTTTTGATTGCAAATTTTTATTAGATTACTAGTTTATATATATTTAACCATATTATTTCATCAAATATTATTCACTTTAGGCCATCAGTAATAGTTTTCAATTGGTTATTTTAAAGTAATTAAAAAAATAATATAAATATAACTAATTTAACAAGTAGTTGAAAATATACGCGGTTTTAAAGTGATTTATTTTAAAGTAGTTAAAAAATAATTTAAATTTAAGTAATTTAACAAGTAGTTATATATGTAGTTATATATATAAAATATATGCAGACGAAAGTCAATTGACTTATTTAGCAGACATCACCATACAAAATATGTTATTTCGTTCAATGGAAAAAAGTCAGAATTTCAACTAGTTGTGGTTGACAAAAAACTACTTTATCAACTACTTTTAAATTAGTTGATTTTCCTACAGGGTAATAAGAAGTTTATCTCTTGGTATTGGCTCTACTGCTAGTGTATGTATATCGCAACTGTGCTCTCATATAATAAATTTTTTAGCCATTGCAGGCAAAGTCAATGTAAGCCCCTGTATATGTTTATGCCAGGCTTGAATTAACGTTTGAACCAAAAAAAAACCAAAACACAAAAAATTGGTAGTTGTTTTAATAAATTTCAATGATGCAAATTAAAATTCAATGACCTTGACTCTATTTTCTCGATTGCGTGCAAACGTTATCAAAATAAAAATTTTATTTCTTTATTTAAATAAACAACTTTTTTATCAACTCAGCTTTCGACAGTAATTTAATGAATAATTTTAATACTAAACAATTGAGCTATTTTTTTGTTTCTTTTGCTAATTTTAGTACTTTTGTGCATGTCATGAACGTTATTTGCAAAATTGTTGAAAAAAAAAAAAAACGAAAAACCAAACAAAACATAAGCAAATTAAATTCTGAATTGTTAAACTTTGCACAATTGTTACAAAAAAATTCCTTAACCCTGGATAACCAGTGTTGTCGTTTCAACTAGCATTGCTCTCTTTTTTGCTTACAATTTATTCAAAGCTTATAGTAATATGTCAAAATAAAATAAGAATCGAACTCTAAAATTTGTGTTTTTTTTTTTATTTCTAGCAAAATTAATTATAGTTTTTCCACTTTCAATAGTTTTTCATGTAATTAATGTACCAATACTTAATACTAAATGATAAATACTCAAAACTAAATATTAAATTCATAATACATACTACATAAAAAAAAATCAGTCCTTGAAAGGACTTTGACCTAGCTTCTTATTATCAATTGTGTTGTGTGTGCTGTGAAATGTTTGAGCACAAATGATCGATCTTTATGCCGACTCTGAACGGCTTATGTTCTCAAGAAGCTTTTCATGGCAGTTTTTTACTCTCTAAGGTTGCCATTGTCTGCAGAGAGGTTAGCCGAACAGAAAAATTAATTCAATTGAAAAAACTTTCTGTGTCTGAGGGGGGATTTGAACCTGGGTTCTCTGGCATGTGATCCACACACTCTACCCGCTACGCCACGGGCGCCACCTGTATTTTCCATTTAGTATTAAGTATTTAGTGTATAGTATTTAGTATTTAGTATTTAGTATTTAGTATTTAGTATTTAGTATTTAGTATTTAGTATTTAGTATTTAGTATTTAGTATTTAGTATTTAGTATTTAGTATTTAGTATTTAGTATTTAGTATTTAGTATTTAGTATTTAGTATTTAGTATTTAGTATTTAGTATTTAGTATTTAGTATTTAGTATTTAGTATTTAGTATTTAGTATTTAGTATTTAGTATTTAGTATTTAGTATTTAGTATTTAGTATTTAGTATTTAGTATTTAGTATTTAGTATTTAGTATTTAGTATTTAGTATTTAGTATTTAGTATTTAGTATTTAGTATTTAATATTTAGTATTTAGTATTTAGTATTTAGTATTTAGTATTTAGTATTTAGTATTTAGTATTTAGTATTAAGTATTTAGTATTTAGTATTAAGTATTAAGTATTTAGTATTTAGTATTTAGTATTTAGTATTTAGTATTTAGTATTTAGTATTTAGTATTTAGTATTTAGTATTTAGTATTTAGTATTTAGTATTTAGTATTTAGTATTTAGTATTTAGTATTTAGTATTTAGTATTTAGTATTTAGTATTTAGTATTTAGTATTTAGTATTTAGTATTTAGTATTTAGTATTTAGTATTTAGTATTTAGTATTTAGTATTTAGTATTTAGTATTTAGTATTTAGTATTTAGTATTTAGTATTTAGTATTTAGTATTTAGTATTTAGTATTTAGTATTTAGTATTTAGTATTAGTATTTAGTAATTAGTATTTAGTTTTTACTATTGACTATTTACTATTTATTGTTTAGTATTTAGCATTTAGTATTTACTATTGAGTATTTAGTTATAAGTATTTAGTTTTCAGTATTCAGTGTTTAATATTTAGTATTTAGTATTAAGCATTTACTATTTAGTATTAAGTATTCATTGCTAAGTATTTTGTATTTACTATTTAGAATTTAGTATTCATTGCTAAGTATTTTGTATTCAGTATTTAGTATTTGTTTTTTAGTATTTAATATTTACTATTTTATATTTATTTCTTAGTATTTAATTATTAATTAGTATTTAGTATTTAGTATTTAGTATTTACTATTTAGTATTTACTATTCCCATAAGTAATTAGTATTTAATATTTAGTATTTAGTATTCAGTATTCAGTATTTAGTATTTAGTATTTAGTATTTAGTATTTAGTATTTAGTATTTAGTATTTAGTATTTAGTATTTAGTATTTAGTATTTAGTATTTAGTATTTAGTATTTAGTATTTAGTATTTAGTATTTAGTATTTAGTATTTAGTATTTAGTATTTAGTATTTAGTATTTAGTATTTAGTATTTAGTATTTAGTATTTAGTATTTAGTATTTAGTATTTAGTATTTAGTATTTAGTATTTAGTATTTAGTATTTAGTATTTAGTATTTAGTATTTAGTATTTAGTATTTAGTATTTAGTATTTAGTATTTAGTATTTAGTATTTAGTATTTAGTATTTAGTATTTAGTATTTAGTATTTAGTATTTAGTATTTAGTATTTAGTATTTAGTATTTAGTATTTAGTATTTAGTATTTAGTATTTAGTATTTAGTATTTAGTATTTAGTATTTAGTATTTAGTATTTAGTATTTAGTATTTAGTATTTAGTATTTAGTATTTAGTATTTAGTATTTAGTATTTAGTATTTAGTATTTAGTATTTAGTATTTAGTATTTAGTATTTAGTATTTAGTATTTAGTATTTAGTATTTAGTATTTAGTATTTAGTATTTAGTATTTAGTATTTAGTATTTAGTATTTAGTATTTAGTATTTAGTATTTAGTATTTAGTATTTAGTATTTAGTATTTAGTATTTAGTATTTAGTATTTAGTATTTAGTATTTAGTATTTAGTATTTAGTATTTAGTATTTAGTATTTAGTATTTAGTATTTAGTATTTAGTATTTAGTATTTAGTATTTAGTATTTAGTATTTAGTATTTAGTATTTAGTATTTAGTATTTAGTATTTAGTATTTAGTATTTAGTATTTAGTATTTAGTATTTAGTATTTAGTATTTAGTATTTAGCATTTAGTATTTAGTATTTAGTATTTAGTATTTAGTATTTAGTATTTAGTATAAAGTATTTAGTATTTAATATTTACTATTAAGTATTTACTTACTTACTTAGGTGGCCGTAACAACCCGTGATCGAGTTCGGCCGACCTCATCAACTCTCGCCAGGCGCCTCTACTTTGCGCACGCCTTCTCCAATCGGATACACCAAGTGCGGTTAGGGCTTTCTCGGCCTGGTCCATCCATTGGAGAAATGGTCTCCTTCGTCGTCGTTGACCAGTCACCCTCGCCTCGAGCACATTTTTCGCTGGAGCTTCGTCGTCCATACGATGGACATGACCCAGCCAGCGTAGTCGCTGAACAGTTATAATTGTGCGTATACGCCGAACTCGTGGTTCATTCGCATGCGATAGTCATTGCCGATTCGAACAGGACCGAAGATTTTGCAAAGAACTTTTCTCTCCAACACCTCTTAGAGCAGCTGCGTCAGTTTGCAAAACCACCCATGCCTTAGCGCCATAAAGAAGCACAGGTAGTACGAGCGTCTTGTAGAGTGTTAGTTTTGTCGATCGAGATCGAGACTCTGGAACTTAGTTGCTTACTGAGCCCGTAGTAGCACCTATAAGCAATTATTGTTCTTCGCTTTATCTCCAGGCTGACTTCGTTGTTGTTGCTCGTTGTTGAATTATTTAGTATTTAATATTTCCTTTTTAGTATTCAGTATATAATATTTAAAAAATAAACGAAATGGCCATTTCAGCCCTTGAAAGGGTCTTTGACCGAGCTTCTTATGATCAATTGTGTTGTGTGTGTTGTGAAATGTTTGAACACAAATGATCCATAACTGGACCTACATGTTTTACGCCTACTCCGAACGGCTTATGTTCTCAAGAAGCTTTTCATGGCAGTTTTTACTCTCTGAGGTTTGCCATTGTCTGCAGAGAGGTGACGGCCGAACAGAAAAATTAATTTAATTGAAAAAACTTTCTGTGTCAGATGGAGGATTCGAACCTGGGTTCTCTGGCGTATGAGACACACACTCTACCCACTACGCCACGGCTGCCATATAAAATATTTTGGTTTCTTGTATTTAGTTTAAATAATTTAGTATTTAGTATTTAATGAAATTAAATTGAACGTATGATACAAATATTTTTGCTTCGTAGACGGCATTTGTTAACATTTGTAGACGGCTAAAGACTTCGAATATACTTAAATATCTCCGCGGGGTATTTTAACTTCGACCCTGTCGAAGATGCGTTCCTTACTAGCTTTTTACTTAATTTTGTTCTTTATTTCTAACTATTTTTATCTCTTACTTAATTTCTGAATGGATATCTGCCTCTTTTTTTACTTTATTTCTTACTGGATTTTTAATAGATTTCTGCCTTGATTTTAGTTGGGTTTTTAAGTGATTTTTACCCTTGTCTTCTGAATTTCTTTTGCCTAAATATGTGCTAATTTTGGACATGGTTTTACTTATTTCCGACTTTTTTTACTTAATTTTTTTATTAAACTTCTCACTTGATTTATGATTTGGTTTTTGGCTTCATTCTGAAATTAGGTTTACCTTTCTTTCTGATTTTGTTTTTACTTTTATCTGATTTGATCTAGAAATAATGTTAGAAATGAAGAGATTTCTGCCATTATATTTGAGTAGAGTTCTGACTTGATTTCTAACTGGATTTCTACTTTTATTTTCGACTTCATTACTGATTTCTAAAACTGACTTCTTTCTTTGACTTGATTTTCACATTTTTTTTTAACGGAATTTTTGACAAGATTTTTGAATGCATTTTTGCTTTGATTTCTGGCTTAATTTTTTACTTGAATTTTGACTTTATACGAGTACCTGATTGATTTCTCGATAGATTTATGACTTGATTTAGATTTAATTTTTTATTTTGTTTTTTACTTTATTTGAAATGATTTTTATTTTGCTTCTGACTTGATATCCACCTTGATTTATAATTAGATTTCTGACTTGATTTTTTTGCTTGTTATCTGACATGAGTTTTAGCTTGATTTCTGACTTAAATTCTGACTGAACTACACTAAAACCTAATCAAACGCTCTTGGGCACCTATAATGCTAACCGAATAAGTAGCGTTCGCGTTAAGTATATTTTTTTTTTGACGATTTGTTTTGACGGCTACAGTATTGCCACATATGATAGTTTTGAATGTCGACCGGCTAGTTAAAATTTTTATTTATTTCCATAAATTTATACACACATTTGTGTATATATTTTTTAATATGTTAATATGTATGTCACTATATATTCAACGACTCATATATCGGCTTATAATTATGCATACCTAAAGATAAACGTGCACTTTGTTTTGTTGTGACACATGTTTTGCACATGTGTATTTATGTATATACATATGTGTATGTGCGTTTGTGTTAAAGTTTACTCTTATTGTTAATTTTATTATTACATTTGCTCTATTCTGAGCCACATTTAAACGTGGTTTTAAGTTAATCCAGTTTTTACATGTCGTTTAAGCGGTGCTCAACGTTTATTGTTGTTTAATTTTTTATTTTTTCCTTCGTTTTTTTTTTTATTTTTATTAAAAAGTGGATGACAAATTGCTGCAATGTTGTTGTTGTTGTTGTTGTTGTTATTGCAATTTCATGTTAATTTTGTTGTGATGCAAGTTATTTTCGCAGTTATGCCTTCCCTGTGATTTAATCAAGTTGTGTTCATAACGTGTACAAATCGGGTTCCAATCAACTTTATTCCTTTTGATTCAAATTAAATAAAAATTTCTTGAAACGTCAGTTGGTTGAGGTAAACAAATGTTTATCACTATCACACTCTTATCAGCTGTATTATTTGTGTAACTGTCGAATATAGGTTTTTGGTGCGTGAAGCGATAAAGAAAAAAAATCAGTTGCCGAATAAATAAGTTAATGTCTTGAGTAGTACAGAAAGAAATATATGGTATATATATGTATGTGTGCATATTTTATCATTCGTTGTCATTTTGAAGATACAAAAATAAATAAAAATACTTGTTATCAGCAAATTGTATGAATAACAACTATTGACAAGTAAACGCCGAAACACAACATCAACAACTCGGTATTAAAATGTTTGCATTTAGTGCGGCTTGAAACGGTTTAAAGTGCAGTCCGGAGCAAATCAATAAAATTTTTAAACTGATAACAGCAGAAAACTGCTAGGCAGTGGCAAACAAAAATAGACGTGCAATTGTCACATAGAAAAAACCTAAAAAAACGCCTCTCAATACTAAAAGTTGAATGGTGAAATTTTAAATGCCATTTTTTTTTTTGTGGTTTTCCACATCTATACAACCAAAAACCACCGTTGATCTTTTAGTGAAAATAATGATATTCTAGTAATATTGAAAATAAGAAATGTGCTTAGCTTAAAAAACAAAATTTAACAAAATTTGAAATAAGAAAGTGTGACTGCCCATCACATGCCGGAAATGTCTTTAGCCCCGATGCCGCAAATTTATCAAGTTCCTTTGTTCCATTCTCAAGAACAGCTCGTCCAACAAACTACTACTAATAACATGCATGAAACGCAGCCAAAACTTATACGTAAAATACCAATGCATCAGTGCCGTGAGCGACATCTAGCAATACGCCGCAAAAAATCGCAAGCACCTAGTGACATTGAGTAAGAATTTTTAATTGTTTTATATATTAAATTATTTTTGATAAGCCACGACTAACTAATCTGTTTTTTACTGTTCCATTATCAGTAAATGACATAAAAAAAAAATAAGGACATAAAAAAAAATTCAAAAAAATAAGAGGATTTCAAACATTTCCAAAACTTTCTCCAAGAATTAGAGGGCGCACAGCGAATTATGTGGCCTGTAATATGGGGTCTAAGCCTGGCAAAGCAGGCAACAGTTTTTAAATTTTTTTGTTCTGAAATATATTTTTGAAGTTAAACTTCTTAGGGCGACGATGTGACGATTTCTAATGAGGGTAAGATTTAAAAAAGCACGTGTACATTAGGCCGGGTCGATTTGTGGGGAGGCAAAAAAATCGCCCATTGCTCTGTGAAAATCGTATTCTAGGGATCAAAATAAGAAACTTTGCCGAAGGAACCATACCTCTAAAACGAATTCTGATGTCCCCCAATTTGGGTCGAACTTTTGGGTAGGGGCAAATTTTGAAAAATCCCACTTTGACCCATTGAGAGTGCTCCAATCGAGTCCAAATGTATGACCGACCCCCACTTACTTTGGAGACCCGACCCACCCATGCCAGTGGCACACCCCCTGGAACCCCCTGGGGGTTCCCCATACAAACATTTCAAAAAATCGCCAGTTTTGGCACTTTACATGAAAAAATCAGCGAAATGCCTATGTTTTTTTCTTTTTGGAGTTTTTTTTCTCTTTAGAAATTTATTCAACCCTTTTAAAAAATTAAGGTATCACTGTGACACAATTGCAAATCGGAAAATTGCTTGTGTGCGTTTTTTAAGGCACCACAAGACACAGCTGCATGTCGTAAACTTACTTGTGTAGTTTTTTTATAGCACCTACTTAAGAAATGAAGGTTGTTTTTACAACCCTTTTTGTGGGTATTTTATGGCACCTTCTTAAGAAATGCGCGTTTTATGCAACCATTTTAACAATTAGGGTATCACTGGAATGCACCGCAACCCTTTTAAAAAATTAAGGTATCACTGTGACACAATTGCAGATCCTAAAATGGCTTGTGTGCGTTTTTAAGCCACCACAAGACACAGCAGGTAGAATTGAAATTACCATTTCATTCTTATTACCTCGTCTCGTAGACCATATATAACGCAACAGTTTTTGTGGATGCATTAAGTCGTTGTGAAGAACTCAAAGTGTGAAGTGCTAATTTCAGATAAAAAAATATTTAAAAAAAAAAACAATAAGTGAAGTTGACCATTCCAAATCAAAAAGTTTACAATGAATCCACCATCCTCTACACCGCAAGATGAAGCAACAACAACTATCGAAAACCCAATGAGTCATATACCCAAGCACGATGTTACTGTTTTTGGTGTGTCTACTGATTTGACTGATCTTAATTTACCAACCCATCTGGATATCTTGAGATATTATTTTTACTTAAGCGAACGTGCTAAAACAGAACAAAAAAAGTTTTCCCATAAATCATTCACTATTCAAGTACAAGATAAGTTGAATGGAATTTGGGAAAAACTTGGTATGGAAATAATGCTGAAAAAAAGTGTATTTAATAAATTGAATAAATTGCTTGACAAGTATCAAGAGCAAATCAAGAGAAGAAACAAACCCCAACAATTTACAGAGTATGTAAAATCTCTGGAAACAATTTTTTACATTGGAACATGTAAATGCGATTTGAAGGTAGCTCCATGTGCATGCGGCTGGGTTCCCGAACGACTCAAAGAGTTCATGCACGATCAACATAATCAGAGAAGACTAACAATGGATGCAGTTGTGATGGAAACTGAAGAGCAAGGAGCAACGTCTATGTCATCAATGCCAACATACCAAGATTCCGATGATTCAACATACGCACCGCCACCGGTTCAAGAAGATATGGATAGAAGCACAAGTTCACAATACACAGAGAGATACGATTGTTTTAACTTTGCCTTGGTATGTGACAGATTTGGTGTGCCTGATAGAGTAGCATCGGCATTGGGAACCGCTCTTTTCCAAGACTTTAAAATGAAAGATAAGCATGGCAAACCTCTCATCATGGATAAATCGAAAGTTCGCAGAGAAATGCAGACAAGAAGTGGTTCACAAACAATACTTTTTTTAGTATCTTTTCTATAACTAACTTAAATTAATTTTTTCATTTACATATGTTCTGACTAAATAAATTTCAAAAGAGAAAAAATTGATATTATTATAAATAAATAAAATATATTATTATAAATAAATAAATAAAAATAAAGAAAAAACATAGCCAGTTTGCTGATTTTTTCATGTAAAGTGCCAAAACTGGTGATTTTTTGAAATGTTTGTATGGGGAACCCCACAGGGGGGTTACAGGGGGTGTGCCACTGGCATGGGTGGGTTAACTCTCCAAAGTTAGTGGGGGTCGGTCATACATTTGGACTCGATTGGAGCACTCTAAATGGGCCAAAGTGGGATTTTTCAAAATTCGCCCCTACCCAAAAGTTCGACCCAAATTGGGGGACATCAGAATTCGTTTTAGAGGTACGGTTCCTTCGGCAAAGTTTCTTATTTTGATCCATAGAATACGATTTTCACAGAGAAATGGGCGATTTTTAAATCGACCCGCCCTAGTGTACATGCTTTTAAAGTAAAACGTTTTTAAGCTTACTAGTATCGCCTGTGGCCGAAATTCGGATATATCAAAATTGGTTTTCCTCTTGTATTTTTGCTGAACGCACCAACACATAGCCTGAACAGAAGTATTGAACAAAATAAACAATTATAAATGTCTTTGCATGTGTTATATGAAGCAAGCAGCAGTTTAACAGTTTTTTTGACGCTAACGCGGTGGCAAATTTACCCAGCGGCAAATGGGCAATATACTTCAACGATGAAATAGAATAAACTCGTAGGCGGTAATGTACACATGTTTGTATCCACTTTCAACTTACTCTTAGAAGAGAATGGCCGCTTTGCAGGCAGACGGACTACATTTTCGATTACAAAATATGCCAACAAGTAGTCAAGCTTCCTAGTCAAGCACAGAGGCTGCATTTTCGATTACAAAGCATGCAAACAAGTAGTCGAGCTTCCTTCTCCCATATACAACTTCACGTACGAATTCATATATGAATGACAAAACACAAGTATATGTTTGCCTTTCGTATATGAAATATTGGAGTACGCCGTAAATTTGCCGCTGGGTATTTAGTTGAGAGAGAAATTAAGAGAAAGCACCAACAACAAAATTGATGCAAAGCTCTTTTGAAGTGTCTGTGACTCTCTCGCATTGTAGTCTTGCTCGTGTTTGCTACAGCTCGTATTATTGTTTTCTCATTGTCTTATTGGGAAAAAAAGATTTTTACATTTGCTTAGTTTTACCTATCTTAATGACAATATATTCGAATAAAAATTATATTGTGTACATCAGAGAACTGCACAAGCCTACTTGAAATCGATTTCAAGTACTTGCTTAAAATACAAGTTCAAGCTAGCTTGAGCTTGATAATTTTCAATCAAGTCTGACTTGTGATTGAAAATAAATAAGCCCACGACAGGTTGCGACTTGCAAGTATGCTAGCTTACAAGCGAACGGCACGAAGTCCCAAGTAAATTAAAAATTGATGTCTTCGGCAAAAAGCTTGAAAAGCTTGAAATTGAAGGCAAGTATCTAATATAAAAACAAGTATCCAAAAAATTCATTGAGCTTGTGTAGGCAAAGCTTAAGCGTATTTGGGCTTCTAAGAGTTCTGTGGACTCCGTGGTTGGCAGTTTTAGGGGACAGCTGATTTTGAAATTGATGTAAAATTTAAAATTCAAGATGGCGAAAAGAGTTGCCACCTTGATTTTTTTTTTGTATTTTTGAGAATTCTTGTTATTTTAAATTTCTGACAACGGATCTGATTTCGAATCTAGTATCACAGTTTTAAAATTTAAGATGGAGGATAGGCTTGCCACCTAAATTTTCACCATAGTGTTGCCACCTAGTAAAATGAATTTTTAAGAGTTTTAAGCACCATTAACGAAGGTCGCTGACTTCGAATATGATGTCAGAATTTTAAAATTCAAGATGGTTATTACTGTTGCCACCTAATATTTTTTTATTTTCACGAATTCGGTGCTGGAGCAAACACTAGGTAATAATGTCGCTGAGTCCGAATACATTGCCAGAATTTCAAAATTGTGTAATTTTTTTTATAATAGTGTTGCCACCTACCGAAATCTATTTTTAAGAGTTTTAAACATCATTTAACAGTGTTAAGGGGTCGCTGACTTCGAATCTGATGTCAGAATTTTAATATTTAAGATTGTTAACACTGTTGCCACCTAAAACGTTTTTTTAACACTATTAAATTGTGTTTTAAACTCTTAAAAATTCATTTTACTAGGTGGCAACACTATGGTGAAAATTTAAGTGGCAAGCCTATCCTCCATCTTAAATTTTAAAACTGTGACATTAGATTCGAAATCAAATCCGTTGTCAGAAACTCAAAATAACAAGAATTCGCAAAAATAAAAAAAAAATAAAAATCAAGGTGGCAACTCTATTCGCCATCTTGAATTTTAAAATTTTACATTAATTTCAAAATCAGCTACCCCCAAAAACTGCCAACCACGGAGTCCACAGAACCCTTAAAAGTCTTAATACTCTTAAGATTTTCCTAAACAAGCTAATTGAATTTTTTCGGATACTTGCTTTAAATTCAATTAATTGGATACTTGCGAGCTTACAAGCTTTTGCCGAACGTTTCAAGCTTTTCAACTTTCTTACCCGACATAGTAAGCCTCAACAAGCAAGCCAACGAAAAAGCTTGGATATGACTTGTAATTGTTTGGTATTTTTATAAGCAGGCCAAAGCTTGCTTTTTCAAGTTTGGATACATACTTGAATTTAAGTACTTGAAAAAGCTTGAATTTCAAGTAGGCTTGTGCAGTTCTCTGGTGTACATCTACTCAAAAATACCGTTTCATCGATATACATAAGTTTTATATAAATATGTTAAAGTTAACACAGGTAAATAGGGATCACAATTTTTTTTGTTTGCGTATTAATATATATATAAACATATCGCCCATTTCACATTAAAGTGTAATATTAGTTGCACTGACCATCTCCGATTTGGAGCAAATTTTGTTCTTTGATTGGTTTATTGTTTAGAAAACCATATCAGGAGTTTGAGATTTTAAGAATTTGTGTTCGCGGACCCACAGTCATGCGAATGCCAAAATGGGGTCAGTTTTGATGCGATTTTCCTAAATAGGGTATCATTGGAGAGGTTATTTTGTCGTTTTTCAGTGAAAAATATCAAAATTTTTGGATAAATTCAAGTAAGTTTTTATGTACACGTACAATGCATTTAAGCGCTGCCAAACAGAGACTCCAGGTTGGCAGTTTTGCGGGATCGCTGGTATCGAATATGTGCCAGAGAATTTTAAAATACAAGAAAAATACAAATACAAATACAAGCGGTTAGAGTTGCCATCCAGATTTTTTTTTTGTATTTTTGTGAATTCTTGTAATTTTGAAATTCGGAAAACGGATTTGATTTAGAATCTCATGTCACAGTTGAAAATTTTAAGGTTTCGGATAGCGTTGCCACCTAATATTATGTTTTTTACAAGTTGTTAACAGCTTAAGAGGGTCGCTGATTTCGAGTCTAATGTCAGAATTTTTAAATTCAAATTGGCGGATAGGATTGCCATCTAAATTTTTATTTTTACGAATTCGGTGCTGGATCGAACACTTAGGTAAAAATGGGCCGTTGAATTCGAATCCGTGGTCAGAATTTCAAAACTATGTAATTTCTTTACCAGAGGGTTCTTCACCAATTTTAAACATCACCTTACAGTTTTCGCCTTACAGGGTCGCTTGCTTCGAATCTGATGCCAGAATTTTAAAATTCAAGATGGCGGATGGGATTGACACCTGGCTTTTTTGTATTTTCGCGAATTCTTGTAATTTTTAAAATTCTAAAAATGGATTTGATTTCGGATTTGATGTCACAGTTTTAAAATTCAAGATGGCGGATAGGGTTGCCAGCTAGTTTTTTTGTATTTTCGCGTATTCTTGTTATTTTGAAATTCTGGCAACCGAATCCGTAACATTCGCACCAGCACTGAATTCGTAAAAATGCAAAAAATTTAGGTGGCAAACCTATCCGCCATCTTCAATTTTAAGATTCTAACAAAAACTGTTAGATAATGTTTAAAGCTCGTAAGAAAACACATTATTAGGTAACAATGCTGTGGTAAAAAAAAAAAACTGCAATAGATGCAATTTTTCAACGTTATCTCGAATATTTTGAATTACGGCCATATATCTCATATTTTAGTTATGACAAACCATATATATCAGTACTACCAATTGAAGCACAAATCAATTATATTGTAATAAATAGAATAGTTTTTATGGAATTTCGAATTGCATTTCTTTTGAGATGCTCTCTCTCTCTCTTTTTGCCAAAATGCGTATGTTTTTATAGTAAATAGAAAAATTTTTAAAAGTTTAAAACGCAATTAAAAAGAAAACCTATTTTCAATATTTTTTTAAGCTTTATATAATTTTAATGGAAGCTTTCTTAACATTTTCCCGAAAAGATTGACTGCGGCAGCTAAAACATTAAGAAGTAATAGGCAATTCTCTGGAGCATGTTTTGGCTAAAATACAAAACAAATGCATAGTAAAAAATAAGGAGCTTTTCAAAACCTTAAAACTGATGGTCATGTATTTTCTTTCGCGTATGAAAATATTTCTTTTTACTCGTATAAAATAATTATGCCACCAAATTTTATGGATCTGGGAAAATTTTTTCCAGGAAATATAACAGATTACTGATTTCGGTTTTATGGGAGGTAGGCGTATTAGTCAGTCGATTTGATTTATTTTCACATCAACATTTTCTTGCAATAAAATAATTAAGGGTATAAAATTTGATCTGGAATTGATCTGGAATAGTTTTTTTGGGGAAATATATCCATATATATATATTGGGGGTTGTATGGGAGGTAGGCGTATTAGTTGGTCGATTTAATTTATTTTCATGCCAACAATACAATACAATGAACAATACAATGAAATAATTATTCGAAACAAATTTTATTGATCTGGGATAATTTTTTAGGGAAAAATACCAGATTACCGATTTCGGTTATATGGGAGGTGAGCATGTTAGTCAACCGATTTGATTCATTTTTGCACCAACTATTTTTTGTGACTTAAGACCCATGTATGCTGTTTTACTGTATTTTTACTGTCCTGAGGTCAGTTTTTACGGAAAAGTACAAGATTATCGATTTCGGTTACATAGGAGGTGGTCTTTTTAAAAAAATTTTTTATGGAAATTTTGTGTGAGGAGTTCCTTTTTCGAAAAATTTATTTTCACGAAATTTAATGATTCTGCGGCAACTCCTTCCACTTTTGTCAGCGGCTTGTATGTAGTCGCGACACTGTGCAGCGCTGTCGCGTTTTATAGTACCTAGATTAAAATAGCTTGAGCTTAATGTTAAAAAAAGTTCAAAATCGAAACGTGAATCATAATTTCAATATAAATATATCTATGGTACGTATTATTATTAATTCTTTATCAATTTGCCCTCTCAGCTGCGCTCATTGTTTGTGTGCTCATCGCATGTGCTTTTGAACTGTCAGAGTGTTCAGCTGATTGTTATAAAAACTTGTAAATTTGGCAGCGTTTGACAGTTAATAGGAATTAACTTCTATTAACTTAACTCTCCTGTCCTGTTATTTCTTAGACAAATTTAATTTCCTATTAAAATTTTACCCTTAACACGCCAAAAGAAGTATAATTTCAAAAACTTCTAAGCCTTAAAAAAAAATACCCTTTACCATATCGCACACTATCTACAAAACAGACACAACTCAAAATTTATATATTTTTTCTTTTTAATATTGAGCTATTCGTAGTGATTACTTCCATCAGCTATCAAAATTGTACATTAATATTTTTACTCTTTAATTTAAAAAAAACAATATTTTGGCTCTTTATTTTGTATAGAGTCCTTTGCAAAAAAAAAAAATGGTGTTTTGCTTCTTCTGAAATTTTTAAAATTTTGAGTAGTGCCTCTTTTGTAGATAGGGTGCAATATGTAATCCAATCTACCATATGTGTATGGTCATTATTTTAAGACTTGTTCTGGAGAACAAAGAACTTTATAGAAGCACTGAATTTGCAACTTTTTTATATAGTAGACGTGTTGTCAATTATATCTTGGAGCTTCTACATACGTATATATTTGATAACATTATTGAAAACTATCAGTCAAGCAAACTTTCAATGGTCAAAGTTTAGTCTGTTTTATTTAAACAATTCATTATTTTCTAAAAAAAAAACAAATAAACATAATAAAATATTTTTTTATAAAATACAAAAATACTGCTTCTCACATCTTTTTTTTCCTTCTGTGCCAAGTTAACATATTGGCATGATTTCGTAGTTCTTTCCATGCTTTTGTTTATAATAAAAATCTTAAATAACAAAGCTCAACATATTGCTAAGCAGCTTGCGGTAATTTAATTTATACATTTCTAATTGACCATCAATAACTTAAAAACGTTGATCGCAGTATGAGATATGAACGTGTGGATTGAGTACTTAGATACTTTTATAAATGAACATACATACATAGCTTCAATTGTGCGTTCGGATGAACAAAATATCTGCGGTATCATTTTAAAAACAAATAAGTGCGTTGCTCTTTGAATTTATAAAAAATTATAAAAAACGAGGCAAGCCAATTAAAAGTGTTAAGCAATCATTAATCAAAAATTCACTAAACTTCAGTTGCGGGCAAAAACATTGATGATAAAAGATTCAAATTTAAAAAAAAAAAACAGTTCAAAGCAAATTCGGCCGCGCAGCTGGTGACAACAAGTGTTGCGCTAACAAAACGAACGAACAACAACATTTTGGCCACACCAAAAACACAATTCCATGCACGCTATTCCAACAAATTTTCATCACAGCGTCGAAAGATATGAAGACATTTTTAATTGCCCATAAAAACGTATCATAAAAATTCATCTTAATTTTTTGTTTTTGTGGCTATTTTTCGATTTTTGCGTCGAATTTCATTCATGAATTGTAGACAAAAACATGAAAAGATTTTGCATTTTAATTCAATTTTAATTTAGACTGACGTTTCTTGACGACTAAAAATAGCGAACATTTTCAATTGACTTGGTTCTAATAAGCAGCGGCTGGACGTTCTCAGTGCGAATTGGAAATAAATAGAAATTTATAAATAAATGCTTGGAAATTGCTTTGATTTCGATTTCTTTGTTTTTTTGTAACACATTTTGTAACTAAAGTGATGAATGAATATTTTGGGAATATTCTATTTCTGTAACTTAACGAAATAGAAAATTTTGATACTTTCAGACATATACAAACATGCAGCTGATTAAAATATTTATTGGTATTATATATGGACTGACCTTGCCAAAATTTTTACTGCTACATTAAAATATTTATTTGATGTTCCTTGAAAGGAATAAACAAAATTTAAATTATTACCTTGAAGCAGGGGCAATAAAAAATTTTCATGTGTCAATGATTCTTGAAAAACTCGAACTTCTTGATTTATGAATAATCAAAAATTTGGTCGAACACTATCTTCAGTGTTATAGAAAATATAATGAAATTGGTGCGTACCAAAGTGAATCGGTATCGATATGTTTTAAAAATATATTTTGTAATTACAATGCACAATAAAATGGTTTAATGTGAGGTGATTCCAATTATTATGAATTGATCCTGCCGATTAATAAAAAACCAGCTGTCTGTGTTAGCAGAAAACGTGGTGAGGTAGCTTTCTATATGAACCAACTTCTCTGCTTCCCAGCTTATAAATAGTTCTTTTTGAGCTTATTTACGCAGAGATGAGACACTATGATCTTCTATCACTGTTATTTCACAGTATACCTTGTGTATGCTTAAATGCTGCTTATCTCTTCCATTAACTATCTACATCGAGAAAAAAAGCAATAGTTAAATCACCTAAGTCAGCTTTGGTAGAGAGAATTGTATGGTAATTATAAGCTTATGCTTATTCACCCAAGCAATTTATTTTTTAATACATTGCTTTAAAGGCACATACTTCGATACCCTGCCAAGAAAAATGTTTGATTCACCTAAGCCCAAAATCCAAAAATACAAAATTTAAGAAAAAAAACAATAGCATGGATGGCTTAAACATAGTTTTGAGCTTTTTCTGCAAAAACAAACACAGGTGCATCGTTGGACACACGAGAGAAAAGATACACAAATAGAAAAAAACACAGGTGCGTCGTTGGACACAAGAGAGAAGCGAAGCTTTTTCGCAGTTAAATAAATTTGATAGCTTAATAATGTTTTCTTTTTAATAAATTAACTTTGAAACACAAAAATTTAATATATCAAAATAAATTACATACATACAGAAAACATATTTACTGCTTCTTTTTTTATTGTTGAATGTCAAATTTCCACGCCAATCACATACACGGGCATATAATGCCAGCGACTCTCCATTTTAACTCTCCACACATGGTTGTGAACTTGGCTGCACTGAACAAATTTTTTCCTTCAACAGCGTACTACCTAGCGAAAAAATCAGTCGAAAATTTTTCAGATTTTACTCCAAGCAAATCACAGAACGAGGATAAAAATATATATTAAATATATATTAAAGAACGCACATGAACCAAAATTTAACAAACATTTTAGATACCTTGCCGATGTCATGCATGCGTTTGTTATTTCCATATTTATTGAGATCATCTATTTATTTGACACTTAAAACCACACTTGTCAACGCACTTGTGGGCATTGCTAATTTTCTTTGTGCCAACAACACCACAAACGCATTCACAATACAAACACGCCGTTGCTGGAGACACCTTGTGGCAAATTAAAGCAAATTTTTGTCAGTTGTAGTATAGCAAATACACAATCCTCTATCTATTGATAGATGGTGACGATCAACTGCAGCATAGCTTCTGTTATAATTAATTTTGAATTAACAACTGTTTCTCACAAGTCTTTGTGGCCTGGTGGATAGCGTGTTGAACTCTCATTAAAGAGGGCACGGGTTCGATCCCCACGGGGTCACAGAACGAGGAGTAAAAAGCTTTGCTTCAAAAAAAAAATATTTCTTCGCCCGCCCTGGGAATCGATTTTGGACGCTTCGATTCATAGTCCAACGCTCTACCCACCTATCCAAACAAACTTTTTACGCACGGTCATTGCTTTAATATTAGATATAACTGCAGCTATGTTAACGCATGCTATATTAGCAGATGCATTATATCACGATAATCTGTTGATATCCATTCCAAAAAAAAATCTATTAATAGATTTTTGTGTTGTGTTGCAGCATAGCTTCAGTTGTAATTAATATTGAATCAATGACTCTGCGTAACAAAGAAGTTTGGGTCGATGGGTAGTATAGAAAACTCTTAATCGGTGGGTAGTGGGTTCAATCCTCACGGCGGGCGGAAGGAACGATTTTTATATTTGATATTAAATGTTCTTGTTGTAATAAACACAAGCAACCAATAAGCCATAAATGACTAATAAAAACGCTGTATAAAAAAGAAAATTGTCGTGTTGATTCTACTCAAGCAAATCACAGAACGAGGCGTAAAAAAAGCCTAAAAAAAATAAAAAACCAAAACTCGGGAAAAAAGTTATAGCTGTTGAAACTTTTACCAAATTACCAAATATTTAGTTAATTTATCGCTGAAATAAAAATTGGCAAGTTAACATGTAAAACTTGGGCGTTGTAATGAAGAACTTGGAAGGCTGAAAAATGCTAAAGCCACCTTATAAATTATACTAGGTTTTTTTGTAAATTTAACATAAGCTTTTTTCTCGGTGTAGTCTTTTGACTAGAGGGATAAAGCTTACACGGCAGGAGTCCTCTTTAAATCTAATAACCACTTATGCCTTTGCATAAGTCGCTCGATCCTAGGCGCATCGGTGCTGGATTAAGACAAGAAGAAGTCTTTAAAAACTATTTAACTGATTTTTTACAACGTGATAGATCATTACGTACCTTGGAATATGTTCGAAAATGCAAGAGATACGTGGAGTTGGTTTTAAAAACCAAAGCATACACTTTTTATTTATCGAAATGCGACTTGTGACTTGTGAATGCCGCGACGCGCATTAAATTCACGAACAATAAGTTCAACGTTTTTAGCATATTTGACTCTATATATAATATTGATAAAGCATCGAGCCTTTCCTGCAGCATCATTGTTCTTTTCTCATTTTTTATTATTTTAAATTTTGAAAAAGATCGTTCCGCTGTGCAGTTTGATACCATCAGGCATAAAAATATGTTCAGGGTTGTGTCCACATTAGGGAATCATAGTTTATTATTTTGTAAAACTGTGCGTTAGTTTTATGTGAACTTGTGCGAGGCAAATCACTGGAACTTATTTTATTTATGATATATGGATAAAACTGCTAATAATAAAAAATTGGTAATAAGGTTTTGTGGATATGTGCCTACTAAATTTCTACAATGCTGACTGTATTCTGATGTTTGATCTGTCCACATCGTTTTATCAGCATCAAGTATTTTAGTCAGGAATGAGAATTTGTCTGCTATTTATTTGTATATCTTCTCCTCTTATTCGCATCTCTAAATTCAATTTATCAATGACGCCATAAAAACTCATGATTTTAAATTATTCTCTCGGGCTGAGACTTACTTCATGAACTGGGCCTTCATTGGGTATTTTTTTTTCTTTGCCTTTGACGGGTATTGACGATAGAATTAACGATTTGATCCAATTCCATTCCTGAGGAATTGAAACGTTCAATTACTAATTACAATTCCTGTAATTCCAAAGGAATTGAGGTGGCCAATTACCAATTCCTAATTCCAAGGAATTGAAATTGAGGCGGAATTAATTCCAAAAAAAATTATTACAATTCAGCCCTGGTTGTACTAGGTATCATATCATGTTGTTTGTGCTACCATATATATGCTACCATATTCGAGTTACATGAATCCTTAAAGCATTCTGCCGATTTTCGGCTATTAGTTTTATGTGTATGTCCAGGGGGTCCACATATAGGTTGGTTTCTAATGCTTTAGTTGAAGTTGACATGAGTTATGCAGAGCGTTGCTTGCCGCTAAATTTTCCCACCAAAGAGTTGAAAAAGCGCTGATTGACAAAATTTTTTACAATTTTTACCTTGACTATTTAGTGACAAGCAATTGCAAAAAAAGGACTGTTAATGTTTAGGTAGTAATATTTTTTACAAAAATATAAAAAAATAAAACAACCATCACATATTACAATGATTAAAAACGCACAGATGTCAAACTTTGTGCTGACACATTGACGCGTTTACCTGATGCGCGTGCCACGCTTCCAAGTGTCACGTGGATGTTTGTTAGAACAAACAATTTACTTAATACATTTCTTTCTTCATATCGTGCTCCACTCGTGCTCCAACTCTGCATATCAAACCGCCAACATGCTGAAATTAAGTTAAGTGAATGGCTACCGACTAGCTGATGATATTTTTATGTTGTACAGCACTCGCACGGAATGTAGACTGTGACCACCTGTAAAGAGCACTCATCTACAGGATACTCTAGAAAAATGCTAATAAAACGGCCACATCTAAGAAAAAAAAAAAGGTAAAACTAGCGATAAACATAAAATTGTCAAAAGGCGTAGCTAGAAAGGTACTTATATATAAAAGGTTGTATAACCCATGACAGGTAATAAAAAGGGTGGAGTGGAAATGTTTTTAAATGGTTTATGAAACGTATTCGAAATATACATGATGTCATGTGCGGTAGACACAAAATAAGTCCTAAAAAGACAGAAGAAGAACGTAGTTTAATGGTGTTTGTCAAAAGAAGTTTGACAAGAGAAATTTTAGGAAAAAAGTTGCAAGTGGAAAAGTCACGAAAAAAGCCCATGTATTTCACCTTTTTTTGAGTCGTAGCATCTTTTATATATATACTAGCAAAACCCCCGCCCGCTTTGCCAAGCACTTTTTCAATAGGCTTACATTTATATAGCTATGTATGTGTAGATGAAACTGTCTGTGCAGTTTCTGTATTCAGAAAAACTGGTTTGAGCCTGTCTATACCTAGTACTGCCATAAGTTCTGTTACAAGACTTTCAAAGCAGTAGGCATTGAAATTTCAAATTAAAAAAAATCCCTTTATAGTTTTTGTTATTAAATTATTTCATTGTAAGTTGAATTTATGTCAGTTTGGTTTCACCGCGTTAATATGGAGTGAAGCTAAAAAGAAAATCGTATCGCTGTGATTGCGTTGCACAAATGTGGAAATAATCCGAGTCAGATATTCACGTTGTTAGAAAAACTCGTCATATCCAGAATGTTTGTGTAAGTTAACAGATCGGGTTTTCCGAGATCTGGAGTTCTTTATTGTTATTTAATTTTTTTGAGCTATGCTCAACTGTTTATCATAACATCAAATTTGGAACTAAACAATAATTTTTTGACAACAACCATAGATACCAATTTTACAATAAGAAGAAGAATATTATTTTGGATTCCATGAAATACTTAATAAATTGAAATCTTGAGAATATGCAGTGTCTACATTTTCTCACTGTTTCAAGTTATACGCGAGCAACTGTTCGCTGGTTCGTCACGTACAGCGCTCATATTACAGATGGCTGGTTATTGTTGACTGTCTGATGGCTGGCTGTTGCTGCTGTCTTAATAACGTGGGCGAATTTAGCATGTGACATTAACTCCTCCCTCTGTTAAATTCAAAACGTCCCTGTTTTGATCACTGATTCTGTTTAGAATTTCCCTAAGGTCCTGCTCTGCGTTTGCTGATAATTTCCTCTTCCTGTATTGTTTAACGAGAAAAGTTACTAGTATGCTGATCATACCAATGGTCGTCACAAAGATCATTATTAACCAATATGTTTTGTGCGATTGTACGTCTTCATTAATTGATGCGATGTGGTTTGTGTTATCTAAATGAAGTTTGTGAAGATACGGCAAGGATAACTTCAATTCGTGCTGTAGAAACTTCATGTCCATGGTTTTTGGAGGATGTGGTTGTGAAAATGTAGAATTCAGTTTAGTTGTGAAGGTTGATCCGTTAATTTTTACGGATGCTGAAGTAAACGTCAATAGGAATGTTCCCGAAATCGTTAAATTTTGCTGATCAGTGATGGTAGTATTAACGACTTCATTCAAGATAATGATTCCTTCATCGATTTCTTGGACTAATGGTAAGTGATATGTGGTCTCTGTTGGGCATGCTGCCGAGTTGTTATTCAATAGTTGCTGCAAACATGGTGATGTTGTCGGTTGGCAAATTTGGGCGACTGATATATCGGTGCAATTTTTAACTGGTCGAGTTATGCCATAACAATTAGCTGCTTCATTAATATCTAATTTAACAATAGTTCTATCATGACTTACAGGAAAAATTTTTATAAAGTCACAAAATTGGATAAGCTTAGGAGTTTTCACAATATAAATAATAAGTTCATTGTTTTGTAATACTTTTACAGTAGCAACTCTTAAAATATTACTAATACTAAGAGGTACGGTTTCAGAGTCGGTTAAATGATTGATTTCAATATTGTCTAATATGAGCGGATTAATTATGTTATCTCTTGCAAGAACTATGGACAAGACAACATTGTTTAAGTGATTAATGATGGCTATATTTCGGTTTGCGATGAATTCCAACAATAACTCTTCCCTGTTTCGAAGAACATCGTTAGTTATATGCCCCTTTTGGAGGATATTGATTCTCCCAGTCAATTCATTGATTTTGTCTTGTATCATCGAATTAATTCTTGTTTGTCTGTTGCTGTTTTCTATCAAAATTTTCTGTTTCGTAACTAGCAATTCCCAATCCTCATGATCAGGAGTACCGGCTATGAACTTAAGTGCTGAGCCTAAGAAGTCTATTGATCTAGCAAATCTTCTATTTACACGAATTGCACTTATTATTCGATCTATTTCTTGTAATTGTGAGTCTATAGTTTGCAGATATTGCGAATTGTTTCCGACTTGTATCAGTGTGTCCTCTGTTTGTGTAATAATCTCCTGATAGTCCGTCAGGTTTGTCTCGTGAATAAGGTAAGTGTATTCGTCAAACACTGCTACTTTTCCCTTAGTTAGTGCTATAAAATGTGCAGATGAGTAGTCAGTTATTCGGGTTGCAGTCAGTCGGAATAGATGTATAACCCTAGAAAGAAAAAGAAAAAGAGAAAGAGAAAAAAAAAATATTTAGAAAAGAGAAGAGTGAAAAAAAAAACAACAAAATGTTATCTTAAATTATTTTTGTGCACCCTTTTCCCATTGATTAGTACTGTTGTACCCAAATCTTCTTGTATAATGCCTTCTACAAAAACTTTGTCAAGTTTGTTTCCTAATCGTCTATTTCTGCGAATAAAAACTTTATCTCCAGGTTGGTAGGTTTTATTAATACTTTTTTCGTTAGATCTACGCACTGTTTTTTGCTGAGCCGTAATTAATTTATTCTGTATTATTTTTAGTTCGTCTTCCGAATAACTGTGGAGTATATCTATGGGTTTTTTGCCTGTAACGGAATGGATAGTGTTGTTATATTTAAGCGTTGCTAATAGAATTAATTCCATTGTATCTGTTACATCATACTGCGATTTAAGGCAACGGGCTATTTCTAGCAGCGTTGAGTGTATTCTTTCAACTTGTCCATTGCTCTTGCTGTGCATTGGGGCCACGAAGTATTGTTCTATGTTGAAGTGATCTCTAAGAAATGTGGATATAATGTTGGATTGAAATGCTTTTTCGTTATCCGAAACTAGAAGTCTTGTATTTTTAAAATTCAAAAGAATTTGGAAAAGAGCTGCTTTGATATCTAAAGAGGATCGAGAGGTAATGGGTATTGCCACAGTAAATTTCGAGAACTTGTCCACACAAGTTAAGAAATGCTGTTTACCTGTAATGAAAATGTCCATATGTAAAATTTCTCCTGGAAAATTCGGACTGGGAGTTTCTGCGATTGCTATGTTTTGGGGTTTCCGTTGGTACTTATTTTCCAAGCAAATTTTACAGTTTGCAATGATGCCTTTAAGCATTTTTTTTATCCCCGGGAAATAATATTCACTAATTATTTGCTGGAAGTTCTCTTGTAACGATCTGTGCGCGCGATTATGCTCTGTAATTGCTGTTTCTAATTGGTCATCTTTATTTATAATATCGATAACTAGACGCTCCGTATGGATAAACTTCACCGAAGGAAATGCTGTCACTAATTTGTCTTGGATGAATGCCAAAGTTTGTAAATCACAATGAATGGCGTTAATGGTATTAGGGTTGATGGTGTCCGTTAGGTATTTTATTAAGGTGTCAGTAGTGGCAAAATTTATGGTGTGTCGGATAAATTTTCGAAATATTATTTTTGTACCTTTAAAGCTGTGGGTTGTTCGAGATAGGATAAACTGGTTTTTAAACTGGTTTATTGGGAATTTAATTGTCTTGATAACTTGCGACGAAGAAAGTTCACTGTGTACTGTTGAGTCGACCGAGATGTCCGTCATTGCGTTAAGGTATTGCCTGCTCAAAGCATCAGCGACCTTGTTTTCTTTTCCTGGTTTGTAGTGGAAGGTGGGTGCAAATTCTTCAATAAGCGCGCGCCATCTTTTAATTTTGGAATTTGGGTTGCGATCGGAAATCGCGAAAGTCAGGGGTCGGTGGTCGGTAAAAATATGAATATTTGTTATTCCATACAGATAATGCCTTAAAGCCTGTAGAGCCCATACTATAGCTAATAACTCCCGCTCATTAGTTGCGTAGTTTTCTTCTGCTTTCGCAAGTGTGCGTGAAATCATTGTAATGGGTCTACCCTCTTGTGACAGCACTGCTCCCAATGCTACACTTGAAGCATCTGTTGTTAATTCGAATGGCTTAGTATAGTCTGGGTGTGCTAAAAGAACATCTTCAGAGGCCAGGATATTTTTTAATTTTTCAAAGGCAAGACATGCTTCTTCGTCAAATTCTATTTTTTTGTGTTTCGAGTGTTTGGTTCCAATATGACCATTTTCACTGCGGAGGTACCTTGTAAGAGGCTTTGCTATTTGAGCATAGTCCCTAATAAATCGTCTGTAATACCCTGATAACCCAAGGAATGAACGCAGTGATTTTAATGTTTTGGGTTTTTCGTAGTTAAGGATAGCGTGAACCTTATCGGGGCATGTTTTTATACCGTTTTCGGAGACAAGAAATCCAAGAAATTCCACTTCTGTTTGAAAAAATTTGGATTTTTCGGGTGAGACTCTCATTCCTGCTTTTTCGAGTTTATGAAGTATTTTATTTATGTGCTGTAAGTGTGCATTTTCATCTGGGGAGTAAATTATGATGTCATCAATGTAAACATGACATATCTTTCCTATGTCTTCCCTTAGGATGTCGTCTATTGCCCGTTGAAAAATGCTAGGTGCATTTTTCAGTCCAAAAGGCAAGCGACAAAATTCGTATTTGCCATTGTTAACATTGAAGGCTGTTTTTTGTCTATCGGCTTGGGCAAGTATGATTTGATGGAAACCAGATTTCAAATCGAGGGTGGTGAAAAATTTCGATTTGCCTAGATTAGCTAGTATTACAGATGTATCTGGTATGGGGTATTTGTCGGAGATCGTACATTCGTTTATTTTTCGGAAGTCAATTACCAATCGTAATTTTTGTTTACCGTTTACGTCAGTTCCCTTTTTGTTAACTACGTGTATAGGGGAGTTGAATGGAGAGTTTGATTTTTGGATTATACCATCGCGCAGTAAAGATTTTATTTCTTCATTGACAAATTCGGCCGCTGAAATTGGGTAAGGGTAACCTCTTGTGTAAATTGGGTTTTCTGTTTTGGTTTTGATGGAAGCTTGCACCACAGTGTTATAAGGTAGAGCTCTATTGGGGTCTGCAAAGGCATTTGCATTTAATGAAATTATAGATTGAAGACGATTGAGCAGATGTGGTGGAACTAAATTGAAATTTAGGTCAATTGAGTTAATTTCTTGATAGTTTTGATGCGACAAAAATTCTTTGCCAGTTTTGTGGTAAAGAATACCTTTTTTTACGTCTATTAAGGCCTCAATGTTTCTGAGAAAATCGTAACCTACAATACCGTCGAAGTTTTTAAGAGCGGGTAATAGATAAAAGGTTGCTGTTTGGTTCAAAATGTTTACTTTACATTCCTGTTCTATAATGTTCGTTCCATTAACGGAGCTTACTTTAAAAGGTTTCACGACTGCTTTAATATTGTTTAAAAAACTATGTGGCTTAATGTAATTCTTGGATGCCCCGGTATCTATTAAAATACGAAGCTCTTGACCATTTTTGTTTTTTTTTGTTATGAAGGGCAAGAGCGACGTTAGCCTAAAAAATTTATTTCTTCGGTTTCAGTCTGTTCGTCATTTTCATAGACACTTCCTCCATTTTCCTCATCATAAACAGAATCTTCAACATCAGGGTCATTCAAAGGCTCTCCCAGCATGCAATTGATTCTTTGCATTTTTTGTTGCATCGTATTAGTGCGTCCGGAGGAAATTTGTTCTCGTTCTCGCTTAACAGCGCGATTATGGCAATCGTACTGTTGCGATTGATATTGTTGTTGGTATTGTTGTTGCTGTGGCAGCCTATTGCTTGAATTATTGTTATTTTTTCTGAAACCAGACGAGCCTGGGTCAATTTCCATTGGTATAGGTTTATCCCCTGACTGCTTTGGTCTATAAGATGGGTGAGAGTTGTAATTAAGGTTTTTTGGAGGTAGTAATTGTTGTTGTGGTCTATTACTTTTGATTAAATTGCCCGCAGCAAATGTTTTGGCAAAATCATGTCTTCTTTGATTTGTTTCCAACTCTTGAGCGGTTGCCAAAGCCGAAGGTAGATCAGCTGGCTTTGCTGAAAACAAAATATCGCACAATGGTCGCCGCAAACCAGAGATAAAAACTCGAAGGGCGTTTTCTCGCGCGCGTTCATTAAGTACAGTAACTACGTCTTCGTTATTACTATGTGTCATCTTATTTTTGTCCAGTATTAAAGTCAGTTGCTTGTCCACGTTGTCATAATAGTCAATAAGAGAACGGTTGCCTTGGCGAAGAATGCTTAGTTCGTTTTCCAGGACATGAATTGGTCTTCTGTCCGAGTAACATTGATCTAGCCTTGCAATTATGGCCTTAAAATTAAGAATTGTATTAAAGGAGGAAAGCGTTGCGTTAGCAGAACCGGTAATTTTGTTCCTAAATATTCCCATTGCTATGTAGTAGTGTTCCGAACCTTCCTTATAATAATTCATGGCGAAATGCGTTGCTTCTCGCCAAGCTGGATATGCTGAAGCATTTCCGTTAAATTCTGGTACAGATTTAATAAGATCTAAAGTTGTACTTTTGTTTTGTACATTTGGTAAAATAGTAACTGGAGCATATGACTCCACACTTGGTAAGCTCAATTGGCTAATAGCGTTTGTAATGCCTTCCAGCTGTGCTGTAAGGCGACCATTCAATGCCTCCACAGCTGCATTAACTATGGTAAGTACTTGCTCTCTAGTTACTTCCATTTTTTTTTAAATTTAATTGAGACGAAAGGGAGAAGAGGAAAAACAAAAAAAATTTCGAAACAGAAAATTAACTGTTAAAAAACAAAAATCCCACACTGATATTTTTTTGCAATAATCACACAAATAAAATAAACCGGAGACTTTAAATACTTGAAATCAATCACTTTCACACAAAAATTTTTTGTTTATTTATTATATATTTTTTTATACATGAAGACTCTGATTCGTACTTACATAAAAATTATTATATTCATCTTAATAAATTTTGAATACAGGAATGTTTACAAAAGATTGGTCCTCTGCTGCTTTGGGATGCTGCTTTTTTTTTGTTAATTCGTTTCCTTGGTTGCTTCGCCTTTTCTCTTTGAAAGATGTAATGAATTGTTTTTCTTCTGATTTTAGTATATGTCTTTAATTGCTTTTGGCATTTACTTGCTTAATTTTTCTTAAACACTTTAAAAATTTTAATGCTTCTTGCATTTATTTTATTAAGTCACTTTTCAATGTCTCTCGCATTTACTTGTTTGATTCATAAAGTTTATATTTTTCTTACAAACTTCGTTAAAGAATTCTTAGTGCTTCTGAATTTATTTTATTAAGTCACTTTTCAATACTTTTTGCATTTACTTGTTTGATTCATAAAGTTAATATTTTTTTAAAACTTTTTTGGAGAACTTTTAGTGCTTTTGAATTTATTTTATTT
Source organism: Coremacera marginata (assembly GCA_914767935.1). NCBI lineage: Eukaryota > Metazoa > Arthropoda > Insecta > Diptera > Sciomyzidae > Coremacera > Coremacera marginata. Next base: position 19,688,879 of record OU612047.1, read on the forward strand.
AATCACTTTTCAATGCTTTTTGCATTTACTTGTAAGATTCAATCACGTTGGGCGCCAGTTAACAGATCGGGTTTTCCGAGATCTGGAGTTCTTTATTGTTATTTAATTTTTTTGAGCTATGCTCAACTGTTTATCATAACATCAAATTTGGAACTAAACAATAATTTTTTGACAACAACCATAGATACCAATTTTACAATAAGAAGAAGAATATTATTTTGGATTCCATGAAATACTTAATAAATTGAAATCTTGAGAATATGCAGTGTCTACATTTTCTCACTGTTTCAAGTTATACGCGAGCAACTGTTCGCTGGTTCGTCACGTACAGCGCTCATATTACAGATGGCTGGTTATTGTTGACTGTCTGATGGCTGGCTGTTGCTGCTGTCTTAATAACGTGGGCGAATTTAGCATGTGACATTAACTCCTCCCTCTGTTAAATTCAAAACGTCCCTGTTTTGATCACTGATTCTGTTTAGAATTTCCCTAAGGTCCTGCTCTGCGTTTGCTGATAATTTCCTCTTCCTGTATTGTTTAACGAGAAAAGTTACTAGTATGCTGATCATACCAATGGTCGTCACAAAGATCATTATTAACCAATATGTTTTGTGCGATTGTACGTCTTCATTAATTGATGCGATGTGGTTTGTGTTATCTAAATGAAGTTTGTGAAGATACGGCAAGGATAACTTCAATTCGTGCTGTAGAAACTTCATGTCCATGGTTTTTGGAGGATGTGGTTGTGAAAATGTAGAATTCAGTTTAGTTGTGAAGGTTGATCCGTTAATTTTTACGGATGCTGAAGTAAACGTCAATAGGAATGTTCCCGAAATCGTTAAATTTTGCTGATCAGTGATGGTAGTATTAACGACTTCATTCAAGATAATGATTCCTTCATCGATTTCTTGGACTAATGGTAAGTGATATGTGGTCTCTGTTGGGCATGCTGCCGAGTTGTTATTCAATAGTTGCTGCAAACATGGTGATGTTGTCGGTTGGCAAATTTGGGCGACTGATATATCGGTGCAATTTTTAACTGGTCGAGTTATGCCATAACAATTAGCTGCTTCATTAATATCTAATTTAACAATAGTTCTATCATGACTTACAGGAAAAATTTTTATAAAGTCACAAAATTGGATAAGCTTAGGAGTTTTCACAATATAAATAATAAGTTCATTGTTTTGTAATACTTTTACAGTAGCAACTCTTAAAATATTACTAATACTAAGAGGTACGGTTTCAGAGTCGGTTAAATGATTGATTTCAATATTGTCTAATATGAGCGGATTAATTATGTTATCTCTTGCAAGAACTATGGACAAGACAACATTGTTTAAGTGATTAATGATGGCTATATTTCGGTTTGCGATGAATTCCAACAATAACTCTTCCCTGTTTCGAAGAACATCGTTAGTTATATGCCCCTTTTGGAGGATATTGATTCTCCCAGTCAATTCATTGATTTTGTCTTGTATCATCGAATTAATTCTTGTTTGTCTGTTGCTGTTTTCTATCAAAATTTTCTGTTTCGTAACTAGCAATTCCCAATCCTCATGATCAGGAGTACCGGCTATGAACTTAAGTGCTGAGCCTAAGAAGTCTATTGATCTAGCAAATCTTCTATTTACACGAATTGCACTTATTATTCGATCTATTTCTTGTAATTGTGAGTCTATAGTTTGCAGATATTGCGAATTGTTTCCGACTTGTATCAGTGTGTCCTCTGTTTGTGTAATAATCTCCTGATAGTCCGTCAGGTTTGTCTCGTGAATAAGGTAAGTGTATTCGTCAAACACTGCTACTTTTCCCTTAGTTAGTGCTATAAAATGTGCAGATGAGTAGTCAGTTATTCGGGTTGCAGTCAGTCGGAATAGATGTATAACCCTAGAAAGAAAAAGAAAAAGAGAAAGAGAAAAAAAAAATATTTAGAAAAGAGAAGAGTGAAAAAAAAAACAACAAAATGTTATCTTAAATTATTTTTGTGCACCCTTTTCCCATTGATTAGTACTGTTGTACCCAAATCTTCTTGTATAATGCCTTCTACAAAAACTTTGTCAAGTTTGTTTCCTAATCGTCTATTTCTGCGAATAAAAACTTTATCTCCAGGTTGGTAGGTTTTATTAATACTTTTTTCGTTAGATCTACGCACTGTTTTTTGCTGAGCCGTAATTAATTTATTCTGTATTATTTTTAGTTCGTCTTCCGAATAACTGTGGAGTATATCTATGGGTTTTTTGCCTGTAACGGAATGGATAGTGTTGTTATATTTAAGCGTTGCTAATAGAATTAATTCCATTGTATCTGTTACATCATACTGCGATTTAAGGCAACGGGCTATTTCTAGCAGCGTTGAGTGTATTCTTTCAACTTGTCCATTGCTCTTGCTGTGCATTGGGGCCACGAAGTATTGTTCTATGTTGAAGTGATCTCTAAGAAATGTGGATATAATGTTGGATTGAAATGCTTTTTCGTTATCCGAAACTAGAAGTCTTGTATTTTTAAAATTCAAAAGAATTTGGAAAAGAGCTGCTTTGATATCTAAAGAGGATCGAGAGGTAATGGGTATTGCCACAGTAAATTTCGAGAACTTGTCCACACAAGTTAAGAAATGCTGTTTACCTGTAATGAAAATGTCCATATGTAAAATTTCTCCTGGAAAATTCGGACTGGGAGTTTCTGCGATTGCTATGTTTTGGGGTTTCCGTTGGTACTTATTTTCCAAGCAAATTTTACAGTTTGCAATGATGCCTTTAAGCATTTTTTTTATCCCCGGGAAATAATATTCACTAATTATTTGCTGGAAGTTCTCTTGTAACGATCTGTGCGCGCGATTATGCTCTGTAATTGCTGTTTCTAATTGGTCATCTTTATTTATAATATCGATAACTAGACGCTCCGTATGGATAAACTTCACCGAAGGAAATGCTGTCACTAATTTGTCTTGGATGAATGCCAAAGTTTGTAAATCACAATGAATGGCGTTAATGGTATTAGGGTTGATGGTGTCCGTTAGGTATTTTATTAAGGTGTCAGTAGTGGCAAAATTTATGGTGTGTCGGATAAATTTTCGAAATATTATTTTTGTACCTTTAAAGCTGTGGGTTGTTCGAGATAGGATAAACTGGTTTTTAAACTGGTTTATTGGGAATTTAATTGTCTTGATAACTTGCGACGAAGAAAGTTCACTGTGTACTGTTGAGTCGACCGAGATGTCCGTCATTGCGTTAAGGTATTGCCTGCTCAAAGCATCAGCGACCTTGTTTTCTTTTCCTGGTTTGTAGTGGAAGGTGGGTGCAAATTCTTCAATAAGCGCGCGCCATCTTTTAATTTTGGAATTTGGGTTGCGATCGGAAATCGCGAAAGTCAGGGGTTGGTGGTCGGTAAAAATATGAATATTTGTTATTCCATACAGATAATGCCTTAAAGCCTGTAGAGCCCATACTATAGCTAATAACTCCCGCTCATTAGTTGCGTAGTTTTCTTCTGCTTTCGCAAGTGTGCGTGAAATCATTGTAATGGGTCTACCCTCTTGTGACAGCACTGCTCCCAATGCTACACTTGAAGCATCTGTTGTTAATTCGAATGGCTTAGTATAGTCTGGGTGTGCTAAAAGAACATCTTCAGAGGCCAGGATATTTTTTAATTTTTCAAAGGCAAGACATGCTTCTTCGTCAAATTCTATTTTTTTGTGTTTCGAGTGTTTGGTTCCAATATGACCATTTTCACTGCGGAGGTACCTTGTAAGAGGCTTTGCTATTTGAGCATAGTCCCTAATAAATCGTCTGTAATACCCTGATAACCCAAGGAATGAACGCAGTGATTTTAATGTTTTGGGTTTTTCGTAGTTAAGGATAGCGTGAACCTTATCGGGGCATGTTTTTATACCGTTTTCGGAGACAAGAAATCCAAGAAATTCCACTTCTGTTTGAAAAAATTTGGATTTTTCGGGTGAGACTCTCATTCCTGCTTTTTCGAGTTTATGAAGTATTTTATTTATGTGCTGTAAGTGTGCATTTTCATCTGGGGAGTAAATTATGATGTCATCAATGTAAACATGACATATCTTTCCTATGTCTTCCCTTAGGATGTCGTCTATTGCCCGTTGAAAAATGCTAGGTGCATTTTTCAGTCCAAAAGGCAAGCGACAAAATTCGTATTTGCCATTGTTAACATTGAAGGCTGTTTTTTGTCTATCGGCTTGGGCAAGTATGATTTGATGGAAACCAGATTTCAAATCGAGGGTGGTGAAAAATTTCGATTTGCCTAGATTAGCTAGTATTACAGATGTATCTGGTATGGGGTATTTGTCGGAGATCGTACATTCGTTTATTTTTCGGAAGTCAATTACCAATCGTAATTTTTGTTTACCGTTTACGTCAGTTCCCTTTTTGTTAACTACGTGTATAGGGGAGTTGAATGGAGAGTTTGATTTTTGGATTATACCATCGCGCAGTAAAGATTTTATTTCTTCATTGACAAATTCGGCCGCTGAAATTGGGTAAGGGTAACCTCTTGTGTAAATTGGGTTTTCTGTTTTGGTTTTGATGGAAGCTTGCACCACAGTGTTATAAGGTAGAGCTCTATTGGGGTCTGCAAAGGCATTTGCATTTAATGAAATTATAGATTGAAGACGATTGAGCAGATGTGGTGGAACTAAATTGAAATTTAGGTCAATTGAGTTAATTTCTTGATAGTTTTGATGCGACAAAAATTCTTTGCCAGTTTTGTGGTAAAGAATACCTTTTTTTACGTCTATTAAGGCCTCAATGTTTCTGAGAAAATCGTAACCTACAATACCGTCGAAGTTTTTAAGAGCGGGTAATAGATAAAAGGTTGCTGTTTGGTTCAAAATGTTTACTTTACATTCCTGTTCTATAATGTTCGTTCCATTAACGGAGCTTACTTTAAAAGGTTTCACGACTGCTTTAATATTGTTTAAAAAACTATGTGGCTTAATGTAATTCTTGGATGCCCCGGTATCTATTAAAATACGAAGCTCTTGACCATTTTTGTTTTTTTTTGTTATGAAGGGCAAGAGCGACGTTAGCCTAAAAAATTTATTTCTTCGGTTTCAGTCTGTTCGTCATTTTCATAGACACTTCCTCCATTTTCCTCATCATAAACAGAATCTTCAACATCAGGGTCATTCAAAGGCTCTCCCAGCATGCAATTGATTCTTTGCATTTTTTGTTGCATCGTATTAGTGCGTCCGGAGGAAATTTGTTCTCGTTCTCGCTTAACAGCGCGATTATGGCAATCGTACTGTTGCGATTGATATTGTTGTTGGTATTGTTGTTGCTGTGGCAGCCTATTGCTTGAATTATTGTTATTTTTTCTGAAACCAGACGAGCCTGGGTCAATTTCCATTGGTATAGGTTTATCCCCTGACTGCTTTGGTCTATAAGATGGGTGAGAGTTGTAATTAAGGTTTTTTGGAGGTAGTAATTGTTGTTGTGGTCTATTACTTTTGATTAAATTGCCCGCAGCAAATGTTTTGGCAAAATCATGTCTTCTTTGATTTGTTTCCAACTCTTGAGCGGTTGCCAAAGCCGAAGGTAGATCAGCTGGCTTTGCTGAAAACAAAATATCGCACAATGGTCGCCGCAAACCAGAGATAAAAACTCGAAGGGCGTTTTCTCGCGCGCGTTCATTAAGTACAGTAACTACGTCTTCGTTATTACTATGTGTCATCTTATTTTTGTCCAGTATTAAAGTCAGTTGCTTGTCCACGTTGTCATAATAGTCAATAAGAGAACGGTTGCCTTGGCGAAGAATGCTTAGTTCGTTTTCCAGGACATGAATTGGTCTTCTGTCCGAGTAACATTGATCTAGCCTTGCAATTATGGCCTTAAAATTAAGAATTGTATTAAAGGAGGAAAGCGTTGCGTTAGCAGAACCGGTAATTTTGTTCCTAAATATTCCCATTGCTATGTAGTAGTGTTCCGAACCTTCCTTATAATAATTCATGGCGAAATGCGTTGCTTCTCGCCAAGCTGGATATGCTGAAGCATTTCCGTTAAATTCTGGTACAGATTTAATAAGATCTAAAGTTGTACTTTTGTTTTGTACATTTGGTAAAATAGTAACTGGAGCATATGACTCCACACTTGGTAAGCTCAATTGGCTAATAGCGTTTGTAATGCCTTCCAGCTGTGCTGTAAGGCGACCATTCAATGCCTCCACAGCTGCATTAACTATGGTAAGTACTTGCTCTCTAGTTACTTCCATTTTTTTTTAAATTTAATTGAGACGAAAGGGAGAAGAGGAAAAACAAAAAAAATTTCGAAACAGAAAATTAACTGTTAAAAAACAAAAATCCCACACTGATATTTTTTTGCAATAATCACACAAATAAAATAAACCGGAGACTTTAAATACTTGAAATCAATCACTTTCACACAAAAATTTTTTGTTTATTTATTATATATTTTTTTATACATGAAGACTCTGATTCGTACTTACATAAAAATTATTATATTCATCTTAATAAATTTTGAATACAGGAATGTTTACAAAAGATTGGTCCTCTGCTGCTTTGGGATGCTGCTTTTTTTTTGTTAATTCGTTTCCTTGGTTGCTTCGCCTTTTCTCTTTGAAAGATGTAATGAATTGTTTTTCTTCTGATTTTAGTATATGTCTTTAATTGCTTTTGGCATTTACTTGCTTAATTTTTCTTAAACACTTTAAAAATTTTAATGCTTCTTGCATTTATTTTATTAAGTCACTTTTCAATGTCTCTCGCATTTACTTGTTTGATTCATAAAGTTTATATTTTTCTTACAAACTTCGTTAAAGAATTCTTAGTGCTTCTGAATTTATTTTATTAAGTCACTTTTCAATACTTTTTGCATTTACTTGTTTGATTCATAAAGTTAATATTTTTTTAAAACTTTTTTGGAGAACTTTTAGTGCTTTTGAATTTATTTTATTTAATCACTTTTCAATGCTTTTTGCATTTACTTGTAAGATTCAATCACGTTGGGCGCCAGTTAACAGATCGGGTTTTCCGAGATCTGGAGTTCTTTATTGTTATTTAATTTTTTTGAGCTATGCTCAACTGTTTATCATAACATCAAATTTGGAACTAAACAATAATTTTTTGACAACAACCATAGATACCAATTTTACAATAAGAAGAAGAATATTATTTTGGATTCCATGAAATACTTAATAAATTGAAATCTTGAGAATATGCAGTGTCTACATTTTCTCACTGTTTCAAGTTATACGCGAGCAACTGTTCGCTGGTTCGTCACGTACAGCGCTCATATTACAGATGGCTGGTTATTGTTGACTGTCTGATGGCTGGCTGTTGCTGCTGTCTTAATAACGTGGGCGAATTTAGCATGTGACATTAACTCCTCCCTCTGTTAAATTCAAAACGTCCCTGTTTTGATCACTGATTCTGTTTAGAATTTCCCTAAGGTCCTGCTCTGCGTTTGCTGATAATTTCCTCTTCCTGTATTGTTTAACGAGAAAAGTTACTAGTATGCTGATCATACCAATGGTCGTCACAAAGATCATTATTAACCAATATGTTTTGTGCGATTGTACGTCTTCATTAATTGATGCGATGTGGTTTGTGTTATCTAAATGAAGTTTGTGAAGATACGGCAAGGATAACTTCAATTCGTGCTGTAGAAACTTCATGTCCATGGTTTTTGGAGGATGTGGTTGTGAAAATGTAGAATTCAGTTTAGTTGTGAAGGTTGATCCGTTAATTTTTACGGATGCTGAAGTAAACGTCAATAGGAATGTTCCCGAAATCGTTAAATTTTGCTGATCAGTGATGGTAGTATTAACGACTTCATTCAAGATAATGATTCCTTCATCGATTTCTTGGACTAATGGTAAGTGATATGTGGTCTCTGTTGGGCATGCTGCCGAGTTGTTATTCAATAGTTGCTGCAAACATGGTGATGTTGTCGGTTGGCAAATTTGGGCGACTGATATATCGGTGCAATTTTTAACTGGTCGAGTTATGCCATAACAATTAGCTGCTTCATTAATATCTAATTTAACAATAGTTCTATCATGACTTACAGGAAAAATTTTTATAAAGTCACAAAATTGGATAAGCTTAGGAGTTTTCACAATATAAATAATAAGTTCATTGTTTTGTAATACTTTTACAGTAGCAACTCTTAAAATATTACTAATACTAAGAGGTACGGTTTCAGAGTCGGTTAAATGATTGATTTCAATATTGTCTAATATGAGCGGATTAATTATGTTATCTCTTGCAAGAACTATGGACAAGACAACATTGTTTAAGTGATTAATGATGGCTATATTTCGGTTTGCGATGAATTCCAACAATAACTCTTCCCTGTTTCGAAGAACATCGTTAGTTATATGCCCCTTTTGGAGGATATTGATTCTCCCAGTCAATTCATTGATTTTGTCTTGTATCATCGAATTAATTCTTGTTTGTCTGTTGCTGTTTTCTATCAAAATTTTCTGTTTCGTAACTAGCAATTCCCAATCCTCATGATCAGGAGTACCGGCTATGAACTTAAGTGCTGAGCCTAAGAAGTCTATTGATCTAGCAAATCTTCTATTTACACGAATTGCACTTATTATTCGATCTATTTCTTGTAATTGTGAGTCTATAGTTTGCAGATATTGCGAATTGTTTCCGACTTGTATCAGTGTGTCCTCTGTTTGTGTAATAATCTGCTGATAGTCCGTCAGGTTTGTCTCGTGAATAAGGTAAGTGTATTCGTCAAACACTGCTACTTTTCCCTTAGTTAGTGCTATAAAATGTGCAGATGAGTAGTCAGTTATTCGGGTTGCAGTCAGTCGGAATAGATGTATAACCCTAGAAAGAAAAAGAAAAAGAGAAAGAGAAAAAAAAAATATTTAGAAAAGAGAAGAGTGAAAAAAAAAAACAACAAAATGTTATCTTAAATTATTTTTGTGCACCCTTTTCCCATTGATTAGTACTGTTGTACCCAAATCTTCTTGTATAATGCCTTCTACAAAAACTTTGTCAAGTTTGTTTCCTAATCGTCTATTTCTGCGAATAAAAACTTTATCTCCAGGTTGGTAGGTTTTATTAATACTTTTTTCGTTAGATCTACGCACTGTTTTTTGCTGAGCCGTAATTAATTTATTCTGTATTATTTTTAGTTCGTCTTCCGAATAACTGTGGAGTATATCTATGGGTTTTTTGCCTGTAACGGAATGGATAGTGTTGTTATATTTAAGCGTTGCTAATAGAATTAATTCCATTGTATCTGTTACATCATACTGCGATTTAAGGCAACGGGCTATTTCTAGCAGCGTTGAGTGTATTCTTTCAACTTGTCCATTGCTCTTGCTGTGCATTGGGGCCACGAAGTATTGTTCTATGTTGAAGTGATCTCTAAGAAATGTGGATATAATGTTGGATTGAAATGCTTTTTCGTTATCCGAAACTAGAAGTCTTGTATTTTTAAAATTCAAAAGAATTTGGAAAAGAGCTGCTTTGATATCTAAAGAGGATCGAGAGGTAATGGGTATTGCCACAGTAAATTTCGAGAACTTGTCCACACAAGTTAAGAAATGCTGTTTACCTGTAATGAAAATGTCCATATGTAAAATTTCTCCTGGAAAATTCGGACTGGGAGTTTCTGCGATTGCTATGTTTTGGGGTTTCCGTTGGTACTTATTTTCCAAGCAAATTTTACAGTTTGCAATGATGCCTTTAAGCATTTTTTTTATCCCCGGGAAATAATATTCACTAATTATTTGCTGGAAGTTCTCTTGTAACGATCTGTGCGCGCGATTATGCTCTGTAATTGCTGTTTCTAATTGGTCATCTTTATTTATAATATCGATAACTAGACGCTCCGTATGGATAAACTTCACCGAAGGAAATGCTGTCACTAATTTGTCTTGGATGAATGCCAAAGTTTGTAAATCACAATGAATGGCGTTAATGGTATTAGGGTTGATGGTGTCCGTTAGGTATTTTATTAAGGTGTCAGTAGTGGCAAAATTTATGGTGTGTCGGATAAATTTTCGAAATATTATTTTTGTACCTTTAAAGCTGTGGGTTGTTCGAGATAGGATAAACTAAAAAAAATTTTATACAAAAACTCTTGCCAATTTACAGAATTTTACTAAGTTTGGGATCCAAGTCAAAAACCACTTCTATTTTTTGTCACGTAACGTATTATTTTTGGTGGCTTCTACCTAAGAGACGAACTTTTGACAACTCTTAGTGGTATAGTGGTGCTTAGTAAGCTTTTGGAAAATCAATATAAGGAACTTGTAAGTTAAATTTTTCATTCTATTTTCACTCATTAAAGTCGTACGATCATCACGTGTGCCACCACGGAAATGCCCATATATATATTTTATTTTTTTTTCAAAAATATTAAAATAGTTACAATGCGACCTTATTCCATCTAATTGGGATATTTTGCAAACTAATGTCATTTTTATTTTATTTTTTTATTTAATCATGTGTATCTTGGTAACTGGTTTCATATTGACAATACGATTTTTTTCCAACATGATTAAAATCAAAAATAAACTACTTGTAAAAGCTGCTTTTTAAAGCTTGTATTCTGCCATTTAGCAGCTCAAAATATACAATTTTTCAATTATTATTATGAGACATGTTTATATTGTTGGCGAAACTTTTTCAATTGGGTAACTCTTTCTTTCATGGGAACTTGATTAAGCTTCATACAGCTGTTAAACATCTTTTTATTATTAAATTTTTGTTTTGCTCGCTGTAAACTTATTTCTTTGGAACTTATTGGAACAATTATTTTATGCCATTTGTATTTTTAATTTTTTTTTTTGTTGGTCAGGAACATACAATTTGTTAAAACTTGTGTGTCTTTTATATTTTAACTCTGCACAACCTATTTTTTTTTTTTGCTTTATTTCTATACACTGTCTACCGCTTATTGTTGAAAGAAAAACAAGCACATAAAATGCACACGATGGACAAACATTGAACATCTGTTGTACTCTGTATTAAAATCTATGGAAATTCCGAATTCGAAAACATGTTTATTTATCTTGATGTGTCTTTGTATTTACATTATACAAACAAACAATTTTCAGTTCAATTGCAAATGTTTTTGTTCCGCTTGCGTCGCTACAAGTGTCCAGTGTATATTCATAACTAGTGGGCGATGCTTTTTCAAGCTCACCAAATGAGTTCATTCAATATTTTGGTGTGTTTGTTTTATTCCCATGTAGCACTAAAAGATGTAAATTATTTTTCAATAAAATTTTTGCAGCTTGTTGAACACAATATTCAGTAAAATTTCAATTAAATTTGTTTGAATCTGTTGTGTTCTTTCTTAGCCAAACATAAAATGTACCCATTTATTCTGTTTGAAATAATTTTCATAATTTATCAGCTAAATTTTATGGCTCAAGTTCAATGTTTTGAAAATGGCTTTTAATTGGAAAAATATATGAGCTATTTTTAATAATAATATTATTGAATTTTTGGTAGAAGTGAACGTGTGAAAAGGTGTAATAAAATTGATGTTTGGGATGGAAAAGATTCCAATTAAGTATAGGTACTTACGACGTAGTTTTAATTGGGAAATGTAACACAGGCCGTTTAGCCAAATTAACCTCATAAATAAATAGAGAGAGTACCTTTAAAACCACGATGTTCTTGAGATTTTGAGCAAAATAAAAAGTACACTCTAAACGATTTCTGTTGAATTTTACGACGGCAACGCTTTTACGACTGAAAGTGTCTAAATTTACACATGTTACAAAATTGATACAAAAAATATTAAAAAAAATTTCATTTATTACGTGAAATTCTGAGAAATTTGCACTCAAAGTTGAAATTTGGTAGTTTCAACCGATTGATTTCATCTTCACACGATCACAGCTCGGTAACGGTTAAGTTGGTGGGGCTTATTGGTATATCCATAGAAAGATGATTTCATTGCCTTTAAAATGAGCTATCAAAATAAGTCCTACGTAAGTTAGTTTTTCTACTAGAAACAATAACGTGAATCAAAGTCGTGAAATATTAATTAACCCTGTAGCTCCTAAGAATGTGAAAATATACCCCCCCATCCGATACGACTTTTTGCTCAGCTCGACATAACCTTTCAGCTCCGTAAATAGTTGCACTCAATTGCGGGACACCCTGTATATGCAAATTTTGGTATAGGTCGAACAAACGGATGGAATTTGGGTGCACACAAGCACGATGGCATTCAGTTTTATATATTTACGAAGATTTTTCCATTTTGATGACGTCACTTCGTATAGAAGGTAGGGGGAATTTCCATTAAATTTTGCCAAATTCAATAGTAACGGTTCATATTAAGTATCAAAGCTTATGTGCAAAATTTCAAGACATTTCTTTAATTTTTGTGGATTTTTAAGAGATTTCACTTTTAACATAAAGCCACTTTGTATGGGAGGTAGGCGTGGTTTTCATTCGATTTTACCAAATATCATGGCAATAGTTTATATTAGATATCAAAGCATATCGCACACTAAATACAAAACTGTCACAACTCAAAATTTTTAAATTTCTAGGAGAAGCAAGAAACAATTTTATTTGAAGGAACTCCATACAAAACAATGAAACAAAAATTTTTTAAACTATAGAGAAAGAAGATGAAGAAAGAAGATGTGAATAGTTCTACATTAAAAAGTAAAAATTTGTAAATTTTGAGTTGTGGCTGTTTTGTATTTAGTGTGCGAAATGTGCCAAATTGCATGACATTTTTATCATTTTTGAGGATTTTTAAGACTTTGTATGGGAGGCAGGCGTGGTTCTTATCCAAATATTTCCAAATTTCATAGTCAGGATTTCAAGGCATTTATTTAATTTTTGTGGATTTTTAAGAGATTTAACGGTTAAAATGAAGTCACTCTGTGTACAGGAGGTAGGCGTTTCTTCTTCTTAGTTTCTTTTTTATCGAATTTTAAGAAACGCCTAAAATTTTTCACTCTAGACTGGTATACTATCTTAACACCTTCATGTCTGCTTTATATTAAGTTATATATGTAAGCGTTAAGCCCAGTAGATGAAATAAATCTGTAGAATCTTCAGCATTCAGCTATTTTAGTGTAGTTGAATGAATGATGAATTTAAAAAAAAAATTTTTTTTTTGTGATAAACAAAACAAGTGCACGAAAGCTATATCTTAATATTCATATGAAATACTTTTGACGTTTCACAAGTTTTAACGAAATACATGAAGCATTTTTATATCTTTCGGGAATTTACAAACAAAATTATTAATTGAAATACTTGTTCTAATTCTTATACTCGTATAATGTAGGTAAGTTAAAAAAAATCAAATTAATTATGCGTCACCCATACGACCCGTGTTCCAAGTGAACTCAAAAGGAATGCAATTGTACGATAAGCATACATAAAGCAACAACAAACAAAGGTGTTTTAAAAAATGCAACAATGTCTATATTTATGTGTTTTGTAGTTGTCATTAGCACGACATGCCAATCAGCTGCTACAAGTTCAAAGTTCACGACGTGTTTATTTTGATCAAATTTTCTGTTTTTTCTTTTACTAACCGGCAATTAAATGCAATTCAGCGGACCACGCAAAGAAAAAATATCTTTGCTGAGAAAAAGAGAGAGGGAGAGAAAACAAACAGTTTCTAATACAAGCAAACAATAAATATTCAACAGATGTTCGTTGCATGCGCTGAACATGTCTCATACGCTCCGAATAGCGGGTAGGGTAAAAAAGAGCAGCTGCGACTTGCTGCTCCAAGAGAAGTACTGGTGTAAGTGTGTGTATAAAATAAAGTCGCATTCATGCAATCAGCTGTTTTTTGTTTGCAGTATATTTTGTTTGAATATCTTGCACTCTTCGTTGGCAATCGTGAGGCGTCCGATTAAACATCTTTCATATAGGTTTTGTTGTTTTAATTTGGGGGTTGAATGATAACTAGAATGAAAAGCTACTTTGGTTATATTTGGTGAGCGGCAAATTGTTTCGATTTAGTTGAAGTGTGTGTGTGTGTGTGTGTGTGTGTGTAAATGTTGTGGGTGTTGGGGTCTCATGCTCATGTGTGTGTGTTTATGCTTTAATTGAGCGCCATACAGAGGTTTGTTTATTTTTTTCATGCGCTTTGTTCAACTCATTCGCTTTTCCTGAGTTGCGACTCGCATGCGGCGTTTTTTCGTGAGCTGCTGAATTCAGTCGAAACGCGATTGTGAAATCGCACGGTTCGATATTCTGTTAAAGCTTGGCACGATAAAAATTTCAAACTGCGAGCGAACGTGTTTAATTGGCGCGTTTGGCGAGTTTTCGCGTTTTAAATACTGAAACGCATACATTTTTCTTCTATCCCGCTATTTGTAGTTTTGCATAGCGGTTGCATTTAAAACGGTTAAATTTGTGCGTGCGTCAACGATGCGTTTTCAATTTCATTTTAATTTGGCTTCAATTACGCTGATGCAGTGAATTGTGAATTCTGTGTTATTCTGTGACAATTTGTTGTTAAAACTTATTTAAATGTTCTTGTTTTTTGAAATTTCTTCATTCCTTTATTTTGCTTGGAATTAATTGTTGCCACAAGTGTTGACATTTTGTGATTAATTGTAGCGTTTGTTGTGTGCTTGTGATTTTATTTTTATATGTTTTTTCTTTTTACATGCATTAATGATGAATTGTGTAAAATGTAAATTTCGTGGTAACCCAAACAAGCAACAGTTAAATGTTATTTTCTGGTTTTCGCTATGAGAATATTTAAATTTTGACAAAATGCAAATTTTAGGATGAGCGTAAATTTATTGCTTAGCTATAAAAGAAAAATAAATGATGAACTTTCAAATAAATGAAACATGTTATAGTTATACAGTTTTGCGCTATGTTTATTTAAGGTTTTTGATTCATTAGCTAATAAAAATGGAAAATGACGCAAGTAAATAAAATTACAGCCAACAAATTTTTAATGTCACAAATGTGGACACATTAAATGTGGTTATTTTATGTTCTAAAATTCGGTGATTTCGGTTTTGATCATGATTAAATTGCATGGAATTGGTTTTGGAAAAACAAAAACAAAAAGTTTTTTAATGGTTCTCGTGTGTCTCGTAAAAAGTTTTTTCTTTAAGTTATGGCAAAATTTTGAGTGCGTACAACTTTTAAATTTAGCTTTATTATTAACAATATCTTGAATCAATCTTAAAAGGTGTATCTTATAAATTCTACTTTCACATCATGAGTACCGAAGTTGAACTTTAGATGAGTGAACAAAAATAAGTGCTATTCAAGTCACATAATCATATGGATTTTGACATCTGATACACAGAATATAGTAGTCTGTGTCTGATATAGCTTGGCTTGCTTGTGCAGAAGTTCGATTGATTCTACACAGTAGTTTTTGGTTGATAAAAAAAAAGCCAAATGGCCATTTCAGCCCTTGAAAGGACTTTGACCGAGCTTCTTATGATCAATTGTGTTGTGTGTGATGTGAAATGTTTGCACACAAATGATCGAGAACTGGATCTACATGTTTTTCGCCGACTCCGAACGGCTTATGTTCTCAAGTAGCTTTTCATGGCAGTTTTTACTCTCTGAGGTTTGCCATTGTCTGCAGAGAGGTGACGGCCGAACAGAAAAATTAATTCAATTGAAAAAATTTTCTGTGTCAGATGGAGGATTCGAACCTGGGTTCTTTGGCGTAAGAGTCACACACTCTACCCACTACGCCACGGCCGCCACAAGTTTTTGGTTGATAGCCTTATAAATATGGAAATTGAAAAACAGCATTTTCGGCATATTTTACTTGTTTACTATAGAAAAGATAAAAATGCTGTTCAAGTAAAAAAAATAATATTCTATGTGAATGGCCAAAACCGGCTTGCAAAATTTCGATCCGGCAATTATGATCTCAAAGAAGCACCACGTTCTGGAAGGCTAGTTGAAGACAAAATAAAAGCATTACTTGATGTAAACTGGATAATAACAACTCGTGAGATAGCTTAAAGAGTAAATATATCGGATGCGATCATTCATGCCATTTGTAACGGCTAGGTTTAATCTCAAAACTCGACATATAGGTTCCTCATCTCTTTACGGGAAAACATTTTCGTCGTCGCATTGACATTTGTGATCTCAAACGCTAAGAAAATGTGCATTTTTGAAACGTATCGTCACTGGGGACGAGAAATGGGTTGTCAACAAGAATGTTAAGCATAAAAGATCCTGGAGTAAAAGAGATGAACTGGCTCAAAGCACTTCGAAGGCCAATATTCATAAAAAAAGCTATGCTATCTCCTTGGTAGAATTTTAAAGAAATTCTTTATTTTAAGCTTCTACCGAGCAATTCAACTATCAATTCTGAAGTGTACTGTCGTTTGTTGGACAAATTGAATGATTCACTTTAAGAAAAAATGTCAGAATTGGTCAATAGGCAAGGTATAGTGTTCCAACAGGAGAATGCGAAAACACATTCAAGCTTGACAAGATCGGCAAAAGCTTTTAGAGCTTGGATGGTATATAATGCCACACCCACTATACTCTCCAGCCCCTAGCACTTTCCCATTATCATTTGTTCCGGTTTCCATAAAATTTCTTAGACAGTAAAACGTTTAATTAAAATGAGGAAGTCAAAAATCACTTGGATCAGTATTTTGCTTTCAAGGAACAAAAAAGTTTATTGAGCGTGTGCTCATTAATCATGCTACTGCCAAAAAGATGGCAAAGGGCATTGGATCAGGCCGGGCAATATTTAATTGAATACAATATTAATTCACTATAAGAAAATCGTCTTTAATTTTTATATAAAAAAAAAAACGAAAATACAAAGCGTTAAAAAAAATAGCAAGAACAATAGCCGAGTAACAAATAGACAACCAGGGGCGGACCGCCCCCACAGTCCCCCGCTTACGCCGCCACTGGTTACTGGCTTCACTCTGTCATCTGTAGCGTTAAAGTTTGGCTACTTGAACACAAATGCAACTACAACAACTAAAATACCCGTATTTGTAATGGTTTTTAAGAGACAAAGAAAGCAGAGAGCTTAAACTTTTATAGTTTTAACTATCGAGAATGATAGTCAATCGATAAGAAAAACTTATCGATAATTGTATCGTTATAATTATGATAACAATAATAATCGATGAATTATTGATAACAATAAAGATCGATAAATTATCGATATACTAAGTATCGAAAAATTATCGATAACAATAATAAAATAATTATAAATCAATTATTTATCGATAACAATAATTTATCGGTATTAATTAAACAATTTATCGATAATTTTTCATATTAGCTATCGATAAATTATAGTTAACGATATCTATAATGATAATTTCCAGTTAATAAAAATTCTCGTCACGATCCACTTTGGCCCCACAGAACGTAATGCCAGGAACACAGAATCGACAACCAATCAACCATCGATTAAAGCAACAATTTTTTCCCCCGCGTGAAGTAAAGTAGAAATGAGCAATATGGCAAAACGGACCTGTACCGTTTCAAAAAAACCCTCATCCGAATAATAGGGTTCAGGGTTCAGAAAGAAAGTGTATATGAAAAATTAATACAAATCAGAGTTTTAAATCAAAATTCGATATTCTTCTTTTAAAGAAGCATAAGATTATGATGTAAATTTACGTAAAGTAGCAAAAGTTTTGATTTTTAGAACAATATTTAAAAAAAATTCGCTTAGCAATTAAAATAGGTTTCACCAAAAGAAAGTTTATTTTTGTTTATAATGCTTACGAACATTAAATTTGAATCAATCATAAAAAGTATTCTACTATGACTTTTAATGCTCAAAAAGTCTCTGATATAAAAAAAAACATTTCCGCCGGAAGGTCCACCCTGAACATAAAATTTAAAGTTATTAAAAACATATTATTTTATGTTATTATCTTAGAGAAACATTTAAATTTTATTAATTTAAGCAATTTATGCATAAATTCATTTAGCATGATAATCAAATCGTCTGCATTGTTTAAAAAATGCTGTTTTTTTTTTTTAGTAAATGTTTAGTAAATGTTTCGTAAGCCATTTTGTTTTAGGCAATATGGAAGATATTGGTTAGAGATAATATACGTAATGAATTGATAGAGGCAAGGAGAGAACAATATTTATACCCCAACGCGTACTGCGTAAGGGGTATATTACCTTTGTCATTCCGTTTGTAACGCCAATAAGGAGGCGTGGCAGGTATAGAAAAGTATATATATTTTTGATCAGCATCACTTCCTGAGTCGATTTCCCTGTGTCCGTCTGTTTGTCCGTCTGTCGACACGATTACAGCCGTAATTTTTAAGCTATCGCATGAAATTCTAAAAATAAGCTTCTTTTTAAAAAAGAAAGATCAAGTTCGACAATGAGCCAAATCGAATGAAAACCACGCCTACTTCCCATACAAAGTGACTTTATTTTAACCGTAAAATCTCTTCAAAATCCAAAAATATTAATGAAATGCCTTGAAATTTTGCATATAAGCTTTGGTCTTCAATATAAATACTGACAATGAAATTTGGAAAAATCGGATAAAAACCACGCCTACCTCCCATACAAAGAAGCCTTACATTAACCGTAAAATCCCTTAAAAATCTGCTCAAATTGCAGAAATGTCTTGAAATTTTGCACATAGACCTTTATATATAATATAGACTAGCATTATGATATTTGGCAAAATCGGATGAAAACCACGCCTACCTTCAATACAAAGTGACGTCATCAAAATTGAAAAACTTTTGTAAATATATAAAACTGAATGACATCGCGTCTTTATGTACCCAAGTTCCGCCCACGTCGTTTATCCAACCCATGCATATATTCTTCGGTAAAATTTGGAGTGTTTATACTAGAAAAGTGGGTGTGACATTTTAAAATTAAATTAAGCGTATGAAACGAATATTTTTGCAGATTATATATAAAAATTTTAACGACGTCGAAAGACTTCGGATATACTTCAGTACGGCTGCGGGGGGTATTTTAGCTTCGGTACCCTGCCGAAGCTCCATTCCTTACTACTTTTCATTTATTTTTCAATTACTTAATTATATTATTACTTAATTACCTAATAACTTTATTACTCAATTGAATCATAATGCAAACTTATGCAAGATTATGATAAAAAAAAAGTACAGAAGATATTCGAATCAAACAAAATTCATTATAAGGCAACATTATTCCATAAGATTCTAAAATTAATTGCACAAAAAAATTGTGACAGAGTTCGCTGAATTCTGACTTTCTATAAATTGACACGAAAACTGAAAATTTTCGACAGCTGTTTCGAGCATATCGGCCGGTATTCCTTGAATAACAGGAGCTTAGTTGATTTGCAAAGCGTCAATAGTTTCGGGTTTGTCGACATAAACAAGTGATTTAACATATCCCCAAAGAAAGTAATCCAATGGCGTCAATTTCACATGATCTTGGTGGCCAATTAACAGGAACATATCTTGAGATGATGTTTTCATCGAACGTTTCCCTCAATAAAGCGATAGTTTCTCGAGCTGTATGGCATGCTGCGCCATCCTGTTGAAACCAGAGGTCGGCTACATCAATATCCTGAATTTTTGGCAACACAAATTCATTGATCATTGCTCTGTAGCGATTGGTGACCAGTCCAGAGCTGTGATGGGCTAAAACTTAGAGTAGCCGGGGCGTTGGATACGAGGTCTGACCAAGGACTTAAAACCTGGTACCACGGACAGTCAGCGGCCCCCGGTGTATGTCTGGCTTTTGCTGGCATATACTGGGCTGACTGGAATGGGCTGGGCCTTCGGGGCGCTTTCGTGGTTGCTGTGGCTTACCACCCATATCGCGGGCAGAGCTATCCAGCTCGGAGTGGTTTGCACTCTCAAACCGGGCGCCAAACCCTTTAGTATGGAAGAGGTTTTAGATAGGCCTCCACCCCCACCAAGGGTTGCGAAGTGTCATCACAACATGGAGCTAATTTGGTACCTTTGAACCCTCAAAGGAGCGCTGACCGACGCTTTGTATTGGTCCCAATTGTTATGGAAAAACGTTGAATTAAGCCTTCACGGCTGGTATCAACGTTAAACACAACAAATTAATTGCTCTGTAGCGGTTACCATTGACCGTAACACGGGCTCCAACCGCATTTTTGAAGTAATACATTCCGATGATGCTTCCTGCCTATAAACCACACCAAACAGTAAATTTATCTTGATACATTGGAAGCTCTTGAATTGTTTCTGGTTGTTCATCGGCACAAATACTGCAATTTTGCTCAACTAGTATGCAGACTGGTCTTAAACTAGTTGGTTTTTCTGCAGGGTTATTTGCCAATCGGACATCAAATGGCAGAGTTATCGCGAAAAAAAAATTTAAAATGGGAACATTTATGTTAACAAAAAAAGTTTTAAACTAAGTAGCTGGTGGTCGGTGAACTTTATTTTTATTTGTATCGGGTGTGTAAGACACCCTAATATATAGACGTCAAAAAAATTTGTCAAGACGCTTTTGCATCCCACCCTTAAAGTCACCTTGAAAAGCAGAGATTTTTTATTTGATTTATCAGCAGCTGCATATATAAATTTTCTCTCCCCATATTATTTTTTTGTATCTTTTGTTTGTATGACAAACATGTCGCATATTTTAATTTGTATTTCCTCTGCAGCTCCTGCAAATAAAGTCAGTCGACTTTATCTATTTAAATCGCTGATAGTGTCAGCATGTGCAAAAAGACTCTTTTTATTGAAATTTTAAATGCATTTGTGTATTTTTTTTTGTGTGCAGTTAAAAGTAGATCGTAGGTGTGTATTACCGTTAGATCTGTTTGCTAAAGTCTATGATGCGCGTCGTTGTCGTACATTGCGGCAAAATAAATTGTTCTTAATAATTGCTGCCAGTGTTGTTTAATAGATAGATAGACAGACAGACAAGCAGACGTGTTGTTGGAAGCGTTCATTTAGCACAGTTATGAAATCCACTCAATTGAAACAATCATAAATCATGTAAAGTGAATTAAATTGATTAAATGATGAATCTACTACAAATTATGATAGAGGTTGTAAATTTGTGCGATAACAATTATGGGTTGATTAAGAGAAAGATTATAGCACAGCGATTGCAGAAAAATTTATGCGATAAGAAAGAATAATTTATGCCTTTAACATAAAATAGATTATTTTGTTAAAAAACAAAACCACAAAAAAGTTCAAACATATCCCCCACAATGACATCAGCGACAAATTCTAATTGAAACGTTTGCATACAATTCACTCAATTTTTATTTTATTTTTTATTTTTGTTAAGAAACTTATAATTGGAGTTAACGCGCTATTTATTCGTTTGTTGTGTAGCATTGTTAAAAAAAAAAAAAAAAAAAAAAAAAAAATAGAGAGAAAAGAAACAAAAACGTGTTGTATTCCAGCACTCAACATATGTTTGTTTCGTGCAGCAATTTAAAAAAAAAAAACAAAAAAACGGCAACAATAAAAACAAAAGCAAAGTGGTGTTATCCTCCACAGCAGCAATAAACACAACACCAACAACAACAACAACAACAACAATAACGACAAGAAGATCATCATCGAGTTGGCAATAAATGTTATTCGAAATAAACTCAATACGGAATGCGAATCACCAGAGTGATATTTTAGCAAGATTTGTGTTCGAACGTGTAGATGGCAGAAGGAAAACAAAAGAAGGACGAGTCACAGACAAACATTTAAAGTTGCATCTACTCCCCCAATCTTCCCACCTCTCCCCCCATACAGGGATTTGATATGACAGTTCATAAATCTACACTTAGCTATTCGAAGTGTGAGTTGCTTGTTAATTCGCGTAACAAGGAACAAAAACAAAAACAAAAAAAAAACATTTACACAACAACGACAACATCAGACCATGTCTGTTTTGTCTTGTTATTGATACCCTGCGAAATGTTTATTCAAGCAATATGACTGCACCCGGTATTCAATTCTCGATTCTTGATTATATGCTGCAATTTATTTCAAAATTCCCTGACTAACAAGGTCGAATTTATGTCTAATTGAAACACTTAATACTGACAATTTGACACCATGCGTCAGAGTTAATTGAAAATTGATAACCGTTACAATTGAATTCAGTTCATTGTCTTTGCAATGCAAACGATAAGCAGCCGATTGATTGTTGCGACAAAAGCCAAAGTGCTGCGCATTATTAGGACCGTGTAATCGTTATCGTACTCTACTTACTTGATTTGCATAATTTACACGGTCACTGTTTGGCGTGTGAATCACGCTCTTGTTTGTGTTCATTTTTCTTGCACTGATTGTTTTAATGCGATTAATGAAGGCAACAACAATCAGTTTGTGTTTTTACTTTCCGCATTTTCATTAAATGACTGATGACTGCAAAATAATCACATTACTTGTCACTGAAAATAAGCTAGAACAGTGAAAAAACAAAAACAATAAAATATAAGCCAACATATGGCGGAAATTTCTGTAGTTGTGCTGATCAGTGGCGTAGGTATGGGGACAATTTAGAGTATTGAAAAAATAAATTAAAAATACTAAATGAATAGAAAAGTGTATGCAATTTCCAAGATGTAAGTCCTACTTTGGAGAAATGCAAAATGATCAGAGCTGTAAAATCTGCATATTCAGAATTTTAAGTACAAGTGAATAACGACATAAGAATCCATTCAATGAATGGCATGATTGATTTATAAATAAAATTTTTAATTCATATGCAATTTTAAAAAAATTTATTAATTATTCATTTTCGTTATAAAGAATAATGAATCAATTTTTTTATTCATCGAAATGCTATTTACAAAGAATGCAAATCACAAAGAATTTCAGCATTTTCAATAATTCTTTTATTCATTATTCATTTGTTATTCATTATTCATTCCCATTCAATTAGGGCAAGAAGTAATTGTAAATCATGGCTCGACGCTGATGGTAACGTTCCCACCGGCCTTATTTTTAAAGAAGTAACGATCATTGATTCAACAAGCTCATAAAGCTCACTAAGCAGTGATTTGTTAGAGATACTCGTATAATGGTGACTCTCAAATCTCTCGTGGATTTTTTCCACTCCATATACGGAAATTTTGGCTTATCGACATTATGGCTTATTTTGCCATTGAGTCAAAAATTAGTCTCAGTTCAGTGTGAACAGAATGTTGCGATAAGGCAGTGGGTTGACTTTCAGTTGATATTCAGCCCGTACGGCGAAAACAATCGTCATTTGCCTTTGATTCTTGCACCAGCTGGGCCTTTACGTAAAATTTTTCATCAAGTCAATACACACAGCTACAATTTTTGCTAGCTCATTTGGATTCTCCTCAATACGACGTTCTACGGCAGCAAACGTTTCTAAGATGCTCTACGTCGTCTTTGTGGATGCGTTTAACTAAACATTTAAACTTTTGACGTAGAATTACGTCTTACAGCTGGTTACAGCAGGTTTGTATGGAGGTTATTTTTACAAGTGTTTTTCAAGGTCATGCTAACGTTTTTGGGTAACACTTTAGGGTATATCTACAGCCTTTAATATTCTTCGTACAAAGATAAAATATATGCCAAAATATCAGGTATATTACCAGTAAAACGAATATCTAATTTTGGATTTTGTCACTTCTTAAATAAAGTCACAACATAACAAAATCAATGAAGAAAAATTCACATTTTTGTATGAGAAAATCATGCATTGATGCTTCAGTTGCTGCTGACGTTGTTATGCTTGTTCCTTAAGTTTGTGCCAAAGTCGCGTACGCAACATAGTGTTGTGTCTTGAAACGAATCGTTTTACGAATATTTCTCGTATGTATGCAAAATTTACATATATGGGCATTTACACAATAACGTAAACCAAAAAAAAAATTATTAATATGTTTCGAAATTCAATTTTTTGATCTAGTAAAATACTGATATATCTGAACATCGCATTCTGAAAATTTCAATGTCTTAACTAATAAATTTTAATATTAAAACCCTAGTCTACTGACAATGGCCGAACTAAGATGTAAGTTACTCTTCTCAAGCTCTTTTCTCTCTTCTTTGATTACACATTTTATTAACGGAAATTTTGTCGAGTGGGTTATGTCGCGTGAGTTACGGAAAATTTTTTTCACAACTCAATATATTTTTAAATAAGCAAAGTTTATCGGTAGAGTGGGTTAATTATGAAACTTCACCGTTTTCCCATTATTTAAAAATTAAAAACAAAAACAGGTCATATGGTTAAATTCACTGAATTTTTACAATCTAAATAAGATTGTAAAACACAGTTCCTTTTTTTGTCGCGTGAGCTACGCCCATATTTACCAATGTTATTCTTAATTAGTTACAGGAACGATAATTTTGGTATATCATACCATTACTATTTCTTCTAAGGCATATGTACATAAGAAATTTTTTAACATTTATAACATAAACTTCCGAGAAAACGAAGCTTTAAATCGTACGCATGTCGCGTGAGTTACGAGGGAAACGCCCATATGTATCTATATCTATCTAGACTCACTATTATATTTAGATATCTATAATTATCTAATCTATCTACTTCTATCTACTATTATATAAAATTGAAGTTACAATTATTGTTTCCAGGTAAACTCCAAAAATACTCGGTCGATTTTTATGAAGTAAGTTTTGAAATGTTCTATTTGTGCTACAGCACAGCATAGGGATATTTTTATTTCGAAATTTTAGTAATAAGTATATGGTATTCCCCAATGCCATGCATTGCTTGATCGTTTTCTTTTCACGTGTTTGTGTTGCGAGAACTTCAATAAACTCCATGATGTTCTCTACTCTTCTCTTTTTCTGCTCAGCTAGCACAGCATAGCATAAAAAACAGATGAGCCTCGCGGAAGGCGAAAAGAGATATGCATATAAATACAGTGCTGAGCTGCAAAACAAAGCAAAACAAAAGAACAGTTTTTTTTTCTAACGAAGGCGTGGTCGACACAGATAATTTTATTGCTTTATTGTCTTCATCATACGATGTTTTTAAAATGGACAAGAGGAGCAATTCTTTAATTCGTTCCCTTTTTTAAGCAATTTCAAAAAGGAGGAGGTTCTCGATTTCGTCGGTATCTCTTTTTTTTTTAAATGTATGTACATCGATAACTCCTAAGCCATATGCCTGATTGCCATAATTTTTGGTGAACAGATAGACATGGAGGAGACCATCTAAAAAAGTGGGCGGTATTCAAGAAATGGGCGTGGCAGTACTAGAAAAACACTGTATCACGAATAATATTGATACTAGGGTACTGCAATTTAGTGTAAGGGTAGACTCAATTATAACAAATTACGGTCAAGAAAATGGGCATTTTTCGACAAATGGGCGTGGCAAAATTAGAAAAACAGTGTAGATCGAATAATATTGATACTATGGTACTGCAATTTAGTGTAAGCGTGGACACAATTATAACAAATTACGGTCAAGAAAATGGGCATTATGCGACAGATAGGCGTGGCAAAATTAGAAAAACAGTGTATCTCGAATAATATTGATACTATGTTACTGCAATTTAGTATAGGGGTAGGCATTATTATTAAAAATTACGGTCAAGAAAATGGGCGGTATTAGACAATTGGGCGTGGCAATATTAGAAAAACAGTGTATCTCGAATAATGATAACACTAAGGTACTGAAATTTAGTACAGAGATAGGCAGAATTATTAAAAATTACGGACAATGATGTAGGTGTTATTCGACAGATGGGCGTGGCAATATTAGAAAAGCACTGTATCTCAGATAATATTGACGCTAGGGTACTGAAATGAAGCACAGGGGTAGGTAGGCACAATTATTACAAATAACGGTGAAGAAAGTGAGCACTTATTCAGCGAAGGGGCGTGGCAATATTATAAAAACTCGAACTCGATAAAGAACTTAGTATATTTATGGTAATATAACAAATTAGAAAAAAATTAAAATAATAATATTTCCAACGTAATAATATGTTTCAATAAATTATCAAATATGACTAAGAAATTAAAAGGAAAAGTTATTTTGTAGTCAATTTTTTTAAGGGGTTCTATTTTCGTTGCTTCTCTCCTGTCAACACAATTTTTAGAATATGGTGTGAATCGTGTGGCTGCATTTAGAGCAGTCATTTTTAGGCGCTCTTTAATATTTTCTAATTTTTTATTTTAATGTTGGTCTAGCAATCTTTTTTCATTTCATCTGTGAGGAAATACTTGAACATTTCTAAAGGATCAGTAATACCCTTAACCTGTCTTGTTGAACCTCTATCTTAATCTTAATAATCTTTAAAAAAAAAAATTGCAATAAAACCAATGTTAGTCGTTTAGACGTACACTCCTTACAACAACAGACAAGCAACAGATAGAGCTGTTACCATGTGCAGAGATGGTACTAGAAATCTGGAGAAAAAAAAGGTATCAAGCTATAAGCTAAACATAGTAGTAGAAGCGACTAGCATTGGCTATCCACAATATATAATATAGCTTACATATACAGATGCTGTACACAAAATAAATTTGAATTATTTATAACGTGGTGGCGGCCGTGGCGTAGTGGGTAGAGTGTTTGACTCTTACGCCAGAGAACCCAGGTTCGAATCCTCGATCCGACACAGAAAGTTTTTTCAATTGAATTAATTTTTCTGTTCGGCCGTCACCTCTCTGCAGATAATGGCAAACCTCAGAGAGTACAAACTGCCATGAAAAGCTTCTTGAGGACATAAGCCGTTCGGAGTCGGCGTAAAACATGTAGGTCCAGTTATCGATCATTTGTGGGCAAACATTTCACATCACACACAACACAATTGATCATAAGAAGCTCGGTCAAAGTCCTTTCAAGGGCTGAAATGACCATTTCGTTTTTTTTTTTTTTTTTTTTTTTTATTTATAACGTTCTTATATGTATTCAATACTAAAAAATATATTTGTTTTGCTATTATTTAAATTTTTAATTAAGTTTTAAATATATATATAAATTTTTTTGCAGCAAGAAAAATAAAAAATTCATATTCCGAAATATTCATTTGCATTTATTAAACATAAGATTAAATTACATTTATTTCTAACCAACATAAAAATAAAAAAGAACAAAAAATTCAAACAAAAAATTCTACGTCTACACTAACGATAGTATCGAAACTGTCTTTTTTTTTAATGCGGTGCTAATTCCCTGACCAACACTGTTTATCGTTTTTATTTCTTCAATCTAAAAAGTAGTTTTTGTTATTTTCAGATATTTTTGTTGTTTAGCTCAAACCTCGCAATATTTACCATTTTGTTCTTTAAAGATAAGATAAAAAGAGATTTGCACGTAGCATTTATTGAGTTGCTGTTAGTATTTCGTTTTGTCATGTTGTGTTATTTTATTTTTAACCTCATTACGTATCAAGGTAATAGAAATTCACAAAATTCTTACTTTGAAAGTGGATGACTCCTTTCCTTTTTTTTTTTTTTTTTGTTATTTTATCTTTAACAAATTCATTTATGGCGGTTGCCAGCAATGACATCATGCCAATATTTTAACCCTCTTTCAGTATGTTCATCAGTGTAGAAAACCGCTTCAAGTTGATTGTACGTACGTCTGCTTATCACTTTATTTTGAAAATATGTAAAAAAACAATGCTTCTTTTAACACTTTATGTTGAGAATTTATTATGGCTTTTAAATCCTATCCTTCTTTTATGCATTTTCACATTTTTGAGAACACATCAAGTGAAAACGATTTTAAATGTTACGATTATTTTTATTGTAAAATGCTGTTAAAATTTTAATTTTACGGGTTGGGAACATGTGTGTAAAGAGTTCACAGTCTCTGAAATGTTTTGTATGTTTGTTATTTGACTCTTTTTTTATTTCCAATTCCTTTTTTCGCTTCAAGTTTTCCAATTAATATCTCATTTCATGACATTTTCATTAAATAAGCATTATATGCAGTTTAAGACTTAAAGGCCCTTAGTAATAGAAACGTAAAAACTCACTTCTAAACTCAAACTTAGTTAGGTGATTCTAAGCTATTTTTAAGATTTCGTAGTAATAAAACAAATCTAACAA
The DNA here is from genome assembly GCA_914767935.1 of Coremacera marginata. Lineage (NCBI taxonomy): Eukaryota > Metazoa > Arthropoda > Insecta > Diptera > Sciomyzidae > Coremacera > Coremacera marginata. Next base: position 19,716,836 of record OU612047.1, read on the forward strand.
AAGTCGACTTCAGTGCTTCTACTGTGAACTGATCTTAAATTTTATGCCTGAACGTACCCTTTGTTCGGTTTGCTTAACAGCTGATTTTACTATTTGCTTATTTTTTAAACACAAATCAAAATGCAAGGCTCTATAAAAGTAAGTTTCTTCTTTTGTCTGCTTATGCTATTGTTTGTTTACTTTATTGCTTATTTATTTAATTGCTTATTTATATAATATAGTATATCTACCTGTTGTTTTTTTCTAAATTCTACGTCATTGGAGAATAAAGCATTTAAACGGCTTTTGTAGTTTTTCTTTGCACTTCTGCTTCTGGCATCATTTATTATTTCTAGATCCCGAAATACTTCATGGTCCATATTCACTACAATTGTTTCAAATGTCAATTTAAAATTGACTTAGAATCAGGCGAGCCACAACTAGATGTTTTCTAACTTAGAAGTGACTTTTTTGTTATTATTACTACCGATTGAAAGCTAAAGTCGAGTTTTAGAAAGAATCGACTTAGAATTTCTTTATTACTAAGGGCCAAAGACTCTTAGAAATGATCATTCATTATTATTATAACATTATATGCTGACCTTACCTGAATTCTTCTTAAATAGATTCCGCCGAATAGCTTTTATTTAAAAACTTTATTATTTATATATTAAACATAATTTTGTCTTATATGCCTAGAAATCCATTTAACTTATATTTATTTGTTTAAATTAAAGCAAATTCTTTTAAACATATTTTGCATTACTAGACGCCGAAATATTCTTTTAATTTATTTCTTCTTAAATACGATTTCCAAATGCTGCCCGATGTTTTTAATTTTTTTTTTTTATTTTTGGTTGTCTAATATAAGGTAAACATTTCAAAATAATAACAATTTGTTTATATAAATGCTCATGAAATATCGTACAGAACCGCATAAACGTCGTTTAATTACACAGAATTAGGTTTTAAATTATTAAACGAAGACCACAAAATAACATTTGAAAAGAAAGACAATTTATATCTATGTTTTTTTCTTTTATCTAAGTTGATTAAGAAAAAAATAGTATTATAAGAAGAAGAACTAAAATAATTTTTAAATTATGCCAATAAAAAGAAATTTAAGAAATATAAAGAGAAAATGGTGAAAATGATTGACATTGATCGTCACTCGGATTGTCCTTTGGGCGATGCGTTGGCATCGCCTCAGATACCATGGACTGGAATGCGCTATGCTTGCCTTAAAGTCTTGCATGCTTACTGTAAAGTATTTGATAAAAAGGACATTTATGATCTCATTGTAAGGTAAGCAAGTTTTTTTTTTAGGCTAAGAAACTTATAAGTATTTTTGTTTTACTTTTTGTCTCGAATAAAATGACATACTCCACGAAATGTTTATAGTAATCATCTGAATATGTTGTATTTACAAATTTTATATAAATTTAATATACAGGGTGTTCCGCAATTGAGTGCAACTATTTACGGAGCTGAAAGGTTATGTCGAGCTGAGCAAAAAATCGTATGGAAGGGGGGTCTATTTTCACATTCTTAGGAGCTACGGGGTTAATTAATATTTCACGACTTTGATTCACGTTATTGTTTCTAGCAGAAAAACTAACTTACGTAGAACTTATTTTCTTTCAACTTATAATTTCAACTTATAATCAGTTGAAATTACCAAATATCAACTTTGAGTGCAAATATCTCAGAATTTTGCGTAATAAATGAATTTCTTTTTTGTATCAATTTTGTAATTTATTCTCTTTTCTTTTCAAGGATACCAAAAACATAAGCATATCTTTAAAAATAAAAAAGTTGGCTGTACCAAAAAAATTATACTTATTAGAAAACAATAATAAATAATGACATTACAAAAAGTTATGCAGTAGATAATATCATTGTTTTCTAATAAGTATAATTTTTTTTAGTACAGCCAACTTTTTTATTTTTTGAGACATGTTTATGTTTTTGGTTAGTTTTTCTGCTAGAAACAATAACGTAAACCAAAGTCGTGAAATATTAATTAACCCTGTAGCTCTTAAGAATGTGAAAATAGACCCCCCCTCCCACACGATTTTTTGCTCAGCTCGACATAACCTTTCAGCTCCGTAAATAGTTGCACTCAATTGCGGGACACCCTGTATATTATTAATATAGCATTAATATTAGTGCTTAATTTTTTATTATATTTCTTCAATTATTTCATAAAAACCTTGAAATATCTGAGTACTCAGTGATAAAACTGACCTACAAAAACTAACGTTGCGCTGAATCCGAAAATACATTTTGAGTTGCTCCTTCCCAATCCCAAGTTTTTGAGATATTCTTACCTCGTCAGAAGTCCGAACGTCAGGTTCGGACTTCGAGTACCGAAGTCATGTTATCTATCTATCTATCTATAGGGTTAAAGTCAGAAATTTAGGCTGACAAATCCAAAAGTGTTTATTAGTTTATCTATAAAAGAAGCTAGTTGAATAGCGTCGTTGTCCAAAAAATTGAATTAAATTCTTCTTGACTTGTAAAATTACCTTGCACTCCAAAAAAACAAAAAATATCCCAAAGTATAATTGAAAAATCACAACAATAAATGCCGTGAAATTTTACGATATATTGGCGATTTGGAAAAAACTAACACGCTTTTTTTGGGTTTTTGGCTTTTGGTTTTCCCAAATTAATAAAAACTGGAGAATTTTTTTTTTTAACAATGCTCTAACTTTTGTTTTTAGGCCCCTCTAGTTTTTACTCTTGGGAGAGTCAATCAAACGCAATATTTTACGTTATTTAAGCTGATATTTGCTAAGATTGCTATTGCTGATATTCTTTACATTTGTCCTTTTGTTTTGAGCATCATAAGGAATAGCATCAATGATCTTGTGATTCTATTCCATGTGGTGGTTAAAACCAAACAATCGAAAATTTTGCTTCTTTTATAAAATTGTATTGAGTATTCATCGATTACATAATAAAAATAAAAATATTTCATGCTAGAAATGTAAAATTCTCTTTCACAGTTATTTCCTATCCTCTCATCTTAAGTTGAGTGCGAGATAATTATTTTAATTGCAAGAAACATATAATATTTTATAATAATATTTTTATTTTTGTGCTGTGAGATTTTACTACAATAATTGTAGAATATCTGTTGCCAGTTCTTGTCCAAATCCTTGTCCTAGTCCTTGTCCTACTCTTTGTCCTAATCCTTATGTTAATCCTTGTCCTAATCCTTATTTAGTGGCGGCTGTGGCACAGTGGGTAGAGTGTGTAGCCCATACGTCAGAGAACCCTGGTTCGAATCCGACCTGACACAGACATTTTTTTCAATTTAATAAATTTTTCTGTTCGACTGTCACCTCTCTGCAGACAATGGCAAACCTCAGAGAGTAAACACTGTCATGAAAAGCTTCTTGAGAACATAAGCCGTTCGGAGTCGGCATAAAACTTGTAGGTCCAGTTCTCGATCTTTTGTGTTCAAACATTTCACAATACGCACAACACAATTAATCATAAGATGCTCGGTCAAAGTCCTTTCAAGGGCTGAAATGACCATTTCGATTTTTTTTTTTAATCCTTATCTACATCTTTTTCTTATTCCTTATCCTTATCGTTGTCCTTGAACAAAACCTTGTCTTTATCCTTGTCATACTTTTTTTCCTAGTCCCTGTCCTAATTTTTGTGCCAATCCGTGTTATTATTCTTGTACAAATCCTTGGTCTACCTCTTGCACTTATCCATGCCTTAGTCCTCGTCCAAATTCTTGTACTCAACCTTGTCATATCCATTGTCCTTATTCTCGTTTCAGTCCTTATCTTAATCGTTTCCAAGCCCTCGTCCATATCCAAGTCCTCCAAACCCTTGTCCTAGTCCTTATCTCTGCTTTCCTTTTGGTTTTTGACTGAAGCACCAACTTTTACTGTGTTACGCAATACCTGAGGTATGTAATATTTCCATGCATCGATGGTGCTTTTACGTTGCATTAAACGGCTCTCTCTGCTCTTAATGATGTCAACTATTTTTTTTCTATCTGGTATTTTTGTCCATAGGTCTTAAGAACCCACCTTTACTATCCAACCATAAAACTTACCGTGGTGCCTATAGTCACCGAGATATAATTCCATGCAACGCTTTTACATCATTGTAATACTTTTTGTGCATTATGCGGCTGTCTCTGTTGTCTCGCAGCATTGTCTGTTTTTGCTAGAAGTGCAAAGAAGCAGCCTTTGGTTTAATTTTGTATTTTTTTCCGCCTATACTCAGCGAGTAATAATTCTATGCAACGATATTGCATTTCCGTTGCATAAGCTGCAACCGCCGCAACCTGATTAGGGCATCATTTCTTTTTTTCGTTTTGGTAGCAAAGCAATGTAGCTACTCTTAATTTTTCTTTTATAACATTTACCAGAGCGTTTATGCTGACTGAGTAATAATTTCATGCAACGCCGTTACATGTTTATTTCGACTTTTTTCAGGAGGGCATAAAAGCAAACTTGGCGTATTATAATTTCTACCGTAGCATCTGTACTCAGCGAGTCATAATTTTAACTGCAACAATTTTGCAGTTTCGTTACTTAAGCGGCTTCGTCTATATCCTAATGAAGTCAATAATCTAATGATATTTATAATCGTATCATTATTTTTTCTCATAGCGTTTCTATCCAGCTAGTTATAATTCCATGAATGTTTAAGTTTTGACCAACGGCCATTTTACTTAAAAAAAAATATACAAAAAAGTTAATCATTTTTAATGGAAAACGTATTAATTTTAAGCGAAATTTAATGTTTGCTTCACTTCGTAACAAGCCTTCGCTCTTTTCATTACATAAATTTCATCAATCAAGCCATGAGTATAAAGAAAATATGACCTATGGAATTCTATTTTCTTAGATCTCAGAAATATCTACTAGGAAAGTAGAATTCTAAGTTGTTAATTTTTACATTTTTGCAATCAGATGATATTTAAATACTCATTACACAAATAAACTATATTATTTGAAAAATTTAGAGACAATTTTAAATAAAGGGAACTAAGAAAATATAGGTGGTAAGTTTAAACCGAATAGACCGGGCGCACCCATATGGTAACGCAAAATAAAGTAACAGTTAAAGCATCATAGCAATAAATATGGACATAAAAGCTTTTCTTCGAAATAAAAAAAAACTTTTTCCGGTATATTCGGGTTGATTCAACGTATCAAAATAGTTGATTAGTTCAACTTGCTTTTGTTATTTTTTTTTTAACCTAAGACTTAAAGCTGTGAGCAGTTCTTCAAAGCATATTCTTGAATTAGTTTATGAATTAAGCAGTCTATTTGATTGTAAAATTATAAGATTGGAAATTATGGAATAGGGGTGATGATTTAAAAAAAATTCAATTTTCACTTATATTTAAAAGTTCAGTTTATAAATTTAGTTAATATATTAATAAAAATTAATAATGCATACATAATTATATATAACAAATAAATTAATAAAAACTAAAAGAAAATAAATGTGTTTCTGAAGTCTAGATTTCTTTTATTATTATTGTATTGTGTAGGTTATAATTTTAGTATTGTCCAAAACCTTACTCGCTGTTGAAGTTACTTACTCGCCTAAATGAAGAAAAGATTTTGCTTTACACAGTTATAAGTATATTTAATAAATAAATAAAAACATTTTTCCTCTAGTAATGGTTTTTAAGAAATCCAAAACAAAATATATTCCATAAAAAGCCGTGCAAAACCTAAGCAACTTTACTTGTTCCACTACTTCGATTCAATTTGATAAGCTGAAAAATAATAGGAATTATTTATAGTATTTTATTCGTTGCTAGTTGCCCGTTGTTTTAAATTCTTTGGTTTTTTTATCATGTGTACTTAATTTTTCAAAACACCTAAATAAAACATCAAATAACTATAAAAAGACAGAAACTTTAGTTAAAAATTATCAAAACATTATTTAATTTATGAACCAATAGTTTTTTGGGTTTAAAAACTAATAGAAACGCAATGGAAACATTCCAAATGCCAATTTTGAAGGGCAACCTCGGAAAGTTAATTTAGAAAGATTTTCATATCTTGAAAACATAAACCAAAATAAATAATAAAACTTATTTTAATATTTTCAGGGAACTTTTGGAAATCTATATTTAGATACAAACTCCAGCAAAACAGCATCAAAACAATTATTCCTTCCAAGAAAAGACTGTCTCAAAAGATTTGTCTAATATAGAGTTATTATAAGGTGAAATAACACTTCTATATAGCAAATGATCAGTAAACTTATGGAAAATTGCTGCTAATGAATGGTTGTCTTTGACTAGTTGAACAGTGTTTAATACTTGTATATAGTAGTAGAATACTTAATCCACATTTTTTAAAGGGTCTGTTAAAAATGCACGAGAAGTGGTATTGACTTAAGCTTACTTTTATAATTTCTACAGTGACTTCAACCATGTAACTACATATTTAAAGGGTAATTTCATACATAAGAGCATTTTAGAAATTGAGAGTGCTCATTATGCTTAGAAAGCATAATTCACATTTGTGTAAGTTTCGCTACATGAAAGATCCATAATACACATCAATGTTTAAAAAGGAGATTAACAAAATTACAAGTAACAGTTTTTAATTGATTGATACTATTTTTTGTCTTTAATATCATCTAAAATGTGGCCAGGATAATCAAACGGCAATTGAATACTCTTCAAAATAATATTGAATCCATGACTATATTATCGTGAGTGTGGTAAAAAATATTTGAAAACATTTATTTGAAATTTGAGGGAATCAGATCCTCAAAGTAGTGTTAGATTTATCATAAATTGAATTATCATAAATATTTTTTAGAGTTGTAGTAAAAGTTGCTTAGGTTTTGCACGTCCTATTTTGGACTTTGTTTAATATTTGGTTTTTAATTAACTGTTGCCGTAAGAAAAATTCAATAAATATTATAATTATGAAATAAGCTTTGAAGGTAAACCATTTCTTCTTTCATTTAGTGCGCAATAAAACAAATACTTTGCTTTATTTTAATGGTAAGAGCAAGTGGCTGAGATTTTGCACAATACTGTATGTATTTAATGAAAGAATATAAATGTTTAAGAATGAAGTTCTTAACATCCTGCTAACTAAAAATTAAAAAAAACAATGTCGCTGAATAATACCAAAAATTATATTCTCAGGAGTTATTTAAAAAAAAATAAAGATAATTTTGTTATATCTCATATATTATAATATGTTTAAATAATGTCGTTCACAATTTTTGAAAACTTTTTGCCACCCGCCAAATAATGTTATATGAACTCAATCCATAATCATTTCTGTTATTATTCAAGTTGATTTTGCTTGTGACTGCAGACGGCGCTAAGCTAAAAGCTTTAATAACAGCAAAAAGCTTTTATGCTTTGGTACGTTAAGCTCTGCACTTGACAGTATGTTAGTTTTGATGTTTTTCCTAACCAAGCCCAAAAGTATGCAAAGAAAATTTCTATCAAACTCAACTAATCGCTAAGAATCATGAAAAAAATTTTAGCAAACTTATTGGTTAACATTATGTGAAAAAGTGCAAAAGAGTTAAATAAAAAAATGATAATATTATAAAATGAAAAACGAAATAAAATAAATTATTTTCGCTTGCTAAAACACGAAAAATAAAACATGCTATACAAAAACTACTGCATATTTTTGCGTTTATTATTCTTTTTGAATTATTTAACGCTCATACGCCATGTTGTCTGAATTGCTTTCACATGCTCAATTTTACTCAACACAATTGAAGCTAATAAATGTTTTTTTTGTCTACTCTTGTAATTTACAGAAAAACTTGCAAATCATGCAAGTGTGCTCGTGAAACGCATGCTGTCTATCATGAGCAGCTGGCATCGGTGCGCGAAAGAATCGGCATTAAGCTGATTGTACCCACACACTGGGAATCGGATCCACGTGAATTTGGTTATGCTTGGGTGCCACCAGGCATACGTGCTTCATCCAAAATAAACCGTTACTTTGAACAGTTCCCTAAAGAAAAAGTGCCTAAGCTAGGCACCGATGGTGAACGCTATCGCGAGCATCAAATTATCTGCCAGCTGCCTAAGCAGGACTTGTCGCTGGAATATTGCAAGCATTTGGAGCCGGAGTATCATGCATCGTACGAAGACTTTGTGGCGGGACGCAATGAGATTGCCTTGGATATTGGTAGGATTTCGTTTTTTTTTTTTTTATTAAATTTTTGAATATGTTTTTATATATATTTCTTTTTTCTCTCAACTAAAAAGGTTACGTGAAGGATGCGCCGCATGATTCAGACTGCGTGCGTTGCTTGAATCCTATTGACAAGGGTGAAATGACTGTGGTTGCGCCCAAACTGGATGACAGCATGACATGGCATCCCAACTGTTTTGTTTGCAGCACCTGCGAGGAGCTTCTGGTGGATCTCACCTACTGTGTGCACGAGGATAAAATCTACTGCGAGCGTCATTACTCTGAAATTTTAAAACCACGCTGCAATGGCTGCGATGAGGTAAGTTTTTTACTTCCTAAACACACAAATTACACTCATTTCCATTTTAATTATCATTGCGGAGGCAGTGTTTCAAGAACACACCCTTCAAAGCATTTTAACTCTGCAAAGCATGTTCCTTGACATTGGCATTTAATGACGAACCCTAAACAAACTTTATGACCGTAGAGCACATAATCTATTGAATGTGCTTAAAATGTTTCGAAATGTTTTGCAAAGTTTAAACGCCGCATGTTAAAATGTAATTTAAAACCATTTTAAATGAAAAAACGGACATTTTATTCAACAACCGATAACAGTGGTAGAAATCGCAGTTTCTAATTAGTTTGGCACGCAGCGTTAATTGAAAATGTTGTTAGAAGATAATAAAAGGCTGTACATGAACTTTGTGCTATCTACTGGATTGACAATAGTTGCAATAATTCATTGATTTTCAGCAATTAGTGGATAGCCATAAAATTGGTAGCCAATCCTTTTTTAGCTTACGTCATGGTTTCATTTTTAAGCTTAATTCAATTTCTACTATTTAATTGCACCATTTTTCATAGACTTTACTGCTTTTGTTCTGCACTTTCGTTAAACGAGCTGCGTCATAATGTGTGTCCTTTGTGCTCGAATTATTTTAGTCATTTCTTTTGCAATCGCGACCATTGTAGGACGTTGTGAATGTGTTATTATTTTGAGCCAATGCGCAGAGCCGGTGCAAAAATAAGACTAAGATTGATAAACTAAACTCAATTTTGTTTTTTTTTTTTTTGTGTTTGTAGTGCAAGAATAAGCATATCTGAAAAAAAAAAATTCTGCAACCAGTGATCGATGCTTAATTATAAACTTAAATTTAGAATGTGAAAATAGAATGTGAAACAAAGATTTGGAATTTAATGTATCAGATATTAGGTAAATCCTTATTTAACAATATGTGCTAAATATTTTAATAATCCTCTTTAAAAAAGACAATTTTATCATTGAGAAATATTCAAAATTTAAAGAATAAAAAAAAATTCAATGGAGTGTGTAAATTTGAATACAAAAGAACACTTAACATAGATTTTATTAAAAATATTTTAAAGAATTTGGAATATTAATGTTGATTTCAATTCAATTCATGAAATTGTTCAAGTTAAATTCAAACTAGATTCCAGCGCAAGAGAGCGAAATTTTACTTAGTTTTTTATCCTCTCGAAAAATCGTAAAGAAATGCTTTCAACCCGCTGGCAAAAAATATTCTTTAGTGATATTGTTATGCAGAACTGTAAGTTGAATGCAACAAGTGTTAATTTTGATTTTCTGTTTGCATAAGAAAACACTTAATTTTTTAGAAAAAAAACTTACTTTTTGAGATTTTTTTTTAGGTATATTGCCTTAGAAAATATGTTAATAAAGAAAATAAAACAAGGTTTTTCAAAATTGGCCCAGCCAATCCTGAGATAAGCTGTACTAGACACCGCCATATGGACACCGAATTATTAACTTTGGCGTCATCTCTAACTCATACAAATTATAAAATTATTTTTTTCTTTTTTCAATCTTCAAGGATGTACATTTTTTTAAAAAAATGTATGTTAATATCTAAAAAGGGTTAATAATAATCTAATATTAACTTTAAAAAATTACTTACTTTTTCCATAATCTGAAACTGTAATGATACCTTTATAGTTTATTAGCTTGACATAAGTACATTGCTAAAAGGATAGAACATTAGTCTAAAGCAGCTACGAACATAATCAGCTCACGAGCTAAGAGCTTTTTCTAAAGTGTATACCAGGGATGATATTTGGGGGCTTTTAGGGCTTTTTTGGGCCCTTTTTCATTTCAAAAGCCCCGAGGCCCTTCTTATTCATTTTAGGCCCTTTTGGAAAATTCTACCGAAAAAAATCTGAATTTTTTAAAAGAAAAGTTTACTGGTTAATGTATATGATTTCAATATGCCAAAGAAAAATCGCCAAAAAAATAAAATGAAAATCCCCCAAACGAAAAGAATAAAAAATTTTTACACAATAAAAATGAAAAAATGTTCAAAATTTTTTGGAAAAATGTTCCAAAATGCAATTCAGCGGCGTTGTTGTGCTTGACAAAAATAAAATGAAACAACCAATATCCGCCGTCACGATGGGTATAATTTTTCGGGTAGAATTTCCGTGATCAAGATTCAATGTAAGATTATCAAAGTATAAAAGAACAGATTCGAGTAGTAAATTAATATTCCCATGTAAAAATATCTGCAAAGATTTCATTTGTTTTTATTTTACAATTTTATTTGTTTTTTGATGTAATTCATGAACAAGGGGTCATGAACATTATGTACGGATAAGGTCCAGATGGTGTTTTTTTATGATAAAATGATTTGCTCTTTTAAGGAATAATGTTTTTTACCTTCCGTACAAGGGCGAACCATTTTATCGTAACGAATTTGATATTTCTTAACTTTTCGGTAAACAAAAATTCTGGCGGTTTTTTATTTTTAATTTGGCAAAAATGCACGATTTTTTTTCGGTCCTAAATTCCAAGCATATTTTTCGTACCTTTTCCTTTTCAAGTATTTGCAAAAAAGATCCTAATTTTATTGGTACAAACACCCGAAAAAAATGTCATTATCGGTAAAAATTTCGGTCATTGTTTTTCGTAGAATTAAGCCCGATTTTGTATGGAAAATTTCGGGTTTTTTTGTAATTTGTTTCGTTTGTAATTTCTGGAAGCCAATTGTAAGCTATCTTTGATTTATTTCGTAAATAGAAATATCTGGAAAAAGAAAAAAAATTATCTTTTAGCGATCATGAAAAGGTAAGACCACCGCGGGGGAGAGAGGTGACCGGCGAGGATAGTCCTCGACCGGTTTTAGTTAATTATTTGAAATTTTTAAAAAACATGATGATCGAGTGATAAAAATAAAAAAGAGCTATAATTACCATTTCACTATTAGTCAATGTGAAGTATCAGTTAAAAACATAAAGCGAAATTGCATCCAATAAAGTTGGTGATTTTTGTATAAAAAAAAAACTCTCAGCAAAAAGCGAAATTTCGTTAAAAAATGTGCAAAATTGTCCAATTTTTTCGGTGATTTTTCTTTTGAATTTTCCATTCATTTTTTATTTCATTCACCCCAATTTTTGATGAGAAATGTTGGGTGATTTCTCATTTCATTTCTTATGTTAATGTTATTGTTTGTATTTTATGTAAAGGCGATATTTCCTATCGCCTTTAAAAATGTTCTCAGTAAAACAAGTTTTGTTATATACTGTCATTGTCCCATTAAGAACATACTTTTTAGTAATTTCAACAAGTTTACTTTATTTCCCAAGTTGAGTTTAGATGAAAAGAGTGATCCCTAGTCCCGCTTCCTTAATTCGACTTCTTGCAAGACTTAACAGAGAGTCTGCATTAAATTGCTTATTCATTTCTGACATTCTACGACTATTTCAAGATGGAAATATCTGGTGTGTGGTTTTTGTGGAAAAGCTTTACAATTTTTATTTATCAAATTTAGGATTGACTTATCAGAATAATGTTTTTGTTTTTGTAAAAATTTTCTTGTAGAAACACTTTATCTATAGATTATTTTTGGCGTCTTTTCAACTTTTACAAACAAAGCGTGAAATAAAATCTTTTTGAAAGAAAAACATTAAACTATATCACTTTCACCTGAAATTTTTGATTTAAGATGGAAGTGATTTCATTCAATCATTTAAATTACAGTTCTAAATGAGTCATTATCATCATCATCATCATGCGTGGAGCGTGCATTTCCTGCCTTAAAATTAGTAAAACTTAGGTTCAATCGTAACCTTAGATCCACATTTTGCTTTTTATTTTTGCCTTAACAAATAAAAAGCAGAAATAATTATTACTTTTTGCTCAAAATTTTAAAAGTCAAAATATAATTATTATTGTTTGCTTTTTATTATAAAATGCATAATTGGTACCTATTAATGTCAAGCCCTATTAATGTCAGATTGGCCCTATTTTTATATGAATTTTGGCCCTTTTGCAGTAAAGCCAATATCATCCTTGGTGTATACGTATATAAATTCGTGCGCTGCAAAAAGCTTTCAGTCTGCAGGCAGACTCGAAGCAATTATGGTCACGTCGCTTTGTTCGCTGGATTTCAAAATAGTCATGTTGTGTTTGTACATCGAAAAGAATAAAATAAGGAAGCGATGCGTAGTCTTGTTATATTTGTTTAAATTTGATACTTAAGAAACGCAGCGTTTTTTATTCATTTAAACTATAATTGTTCTCATAGTTTGCAAGTTTAAAATAGTTTATTTTATATTTATTTTGTTTTACGGTAAATTTTGTATAATCAAGGCTTTATTAAAAAGGCCGAGAAATGTTACTAGGTATAAATATTTAATTTAAATTTTGTTGATGTTAAATGAAAAAATAAGGAGAAAGAATAAGGTAAGTACAATTCATAACTGTAATAAATAATGTTTTGTACTCTTTCGAAATTTATTTTTTAAATGAAAATGTTTGCTTGCCGAAGATGATCGCATACGTAGATATTCATCTAGAAATATTAATGTCTTTATAATTCGAAGATGAAGGTCGCTTGTTTTGGACATTTCTTGATGTATTGTGTAAAATATTAAGGGGTTTCATGCAAATGGGCAAAACTCTTATAAATGGTATAAGCTGTATAAGCTTATCAATTGTCAATATTTTTTATACTGTATTTTCTATACCATTTATAAGGGTTTTCCCAATTTCATGAAAAAACTTATAATCAATTCTAAAATATATATGGCTCAGGGAATATAGATTCTATAGTGACATTAATTCACTTGTAATTTAGTAATTTATTAATGTAATGTAATGTAATGTAATGTAATGTAACTATGTTTTAAATGTATACATAATATAGACAATAATATTTGCAAAAATAATTTAATAATATATAATAAACATATAGTAATAATAATAAATATATAAAATAAATAATAAAAAAATTAGATTATAATTTTATAATTTTCCTATTCGCATCTTTTTTTATTATTTTTGTACATAAAGCTTTCGGGAAGCTTCAGAACGCTTTAACGTTCTATTTCTTTCAGTGAAGAGCTTTAAACGTTACACATACACGCAAGCAGCTTAAGTTGTGTGCGTTTGGTCATCACTGGTCTAAAGATAGAGAGGTAGTAGATTTGAATCACAATCTGAATTAAATACTCCTAAAATAACAGGTTTTTCCTTTTTATGGTGCCGAGTGCGGTGAATTTTTGTTGCTTGTTGTTATTGAAACCTTTCATTACATCGGTCTTAACCCCCATCTTATCCGCTGTATAAATAAAAGAAACTTTTTATTTCAAAACACTTCAACTTTTGTACACGATTAATGCTTTAACTATACAACAACAAAGCGAAGACAAAATAACACATCCAATAATTGAATGAATTCAAATTGTTTTTTCGCCTTATGTCACAAAATCATATTTTGTATGTTAATTTTGTGAAGTGTATTTATAGCTGGTTTTAAAAATTAAAGCTTTCGTGCGGACAGATATTTTTCATTTAAATTAAAAAAAAAAAAACAACATGAGAAATGAAACACATCGTATGAACGATTAAAATGTCAAAAAAAAAAAAAATAGCAACAACATCGAATCATTGACAGCTATTTGTATAGCACCGAAAGAAAACATGCTATTTTTATAATATTTTGATACTGAAACGTTGACGTTTTATCAAATTTATTTATTTCACTTTTATTTTCATTCATTGAATTAATTAAATCGACGATTGATGACATATGTTGGCAACCCTCATATGAAATATATTTATAAACCGTTTACATTCGATATATATATATATATATTTTTTTTTTGTAAGCAAGAATTTTTAAAATTAAAAAGCTATCTGTTGTTTTTGCTCATTACTTAAAATTGTTGTTTTCATCACATCATATTGTGAGTAAACAGATTAACGAGTTTAATTTTGAAAAATATGTTTCTCTAACAAAATTTCATTACTTTTTGTTGTTTGCCAAACAAATAACCAGAGCTGCTAATATTGCAAAATATTGCTTAGCAAACGCCAACGCATGCGAAATGCACAGCATCAAGTCACACACTTAAAAATATATTTTTTGTTTTTTTTTTATAGTATCATTTGTTTATATTTACTTGTTTTTGTTGGCATTGAAAAATATATGAAAAAAAAACATAAGCTGCCAGAATATTTACGATTTGTACATTTCAAAAAGATACTCACCACAGCTTGGAATGCGTGCGGCATAAGTGGGCAAGAGAAAAGATATTAGAATTTATTAGAAATTAGAAACTACCAGTGTCTATTATTTTTGGTGCTTATTAATAATTTAACGAATCTATTTTTTTAAACATAGTCAAAAGCATGCACGAGAACAGGGAGATATAGTGACTGCAGCTCCACAGTAATATGCAAAAAATTTTGAATCATGAAGAAATCGTTAGTGCTGAAAAAATACTTAATACTTGAACAAAAATTTATACATGAACATTTTTGCATCATAACAAAATTAAATTAATATTTAATTGCTATTAAATTTTATTACTCGCTTGAAAATTTCCGAAAGAACACACTTTTTGGAAGGTCGCAAGAGTACAGCCAGTAATAATAGAGCGCGATGCCACGAACCCTGCAAACTACCAAACCAAAGCTATATGCTGTACACTCTCCAAAGAAATGGAGAGCGTAATAAACTTTCACCTTATAAAAACTCTGAAGCACGACTCATTGAACTGTAAAAATAATTTCCATAGAGCTCTATTTACAAGTGCGGTGTGGTTAGGGATGGCAATTAAAATTCACTACGCAATTAATATAACAAATGATTAATTGCAAGACATATAAAAATAATTGCAAGTTTTTAATCGATTAATCGGCATTTTCTAAAAAAAAAAATTAAAATTTAATACTAACAAAAAGAAAAAAACTTGTTTCCAACGTTTTTGATTTACTGATTACACGGTGCAACACGGAAAATGCAAACAATTTTTCGACTGCTTTTCGGTGAAAATATGTCACATTCGTAGGGCCAAAATGGTATCAAGGAGTGCTCGGATGCTCTTGACAGTTTCTTGGGAATTGTTCGATTTTTTTTTTTCTTTGTTTTCCACTGTTTGTCAAACTCCGCATCGGTTTGAAAGATATGGACTAAAAATGAAACAATAAGGTGGCACTTTTGGGCATTTTTGTGATTTCGAGACTTCAATATAGTTTTTTTCAGCTCAGTTTATTCTGCACTATTTTTCTCCTAGTCTGTAGCTACAACTTTACTAAAGGATAGAAAGTAAAATTCCAAACGGCTTACGAAATATAGCCACGAGAAATTCTTTGAAAAATCAAGTTTGAGCCAAAAGAAAACAGAAAAAAAAATTCGATCGGTAGCCAAACTAGCAAAACCCAGATAGGGGTATGAAACTACCAAATTGCAACTTTGAGTGCAAATTTCTCAGAATTCTCAGCGTAATAAATAAATGAGATTTCTGTTGAAATATTTTATTTGTTTACTATGAACAGTAAAACTAAAAAACGATAAAGTCAAACGATGACAAGTGAAAGAGTGATTAATGGGTATGCTCAAGAAAGTTGTTTTGTATGCAAGAGTAAGGGTATCAACTCTTTTTGTGTAAATTTTGTTTGACATTTAAAAAAGTGCGTAAAAATTTAGTACAGAAATAAATTCGAGTTTTACAAATAGCAAATAGTAGTACATTTAAAAGTTGGTTAATGCGAATGTTTATTAAGTACAATCAAAATTTTAATTGTATAGAAGACTTACGAGTAGTACATGCACTGATATTGTAATTCTTTCGACAGCACTGGTAAGCGTCTTTACGGATAAGAGAAAACGTCCGTGACGAAGCCGCGGACAACTGGGTTCTGCTAGTACATTATAAAATATTATTCTTAAGGTTTTATATGTCATTTTTAGTACTCACTTTTGTTGTATATTTTTTTGAAGCGAAGCTTTTTACTCCTCGTTCTGTGATTTGCTTAGAGTGAAATCTGAAAAATATTCGACAGATTTGTTCTTGGAAATTTGATGGTTTCTTTGTTGCTAGTGCTTATGCCCGTATGATACTTAATTTTTTTTTACAACTGTTGTCATTGAAAATTAAAACTAGAGCAGTTCAAATAGTACGAATGCATGGATTCAATTGGAGGGAGTGAGTATGCATATAGTACAAATTGGAGAAAAATTTGTAGGACGGACTTAATTTTCTCTGCATTTTTTTGCCGTTTCTTTCAATTCGTTCTTCGTTAAGTTTCGATCCAATATTAACAGTGCTGTAAATAATTAATTTAACATTTTTAGAGTAAACAAAACTATTTAAGATAAATGTATGCTGAATTGGAAGTGATGTGTGTAGCTAATATTAATTTATTTAAGGCGGTCTTCTCATTCAAAACCCGTTTTTTGGACCCTTTTTAAAAAAATTCTTATTTGAAAACGCAAAGAATAATTGAAAACTTTTTTTATTTATTGTATTACAAAAGGTTCAAAGTAAATAAAAAAATTTTTTTGCCTCGATACGTGGGCTGTTCAAAAAGTAATGAGACTTCAAAGTTGGTGGTGAAAAAAAAAGGTTTCGTCACGGCGGCCACGATTCCGGGTCTCCGGAGCGTCTGAAATGAAAAAAAAAACGGGGTTATAATCAGTATAGATGTAATTCTTGGGTGAACCTCAAGCTTAATTTTGTGATTTTTTTTTGACAAAATGGCGGCCATTCAAAAAAAAAATTTCAATTTCGGGTTTTTTTTTTGTAGTTTAGTGTAAAAAAAAATATAGTAAAAAATTTTTTAAAATTATGGTCGAGGTTTACCCGAGAATGGTGACAATTCTGCGTCGATTCCATTTTGTTTCATGAAAATCGGTTCAGTTGAACTGGAGATATCATGGCCGCCAGTTCGAAAAACGTGGGTTCGAGATAAACGCGTTTAAAGTTTGAAGTAATTTTTTTGGGAAAAAAAAAAAAAATCAAAAATGTTTAAATGCAGTTTTAAAGAGCTGACAATTTTTACTTACAAATATTAGTCGGCGATGCCAGCTCCATACAGGCCACCTTCCTCTTTTTCGTAGAAACTGCTTTCTGCTGCCCTCTCTGCTCTGCGAGCCGTTCTGCCAGCTTTTGATGATGCCGCAGCTCGAGTCTCTGATCGGTTCAATCTGTCTTCATTGCGAGATAGTGCGTATTCGTATGCGTTTTTGCCAATCGCAATACCCATCAAACCCATAATTTTAAGTATGGGTATAAAACCGTCGTTGAAGAGGCACGTTGCAATGAAATTAGCCACTTCGATGGTGCGTGCGCCTGAGTTGATGTGTTTGGGCGAAAGTGACCAAAGAACAGAATTGTAGGACTCATTGGAATTCTGAGTTTCAGATCCAAGGCATCTTTCAAGCAAATTATCTGCCGACAGCGCTTCGTAAGCTGGTTTTATTACCTCCATCACCTTCTTGTCCATCAGACCTTGCTTCACAAAAAAGGCTGTATCTTCTAAAGTATTTCGAATTTCTAAAAATCCTTTTAGGGGCATATTCACAACTACCCAAGCTATAAATAAATGCAAAAAAAAAGTTGAAAAAAAAAGTTGCTCAATGAGAAGACCCCCTTAATGCAGCTGCTCTTTAAAACACCAGAAGTAAAAAAGTAACAACGTTTATCCTTTTCTTACAAGATATGTCTGTCCTGCCCACGCGACACTTGTTTTCAGATTTTAAAATTGGACAAAAAAAATTAAGTATCATACGGGCATTATTACAACAAGACAATTTAATACTTTAATATTAAATACTAAAAATATTTCGTGGCCGACCGTGGGGATCGATCACGTGTTCTCTTGAATGGGAGTCCAATACAAAATCCACCAGGCCACAAAGACATGTTCGAATTAGTTGTTAAATCAATATTAATTATAACAGCAGTTATGCTACAGTAGATCGTCACCATCTATCAATAGATAAAGGATTGTGTATTTGCTATGCTGCAACAAAAATTTGCTTTTATTTTCCAGAAGGTGTCTCCAGCATCGGTGTGTTTGTATTGTGAATGCGTTTGTGGTGTTGTTGTTACGAAGAAAATTAGCAATGCCCACAAGTGCGTTGACAAGTGCGTTTGTAAGTGTCAAAAAAATAGATGATATCAATAAATATGGAAGTAATAAAAGCATGCATGACATCGGCAAGGTATGCCGACGTTTCGTGTGCGTTTTTTAATATATATTTTTGAAGAGAAGCTTTTTACTCCTCGTTCTGTAATTTGCTTGAAGTGAAATCTGAAAAATTTTCCACAAGATTTTTTCGCTTGGTAGTACGCTGTTGTAGGAAAAAATTTGTTCAGTGCAGCCAAGTTCACAACCATGTGTGGAGAGTTAAAATGGAGAGTCGCTGGCATTATATGCCCGTATATGTAATTGGCGTGGAAATTTGACATTCAACAATAAAAAAATAAGCGTAAATATGTTTTCTGTATATATGTAATTTATTTTATGTTATTTTAAATTTTTGAATTTAAAAGTTAATTTATTAAAAAGAAAAAATTTTTAAGCTATCAAATCTATGTAACTGCGAAAAAGCTTCGCTTCTCTCGTGTGTCCAACGACGCACCTGTGTTTTTTTATTTTATTTAATTCTAACCAGACTCGTAGCCAGAATTTTACTCAGGAGGGGCAGGGGGGAGGGTAGGAGGGTGAGGGTCGAGGAGGTTAAAAAATTTTCCAAGCAAAACCGTTTTCTTTTAAGATTATTCGTGAATGTGTTTTTTTTAATGACCATAAGAGAGATGACAATATGTTATAGAATTTTTTTATAAAATTGATTTTGAGTACTAAGTTTTTGATTTTTGCCTATAAATTTTTGAGGAAAAGTGTTTTGTATGCAAAAATTATGTAGGCAGTTTTCGAAAAATTCGTTTAAGATAGTAAGCATTAATTCACCAACATAAAAATTTAAAAATGCATTAAAAAATGAATGTTTCAATTCGATGATGTTTTCAAAACGTCCAAAAAATAGTGATGCTGACCTTGAAAAAAGTCAATGATTTTAAGTGCCCAACAAAATTAAAACTTTTCATTAAAGTGTTGGTCAAAAACTACACTACAAACAAGATCAGTTCAAGATCTCTAAAATATGCCCTTAACATTTTTTGGTAGGACTAATAGTTATAGTTTTTAAGATATCATCATCATAATTATTTTTTTTTTTTGTTTTAATTTTCCACTGTGTATAACTTGCAAATAAAAAAATGACAAAAAAAAAAGACACAGTTTCTATAGTATCGTAAGTGTGAACGTACAATTTTTTTGTTTGATATATTTGTTGATGAATTTGTTGTTCTTGTTCATTTTTATGTTGGTAAAAAATAAATATAATGCAATCTATTGTTTAATAAATTGTAATAAATATTTCGGAATAATAAAAATTTATTATTTTTCCTGTAGTAAGGAGCTTATATATATTTTAAATATAATTAAATATTTAAATTTGAACAAGCACAATATATATTTTTAATATGTATACATAAAATTAGCTCAATAAATAATTCGAATTTATTGTATTTTAAAAATAAATGAAGTTTATAATAGCATAACTACCATGTCAGTCTCCAATCTGCGTATATGTAAGGCTGCGTTGTAGTAATTTAATTTTTTGTATTAATCTTGCTGAGATTAACAAAAACAATAACAAACTAAAAAAACAAAAGAAATATATATATGCAAATATTTCATACATACGTATTAACAACAACAACACAAGCAGTTACTGAAAAATATTCGTAAAACAATTCTTGATTTAAATAATGGTTTATACCTATGTAGTAGCGCTGCGATTTTTAAATACCAAATATAAACTAATATATTAAACATGCATAGCTTCTTCGTATTTCAAGTTGCAATTTGCAACGTCTTGTTTTCTGTGTACATCAGGCGGACAAAGCGAACCCACCCTAACTTATTGGAGTCTGCCAGCAGACTGAAAGTTTTTTAGCGGCGCAAGCATTTATATATGGAAGCATTGCTTGTAAAGCTCTGAGAAATTCTTAAAACGATTCTATACAACAAGCAACATGATATTGCGTTTGAGATTTCGGCACGAACTAAAGCAACAAGCATAAAAACGTCAGCAGCAACTGAATCATCAATGCATTTTTCTCATATAAAAAAGTGAATTTTTCTTCTTTTCTTTTGCTATCGTGTGGCTTTATTAAAGAAGTGACAAATCCCAAAGTTTGATATTTCTTTTATGCACAAAATAATTGATATTTTGGCATAAATTTTATCTTTGTACGTTGAATATTAAAGGCTGTATTATACCCTAAAGTGTCCCCCAAAAAACGTTAGCATGACCTTGAAGAAATTTGTGAAAATGCCCCCATACAAACCGCGTAAATATTTTTAGTTTTTTAAGTATTATCGACATGCAAAGTACCAAATTTTTACAAATATGTGAGTTTCGAAAAGCGTTCGATTTGACATGGAATCATGGACATGGATATTTATGTTCAAAATTGAAAAAAATTTTCGGTCACGCCCACCTTAACATCACTTTTTTTTATATTTTCTATGGTGGCAGACAAATGGGCAAATAGGGATCAGTGTTGAATCAGTTAATTTGGACTGACTCATTTATGAAAAGCATTAAAAGTTATTAAAATAAGTTATCGACACAAAAAAAAAAACAAAATATCGAACAGAAATTACGTCAAAACTGGCGCATTCAGGATAATACTTTCTTTTGGAATTACAAATATATACAATAAGTCATTCAGAAAAGAAAAAAATTAGGATGGTATCTTGAAGAAATCTATTTTACAACTTTAATCAAAAATGTCATCCTAGAAAAAAAAATAAAGTAAGCGTTTTGGTAACAGAATTTTCTTTTTGCAACCAATTGATCCAGTTCCATAAAAATGTCACTCAAATGATAAACTTACCTTGCTGCTGAGCTTTTATTATAAATTCTTTCACTGTTTGACACAATTATTAACATTTTAATAACAAACTTTTTTTTTATTTGCTAGCAACGCAACTAATTATTTGTGTGCTTTTCTCGCACGACAAAATCTAAACTCAAAATTTTAAAATTGACCGCAGAAGCATTTATTTCTTGGAGTTTTCTATACAAAACAGTGGCAAAGAGTTATCTTTTTGGTTATGAAATTTTTATTTTTGACCTTTGGGGTGAACCACTATATTTTTAGTATCGATTTTCAGAACCTGACACGAAACGTTTAATCTTAGATTTGCACCTTCAAAACCATCAACATGTTTGGCTACATTTTCCAAACTAAGCTAAAAAGCTCAACACATGCTGCAAAGGTATTATTTCCTCATACCTCCTTTTTAATACCTCTCTGCGCTTTTGCACTAGCGTGTCTCAAACAATAGACACCCAAAGGTAAACAAAAACTACAAACCAAATTCAACTCATCGAATTAATCATTAAAGTAATAGCGTGGGTCAGTCATCAATTCGGCCCTCAAGTTTGCTGCCAACAAAACTAATCAAAATAAAAGCTTTGACAATGACGATGACGCCAATTCATAAATCTGGCCCGAAGCATCATTAAATCTAGCTGAGGTAAGCAACGCTAAGCATTCGCATTTTTTGCTGCTTCTTCCTCTTTTGCTTCTGAACACGCAAAGAACTTTTTCGTTTAGTTTTGTTGACATTTTCATTTCGTTATCAACGGCAACGCAGATCGCAGCTCGTGGTTTCTATTGTATTTTCTGCAATTTATTTTGTATCTAAAGAATTTGGCATAAAAAACAAGTAGTAAAAAAGTTTTCTAAATTTCGATTTTTTTTTTTTTTTTCTTATTGGCTTCGCGCAATTTTCACTAATTGTCGGCGTGATTCATTGAGCCGTTCGTTAGCCCTTTGCTTGCTAGAACGATAAAGCTGCATCGATTAGTCGCAAAACGATCGAACACAACGAAACAAGTGCATCCATTTGTCGCTCACGTTTAAATGCCAACCTTGAAGTTGCAAGTTTAAGTTTATTAATATTAATTTTTTTCTTAACGAAGCGTGTAACGGTTTTTATTATTTATCATTTATTAACGAACACTAAACGAAGCATTAAGCTGTGAGAACATTTGTGATCATAAATTTGAAGGACTTTTTCTTTGCGTTCTCTACGTATTTGATTTCGTGATTGTGGTGAATTTAGAGCGCTGTGGTGAACTTCAAAACAAAAATTTCGCTCTAACAACGCTTTTTCGCTGGCCAGCGCATTAATTTCATTGCATTGCTGACGGTAAGAAGTGCCGATTAAAACGGTGGCACAGAACTCGCTTCTCTATCAATCGATTTAACGGCGTATTACGAAATTCATTGTTCGCTATAAGTTTGTGAGGAAGGAAAAAAGTGCCGATTACGCAAGCAAAAATTTTTTCCAATAAAAGTTAGCTTAATTTTAAAGTGATAAAATCAAGAAAAAACTTCAGCCATGGGTGAGCTACTTGAACAAGTTGGTGACCTGTTGTTCTCGTTGGTCATAAGCTATTTGGGCGCCTTGGAATTCTATTACGTAGTGCGTCATCTTTACCACTGGTCGTTTCGGCATCCCAATGAGGTGCATAACGATACGGACGGACTCAGGCAGCTACAGGACGACATACGTAATAAGCTAGCCAGTGCCGAGGCCAAAGAGGCAAAAGCAGGCGCCAATGCTATGCAGGATGGAGTGCTCTATAAGGATGGCTTTAGAATAGATCCACAGGAAAAGTTGAGACATAATGACGAGCAGAAAACGGAGGCAGAAAAACAACGGCGCCGCAAAGAAATCGAAGCAGAATTGGTGAGACAAAAGCAAATTGAAGAAGAGATACGTCAACAATTAGAGAAAGCAGAAGCGGAACTAGAGATTGAGCGTAGGAAGCTAGCAGCTGAAGAAGAGCAACGTAATGCCGAAGCGCTGATTATGGCAGAAAGACTGAAGGCAGAACAACAACGCCAACTGGAGCAAGAAGAGCAAGAGCGCGTAGAAAATGAGCGCAGAATTTTAGCTGCAGAAGAGGCCAGAGCAGCAGAGCAAAGGCGAAGAGAAGAAGAAGAAGAGGAAGCGAAAGTCGAAGCAGAGCGTAGCATAGCCGCGGAACAACAGCGACTGGAAGAAGTGCGTAATGCACGCATGGCGCAATTGGAAGTGGAGCGAGAAAAAGAGGAACAACAGCGCCAGCTGGAGTTGACAAAAGCAGCTGAAGAAGAGGCGCGAAGAATGGTGCAAGCAATCAGGGAGCAAGAGGAGCAAGAAAAGGTGGCCAAAGAGAATGAGCAGCGCCTGATCGAAGCAGAGAGACTGCGTGAGCAAGAGCAGCAACGTGAGGAAGAAGAGCGAGAACGGCTCTTTCTAATAGAGAGCGCAATAATAACGCAACAAAGCGAAGACGAAGATGAAGAACAACAAGCAGCACAATTGCTCTTGGAGGCTGAACGTGAACAGGAACGTAAGCAGCGCAACGTAGAAGAAAATGCGCGCAAGTTCATGGAAGCTGAACAAGAGATGGTTGAGCTGCAGCGACAAATGGAAGAAGCTGTACAAGAACGGCGTGTGCCACTTAACCAACAAGTATCCGTCGTCGAAGAGCCCTGCATTAAGAAGCAAATCAAGCCTTTAGAACAAACCGAACCCATGATATATTCGGTGAAAACGCAGTTCCAGCAAAGTTCCAAGTCGCTACTATTTCCCGATGCTTCTGACAATGGTTCCTCCAATGAGCCCAACAGCTCTAGTGTGCAGTCATCGTTCAGCACACAGTTGTCCGAGGAAATTGCAGAGCAGGAACGTGAAGCTCCAGATGGTGAAGACAATGCGCCCGATATACAGTACACTGACGACTATCTGCGTTCCCTGGATGGCATAAAGCAAAAACCATTAGTGCGCGAAGATGGATCTGGGCGTAGACGTGCCTTCAAGAAACGTCGTTCCAGTGGCAGCTCCAACTCATCACGAGACTCGCGCACTTCACGCGAAGAGGAAATAAAAATGTTTACCTCACTAGAGGAGGAAGAAATGCATGAGCAGAAGAAGGGCGATGAAGAATATACCGCAATAAAGTACTCCAGTGAGCCAACGCTCAAGGTGAAGGGGCATCATAGACGACACAAACGCAGTCCAGCCAAGGATGCCAAACTCAGCGATGAGAGTCTGCGCAGCTCCTTAGAAAAACTTAATGAAGAGCAAACGAATCCGTGGGGTGAAGTTGTGCCCGAACATTATAAAGAAACTGAATTTTGGAAACGTGAAAAGGCATTTTCAATTGACGAAGAAGATGCGGAACACCATATGAATATAAGCACAGCGACACCGAAAATGGCTTCGTTTGAGGAAGCTACGCAGCAACAACACGAGCTTGCAATCACAGCACTACAAAAGAAGAATGGCAAAGAGACGGCAGAGGTGAGTACTTTGCGATACACTTTAACAAAAAGTTATTTATTTAGACCTATATTCTCTCAACCTCCCACAGCAGGAAAACCGCCATATTTCTGATGACACAACACCTAATACCAAAGAGAAGAGCAACACAAATGTAAGTTCTTTAGCTATACTAATACTCCACGCTAACCATGCTTTTTGCTTCGCTTACGCACCTTTCCTAACCCTAACCGCTTCTGCTTTAGCTACAAACATCCCAAAACATTGAACGCGCATCATCACCGGCTCGTTCCTCCTGCTCCCCACGCTTACGACGCAGTCCTCGCATCGATGTGCTTGACCAATATGAGGAACACGAAAGGCATAATAGTGATACCGCTGCGAAAAGTGTTGGTAAATTTATTCCCGCTGCTGCTGGCAGTCCAAGCATTATTGTCAAATCTGCAGAGGATACTGGACCTTGGCGTGATGAGCACGGTTTGCTAATGGAGGGCTTAAGTGATTTCTATGATTTTGCAGTCGCAATCAATCCATCACGTTCACGTCCTACCTCAAGAGCTGGCACTCCTACTAGGACAAAGTCTGAAATGACATATCCTGAAAATGTTGGCTACGAACATCAGGCGAAAGTAATAGAAAACTTGGATATCTACGATGATACGGGAGACATGGCGAAAAGTGTACTAAGCAAGAAAACCTTAATGAGTTTGTTAGATGGGCTAGATTCGGCAAAGGAAGTAGCCGATGACGCAAGCAAGCAACCAGGTGCACCAACCCAAGATCTGCCTGCAAATGATTGCTTTGCTTCGAAATTGAAAAAAGTTGCCGATGACCCAAATAGGCGCCGAGAAATAGCCACGACACTTGCTCCACACGGAGCTGATGCTATTGTTTCAGACGAGAGTTTGACACAGTCTCTTCTTAGCTCAAATAGGCTGACAGAATCTGAGGTTTCTGACCAAATAATTCAAGAGAAGAATATTGACAATGAAAGCTCAGAAGATGATATGAACAAAATGGTAGAAAACTTGAGTGAGGAACGATGTCGAACGCATTCTCGTTCATGTTCTCCTCAAAGGATGCAGCATAACGAAGACAAGCTTTTTGTCAAACTAGAACATACGTCGTCTCCGGAAAACCAAAGCAATTCTTATGTTGAAACACCTACTATATCAGTGGAGGATACAGAGCATAGCGAAAGCGTTCCCATAAGTATCAAGGAAGCTGAAGTGATTGACTTGGTTGAATCTATGCGCGTTACTCGAACGCATTCACGTTCTCGCTCAAAATCACCCATGCGAATTCCAACGGATGAAAATGTTTTGCACAGCGTTGAAGCACGCCGAAATAAGTTAATACACCAGAACGATGAATTACTAACTCAATTAACCGAAAGAGCCAAAACACCAGAGTCGAACTTTACCGCCGTGCCGGAAAGACTTTCACCGTCCAAAATGCCCAACACAGTAACAATACCAGAAAATGTTGCCTATAGCTTTGTTCCAAGTTCGAATAGACGCTCAAATTTTGAGGACAACGATGCCCCCGTCAGCCATCTTCAACATCTTAGTGATTATTACGACTTTCATCAGATGCTTAATTTGGAAGCATCATGCAATAAAACTTTAACTAAAAATACCGAAGAGCTTGAATCATTTCTAGCTGTCAAACAACAACAACTTATAGATGAGCAAGCTTCGCAGACTGAACAACGCTCTCCAACACCAACACATTCTACAAACGTTTCCGATGAAGCAAAATCAAACGAACAGGACGATAATCTGGGTCGTGTTTTTGATAAAAACACTCTTCGGCGTCTTAAATGTACACCCACAACGCCCGACTATGATCGTTCAATATCCACCGAATTCAAAGATGTACAGCGCATCAAGGCAGAGATTTTGGCTAGTGGCTTTAAGCGTTCTACCTATGTAGGTGAGTCAATGGATTTGGGTAGTGAATACGAAGACTTGCGTCGTGAAGCTGCTAACTTTCGGCGTTCACAAAGTCGCAGTCGCTCGCCAATCTCGCAGGAGGAGCAAATTTTTAAATTTGCACGCAATGAGGCCGCCAAAAAACGCCAAATTCAGGCCGACATTCTTGCCGAAATAACCACTGATCGCCGAGATGAAAAACTTAGAGAAGTTGAAGACAGACATGGCGCTAAGCCCAAAACAGAGCAAAAAAAATCAACTCTCGACTTGGAGCGCTCTTTCTCGGAAGAATGTGCTGACACGCAACGCATTAGAGATGAACAGCTCAATAGTGGATTTCAACGTTCCACCTATGTGGGTGAGTCGCTAGATACGTCTGCGCAATATGAGCAAATGCGTCGCGATATTGCCGAGTTTCAACGCTCACGCAGTAAAAGTCGCTCGCCTCTAGACACAAAGGAGGTCCAGATGATTGCGGAAATTGATGCTGAAGCAGCCAAACGGGAACTGCAAGATCAAATACTGGATGAGATAACAAAAACTACCATAAATTTTCAGGATTTTTCACGACATCTCAATGCGGACTTTTTGGACAATGATCGCAGAGCTTCTGATTCGGCTTTGATTCAAAAACCGGAAATACTCTTTCAACTACAAGACAATGATCCAGATCTGGATATGGATCCAGAAGAATATCATCACTTCAGACGCTTCTCACTGCGTCAGGAAGAACCCATTGAAGAGTATCCCAGTGGTGGCTCGGATTTCATGTACATGTCACAGACGGAGATGTGCAGCCCGAGTGGCTCGAGAATCTGGACGCGGGAAGACTACTACAGCAATAATCTTGAAAATCTACGCTTTGAGTTTCCAGACATTTTAAATAAACCTGAGATTTTCGTTGAAGAGCTGGGGGGGCACGATGATGAAGAGACCGATGGCAGCGAAGATGAGCGACGCACTGTCGTGGATGTAGAGGATGAAATTGAAGAGGATATTGGTGATTTCAATGAGCGTGGCACAGGCGACGAGTCGCATCACGAACAGTCCGAATGCGAAGAAGCCGACCGGGAAATAGATCGTTATGCAGATAAAAGAGCTGAAGACTGGAAGAATATGGAGAATGTCAGGGAAGTTGGGTACTATGGACCGCAACAAAATACCATCGCAGTAGAGGAGGAAGGTGCTGTAGGTGGCTCGGGTGGTGATGCTAGATCACCCTACGATTCTGACTCCTTTGCAATCGATGAAATTTACGACGAAGCTATACGTAATCGCAAGCAGTCGGGCATCTTACGCGACTACGATAGTATTCTACAGGAAATGCAGCCAACAAAATGCATAGAAGACTCTGAGTCAGCCCCACAATACGAAGATAATTGGCAAAACAACGTTGATCGTTATGCACTGTGGGCAAATAACAGAGAGTTGGAACGCACAGGCTCGAATCTATTAAATAGTGCCGACTCTGCACTAAATTTTATTGAAAGTGAGCGACGCTATTCGGGAGATGCTGTTACGACCGCGCGAAACTCAACACGCCTACGCTCCCGTTACGGTTTTATGCCGGTGCTACAAAGAACTGAGTTACCAGACACAGTGATCGATGTCGATTTGAATTACAAACCAAAGCGTGAGTATAATTGGCGCAAAAACTTTAAGCTCGATGAAGATGAGGTTGAGGATGAGGGCGTTAAAGTGCAAGAACGCAACGATAACAAGGAAGACGAAAATTTTGACGAGGAACCGATCGATATATATGAAGAGATCAATGCTCAACTGATAGATATACGCAAATTTAGTCTCGGTGGTGAGAGCATAACGCTCTTCTCAAGAAGCCCAGAAAGAGAGGTACTTGAGCAGGTCACCGAAGTCAACTCCGCGGAGCCAGATCCAGATATAAAAGGCGAAACATTTGCAAATGAGGCAACAAATATTATAAACACTAAAGGTAACACCGAGAAATCCAAGAAAAAGAAGAACAAACGCAAAACCCGCAGAGAATCGAAAGGAAACATTGATAGGTATGCCAAAGATGAAGAAGACTCTGAATCTCAAACGTACAGCAGGCGCAGCAGTAGCATTCAAATGGATACTGATTCACCCAAACGAAAGTCACGTTCACGTAGAAGCTCTAGAAACAGTCTCAACAATGAAGACTCGTTTGAGCTATATTCACCAAGAAAAGGTAGTATTGATGAACACATAGAGGAGGACTTCACTGAAGAATATACCGGTGAAGCAACAACAACAGCACAAAAGAAAAAAACCAAGAAACGCAAGAAGACCAAAGAGTCCAAATTAATACACGAGCTGGAAATTAAAGAAGAACATTTCGCCAGCGAGGTTCCCATGGAACTCAATCTAACAGAAGGCATACACTCAGTTTCGGCTGCAATAACGCCTAATTCGGCGGAGGAAGTAGGTTTACTTTCAACCCTCAGTGCAACGAATAGTATTTGCGTTACCCCAGCATCCATTGAATCCGTCGAATCCAATGTTAGCCCCAGCCGCAAAACACCAGAAACAGCAACTACAACTGCAACCACAAGCGCAAATATCGATAACTTTGATCTTTTGAAGGATGGTAACTTGTATCCCTTATTTTGAGCAACGCCTATATATATATCCCACGTAATTATTAGCTGTTCTATGTGCCGTCTTTTATTTATTTACTTATTTTTATATTTCATAAAATACACATATATATTTTTTTTTATTTGTTTTCATTTACTTTTATTAATTTATTTCTTCTTTTTTATTTTTTTTATAGAACTATTCATGATAAAACACTTCACGTTGATATGTCACAAAAAATATCTATTCCTGCACCTAGTCCGTCCTCTCCCGCAATGAATGAACGCAACGCTATGAAACAAAAGACAATCGATATAATTTTCTAGAACAAAAGAAAACAAACATTATATGCAAATAAATATCGTTAAATGTTATTGTTTTTATGCAGATCATACATGAAACTGAATTATATATCTATAAATATTTATCTATTTTTAACATTATTATTGAATAAATTTTGAAATTTTAACTTAGAAGAAAAACACTCTATAATTTTTCCAATTTTTAGTTTTGTTTTTTTAATGAAGTCTAAATCATTATTATTTTATATTAGGCAATGTATAAGTCATACATTGCCAACTTTAAAATAGCCTTAATATCTGTTGAAATCACAAAACCTTAAAAATGTGTATTTTGGTATTACAGACATTTTTAATTTGTTCACGATTTTATTAAGTCGAGTGATTATTATTTTGATTAATATGAGTTTTTTTTTTTAATTAAATCATCTATATATATAAAAATAAGTTGCATTGTGTAAGAAATTGATGTTCTCTGTAATGCGTGAACCGATTTTGTGTCTGGAAATTTTCCATGAAAGGTGACGTCCATACAAAAGTTTTTATGCATAAACGGTCTTTGTAACATATATGGATTAATTCATAAGTTATTGGTGTATACCAATGTATATGTTATGGAGAAATATTTGCAAATCCCTATATCTCGGTAAATATGGATGCTACGGTATTAGAATTTGATACAAATATGGGTAGGATAATTTGTAAGCACAATAGAAAAAGTGGGCGGAATAAGTCAGAGGTGCATGTCACTATAAATAAATAACTATATCTCGGTAAACATGGGTGCTAGGGTTTTGTAATAAAATAGCAAGAAATACTCAAGAGACTCGAACGCAATATCAGCAATCGATGTTATTTTATTCCAAAAAAAGGTTTAAAAGCCACGCCGCCTATATTGAGAAAACAAAATAACACGAGAATGGATGAGCCGATTTCAACGAAAAATGTATCAAATTATCTTGTATTAGATTTAAATGAGAAAAACAAAAAAATAACTGAACGACTGGATCGATTTGAACATAATATGAATCACACAATTCTGATTGCATTTAGATGACACTATTTAGAAACGCTCACAATATTGAAAAATATAACGAGAAAAGAACGGCTTACTCGATTTGCAGTTTGCAGATTTGCATCCAGTGAACCAAATCTACCATTTTTGAATTCATTTATGAACCTTTTTGGGGTAGAAACGTTCATATTCGGCACTCATAAATGAACTCTTTTTGTATCATTCGTCAAACTAAAATGCCTCTCAAAAAGTAACCTTTTTTTTTTGTTCGGAAATGAGTTGAAAAGAGAACCATAGAAAAGTTATTTTTCGGCACACGGAAATTAATCGTTTTTGTATCAATCGCCGGACTGAATTGCCTCTCGAAAATGAATTTTTTTTTTT
Organism: Coremacera marginata; assembly: GCA_914767935.1. Taxonomy (NCBI): domain Eukaryota; kingdom Metazoa; phylum Arthropoda; class Insecta; order Diptera; family Sciomyzidae; genus Coremacera; species Coremacera marginata. The sequence goes on from OU612047.1 coordinate 19,747,882, forward strand.
TTTGTTCGGAAATAAGTGATTATTTTCCAATTTGAAAACTTTTTTGCATACAATGTTGTCGTGGTTTTCATATAATTTGATTTATTCATATTGGTTGATCTTCATTTTAGAAAGAAATATTGAACTGTTATAACAGAACTGATAATAGATGAAGAGGAAAATAGTTTTTCATACGTGTAGCAGTAGGTACATCCATCTCCCTTCTTATGACGAGAATCAATTCGCACTGGTTAAAAGTTCATATGACGTTTGTATGAAGTTTAACATTTTAATTTACTATTATAAAAATATCAACAAAGGTTTGAAATTTTTCTTTTTCACCCATTTAAGTATATAAAAAAGATACATTCATTTCTGAACTCATTTATGAACAAAAAATGGTTCATTTATGAGAAATTTTTGCCTACTAAATTGATAAAAATTATTCTTTTTCGACTCAAAATAAGTATTTTGGGAAAAGTTTTACGAATTTAATCTTCTATATCAAGCACTTTAAAGAAAAGAAAAAAAATAAAAAAACAAAAGTTTAAAAAAAAAATGTATCCAAAACGTTCACAAAACTCTCACCTCCGCAAAGCCTTCGCTTATGGTTCAGGGGGCAGTTTACCAAATCTGCCTGCCCCGTTCACATTATTTAAAAAAAAACATAATAAGACGTGAACAGCTGAGCCGATTTCAGCAAAAATTAAATCAATTTAGTCTGTATGTCATTGCAATTAACATCCCAGCAAAAAAGTGCTTTTAAAAGAAGGTAAAGTGGAAGTGAATGTATTGAATTCTATCCCCTTACACTTTTATACCCAGAAGGCATTCTTTCAACATATGCATGTAATTGGGTCCTTCTCCAGAAGTGCTTCCATATTGTTTTCAAAGGAAGATTTCTTTGAGGCATTCTATGAAAAGAGTGATCGTTGGCATTCACCGGCCGAAGACTTTTGTTGATTATAATCTATCTATATACATAAAAATTAATGTATTTATGTATGTGCGCGTGTATGTCAGATATAGACTTCGAAATGGCTAAACAAATTTTTATGAAATTCTCAGGGAAACTGTAGCAAAGGCTCGAGAGTGTCTTGAGTTTGGTGCCGAACGAACCAGAGGGCAGGCATTAGACAAAAGCATGCCACCTCCCTTTGGAATTATAGGTCGCACAGCCTCGGAATTCGGTATTTGAATAAGAAAAAATCCGCCCTTTATTAATAAATTAAATTGAATTAAAACAAATTTAAATTTTAGCCTTTTTGCAATATACGCATTATTGCAAGTGGCTGATACGCGGTATTACACGTCCAACAACGATATATATTTCTTTCCTTGCCTCAATCATTTCATTATTATCTTTAGCCGATACCTTCCATTTTCAATAAAACAAAAACATTTACAAAAACTAAATTTGAGAAAATTGTGGAGTGTGAAATTTGATTATCATGGTAAATGAATTGATGTATAAATTGCTTAAATAAATAAAATTTCTTTTTTAAAATTATAAGTTTTTAATAACTTTTAATTTTTCACCTGTGGTTCCATTTTCTGGATTTTCCAATGCCGGGCGGGGGTTCAGATAGTTAATTATATATTAAATATTTTTAAGCTTTGATATTTTTAATCGATATTCCAAATCAATATACAACGCACTTCACTTTTTTGCATCTTGGAAAAAGACTAATTTAGCAATGAAACATTTATTTACATAATAAGAAAACTGTACAAAACAATAGAGTTTTTGTCATAAGCAGCAATAAATGACGAAAACATTTAAATTGTTTGGATTAACATTTATAACAATTTATCATCAGTGTTTATAACAAACACTAAAAATGTTCTTTGTTGCTTACTTCAACTGAAATCATTTCATATAAGCACTTAATTTCCCGGCCAAAAATTTGCTTTGTCTAAACAATCGGTCTAAGCAATCGGATTATCAATCAAAAGTTCCGTGGTTCGACTCCAGACACAGACAAGCTTTTTTTATTTTTTTCTTCCTATTAGTGAAATAAAAAACGTGTGATGATAAGTTTACTTTTTTTGGAAAGTGATTTTTTTCTATTAAGTTCTCTTGTCTCTTGAATAGCGTATGTGGCGTAAGTTTATACAACTTACAACACATACGCAGTTTACATCACAAATACGTCGTTCATTGAATACCACTATTGTTATAACAAATTGAAACTTTATTATAACTTTTATTTAAACTTCAGCAACAAGCTGAGATTGGAACTAAAGCTCTGCATGGAACCATCCAAGCATACTAGTTATGTGTTGTTATTTTTTCTTATATCAACTTGTATTGGTTTCGCTCTCTATGGCATGGAATATTTCTCTTTTACATAACAATAGAACTTGTATGAGAGAGTGAAATTATCAAGCATCAAGAATACTAATTTGAGAACATACGCAACAAACAGATGTATCGGTAATATTGTTTTCACTACTTGGAACATCTGGATATGTGCCGTCAAAAGCATAAAGAATAAAGAGCGAATTATTTCAATAAAACAACAAAAGAAACATTTTATATAAGTGCAATGCATTCAAGTTTTAAATTTATTTCATAAAAAAAATAAACATAACATAGCCATAACATAGACATAAAAGCATGAGATTAACACAAAGAGAACTATCTGGAATATCCATTTTGAATGAATATATCCATTTAAAAAAGAGTTAAAACAGTTGCTCTGCTTATTGGAGCCGATAAAGAGAAAAAAAGCTTACACTATAGTGAGAACCAGAGAAAGAGATGATAAGCTCTCTGCTCAATCCAAAACACGTAGGCATAAGTTAAGCTTTACTCATTGTTGTATTTGTACCAACAATATCAAGTTCTTACTTGTTTTATCTGTTTGTAAAAGTAGAATGGATGGTTCTCTGCAGACCTTTAAATTCGAACCGTGGCACAGTGCGGTGATTCCATACAAAATATGGACAAAAATGGCAGGATGAGTGCTTTTATGATATTGAAATTTTGTATACTTCTTTAGTTTAAGCTAATTAAGAAAAATTTCAAAAATTGTTGAATTTGTTCAGTCCCTTGGGGTACCTCTCTTAGACCTATATTAATTTTTTTACATGTTTTTATATGGGAGGTACAAAGAAAGCTTGGCCGAACTTAACGAAACTCGGTCAAAAAGCTTAGCAAATAGACTTATAGATGTGTACTAAAAATGGTTGAAATCGGTTAAATCCTAAAGGTACCTCTGTTGGACCTATATTAATTTTTTACATAATTTCGTATGGGAGGTGCATACGAAAGTTGACCGATCTTAACGAAACTCGATCAAAATACTAAAAAGATATAGTAATAGATTCGTACAAAAAACGTCTTCAAAGGTCTCCCTCTGATACCACTTGAGGCCGACGACATTTCATCTTCAATTCTGCGCATGGTGATGGCTTTTAAATAAATTTTAGAAATTAAGCATACAAACAAAAATAAAAATAAAAAATTGTAAAGGTACCACAGTTTCATTATTGATGTTTAATGCGAAGTTAGTGTTGAGCCAAGAGATATTTTCAAACTTTTGCTTAGCACGATGACTTTGGAACCAAAGAAGCCGAATTTTTTGTTCAATCCACATAACTGCTTCTACTATTTGGTTTTTATAAACACGTACATAAATTTTACAAGAGCTGGTACTGTATCATGGGAAGTGTTTAAGGGAGATACATGGCCTGACGCCACCAGTGTTTTCCTCTCCTAGGTCCACTCGGGCAGCTCTCCAGGCCCACCCCTATACCATTGCCTTATTGCACAATAGAACCGTATTACCCAGAAAATTCGTTATTCAGTTGTTCAGTAAAATTGTGGAACAATCTCCCTGAGAGCGTGCTCCCCGGCAGTTCCCAAGCTGTGTAAATTTAAATCAAATCTTTACCGACACTACTTCATTTTTCCACCCTCCAACTATCACCCGTCTTCCGAACCAACACAATGCTTTCGCATTTTAAAAGGAATCCCCTGAGTCTTGGTTAAGTCTGGAAAAAAATACCAGTTTTTTAAACTATTTTTAAACTATTAAAAATGACTGCCTACTTTCAGAATCATTTAAATTGAAATCAGTTTAGTTGTTAAAATTGTAAAAAAAAACTAAAATTATTTATACACATATTTTCAGTTTTTTTAATTTTTTTGATACAAATTGATAAAAAATACGAATAAATTTGCGAGAAAGCTCATTTTGCTACTCGTAGGTTTTCTTCTTTTTTAAAAACTTTAAAATGCAATTTTTCAAACAATTGTTCACAAAAACAAATAATGGTTAAAACGTTTTTATAGAAAGGGGCAAATAAATTTTTGGAAAAAACAGTAAATAAAATAAAAATACAAAAAAAAAAATGTAGAAAAATCGAAGCGACCGACTTTGTTTTTTTGACTTTTAAACTTTGGTAATTTGTTGAGCATAGTCTCCATAAAAAAATTTACCAAACTTCACAAAAAACAACAATATAAAACATGTGGTAACTTTTTGGTTTATAAAAACGGGTAAATAAAAGGTTAGAAACTGAAAACCGATACATTTCTAAATAAAATGTTTAAAACTCATGGAAATCGATGGGACCAAATTTTTATCTATGCCTGGAGAAAATTAGTCATTTTTGTGTTTTAAGGCTTCTCTTAAAGGTTAAAGTAATATCTTTCGTAAACTAATACCTTGACAAAATCAAAAATGTTCGTGATCTTAGAATCCATTTAAATAGCTCTGCATACTTTAAAAAAAAAAAAATAAATGCCAAAATTTTAAAAATTTGAAGTTTTTTCTCCAAATGTGAGATACCTAATTTTCTGGAATTTAATTGGTACAGTTTGAAAACCTTGCATAATTTTAATAATAAAGAAATTAACAAAATTCTTTTTGATTATTGACCGCGGAACCATTCGATTTTCACTTGCAGAGCTGGGTCGAAAAGTATTCATTACAATTCAATTCCAATTCCTTGGAATAAGTAATTGGTAATTGATCATCTCAATTTCTCAGGAATGGAATTGAAAAATATTGTCAGTTCCATAACAGGAATTGTAACTAGTAATTGAACGTTTCAATTCCTCAGGAATGGAATTGAAAAAAAATGGTCAAGAAATTTTAATTGGTAGTTGAACGTTTCCATTCCTCAGGAATGAATTTGGAAAAAAGGGTCAATTCAATTACAGGATTTGTAATTGGTAATTGAACGTTTTAATTCCTCAGGAGTGGAACTGAAAAAAATGGTCAATTCCATTACAGGAACTGTAATTGGTAATTGAATCTTTTGATTCCTCAGGAACTGGTAATTGAAAATTTCAATTCCTTGGGAATGGAAACTCCATTCCTGTAATGGTAATTGTAATTGTAGGTTACTGTAATCCAATTGCAATTTTAATTGAGGCTACTGTAATCCAATTACAATTACAATTACAATTACAATTACAATTACTGTAATGGAATTAAAAATTTCAATTCCTGAGGAATTGAGGTGTTCAATTACAAATTCCTGAGGAATTATAAGCTTCAATTACCAATTACAATTCCTGTAATGGAATTTACCATTTTTTTCAGTTCAATTCCTGAGGAATTAAAACTTTCAATTATCAATTTTAATTCTTGTAATGGAATTTACCATTTTTTCCAATTCTATTCCTGGGGAATTAAAACTTTCAATTACTAATTACAATTCCTCTAATGAAATTGACTATTTTTTCCAATTCCATTCCTGAGGAATTGAAATGACCATTTACCAATTCCTAATTCCAAGGGATTGAAATTGAGGCGGAATTAATTCAAAAAGGAATCATTACAACCCAGCTCTGTTCATTTGCATACCAAATTTTTGATTTTGTATTTTTGTCCCAATGCAATGCAGTGCAGCGCGTTCTTCGAAAATTGCCGTGGAATGCTATTTCGTCGAATCATGTTAAAAAATAAAAAGCAAAACATCTTTATAAATTGCACATGATTTTGTTGTGTTTAAGACCGTTGATGCATTTGTGTGACGTCATGACCTCATTTGTTAAGTAATACAATTATTTACCATAAAACATTCAAGTGCTCAAGAGCAGAACATTGCATTAAATTTCTTGAAGTGTTTTTTTGAAACATATACAGTATTTGCTATAAAAAATTAGATATTTCAATAGAATGATTAATGATTTAATAAACAATATCATATGCATAGTGCTGAATTAAAGTGAAACTATTTTGAATACACAATTATTATTAATTGCAATCATCAAATATTTATTTGAAAAATTTTTTCTTTCTCACAAATATAGGTAAATAAAACAAACGGTTTTTCGAGTTTCTAATCGGAGTACTTTTTTGCATTTAAATTAGCTGCCTATCTAAGAAGCAGAATTAAATTAATACCGATTTGTTAGTGGTTGGAACACAATATTTAATATTTTTTATTTTTTTTTTTTTTTTTTTGAAGAAAATGTTATGATAGCAAATCCAGATAATCTTATATATTAATACGCAAACATCGAAAGTTTTCGTACACTTTTTTATGAATGAAACGTATATCATTCGAAAGGTACTGCATCATAGATGCGCCTAATCATGTTCAATTTTGAATTGATGACCTCTGGGCCGGAATATTAACGTTGAAAAATTATATTAATTTTAGTAAGAAATCTCAGAACTAGGAAGAGAAGATGGTAATTGCAATTGTAGGTTACTGTAATCCAATTGCAATTGTAATTGAGGCTACTGTAATCCAATTATTATCAATTAAATTGGTGAATGAGGTATCGGATGAAAGGTCTCTGAAATATGAAATATTGAAATACTGAAATATTCAACCTGGAATATGAGCGTAAAAAGAGTATTTCTTTAATAAAAGCTAAACTATAAGAGATGGAAGAACATAATGTAAGAGAAAATTTTAGACATTGATATGATGTGCAAAAATACTTCAAGCATTTTTCACCATCTCTTATGGTTACCCTACAATAATAAGCATTTTTTTATGTAACAAGTGTGAATATATATTGTGATTTTAAAATTGCTTACAAATAGTAAATTTTGAAAAATGCCCGTTATTTTGACATCAAAATTATTATATCTTGAAAATTATAGATGTTCTTAGTACAACGATTTTTGTATGAAAAGTTTTTGGGTTTCTGCTAATATTTTTCACGAATATTATGTTAAAAAATTCTCGTTATTATGAAATCAAAATTTTTGCGATATCTCAAAAATTGTAGATTTTTTCGTTATAACGTATTTTCTTAAAGCAAGGTCATGGCCTCAGAATGAGGAAAAAACAACTAAAATTTCAAGTTTTGATTTTGCAAGCAAATATCTCAGCCATTTTTTAATCGATTTTCATCAAATATTCTTTGTTTGAAGGTTCTACTAAATAGGTTAGGTTAGGTATGAAGGGTCGTGCACCGTTACCGGCGCTTCCGCGGGGGCCTATAGGTCCATTACGAATCCCTTTTTATAGTTGTGGTACCAAGTTAAACCATTGTTCCGATTTGTTTCTCAAACCATCCTGTGCTTTTTATGAACCTCCAGATGTCTAGCAGTGGTGTGCTCACCAACTCTTCCAAGTCTTTGAAAAATCTGTTCCCCATGTGTCGGAGTCGACGATTCTGAAGACTTGGACATTCGCATAGTAGGTGAGTTATTGTTTCTATTTCCTCCGGGTCTTTGCAGCTCCGACAAAAGTCTGGCGCTGTTATACCTATTCTATTGGACATTACCCCAATGGGGCAATGACCCGTTAGAACTCCAACAAGGATCCGGATTTCCCGTTTGACCAAAAGCAGAAGGCTTCTAGTTCTTTTCTCATTTAGCTCAGGCCAAAGCCTTCGAGATATGTTGCAGTCACCTCTGGAAGCCCAGTTTGTGTTGGCAATATCTCTGGCTTTTAGTTCTATACTCCTTTTGACGACGTCTATTGGAATGTGCACATCTGTGTCAGCTCTGTTTGTACTTGCGGTTACTCCACGCCTTGCCAGTTCATCTGCTGCGTCGTTGCCTTCAATATTGCTATGTCCGGGAACCCAGCAGAGAGTGACGTTGTGAGTATTGCGGATAATGTTCAGTGCAAGTTTACAGTTTTTCATCGTTCGAGCCTTCGTCGTTTTACTGCTCAGTGCTTTGATGGCCGCTTGGCTATCCACAAAAATTACTACCCTTGTGGGGGTAAGATTTTTCCTGTAAATGGCCCGTGCAGCTTTTTCAATAGCATATATTTCTGCCTGAAAAGCGCTACAGTAATCCGGGAGTTTGTAACACTCTTTGATTTGTAGCGTTTCACAGTATACACCCGATCCAGTTCCGTTTTCCATTTTGGAACCATCAGTATATAAATGGAGATTGCCGTAGGATTCTACAGCCGTTTCTTCCCATTCTTGTCTGCTGGGAATGGATGTGGTGTATTCTGTACCGAATCTTACACTGGGTATGATATAGTCGGTTGCTCTTTTTGATTCCTCGGTTCCAAAGAGATTTAGAATAGATGCGTGTCCGAATGTGCTGCTTTTCCAGGCTCGTGATTCGTTGAGGCGAATCGCGCTCTTGGTCGCCGAACATTTTAGGAATTCTTCTATGGAAAGAAGATTTAGCATCATATCTAGACCCGCCTGTGGCGTAGATCTCATGGCTCCTGTTATTCCTATGCACGCTAACCTTTGAACTCCTGTTAGGATGCTAAGGTAGCTTTTTTTATGCGTTATCGTCCACCATACGAGAGAACCGTAGGCAAGAATGGGTTCTACTAAATAACTTTGGAGAAATAAGAAAAGATTTGTTCTTTTCCGTTATCTCATCAAATCAATTTTTTATGTTGTTTTTCAAAAAACCTCTAAAATATACAGTTTTTGCTCACAAAATTGGACAAACATTCTTTTGTACCTTTTTTTTCAATTTTCTTTTGTCACACTCTTTCATATGACATATCATTTATTTGCAAAAATTGCTTCATTTTTACACATTATTCAATTAAGTGTTTCTATCAACGAAAATCATGAGCTTACTAACCCTATTATTTCTTTGATGGAAATTGAACTTTTCAAAATGATGTTTTTATATTTTATACAAAGTTCCACAGCTTAAACAATAATTTCTGTGGAAAAATTTTCAAATATTTCAAACCACTCCAAAGTTATATACACAAATCTATGTTTTAAGTCATTTTCTTATCTACAGCCTACATCCTAACCCTAATGCCGTGGTTATGCTAGTATCGTGGTTATACTAGGCTCTCACAAACATGACGAGCTACAACAGAGCTTTGTGGTTGTTGTTTCTTGTTTCCTAGCTTGTTGGACACATTCGATCAGCGTTGCTGATACAAAATAAAAAAAAAATGGTGTCTCAATAGAAGTGCATATTTTTATTGCATTAGAAAGTAGACATGTTACGATTTAGTATTAATCAAATTTCAAAGTAAGCAAATTTCAAAAATTTTTCAAAAATGCCACAAAATTTAAATAGTGCATTTTCATTGGGACACCGTTCATTAAGAAAGTTAAAACTTTTTCCCCAATGGAACAATGAGAAACAACAAAAAAATACATAGCGATACAGCTCTGTTGAACATTGTTGTCGCAGCATTCTCGAAGAAGTGCCCACTGACCCCGTTCTCTCTGTTCAGGATATGATTTGATGCGTTTAGCAAAAAAATAAAAAAAAAATAGATTTTGATATGGTCGAATTTCGGGCAAAGGCAATACTATTTATTTAGTTGACTTACAATATATCTATTTTTATTACAATAGCTAATGTAGCTGTTACGTAAATAGAGCTAAGCATGTATAAAATGTCAGAGTTAAAAAAAAAATAACGAAATGGCTATTTCAGCCCATGAAAGGACTTTGACCGAGCTTCTTAATGATCAAATGTGTTGCGCGTGTTTTGAAATGTTTGAACACAAATTATCGAGAACTGGACCTACATGCTTTATGCCGACTCCGAACGGCTTATGTTCTCAAGAAGCTTTTCATGGCAATTTTTACTCTCTGAGGTTTGCCATTGTCTGCAGAGAGGTGATTGCCGAACACAAAAATTACTTAAATTGAAAAAACTTTCTGTGTCAGGTGGAAATTGAACCAGGTTTCTCTGGCATATGGGTCATGCACTCTACCCACTGCACCATGGCCACAGTTAAAAACGAAAGAAGAAAAATATGCTGAGTGGAAATAAAAATTGCGTTTCTTTTTCCAATAAAATTGAGTTCGGAACCTTTGACTATAAAAACCGGTTTTTTCTAGAAATTTAAGCAATAGAACGATTTTTAAATTGAAAATTTGCTTAAAGCACACTGAGACCCATTTGAACTGATGGGTCTGCTTGTAAAGACAGAACATTTGTTGTTATTTGTAAACTTATAACCTTATTTAATTTTATTTTCAATCGCAAATGCGGACATACATTTTTCAGAAGTCAATGCAATTGAAAAGTCAATACTTTTTTCACACCTAATCGCCGTGAAATTCTCAATGCATGTTTAACAGAATTTATTTCGACTTTGAGCGAAAGTCTATTTTTGGTTTTATTAAGAAAATAAAAAATATTGGTATCCAAAACAATGTGGAGCAAAATGCGTATGCATTGCAAAGCAAATAATACTGTGCTGGTAATGTTTATAGAAAAAACTAAAAATATATCTTAAACAGCTAACGTCAATTTGTTTAATTACTGCAAAAGCAATTGAAAAATGAAATAAAAGCATTAAGCGAAAAAAAAGTGCTGTTCTGACATTGAGCCACCAAACATTCATGAGGGCCACTTCGGGCGACGTGTACACTGGCTGACATTTTTATCTTACATCATTATTTTGGTGTTTGTCTTACTTTTTTTTTTTTTTATTTAATTTTTGGCAATGCATGTGTTGTTGCATCGAACTGGCCCGCATTCATGATTCTGCATTACGCTTTGCTCCTGAACCCGAAAATGTAAAAAATTTCAAAATCTTGTCGGCTACATCACTCACTTATTTCCATGTGTGCGCCACACATTTGCACACGACTGTACATTGTCATTGAGTAATTGTATCGGACACTGCACATGAATTGTTTTTGTTATCTGTCATAGTTGTAGATTTGGTTGTCTCTGACTGACTGGCTGACTGACTGACTGATTGTATGTGTGCATAACTGCTTATTTTTGCTGCCAAAATGGATGTCTTCAAAAATAATGATGGCCTAGTTCCAAATGTTTTCGGTACATAGGTATAATAAATAAATACAAACATATTCTATTTTGTTGAGTGCCATGCAACTAAAATCAAGAAAAATAAACTAAGCAAAAATTAGATTTTATTGAAAATATTAGATAATTTGTATGGATGAGATCATCGTCAATATTCAATATATTCAAATACAATTAAAGGTATTTTTTAGCGTAAATTATTGAAAATCACATGGAAACTACCAGATAAATTTTTTTTTTTAACTATAACAATATTATATCTTTTTATTTTAAAATAGTCTCTTTATTGTTAAAATGTCATAAAACTAACTACAAAACAACTTTCTAGAATTTACAACATGTGCCAAAAAAATTATTATTTATGCTTTTAATTTTATATAATGTATCATTTGAAAAATCGAAAAAAATGTTCATCCTTCAGATTTAGTGTAAATTTAGGATTTGCTACTTAAGTGCTATATCAAATATATCTAAAGCCATCAACTAAGTCATAAAAATTATTACCGTTGGTATTTTTTTTTTTTAATACATTTTTAAGTAAAACATTAGCGTCTGACAGGTTTTTGCACATTTTCATCAGACATCAATAAAGCAAAAATGTGTCAATAACGAAAATTTGACGAAAGATTTCATGCGTCTTCAATTATGATGCTCGTTTAGATAAATATATTTAAAAGTCTGATTCGGGTCACTCACTTTTCTTCATTTTTTAATTTTCTTTAGCGTTACATGTTTGATTTAGTATCAAGATAAGTCAAAATTCGCTTTATTCGCCTAAATAATTTCATTGCGGGAATAATAGATGTTTTACCCTGGGACCTAATCGCCACTTCCGTGAACGTTCAACTCGTCACGGAATCGCCTTCAACCCGTCATTGAATTGCATTCGATTAACACAATTTTACGTGACGAGTTGTACGTTCACGGAACTATCAATACTATCAATATATAAAGGGTGTCCCAAAAATCACTGGGAACATTTTAATCTTAATATATAAAAGGCAAGCACAATGCTGTGTACCTAATATCGCTGAAACTGTAATTATTTTTTCAATCATTACAGTTTCATCCCAACATGTACTGTCCTGAAAAATGTTCAGCCTGAAAATATGCACAGAAAATTCATTTGATACTTATCAGTGACATGATTGCTTTTTATGTATGTGCATACTTTCAGGCTGAACATTTTTCAGAACAGTATGTTGTCAAAGCACTGTAATAATGGCAAAAAATAATTACAGTTTGAGCGTTAATGCTTCAACCCGTCGTACGACGTGCTTTTATACTTATTATACTCGTACTTTATACTTTATACTTATACTTTATATATAGAGACGTAGAGGTTTTTGATGAAACATAATGTCGCTCAAATAACCGACTCAACCTTGCTTCCAAACGCGATCCCTTTTCATGAAATTTTCCATGACATTCTGGCATAATTCTGGTTCAATTGCTGCAATGAATGACCAGTTGGATTTCCTGTTTCAGCGCTCACCGCTGACATGGCTATGTTTTCGTACGAACGCGCATAACTGGAACAACCACTGCTTTCCGTGTCCACAACAGAGCCAGTGAACTCAAATTTATTGATTGAATTTACCTCAGTATTGAGAGGTAGTGTGTTATGATGACCAAGAAGTGTTCGGGTTTTTTCAAACCGTCTCTACAAAATTTTCACGATTTTGGTGGTGAATTTTCACAAATTGTACGCGTTGCTCGACTGTGAATTTCTCCATGACTAACAATAAGCCTTCATGCTTGCTGTTAACAGCGGGCCCAGAGATTTTGTACTCTATCCATAGCACAAAAAAAGTAATGCCCGAATCAATGTCAGTCACTTTTGGGACGCCCTTTATGTACATTAGAGTGACCCGTAATTTTTTTTTCGAAAGTAACAAATTATGCACCGGGGTTTTGTAAGCAGTGGAACAGAGGTAAACTGTGAAATTTTCAGGAAAAAATATTGATATTTAAACGTGCCGCAAGTGGCCTCTATATTGAAAATCTGATTTATATTGGAAAGTAGTGCTGTTTTTCTAAAAAAATCCCAATTACATTTTTTTTAAGGCTCAATTTAAAAAAAAACTGGTACGCACTTTGTTTTTAGTTTAGTTTTTCTTTGAAATGTGTTATCAAACAATAAAATCGAACTTGAACTACCAGAGTTATGAATTTTTGCTTTTGGAAAAATATCAAATTTTTTTCTTGTTTTATGAAAAAAGTCGCAAAAATCCAAATTTAAAAACAGTTCAGTGAAATGCCATGGAAATATTTTTTGAGAATATACCAAATATATATACAAAAATTGTGGGATTACATTTAATAATTTGGCAGTTACGAAATTTTTTGCTGAAGTATGCCTTTTTTTAAATTTCAATTTTGAGTATTTTTACGAAAAAAGTTCCCAAAAAACCAAAAATACTAATTTTGGAAAAACACAAACAAGAAATGAACTAAAACTAGTTTTAAGCTCTTTTGTGTTATAGCTGTTGAAACCTTGACCTTTTTTCAAAAATCCTTAAAGTGGGCACTTTCAAAGACAGGAAAAAATTATTAGCCCTATTGTGAATGAAATTTCCCAGAGAATTAATTGAAGGAGGAAGTTTTCATTTTTTAGACTGGGGATAATGTTTTTAAAGATTTTTTTTCTTGTAATCTTTAAAATTTTCTATGAATGCATATATTTGCGTTCAAATTTTTCAAAAATTCTGTGAATATTGGTAAAAATACGAAAATTCCCTTTTTTAATTCCCGGGCAAATTTTATTCAAAATCAGGCTGCATAAAAAATAAGAAATCATATCTATGTCTCATTTGATATAACATGAATAATTCTTAAAAATATACCTGATTTTCTTTCGAAAAATTTTGGAATTCCAGGGTGTCCAAATATATGTATACTAGTATAAAAGCCCGTCCTACGACTGTAGTATAACTGTAATTATTTTTTGTCATTATTACAGTGCTTCTACAACATACTGTTCTGAAAAATGTTCAACATGAAAGTATGCACATACATAAAAGGCAAGCATGTCACAGATACGAAATCAAACAAAATTTTCTGTGCAGGCTGATCGCATAAAATAATTACAGTTTGAGCGATATTGGGTTGCAAAGCAATGTGCTTGCCTTTTATATATTAAGATAGAAAAATTGAGTTGCTCTGTTTTAAGAGTTAAAATAATAAAAACACCTCAAAAATTAAAAGATCACTTTAACAGTTTTTTTTTTATAAATTGATAAAGTAAAAGCTGTTGTAGGCATATTACTAGCGGAAAAATTATAAAATACCGTGAGAAGTACAAAAAATACTAAAAATCCTATTTTTAATTAATAAAAAAAGTATTTTGCCCATTCATAAATTTTATTTAAATATTAACGTGTTAAATCAAATATTTTACTTACAACACGTTTTCTATTTTGCGTATTTAAATTTGCGTAAGCAAAATTTGATTTGATTTTAGCTAAACTTGCTGTGATTAGTTATTAAAAACCTTATTTTTTTAATTGAGTTGTGGCATGCTGGTTAAGGTGCTTGTCTTGTAAGCAAAGAAACCCAGGTTCGCGCCCGCGACTGACGCATTGTTTTTCGTTTTTTTGCTTTGTTTTAAAAATTTTCTGTTATTATTTATTTTACACCAATTTTTCCAATTTATTTAGGGCGGCCGTGACGTACTGGTCAAGCTGCTTGACTTATAAGCGAAGCAGCCCAGGTTCAAGTCCTACGGCTGCTAACACGGTTAAATACAAATATGATCACATTTAATCCTATGTTAATTATTACAAAAATTTGTAATAAAATTCGTGCATAGTATTAATATATTTTTTTAATTCTGCTTAAATACGTAATATACAATAAAATTTAATGTTAAATTAACAGTACGTGTGCATTAGGCTGGGCCAATATTTTTTTTTTTAATTTTAATATACAATAGATACCAAAAGTTGCGTATTTTTGCGCTGATTTAAAATACGCTTAGCGCTTTAGAAATGAACATAAACTTTAGCCCTCTACCAGAGCTTTTCTGACTGAAATTTTAGGCTGGGACGATATTTTTTTCATTTTAATACGCAATAGGTATCAAAAGTTGCGTATTTTTTCGCTGATTTAAAATAATCTTAGTATTTTAGAATTTAATACTACTTTCGGCCCACTACAAGAGCTTCTTGGACTGAAATTTTCGGCTGGACCGATATTTTTTTTTAACTTTTAATACGCAATAGATATCAAAAGATGCGTAATTTTGCGCTGGCTTAGCATTTTAGAAATTAATATAACTTTTGGACCTCTACAAGAGCTTTTCTGACTGAAATTTTAGGCTGAACCGATATTTTTTTTTTAATTTTCATATGCAATGGGTATCAAAAGTTGAGTATTCTTGCGGTGATTTAAAATACGCTTACCATTTTTGAAATGAATATAAATTTTGGACCTATACCAGAGCTTTCTTTACTGAAATTTGTTTCAATTTTTATCAGTTATTTTTTGAAAAAAATTTCGCCCATATTTGCAGTCAGAAAAGCTAATTTAAGTCACTAAATTCAGTAATCAGCATAAAAAGCACAGTTTTTGCAGAATTCGATATGTTTTGTTTTCGAGGCGTATGAATGATTTTTTTCATAACGTGATTTATTTTGTTAATTATTTTGCTTATTGTGTTTAATTTTAAGCATGGATACTTTTTAAATGAGATTTTCGGACTAAGCAATCTAAAGGTTTTGAGAAAAAGTTTACAGACAGAAATTTAATAGAATTGCTGTATACCTCTGTTATTATGTGGAAAGGCAGTACACTCAACGAAAAATTCTTGTTGAAATTTATAAATAACTTTTGTTAATCTTTAACAAGACCAAATTGTGCAATCGATTAAATTCCATCATAAATGCTTCATACTTTTATCAATTCGAAAGAAACTTTAAACCATTTGACTAAAAGCATAATAAAACGTTAACAAATAGAATGTGTTGATTTGAACGAATGTGTTTTATTTGTTTGAAAAATGCTTTTCTCAACTTGATATAAACTTACTGATATACATATATAAACATGACATACACGCTAACAAAATCGTCAATCAGTCGGAATAAAATTTTATAATTTTTATAAATAGAAGTAACAAACTTACTTCGTTGGTTTGATAAATAAGTTTGTTGTGCTAAAGAAATTATTTATAAAATTGATAATCGCTTGAGTCATGAGGAAATTACAATTTCATAATGATGAAGTTAATTATCAATTTCAAAAGCATTCAATCATTACAACAAAAGTAGAGCTCTGGCATTTCTGTGGCGTCATTTGTTGTTTACAAAAAATTGTAATTTGTAAAACAAAAAAATTATTTCAATAACAATTCAGTGGGAGTAAGGAGTTTGAAGTAAGAAGGAGGAACAAATGTAAAAATGACATTCTTTTTAGTAGTTTATTAAATTTGATTTTGTAATATTTAGTAAAACTGCTTAAAAGAATAAAATATTTTAATAAAACAGCAAAACTTTTTTGTATTATTGATAAACAAATTTATATTTTCAACAGAAAAGTTTGTTTCTATTCAACAAACCATTTTTTCAGGTTGAACTATTCTTTATACATATTTAAAAATTCTTTTCAATCAAATGTACAATGCAAACGTGACATTCTTGATTAAGGCTTTTATCAAATCAAAATATTCGTTTATCAAATAAACAAAATAAAATTTTGTTAATATGATTGCAAACTCTCACCTTCAATCACATTGTCAAAAGCTTTTGTTAACTCTATACTGACGAAAAATTTATCAACTTAACCTAGAAATTTGTCAATGTGAACAAATACTTGTTTGAGTGTACAAATAAGAGAAGTGTGAGTCATAAAAGCTCAGGTAGAGGGCCAAAAGTTACATGGAATCAAAAGATGGTTGGCTTATTTTGAAACTACGTAAAAATACGCAACTTTTAGTCTCTATTGTGTTTCAAAAAAACAAAAATAATATTTTCTATGTAACATCAGCCCAACCTAGTCTACATAGTTTAAATAAAAAAGTATTGAAATAAATTTTAAATACTTACGTATTTTTTTTCATGCAAATGCGTTGAAAAAGTTTTTGGATAAATTCTTCTTGCATATCGATTCTGTGCGTTACCGATAATAGTAATCTTGTTACCGAAACTCGTTACCGGTCTTAGTAATCGGTATTCTGTGCACTAGGCAACGCTGTCAAACGTTGTATGTTCTTTTATGCAGAAAAAAGCTCTTTTCTTGCATCTGGCCGCTTTACTTGTTACCACCTAAGGATATGATAACAATATTCACTGGTAACGCTTGGTTGCAGAATACCAAAACGGTGTAATAGTTACCAAAAGGTGAATTTCTTCGGTAATAAAATTAACGTTACCGCGACAGAATCGATCTGTTAGTGTATGTAACAATTGTGTAGGCAGTTTTTGAAAAATGCATTTAAAATAATTAGCATTGATACTCCAACATGAAATTTTCAGAATGCATTTAATATGAATGCCTCAAAACGACTAACCAAAAAAGCTAGTAGTGCTGACTTTGAAAAATGTGAATAAAATTGTAATGGCCAAAAAAAATAAAATTTTTCATAAAAGTGTTGAATAAACACTACACCACAAAGAGATCAATTCAAGCTCTGTAATATTTGTTTTTTTTTTAGGACAAACGGCTTTGAAGATATAGTTGTTTTACTACATGTTCGAATGTCAAATTTTAATTTTAATCTAATTTAATTTCCCACTGTGTATAACTAGAAAAATAATTTTAAAAATTATGCAAATATTTTTATTTTTATAAGTACTATCGACATGCAAAGTATCAAATTTTTACAAATATGTGAGTTTCGAAAAGCGTCCGATTCGACATGGAATGACCGATATATATATATATATTCGATTTTTCACTGCACGCATTTATGCACATTAAGAGACTTTCTAAAAATATAGCTAAAAATTATGTCATCCGTTCATGTCATGTTAATCTCTAGTTTAATAAATTAAAGACAAACAATCCTGCTGTTCTCCATGGTCTGCATTCAGATTAGTGCATTTTTTAAGAGAAAAATACGTTTTAGCTAATTTTCAGACATTTAACGGATGAAATAATTTCTAAAAATAGTTGAAATAGCTTTTTTCATATATTTTTTTTATTGTTCGTGCGCAATTAAGAAAAACAAAAAACAGTAAATTTTGTGTCGAGCGCAATAAAGTTTAATGAAATCGTCTAAAAAGTAGCCATATTTTATGCACCACTTAACTAAATGTACACAAAAAGGGGGCAAAAATCAAAAATAAAATTATGGTTGAGCATGAAAATGCTAAATTTTCAAGAAAACTATTCAAACTTTAGTTAAAATTGCAAAAATTCAATTTTTTCTGGAGACCTTCTTGATTAAAAACTACAGAAGCTTTGGTGCAAAAATAACTAACTGAAAATTATGTTCATTCTTAAATCTTTAAAAACACTTTTCTCATTACATTTCGAAATCTAAACCTTAAATTCTCAGTTCTTAATGAGAAGACATATTAGTTACTCGTTTAATTCTTTGAAGTACCCTGGGACAAAATTTGAACCACTGAAAAATAAACCTTTGTGGTATCACAGATAACAATTTCACCCAAATATTTGAAGTCATTCATACTCAACTTGAAAAGGCCTTGTATAAAAGTAATTATTCATGCTTTTCTTGAAAGAACCTTGTGAAAGCCTTGAAAATTGAAATTTCTTGTATAATTCTTTATATAAAGCTTTATTTAATGATATATTTTAGGAAGTAGTCAAAAAGATTTTAACTCAGCTTAGATTTGTTTTTTGATAAGCAAAGTTTCAGTTTGTGAAAACAGCATTAGAAATTCTTGATTTCTTCGAGTTTGAACCTTGGGCTACCGAGACAATTTATTTATTTATTTATTTATTGGCCAAACAAGGCAATTTACTTATTCTAACTTAATTTAAATTTATTTTTTTTTATTTTATTTTTTCTCCCCTTTCCTTGTTTTGGTGTTCGAAAATGTACGAATTGAAGTGGGTGTAATCCGCCCACCTAAATGACATGATTTCACGAACACGTCCAAAAGGAGGGGCAGAAAGAAAATTAAAAATAAGAGTAAAAGGTACTTACATACTAGAAAGAGAAGAAGAAAAGAGAGAAGATAAAAGGCTGGGTTAACTAGGAAGAGAGAGAGAGACTTGGATAGTACTTATTTCCAACAAATTTAGAGAGGGCATGCTTAAATGTGGTATACATACGGGTAACTATATACAGGTAATTTAACTTAAGCCTGAGTTAATTTTGGTTAATGAGGAACTTAGACAGGGTTTGCTTGAAAGAGGATTTGGACATGGAAGGTGAGAAGTATACGGAAACGTTATTGAATTCTCTACAGCATCGACTGATGGGTTCATTGTTTGCGTATGTAGTTTGGTGCTGATATTCAGTTAACAGCCGAGTATGCCTAGTACGTCTTATTGGTTCGTTGAGACTTATCATACTAGGAATATATTCACTGTTAATAGCACTATTAATAACATCGAATGTGAAACATGAGCCCAATAATGTTCTTCTTGATGATAATGGCATCAAGTTTAAAAGGCTGAGTCTGTATTCATATGAAGGAAGGCTATTATAATCACGGGGATTGTACATGTCTCTCAACGTGTATAGTAAGAATTGCTTTTGAATAGACTCGATTCTTTCGCTATGAGAATCGAAGGACGGACTCCAAATTATGCAGGCATATTCAAGTATTGGCCGCACTAACGCACAGTATAAGGATGTAGTAACCCAAATATTCTTGAATTCATTTGCTCGCCTTTTTATAAAACCAAGCTGTTTGCTGGCTCTGGACAAAATTTTGTCAAAGTGCAAATTAAAGCGCATCTTGCAATCCAAGACTACTCCAAGATCCACTACATGATTGATTGCATAGTACATTTTTAAATCATCTGCATACATAAGGTGTGGGATATCGTTCAGGACTTCTGACAAGTCTAATATAAACATGTTAAAAAGAAGAGGACCACGGTGGCTGCCTTGCGGAACTCCTGAGGAGGCTGCAATTTTTTTTGACAAAATTCCTTGGAATTTAACATACTGGGATCCGCCGTCGAGATATGATTTTAGCCAACTTAGTATGGGTCCCTTAATACCGAATTTTTCTAATTTACATGTTAGCATGCTGTGATCAACTCTATCGAAGGCTTTACTGAAATCTGTATAAACAGCATCTATTTGGTGTCCTTTTTCCATATTTATTAAAACATCCGATACCATGATCATGAGATTGGATGTTGTAGATCGTCCCTTACGGAAGCCGTGTAGCTGCTCATTTAGACGTGGGCTGATTATACTTGTTAGCTTATTACAAACAATTTTTTCAAAAAGTTTTGGAATGGCTGATAAAATTGCTATGTCTCTATAATTTTCAACAGACCTTTTATCTCCACTCTTGTAAATTGGTGTTAGATGGGATGATTTCGAATATGAAGGAAATGTCCCACAAGACAGTGATTCGTTAAAAATTTTGTATAACGGCAGAAGTAGTTGGTCTAAACATCGCACCAGGAAGCTTGTAGGAATAAGGTCCGGTCCAGGTCCCTTAAATAAATCCAGTTCTTTTATGGCATTAGAAATCTCTTCCTGCGTTAAATTTATACTTTATTTATTTATTGGATTGAAATTAAGTGCGTATATGAAATTATTGCAATTGGGAGCTTTATAAAATTGTTCTTATGGGAAATAAAATAAAAAATAATACTAATTAAGTTTCAACGTCGCGCGAGTAAAGTGCTGAATAGGCGAGTGAATAGTCGTCGCGCATGCGGCTGGCAATACAAAGGATCCGAGCTCAATCCGTGCTGAATGGGACATGGTAAATTACAAAGATTTCTAAAATGTATAAGTTTTCTGTGCTAAATAAAATGAAATTATGAAACGTAGAAGAGAAGATTTCTTAAAACAATTAAATTTTATTTTCTCAGTTTCCAAGTTCCTAAATAAGCCTTGAATAAAAATTTTAGATCAAACTTTATATAAGTTCTTGTATAAAGGAAATAATTTCATGCGCCTTTTTTCCTTGCATAAACCTTTTATAAAGCTTGTTTCAAATATTCTTCAAGGAAGTTTAAATTCTCCTTCCTATATAAATTCCTTATACAAAACTTTACTTCTGGCTTATTTAGGTGAAATTTTTATCTGGGATTTTGGAACAAAATTCAACCCACTCAAGGGGGGGTATTTTTTTATAATAAATGAATGAATTTTTTATTTTATTTATTTATTTATTAAACATATTAGTATAATAATAATACATTTTTTTGTCATACAAGACAGTAACTCATCTAATGAATAATTTTTTTTTTTAGATATTAAAGATTAGGGTAAAGGCTTACAGGTTGCCACTGTTTGCAGATTGTCACCACTGCGGTCGATTGACATCGACGTCAAAAGAGTAGTTGTTATATGTAATCTACTTTAGCAGTAGGCATACGCAATAACACAGTGTGTGCTTAAGAAATTGTAAAATATTTGTTCTTAAAAATGGAAAATTAAAATTACGCAGGGTAAGACGGGGTACATTTGACGCTGGGGCACATATGACTTCACTCTCTGTAGTGTGAATAGGGGCTTTTATCAAAAATGTAACCATGTGCAAAGTACCCTAATTTCACTTAACGAAACATCAAAAAATTTCTCAATTATATTTCAACGCGTAATGAAAATTCGCAACCGTAGTTGTAACTTTCGTTAGCTCGGACGTAAGCTCTCTCTTAAATAATAAAATACATTTTCTCAAACATCTCACAAAATTGGTAACTCTGTTTATGTGTATTATAAAAAGTCAGTTTATCTGAACGGTAATACAATTTGCAAAAAATAAAAACCGAGACGGTGAGTAGAAGGGGCAGATTTGACAAATGTAAAATGTACTCCATTTAACATTTATTAATGTTAAATACAATAAAGAGTTTTCTTATGCTCATTTTTTCTTTAGCAATAGTTCGCAACTATAAAAAAATGCCAACTATTGAAAAATTATTGAATTTTGTCCTTTTTTCCAAAGTTATGTAGCGTTGCTATGTTTTTCTATCATACGCTTGAATAAATATGAATACACTGACTGTTATTTTAAATAAATATTCATAAACAAATTATAAAAGATAAGTTTAATTTAAATGAAAGCTAAATTACACTTTATTCGAAAAAATATCACAGAATTTTCTTTTAAAATTACGTTATATTTTGTATAAAATACAGGACTTTTAAATGAAAGTGTCAAATGTACCCCATCTTCCCCTACTTTTCCTGTGCTCATAAATTTATCTTTTTTATCGACAATTCAAGGTAAATATTTGTGATATGTTGCTTTTTCATAACTGAATTGGCAATTTTGTATTATGTTGCTATGTTATGTTGGTTTGCAGGTTGCTACCTCTCATTTTCACGCAACAACAGTAGGCGAGAGTAGAACTACTTTTCTCTGTAAACATAGCATGCAAAAATAGTATTTACCGGAATCATAAGTGAAACAACTTGCGGATGCAAAAAATTAATTCCAGAATTTTTCCCGATGTGGCGAAAACCACTGTGGCGGTCGTGGCGTAGTGGGTAGAGTGTGTGACTCTTACGCCAGAGAACCCAGGTTCGAATCCTCCATCCGACACAGAAAGTTTTTTCAATTGAATTAATTTTTCTGTTCGGCCGTCACCTCTCTGCAGACAATGGCAAACCTCAGAGAGTAAAAACTGCCATGAAAAGCTTCTTGAGAACATAAGCCGTTAGGAGTCGGCGTAAAACATGTAGGTCCAGTTCTCGATCATTTGTGTGCAAACATTTCACATCACACACAACACAATTGATCATAAGAATCTTGGTCAAAGTCCTTTCAAGGGCTGAAATGGCCATTTCGTTTTTTTTTTTTACTTTTCCCGAAGTACTTCTTTTTTCTGCTGGGATGTTTTGATTGTAAAACTTGATATGTAGTTGCTATGGGCCCAAGTGGCGGCCACTATATGTATGTTGCAACGTCCACTGTTATTGCGTATCTATAAACATAAGCAAGGGGCGTGGCACCACCCATTTAACACAAATTTGAGATATCGAATATCTTCGAAATGAAAGATCGTACAGCCTCGGGATTCGGTATTCGACTTAAATTTTTACGTGCCATCCCAAGGGTATTACTTTATAGGCGTTGGACGTGGGCGTAGCACATTTCAGCAGTCCAAATTTTCGGCATAACTTTTGAACTATAAGTCACACATCAATAAAACTCGGTGCGAACTTACTATTTCGTCTTGTGCCTCGACTGGTAAAATTCAGCGAGCATTAGAAAAGGGGCGTGGTACCGCCCATACTTGTTATATCAAATAGCTTTGGAACTAAACGTCACTATTGAGTTAATGCAACTCAGTATGAAGTTAATAATTGGCCTGGTCTTTCTACTAAAAAAATTTGTTACAGCTTCACAATTTAGTTAAGAATTAATTTATGATACTTCATGCATAAAACAAACAAAATAATTAATGATTTGACTCTAATTAAGAATTGCTATCTCCCTGTCAAAATATTTTGACAAGTCTGGGGAAATTTATAAAGCGCTGAAAAATTTGCTAAGACCTGGTTTTCTCTCACCGTCGTCTTGTGTTGTCCCTGAGCCCAACCCATTCATTGGTGGCTAAATTTTTCCCACATCAACTTGCATTGTAAAAAGTTGAGTTTAAAGTGTAAAAATTTTAATTCGAAGAGTGAAAGTTGAATATTATTTATAAAAAGTTGAAAATTTGACATTTGAATTAAAGGCTTGAAAAATTTTATTGCTTCCAAATAAAAATTTGTATCACTTGATCTTACTTCTGATTTTGGTAAATTCTATTTTTAAATTTCATTAATATATTGATGAAATATGCAATTAATTTCAAAAAAGAATACGTTTAATTTTTCTTATTTTCTTAATGTAAACATTTTATCTGCATTAACGAGTCTTAAGTGTTTGTCGATAATAAATTTCATCGTATGATTGAAAAATGTTGCGATATATGCACAGTTTGACGCAAATATAATTAAAATGTTCTGCCTAAACTTTAATAAATATTTATAAAAAGAAACTTGTTCAAAAACCAATGAATATAGCAATTACGTTGATTTTTTTTTTTTTAAATAAGCATCAGTTAAAATTAATCAAAATTAATTGAAAAACATACTTCATTAAAAGCGCTTTATTTTTTGAAAAAATAAAGTAACCTCGAAATATTCAGGACTTAATTTTTAGTTGTGTTTACTTTTTGTTAAACTCAGCAATATTTTCAACGAAAGAAATCTACGGATTATCTTAAATGAACTGAAAACGTAAAAATCTTTAAAATAAGCTACAAAACAGACATCGATTGATGTTTTTTAATACATAAAAACATCACAAAATATATTTTAAACTTGAACTTAATATTTTTAATATATTGTTATAGTTTAAATTTAGTGTTCTTGAAAAAATAAAACAATAAAATCAAAAGTTTTCTTCAGATTTTTTTTTATCTGATCAAAAAATTGAAAAACATTCGCGGAAATATCTCAGACACATCAATTTATCACAAAAAAGATATAAAATAAAATAAAATAAAAAAAAATTGACACACGTGGGACTAGTTTGAAAAATAAAATGAAATAAATTTTTCTGAAATTTAAAATTTGCGCACGCGACAACTATTTATTAGAATAGCATAATTATAAGTAACAAAACATGTCATAATTTTCAACTTTAATGCTTGTTCTTGCAATTTGTTTTTTGGTTTTATATATTTTCCAAAAACATACAACATAAACTCTTGACCTTAAACAATTTCGTAAGAAATTGTTATATTTTTGATATTTGCTTGTTAATTTTCATATTGTCAAAAATAGTTTTTTTTTTTCAAAAAAATTTGACTTAATCAAAGCAAATCTTACATATATAGAGCAAAAAAATGATTTGGCAACATATGCAAATAATTATTGTCAATGACAACAAATTAACTTATGGCAGGTTCTGCTACAGTTTAAATGCCATTTTATTAAAAAAAATAAACATTTCATAAATTTACTGCAAAACTCTGATGAACAAAATAACAAATGCAAGCAAGTGTAAACTATTATTTATAAAAAAAAAATTCTGATTTATTATGTATAATTTTGATTTTATGTAGGACGATATTCTAAATGAGCTATATCGCCATTTGTTACGGAACTACAGCTGTCTGTACTAAAAAGCTGCATTATTAGTCGCTAACAAATAACGTATTTTATCTAAAAGGAAAACAAATAACATATTATATATGTCAGGTCCGTAGCCAATGGGGCATTTTATGGGTTAAACTCCCCCTCTTTCCCCTTAGGGTACATTAAGTATAAGAAAATAATACAAATGAGACTATTAAAATTAAAACTTGATCTTTTTAAAAAAAAACTGAGATAATGAGGTGAATTTTTTTGAAAATGCAAAAGTTTTAACGTTTTCAACACAAATTTAAAAAAGTCCCTTATAAATGAAAAATTGTTTGGCAAAATGAAAGTTTGACTTTGCTTTTAATAGTCGCAATCATTATATCTGAATTACGAGGGGTGCCTTTTATATTTCGGGATTAGAGAACAAAAACAAATATTAATCATCGAAAATCACTTTATTGTTTTTCAAAATATTCTCCATTAAGATCTATACACTTTTGCATGCGTTTGAACCAATTGTCGAAGCACTTTTGCCACTCTGATTGAGGTATCTCCAAAACATGCATTCTGAATGCCGCAACCGCTTCTTCGGGCGTCGAAAATCGTTGTCCACGCAGTTTATTCTTCACGGTTGGGAATAAAAAGAAGTCATTCGGTGCCAAGTCAGAACTATACGGCGGATGACCCATCAAATCGATGTTTTGGGTGCTCAAAAGGTGCAGTTGTTTGAGCCGATGTGTGAGAGCTCGCATTGTCGTGGTGAAGAGTGATCCGTCTTCGGCGGTTGGTTTTCCTGATTTCTTGGAAGACAACTGGCAAACAAATGGTTGTGTACCACTCAGAGTTGACTGTTCTGCGTTGTTCTAGTGGTACGGTTGCGACATGTCCATATTTTCCGAAAAAACAGGCGACCATTTGCTTGAAAGTGCTTCGTGCGCGAACAACTTTTGTTGGATTTGGCTCATCTTGAAACACCCATACAGTCGACTGCTGTTTACTTTCGGGCTCATACGCGTAAATCCACGATTCATCACCTGTCACGATGTCATAGACGTGTTTCGAAGCACCGCGATCGTATTTTTTGAGCATTTCCTTCGACAAATCGACACGAGCCTTTTTTTGAGCGATTGACAAATTGTGTGGGATCCAACGCGAACAAATTTTTTTGACAGTCAAATGTTTATGCAATATTGAATGTATGCTGGTCCCACTTATGCCTAAGGTTGCCTCAATCTCACGATAGGTAACATGACGATCTTGCAATATCAGTTCGCGCACAGCATCAATGGTTTTCGGAACAACAGCTGATTTCGGACGACCTTCACGAAATTCGTCTTGGAGTGAACTACGACCACGATTGAATTCACCATACCATCGATAAACACTGGTCCTTGAAAAATTGAATTAAGTTCATCCATGCACTGTTGCTGTGTTAATTCACGTCGAAAGTTGTAAAAAATAATCGCACGAAAATGTTCACGATTTAATTCCATTTTTAGACCGAGATGAATTTTTTAAGTTACTATAAACAACACAAATAGCGCTCGTATGTCAAAACGTTCTGAGTACGTATAAGCCAACAAATGTCAAACTTTGCGATAGAGCTTTCAGTTGACAGATTGCAACACCAGGCTTGCCAAATCCCGAAATATAAAACGCACCCTACGTAAATTGCAAGAAGTTTGTATATTAATTAACCATTTTCAGTTATGATATCCAAAAAAATATATATTTGAAATTATAACTATATATTTGAATTAATAAATACATTATGAAATTATGAACGAATACAATTTTATAAATTGTAGAAAATTAGGTTTACATTTTTTGCAATTTCTAAGCTTACTGGACCTAAAACTTTTGAAAAAGATTTCATTTGAATAGATTTTTTATTAAATTTTGAAAAGCTAAAAAATGCAAAAAATACCACGAACCACGAAATTTAACACGTAAATTGGCACACTTTCATTGTTTCCCATTGTATTTTGTTGCTTCTTGGTATGTTAGACATCTACCCTCTCCAACTTGGAACAAATATTTTGCTCTGTGCGAAGAAGAAAATCACCTAAAATTTAAATATGCTTTTTTGAAAAAAAAGAAATTCTTAATAAAAAACTAGTAAGGGTGGAGCTTCGGCAGAGTACCGAAGCTAAAATACCCCACCGCGGTTATATTGAAGTATATTCAAAGTCTTTAGCCACGACAAACACAATGACATTCAGTTTTATATAATAACGAAAGTTTCCTATTTTGATGACGTCACTTCCAATTCCAATTTTCCACGTCCAATTTTCATAGCCAGAATTAAGACTGAAGAGCAAAGCTCACCTGCCAAATTTCAAGGCATTTCTTTAATTTTTGTGGATTTTAAAGACATGTTACGGTTTATATAAAGTCACTTTGTATGGGAGGTAGGCGTGGTTTTCATCCGATTTGGCCCATTTTCGAACTTGATCTTCCTTTTTTAAAAATAAACTTATATTTTGAATTTCATCGCGATAGCTTTTAAATTGCGTCTGTAATCGTGTCGACAGACGGGCAGACGGACAGACAGACGGATACACGGAAACGACTCAGGAGATGATGCTGATCAAAAATATATACATTCTTCTATACCTGCCACGCCTCCTTCTTGGCGTTACAAACGGAATGACAAAGTAAATATTAAGGGGTATATTGATATATAAGGGGCAGTACGCGTTGGGGTATAAAAATGAATTTCAAACAATTTTATACAGTCCTATTCTATGGGGGACTTGATGATTTTTTTAATCATGTTACTAAATTGTTTATAAGAAAAATTAATAGTTATATTTTTGAAGTGAATCTTTAAACGCATTGTTCTGTGATTTGCTTGAGTGAAATTTCAAAAACAACACTTTTTTGACACTCTTTTTGTAAGAATTACAACAAGAAAATGTAATAAAGCATAAAAAATATTTCTTGGTCCGCCATGGAAATCGAACTCGTACTCCATAGATTCTTAGTTCTATACACTACCCACCGATCCGCAGAGATTCGTCGTTATGCAGAGTCATTGATTTAATATTAAGTATAACTGAAGCTTTGTTGCAGTATATCACAATAATCTATTAATAGATAGAAGTAGAAGCAACATTTTTGTTGTTTGGATAGCTGCTGATGTCAACAAGATGTCATCATCAGTGTTGTCACTTTACCACAATTGTGGTAAACTACCACTTTTTTTTACTTTTTTGGTTTCTACCACTTTAACCACCCACTATTTGCATTTTTCCAAAACCTATCACTTTTTTTTATTTCAGACTTAATTTAAAGATTTTTATATAAAAGTTGCTGCATAATAATTTTAATATTAGAAATTTAATTGGAATTTATATTTTATTCCTTTTGGTTTATAAAGAGTAGATGCAATACTGTTTTAAGAACATTATTTGCGAATTATTTGCAATAAAACTAATTAAATGTGAAAAAATTACTTTATGGTATAAATACTATATACTTCTTATGAATTTGTTTATGTTTTGCTGTAGAACTTGAGTCTACCACCATTTTTTAAAATCTACCACTCATTTTAGACTCAATCTGCAAAATAGCTTTAGTTATACTTAATATTGAATCAATAACTCGGCGTAACAAAGCTGTTTGGATCGGTGGAAAGATTGTAGAACTATGAATCGATGTGGTACAAGTTCGATTCCCAAAGCGGTTCAAGAAATATTCTCTTGTTGATGTGAATGCGTTTGTGTTTTTATTGGTACACGTTTTTTTTTTTTTTTGTTTTTTCATAGCGCGAAGAAAAAATCATCACTTACCTACTACAAGTGAGTTGAAGTAACAATAATATGAATAATATAATAAAATTTACTGATGTGAATATTGACGTGAGTTTTATAATTAACTTTGAGTTATTATAAATTTTTGAAAGTTATTTTATTACAAAAAAAAAAACATTAAATTATCAAATCCATGTTAGAATAAGAGAAGGTATACCATATGCATTTGGGAGAGGCAGACTGCCAGTACTGTCAAAACGAATTTGACAGCTCATAATGTCTGAGGAATGAGGAAGCTATAATCGATAATAGTAGCTATAATTGATAATAGAAGCTATAATTGATTATGAAAATGTAAATAAAAATGGTGGTTTATATTGGTTTTGACAATTTTGGCTATGAGAAAGAGAGCGTAGTCCGAAATGCATCTACCTTGTTTAATTCTACCATTATCAAATCTTTGAAACTGTGAAAAAGCTTCGCTTCTCATCTGTGTTTTTAACTTCGGCATTTTAAAAATTATTTTTTATTATGTAAAAAAATTTCGATGTTTTATTTTTAATTTTAATTTTAAATTTTTTTATTGAGCAAATAATTTATATTTAAATACACGACTAAAAAAATTCTTAGATATAAAAAAAAAAAACACTAGTTCTTTTTATATAAATGTTCCAGCTAAGTAATGCTTTTCAAACAAAGCCATATTTTGATGTGAGAACTCACTGGCTCAAATATTGGCTCTGTACAAAGACTAGTTATCGAATTACGTGTTTTATATAATCATCTAAAATTTAATTATTTACAGGAGACGATTACATTGCTCGAAAAATTTTGTAAAAAAAAAAGAAATTATGCAGTGATTCTTATTGCGAATTAGATGGCACTTTCAGTCATGATATCAAAATATTATGAGAAAATGGAATAGTTAAATTTTTTAAACTTCAGCATTTTGAAATGTATTTTTTTATTATCTCAAAAAATTTAAAAAAATGTCGAAGTTTTTAAAATTATTTCCCTTTGAATATAATAAAGGGTGGTTACATTTTAAGGGCCAATGTTGAATGTGAACCACACCTAAAGGTTAAGCTTTTTCTGCATTTCATTTGACATTTCTCAATTTCAGACTAACTCAATTTGAACAATGGAAAGATACACAATCGAGCAACGCGTTTTCAGGCTTATTATAAAAATGGACGTTCAAATCAAAATACATATCGTACACTTCGTGATATTTTCGGTCAATTTAATCGTCCAAAAGTGCTTACAATCGGAAAAATCGTGCACAAATTTTAGCAAACCGGGTCTGTAGGAGATGTGAAAACACCAGTGCATGCTCGTACAGCTCGTACTGCAGAAAATATTGCTGCTGTTTGCGATAGTGTGGCTGAAGAGCCGTCCACCTCAACTCGTCGTCGTGCCCAACAATTGCACCTTTCACGCTCGTCGTTGATGAACATTACGCATAAAGGTCCAATACGCAACAAGGTGCAATTGACTCAAGAACTAAAGCCTCTTGACCATTTCAAGCGTCATCAGTGGTCAAAATGGTAACAAGAAATGGCAACAGTGGATGATCAATTTTCGAAGAAAATAATTTTCAGTGATGACGCACATTTTCACCTCAGTGGATTCGTCAATAAGCAGAATTGCCGCATTTGGGCGAATCATAATCCAAGAGTGATTGTCGAAAAACCAGTGCACCCACAAAGAGTGACTGTTTGGTGCGGTTTATGGGCTGGCGGCATCATCGGGCCGTATTTTTTCCAAAACGAGGCCGGTCAGGCAGTTCCTGTGAATGGTCTTCGCTATCGTAAGATGATAATGAACTTTTTATGGCCCGAATTGGAAGATATGAATGTGGACGATATGTGGTTTCAACAGGACGGTGCCACTTGCCACACAGCTAACGAAACAATGGCTCTTTTGCGCGACAAATTTAATGGCCGTGTTATCTCACGTGGTGGCGATGTCAATTGGCCGCCAAGATCATGTGATTTGACACCGTTGGACTTCTTTCTTTGGGGTTATTTGAAAGAAAAGGTGTACGTCGATAAGCCAGCAACAGTTCAAGAGCTAAAGGATGAGATAATTCGGCACATTAACTGCATAGAACCTCACTTATGCCTCAGCGTCATCGAAAATTTGGGCCATCGGATGGAGGTGTGCCTCCGAGGTCGCGGCGGCCATTTGGCCGATATTTTGTTCGATACGTAATTGAACCATACCAATATTATCATAATAAAAAGAAGTGACAATAATTTTCTAAATAATTCGTGTTTTATTCAAAATCAACATCGGCCCTTAAAATTTAACCACCCTTTATAAACCGCTGAAATCAGTTTCGGGGGAAGTAATATTTGGGGTTTTTACAATAACTTGAACTAGGCTTGACACAGGTCAAAAATCTTATACACAATAGAAACTTAAGATAGCCAAAAAGAAACCATATCTGAAGAATATAAAAGTTGCGAATCAAGCTTCAACTGGTAACTTATTAAAAAATATTTTATTTTTGCATAGTACGTTTAAATTATGATTTTAATAAACTGCAGAAAATCTTTTTATGTTACATTTAAAATTACTATTATTGTATTAGCCAAATGTTTACTTTTTGTGTTAATTCTCAATTAGAAACATTTCTCAAAAAAATTTAATAAACTTTTGTCATTTTATAGTTATTATGTTGTTACGAAAAAAAGCCACACTTAAGAATAATCTAAAAAGAACAGGGTTTTGCTTGGTAAAATTTGCATAACTTTTCATTTTTTACTGGTATCTACTTAAAGATTTTTTTTATCAAAATCCCCCTGACATAAAAAATGTTGGCTACGGGCCTGATATATGCGTGAAAACAGTGAACTCAAGGGTATGAAGAAAATGATCTTTGTTGTTGTACAATTTATGCTTAATTGTCATACACAAAAATAATTTTAATTATTAGATACAAATTAAATTTTCACACACAAGTGACCATGAATTATAAGAGCTGTCAACGCAAGAAACTAGGGCTAGAAAAACAATCAAGATATGAATTTAATTTTTTGCTGACAATTAAAAAGAGTGCATAATACGATAATAAACAGTGATTGAACGAATGCAAAATTTTGGCAGAACTAGAAATTATTAAATGAAAGACACGTCAAGAACAAGTCAGAAATTTAAGAGCTTAAAGCTCAAGGTGGAGATTTTTTTAAAAGGCCCACATTTTGCCATTTTTTTTTTAAAACATATATAAATGTATTGAACATTTCAAGTGAGGCCTTAGAAAGATTTTCAATAGACTCATGATTATTATTGCCTAAACTTCATACATTCTGTGCCATGCAAGCTTTGCGATCAAACACTTAAAATTATTCACAAAATCGTTTCAGAGCAAATAGTAGCTGCTTTTTGTGATGTGCTCTACATATTTAGAAACATATTCATAAAGAGGAAAAATTATACATATTTTTTTAAATGTTTTTTTTTTAAATTCTCTAAAATCAAAAATTTATTTTCAAGATTTCAAGCTTTCAAGATTTTCAAGCTGCATTTGAAATGTTGCTGTTGTTGTTACTGCTGTTTTTGTTGCTGTTCACCATAACACATGGCTAAAAATAATATTTTCATCAGATTTTATTGCAGTTTTTCTTAAATGTTGAATATTTTTATTATTTGTACATAATAAACTCGTATTTTTATTCGACAAATTCATAAAAATTTTGCATTCATGACTAGCCGCAAGAAATTTTCAAGAATTTCTCTATTCTTGTTTTCTTAGAAAAATAAAACAATCTGACTGCACTCAATTAAAATCGGCGTACATATTTTTGGTTCAGCAACTAATCGTTTGCTAGCTGCAGTTGCTATGTAATTTATTATTTTTTGAAAAATATTCGCATTTTTTTATTTTGCACAACACCAGCCAACAGCAATTTTTAATCTATTCATTTTCTGTTCGTATTTTTGACTGTCATACAAAACTAAGAGCAGTAGCAGCATACTTAATTTTTACCACGCCCTATGGCCACTTTCAATAAAAGTTTGAAATTATTTCCAAAAAAATGTATTTCAAAAATTAATATTTTGTTATTTTGTCATTAAAAACATGCACATATCTTAAAAACTGTAGAAATTCTCAGTATCTGCACTGCATTTATCTCTGCAATATTGTTTCCTAAGAATGAAAAACTTTTTGAAATTTAATATTTTTACTTTAAAAGCAAAATCTCCGTATAATAATAGATTTAATTCAAAATTTTTTTTAAATTTGCTTTAATTCTTTAAAAATTTAAAGTATAAAGATATTGCGATAACATTGTTACTAAAAGAAACATTCTTGAAATTTTGTACGTCCATACTTTATGACAGTATTAGTAATATACTAGTAAAAAAGCACGTTCTACGAAGGGTTGACTGCATTAACGCTCAAACTGTAGTTATTTTTGCCATTATTACAGTGCTTTTACAACAAACTTTTCTGAAAAATGTTCAGCCCGAAAGTATGCACATACATAAAAGGCAAGCATAAATTTTCTGTGCATACTTTCAGGCTGAACATTTTTCAGAAGAGTACATGTTGGGAAGAAACTGTAATAATCGCAAAAAAAGAATTACAGTTTGAGCGATACCAGGTGCAAAGCATTGTGCTTGTCTTTTATATATATATATATAGGATGTACTTGGAAGATACACTTTATTTTGTACTTAGAAAAGTTATGATTTTTAAGTGAGCTTAGACCAGGGCTCTGTTTCTCAAAAAATACATGTCTTGTATTGCAAGTTGAGTATTTGAAAAAATAAAAATTTCCTCAAGTATTTTACTTGTAATACAAGACTTGTATTTTTTGAGAAACAGGGCCCAGCACTTCTTTCTTTCAAAAATTTGAAAATTGTGCTGTAATGTGCAATAGAAAGTTAAAAAAAAAGAATTAGTATAGCGTGTATATAGTAAAGAAGTGAAACTTCTTCTGTGTATGTACTCTTTCTCTTCTTGAATAAGAAAGATTTTAGTATAAGAGACAAAGAGAAAGGGAGAAAGAGAGAGCTTCTCCGAAAAACTACAATGAAAAATTCGATTCCGTTTATTCAATATTTACACAAAAATTGATTTCTACTTCAGTTGGTAATACTGATATTAATGACGTGTGATAACTAAAATATGAGATATATGTCCGTTATACAAAATTTTCAAGATAATGTGAAAAAAATGCATCTTTTGTAGTTCCAGATCTTAAAATCTCCCCCGAGAATCATAGGGATTACATCTTCGCTTCTACCAAGAGCATCAACACCTGTTTGATTGTAAATCATTAGGGAATGATTTACAAATAAAAAAAAATTAAATGGTCAAAATGGGTTGCTAAATCCGAATACGTTGTCAGAATTTTAAAATTACAAGAATTCGCAAAAATACAAAAAATTTAAGTGGCAGCCCTATCCGCCATATTGAAATTTAAAACTGTTATATCAGATTCGAAATCAAACCCGTTGTCAGAATTTAAAAATAACAAGATTTTGCAAAAATAAAAAAAAAAAATTAGGTGGCCACCTATACGTCATATCAAATTTTTAAATTCTGACATCAGATTTGAAATCATCTGCCCCTAAAATTGTTATATGATGTTTAAAACTCTTAAAGTTACATTTTATTGGGTGGTTACTCTAGTGTAAAAAAATGACATCATTTTGAAGTTCTGACAACGCATTCGGATTCAGCAACCCATTTTTACCCAGTGCTCGCCCCAGCACTGAATTCGTAGAGAAGAAAAAGTTTATTCGCCATCTTGAATTTTAAAATTCTTACTCAGATTCGATAAAATTCTTAAAAGTACATTTTATAAGGTGGCAACCCTATCCGCCATCCTGAATTTAAAAATTTTGACATCAGATTCAGATATTTTTAAAATTCATGAAAAACAAATTATTGGGTGGCAGCTCTGTGGTAAAAATCGAGGTGACAACTCTATCCAGCATCTTGAATTTTAAAATTGTGATATCAAATTCGAAATCACATCCGTTGTAAGAATTCCTAAATTAAAAGGATTCGCAAAAATAAAAATCGAAGTGACAACCCTATCCGCCATTTTGTATTTTAAAATCCTGACATCAGATTCGAAACCAGCGATCCCCTTAAACTACCAACCACGATCTCTCTCTCTCTCTTAGGGAGCACTTACATACAAAACGTTTCACTTTTTTGTTACATGTTTATAAAGAAAAACGTTTACTTTTTTTGTTACATGTTTATAAACAAAAACGTTTCACTTTTTTGTTACAGTTTTATAAGCAAAACCGTTTTACTTTTTTGTTACTTGTTTATAAACATATATGAGCATTTCCAAACTGTCGTTACGTACGATTTGTACAAAAAAAATATTTTAGAAAAATTCATGAGAAATACAAATTTTTAAAAGGTTTTGTTATATTTGCGTAGTAATTAAGTAGCACAATATTAAGTAAAAGAATTACAGCAATGGATCCTAAAGATTTAAAGATATAAGCAAAACTATGCTCTGGCGAGACGTTACAAAGAACAGAAGTAGTTTTTGACTTGGTTTACAACATTTGTTTATTTTCCAAGCTATACGTATCAAATTTAAAAATCTTTTTCCCCTTTTTTTTTGTTTTTAAGTTTAGTCGTCTGACGTGACGTAACTGGCATTACGTTTCTTAAATTTCCATTGTAATTTAATTGGGTAATTGGGTAGTTAGGTAATTAAGTAATTATGTAATATAGTAATTAAAAAACGAATTTAATATATTCCGCCTCTCCTCGCCTCAACCAGTTTCCATTATTTTTAGTCGCTACCTTCCATTTTTACTAAAACAAAAAAGTCTACGAAACATTTACTAAACATTTACTAAAAAGAAAAATTACATTTGCGAAACAGTGCAGACGATTTGATCATCATGGTAAATGAGTTTATGTTCACATTGCTTAAATCAATAAAATTCAAATGTTTCTCTAAGATAATAAATATCATGAAATAATAAGTTTTTAATAACTTTTAATTTTTGTGTCACGGTGGACTTTTTTTCTGGAAATGTTCATATAAATTTTTTTTTAAATTTTCCCTCAATAAAAATCGTCACATCGCTGCCTAAGAAGTTTTACTTCGAAAATTTTGGTTAAAAATTCTTTTCGATTTTGGTTGAAAAACGTTAGTTGTTCGAAAACCTGATAAGTTATATACTCTGTATAGATTTCTAAGAGCCACTTGTATTTGAGTAGAATTTGAAAATCGAATTAATTCTAAAATTAAGCTAAGGTTGTATTGTCATTTGCCGGAGACGGAAGAATAGTTCTTTGCATATTCCATATTTTTATAAGCAAGACGAGCTTAAAATATTTTTTAGCTAGCACTGCATTTTTTCTGCTTGTTAAAGCAAATAGTGCCATGATCTGATAAGATTCAGGTTTATTTGTACAAAAAAATTATGTTCATTTTTGAAACTCGCAAAGACCCGGAATTATTTAATCTTTTTATGACAAATTGCAGCACAACTGAAACAAATCATAGCACAAGTTCCGTACTCCCGATGGAACGAGCTTATTTTATTTCAAAGTTTGCACCTCGTAAAAATCTTAACCTTAAAATTAATTCTTTGTTTTCCAAACTGAAAAATGATAGCACATAGCGGACATATTGCAGCACATATTTAGTTTATAGTTAAAAATATGAAAAATTTCATTTTAATTCTTAAAAAAAAAAAGAAATGGCCATTTCAGCCCTTGAAAGGACTTTGACCGAGTTTCTTATGATCAATTGTGTTGTGTGTGTTGTGAAATGTTTGAACACAAATAATCGAGAACTGGACATGCATGTGTTGTGCCGACTCCGAACGCCTTATGTTCTCAAGAAGCTTTTCATGACAATTTTTACTCTCTGAGGTTTGCCATTGCCTGCAGGGAGGTGACGGCCGAACAGAAAAATTAATTCAATTAAAAAAACTTTCTGTGTCAGGTGGGATTCGAACCAGGGTTCTCTGGTGTATGGGCAACACACTCTATCCACTGCGCCATTTTAATACCTAGAGTTGGATAAAAATTGTTAACATAAAAACCCGAGTAAAACCGGATACATCACAACAGTAATTTAATAAAAGTGCAGCAGTTTTTGTTGCTGCTGCTTTACATGGATTTTTTTATTTTTCAGATGCTTGAAAATATATTGAAGCTATTTATTGAGATTTTTTCAAAGTTTTTTTAAAAAATAAGAAACAGTTGAACTTTTCTTCAACTCTTTCAATTCTTTTGAAAAATCTAATTATTTTACCTCTAAAAAAAAAAATCCGCAAAAAAACTATCTATCATTGTTATACAAATGACCTGTTTAAAAAAAAAAGAAAATATTATTGAATGTGTGTGTGTGTGTTGGTCTTTTCTCAAAATTTTGGCAATAAATATATAGATACTTTAAGCAAATGTTATATAAATTACTTATGTATTTTTGGAACAAGACACAAAAAGTAATAAACATTATTTAAAAGAATTATAAAATGACTTTCTAAGTAAAACACACTTTTTAAACATACACACATATATGCAAACATATATTTAGCTTCTGACACATGTTCGTATTTACATTAAAAAGTTGAATGTTTCATTTCTGCTTGATCTGGTTTTTTCCTCTCGGCGACTTGTGTGTCGTGTGCACCATCAACAAAATTTTTTTTTTAGGCTGCCTGCTGCTGCTACTGCCAACGCACACTCGCACTCACCTTATGCGTATCTAGATTTATTGTTGTTGTGCAGCACACTAAATTCACATCATATGAGTGAATTATTTTTACGAAACTTTCGTTTGGAAATTATTTAAATTTTGTATTAATTTTTAATAACGCATTCGTTTGCATTTTGACGCTTTTATATGTGTGTGCAAAAATGCACAAATGCACACCTTTGATCCTAATGCAATTCGAGTGCGTCTCTGCAATGGTGTGTGCAAAGACAGTATTTTAGTTGATTAAAATAAAAGGTGGGTGTATGTAATTTTGCTATTAATAAAAATGTTATTTCATCCTTTTTATAGGCTGTTTATTTTCATTTAAAAACTGTGCAATTATAATTGTTGACATAAGGTTGAA
The DNA here is from genome assembly GCA_914767935.1 of Coremacera marginata. Lineage (NCBI taxonomy): Eukaryota > Metazoa > Arthropoda > Insecta > Diptera > Sciomyzidae > Coremacera > Coremacera marginata. The sequence continues at coordinate 19,786,032 of OU612047.1, forward strand.
CATTTTGTCTGTTTTTTTTTCAGGTTTTATAGCTAACATAATGAAATTATTTACGATACGTATTTATTTTCATAGATTTTATAGGCTGCTTCCGTATAGGTTGCTGCGGGCGAAAGTTGCTAAGAAAATTTCCCTTTTCTTCGAAAGCAGTTCTATTGATACACTGAAAGAAATTGTAAGTTCACAGTTCATTTTTAAGGGGACATTTGCATTCTGAGCCCAGGAAAAATAAAATTATAATTTCTATTGGCTTTGACAATGTTGATAAATCTTTTACTAGTGAGCCATATTTTTTTAAGTTTGGAAAACGAAAATAATACAAGGTACATAAATCGGGCGAAATGAGTGTTAATTTGCAAAATCGAAAAATTTAAAGTTTTGGCAATTTTTTTTATGAAATATAATTGTTTTATTTTGGTTTTCATGTCAATGGCAATTCACTATTATAAACAACCCTTATCATATTCACTACTTTTGCATAAAGCTGAAAGCTTTTTTAATAAGTTTTATAGCTTTAATATGAAGCTTATGCACTGGTTAAACTTTTACGGTGCTCCGAATGTATCAATGCTGTAACCAATTACTTTCGCGTATTTTTTTTCATGCATCCCATTGTAATAGAGAACTGTAAGCGGAATCTGATACAAGTCAGTGTTGTTAAACAGTATAATGTATGTTTTCGTTGTTTATGCAACAGTTTGACTTCATTCGCTTTAGTAGCTCAGCGTCCCAAGTCCCAAAGAAGTGAAGTGATATTGAGATATAAACTAGTTTTTTTATCATAAAAATACATAAATAAAAAGTAAGTTATATAACAACAATAAGCTACAAAAAAAAAATAATGTCAAATAAAAAGAAACTGGCATAAAAAAAAAAGAATATCGAGGATCATTACCAGAAATGATTGCGAAAATAATTTGTTGCGTCATTTACTTTCGTTCGTGTTGCTTCGGTGTGTTCTCTTTCATTTTCATGATGTTTTTTGAAAAGAGAGAAATTTCGTTCAATTTTTTTTGTTCTATATCAAGCATTATGCATCATATAGATCAAACTTACTCCGTTGCCCGCTTTCTATATCATCATTGTTTCAGCGGCCTTGTCCGAAAAAATCTAATAGAGGATTTTAAACAGGCGTTAGAGACCTATCAGCTATATTGTATTTAAGAAAAGGTCAGTTTTCTACATGATGAAATTAAACAAGCTGAACGTGACATTTACAAATTTTGCTACGCTTGTCAAAAAGTTTGAATAGTGAGAGTGACGTACTCTAAAAAAGTGAATGGTGACAAGTGTAGCGAAAATTTATTTTGAGAGAGGTGAAAAACCCGCGCACACTTTATTTAATTTCACGATGGCTCAAGGTTGATTTATAAGGTTGTCGCAAAGGAGAGAGCGAGTTCCTATAATTGTCAAATCGAAGTTGACAGCTCATAGAAAATCTGCAAGTGCTCTCTATTATAATCCATTTTTCTTTCGTAGTCATCCGCAAAATTGGCTGGTTTTGACAATTATGGGTACTGAGAAGAGAGTGCCATCAGCCCTGCGACAACCTTATAAATCAACCTTGCGTTGGCTATTGTAATGCTTCCATTTACCACTGGTTAAATGCAGTAAGTTTCTCTCCCTTTCTCTGAGATAAAATTTAGTAACACCAAATAATGAAAATGAATGAAAAATTACCTAATAATGGGAAACAATTAATCTTCGAAATTGGTTTTATTGTTTTTCAAAATATTCTATATGAAGATCAATACACTTATGCATGAGTGTGCACCAATTTTAGAAGCACTGTTTCTACTCCGATTGAGGTAACTTCAAAAGATGAGTTTTGAGTTGAGTTGAGTTGAGTTGAGTTGAGTTGAGATGAGTTTCAGATGTGTGAAAGCACACATTGCCATGATGCAGAATAATTCGTCGCTTCTTCGGTTTTTCGAATGTTTCCGATGACTTGTGGCAAATAAATCGACGTACAGCTGCGGTCAAAAAAATAGCAACTTAAGTCTGACCCACTTTAAAAAAGTTAAAATTCGAGAAACTGTGCGATTAACTGAATATATTTTTAACATGAATAAAGTACAGTATGTTAGTCACTTCCTCACTGAATCAATCAATTTAATAAGCCGAAATTTAAGTATTATGATCGAATTACACTAATTAATGCAAAATTCCTAAAAAAAATAGCACCAAATAACTTAATCACCGAAAAAAAGAAAAGAGCAAAAGTAGGAACAATTTCGTATTTATTTTAGTTTTTGTTTTAATATTAACTTAAGATTAACTTAATATTTAGTTGAGAACCCTTTATTAGCAATAACTGCTCTGCAACGTGCCGGCATTGAGTCAACCAAACGCTGACACCTTTCCACAGCGATCGCTGTCCAGGAACGTTTAATGGCAGCCCATAGCTCAATATTGTTTTTTGGTTGGCAATCAAACATCAGTCCACAGGTTTTCTATCGGGTTCAAATCCGGTGACTGTAGTGGCCATTCTAATAAATTAATTCTGTTGTCTTTAACCACTTTAGCGCCTTCTTGCTCGTGTGCTTGGGGTCGTTATCTTGCTCTATGATCCAAATTATCGGCATTTCATCAAGAGCATAAGGCAACATCACCTCCTGCATAATGTCAACATAGACAAGCTGATCTATTGTAGTTTTGATCTAATGAATGGGATCAACACCGTAATATGAAAATCCCGGTCATGCCATAATACTTGTTCCACCGTTTTTGATTGTTTTAGAGGTAAAATTCGGCTTGTATTCCGCATTTGGGTATCTTCTTCGAAGAACGGAATCCTCTGCCACCATACAAAACAACTCTGGTCTCGTCAGTCCATAAAATATTTCCCCACTGTTCAACTGACCAGTTCAAGTGAACTTTTGCAAAATGTATTCGTTTTGCACCATGTTTTGCAGTAAGAAGTGGTACTTTCATCAGGCTTTGAGTATTTAATTTGTTATCTCTTAAGCGTCGTCGAACTGCTTCCACGCTAGCGTCCACGTATAATTCTTTTTTAAGCTGCGTTGCTGGCATAAATGCATGTTTTTTACATAACCTAGTAAGACGTGAAACCAACTTCGGTGACATTACTCGCTTTCAGCCACGAGTTTCCTCTCTTTATTGGTAGAAAATAGCATTTCGTATCAGTTTTCACAACAAAACAATTTCAGCATAGATTTTTTCATCAGAAATAAGTTTTCGGATAAGAGTCCTTTTTACAGGCGAGCAATGTTTTCCTCTGCCCATTTTTTGTCTAAATATTAAAAAGTGTTTAATATTAAATAAATAAGCAAAACATAATAAAAATAGAAAAGTTTTCTTACCTTTCTTTGCACAAAATACTAAATTTTAAAGTGATTAAAGTCTGCGGTGCTATTATTTTGACTGCGCGAAAATGAACACGTGTCATGAACACTGAAGAAATAAAAACAACAGTCGTCATTTTTAGCGAATTAATAGCACTCAGCGAGAGAGAACACAATGCATAACGGTATTCTACAGTAAGTTCTAAAAGTTTAAGCTTAAAAAATAAATTACTTATATTGCTATTATAGTGCTATTTTTTTGACCGCAACTGTATACCTTGTGTATAGACGTTGCTCTGTTCTAATTTTTTTCAAGTGTACTAATGATAAATTTTTTTAATTGCATTCATTTAATTCACAATTCCACTCATTGCTGCTCTAATAAAATATTATATAAAATGGCAGCTGCATCAGTGGTGGGACAGTTTTTTTTACACTTTAGTCTAAATTATTCTTCCCTCATAACATGCAATGTTATTAAAAAAACAATTTCAATTATTGGGCAAAATTCTAAGAAAATTGCACTCAAAGTTGAAATTTGGTAGTTTCAACCGATTGATTTCATCTTCACACGAGCACAGCTCGGTAACGGTTAAGTTGGTGGGGTTTCTTGATATGACGTTAGAAAGGTGATTTTATTGCCTTTATAATGAGCTATCAAAATAAGTTTTATGCAAGTTCGTTTTTCTGCTAGAAACAATAACGTAAACCAAAGTCGTGAAATATTAATTAACCCTGTAGCTCCTAAGAATGTGAAAATAGACCCCCCCCCTACCATACGATTTTTTGCTCAGCTCGACATAACCTTTCAGCTCCGTAAATAGTTGCACTCAATTGCGGGACACCCTGTATATTGGCAATGTTATCTTTACATTCGGGAAAGTTGATTGTGTCACACTATCAAAAATCAATTGTTACTATTCCTCCGCAGATACAATTTGTAACTTGTAACATGAAATACGTGAACTGCACCATTTCGTCTATAAACTCAGGCTCAAAGCCCTTGGAGTTATGTTCAATTAACTTAGCAAAAACAAAAATACGAATAATGAAAGAATACGAAATAAAAAACTAATTTGAGTAAAAAAATAAAATTTTTTTTTTAACTCTTAATGAAACATTCAAATTTGTTCAAAATTGAGGAAAAAGCCATATTCGGCGCTGTGAAAAATTGCCTGGAAAATAATTAAAAATCACTCAAATGAAAAATGCCCCAAAAATTAATGAAAAATAGACCAAAACGAAACGAAGAAATGTCAAAAAACTTTTTGGATAAATCCACTGAAAACAAAAAACCAAATGCAACAGCCAACAGAGATGCAAAATCGTTCAATTCTTTTTTTTTTAATATTATTTCATACAAAAACTTTTTATGGAAACATATTAGCCGCCACGATACTCTTTTACTTTTGAAAAATCAGAGATTCAACAAGACTAGCTCGATTTTCACGTTAAAGGTATCTTAAGAAAGATGAAAGAGTTTTTTAAAAAAAAAGAAACAGTATAGTGTGTATATAGTAAAGAAGTGAAACTTCTTCTCTGTATACACTTGTTCTCCTCTAGAATAAGAAAGATTTAAGTATAAGAGACAAAGAGAAAGAAAGATAGAGAGAGAGCATCTCAAAAGATATAACAATACAAAATTCCATAAAAAATATTCCGTTTATTCAATATTTACACTATAATTGATTTGTGCTTAAATTGGTAATACTAATATTAATGATTTGTGATAATTAAAATATGAGATATATGTCCGTGATTCAAAATTTTCAAGATAACGCAAAAGAAATGCATCTTTTATAGTTCCAGATTATGTTGTTGATTCGTTAGGATTGTTATTTATGGTCAAACCAAATTTTTCGTGATTTGGTTCCCCCGAGAATAATAGGGATTTTACCTTCGTTTCTACAAAGAGCATCAACACCTGTTCGACTGTAAATCAGTAGGGAATGATTAAGAAATAAAAAACATTCAAGGTAGCGGATAGGATTGCCAACTAAATTTTTTGTATCTTTACGAATACAGTGCAGGGGCGAACGCTAGATAAAAATGGGTTGCTGAATCCGAATACAATGTCAAAACTTCAAAATTACAAGAATTTACATATTTTTATTGCAAGAAAGAAAATGTTATAAAAAAATTACTCATTTTTGAAATTCTGGCAACGGACTCAGCGAACCATTTTTACCTAGTGTTTGCACCAGCGTGAAAATAAAAAAATTTTAGGTGGCAATACTATTAATAATCTTGAATTTTAAAATTCTGAAATCATTCGTGAAATAAAAAAATTTTAGGTGGCAATACTATTAATAATCTTGAATTTTAAAATTCTGAAATCAGATTCGAAGTCAGCGACCCCTTAACACTGTTAAATGATGTTTAAAACTCTTAAAAATAAATTTTACTATGTGGAAATATTATGGTGAACGTAAGGTGGCACGCCTATCCTCCGTCTTAAATTTTAATACTGTGACATTAGAATCGAAATCAAATCCGTTGTCAGAATTTCAAAATAACAAGAAGTCGCAAAAATACAAAAAAAAATCTAGGAGGCAACTCTAAACGCCATCATGAATTTTAAATTTTTACATAAATTTCGAAATCAGCTACCCCCTAAAACTACCAACCACGGAGTCCACAGAATCCTTAAAAGTCTCAATACGCCTAAGATTTTCCTGAACAATCTCATTGATTTTTTTGGATACATGCTTTAAATTCAATTAATTGGATACTAGCGAGCTTACAAGCTTTTGCCGATCGTTCCTCAACAAGCCAAGCCAACGAGAAAGAGGGACATGACTAGTAATTATATGGTATTTTTGTAAGCAGGTTGCTTTTTCAGGCTTGGATATATACTTGAATTCAATTACTTGACAAAGCTTGAACTTCAAGTAGACTTGTGCAGTTCTCTGGTTTGTACTGCAGCTTGTACCCTTTGATGTTCAGTATAGATCAAAAAAGAAAGCGCCAAAACACTTGCCGCACCCAAAAGCTCCTGTATACAAATTTTCATGCTAATCTGATGAGTGCCTTAGGACCACAGGTACTGCGTAAGAGGTGTATATTATTTTACAAAACGTTCGTAACGCCCACATGGAGGCGTGGTAGGTATAGCAAAGCAAGTATATTCTTGAACATCATCACCACCTTTTCTAACTTAACATAAATATTTGCCAATTTAGAAAAAGTCTGTCATGTTCCATTGGGAAATAAGTTTCGGTGTGGAATTATAGAATATCTCTTAATAGTTTTTTATCCGACTCTATTGAGTAAAAGTCTCGGATAACGTTTGATGAACTTATGGTGCCTACATGTTGTTGTGTTTGTGAGTGAATATAGATTTATTATAGATACGAGCATAGATCGGCTCCTACAATTTTGATGCAATTCTGTAATATGTGCCCAGGGGACCATAGAAGATGATTGAAAAAATAAAAATATTGTACCTGAGCACACACCTGAGATATGACATGGGTAAGGTTGCAGGTGAAATTTCCAGGAATGTCGAAAATCGCTGTTGGTTTTTTTACTTCAATAAAAGACACCTTAGGCTATCTGGAAAAGGTGCACGTTTCCCGTTTTTTCCATTGTGCTATTTTTGGCAGAACTTTTCCTGAGCAATTTTCGACACAAAAAAAACTCTGATTTTCACCTATGATGTTTCACCTATCAAGCTAAAGGTAAACCGCGGAAAATTAGACTGTACTATTTTTTTTTGCTGAGACCCATTCTTTCAGTTTATAATAACAAAAAAAATTGGCACAATATCTCTCATCTAGACCGCGCTAGACTTTTTTAAGTGTCAACACTTTCTTGGGTATTTAAATACCCATTAAGCAGTAATGAGTTAATTGGCCTGACTAAAGAAGGAACTGTTCAAAGTCTCATTCAAAGCAACTACTAAACAGGAAGTTCTGCAAGCTTAATCATAATCATATTTATATTCATCTTTAATTGAGAAGCTAGTGAGGAGAATAACTATGGATGATATTAAATTTCAATTTCTACACAGTTTTTGTCCAGAAATGAATAAACATTTTTTGAAAACCGTCACTGACCGGCTACAATCGATCAGATGAAATCTATTCGGCTTACCTCTCATATTCACACTCTCATTGCGGTTTTCCTATGCAATGATTAAAAAAAATTATTGCTATAGAACCTACCAGTGTGTATCCGACAGATACCTAAAAGTGCGATCAGCGCTTTATAGATTTTTCTTGTTGCTATTTTATTTATTCTTGCTGTAGAATTTTCACGCTCTTTCTCAGTCTCGCCCTGTCTCGCGGTGTCTCAGTTTTTATTCGAGATATTTTTACACAAATTTTTTTTAACATAAGATAAAATTTCCTGAACATTCAAACGTTTCAACATGAAAATCAAGAGAAAAAACAAATAAACAAGAACAAGCACATATACATAGAGGCAATAGAAAAAAAGAAATTATTTAGAAGATTTCGACAAAACTCGAACGGTAGACAGCAGTTGATTTTTTGACTCGAGGAAGTTTGAAACGTTTTCGAAAACGATTGCGAAACAATTTTAAGAACAGACAGAAATAAGTTCAGTCGGTCAAGCGGTGATAAATTTTCGGTGGAATACAATTAAAATTGTTCATAAAAAGAAAAAAAAAAAAATATATTAAAATTAAAAAATGGCTGACGTCGAAATAATGCAATCGGTATCGGAAGTTAAGAAAACGCGTAAGGTTAAGAAAACAACGAAACGACGTGAATCGTCGCAGGAGCAGGTTTCCGATCTGCAGATAACGGAAGTGGAGCAAACCAATGAGGAGAAGGGGTACGTGTCGTCAAGTGTGTGTGCGTGTGTGTGTGGAACTAGGATACGCCAACGCAACGCAAAAATGGGATTTTTGTATTTTGGAGAATATTGAAGGGTGGGCCAATATATTGTACAATTTTTCAAAAAAAAAACAATCGTTTGGACCTACAGCCTGCAAAGCAAAAATTTTAATTTAAAAAAACAGTTTAATTTAATTTTCCAAAATAAACATTGTTTGGACGAAGGGGCAAGCTTCTATTGTTTTTATGTGGTTCTTTTACATCATATCAATGCTCATGAAATTTATTCTGTTTTAAAATACAAATTCCAAAACTTCACTTCACTTCAAATCTCATTTCAAAGATATTAACAAACATAACGAAACTTACAGTTAGTACAAAAAATACAAAAATGTTTACAAAACATACTGAAAACAAAATTTGCGAATCATACAAATATTTCCAAAATACTCTAAACCCAGCACAAACGACACGTTTACTCCTTCGACTAATTAAAAGGTATCTAAAGCTAATGAAAGTGCGAACTACATATAAGATGTTACAAAAAATTACAACAATTTACAAAAAAACCAATACACAATGTGCAAAAATTTCCAAAAACAAAGGAAAAAAACACAACTCATTTTTAATACAAAATCTTATCTCTCTTCAAATACTTAATATCTTAAATGTTTGGATAATATCTTGCGAATTACACATAAACACAAAACACCCTTACATAAATTACATAAAATGTGTCGTCGACGAAAAGTGTTAAAAAACGTTCCAACGTTGTTTGTTCTTTCCTTTTCAGTTAATTTTCAGTGGTGAGTACACGAAAGCCATGAACAAGGATTGGCATTCCGGCCATTTTTGTTGCTGGCAATGCGACGAAAGTTTAACCGGACAACGTTATGTTATACGTGACGATCATCCTTATTGTATCGGCTGTTATGAGAATGTGTTCGCAAACACCTGCGAGGAGTGCAACAAGATCATTGGAATTGACTCCAAGGTGAGTTTTAAACTTAAACATAAGCTACAAAAGGATATCTTTAAATCGTAGATAAATTAAAATCAATACTTAATTCTTTAGTAGACGCTTTTTACATAATTCATAAACTGCAGTTAAAAAAAACACTGAAAAAGAGCATGTCGAGTTAAAATATTCTATAGAAATATTATTTTAATTAATTTAATTTGATAAAAAAATAGTTTTGCTGTCAGTACTTTTGAATTATGAATAGCTTTCAATTAGACCTGTACGAGTGGATAGATTTTCGAGTAACTCGGCTCGTATCTAGTCGAGTAATTCGACTCAAAACTCGTATCGAATAACTCGAGTTGTCGAGTTATTCGAGTAACTTGAAGTTTTTTGAGTTGTGAAGTGCTTTCACATAAAAAAGAAAAAATTAAAGTTTATTTGAGGATTAAGTCGGTAAAGTATGTTTCTCTAGAAAATGGTATGGCGCAAAAGTAAAATTCGCAAAACGTATTATAGTATACGTATATATAGCTTTGTTAACCGAAAAAGTACCTCTGAATCATAAGACTTTTGAATCTTAACAATCTGAAAATTAAGACGAAAAGTATTGAAATATAATGCATATCTTAATTCAAAATCTATTCCAATTGTACTAGTTTTTAAAACCGATTTTATTACTTTTTAGTTATTTTGCATTAAATTTTAAACCGTAGGTACTAAAGTTCAAATTTTATTCTAGCTTAATATAATTTAAGTACAGCTTTGACTAAAAAAATTTGTGGTATTTTGAAAAGAAGTAATTCTAATAAAATATGGTTTAAAAAATACATTATTCCTACCATTGGTTCAAAAATTACTAATAGATTTTTAACCATGCATATATATTTTTTTTATGTATACATTTTAGATTGTCAATTATTTATATCTTCCCTTAATTTTATTAAGAATTAATTTCTACTGGGTATGTATTATTGCGAGTGAACATGCAAAAAAAAAACTCGAGTTACTCGATCATTCCTCGAGTCACTGGAGTTTTTCATTTGGAGTTATTCGAAAAACCGAATTTCTCGAAACGAAAATCGAGTCGAGTTGCACTACTCAACTCGACTCGAAGTCATAGCAACTCACACAGGATTACTTTCAATATAAGCACATTAAAAAATAACCAACTTTTAACCGGTATTTCTTTACATGTTGAGAGTTTTAAAAATGTTCGAGAGTTAAAAAATAAAAAGCACGTTAAACATAACGCATACAGTATTTAACATCAGTCGATTACACTAGAAAACACTGATCGTTTTTATTTTTTCCGTTAGCAAGAAAATTGCGAATTTTGATTATTAATTCAAATTTTTTTGATTCAGCTGAATAAGTTTTAAGGGGACAAAAAATTCCTTTTTGTTAGGGGTAAAAGTTATGAATTTGCGTCAGCACTGTTAATGTTAACGTCAGCAATGTAATATCTGTTAATATCATCACTGTTAACGTCAGCACTGTTAAAGCTTGCACTGTTAATGCCTACATTTCTGCCCGAACTTACGCCCGATGAACTTAAGGCCGAAAAAAAAGGCCAAAAAAGACTGAAATTTTCCATACAAAATCGAGCATTAATTCCTAGGAAAATATGCCCGAAATTTCTGGCGATTGTCATTTTTTTGGGTGTTTGTGCCAATAAATTTCGGGTCTTTTTTCCTAATATTGAGTATTTGAAAATGTTCGGTTACAAATTTGACCAAAAATTAAACATTTTTTCTTATATTTGAAACGAGCTTTATAAAACCAAATATGTGCCGTTTTGATCGATAACCTTTTGGTATTTTTGGGCTAAAATCATTAGTCTGTCATTTCTGATTGAGCCTAAAACTGATCCAAGTGCATTTTGTAGGCCTCTACAGAACTTAAATTTACACCATTAAAACAGCTCTGTAGAGATCGAAAGAAATAATTATCTGAAGTTGCAAGGTTCGGGCTATATTGTGGATACATGAAAACTTCCCAGCCAACCTCTCTCAGTTTCTGCAGGGTCATCAAAGTTGTGTGTGGTCTGGCGTTGTCATGATGGAACAAAAAACAATTTTTCTGTTCATCATTTCTTGCCTTTTTAATTGAATTGCTTGCTTCAATCTCGTTAATTGTTGACAGTAGAGAACAGGACCAATCATTTGACCAGGTTGTAGAAGCTCATACAGAACAATTACCTTCTAATCCCACCAGAATCCCACAGCATTGCCTTTCTTTCTGTCTTTCTGTCAATTTCTCAAGTGGCTTAACCTATATTAATCAACCTTGTTCTATTCTGGAGTTTTTCCGTCTTCGGATTTCTACGGCCATTTTATTTTTGGCGGCTGCATTACATTTCCATATTTCAACATTTCATGAGACACTTGTTGTTGTTGTTGTTTGTATTGGGCCCATGTGCACTGCGACGACCCATAGAATCTATTGTGCATGCTCTTGATTAACTTTCCAAATTTAGGCTTCTTATAATTTTCAGCAATGTTTCTGGCTAAGTGACCCATATTTTTGAAAGAGACACTGATGTCCCCCAAAGTGACTAAGTCTTAGTCTAAAGATTGGCGGACATTTACCACCTTCTCCTCGCAAAGTCTGCAGACATCTTAATAAGTTAGGCCTATACTTTTGAGATGGCATTTAAGTAAATAGTGACCTGTAAAATAACTTGTTAGAATTTTAAGTTCTGCTTTGGTTAGCTTGATCAAAGCTTTCGATTTAGCTCTACTTACAGTTAGAAATTTCTGTGCTTGCCTCTGTCCATTAGTATTATTTCAGTGGCACCGAAATTTACTGTGTTCCCAGATGCTAACATTTACCACAAAATAGCCTTTAGCAACACTACAAAATGGTTTTGGTAAAGCAATCCGCCCTTTCGTTGTCATCGAATGCTTCATGACCTGGTACCCACCACAATTCTATTTTGTTGTTTTTTTCCAGGGCATTTAGTGTTTCGATAAATATGTGCCCCCATAGATTTCCTATGGAGACATTCCCGGACACATACCTCAATAGCGTGAATTTCCGCTTAGAATATGGTTGTAGAATGGCCCATTGAAAGAGCCATCTGGAATTTGGTGCCGTAAGCCCCTGCTCCCGTTTCTCCGTTTCCAAGATTAGGCCAGTCAGTAAACCATACCTGCGAGCCAGAATCAGTTGTGAAGCAATCACTCCTCCACAATGGCCTGTTGGGTAGAACAACCCTATAGCGCTTCGAGAAGTTTAACTTTGGCAGCATCATGTCTGAGATTTTTACAAAAGGGGTCATCTTCGAAGTTTTGAAGCAAAACTCCCTGGCTTGTAATCACCTATTCCGTCCATTCTTAGTGCACTAAGACCCGCCCTTTTTTTTTCGATGGCAATCATTAAGGAAAGCAGGCATGTTATTACATCAAATGCTTTAGTTGGGCACGTTTTCATAGCCCCTGTGATTCCAATGCACGCTATCCTTTGCAGGTTTTTAAGCATGTTAGCTGCTGAACGCTGTTGGGCCTTGGGTCACCATGCATACGTGACCATAGGTCTAACAATGGTAGAAAACGTCCAGTAAAGCATTTTCGGTTTTAGACCCCAAATTTTTCCATGCAGGCGTTAACACGAGTTACCCTGCCTATAATTGAATTTAAATGAGTGTTCCAAAGAAATTTCTTGTCAAAAGTCACCCTAAGTCAGTACTATACCGTACTTAGGGGCGCCAACCCCTAACCCTGGTACTTTAGGTACCAACTCAAACGCAGTTTGCTGTATCAGCGGAATGCGTTAACGCAATTGCGCCATAACGTAGTTTGAAATGCTATGATTCCTGTATCAACAGGAATTTAATCTACGCAGTGAGGACCAATGCGTTGCGTTATGTGGTTAATTTTTCGAATGTGGTGAATTTTGTGGTGGAATGCTAAGCGCAAATTGGGTGCACATAGAAAAAATAAATTAAATCAAATAAAAATCTTTAATCAATATATCTGATCTAAAGAAATCTTACTGCTAATAGATTCATTAAAGATTATTAAATCCATAAGTAATAAATATGAAATATAACTAAAGGTAGAGCAGATTAAAGCATCCACCAAAACTGAAGATATATGAAACTTCAAGCATTCAGCCAAACTGTATTTCGTTTAAAATATGATGCAAGCCATCAAACAGATACATGCGCGTACCGCGTACCTGGTATGCAAAACTAGATCAAAGTTGGATCCAAATTTACTTCTGCTTCGAACACGAACACATCCAACAGTTTATTAAATTGACAAAACCATTTTGTGAATGGCAAAACATTAATAACAGTCAAACGCACTCCAAGCATATTCCCTGCAACTCCTTGTCCTCATTTATACCGAGTATTAATGTTCGCTTTCAACTTTCTGTTTCTATCCTCGATGCGCCGTACAACATGTGCAATTTTTGCTTACTGTATAAATATTTTTTACTTTTGCTTTGAGCACGTCATTTGCATTACTGCACTATTGCGTTAGTTTTATTAAAAAAAGTGTATCAACGCAGTAACGCACTGAAGTGCTTCAACTCATTAACGCAACGCAACGCTGCGTTACCCATGTCTACTTCGCAGACTTTTAACATTTCGATATATCGAAGATGACCTGCTTCCAAGAAGGGCGCCACCCCGAGCTCTTGGTTGGCTCTAAACTTTTTACGGTATGGGACGTATCCCATTACCAACCCTCCTCCTTAACCTGGGTTGGGACAGGCAGGTTTGCGTCCGAAGACTCTCCCCTGGCGGAGTTACAATACATACAGACGATTTCAGCATTGACAACTTACACCTGCTGTAAGGCTTAAGTAAGTTGGGTTATCCAAAAACCTAAGGTAATAGTCCATGAAACAGACAACTATGAAGTTTGTGCTACCACAACTCGGACCCTTTTACATTTTAGCAAGTAAAACGTACGGGGCATCCAGTGTGGCAACACGAACATGGAAGCTGTTTCACAAACACAATCAGTGGAATTTACATACTGCCCGTAATAGCAGTACCAGTTTAGACTTCCGTAGCGACGTACTTCCATCCATCTACTGGTGGAGACGAGACCTACCCAATCTCTTGCATATTAAGACAGATATGCCAGCCCGGTCGTACCATTGCGCGACCCCGCCAGTCAATCTAGACCTGTGTAGCATTCACACAACCACAACCAGTACGAGACTCCCCGAAGGGCCAGCCCACGACAGTCATCTGGGCAGCTCGATCCCGTCAAATGAGGATCCACAACATCCCCGCAAGAAGAACAAGAAGACACAAATGCAATTATGAAAAAGTGCCTTCTTATGCATGACTGTGCTCAATGAGCACTTAGAGGCTAGTCTAACAGCTTGCAGGTGCCGACTCAGCTGGAAAGTATTGCACATGACTGGTACCTACTTTGGAGGACCTTTGCAATTGCCACTCTCACTCTGGCAGTTCGGAAAGTCAACATCCAGACACAGAGTATTGGCCACTGTTCTCAGGGACTGCCGTGCTCAGTATGAGAACCCTTAGTTTAAACAACCAACGTCAACACTTCCCTCAGTGACTGCCGTGCCAGTTTGAGGGTGCGAGTCAAACTCTTGACAAGCAACACTTCGGAAAGCTGAAGAGTTGACACTTTGACGCACGCATGCCAACACACTTCACATCCAGTATTTCCAGCCGAATTAAGGTCTCCATGCGGTGGATAGATAGGGTCTACCCCATCTGACGGGTAAAGACTGTCCCCGTACTAACAAGTTTTAAGGTCAATTGCTATACTTTCGCAGGCTTGTTTCATATCGATATACCGAATATGACCTGCTACTAAGATGGGCGCCACCCCGAGCTCTTGGTAGGCCCTATCAGTTTTTATGTTTGCAGGACGTATCCTACAAACAACCCTCCTCCTTTATCCTGGCTTGGGACAGGCAGGCGCAACCCTGGCGGAGTTTTACAATACATACAATTACACATTTTATTTACCTGAAGATATTAAGACGAAAAGAGGGGATAAAAGTAATACAATAGAGACCGAAACAGTTGCCGCTCGCCGCTCAGCACAGGTAGCTAAAAGGCGCGCAAAACTAAGTTAGAGGTACGGTCATTCAAACTACTGTAACTTCGTTAGTTTCGCTCCGAATGACCTAAAAATTTAATACAATATTCTTCAGATGTTGTACTTTCAGAAACAAAAATAATAAAAATATGGAAAAAAAAGTTGTCAAACCTTACCTCCCCCCTAATATAGTAGGAATGTTTCTTTTTGTCTGCATCGCATGTCTAATCGCGTTGTATGAATGCCCCTTGAATATTAATAAATAAAAATAGATAAATAGATAAAAAAAAAAATACAAGAACCAATACCGAAATACCGAAATTAACTGAATTTAGTAAAAATGCTCCAAATAAATGTATAATTTTTTGATTCATAGACAACGCATGCATTTGACGAACAGTATTTGACGAACAGTATTTTTACGAACAGGAACATCGATAGTCTGACTATGGAATGCGGCTTGCTATCTAATACTATCGATAGTTTTTCGATGGTCGCAAAAATTTGTAATATCATTTGAAAATTGCAAGAAAATCATACAAAAATATCAAGTCCCTTATTCCATATATGTACGCCAAGTCCAAAAATTTACAAAAGTGTTTTTTTAAGCGTCTTTTATAATATGTCAACATGAATTTTGCTATGGATTTTACTTTACAAAGATTTATTTAATATTTGATATTCTTTGTAAATTTTTTTTTTAAAATGCACTTTACAAAGCCTTTTATTAAGTTCTAATAAAAATGCTGAATTGTAATACAAAATGAGTGCAATATAAAATAATTCCGAGGTATTAAATTTCAAATGATTATTTTCATGAAATCAAATAATACTTCCTTTCTAAAATTTTGCAATTTTTCCAAAGTACTTTTCGTTGAATCGGCATTAAGAAACTTGAGCCATCAAAGAAGTTTTTTGTTTTTTTTTTTTAATTTAATCTAAATCTGACAAGAAGATGAGTAAAAGGAGTATCATTTGTATATTAAATTTGCGTCCTTAAAACAATAATCATGGTGGTTGGTTCCATTGGGAGTATAGTTTTAATTTATTTGGCGACTCCCGGACTCAACATTTCCATAAATCTAAACAAGAGATTTAATAAAAGAGTAGGAAACACAGTAGTTTGTGCAGAGGAACTTGAATTTACTCATCAATAAAAAATTAACGGAATTAGAGAAGCAGCTAAAAAACTGCATTAAATATAGTTTTAATTTTATTTCAAATAAAATTTATTGAATGTTTAAACTATTGACGATAATTGAAATCATTATCGATAGTTTCTTTTTTACCAACGATAGTCGCAATAGTTGTAGACTGATGAGTTATAAGGCATTTTATAAATATGGGGTCGAAATTGATTCCACTCCAATTGTGGGGGCATAGACCTCAGTAAAACTGTTGAATTGATTGCACTTAAAATTTTCGTCTTGAAAAAGTTAAAAACATTGAAGTGTTTGATTAATATTACCCCTTTCTCAAATAATTTTTTTAATTTTTTTTTTTTTTTTTTTGTATATTTTAATACATTTAAAACCTTTTGATTTTACTTTTAGGATCTTTCCTACAAAGACAAGCATTGGCATGAAGCCTGCTTCCTCTGTTGCAAGTGCCATCTGTCGTTGGTGGATAAGCAATTCGGTGCCAAGGCCGATAAGATTTACTGTAGCGGCTGCTACGATTCACAGTTTGCATCGCGTTGCGATGGTTGCGGCGATGTCTTCCGTGCCGGTAAGTAAACAAAAGAAACTTCATAAAATTATGTTTTAAGGTAGGAGTTATGTTTTAATAAAATTACGTTATAAAGAATATATTTATTTAATAACTCGAAGTTAAAATTAAAAAAACTCATTGCATACTTGCATGTCCGCAATCAACTGCAAGCCTAAATGTAGGCAAGGGTATTTTTATGTCTGTGTACACTGTGAAAAATATGTATAAAATTAAGAAATATTAATTCGCTATTTGAACATTAATTGAAACTGTTGATATAAAAACAAATTCAACAAATCTGTTTTAAAAATTAAGTAATGTAGTTAAAAAGTTGTCACAACTTGTATTATTTTATATCTCTGCCAAAACATCACAGGAATTTTACACTTTTAAGTTGTGCATATTATTTTGTTCACACACAAATCTTGTAAATTGTTCATTGAGCCTTGTTACATTTGTTGTCAATTTGTTGGCAATCAGGTCCCGGTAGCAGAGTTTCTAACATGCTACACAAAAACTTTTATCAGTGCATGCCTGGCTACCCATCTATCTACTATTCCAAAGCTATTTGGCCGGTTTTAATGAACTTGTAATTGCTGCTAGTCAAGATGATTCCTTGTTTTTCCACTTATCGTGCATCTCTCTTCAACCAGCAACTGCATCGTCCTGTTACCCTAGTAGCTGCCTTAACTGCTGCTGCTATGCAAAATACTTCAAGAATCCGGTACTAGTTAAATGTTTGCCACTTCCACTATTTTGCGTGTCGCTCGTGTTAAATATGTTGCAAGCTATGTCCAGAGCCCACGGAGTGGCCAGACATTCTTTGAATGCTGGCGTAAAATTTGTTGAATTAGTTGAATGCATTTAAAATTGTTGGTTTAGCAGCGCGATTTAGGCGCAAGACATGCGAGATAGTATTTTTTTTTTTCTTTTTTTCTAGTTATTATATAAATGCTCATCATCAGAGCAAGCGTTTAACAAGTTACAAGAACCAGTTGAAAATTGTTGTTGTCGGAAATTTCCGTCGAAGGTGATAAATTCATTTAAGTTACGGCTATTAATTAAAATATTCAATGATATTAGTTTTAAGCTGCTTATGAGGTGCTGACTTAATATCTGAAATATTTTGATTCAAAGAGATAAGATTCATTAAGAGAATTTCAAGTTTGTGGTTGTAACTTAAGTAAAGTGTCTTGTTTCAGAAGAGCTAATAAGAGGGTACCTAGAGTTTTGCATCTGTATTTTCTATTACATGTAACTCTTTTTTTACAAATTCTAGAAAAAAAATTAAGCAATCAACGAGTAAAATAGTATTGTATTTGCTTAAATTTATCTACAAAAATTAAATTAAAAAATTTTTTTTTTATCTTCAAAATATTCTTTGTACCTACCAGAGTTTTTAACCTGAAACTAATAAAAGCTTTCAATTAAACATTAATATAAAAAAAAAAATTTTTAATTTTGTCGAAGACTCAATTAAAGAATTTTAAAAATAGTTTTAAATATCGAAAAAATAATTTCAAAAGGAACCATTTTATAAAGTTCAAGTAAATTATCATAAAATGATGAAAATCTTATCGAATGTACAAATATGTTTTGAAGGATTTACAAAAGTTAGGGAACGTAGTATTAAATTGCATCGAACCACTTTGTTGCTATATTCATGTTAAAGCGTCTGTCTTTATTTCCATAGAAAAATTAGTATTTGTCATTCCGTTGAAGTACTAATAACATGCTTTATTTGCGCTCTTACCATATCAACCTTTGGCCAACAAAACACAATTTCCGGAAGCGCTGATTTCCTATTTTAATTTGAAGAAAAGTGCAGCTGATGAACATCAATTGCTATGGAAAGCATATGAGAAACATGCTTCATCAAAAATAAAATGTGAACAGCAATTTTGACATCAGTGACAAAGTACGTAAAGGGCGTCCAGTAAAGTAAGGAGACGCTGAGTTGAATGCCTTATTGGGCCAAAAATCATGCCAAACTCAAGAGTAACTTGCTGAAATCTTGAGAGCAATTTAACAAGCAATTTAAACCCATCTCATGTTCATGGTGCAAAAACAAGGAAATTGGGTTCAGTATGAAATCAAGCCAAGAGACGATCCAAGGGCAAAATTGGGACAGTTTGTTGCATCAAATGGTGACGGGGGACTAAAAGTGCATCCACTACGACAACTCAAAGCGCAGAAAATCGCGGTGTAATTCCGACCATTCATCAACTTCAATGGCCAAATCGAATATTCATGGCAAGAAGCTAATGCTGTGCATCTGACTTGATCAGCACGGAGTGATCTACTTTGCGCTACTCCAGCTTAACCTAACCATTACTGGGGACATAACCAACAACAACAATCGCAACAGATGCAATTGCGCCTAGCATTGACACTCAAACGCCCCCAATATGCCAAAAAACAAGACTATCTTTCAATCTTTCAACACGGCAATTCGTCGTCACAGAATCTTTGGAGGCACTTTAATGGGATCTCCTACCCCACCTCTCGTATTCATCAGACGTTGCTCCTTCCGTCTACCACTTTTTCCGGGCAACGACTTATAGTCTGACCGAGCAGCCTTCACTTCATACGAATAAGCCAAAAATTAGATCGATTCTTGGATTGCTTCAAAAGAACATGAATTTTTTCAACTCGAAATCCGAATACTGGCTGAAAGATGTGGAAAAATCGTTGCTTACGATGGGCAATACTTTGAATAAAATACAAATACTTTGAAAATACCGATTTCTCTCAATATAGCTTCGAAGTTACAAAAAAAAAACCCCCCTCTAAGCTTATTTGTATACCCAATAGTTTACAAATTTTCATATTAAACTCTAAATCGTAATAAATTATAATGCTAAGGTATGATTTATGATAAATATAATACAATAATTCAATAAAAAATAATTTTTTATCATATAACATATAAACTGAAAAACAAGGTCACATTTTGAAAACCTGGTTTCCTCCTTGTTTTTCATCTATCATTTTTTGTGTACTTAGATTTTTAATTTGATAATAAAAAATGTCGGTTAAAAAATAAATCTTCAGCCATAATCATTTAAAAATGAATACACATCTTTGAGTTCAAGGTAATCGAAAACCTTATTATATACGCATGCCAGAAAAGCTGTTAAACACGAAGTGTTTCTCAATTCTCATTTAATTTTTTTCTTTTTGAACACTATCAACTAAAATAAACTGCAAGGGATTCAAAAAGGATTAGAACTATTTGAAGGATAGGTGAAAATTTTCTAGAATTTTTTACACATTTTTATTCATAAGCGGTTAGATTGCAAATTTTTCGTAAATCTATATGTATTTTGTTATCGAAAACTATAACATTTTATAAATATATTAGAGAATAAAGAAATCTATTTTTGCGTAGTCTACAAAATCTGAATTTGATATCAAACCCGTTTTTGATTAATGTACATATGTATTTGTGGCGGCCGTGGCGTGGTGGGTTAGTGTGTGGCCCATATGCCAGAGAACCCTGGTTCGATTCCCACCTGGCACAGAAAGTTTTTTCAATTGAATTTATTTTTCTGTTCGGCCGTCACTTCTCTGCAGACAATGGCAAATCTCAGAGAGTAAAAACTGCCATGCAAAGCTTCTTGAGAACATAAGCCAGCTGTTCGTAGTCGGCATGGACTTGTAGGTCCAGTTCTAGGTCATTTGTGTTCAAACATTTCACAATACGCACAAACACAATTGATCATAAGAAGCTCGGTCAAAGTACTTTCAAGGGCTGAAATGGCCATTTAGTTTTTTTTTACATATGTATTTCTTAAAATTTTTCATATTACTGATTTAATTTTCAAAAACAAATTTTTATTATTATACATATAAATACATCTTGGTAACGATGTATTTTTTATAAATAGAAAAATTTATCAGAAAAGTTAAAAAGTAATCTTAATTGTTTGACCTGTAACCATGATATTATACCGAAAATACATATAAACGATACATCACTTTATGGTTCCCTCCGTCTCTTTACTCATTTCTCTCCGTAGTTTTTGCATTTTTTTATAAAATTTTTTTTCAGTGTAAAACGAGAATATTTTTTTCGTCATATATCTCAACTGTGAGCTGAAACAATGATTTACTTCTCACCGTTTGCAATTATTTACGGTTACAAGCAAAAAATTTAAGTGTTTTTATAAAGTACATTTAACTTAGGTCATCTTAGAATAACAACAAAAACAACAACAATTAACCAGTCATTGTACTGCTGCCCAAAAGTTAAAAAATCGCCAACGCAGGTGAATAAACTGGTATTAAAAAAAAAATAAAAGAAATCTTAAGACAAGCTAACATCAATAAAACTTTATTTAACACATATCTAAAACAGATCAGCACAAACATATTTTTTTAACTTGCTCGAAGCTAAGCTAACGTTTAAGTAAAGTTTTTACAAGATCAAACCTAATAACATGTCAAGCTTCAAAGCTAAGTATGGACAGCTGAGGTGTAGAATTTTATTTATTTGTAATGGCAATAAAATTATTTAATTTATTGACACACTTCAAATGAGACTCACACCCATATGAGAAAAATAAACAATAATTTTAAGATGATAGATAAGATCGATTGGTAGAAGCTGTAAGAATCTGTTTTTGCGCAGCTTCTTAACGATTTAAGAAATTTAAACTTACAAATTTAATAGCTATTTAATGAATAGGTATTTATAATAATAATACTAATTTAGCTTAATTAAAGGTAAAGGTAGAAAAGTAGAGAGTTAGGGTAGAAGTAAAGGTTGAGGTAGAGGTAGAGGTAGAGGTAGAGGTAGAGGTAGAGGTAGAGGTAGAGGTAGAGGTAGAGGTAGAGGTAGAGGTAGAGGTAGATGTAGAGGTAGAGGTAGAGGTAGAGGTAGAGGTAGAGGTAGAGGTAGAGGTAGAGGTAGAGGTAGAGGTAGAGGTAGAGGTAGAGGTAGAGGTAGAGGTAGAGGTAGAGGTAGAGGTAGAGGTAGAGGTAGAGGTAGAGGTAGAGGTAGAGGTAGAGGTAGAGGTAGAGGTAGAGGTAGAGGTAGAGGTAGAGGTAGAGGTAGAGGTAGAGGTAGAGGTAGAGGTAGAGGTAGAGGTAGAGGTAGAGGTAGAGGTAGAGGTAGAGGTAGAGGTAGAGGTAGAGGTAGAGGTAGAGGTAGAGGTAGAGGTAGAGGTAGAGGTAGAGGTAGAGGTAGAGGTAGAGGTAGAGGTAGAGGTAGAGGTAGAGGTAGAGGTAGAGGTAGAGGTAGAGGTAGAGGTAGAGGTAGAGGTAGAGGTAGAGGTAGAGGTAGAGGTAGAGGTAGAGGTAGAGGTAGAGGTAGAGGTAGAGGTAGAGGTAGAGGTAGAGGTAGAGGTAGAGGTAGAGGTAGAGGTAGAGGTAGAGGTAGAGGTAGAGGTAGAGGTAGAGGTAGAGGTAGAGGTAGAGGTAGAGGTAGAGGTAGAGGTAGAGGTAGAGGTAGAGGTAGAGGTAGAGGTAGAGGTAGAGGTAGAGGTAGAGGTAGAGGTAGAGGTAGAGGTAGAGGTAGAGGTAGAGGTAGAGGTAGAGGTAGAGGTAGAGGTAGAGGTAGAGGTAGAGGTAGAGGTAGAGGTAGAGGTAGAGGTAGAGGTAGAGGTAGAGGTAGAGGTAGAGGTAGAGGTAGAGGTAGAGGTAGAGGTAGAGGTAGAGGTAGAGGTAGAGGTAGAGGTAGAGGTAGAGGTAGAGGTAGAGGTAGAGGTAGAGGTAGAGGTAGAGGTAGAGGTAGAGGTAGAGGTAGAGGTAGAGGTAGAGGTAGAGGTAGAGGTAGAGGTAGAGGTAGAGGTAGAGGTAGAGGTAGAGGTAGAGGTAGAGGTAGAGGTAGAGGTAGAGGTAGAGGTAGAGGTAGAGGTAGAGTTAGAGTTAGAGTTAGAGTTAGAGTTAGAGTTAGAGTTAGAGTTAGAGTTAGAGTTAGAGTTAGAGTTAGAGTTAGAGTTAGAGTTAGAGTTAGAGTTAGAGTTAGAGTTAGAGTTAGAGTTAGAGTTAGAGTTAGAGTTAGAGTTAGAGTTAGAGTTAGAGTTAGAGTTAGAGTTAGAGTTAGAGTTAGAGTTAGAGTTAGAGTTAGAGTTAGAGTTAGAGTTAGAATTATAGGTAAAGGTAGATAAATACTTTGCTATTCAATACATTTTCTCAAGGAAAAACATTTACATCAAATCGCTCATTTCGTGCAAAAAAAAAACTGTCGCAACTCAATATTGATAGTTTTAGAGTTAAGCGTGAAGAAATGTTGATTCTGTTTAGCACTGTTACAAAATCATAAATCAAAGTTATAAATTATATAAATACAATACAAACATCCTACCAATCATTTCTATACTATAAATTCTCTTTTATTTTTCGAGATATAAATTGTATAAAATGGTTTTTCTTGAATTTTATAATTTTGCAAGAAATGAGCGATATTAAGAAGTTGAATTGGAAATCAATATGTATTTTGAAGAGTTCGTCAAAATGTTCTATACAAAAAGATATGGAAATGTTAAAAGATTGCTCTAGTAAGTTTTTGTAAGAAAATTACGTTTTTGTTTTACTAGACCAAAGACTTATTAACCAGACTAGTAGTTTTTAAAAATGAGAACGCTTAGAAAACGATCCTGTGTCTTAATATGCTCACAAATTTCAAGCCAAAAATGCTAATTTTTAAACAAATCAGCTTCTTCTTGCTTGGTGAAATTTAATAATTCAAAATAATTCGTTTATTTTTTCCACCTACTAAAATACGTATTTTCAATTTATCAACATTGACAGCTAACAAAATAAACAACATTTCAACGTAAAATTAATTTTGCCTTTTTGAATGATAGCATTTAAAGTTAAATTTATTTTGTCATGGTTCTTCCCTCTATGTCACTTAATTTATGCTTGTTGTATTTATAAGCGAACCCTTTATGGACTTTCGTAATTAAAAATGTCAACCACTAATTTACAACTTGGGAAAACTATTCTAAAATTTAACTTATGATTTATTTCCGCTAATTGTGGCTATTATGACATTAACAAGTATGTCTCAGATTTGCATAGACAAACCTACTCAAAAAAAAAAAAAAAACGGAATAATTTGTGAAGTATAGCATTTCAAAAACAACTTGTTAGAACTACTGCCTGCACAAGTTGAGTTGCACTAGACTGGCAATATGCAAAATTCAGAATTTACATAAAAATTTAGACAAATATTTGAAAACAAAATATCAACAAGTTAACACACAATGTAGAATATGTGTGTTTTTTTTTAATATAAACATTATCCATGCACCTTAGGTAAGTAAATTCAATATAAGTGACTGAAACTCACTAAAGAATATTTAATATTAAAACGCAATAAATGTTTTCAAGTCTTTAAAATTATTAAGAAAAATATAAATAATACGAGTAAAATGATAAAGTTGGTAGATTTCTTTAAAGCATCATACTTCAAAAAATATAACTAACTTCCTTATACTTCAGCATTAATCAATCAGAAACCTTTAAAAGCCAGTGTCTTTCTTTCAAATGTGTCAGTTCTTTGGAATAATAAATCAGTTCCTAAAATTCAAAAAATTTTTATTTTAATCCAATGTATTAGTTCTTTAGCACAATGGCATTGTATCGCTTTATTTAATGTATCTGTTCTTTAAATTTTAAAAAAAACCGGAAATTAACCCTTAAAATACTGAACCTAATAATTTTGAGACACTATACAGAATGTCCCGCAATTGAGTGCAACTATTTACGGAGCTGAAATGTTATGTCAAGCTGAGCAAAAAATCGTATGGGAAGGGGGGTCTATTTTCACATTCTTAGTAGCTACAGGGTTAATTAATATTACATGACTTTGATTCACGTTATTGTTTCTAGTAGAAAAACTTACATAAAACTTATTTTATAGTTTAGTATAGTTTTTTTAGTACAGCCAACTTTTTTATTTTTAAAGATATGTTTACGTTTTTGGTGTCATTGAAAAGAAAATTAAATAAGTTACAAAATTTATCTTTTTCATTCATCATCATCATTTCATTTCATTTCATCAAAAATTTTCATTTATTACGCAAAATTCTGAGAAATTTGTACTCAAAGTTGAAATTTGGTAGTTTCAACCGATTGATTTGATCTTCACACTATCACAGATCGGTAACGGTTAAGTTAGTGGAGTTTGTTGATATACCGTTAGAAAGGTGATTTCATTGCCTTTATAATGAGCTCATGTAAGTTAGTTTTCCGGCTAGAAACAATAACGTGAATCAAAGTCATGAAATATTAATTACCCCTGTAGCTTCTAAGAATGTGAAAATAGACCTCCCCCCCCTTCACATACAATTTTTTGCTCAGCTCGACATAACCTTTCAGCTCGGTAAATAGTTGCACTCAATTTGACACAAGAGTAGATTAGGTCAGTTCCTAACATTTTACATGCAGTAGGCTCAACCAAAGTAGTCGAAAGTAACCGACAATGAAACTTATAGCCTTATTTTGTATTCCTAACGAAGCATTCAACGAACGATGGCTATGCGAACGATGTTGAATTCAAGCGGAAATATGTATTTCGAACGAAGCTTATCGTTGGCTCATTCGTCAAGCTTTTGTTTGATATGTACACTCAAACTGTTATACACAAGCAGTTGTCAAATGTGGCACTGCCATATCAAACACTAGGGAAGTTTTCTGTATTTTGTCAGAGATGTTTTTAATATGTTGCTTCGTTTCTTATGCGTTGGCAGTGCTTTTTGGTTTTGTCCGGTTTGTGTATTCAATAAATAAACTTTGAGCAATTAAGTGGTTTGCGGACTTGCTTTTCATTTTTATTGTTTTCAGTGATTGTGTGTTTGCTTTTGACATAACAATATAAAATGTATGCAGCTATTGCAGTTTTTATTTTATGTATTTCAAGTGCTTCACAGCCTTCAAACACTGTATATAATTATATATTTCATAATTTATTTACCTTTAGGTTCAGAAATTCTAATTTTTTAACCATTCTTTTAACGTTTGCAACCACAACGATAGCATAAAAGTGTTCGTTTGATTTTGACGTTCGGATTTGTGGTTTCAATGCTCGTTAGAAATACATATTGCAAATATGTAACTGTACTACGGCATCGTTCGTTGGCTGATCAGCTGTTATCGTTGTTTGATTCTGTTCAATTTAAAAATTTCAAAAACACGAACGAACACTGTTTAAATACACTGTTGAATACAAAATGAAGCCATTAAAAACCCATTCATAATATTGAAATAACTATATATTTGACAAGAGAGTAGATAAGTAACCGCAACAGAAAGTAACCAGAAATTAATCTTAAAAATGCTTTTATAATATTGAAAGGATTATATATTTGCCACAAGAGATAGTCGAATGTAATCTAAAATTGAACTTAAAAAAAAATCTTGTTTCATTTTCATGCCATACCAATCAACATGCCACAATCAAAGGCCGTATCTTTAGTACAGCCAATCATTTTTTTTTACCATTTCACCAGTCTTGTTTGCTTTCCTTATAAAGCTCTTCTGTTCTATACAATGTAATTATTACTTGAGATTTTAGTGATGATCGAATCAGCTATAATTTATGCCAACATTTTAATTCTCAACAATATTAAGCACTTAATCATTTTTGTTTTTGTGCTTCTTTGTGACTAATGAACAGCGAACACTCGAATACTGGCCATTACAAACATAGGCATCAGACAATTTTGATTAATAACTTGCAAATAATGATTAATATTAAAGAAAAATTAAAATCGACTTGAAATTTGATTTATTTCATACCAGTGCCTTAATTAAGAATTAATTTTGACAGTCAAAAGATTTCTATGCAATACACTGACACATATCGGGGCATTAGATTTAAAGACGCATGTACTTAATTTTCTATACCAAATTAATTACACTTAAAATAAGTTACGGTTTATTTTTTTTTTTTAAATATTAATACACATCGCTCTAGTTTCTAAGAGCTCTTTATTTTTAATGGTCCAGCCAACCTTGGGAAATATTGAAATTCCATTAAATGCTCAGTTATATCAGCGTAGCTACGCAAAAATAAAACAGACAATCATTCATGAATTCAAGTTCAAATGCAACCCACATGCATCTTTGTTTTCCGCGCACGCGCAACAAGTAGATCTCGTTCAATTGTCTCGGAGGCGCTACTCAAGTATAACAGTCTTCAATGCCATTCGTTGTTATGTCTACGTTAAAAAGGAAAAAAAAATACTTTTGCGCAATCAGCAATAATTGTTTTTTATGTATATTAAGCTGTTATCTTCAAAAACTCAACGGCGATATTGTCTCGCTGAATGGTGAATCGCCCAAACCTGTGCAATATTTCCACAAATGCTGACACGGCACTTAAGGTCGTTTTTAAGCCGCACGCAGCACTTGCTTGTTTATTGCATATGAACCGAAATTAATGACAACAACATCGTAATTGCTGCTGCAACATCATAAGAGAGCATCAGCAACAACAGCAGTGGCAGCCCCTTCCAGGTTGCAACTAGTTGCTGCCGTAAAGTTGTTGTGGGCAGGCAAGCAATTCATATTAATAGTTTATGCTTTGGAGCTGAATTTTTTTATTTTCTGCCCGTTGAGAGTAGAAAATTGAATAATCAAAAAAAAAAAAATTCCAGTGGCGTTTACAAATTTATTTATTTGTGATTTTTTAATCTAAAAGTTTTAGCAATCGTTTTGATGTGATGGAGGATTATCAATCGAGTGTAGATGGATGAGTTTTAAAACGTTTATATAATCAGAATTTATACCACTCGCCAAAACTAATTGCGTAGAAATCAAACCTATGTATACAATAATTTAAAAACTAATCCCTTATTTGTTCATTCTTGTTCGATGAAATAGAGGTGGGCACTCAATGTTCTTTGTATAAAGTAGTATGTTATAATACATGGCAAAAAAACATCGCAGTCCTGGCAAATGTCGGATCGAATATTCGGTTTCTACCAGTTAAAGCGCTTTTTTGTCAATAACGGCTGTTCGGCCTTAATATGGGCGAAACCGAAACGTCAAAATCTCTTGCAAATTCTCATATGTTGTATGACATACGACAAAAAAATTATTGAAAAAATTCTATTAGTACTCGTGTTATATTAAATTTGTTTATTCTTATATGTAGCATATGTTATGTTTTTTGCTTGCTTTTAATACAAAAAAAATTTTTGAAAAAATTTTAATTTTCATATAAATAAAGAAAAAGAAAGACATGAAAGATTTTTAATTTATATATAACAGTACGTTCAAAAAGTCTATAGGATGACACATAGATGGCGTTACAAGATTTTTTCCATATGATTTTTATTTAGTACCAACCTTCAAACGATACGTATAAAAATTTGACAACAATCTGACAATTGATTCGTGAATTATAGCATTATCTGTGCAACTATTGTTATTGAACAAAAAAAATGGAAAAAAGTTTCGAGTTTTGATAAAGCATTGCTTTTTGATGAAAAAAACAAAGTGGAAACCAAACAATGGCTTGATAAACATTATCCGGACTCTGCTCCATCGAGACAAATGGTAGAAAAGTGGATTGCTGAATATAAATGTGGTCGTACCAGCACAAATAATGCAGAGCTCAGTGGACGCCCAAATCAGACTGTTTTTCCACAAAACATCAAAAAAATCCACAAATTGGTTATGAACGATAGCAAATTGAAGCTGCACGAGCTAGCTGACATTGTAAAGATATCAGATGGTAGTGTTTTTACCATTTAACATGAACATTTGGGTATGCGAAAGCTCTGTGCAAAGTGCGTGCCGCGTGAGCTCACAGTCGACCAAAAACAACAACGAATTGATGCTTCAGAGGAGTGTTTGGCGCTGTTAAACCGCAAAAAAATCGAATTCTATCGTCGATATGTGACAATGGATGAAACATGGCTTCTCTATTACACACCAGAATCCAAAAGACAGTCAGCTGAGTGGACAGCAGTCGACGAACCGAATCCAAAGCGAGCAAAGGTGATGGCGTCTGTATTTTGGAATGCGAAAGGAATAATATTCATCGACTATCTCCAAAAAGGAACCACCATAAACAGCCACTATTACTGTGCACTTTTGGATCGATTGTAGGCTGAAATCGCCAAGAAACGGCCACATTTGCAAAAGAAAAAAGTGTTGTTTCACCAAGACAATGCACCGTGTCACAAATCGATGAAAACGATGACAAAATTGAGTGAATTGGGCTTCGAATTGTTTACCCACCCACCATATTCTCCAGATTTAGACCACAGCGGCTTTTTCCTGTTTTCAAATCTCAAGAGAATGCTTGCTGGAAAGAAATTCAAGTCCAATGTTGAAGTAATCGCTAAAACTGAGGCCTATTTTGACGAGAAAGAGAAATCGTACTATAAAAGTGGTATCGAAAAGTTGGAAAATCGCTATACTTGTTGTATCGCTCTCGAAGGCAACTATGTTGAATAATATAATCGAGTTTTATCAAAAATTTTGTTTTTTTCCTACTTATCCTACGGACTTAATGACCTGTTAGAAGTTTAAAAAATTCATATAAGAACTTAGGGGCTGTTCATAATTTAAGT
Source organism: Coremacera marginata (assembly GCA_914767935.1). NCBI lineage: Eukaryota > Metazoa > Arthropoda > Insecta > Diptera > Sciomyzidae > Coremacera > Coremacera marginata. The sequence goes on from OU612047.1 coordinate 19,815,384, forward strand.
AACATATTTTTGATCAATCTTAGACCCCTTACCTCCTATGTAACCTCCTATGTAACGTCCTCCCACCCGATATAACAAAATACTTTTATTTTTTAAATTTTCTGGGTTTTTTTTTATAATGAGTGCATAAAGCACGTAATATATATTATAAGTTTTATTATCATAGAAATTACATGGAAATTTCACGTTGTTCTATATTGTTTTTGACCAACAATTTGACGAAAAATTTGAACATGTGAACGGAGTTAGGCACAAATAAATAGCTTTTCTGACGTTTACAAAAACACAAATCAGTGGCGATACTTCGATGTTCGACAATTGTGAAAATTGTTATGTTGGTTTTAATTTTTTATACGAATTAGATGTACGCTTTGAACGTGAAATTATAAAAGCTGTTTCCAATGACTGCATTAGAGTAAAAATTCCCACTCTAGTTCAGTAAAAAAAAAAAACGTTGCTTTAGCTTCGTTTGCTGCTCTTACTTGCGCTTGAGTTTTTTTTTATGCTTTTGCTATTTGGTTTTTTAAAGCTGTTGCACTTGTTGAAGGTGTTTTGAATGACTTTTATAACTTTGCTACACGGTTAAAAATCTTGGAGTAATTATTAAACCAATGGTTGGAATAATGCATTGTTTAATCAATTTTTTATTATAATTGATACTTTTCAAAATACTAGAAATTGTTTTAGTCAAAGCTGTACTTAAATTTAATAAAATTGGAATAAAATTTGAACTTTATACACTTTGGAATAAATTTAAGCCTTGCTGTATTATATTTCAATATTTTCCGTCTTAATTTTCAGATTGTTAAGATTCAAAAATCTTATGATTCAGAGTTACTTTTTCGGTTAACAAAGATTTATAATACAATTTTTGTGAAACATTTTTTATTTGATAATGGCGCACAAGCAACGCTTGCTACTTTCATTTCAATGTTGACGTTAGTTCGAAACCTACAATATTAGCTAGTTTAAAAATTATAGTGTAAAAGAAAAAAAAAAAAAAGAAAAAAGTTGTATACTTGAATGTGCAATAAAATTGAAAGCTAACTTTTTAACATTTTAATACTAAAATTTAAGCCAAAACATTATTAAAAGTCAATCCGAACTGCGTATTAAATTCTTATACAAATTTTTATTAGAAATTAAATGTAATATTCGGCTATTATTAAAATTTAATACAATTTTGGTGTCGTCATATACGTAATCCAATTTGTGTTAAAATTTTTTTCAAAATTTCTAACCGTGGAGGCTTTTGTCGGTCTTTGATCCAATTTTTTTTTTCAGGTGGATTTGTTTTGTTGATAAAAAATTTAAGCAATATTTACAATAAACAAATTAAATTTTAATAAATTTTTAAATTTTTAAAACTAAATTCAAAAATTTTTTGTGACGTTACGCATGACCGACAACCCCCCTCCCCCTCCAAGCCTCGCTTTGTCGCAAATATTTGACCCCCTCTCCTTCCCCCTCCCCTTCCTAATCGTGTTGCGTCATTTGTGAACAGCCCCTTAATATAGGTATATTTTTTACAATTCTTTGAAAATTTTTATAAAAATATAGTTAAAAAATTAATTAAAGAGGGGCTCGTCATGAATGGGACACCTTAGCTTTTGGGCTCACAATTATCTTTGCGTTTCGAATTTCTAAATGAACTATATACCGACAGCTACAGGCTTAAAATATAAATTTGCAGAATCAGGTATAGAGTCCAAATCAAATGATCCAACACTGGTTGCTCGACCATTTTGAAAAAAGTTGATACTTTTAATAAAAGTTGTCAAATGTATTTGAATCTCAGAACTGTTTTCAAAAAAATGTTTTTTCGTCATTGGACAACTTTTAACAAAAATAACGATTTTTTTTAAAACAGTCGAACAACCAACTTTCGTTTTTTTGGATCAGTTCATTTGGACTGGCTCGTGATTGATTGGGTGTTAGATAAAAATAAAAATAAGATTTCGAACAGATGTTGGATTTATGGGCTTCAAAAAAGATGTCATTAGTAGAATACCTAAGAAAAAAGCTCACAAAAAATATCGAAAAAGTAGATCAAATGTCATATTATTAAAATTTTATAAATTTTTATATACATTTTTCGAGATTCTAAGCAATGATAGATGTGGTTAGAAAAAAAAAATTCACAGTTAAAAAAATCCATTTTGCTGTTTAATATTAATAACACAGTGTTTATTCATGTGAATCATTAAAAATTTTCTAAAATACCGCGGCAAACTCGATTTCGGAATCCTGAAATGAATGGCCGTTTTTCCATTTTTGATTGATTCAACCTCAGATTCATAAATTTAAATTATATGTTTGGACACATTTTGTTTGTTTTGTGACATTCTATTTGAAATAATCTTCTTTCTCAGTGGTTTTTTATCAATTATCACCGCTTTGATTGCTTCAAGCGCAGTTTCATCCTTTTGAATGCTGTGCTTTGTAAGTTTTGTGGCATTTTGTCTGAAAAAAAGTCGTTAAAAATGTATACTATATTTCTAATGGAACTGAAAAATAACATAGAAGACAATTTCTTTTAAAAACACAAAAAGCATTGAACCGTGTACGACAAATAAAAAGAAACAATTTTGGATATTTAAGAAAAGATCGACTAAATTTAAATAAATTAACATACAAGCACAAAAAATATCCACCAAACATATAATACGTATAATAATACGATAAAAATGACAATCACAAAAAAAAACTTTGAAAGTCTCCCACCCATGGCGAAACAACTGACCCATTCATGACAAGAGAACCACGTGAAAAACAACTTTAAAAAGTGTCCAATTCATGACAACATTTTTCCAGTCCAGATTGCTTATTCGTGCTTATTTTCAAAATTATTTTATATGCTCAAAATACGATCAATTCTAGGTGTACCTACTCATACAATTACCCTTATTTTATGGGTAAAAATATTCACTTTAATTATACACATAAAAAGATCTCAAATATTTTTTATGCTTAGCATAGTAACAGTAAGCACGTTTTATCTTTCCAAACGCTTATTAAAAGTGAGCTAACAACGAGATTGTTCGATGACAGTCGCAATTTCAGTGTTGCCAATATGAGTAATCTTTTTTTTCACTGTCCCATTCATTACGATATCCCACTCATGGCATCATTACTCTACACTCTCGTTCACTTTTTTAGACTCACTGCGCAGCAATGCATGGCAAGAATACTTTGTTTTCCCCAGAGTAAATTGAAGATCTTATTTAAAAAAAAAAACAACTACAAAGATACAAACTTTATGAACTCAAACTCAAAACTTTTAAGCAATTTGACGGTGCTTAAAATAATTAATAAAACAATATCATAAGCATGAAATTTTCATTCGTTCAGTTAGAAATCTGTTGACAGACTTGCAAGAAGTTTACTTTTAATATTTCAAAATTTTGAATAACAACAGTCAACAAAAGCATTTACACAAAAATGGGAAAAAAATGCATAGCAGGTGAAAACAAATTTTCACCATAGTAAAAATTACATTCAAACCGTGCCATAGTAAAAACAAATTGGTCATAGTCTTAGGTCAGTCTTTCATTGTTTAAAGAATTAAGATGCTAAAATTTCAAACAATGATTATCTGGAAAATTGGCAACGAGTGACGAGCGCGCAATATGCATTTTACTCAAAATAATGCATGAACCCATTGTTATGGAAAGTAATTAAAGAATTTTCCACATCATTAGACAAGCTAAGAACTTAAGACAATTGAAATTCCAAGAAAAGAAAACATCATTTAACCCTTTAAGGATCACATTTTAAGCAAAAAATCGTATGGGAGGGGGGTCTATTTTCACATTCTTGCAGCTACAGGGTTAATTAATATTTCACGACTTTGCTTCACGTTATTGTTTCTAGCAGAAAAACTAACTAACAAAAAACTTATTTTAATAGCTCATTGCGAAGGCAATGAAGTTACCTTTCCAACGGTATATCAACAAACAGCACCGACTTAACCGTTACCGAGCTGCGCTCGCGTGAAGATGAAATCAATCGGTTGAAACTACCAAATTTCAACTTTGAGAAATTTTGAAATTTCTCAGAATTTCGCTTAATAAATAAAATTTGTGTTAATGATCACTTTTGCAATTCATTCACTTCTTTTTTCACTGACACCAAAATCATAAACATACCTCTAAAAATAAAAAAATTGGCTGTACTAAGAAAATTATACTTATTAGAAAATAGTGATAAATAATGACAGTACTATTAGTTCTGCAGTAGATAATACCATTGTCTATTCCTTAAGTTTTTGGGGGAGCTGATTACGATTTTGATGTGAAAAGTTAATTTTGACAACTGTCATCTAAGCAAGTTATCAATTGATTTGATAACTGACAGTTTTCAAATATATTTTTGACATCAAAATTCTAATCTGTCATCTCAAAAACCTATGAAGGAACGGTCAAATTATAATTTTATAAGAACTTCCATTTATTGGGTGTCAGTATTTATTTTTGGAGTATATATTATACATTAAGCGACTTGACAGTTGTCAAGTTAGACAACTATTAGTTGCCAAAACGCATTTTCAACATCAAAATCATAAAAAAACGGCATTTTTTCATTTTTAATTGTGTATAACATTAAATTGATATGATATGAAACAACTTAATTTAGCCATACAAAGGCGAGCATAAAAAATAATGTGAATGTAATCAAAAAAAAAAAAATTTAGAACTTACATATATGTCACACCGCTCTTAAAAGGGTTAATGCTGCCCATAAACAGTAATGTCTAATATTTGATTTTGAGATTTATGAGCGATTTAGATTTAGTATTAATAACACCATGCTACAAATATAAAAGCACATGATTCATTTTTTAACATACATAAACCGCCACTGCGCTGTACAGTACGTTCTGCTACCCATTCAAATTTCTACACCTTGTTAGAGCTAAACATTAACCAACATGTTATTATTAATAACTATTATTATGTGTTGTCAACAAAAATATTGTTGCTGTGCTCAAAAAACAACTTGACTTTAATTGAGCGCCCCTTCAGAGTCACAGAGCTCTGCTCTTTCTAATCACGCTCTCAACATCACGTTCGCTCTGTTCCAGAGGTAAAGAAAGCTTTATCGAGCTTAACCATGCAAAACAACTTCCTCAACATAAGCTCTGTTGACGCATCCAACAAAAACTCAACAACGCCACTGGCTGTTGTTTGAGCCGCTTTCATTGATTCGGCCATTCATTGAATTGGCAACTCCATTCAATTGGCAACGGCAGTCTTTAAGTCAGTAACATATCGGCATTCAATGAGCACGGTATCAGATCGTAAAATTTACTCGGTATCATCGAAATCAAAAACAATTGCTTAGCTAAATATTTAAAATTTTAAATGTGCAAAAAAGCGTTACTTAAAATCGAGCAGATGAAGAGTAGCCACAAGTGATTCCTCGTCTTCGTCTAGTTTTTCTTTTTGTTTTTTTTTTTTTTTTTTTTTGTTATTATAGTAATTACCCTATAGGAACAAACTAACTTGTTTTTAAAAACAACTAATTAAAAAACTAGTTTAAAATAAACCAGTATTTGAACTACTTTGAATTATATTAAGGCGGCAACTACTCTGATTTTGACATGTTTTAATTGCAAATTTTTATTAGATTACAAGTTTATATATATTTAACCATGTTATTTAATCAAATATTAACTTTAGGCCAGTTTTCAATTGGTTATTTTAAAGCAATTAAAAAAATAGTTTAAAAGTAACTAATTTAACAAGTAGTTCAAAATATATGCAGACGAAAGTCAATTGACTTATTTAGCGGACATCGCCATACAAAATAAGTTAGTTCGTTCTATGGAAAAAAGTCAGAATTTCAACTAGTTGTGGTTGACAAAAAACTACTTTATCAATTACTTTTAAATTAGTTGATTTTCCTACAGGGTATTTATTTCATGTAGTTTTTGTTGTATTTTGAAAAATGATTCCAACGCCGGTGGTGTGAAAATTTTAACCGGCAATAATTTAAAAATTTGATTTTTATTTGATGTGAATAAAATTTCGTTAATGCATTTAATACGTATTCTTTTTGCGTTAGTTGAGACTAACAGCTAATAAAAATATAACAATAACAATAACAAGATAAATAAAGTGAAAACTTTGTTTATAAAGAATTAGTGCAACGGAAACAGAGAGCAAAATCATAATTATATGAGAATGAACATTAAAAAATTCCAAGCTAAAAGCACACCTTACGCAAAAAATTTTTATGCAAGTTTTTTCCGTAAATATTTCGATTTTTTTTTTCACTAGCGATAATTTCTCAATATGTCGGCTGGTCTTATTTTAATTAATGATGTTTCCTAAAGACCACAACTTAGTTCATGGGCCAGTTTTCGACTTGACTGAAGAAATTGCGGCAATAAAGGGTGTTTAGCACAAGAATAACCAAATTCGCGCATAATATATTTTTGAAATCTTTATGATTTTTTAAATAAAATTAAAACATCCTGATCCCTCTCTCCTTGGAAATACAATGTGTAAAGGAAATTCTAGGGAAATAATTTATACCGTTTGCGAGCTAATTTTTTAATACGAGTATTGTTCTTTTTTTGTGCCTGTTGTATTTCTTCTATATAGTTCGACAATTTTCAACTTTATCCAAATAATATAGTCATTTTTGGAAAATTGTCAACCGTGTCTGAAAAATTAAAAATTTTCTAAATATTAAATTACCCTTATTAATATTAAATAAACGAATTTAAGTAATATTAAATTATTGGTAATTTTTCTTAATCTTAGCATTAAAAAAGAATTGCTACGAAAATTAATTTCAATGCTACTAAATTTTTGCAAACTAAAGCAAGTTTTTTTTATTGATGCTATTGCCTTATTTAAGAGGATTCAATACTGCCTTTCATACATATATGAAATATTGGAGTACTCCGTAAATTTGCCGCTGGGAATTTAACAAACAACACAATGTTGTGTTCGAGATTTTGGCACGAACTAAAGCAACAAGCATAAGAACGTCAGCAGCAACTGAAGCATCGATGCATATTTTCTTATATAAAAATGTGAATTTTCTTCTTTTTTTTTGCTATCTTGTGGCTTTTTTAAAGAAGTGACAAAACCCAAAGTATAGAAAGATATTCCTTTCATTGACGATATAACTTATATAATGGCATAAATTTTATGTTTGTACGATGAATATTAAAGGCTGTATGTATACCCTAAAGTGTGGCCCAAAAACGTTAGCATGACCTTGAAAAAAATTTGTGAAGATACCCCATACGTGATTCTACACCCAAAAAAGTGTTTAGAATGTATTTTGTCATACAAAATTTTTGAATTTTTTAAATATTCTAATATAAATTGATATAGTATGTTATTATTTTGATGAAATTTGTTTCAAGCTATTTTTTGATCACAAATTGTTTTTAAATTTATAAATATATGATCAAAAAATAGCTTACAACAAATGTCGTAAAAATAGCAACATAATGTTATCAATTTATATATGTGAATATTTAAAAAATTCAAAAATTTTATATGAAAAGACACATTTTGAAATTGAAAATAACATTGTTTTCAATTTTAAAACATGTCGATTTTTTTCAGTGTACGTCAAAACGAAAATAATTCCAACGGCGAAATATACTGATGCTGAAGTTAATGTAGTGTGCAAAGTGGTGTGTGTGTATTCACTGAACAAAAAACGTACTTAATATATATGTAAAAGTTGTTTTTTTTTAATGAACTGTTCCCATGTACGAGTTCATTGGTTCAATGAATCTCTGTTCTCTAATTTTAAGAGTTTTTCCTTACAGCCAAAGAATCGATTCTTTAAATCAAGGAAATAGTTCTCACTTTCAAAGAAAAGATTCATTATACTATAAAAACCTTGATATCAATGAACTCGTACATTCATTAAAAGAATGCGTTCTTTGGGAGTAAAGCCCGTATGATACTTCATTTATTTTTGTCGAATTTTAAAATCTAAAAACAAGTGGCGCGTGGGCAGGACAGACATATTTTGTAAGAAAAGGATAAATGTTGTTACTTTTTTTATTTCTGGTGTTCTTAAGAGCAGCTGCATTTAATAAATTAATACTAGCTACACTCATCACTTCCAATTCAGCATACATTTATCTTAAATAGTTTTGTTTACTCTAAAAATCTCAAATTTATTATTAACACCACAGTAAATATTTGATCGAAACTTAACGAAGAACGAATTGAAAGAAACGGCAAAAAAAAGACAAAGAAAATACAGTCCGTCCTACAAAATTTTCTCCAATTCTTACTATATGCGTACTCACTCACACTAATTGAATCCATGCATTCGTACTATTTGAACTGCTCTAGTTTTCATTTGCAATGACAAAAATTGAGAAAAAAAAAATGAAGTATCATACAGGCTTAAGAAAAAGTTAATTAAATCAAAGAACTTTTTCTTTGAACCAATGAACAGAGAATTCCTTGAATCAAACAATCATGCTTTGGACCAATTCTTTGACTTTTTGGTTTAGTATTCGTTTAAATTATTATCAGCATGAATTTATGCTTTAATGCAATAAATCAGTAAAGATAAAATTTCATTTACTTTTATGTTTTATTTCTGACTACATTCTCTTTACTAATATAACTAGGTTCAATATCTCTATATAGCTCATTCTCTCTCTTCTCCCTAGTACTGTTGTTTAATATTCGTATTACTTATATGACTGGGAAAAATTCCTTATCATATATAAATAATGGATGCAAAACGTAATTGGGAAAAGCATTTCTTTTGGCGTGAAAAATGTTACAAAATGATTGCTTACCAAAGAGTTCTTATCACTAACTCAGTATTTCAAAATAATGTTGACTTAAAAATCTTTAATATGTTCTAAGTAAGCCCATTTAAATTTATAAACTGACGGAATAACCTTTAAAGGTCCTATCGTAACTATAATCCACTCAATTTTTATTAAAAACGAAAACGGGTTGGGTAAGAAATATCCTAGACTAAATATACAAACCAAATTCTCCAAACCAAAACATCAAAAGCTGAAATCTCCAGAACTTATCCAGAATCAAAAACAAAATAGCCAAACTCAAAATAGCAAGGGACAAAATCTTCAAAAAAATTGCCAAAAAATGATACAAAAATGTATATTAAACTCTTTTTTATTATTATAGAAATTATATTTTATATTTATTTTATTTATTTATAACTTTATAAGTGTGTATTATAAACTCTCAAGAGGCTTAGAAGTTATAAAGACCCAATGTTTAAGAAATGGGCCTGAAAAACTTGTTTGGTTTTTTTTTTAAATTTCATATAAATATCAACATTATGGGTATTGAAAAAACTGTTATTATCTATAAACCACTAAAAACCATGCATAACTTTTGAAGATATAACTTTTTTTGTTCTCAGAATTTTCCGGAAAATGTTTTACTTGTTTTTTGCCTAAGGGGCTCCATTCATGTTTGGGTAGAATAGAAGGCCCTCGGCTGCTGCTCAGGGATCATAATAGCAATAAGACGACGCCAGTTATGCAGTTGGGAAGATTTTCCAGTTTTCCGAGTTCGGGTATAAAAAAAAATATATTTCCTCTAAAAGTAATATATTGCAAATTTTTTGAATTTGGAGATTTTGAATTTGAATATTATGATGTTTAGAATTTTATCTTTGGTTATATTCTCAATTGAGATTTTGACTTTGTATATTTTATACCATGGCGATTTTTTTCTATTGTGGATAATTTATCTTTTGAGATTTCGTACCGCTCGCTCCCTCCTAAAAAGACAACCACAAAAAATTTGCATTCTATTTTATAACAAAAGGAAATCATAATGTAATGCGTTATAAGTAGTATATTTATACTAACTTATCTATTGAGATTGGAGTTCGTTAATCTTCCATATTTATACGTGCATTTTACATATATATACGAGCGAATATGTTTGTTTGTATGTAAAAAGTTGTGCATTTATTGTTTTTAATTGATACATCAGGCTGGCAATGAATGCGTGCCACTGTCACTTCAACGTGGAATGTTATCTTTTGTTGTTGTTGTTGCGTTTTTTCAGTGCGATTTCTGTCAAATCTGCAAGTTACGGACATCAACTCATACATAAGTATGTATATGTAATTGCTACATATTATATATATATTTACAATAGACGCTTAAATATTATTCTTGATTTTTAAGAGTTGACAGATTTTATATTAAATTCACTTTGTTCCAATTCACTTTGTTTTACATTTTCTTTTTATAGATACGCCTTCTTCAAAATAAAGTGAAACTAACAGATATTTTTGATAACTTCAAGCAATTATCTCAATAATCTTATTCTTTTCAAAAGCTATCTATGACATATATCAAATTATTTATTAATAATAAATAATCACGCACGTATATTTTATACAGAGAAAATATATTTCCAAAAATGTATGAATATATTAAATATCTGCTAGTTTGCATATATACTGATTTAATGATAGCCCAAATATAGACCGCAATGCACGCCTCTGCAAAACTTGTCAAAAGTTGAAAAATGTAACCGGAAATTCATAGACTGTTTGGTATGTTTCTTGTTGTATGCTCTAAAAAAAATCACAAATCTTAAAAAATTAAGGCAATTTTGTTTGTATTTTTAAAAATTTCATTTTTGTCACGTTATTTTGCAGAAGCTGTTGTTGCAATTGCAATAATAACACTACCTGCTATAGAACGGAAATGATTGAAATAAAGAAAAATATACAATCACATCTTTGTTTGCTGTAATCAGATCTGTCATTATAGAATGCAATAAATTGTATATGTAATATAAAATAACAAAAAACCAACCCAAAGGCTAACTATGCTAGAAAATATAAATGAAAATAGATGAAAATATAAATTTACTGCAGCTTACTTTATTAAGTTCAACCATAAAAATAATTTCATTATCGTGATGCTCACTTTCAAAAATAGCCATAAATCCGAAAATAATTTTTGTTTAAAATAACCTTTGGTAATAATATTTTTAAGATATATCCTTTTAGTTTAGACCCTTAACAGTTTTCAAAGTAGAGTTCGTAAGAATAATGATCTGTTTTTTATTCAGAAATAATGCTGTTAGACATTCTTCATCACATCACTTCATTTCATAGTCTATGTACCTTCTACCAAATACGATCTTCAACTAGATCTTGAGCTTAAATATGTTTTGGTTTTTTCTGAATCGAAGGTTTCAAATTGTATATTTAGTTTTCAAAAAACCAACTCTATTTTTCGCGAATTATGAAACCAACCGAACTTTTTGAAATTTTAATTTTTACTTAATACATGGAGTGAAAAATTCCGGAATTTTCAATGAAAACAACCATTTTTTGGGCAATGCTATAATTATTCCCCAAGATAGTTGATTTTCGAAATTTTTCGTTCTCCTTTCTGTAGAACGAAACGCCCAAGCCTTCGAACAACGCCTCGTGTTACGCGATGACTTCCTTATTCAATCCCAATCTCTTTCTCTGGAGCCACCATCTAAGTTTTGGTAACAGATAATAATCGCTCGGGGCCAAGTCTGGAGAATACGGTGGGTGAGCAACCAATTCAGATCGTAATTGGTTCAGTTTCGACATCGCTTTCAAGCCCGTGTGTGATGGTACATTATCGTGAGGGTACAGAACATTTTTCTTCGTGATATGGGTCGCTTTTTCTTGATTTTGTTGTCCATTTTGTCTAATAACGTTGCATTATTAGTCCTTCCCTTCTCCAGGTAATCGATGAATATAGTGCCATGAGCATCCCAAAAAACGGAGTTCATAGCCTTTCCGGACTTTTGGCCGATTTGATCGGCTTTTGCAACAACTCTGCAGACTGCCTATTAAACTCAGACGCATGGTCATGGACCCATGTTTCATCCATATTCACAAAACGTCGAGAAAATTTCGCTCGATAAAGCTGCAACAATGCCAAACTGGCCGTTGAATTATTAGATTAGGTTAGGTTAGGATGGCAGTGTCGGTAGACGACTCGTACACTTAGGCCAGTGCCTGTTCGTTGTGATACCACATAATCTCTTTTGAACCTATTTCCCTTCTCAAATCAGATCGAACGGATAATGAACTTTAGAATATGCCTGATTTCTAGGCATGAGACTTTGGCAAGTCCATTTAGAAAGGGATGGCCCAGAGTTGCCATTCTCCTTTTAGTAAAGGCCGGACATTCGCAGAGGAGGTGCTGAACATTTTCTACTTCCTCTTCACATTTGCAGCTTCTGCAAAAATCATTTGCGCTATAAGACCTAACCGAAGAGCATGCGTTACGATTAGGCAGTGGTCCGTGAGGATTCCTACTATTTTTGACTGGCTTACCCTGCTTAACTCAAGCAGTGAGTTGGTGCGTCTTAAGTCGTAGGAAGGCCACGTTAGCTTAGCAGTCCTCCATGTATGAAGCTGTTCCCAGCGTTCTTGTACAAGACTTAAAGATTTGATTGTGACTTGCACTGGAGTGTATAGGAGAATATGGGTATACCAATAAAGTCCTCATTTAAGAGGGTGTTCAAGGTCGTACCCTTCCTTGCCAATTCGTCGGCGAAATTATTACCCTCGATATCACTGTGTCCGGGTACCCATACGAGGTAGATCCTGAATAGCCTTGCCATCTCGTTAAGAGATATGCGGCACTCAGTGAGAGTTTTAGAGTTGTTAATATATGAGTTCAGCGCCTTAAGCGCAGCTTGACTATCTAAAAAGATGAAATACTTTTCCCTCAAGATGTTTTTGACCTAGAATCTTATCGATTTCGTGAATAGCCATCATCTCCGCTTGGTAGACACTACAATAATTTGGAAGTCTAAAGGACACTGCGATTTCAAGTTCCTGGGAGTAAATACCCTTGTTCTCGAAGCTTGGATCCATCTGTAAAGATTTTTATGCCGTTAGTTTTAAGGGGGGTCTTGTTAGCCCAGACTAGCCGCAAAAGGATGAGAACTTCGTAGATCTTTTCAAGATTTAAACACGGCACACAATAGTCTGTTTTGTCGGGGACAGAGGAGTTCAGAATAATTGTGTGACAGCAGCCATTACCTATCCAATTTCCAGATTCTGAGGGCTGCTGTGTAAGCACATTCCCTGGCAAAGATATTACAAGAGGAGGAGGTGAAGCATGACATTCAAAGCGTTAGTTGGTTATGTGTACAATGCCCCGGTAATACATAGACTTGCACTTATTTGAACCTTCGCAAACATCTGATGTGCAGTTGTCTTACCAAGGGCCCTCCATTATATCAGTAAGCCATATATTAGTATGGAGCAGAAAATTGCTGTATAAATCCAGCGTACTATTTTGGGGGAAACCCCTACTTTTTTACCTATCGATTTTTTACATGCAAAAATAGCTATGTTTGCGTTTTAACAGGTTTTTTTATATTATTATTCCAGAAATTCGTGCTGTCACTAAATAGCAACCTCGTTCCGTTCAGACGCGGAGGTTCTAAGTTTGGTATTTTATATTTCCTAGTGAAAAGAATAAGATCTTTTTTCTCCGGGCTTACGCTTAAGCCACAATAGGATGCCCTTCTCGAAAAGATTAAGAGTGCTCTCTACATGAGTTGGATGAGAGTCTGAGGAAATTTTCCACTAAATACGATTACGATGTTGTCAGCATAAGCAATAACCTTGTAGCCTTCCCCCTCCATGATACGTAACAACTGGTCAACCGTCACGGACTACAGAAGCCACTGAATACCACTGCTTACAAACCTGCGAGTAGAGGATCCCCCCCCCCCCAGTTCTGAGTTCACCACCCTGCCCAAGAGCATCTGGTGTGTATGAAACTCACGAGAGAATCCTCCACTCCCAGTTCCGACAAGACAGCGGTTACCGCACATGGAAGGACAATATTGAATGCTCCTGCTATGTCTAGAAAAGCATTAAGCACATATTCTTTATTCACAACTGAGTTCAATCCTTAACGCGCTGCTGGTTTTGGTCAACGGTCAGCAAATGCGTCACCCATCGCATTTATAGCTTTTTCATCTCCAAAAAATCGTGCAAAATTTAACATGTCCATTCTTTTGAGATGTCCACGACATCAGCTACTTGCGCATTTTTACTTTACGATCATTCAAAACGATTCGATGCACTTGCTTTACGATTTTCGTATTCGTAGCCTCTTTAAGAGCGAGGTGGTCTTCGGTGCTTGAACGATAACCACCGATAAACAGTTGAACTCGAAGTAGTGGATGTGGGTTTTTTTTTCATCAAAAAACGATGGTTTAAAAAGATATTCCTGTGGTACCATTTCTGTGCCAGCTTGTAAACGAATGGAAGAAATGTCATAAAAGTTCAACTGTGAACTAATGACTGATGATCTTTTTGAAATAAGTCATGTTTATTTTCTAGTGATGCCACGTATTGAAAAATCCCGGGTCTTTTCAACCCATATAGTAGGTGGCGCTACGACGGTAAGACGGTTTTGGCCTCGCCTAAGGATTTGCGCCAGCCATTTCTGTAATGCGCTTGCTGGCGCCAGTTGGAAGCTCCAAGTTTCATCAGGTTGTGCTCTACCTAGTCGTATTACATCAGCTCAAGCTGTCCTAGCCTCGATTTTAATGCGCAAGACTATGTTGAAGTCGGCGTAGAGATCATACTGCTCATCGTTTCATCGTATTCGATACTCACCATTGACACAGATCGGTCCGTAGATCTGGCAAAAGATCTTTCTCTCGAAGACTGCAAAAGTTTTTTTTGATCAGAACTGCTGTAGAGCGTAACTTTTGATCGTTGAGAGAGTACTCTGTTTCTCAATTGCCTACAGACCCCAAAGTAACACCTGTTGGCAAGAGTTATCCTTCGTTTGAACTCAATGCTGATATCGTTGGTGTAGTTTATGCTGGATCACAGATAGACGAAGGCCTTCAAAACACCGAAGGTGATGTTGTCAACAGTGACATGGGTTCCAAGAAGCTTGGTACTGTTTGTTTTTTTGACACAAGGTTGTCTTATCTGCTAAAATTTATCTAATCGTGTGTGTTAATTCGACCAACACACATCGATTGACATATCGATTAAGACTGTGACGGAAACATGATTCTTAGAGTTAAATTATATAAATCTCATGGAACTTATAATGAAGCATTAAGTTGATTAACGGCGAATAAATGAACAGCTACCAAGACAAATTTTGTATGAATTTTCAATACACGCAAAATTATTGTTTTATTTTTTAATAAACCTCAAAAAAAAACCGAAGCAAATTAAACAAAAAATAGCTAAAGATATAATCTTGGCCAAACATTGAGCTCAAATTTACTAGGTGGGTGGCTGCTAGATCACTTTAATAATTTGTAAGGTTAAGCTTGACGCAATGGGAGATATGTTATTATTATACCAGTCATTGCTCATTGTTGCAATTCATTGAAGGAAGTATGGAGAAAAAAAATTATTCAGAGCAATATATTTTTTTTTTTTTTTTATTGCCAAATTAAAAAAGTACCCAAAATGAGCACTCAAATAACAATAAATAAAAATGTAAGCAAATTGTAGTTGTTCGTACTTTCTGTTTTAGCCATAATACTCTGTATTCGGTTAAATGAAAGTTAAACTTGTACTTGATGTGAATAAATAAGGCAGTTTTTCGCCCTCTGTTTTGCATGTTTGTGGTATGAAAAAATTAAAAAATATATGTATCCGAATTTGACTACCAGCACTGTTTCAATTTGACTACCAGCAAGTTGGTATGACTGTAAAGTGTGCCGTCGCTTAGAGTAACTAGTAATTTTCTTGGTTTAGCGGGCGGCTTGTGTATGATTAGTTGACATCTGGTGTGGAGTGCTTGTTCGGCTTTGAATTTCAGTGTCACTCGTAACAATAGGAATTAATTGTTTTATTTTTTTTTTTTTTTTTTTTTTTGTTATTGACCTTAAAAATATTTGAACCTGCATTTACGGTGCATTTTAGCTGACTGATCTGATGCCAGGCAAAAGTAAAAAAAATTTTTGTCTCATTAGTACCAATAATAATTCATTTATTTGGTTGTGTAATAAACGAAAAAATGCACGTGGGCTTTAATGGCTGCGCAACTCGTTATAGCTTGTATAGAGAAACTAGCTGATTTATTACAAACATCAAATAAAACTTCGGTCTGTTATTAAACATGTTTTACAACACAGACGATTGGAATTCTATGGAATGTTTTTTTTTTCAATGATACAAAATCAATGACAAACCAAAGAGTGGCTAGTAAAATAATTTATAGCATATCAATAAAAAAACAGCAAATTTTCAAAATTTTAATGTCATCACTTGAGAATTATATTTTTCAATAAGTACGAAATACAACGAAATGCATTTAAAATATCAAATTTCAAGAAAGATTTTGTGTTGAACAGTAATTAAGATACTAAGATACCCAGCAAACCAAATTTCCGAAATCGTTTCGAATTCGTTACGAGTATTTTGGAATTCAATTTCGTTGCAAAATCGTAACGAAAATCGTATGAAAGGGTTCGTACACGACTTCGTAACGAAGTGTCATAACGATTTTGTAAGGAAATAGAGTTACAAAATCGGAACGAAATGTCGTTTCGAAGTTAATGTAGTTCACATTTTTAAATCGCCTAGGCTGAGTAAATACAACAGCTTAGTTAAGAATTCTTGATATGGGAACTAGTTTGATCAGCTCCAAGCACCACGCAAAAAGTTTGGATAGTTTTGTTTAAGGGACATGGGCATTTCTTGGGCGATTGCATTTTACGTTTTTGTTGTGAGAAATTTAATTTTTAGTTTTGGGATGATTTTTCATATAAAATATTACCTATATATTTATGGCTGATTTTTCATCATTTTTGGCTGATTTTTCGTTCCTTGTACGAAATATTTTTATAGATTCAATTAAAATCGCCATAAATAAAATTGGACCTTGAGTATTCTGCTCATTTCGTACAAGGCAAGCTTATCTCCTGGGAACAATGCAAAAAAAATTGCAATGCTTATTTTTTTTTTTGTGTGAATTTTCTTCTTTTTTTTTGTCGGAGACATTTTTCCAAATATGTGAATTTTCTTTTTCTTTTTTTTTGTCTTTGGTCCATTTTTCCAAAAATGTTTGGGCTTTTTTCGTTTTTGTTGGGTTATTAATTTTTGGGCCATTTTTCATTTGGGTGATTTTTATTTATATAAATTTACAAAAATGTGAATTTTTCCTTTTTTTGTCTTTGACCCATTTTTTTCAAAAATGTTTGGGCTTTTTTCGTTTTCGTTGGGTTATTAATTTTTGGGCCATTTTTCATTTGGGTGATTTTTATTTTTTGTTTTTTTTGATATTTTTAAAAGCGCCGGTAAATATTACAGCTAAGTCAAGGAAATTCAAACCACGCCTACCTCCCATACAAAGTGACTTTATTTTAATCGTAAAATCTCTTCAAAATCCACAAATATTAATGAAATACCTTGAAACTTGACACGTTTGCTTTGTATCCAATATAAATCCTCACTATGAAATTTGGAAAAATCAGATGAAAACCACGCCTACCTCCGATACATAGTGACTTTATTTGTACAGTCAAATCTCTTCAAAATACACAAAAATTAATGGAATGCTTTGAAATTTTGCATGTAAGGTCTGATCTTCAATACAAATCATAGCATTAAAATTTGGATAAAAACCACGCCTACCTCCCATACAAAGAAGCTTTACATTAACCGTATAATCCCTTAATAATCTGCTCAAATTGCAGAAATGTCTTGGAATTTTGCACATAGGCTTTTATATATAATATAGACTATCACTATGCTATTTGGCCAAATCGAATGAAAACCATGCCTAGCTCCCATACAAAGTTGCTTTATTGAAAATGTTAAATCGCTTAAAAATCTGCAAAAATTAGAGAAATGTCTTGGAATTTTGCATACAAACTTTGATATTTAACATAAACTCTTTGATATTTGGCAAAATCGGATGAAAACCACGCCTACCTTCAATACAAAGTGACGTCATCAAAATTGAAAAACTTTCGTAAATATATACAACTGTATGACATCGCGTCTTTATGTACCCAAGCTCCGTCCACGTCGCTTATCCAACCCATACATATATTCTTCGGTAAAATGTGGAGTCTTTATACTAGAAAAGTGGGTGTGTACTAGAAAAGTGGGCAGGGTCGTTACCCTTCCCAAGCTCCATTCCTTACTAGTTAACAATAAGATTGCTTTTGTTTCACATATAAACTACATTATTTCGAAAGCATATTCCTTGCTTGCTTTTTTTTTTTTGTCGTAATACTTCTGAATTCTCTGATCCGTATACACATAAATTGGCTTACACAACATTTATACGGTCGATACTCGAATATGCATCACTTATCTGGAACCCATTTTACTCCACACATTCTGTGCGACTTGAACGAGTAGAAAAAATTCCTAAGGTCCTCACTTAGATTATTTAACTTTGTTGAGCCATTTCCCTCATATACCATAGTTCGCGATGGCTGCTTATACATCTTCAATCTCTTGAGAGTACCATATAATTTCAGGTCAAAATTATTGTTCGGCTTTATTAAACCTTATTAATTTTTTATTCATTCGCGTCAATTACGTCAACATAATATTTTTGCTATTCCATTCCATAGTTGTAATTATTCAGTCAATAAGAACTATGTATGACTTAAATTTACTCTACAGAATAATTTCTATTGCCTTTTCTGTTTCTAGAGATCGCTTTAAAACTTTGTAAATTGAAACGTTTATATTCTAGAACATTTAGTATTAAGTCTTCAATATTGAATTCTTGGTTATGATAAACTAGGCTGAAGTGGGGTGATGTGTAACACGTTTTTATTTGCTCCAATAAAAGTGTTAAGAAATTGAATTTTTGATTGATTTAAAGGCCTATCTCTTGCAGAAGAACTAAATCGAAGTGAGTGTTTTCATGGCTGCTGAATATTTTGAGAAATGGATACAGTAGAACAAAGATTTCATATATGGTTTTTCTTTTTCAAATCGGTGGGTGATGTGTAACAGCAACAAAATATTGGTTTAAAGGCCAGGAACTTAAATTTTTTATGTTTATTTTGGTTTTGTTTTTTTTTGTTTAGTAAAGGTATGATGATAAGAACTTAATGAAATAATAGCAATACCTCGTAAATCTATCAGATTCTCAAAACACACACACACAAACGTTGTAATTTAAAAAAATTTATCGTTAACTTCAATTGAATATACGAATGGCTTTATTAATTGGAATAAAAAGATCATTCGTAGGAAATATCCATATCGGTGTGGCAATTCTCACAAATAAAATGGCTCACAAATAATAAAAAAGGCGCTTGCATTTCTTGCATTCAAGTGAGTTTTTGTCAGTTAAATGTTTTGGCAAGAAATCGCAACAAATCATATAAAAATCTCGATCTTCTTCGGATGGCGACGAAGAGCGCCGGTTTTGCGGCCGAACACCTGCTGCTTTCTTAGTCGTTTGTTTGATTTTCTTTTCCATATATATTTTTTTTTTGCCTGCAACTGCAACTGTAAACGTTTCTGTGACGTTGTAAAAACACAGCTTTTCATTGACCACGATACCACGATTGGATTTTGGTCTGGGCTGAATAATACGAACTGGGCGGATCTATTTTAATGCCATTGATGCGATTACATTTCAGAGTTAAACGTTGTTGCCTCTTTAATGGCAATTGTAATGTGTCAGATGTGTTACACATCACCCCACTGTGAGTGTTATACATCACTCCAATGTAAGCCACCTTTTTCTTATTGATGGTATTTTAACACAACGTGAAAAAATGTAAAAACTTTTGTTATATTTAAAGATATTAAACAATACCACATTTTACATCTAACGACGAACGAAAATGGCCTTCTCAGCCCTTGAAAGGACTTTGACCGAGCTTCTTATGATCAATTGTGTTGTGTGTGATGTGAAATGTTTGCACACAAATGATCAAGAACTGGACCTACAAGTTTAACGCCGACTCCGAACGGCTTATGTTCTCAAGAAGCTTTTCATGGCAGTTTTTACTCTCTGAGCTTTGCCATTGTCTGCAGAGAGGTGACGGCCGAACAGAAAAATTAATTCAATTGAAAAAGCTTCCTGTGCCGGATGGAGGACTCGAACCTGGGTTCTCTGGCGTAAGAGTCACACACTTTACCCACTACGCCACGGCCGCCACACATTTTACATCTACTCACTTTTAAAATCTGAAGAAAATTTTATCCGAAACGCTATTTTTAGTAAATTAGAAAAAAATTTTAACAAAAATTTTTCACGCTTTTTAAGAACTCAAATGAAATGTATGTCTGCCTACCTCGAACACTTATGAAATACAAGATACTGTTAAAAGAAACATATCACAGTTGTTCATTCACTCATATGTTAACATTTTGTATGAAAAATCGCCGTGTTACACATCACCTCATGGTACACATTACCCCACATGACCCAACTTAATAAACAAATAGCAAATAAACAAATAAAAATAAACAAAAAACATAAAACATGAACATATATCACCGGGGACTTTTTCGTTAAGAAGTCTTTTATAAAAAAAAACGATTAAATTCGGCAGTCTCGAAAAATGCTACGAATAAGTGACGATTATGTTTAGAAAGTTTGAAATAAATTAAATTTGTTTTAATTCGAAAATTAAACATATCGAAACTCGATATATGTTATATTCGTAAAAAAGTCGAAATTTTTTCAAAATTTTCAGTAACAATCGTTTCGTAATATGAACGTATTCTATAAGACAGCTCGAAAAGGTAACGAATAAGTCGGAATTTCGACAAAGTTGTCAATTCTGGTTTGCTGGGTTTTCAAGAAATTTCATGGAATCTGCCGAAGCTTTAGCTCAAATTAAAATTGTTCTTAGAAGACTCTTAACGAAAAGATTTGATGGTTAACAACTTGTTTTAGCTTCTTATTGTAATCTTAGCATTTGTATCGACTACTAATAGCTTCAGGTGTAAAACGTACTTCAAATAAACATCCACAAATAACCGATCCACATATGTTACGACAGTTGACATGACATCATCCAATTTTTAAGTTTCGCTGCTTAATACTTTTTTATTTTTGTTTTGGTTAATCAATCACCACAAATTGAAATGAGTTTTTACTGAATTTATGAACGAAAATAATTTAAATATATAACAATTTAAATAAATGTTAAGAAAACTGTGGGAGTTGCTTTTTTCAATTAGAACAAATAAATAAGTTAAGGAAATTAAATTAAACCATATATGTCAAATTGACAAATAAACTACTAAATATTACATTAAAATAACAGATTAAAATGTCAGTTATTTACATTTTTAATCAATAAGCTTTTTGTTTTATTTAACGATTTACGTTTTGTTTATTTACGATTTAATAAAAAACATTTGATATAAGAATTCTCTCTAGAATTGCGCTACCATCCAAAAAAGTACCGAACAACTTTGAGACGACAAAATTAATTGAATATAAAAGCTCAGAAACAAAGCAATCTTGACCTGCTTGAAAATATTTATGTCCAACAACATAGCTGTACAACATTTAGATGTGTAAAACATCATCGAGCTTACACTTGATTTGACGTTGACAAATTATTTGAATTGTTTAATTTTTAACAAATTAATTTGTTGCATTTTAAACAATAGAACAATCAAGCTCAAATCAAGTTTTCAATAAATTACGTTTTTACGTTTTTATTGAATGCATTGATGCAAAAATTTTACTGCAAAGAGATGCCATCTTTCTACTCTATTATATAGAATTGCCACGCTGTTATATGAAACCTTTTTCACTTTGTTTGGCCTGAAGGAAAAAATTAATTAAATAATTTTCCGCAATTAGCTGTTAATATCTTTGAAGCCGCTACTCATCTCTCACTTTTATGGCTTGTTTCACACAACACAGACAAGTATCGCTTGCCTGCATTCGAACAAGTTATTAAATTACAACAAACCAATATGAAATATGTTCCAACATAACGGTGAAATATTTCATTTTTTTTTTATGATGTCGTTAAGTTTAATAGTTGTAACAAAAATTTAACTACTGAATATTGAAATCTTTTAACACAATATTTATGAAATATTTTTTTATATGTTTAGCGCCTATGTTTTTTGACACTGATCCGTATAATTCGACGCAATAATTTTGGATATACAAGAACACCTAACCCGCTAGCCCGCGGAGTGGAAATAATGAAAAAATAAAGAGAGAAGAGTTTTGGTTTTCGATTATTTTTGACTAGAAAAACAAAAAACTGCAGTTAGGTGAACAATCTAGAAAGTTTTAAAGAGTTTTTTGTCAAAAATTAAAAAAAAAACTAAAGGTAAATATAACTCTTAGAGCCAATTTTTCAGCATGAGTTTAAAATTTAGTTAAATTAATCCGAGTTTAACTCACTAAAATAGGACGTTTAAGCTCGGATTAGGCAAAAAATAAACACATTATATGATAATTTAAGTCAATTTAAATTCAACGAATTCTAAAATATCTAGTTAAAGCGAGCTTAAACGTCCAATTTTGGTGAGTTAAACTCGGTTTAATTTAACTAAAGTTTAAACTCGTACTGGAAAACTGACCCTTAGTTTATATTTATATAATGATTATCAGGGCTCAGATTTGACATTTCAGTCAACTTTTTTTTCTGCTCTAACATAGCCATTTTCTGAAACACCTTTCATAATCTCCAGGTACCGAAGCCAAAAATTTGTAGGGCATTTTTTTCATTTTAGGTCATTTTTTTTTTCCTTTTGGGAATCCCGCTACTGAAGCTATTAGTAGCCGATACAAACGCTAAGATTACAATAAGAAGCTAAAACAAGTTGTTAACCATCAAATCTTTTCGTTACGAGTCTTCTAAGAACAATTTTAATTTGAGCTAAAGCATCGGCAGATTCCATGAAATTTCTTGAAAACCCAGCAAACCAGAATTGACAACTTTGTCGAAATTCCGACTTATTCGTTACCTTTTTGAGCTGTCTTATAGAATTCGTTCATATTACAAAACGATTGTTACAGAAAATTTTGAAAAAATTTCAATTGTTGTACGAATATACATATATATATCGAGTTCCAATATGTGCCGGTTTGTACGATTAATAGAAGTGCGAATGGGGAAAAATTTAATTTATTTCAAACTTTCTGAACAAAATCGTAACTTATTCGTAACATTTTTCAAAACTGCCGAGTTTAATCTTTTTTTTTTTTTTATAGTGTTCTTAACGTGGGACAAGACAGAGAAAACAGACCTTTTTTAAAAATTAATAACTTAGTCAAAAACAAAAATTTTTCCAAAATTTTTTTATTATTGTAGAGAATTGAACAAATTAGAAGAAAAAAATTCAAAAAAATATATTTTTCACTCCAACATGGTTTTATAGAGCTCCAAACTGGCGGCAGAGAAAAAAACGGGGCCTCGTGGTTGCAGCGCTGGGAGTTGCAAAAATTGTCCGATCTGGAAAAAAATTACTTTTTTAAATCTTAACAAAATTGGTAATCGTATGACACGAGCTTTTCTTTTTAAATTTTTTTTCAATTTTTGGTGATGTTTTAAATTTAAGTGTTTTTTCGAAAAAAATATTGGCTTTAAAAATTCATAAAATCGAAAAAAAGCTCCTGTCATACGATAGCGAATCAAGTTTAAAAAAATACAAAAAAAAAAAAAAATTTCGTCAAAAAATTAACCCACTAGCGCCGCGACCAGTACGAAAAACATGGTTTCGAGATAAACGCGTTCAAAGTTTGTGAACAAAGAAAAAAAAGGTTACCTACAATCTGCCATGACTGCTTCGTGCTGTATGCCTTCGTTATCTTGTGTTGTGCTGTTTCTTATAGTTTTTTGCAATCGTTTAGCAATTTGGGCTTCTTTTGAAACTTCATATGTCTTCACTATGGCGCATTTCAAACGATTTGCATCATTTCCTTTGGAAAAATTCAATGCTGTAGCTCCTATGGTGATACCAAGTAGTTGAAACATTAGAAAATAAGTATACTATAAGGTACGAAGTAACAACCACCAAAAGTCAGGTAGTAAGTAAAACAGGTATATACCAGCTGCCGTACGTAGGTAGCGCAAAAATTAAAAATGCGCTCTCACTAATCCGGCTGTAATTTTTTAACCCGTAAGAATTTTTCCATAAAATTTTTTTAAAAAATACAAAATTATTAAAATACAAAATTATTAAAATTATTAAAAAATCGATTTCAAAAAAGTGCCAACGTCATGTCCCCCCTTAACGAAAAAGTCTCGAAAATTGGAATTACTTTTAATCTTAATATATAAAAGGCAAGCACAATGCTCTGCACCTAATAACGCTCAAACTGTTATTTATTTTTGGGATTATTACAGTTTTTTCCCAACATGTACGTGCAGAAAAATGTTTCGCCTGAAAGTATGCACGGAAAATTAATTTGATACTTATCAGTGACATGCTTGCCTTTTATGTGTGTGTATACTTTCAGGCTGAACATTTTTCATAACAGTATGTTGTAAAAGCGCTGTAATAATGTCAAAAAAGAAATACATTTTGAGCGGTAATGCTTCCAACCCATCGCACAGAGCGTTGAAATCGCCAAAAATGGAGATTAATTCATCTAGAAGTCGGAGGGAACTTAGGACCTTTTTTTTAGTTAGAATGGATCCAAATAAGAAAAAAAAACGTATGTCCGTTCGTCCGCCTATTCGTCTGTCGACATGATCGCAATTTTGAAGCTATTGCCATGATATTCAATATTTAAGCTTGAATCTGAAAGCTAAAGATCTGATGAAAACCACGCCTACCTCCCCTTCAATGTGACTTTATTAAAACAGTAAAATCTTCATTAATTCCATTAAGCTTAATATATCAACTTGAAATTTTGTATAAGAGATTTGATATTTTATGTTTATTATGAGTATAACCAAATTCAACCAAATCGGATGAAAATCACGCCTACCTTCCATACAAAGTGAGTCATCAAAACGGTAAAATGTCTTCAAATTCCACAAAACTTAATATATGGCCTTGAAATTTTGGAAATGGCTCTCACATTTAATGTGTACTCTGTACATGAAATTCAACCAAATGGAAAGATAACCACCAGGCATGGGTAACGCAGTTGCGTTAATGAGTTAAAGCACTTCAATGCGTTACTGCGTTGATACACTTGTTTTAATAAAACTAACGTAATAGCGCAGTAATGCAAATGACGCGCTCAAAGCAAAAGTAAAAATATTTATACAGCGAGCAAAAATTCCACATGTTGTACGGCGCATAGAGGATAGAAACAGAAAGTTGAAAGCAAACATTATTACTCTGTATAAATAAGGACAAGGGGTTGCAGGGAATATGCTTGGAGTGCGTTTGACTCTTATTAATGTTTTGCCATTCACAGAATAGTTTTGTCAATTTAATAAACTGTTGGATGTGTTCGTGTTCGAAGCAGAAGTAAATTTGGATCCAACTTTGAACTTGTTTTGCATACCAGGTATTCGTATGTATCTGTTTGATGGCTCGCATCAAATTTTAAACGAAATATAGTTTGGCTGCATGCTTGAAGTTTAACATATCTTCAGTTTTGGTGGATGCTTGAATCTGCTCTTCCTTTAGTTATATTTCATATTTATTACTTATGGATTTAATAATCTTTGATTTTTTTAGATCAGATTTTTTTAGATCAGAAAAATTAACCACAAACCGCAACGCGTTGGTCCTCACTGCGTGGATTAAATTCTTATTGATACATTTCAAACTACGCTATGGCGCAATTGCGTTAACGCATTCCGCTGATACAGCAAACTACGTTTGAGTTGGTGTATCAATGCAGCGATTTTTGCTGCGTTACCCATGTCTTATAACCACACGTGCCTCCCATACAAAGTAATTGTATACAAAATGTAAAGGTATAAAAAAAGATTTTTAGTATGAACTCCGAGCTTGAAATTTGGCACCATTCACCTCAAATTTCACCTCCCATACAAAATAACGTCATCTAAACTGTAAAACCTTCAGAAATTCCTCAAAAATTTAATTTATTGCATAATATAAATAACTTCAGTAACTAAAATTTATTCTGAATTTTAAATTTGGAGAAGTTGTAAGAAAACCACGCATATCGTCCATACAAAGTGACGTCATCCACATAATAAAACCTTCAAAACTTCGGCACAGTCGAAAGTTATTCCTAGCTAGACATTTTCAACACAATTCTTTAAAATATTACTTAGTGATCAATTTATTTGAAATATTGTTGCATAGAAAAAATGGTGACTATTTTCACAATTTATTTAAAAAAAGATATTCGCGCAAAAACGCGCAACCTTTTATTGCTGAATATGGAAGCTCGCATATTCAAGTTTAATACAAAATTTTCAATTCCACTGATATTTGTGAGTTTTGAAAAAAATCGCCTGGCCGTATTACCATCGTTAAAAATCACTTAAATTTTTAAGACAGTTAAACTAGTGACATATTCGTACTAACAAAAGAACAACGATAACAAAAATATGAAAATGAACAAAACAGAAAAGGAAACAACAACAGCGCAGTGCTTATACGCTATATAAGATTAATAGCTTCATTTTGCATTCCAAACGAAGCATTCAACGAACGATGGCTATGGCAGAGTTTATACGTCATTCAAATTGAATGAAGAATATCGCTTTTTTTGTTCTCTCTTACTCTCTTCGAGATATTTGATTGAATATCTGCTCACACGTGATTTTTTGATTGAATGGCCGATGCCGACTAAAAGTGTTATTGTAAGTACCAGAAAAGTTGATTATGCAACCCTGTGATTGATTGATGCAGGTGTGGAGCTTCATCAAAATTTTGATTGATGCGATGAAGTATTGAAAGTTCATTTCCGCTCTCGCAGTGAGTTCATCTTTTTTTCGCTGGAAAAACAACAACAAATTTTGAATGATCCTTCAATTTGAATGACGTGTAAACAGTGCCTATGCGAACGATGTTGAATTCAAGCGGAAATATGTATTTCAAACGAAGCTTATTGTTAGCTCATTCGACAAGCTTTTGTTTGATATGTACACTCAAACTGTTATACACAAGCAGTTGTCAAATGTGGCGCTGCCATATCAAACACTAGGGAAGTTTTCTGTATTTTGTCTACTTACTTCAAAGATTTTTTAAATATATTGCTTTGTTTCTTATATGTTGGCAGTGCTTTTTTTGATTTTGTTTGGTTTGTGTATTCAATAAATAAGCTTTGTGCAATTAAGTGGTTTGCGGATTTGTTTTTCATTATTGGCAGAGTTTATACGTCATTCAAATTGAATGAAGAATATCGCATTTTTGGTTCTCTTTTACTCTTTTCGAGATATTTGATTGAATAGCTGTTCACACGTGATTTTTTGATTGAATGGCCGATGCCGACAAAAAGTGTTGTTGTGATTGGTTGATGCAGGTCTTGAGCTCCATCAAAATTTTGATTGATGCGATGAAGTGTTGAAAGTTCATTTTCGCTCTCGCATAGAGTTCATCTGTTTTTTCGCTGGGAAAACAACAACATATTTTGAATGATCTTTCAATTTGAATGACGTGTAAACAGTGCCATTATTGTTTTCAGTGATTGAGTGCTTGCTTTTGACATAACAAAATAAAGTGTATCAGCTATTGCAGTTTTTATTTTTATTTTATGTATTTAAAGTGCTTCAGACACTATATATATTTATATATTTCATAATTTATTTACCTTTAGGCTTTTTCCACACTTGGTCAACGCAACACCAACTCAAGTTGCTAGCCTGTGTATTTATACCGGAACGTTCAGATTAAGCAACTTGCACGCAACAAGTTCTCGACACGTTCTGAACTTGTTCAACGCAACGCGGCTTTCCGCAATTTTCATCGGCGGCTTGTTGCATCAATTTGCAAAGAAATAGTTTGCAAGTGTTAAATATTATATTAGTGTAAGAAGTCGAAAAACATTAATTATTATATAATTACACATGTTGCTCGACTTTTGAAGCCAGTTTGAAAGCATTCGGTTTCTAGTTGCATTACTTTTCAACTTTTTCGCTGTTGCGTTGGGATTGAGTTGACCAAGTGTGGAAAAGGCCTTAGGTTCAGAATTTTTAATTTTTTAATCATTCTATTAACGACTTAAACCATGACGATAGCATAAAAGTGTTCGTTTGATTTTGACTTTCGGATTCGTGGTTTCAGTGCTCGTTAAAAATACATACATTGCAAATATGTAACTGTACTACGGCATCGTTCGCTGGCTGATAAACTGTCATCGTTGTTTGATTCTGTTCGAATTACAAATTTCAAAAACACGAACGAACACTGTTTTGAACGAAAGGATTGATCGGTTAGGAATACAAAATGAAGCCATAAGAACCGAAACACTAGCTAAGATAGTCCTTGGCAAAAATTCGAAAATATTTTCTTTTTGGAAATGCAAAACAAGAGGAGTATAAAGATTATATTAAAAAAAAAAATTATTGCGCAAACCTGAAACACAACTATTTGTCGTCCGATTCATAAGAAACACTCAAATTTCTAAGTTTTTTGAAAAAAAAAAACATTTGCGGATGTTTTTAAACAATTTTTTATTTAATTAATATTGAAAATTAGCTGAAGTTCAAGTCTCCAAATTCCATTTTTTTTCATTTGCACAAATTTTTAATAAAATTTCACTCTAATTATATGCTCGATCGAGTAACTTATAAAGAACGTAGCGGGAAAATGGATCGTCAAAAATGCTTTTTTTCTTTCGATTAAGGATTGGTAATATTATCTTTTTTTAATCAGTTACCATAAATTAGGAGAATACTTGTATATAATTTTTTTAATTAAAGTACATTTTTCGATCAGGGGGTAAGCCTTTTGCGTCGTAGGACGGGCTGTTATATTAGTAGAAGTATAACAGAAAAGCTCCGCGTCGTGCGCGATAATGTTGGTGTGAATGTTTTTAAAATTAAAATTCTTTAAATTATTACTTTAAGTAATCTTCATATTTCTCTGCATTTATCTATTCTATTTTATTTCAAAAGATTTCTGAAGCAGTAGGCGCCTGTTCCCGTAATGAGTTTTTTAAACTCGTTTTTTTTTATTTTTTTTTAGTTTTCTTAATAAAAATATTATTTCAATATTTTAAAATAAAATTTTGCTGTTGACGTGTAACAGATTTTTTCAATTTTTTTTTTTTTTTTTCTTCTAATGATTAGATGAGAATTTTTCGTGTTTTATGTTTATCTATGACTGAATTTTTTTTCTTACCCTTCCTTTTCTGAAAAAAAAAACAATATAAATATATATATAATGTATGTTTATTATAAATTTTCGTCTATAAATTATCGTTTGTTAAGATAAAAAAATAAAGTGAAAAAGCTATTATTTACCTTTTTATTATGACAAATTTTTCAAATATTTAAATATTTCTTCCGAAACTAATGACATTTGGTGTCACCCGCTTTTTTAATCACCCGCTACTGCATTGAAATCAATTATTTTTCTTAAATGGCATTTATGTAGTTTGGCCCATAAAATAATGCGACAGCGCGTTGCCATAAACCGCACATATAAACACAACAAAAGCATCCGTTAGAAGAAGTTCGTGACTTAAAAGTTTGGTAACCATTTTTTGTTTTTTGTTTTGTTTTCTTCTTCTGTCGCCGCGTCTAAAGGCCAAATTGTTTAGTTTTTATCAATTTAATTGGCAAATTTTAAACAATAGCAGCAACAATGTTGTTGTTATAGAAAGTGAGAGTTTAATTTGTAGTTACCACTGCAGCATTGTAACTCATATTTTTAAATAAAATTAAAAAAAAAAAACTATTTCTAGACTCTGTTTCCAACACTGCATTTGAACATACTTCTTTAAACAAATTAAGTTAATCAACACAATTTGAAAATAAAAAAAAAATATATATTTAACGTCGTGTGGACATTTTGCATTAATTGTGCCCCAAGTGTACAGTGCACACAGAACGGTGAGAGTTTCCGTTAAGAAAGGTAACGTGAACGCGAACGCGAATTCCATCAACGATTTCGTAAATCATTGAACGACTCACAATGACCGATGTTGATGTATTGTCATCTCGCATGCAGTCTCGTCTGCACTTGCAGACCAAGACAATCGGAGCCGATCGCATAAAAAAAGCCAAAGAGAACAATGAAGACATCGCTGTGCTTAGCATGTTTCTACCGAATGCCTCGGCAGTTGAGGAAAATCGTAAATTTTATTGCACCCTAGGCGATTATTGTCGTCTGGGCGATCCATGCGCCAGCAAAGCAGGTAAATAACATTTAAATGCAGCAGTAAATGGATTTATTTGTACATGAAAACATTTAGTAAACTAAGAAAAGTGAATTTATTTTATTATTTTATATGTATTGTAGTATCATAAAAGTATTTTACCTAAGTGCATGTAGAGAAGTGGACTTTTTTTTAGGTTTTGAAAACCTGTAATGTTCCGCTTTGGTTAAGCAAAAGTGCGTGGCAAAGAAACTTAGAAGTTATTGAAAAACAATTTGGCTTGTCGAACAAAAGACGGTGAAAAGACAATTCCCAAAAAAAATTAAATTAACGATCGCCCAAATATTTTCGTCGTTTTTTTTTTTTGGCGTTAGTTAATATTTAGTTTTTGGACAAGTTAATTTATTTATTTTTTTGTAATTTTTCATTATGCGCAATCACCCAAAATTAAAAAAGTTAGCAAATATTTAAAAAAACAAGGTTGGTGCTAGTTTATAAAATATCATAGTAAATCTCTAAGACTACCAGCAGCTAAGAGTTTAGGAAATCGTAATTTTGGAGTAATTTTGAAGTGAGGCGCGCGGTCGGGCGGTCAAGTGAAGAATAACTTATTTATCCATTCCATTACTTTCATACAAAAGAGTGTTTTTTGAAGCGAAGCTTCGCCTCGTTCTGTAATTTGCTTGAGTGAAATCTTAAAAACGACAATTTTTTCGACACCATATTCTTAGAAATTGATGGACATTTATACATAAAAACCTTGACCCGCCGTGGGAATCGAACTCGCACCCCACCCATTTAGAGTTCAATACACTATCTACCAATCCAAACACTTTTTTTACGTACAGTTGTTAATTCAATATAAAGTATAACTAACCATACCATCGATCCTACTTTATAAGTCGAAAATTTCGAAAATCTCTGAACATCATTTTTCGCCTTTAATCCTCCTTTCTTCCTCCAATGTCCCGTTTTACATTGTTCAAGAATTGTCGATCAAATCATGCACTTGTGGATGAGAGACGCGGACATCAATGTGAAAGAGGTAAAATTTAAAAGGGAATAGCAAAGAAATTAACGTCAAGTCTTGATCAGTATAAATCAAGTCAATCATCCTCCTTTCATAACCAAATTATAATACAAAATTTTTCACGAAAATAGCCTGAATACATTGAACACAATAATAATAACGAGCGCCTTTAATTTACATGTACATATTTCTTATCGGACGCATTTTTGGATACTTTCGTGCATACAATTCTATTCGTTCATCAAATCGCAACCGGATATACGAGTACTTCGCCAAATCTCTTCAAAACTTAAATATAGTGTGGCCAACGACGAACAAACAGTTGACGAAGATGGATTTTAAGAATTGCACTTGGTATAAGATATTGACAATATATTTCGTATTCAGTTCTCTAACTAAATTTATCCTTTTTCATCCGCCTTTTATTCTTTTTTTGAAATAAAAAACCTCCTTAATGGCAAAATTTGGAGTAAACATTTTTGATAAAAATGAGATGAGATGGTTAAGTATAACAGAAGCTATGTTGCAGCAGATCATCATAAAAAATAAAATAAAATTTTGTTAGATAAAAATCTAACAAAAACTATAAAACAAAAATTTTTTGCTTCTACTTGCTACTTTTGCTGTTTTTGTTTTTTTACAGTTAAATCGTTAAAAAAAAAACATATTTCGATAATTTTTTTCTGATGAGACAGTTATATATTTATTTCTAATAAATAATTTCTAATAATAACTAAGAAATAAGTAACATTTCTAGAATATTCTTTGAAATTTTCTTAGAAGTTGAAGTGATTCTTTGAAGTTTTATAAAGAAATTAACCATTGACAGCGAATCTTACGTCAATTAAGTTTTTATAAATTTATAAAATTATATAAACGTCATAAAAAGAATTTCATTGCGATGCCCCTCATAACTCATCATTATAACATCTGAAATCAAAAAACTAAAATAATTTTATTAGTTGATAAGTTTCTGCAGGTAACAACGTCGGGACGTTTTTTTTTATTATTGATTTTTCAATACCGATGTTTTATCAAAAAAGTCAAAAATTTTGTTACTTTAAAATACGTTAAAATTTAAAAAAAAAATCATCATTACCTCATCACTTCATAAAATACGGAGGCGTTCATAAAATACGTTACCAATTTAGGAGGGATGGAGTTTTGAAAATCACTACGATAAGTAACAGAGGGGATGGGGGGTTTCAGATATCGTACCGTTACCAAAAATTTAAAAAAAGTCGAAAAAAATTTTATTAAAAATACCCATCATTTAAAAACATTGTCATTCGTACATCATAATGTTTGACCGTATAAATTGACGGTTAACTTTTGACGAGTGTAGGTTAGGTTAGGTTAGTATGGTTGAGACGGCTGCCCGTCTCGTGCACTTAGGCCAATATAGGCCGCTTGTGATACCATATAATCTCCTTTAACTTGGTGTTATAAGAATCCTGTCTCCGTTGAACCATCCCGTGGACTTAATGAATCTGTCGATTTTCTTTGGATCTATCTTTGAGATTGAAGCAAGAGTGTAAAAGAGGGGTCGAATGAGGGTATTTAATCTCCTTCTACTTAGAGCGGGGCAGTGGCAGAGAAAGTGTTGTACGGTTTCCTCCTCCTCATCATCTCTGCAGCTTCTGCAGAAGTCGTTGGCTTCACAGCCTAGACGAAGAGCATGAGCTCCTATCAAGCAGTGTCCGGTGAGTACCCCTACCAGAACAGAGAGATTCGGTCTTCCGAGTCCCAGTAGGGAGGAGGTGCGATTGCTGTCGTAGGAAGGCCAGGTAAGTCTGGACGTGGCACAGGTGACAAGGTTATACCACCGCTCATTGGACTGGCGCAGCGTGTTTCGCCTGCACTGGAGTTTAAGGGTGGCCAAGGGTATACCTACCCCATCCTTTTATGGAAGGATAGCGGCGGTCGTACCTCTTCTAGCCAGTTTTCGTCAGCTTTACAATTGCCTTCTATGTCTCGGTGCCCAGGCACCCATACAAGGTGGATCCTGAATTGGTCAGCCATCTTGTTGAGAGATTTGCGGCATGCAGCAAGAGGTTTAGAGTTTTGGGTCCGAGAAGATATATATAGCCTTCCCTGAGGTGCTCAGCTGGTTGAGGTGCTGTGCTGTGCTGCTTGATGGCTAAGGCATCCGCTTGGTAGACGCTGCAGTGATCGGGTAGCCAGAAGGAGATCGCAATCCCCAGGTCCGGGGAAAAGACTCCTCCACCCACTCGTCCTTCGAGTCAGTAAATATGTTTATGGCCCCCTCCATATAGTGGGGCCTGCTTTCCCATTCCTGTCATGTAGGAATGCGGACATTCCTACGATACATTGGCGATTGGCGCGTTGAAATGTACTACGAAACGTAACGGAGGGGAAGGTAAAAAAAAAAAAAAACAAAGAAATTGGTAACGTTGTTTATGAACGGGCCATTACGTAAAAAAATAGTGCGCAAAATTTCAAAAGGATTGGTGTAGTAGATTTTAAGCTACAGTAGGCATAGACTCTAAAAAAACCTAAGTGAGAGAAAAACGCGTTTAAAAGTTTCTGCAGCGCGAAAAAAAGACGGTGACTTGCAACTCTATATCTAAGTTAGTTTGACTCCAATTGACTTCAAATTTTCACACAAAAATCGCAATATGTTGTACATTAATAAAAAAAAAAAAAATAAAAAAAAAATGGAAAAAATACCTTTACTGCATTTTTTTTATTTAGACAGTGCAACGATGTTGATTCATAGACGCCACCTAGTTCTTCCACCTTCTTTAATACGCCTTGTTTTGGAATATTAAGAAAAAACTATAGCAACTATGAAAAAAAAATTCAGTTAAATTTTTTTATATTTCTTATCAGTAGGTACTAAATAAATTTGGTTTTTATAAAATATTATAAAATCGTTTTACTTCATGCTTAAATGAGCACCTTCATCTATTCATCATATTTGTTAACGCTTAATTTGAAGGCATTATCAGGTAGCAACTCCCATGGCCTTCTTTTATGCTTCCCTCTTTCAGTGGAAAGTTTATTTTTGTTTCACTTTTCAAGAATGATGAAAGTTCAAATAACCTATTTTTACAATAATTATAGGACAATCACCTCTACAATTTGTTTTTTGCTTGTTTTGCTATAATAACGTATAGCAAATTTGAATTTAGCTTTGCAAAAAAGAGTCCCAACAAGCAAGCGTGCAGAAAATTGTTGTCGCTACCATTATTATATTTATTTTCATAAACATTAAGTTATCGTTGTCGTTAACATTCGCATTAATCATTTCATTTTTGCAAAAACGAAAATAAAAATTCAATATTAATGGGCTGCA
The DNA here is from genome assembly GCA_914767935.1 of Coremacera marginata. NCBI lineage: Eukaryota > Metazoa > Arthropoda > Insecta > Diptera > Sciomyzidae > Coremacera > Coremacera marginata. Next base: position 19,849,881 of record OU612047.1, read on the forward strand.
CGCACTTTTGCCGGCAGGTTTTGTTAAATAGTTATCAAAACTGTCATTTAGCTGTCATATCAATTAATTTGACTGAAACAGTTATACATTTTCTCTTTTGCAAATACAGTCCCGGACAATTAAATAGAATCACCCTGAGCAGAAATGGTTATATGCGTTTTTTGTTGCTTTGAGTTACAAAAAAAATTCAAACTTCTGTTATAAATATTAGGCCCGGTCACATGATCAAATTTTTCATCCAACAAGTCATCAAAAAATTTGACCAACAGAAATATGTATGGAATTTGACGAAAAATTTGACATGTGAACACTCATCAAATTGTTGGTCAAATCGTTTGACGAAAATCAAAATATTTTGATTTTTCGGTTGTTTGACCAACGATTTGATGAAAAATTTGACGTGTGAACACTCGTCAAATTTTCTAGTGCGAGTTCATCACTTAAAAAAAGATTTCAACGCGAACACATCAATTCAAAATGCACGATGAAGAAGATTTTTGTAATGATTTTAATGAAATTTATAGACTACATCCATAACTGGCAGATTAAATCGGAAATTTACAAAAAAAAGATTATTTAGAAATAAAGCATATGGAGTGCTGCTGATGTGTTCACTTCGATGGGCAAGACAATAATGAAATTTGACGAAAAATTTGATAATATGAACACTCGCGTGGTCAAACTGTTTGACCAATATTTTGATGAAGAATTTGATAATGTGACCGCCCCTATTCGCTTTATAATAAAGCACGTTAAACCTGCTTGCTGGGTTTCATTTAAAAACGACAGTATTACAGAATTACCCAATATTCTCAAAATTGTAAGAATAAGTGTAAATGTATGGGACAATAAAATATTTGATTGAAAATTAGTTCACTAACAAAATTTTCGAGTGAAGTGTACAATTTTAGTTGGAAGCGAAAATTAGTAACTAAATTTATTTAAACAAACAAAAAACTATTCAAAAGCATGTCAAAAAATAATTCAAATGGGGGGTGCAAGGCATTGCACTGATGTAGAATGACTCCTCCACGTCCAGAAGGTAAGCAAAGAGGGTTAGAATCAACGTGATATTGCCAAAACCCTAGCAAAATTCCCAAAGACTTTGTATTTAATACATTATCGCCTCAAAAACCTAACCATAAAAAAAAGGATAAGCATCAAAATTTTCTTCACTCGCGGCCCATTCAAGTTTGCAGAAACAATCCGAGGTGAGGTATGCTTTGGAATTTATACTCTAACTATAAAACGATGACTGGCGAAGAAATAACTGTATGGTAGATCTCCGCAAATGGTTTCTATACTGACCTTGAGACATAGATAAAATCTATCCAGAAAATGCTAAAAAATGGCGGAAAATATTTTGGTCTGATGAAACAAAACAAAAATGTAATTGGAAGTGATGATAAGTCATGTGTTTGAAGACCAAAGAATGCAGAATATAATTCAAAGTTCAGCACAAAGGCGTTCAAGCTTGGAGTTGGAAACAGCATGGTGTGGGTTAACTTTTTCTGATACGGAGTTGGACTCGCTTCACTGGATTAGCGGGGGAAAAAACCAAAAATTGCGAAAAGTGTTTTGATCCGATAAAAAAAAAATATATAACTGCTGAATATAATCCAAAGTACACCACAAAGACTTTCAAGCATGCAGGTTGTAGCATCATGATGTGGGGTTGTTTATCCTGTTACGGACTTGTGCCGCTTTACTGGATAAAACAAAACATGGATAATCATTTTTATCTTGAAATATACAGGGACATTATGCACCCATTTGCAGAGTGTGAAATGCCGCTTAAGTGAAAATTTCAACGGGATAACTACCACAAACACACCTCTGCTGTTGTAAAGATTGGTTAAATCAAAAAAAGATCAATGTTATGACATGGCCAGCACAGTCAGCGGACTTAAATCCAATTGAAAACTAATGGAAGATTGTAAAAAAAAAAAATATAGAACCTGTCAAATCAAATAATAAGATGGCTCTTTGGAAAAGAATCATGGATGTACAAGAAACAGTGAGACTATAAATATATTTGATGGGCTGAGGATATGGACATATCCCAAAAATGGTCAACCACAGGCGGAAAATAAAAAATTATTAAAAACTTATAATTTTAGGATATTAACCTGAAGAAACATTTAAATTTTATTTATTTAAGCAATTTATACATTAATTCATTTATGCAATAATTCATTTATTCAATTTATACATTTCATGGTGGTAAAATCCCCCGCATTGTTTCACAAATATAATTTTCCTTTTTAGTAAATGTTTAGTAAGTGTTTCGTAAATGTTTTTGTTTTATTAAAATGGAGAGATGAAGATAAAATCTCTCTCAGGATCGTTGTCATAATAAGACACCAAAATATCATCTAACAATTCCGTGTATGTTTCGGAGTTCATTTTCAGTGTGATGAAGCAAATTGGTGTCGCTCCAAAGTACGAAAGGATCCCCAAACCATTACCATTCCTCCACCGAAATTTCGTTTTGAACGTTCTACGTTATGTTTTCTCAAATCATGCCAATAACGTTTCGCCATTCTTCACTCCAGGACATGTATCTGCGGTCAAACTCCAATCGCTTGTTTTAATGAGAATCAGCCAAGCGTGGTCCCTTTAGTTTTGTCCATTTGATCGTAGGTATGGCGCTTAAAACTCGTGCAACATGTCGGAGAGTGACGGGTAGATCCAAGTTGTCCTTAATTTTCCGAGAAGATAATCGATTCTGGGCTGCTTCGCGACGAATTTGTCTTACGTAATTTGGGCAATTTTTAAGAAAATTTCTTACTACTTCCTCACTCTTGCCTTTTCTGTTCACAATTTGCCTATTGAAATAATTCACGGCTCTCCAAATTCTAAGCTGGTATTGGCTAAATATAATGATGAAATGATTGAGGCAAGGAAAGATATTAAATTTGTTTCTTAATTACTTAATTACTCAATTACTTAGTTACTTAATTAATCCAAAGGGAAAAATCTGAAACGTCCGATATGAAACGTCCGAACAAATGAAATAACTTACTGTGACCTCACTATGCCTTTAATAAAGACGGCGTATGGCTTTTCTGAAAGCTTGTTTAATTTATAAAAAATATTGTCTGCTGACTTTTTTTAAAGGGCTGATAAATTCGCAGATCTAGACATAGCATCAACTTAATCTCAAAATGACTTCCATTTCGTGAAACGTCCATGCGTTCATGTTTAAAGTAAAAATTTTGCTGTAAAATTAAGTTGAATAAAAATTGTTTTATTTTTTCTTGTTTTTAATATACCAATATAAAGCTTTTCGATAATATACACTTGTCCTAAATATAACTCTGGATCGTATGAAAAATGTTCAAAAGAAGCGTCCGAATGAAACGTCCGACACGCTGGGATTTGCCCATATGCCTTTTAAGCCATTTGAGGCAATTCTGAAGAAAAAACCTTCAAAAAAGTGTGTATTACTTAAGTATGTCACTTAAGTCTCTCGTACTCAAGTGAAATTCAGAGGTTGGCTTACAATTTTTCTTAATTAAGCCAAAAAAAAAAAATTTTTTAGCGAAAAGCTTATTTTTTAGGAAAAGTAACGTACGTTACATTTTTAAATAATTTTTTTATTTAATGTACCACCATTGTAGTGAAGCTTTATATGAATAAAGCATTTTCTATGTGCGTTTTCTGTATGGCCAAGAGTATAAAAAAATATATAAATTCAAATGAGACATCGAGCTTAAATTTAGAAGAAATCCTTTTTAATTTCAAACTTATCTGATAGTAAAAAAATAAGTCAAATCAGAAAAAAATTTGCGACCACAATATTGAGAATATTTAATTAAAAAACAAATTTAAAAAAAAAAAAAGTCAAACAGAATATTAAAATCGCAAAGCATTTCGCAACGTGAGAACCAGAGGGTTCTATGAAGCTTCATCCAGATTTACATTAAGCATTGCTTTATTAAAATTATTCAGGAAGATCCATTGCAATACAGGATGTCGGAATGAAAATTTGAGATAAGTGTTAAATTTAATTTTCATTACATTAATTTATATTATCTTATTTTCCGGCTTAATAATAATAGTCAAATATATTCCACCAATATTTGACTACAAAGTTTAGTAACAATTGTCACGTACGTTTCAATTTTTGAGCTTCACGTACGCTTCATCGATGAAAGGTTTTTTGTTTTCTGTGAATTTTTTTTATGTTTAACTTTAGTTTTCTATATTTTTTATATTGCTAACATAGACCAATTGCATAACATTGACTTTGAATTGAAAAAATTAAGTATTTTTAGATTTTTTGAACTTTTTTTGTGAGTGGAGCATTAAGCTAGAACAATTTAACTATCAAAATAATAAACAAATTCCTACCATTACTTTTAATTTTTTGAACACACCTTGGTATCACTTCTCCTGGAATGTGTCAGTACTATTATTTTTTGATTTTGAATTTTTTTATATTTCTGTACTGTCAAAACCTTTCATTATTATTCAATTCTAAAGGGTGATCCAATACGAGGTCCCTTTTTCAACTGGATTGTTTTGACAGCTGTCATGTGTCAAATGGCTTCTCCATATGAGGTTTGTGTTCAGTATTCAATACGACTCAATCATGAATAGACCTACTCCTGAACAACGTTTGTTAATTGTGGAAACTAACGACCAAAATCAGTCAAATCATTAAGAGAATGTTATAGAGTTCTTCAACATCATTTTGGTCGTTATGAACGTCTAACTGAGCGCACTATTCGTAATAGCATCACCAAATTTCGAACCAATTTTACACTATTAGACATTCATCATTCAACCAGAGTGCATAGAGCTCGTAATTTTGAGAATATTGCTGCAGCAGCAGAATGTTCGTGAGCAATCAATTCGTCGCCGATGTCAGGCCTTGGGTAGCTCTTATGGATCATTGTGGTGTATCTTGAGACGTGATCTTGGTCTGAAGGCCTATAAAATACAGCTCGTACAAGAATTGAAGCCGGCTGCTCTTAGTGTACGATTTAATTTCGGTTTATGGGCCATACAGCTGAAGAAACAATATCTTTATTGAGGGAAACGTTCGATGAAAACATCATCTCAAGAAATGGTCCTGTTAATTGGCCAACAAGATCATGTGATTTGACGCCATTGGATTACTCTCTTTGGGGATATTAACATATCCCCATATATATGGATATATTAAATCACTTGTTTATGTCGACAAACCCGAAACTATTGACCATTTGGAAGCCAACATAACTCGTGTTATTTAAGGAATACCGGCCGTTATGCTCGAAAGAGTTGTCGAAAACTGGGCCCACAGAATGGACCAGTTAAGAGCTAGTCGTGGGCAGCATTTGAACGAAATAATTTTTAAACATTGAGTTGTAGAAACCGTACTATCATTCCAAATAAAAATTTGCATCAATGCATTGGGTTTTTATGTATTTTATCTAGAAAACAAAGTAGGAAGCTCTTATTGGATCATCTTTATAAGCAAATAAGTTGTTTGGATTCGTGCATATATTATCTACTACGGTGTTTTTTTTTATCATTGAAATTTGACTTAGTGATTCTATTTTATTGTCCAGCACTGTATGTAAATCTTTCAAATTATTACCTCATTGTTCTCATACGAAACTCTTTATTTATGCTTCAACTCTAAAATTACTTCTAACCTAGAACTCCATTTGTGACATGTTATAAAATTACAATTTTTCCCTGCATTGCTCAAAAATCATGTTAATCAATAAAAAAAAAAAAAAAACTGAATTGAAAAAGAAAAATGTGCTCATTCAACCAAAGCGCGTTCATGCATATCCTACAAATCCATTTTCATTATCAGTTCAAACATTACTCAATCGATTACCGTGTCACTAGAACAATGTCAAAAATAACATTGCATGTCAAACGGAAATTTATTCTAATTTCCTAAAAAACAAAAGAAAAAATCTTACTTTTTTTTCTTTTACCAATTCAACATGCAAGTTTCTTTATATTTTGGCAAAAACGGCGCATTATAATAAATAGTCAAGTATTCACGCTGCTTTCTCTTATAATAATTATAATAATAATAATAAAAAAAGAACTGTTAACTGCAAAATGTTGAAATATAATAGCTCAATAAAAACTTTCAGATTAGATATGAAGTATTCGATAGCAGTTTGAGCCTACCAGTATAATTTTGCATATTAAATATTTATTTTTGTTTTACTTTCAGGTACGAAGAAAATGGAGTACAAGACGAGGCAATGGCATGAAAAATGTTTCTGTTGTTGCGTCTGTAAGACGGTCATCGGTACCAAATCCTTTATCCCGAGAGAGCAGGAGATCTACTGTGCTGGTTGCTATGAGGAGAAATTTGCAACCAGATGCATTAAATGCAACAAGGTGGGTTAAGATCAAGTTCACCGCTCTGCATAATATTCCATAGTAGGTGTTCACACATCAGTCAAATGATTGAAGTATATCGCAATTTTTTACTCTCTTTAACTCTCTCTGAAAATTTTGATTGACGATTGCTCACACACGATTTTTTGATTGAAGCTCCGACAGGCATGCATTTGTTACTTTTCTGCTACCTACTATTTTGTGAATTCATATCGTGCTATGTGCATCACTTTTTTTTGTGTTTCTTTTATTAAATTGTTTTGTGTGCATAAAATTTTTACAAAATGGGGAACAATAGCGGAAATATAGTTGATCTTTTAGGATTAAAATAAATCATATTAGGAAATCAATATGCCGGAAATTGTACCTATTTGAATGACCATCGGATGCAAGTCATAAAACAACAACAGAATTAATGAAATTATGGCCGGAACTGAAGAAACTACATTTCTTTTTCTCTTCAAAAAACTGCCTTTGTTTCCAGTTAACTACTTTTCTTGATATAATTACCTGCTAAAAAGCAGACAAATAAAATAATGCAACCCTTTAACTGATTGATGCAGGTCTGGAGCTCAATCAAAATTTTGACTGACGAGAGAAGATTTTGGAGTTCATTTTCGCTCTGAGATAAAGTTCAGTTTTTTACATAGGAAAGCAACAACAAATTTTGATTGATTCAATCATTTGACTGACGTATGAACACCTCCATACATGACTTTAAATTTTGACGAAAAAATTTTAACGAATGCATTGACTTTGTCAGTCTATGTATCAGTTATATACAGTCGGGGGAAAAAGCTTAAATACACCTCTTAAAAGTCTCTTTTATAAATAAACTAGCATTTTAACACAAATGTCTGGATGCAGTTTATTTATTCTGTATAGGTACATTCTGTAAAAATGGATCAAGAATTGATCAATAAAACACAAAATATTTTATATTCATTAAAATTTATTGCATCGCCTTCAAATTAGGCCCCTTCCGAAATAATATACTTATGCTAACGAATAACTAATCATCAAAACATTTTTCAAACGAATTTACCGGTATCGACTTCAGTTCTCGCCACGAATTCTCTTTTTCCAGGTATATGCATAAGGTTAGGTCAGGATAGGTAGAGGCGGCAGCCGGTGCGTAAACACAGTTATACACCAGCTCACTTAGACCAGATAGCTGCATTGTGATATTGCTGCACACAGGCCCTCATTCCAAATGGAACCACCTCGAGCTCTTAATGAACCCTGTTAGACGCCTGACATTAGTCGTTGAGAGGTCGTCAATCTCATGAGAGAAGAAAGAGCCTAAAAATGTGTGCCTTCTCTGGCTAGCGCAGGTCGGGAACCAGTAGCGGCGTAAGGGTGAGGCAGTGGGACTGTCCGCCCCGGGTGCCAAGCACCAAGGGGTAACAATTATCTCGTTCAGTTCAGTAGCCACTTAAGAAATGTACTAAAATAAGCCCAAATTGTTCGTTAATTAAATTTCTAGAACTCAGCTCAACATAGCTCAAAACCATCACAAAATCTCCATCTTCCACCCTCCAACTAACTATCACCCGTCTTCCGAATCAACACAATGCTTTCGCATTTATAGGGGGCATCCCCTGAGCGCTGGTTAAGTCTAAAAAAAAAATTATTCTATTCACATTCGCAGTCAATACCAAAAACTGGGCATGATAAATTTTTTGATAAGCAAGTTGTGCTTACTGAGTGTAATTTTGTAATTGTTTATTAAAATATGTATACAATATAATTGTTACAAAACATGTTGCACAACAACAATACTTCTTTTCGTCAGTTTTTTTCCTCGCTAGTTTTGTTGCATGTGCTGTTCCGCTTTTGTTAACCCATTTTAGCCCGCTGGTCTTTTTTCGACCACTAACTTTTAAATTAATTTCTGGGAAAAAATATCCAAGATTTTTCAAACCATAAACACGATATGGTTAAATGTTAATTCAGAAGAAAAATAACTTTTTCGCATGCCCTATTTTTATTAATTTAGGTAAGCGCAACAAGAGAACACTTTTTAACCGACTTCAAAAAAGAGGAGGTTCTCAAATTCGTCGGTTTCTCTGTTTTTTTTTCATAATTTTTTTTCTAATTATGCTTGTGTCAAAAATTCTCTTGCCGATTGTCAAAATTTATACTAGCCCCTGAGGCTACATGAATTTTTGACAATCATATTCACCTCGCAAATGCCAAATATTCTAAGAAAGTAAAATATGCCGAATATGCTTTCAATATTTAAAAGGCTATCAACCAAAAACTACGGTGCAGAATCAATCGAATTTTTCCACAAGCAAGCCTTGCTATGTCATCTGTCAAAATACATATGATTATGCGGCTGCAATGTGAAGTTGGTTGTGAAAAAATACAATGTAGTCCTCTGTTGGAACTTTTCCATAATCCGAAACTGTAATGATACCTTAAAGCTTGTTAAATGTCAAAATATTTTTTTTTGATTTATGTAAATGTTGCTTACAGAGAAAAATATTAAGTTCTGATTTTAAAAGTTTCATTTGCATAATTTTTTCTTACTATCTGTACTCTTTGTCGGAGAGGGGGGCTTGAGCCCCGAAAGCCATTCTCTAGCTACGAACCTGTCAAAGACTACCATTTTCTTTTATTTTTAAGCGAATATTTTTTTACTTTTATTTCTCTTTAATTTCCAAAACTCAACCTCCAACACGTTTCTCTTTACTTACAGGTCATTACTTCTGGTGGCGTGACCTATAAGAACGAGCCCTGGCATAGGGAGTGCTTCACTTGCACCCACTGCAACATGACGTTGGCTGGACAGCGTTTTACCAGTCGCGATGAGAAACCCTACTGCGCCGAATGTTTCGGTGAACTATTTGCCAAGCGCTGTACAGCTTGTGTCAAGCCAATAACTGGTGGGTTTTTTTTTTAAATTGTTAACTTTGTCCAATTTTTATTAAATTCTGTTTTTAATATATTTAAGGCATTGGTGGTACTCGCTTTATTTCATTTGAGGATCGTCACTGGCATCACGATTGCTTTGTTTGCGCCAGCTGCAAGACCAGTCTAGTCGGACGTGGCTTCATCACCGATGGACCCGATATTATTTGCCCCGAATGCGCTAAGCAAAAGCTGATGTAAAACTACTCCCAAGAAAAAGAACTCCCAAAAGCAGTTGTTTCCAGCAGCACTTAGATTTGTGGAAAAATCTTTAAAATCAAAATCTATAACAGACCACAAACGAAATTAAATTTTGTAGAATAAAATCTTAAAACAAATTTATCAGCAAACTTATCAAAACTTTGTATTGGATAGAATTGAAAAAACAACTAATACTTTTTTTTTATTAAAAGAATGTTGGCTTAGCTAAAAAAAATTTTATAATTTTAAAAAAAAATATACTTAACAAAAAAAAATTTAACAACAAACACAATTAAAACGAAAAGTATTTCAAACACTTAAAAATATGAAAAAAATATGTATTAATCTTTAAAGTTAATTAAAACAAAACAAAAAATCCCTATTAAAACTATAGAAGAAAGCAAAACTAGCATTTGAATTTAAAATAATTTATTAAATTTTTTTTAACCTCAAAATAAATATAAAAAATAACTTAATTATTAGTTGAAGAAATATAAATAATTCAATTTAACAGCGGGATTAAGTTATTTTGAAATTTTTCTTATATTTTTATTATTTTAAACAACAACACTAAATTTTATTTTTATACAACTTATATAACGTTCTATCGTTGTAGCACTTATTTTGTTATTTTAAATAAATACGTATTTATTAAAAACAAATTAATTAAATAAACAACATACTCATAAAATTTGATCAATGTTTGAATATCTTTTTTAATCACAACAATGTTAATTAAAAAAATAGTGATTTTTTTATTTAAATATTGTTAATTTTTTCTAGAAGTGACACAATTATTAAAATATGTTAACATAAAACAAAAAAAAATGCCAATTATATATTATTGCCTAGCCTTCGATCATGAAAAATTTCAGCAAATATATTTATGTAATAAAATTATTGTTTTATTTCGAGGAAATTTTATAGAATAAATACTTTTTTGATGTAGTTATTCAAGAGAGAAAAGGGGCTTGTTTTGAAAGATATTTTTTGAAGCGAAAACTTCTTTAGGCACATGAATCAGATAAATGGGCTTGACACACTTATTTAATACCTCAAACTTGAAATATATTATTATATCCTGTAGATTGCACGATCGAAATTTTAATTATAAACCTTAAGAGTTTCTATATTTATCTCAACTTGATATTTATCTCTAGCTTAAAATGCTTCATAAAAAATTGTATAAGCATCCATTGAACCCTGAAGCTTACATTTTAAGCTATTAGGGTTATTATAGTTTGATTTCCTGCGTAGTAACTTTAAATGCAACACTGATCCTGTCAATTACCATCTGTTAATAGACTACTGTCAAATTTTCAACTCGCTGTGATGCTTACCCTGCGGCCACACGTACAAGTAATCACTTGCAAGTAGACAATATATATAGTATTCGAAAAAGTTCGATATTAGCTGCAAGTAGCTTCAGCGTCTGCATGTGCAAGTGCAAGTTCATTTAAAAATGTCGTCGAATGCGAAGGTTCTCCCTGCAATTGCAGTATTGCTTGATATGAAGAAGTTAGAAAACGAGGAAAACATGTTACCAGTATTGCTTCTTGTATAAAACTACAGAAATTCCAGAAAAATTCCACAAAAGCATCACTTTAATCCCCCTTTTTGACATTTACTTGCAGCAAGTGTCAAAATTCACTGCCTCTGAAATTTCCTTGCAAGTATCGCTGCAAGTAGGCTGCAAGTCCGAAAATGTGAGTGTGTTAGTAAAAATGTTTAGATGTATTGAGTTTTTCGACCTTGCACTTGCACGTGTGGACGCTGGATTAGTTTGTGTTTGGCAGTCATTGACAATAGAAGACGATCTTGTGAAATTTGGCGAAATTGGAAAAAAGTGAATTTTGTGTGCCTATCAAGCATTATTTTTTGCGCAAGAAACCCCTCAGCCTTACTAAGGAAAGGCTTGATAAAACTTTGGAGATTCTGCGCCATCGATTGGAACGATTCACAAGTGGTTTATTGAATTCCGATGCGGTCGTACTAGCCCAAGTGACGCCAAACGTTCTGGACGCCCAAATGTGGTCACCACACCAGAAATGGCCACTAAAATTCACGATATCTTGTTGGTCAATCGCAGAGTTAAAGTGCGCGAGACGAACGGACAGATGAACAGACGAACGGGTGTGAAACATTTTGCGAAATCATTTGGATATGAAAAAATTATCCACAAGGTGGGTGCCGCGTTTGCTCACTTTCGACCATAAACGTTGTCGTGTGACTGATTCAAAAGCCTGTTTGGCGATGTTGAGCAAAGGAAAGAAGTTTTTTTTTTATCGTCGAGTAGTATTCGTGGACGAAACATGGATCCATCACTACACACCTGATACAAAGGAACAGTCGAAACAATGGACTTCACCGACTGAACGTGCTTTGAAGAAGGCGAAGACGGTGCTATAGGCCGGGAAGGTTATGGCGGCAGTATTTTGGGATGAACGTGGTATAATCTACATCGATTACCTTCCACCGAAAAGAACGATAAGTGGCGAATACTATGCAGCCGAATTGAACTGTTTCAACGACGCTTTGAAAGAGAAACGTCCTCATTTGGCGAGGAAAAATGTGCTCTTACATCAAGACAATGCGCGCTTTCACACATGTCCAGCTCCCATGGCAAAATTCTATGAATTGAAGGACGAATTGCTTCCTCATTCAGCATATTCTTCAGATTTGGCTCCCAGCGACTATTTTCTGTTTCCAAACCTGAAGAAATCGCTCGACGGCAAGAGAATCACCACCAGAGAAAAGCTCATCACCGAAATAGAGGCCTATTTTGAGGATTTTCTGAAAACGTATTTTCGGATGGGATCAAAAAATTGGAGGAACGTTCTATTGCCGTGAAAAGCATTCCTTGTTTAATTTTTCACTGAATTATCAAACGGCACTCGTAAGACTGGTTGCTTGAAAACCCTAAGGTTTTGATTTTAAGCCCAAAATTTATTTCGTAAGCGCAGAATTTTTAGTTTGAACTTTTTTGTTTGGTTTTTAAGCCCCAGGCTAAGTTTATGTCTCAATAATAAATTTTCCTGCTTTTATATTTTGGAAATAGCCAAATACTGCAGTACCAATATGTAATATGTACCTATATATATATTAAAATAAATAAATATTACATTAAATTGCAATTTTATTAATGTGTTTGACAATTACAAATATCTATCCCGAGAGAACCAGTTTTAGAACTAGTGCTATATTTGCCCCAAGGTACTAATGCAATTTCTCTCCTAAAAAAAACAGTTATTGCACTAGAACGCGGTGATGCAGTGGGTGACAATTGACCCTTTTCGCAGGACAAGCCCATGTTAAATGCGACAGTAAAAAGCATTGTTTGGAGATGGGCGAGGTACTAGTAGCTGTCTTCTAAATACTAGTGAATTCACTATTTATGTACTAGTTCTTGACGCTGCAGGGTAATTTCATAATAATAGCAGTACTTTTTACACTAATGTACTTTCTACAAAATTTTTAAATTTTTGCTCGTAACAGCAAACGCTGGTATTTTTTTTTTTTTTTTTTTGCACCTGCGTATGATCTCAAAACTAACGGTACAAAACTGATTTCATTTATGCTGTTGTTTCTTTCAAATGTTTATTTGTGCTTTATACTACGTTTACTCATTTCAGCTCCTTCCGCCAAATGAGAGCCAAAATAATCTCATTTTCCATACGAATTCAATTCAACTCAATTGAAACGAATGAATTAGATTGAATACGTTCTTAAAAATAATTACAAGCTAATTCGATCGCATTCAATACAGAATGCATAAAAAAATACCGAGCGCACTAAAAATAAAGAAAAACGACAAACAACAATTATGCTATTCACAGTTTAAACGTATATAAACAAAGTGTATGTATAGCATTTGCTATTTTTGAAACTGTGAGCATCTCAGTATGTGTTTGCCGTATTTAATGATCTTGCAACCCTGTTATATATGCTGTAGATAGGACATAAAAATACGAGACACAAAAAACACGTCCAAGGGCTACTTTCCTTTACGCGTGTTTGCGTTTGCATGCAAAACAACAACAAAGAAAAATACGCTTACGTAAGTTGGCGTAAAAATAACAAATCGTAAATTAAACAGGCCTGCGTACTTTAACTGTAAATAGCCCAATTGTCTCAGATAATGCTGGTGTGATTTTTGTAAGCTCACAATTTTTCGAACGTGCTCGGGCCAAACACTAGCATATATTTATCGAACGCAACAATTTTACCAAATTACAATCACTACCAACTTAACGACGGCGAACTAACTAATACATTATCTAGCTTTATCGCTCACACTCATGAATTTCAACTTCAAGTTGATAAATTTTAAACACCACTCTTTCACGCACTACTGCGAGTGACGACGGTCCTTTTGCGGTGCCTACATGTGTCAATCCGCCTTTTTACGATTATTAAATAATTAATATCGAAAATTGTTCTTAAATTCCAATTTAACAATTATTGCCATTATTGTTTGTGAATTTTTGAATAGACGCTTATTATATTTTGTATATATTGATATATAAATTAAAACAATTTATAAAATGGTGTTGGCTGAAAGCGAAAAGGTGAGTGCTGAAAAAAGGGTGCTTGGATTAAAATTGCGTTTAAATTGTAAGATGTTGGTTGCTCCAGGTATTTTTGTGTGCGTGTGTATTCGAAGTATTTTCTTAAAAATATCACAAATTACTCAAATATTTTTAATTACATCTATAATTAAAGGGTAATAGCAGCGCTAAGATGTGACCTGTATTTGTGCAGCAACAGCCGCATGTGCCTTGCTTACGGCGGGGGTAGTCCGGCTGGTTTAACAACTCATCACTTCCATAAGAAATGTTGGCGAAAGCAAATACTTGAATAACAACAACGTGATAAGCTACCGCTGGGTGATGGCCAAATGAAATAATAATATCACGAATTTTGTAATGGTCAACTATTTGTGATATTTTAATCTAAGATTACTCCTTAACTCCTTCGAATATTATGATAAATGTCTTAATCATATGCTTGTTTTCTTCAATAACGTCATAATCAAAAAACATTTCTCATGTAATGATATTTACTGTATGTAATTTTTATAATAATATCAACATTCCGCGTTAGATCAGTGACCATTTCATCTCAATATATTTCTTATTTACTCGCATTAAAGACGGTTAATCTAATATTTTCTTTTTCTTATGAAATGTAGCAGCATATTTGGAGTTATCGCTGTATTATGGAAGTGGTTGAGCACTTTGTTAGAACTTTTCAAAACTTAAGATATGCTTATCCTAAAAAATTTGATTTTTTGAGTTGTGACGATATGGAAGAAGACGAGCGATATTTATTTTAATACTTATATTTTTTTTTTCAATTTATCTAACCCACTTTCATACATTTTTAAACCTCTGTTGTGCTTCAGCGTTTTGGTTTAGATTTTTGGCGCAATGACCGCAAGGTTAACGTGCGTGGACCATATGCCAAAGAGTCTTGAAATATCCCGGGCTCAAATCTCATCTGACAAGAAATTTTTTTTCCAAATGAAATTAATTTTTCTGATCGACTGTCACCTCTATACAGGCAATGACAGACCGCAGAGTATAAAAAATTACATGTAAAAGCTTCTTGAGAAAATGAACATGTAACTGTTCGAAGTCGGCATGAAACTTGTAGGTCCAGTTCTCGTTATTTAATAACACGCACAACAGAAATTGCTCATAAGAACATACGCCATGGTCTTTTTAAGGACTGAAATGGCCAATTCGATTAATAAAAGTTCGCTAGTTCAGTCGAATAAATAAAAAATTGTTAAAAACCTGTGCACTATTGAGTTATAAAAATAAAAAAAAATAATTAATTCAAACCAAATCCAAACCGAATACTATCACAGACTCATGGGTTAGGTTTAAGGTCACAACATAACTGCGTTACGGTCTTATTCTGGTGATTGACGACTGTAAATATATAAACAATTGCAAAGCTTGCTCATTCTGGAATCAAATGGAGAGCTACTTACTTGACAAAACTGTTAACACCAGAAAAAGTCTTGATAAATAATTATATAAAATATATTTCATTTTCCAACTCCATGTATGAAGAAAACTGCATGTAAATAAATTTGCAATTGTCAATTCCCAGAATAAAGCCGTAAACTGTAATTTTTAAACATCAGGCTAATTGGATACCAAGGGGTTGAACCTGTTCAACATCTCCTACAGGACAGGAGTATTTCCATCTTGTTGGAAGGCCTGAAGGGTCCAGCCGATACCAAAAAAAGGGCGATGCCACAAACCCTGCAAACTACCGACCCATAATGATATGCTCTACAAAGTTAATAAGAGTAATTAACTTCAACCTTATGAACTATCTGGAGCACAATGAATTGCTTAGAGACACAACCCAATTCATTCGTTTGCGGATGACAGCAGCATTTGCCATTCATATTCGTTCAAAAAACGTCCGAGCATTTTGGAGATTAAGAGGAAGAAGCAACATATGAATGACACACTTCATAATGATTTGAAAAAATCTCCGAGTGGGTTCTTGTTAATAGAGTAGAGTTCAGTGCTAACAAGACCCAGTGTTGCTTGTTAACCCATAAGCCAGTCAATTGCCCCTTAGCTCCCCTCAATATCAACGGTGTAGATCTTGTGGAGTCAGATGCTGTTCTGTTGGAATGATAAAATTTTTGATATGTCAAAACAATCAGTCAAGTGCCTTGGTTTTTTAAAACAGTGCAAGAAATACTTCACTTCATCTGATCTTGATGGGCAGGGGCTTCAAGAACATATTTGGAGCTTCTGGAGCGGATTCAACGACGTGCGATATATATGATAGGGGACGATTGTATTTCATCTTCTCTCAACTCTCTTGAGCATGGCGCATCAATAAAGCTTTCAAGAACCTGTTTAACCGGTTTATAAATGCATTCTCTCATACGCTCTCAATTGTGATTGCCTACAATCATGGGTGAATAATCGAGATAGGAGCAATGAGGAGAGTCGCTGACCGATAATGTCAAATGAAACGTCAGTGCATGCTTCACAAAATACGATAAACACCAAAACTTAATATGTATGCTTTGTGCTTTGACAATCATGGTCAGAGCAAAGAGAGCATTGTCAAAACTGCTCCTACCTAGATTGTTCTACCATGCCGACGATAAATAAAGCGTTATATGAGTCTATATATGTAAATATTCCAATAAAAGGAGTAGATTTAGAAAAAAATAAGAGATCTTAAATTGTAAAATCAATGTGTAATTTCTAGAAAGGGATTGTGTTTTAATTTTTTTTTTTATGTTTAAAATGTTGAAACATTTAATTAAAAATATTTGTATGAGGTGTATTGTATGAGGTGTAAGGTCCTTATCTATACATTGACATTGCTAACTCAAAATTTCCGAAATGTGATTTAACTTGATTTGCGCGCTTGTTTGCTCTTCATATATAAAAATAATGTATGCGAAAACAAAATATTTATTTGATTTCTATCATAAGATTTCTACATTTCAGAGTAATGCAAAAGTTAATGTAACTGTCTAGGCAATTGCTTTAAGAAAGTAATGTTCATTAGCAATGGAAAATGTAATGCTTGCCAGTAGAAAAATAATTTAAAAATATTGAATTTTAAATTGCTTTCTGGCCCATCTGGGATAGATATTGCTATGTATTATTATACTTGAATACTCGATTTTATACTCTGGTTTGTGTATGAATTTTAGTATTTTTCTTTGAATTTTTCGTTTATTTTAAGTAAATTTATGATGCTATCAATTGTTGAATAAACATTTAAAAAAAATTAATCAACTTAACTGCAATTAAAAATAATTCCGCAATAATAGCATATTCCGCAATAATCCAAAATATTAAAGATAAACTCATTCAACAATTCCAACAAACTGAAACTCATGTGGGTCTCAAGCCACTGTGTTATCTTACTTACTTACTTAGGTGGCCGTGACAACCCGTGTCCGGATTTCGACCGACCTCATCAGCTCTCGCCAGGCGCCTCTGCTTTGCGCGCGCCTTCTCCAATCGGATACACCAAGTGCGGTTAGGGCTTCCTCAGCCTGGTCCATCCATCGGAGGCATGGTCTCCCTCGTCGTCGTTGACCAGCGACCCTCGCTTCGAGCACCTTTTTCGCTGGAGCTTCGTCGTCCATACGATGGACATGACCCAGCCAGCGTAGTCGCTGCACAGTTATACGCCGAACTACGTCAATGTCTCCGTAGAGCTCATACAGCTCGTGGTTCATTCGGATGCGATAGTCATCGCCGACTCGAACAGGACCGAAGATTTTGCGAAGAACTTTTCTCTCGAACACCCCCAGAGCGGCTGCGTCAGTTTGCGAAACTACCCATGCCTCAGCGCCATAAAGCAGCACAGGTAGAACGAGCGTCTTGTAGAGTGTTAGTTTTGTCGATCGAGAGAGGGCTCTGGAACTTAGTTGCTTACTGAGCCCGTAGTAGCACCTATTAGCAATTATTGTTCTTCGCTTTATCTCCAGGCTGATTTCGTTGTTAGTATTAATGGCGGTGCCAAGGTATACAAACTCCTTGACTACTTCAAAGTTATAGCTGCCGGATGAAACGTGGGAGTCTAAACGCCGAGCTCCCTTGTTTGTAGACAGCATATACTTTGTTTTGCCCTCATTTATCGTCAAACCCACTTTGGCTGATTCCTTTTCGATAGCGGCGAAAGCAGCGGTAACATCTCTCTTGGTTCTGCCAACAATATCAATATCATCAGCGTAAGCAAGGAGCTGGACACCTTTATAGAAAATGGTGCCATTACGATGCACACCGGCCTTTCGTACGATCCCCTCCATGATGATGTTGAAGAGATCGCAAGACAGTGGATCGCCTTGCCTGAAACCTCTTTCGGTATTGAAGGTTTCGGAGAGGTCATTTCCTACCTTGACGGAGCTGCGTGTGTTGCTCAACGTCATTCTGCAAAGTCTAATCAACTTTGCAGGTATACCGAACTCAGACATAGTTGCGTATAGGCAATCCCTTCTCGGGCTATCGAACGCAGCTTTAAAGTCGACAAAGAGATGGTGTGTGTCAATTTGATTTTCGTGGGTTTTCTCCAGGATTTGTCGTAGCGTGAAAATCTGGTCTATGGTAGACTTACCAGGTCGAAAGCCACACTGATAAGGTCCAATCAGTGTTTTTGTAATTGGCTTTAATCTTTCACACAGTACGCTTGAGAGAACCTTATATGCGATGGAAATAAGACTGATACCTCTATAACTTGCGCAGATTGTAGGGTCTCCTTTCTTAAGTATAGGGCACAGTACACTGAGGTTCCAATCGTCGGGCATGCTTTCTGCTAGCCATATTTTGCTGATGAGCTGATGCATGCGCCTTATCAATTCATCGCCGCCGGTTTTAAACAATTCAGCTGACAGGCCGTCAGCACCCGCTGCTTTATTGTTTTTGAGTCGTTGGATAGCAACTCGAACCTCTTCATGGCTAGGTGGTGATACTTCCACTCCGTCATCGTCGATTGGTGGCACTGCACTGTGCTCTCGATGGGCGGCATTGGTGGAATCGTCGCCATTAAGTAAATTGGAGAAGTGCTGTCTCCACAATCTAAGCACACACTGTGTATCCGTATTCAGATCTCCATTTTCGTCTCTACAAGTGGATGCTCCGGGCTTGAAACCTTGGGTTAGACGCTTAACCTGTTGATAGAATTTTCGTGCATCCTTCTTGCCCTGGTATACCTCTAGTTCCTCACGCTCACGCTTTTCCTGCTCTCTTTTCTTGCGTCTGAAAAGGCGCCTCTCTTCCTTCCTCTTTTCGCGGTAGTTTTCTCGCACGGCTCGCGTTGCAGCTGACTGCAGCGTTTTTCTATAAGCGGCGTTTTTTACTGCAGTCGCAATGCGACACTCCTGATCATACCATTGGTTCCGAGGTTGCGGGCGCCGGAAACCAATGACTTCTTCAGCGGCAGCGCGCATGGAGTGGGATATATGCGCCCAAAGTCCGCCGGCGTCGTCGAGTCCAGAGGTTGGTTGGTTGAGCTTAACCGAGAGTTGAGCGGAGTAGGCTTCGGCAGTCCGTTGTAATTGCAGCTTAGCGACATCTAGCTTTCGTTGCATTCCTGTGCGTATGTTCTTGGCATTGCATAATCGCATGCGGATCTTGGCTGCAACAAGATAATGGTCGGAGTCAATGTTGACCCCCCGAAATGTACGCACATCTAGAACACTAGAGGCATGCCTTCCGTCGATTACAACATGATCAATTTGGTTTCGCGTTTTTTGATCCGGGGACAGCCAGGTGGCCTTGTGGATGTCGAGGTGCTTAAATCTGGTGCTACTAACTACCATGTTTCGTGCCGCGGCGAAGTCGATCAGTCTTAGACCGTTGTTTGTGGAGGTCTCGTGAAGACTGAACTGACCGACAGTGGGGCCAAAGATGCCTTCCCTTCCGACTTTCGCATTAAAATCGCCGAGGACTATTTTCACGTCATGGACCGGAAGGTGGTCATATACGTCCTCAAGACTAGCGTAGAAAGCGTCCTTGACGGCTTCGTCCTTTTCCTCCGTCGGGGCGTGCGCGCAAATAAGGCTTATGTAGAAAAATTTTGCCTTGATGCGGATCGTGGCCAATCTTTCGTTCACAGGTGTGAACCGGGAAACAAGGTGGCGTAGTTTCCGGCTAACGACGAATCCACATCCGAATTCGCGCTTCTCCGCATGGCAGCTGTAGTAGATATCGCAGTGTGCTTGTTTAGAGCAGCCTTGCCCTTTCCATCGCATTTCCTGGATGGCGGTGATGTCAGATTGTATTGTTTTGAGGGTTTCCGCCAGTTGGATAATGGCACCTTCCCTATAAAGGGTCCGGACATTCCAGGTGCATATCCGTAAATCATTGTCCGTTTTTCGTTTGCGGTGGTCGTCAACGTAATTGGGGTTCTTATCCGAGGCTGGTTTAGTTTTCATTGGGCAGTAGTAATGTGGCGGGACTCAAACCCTGCGCACATTCCATGTTTAAGGTCTATGGAGTGACCCGCCGCTCAAATTAGCCGTCAAACTGACGGATGCCAGTTTGCCGTTGCCCAGGGAACACCACTTGGAGGTTTGAGTCGACTTGAGACGATTTCGACATGGATAATGCTGGCCTCGCCAGGTTGAGGCGGTCAGACACGTTGCCATGTGAAGGTTCGCCCCCTGTTCCCCTGTGTTATCAGGGCTAATAAATATGCTGATGAAAGCGATAAATCCACCGGAAGCTCTCCATGCTTTTTCTCATAACAGCTGAAGCCATGATATCCAACTCATTTAATTCATGCATTCACCAACAACTTAGCGAGCAATGTCAATTTTATCAACATTACTAGAAAAAAAAATTTTTTATCCAACATTAAGACCTTGCTGGTCTGGTCTTTTAATTTAAAAATTTATTTTTTTAATTAAATTGTAAGATGAAAGCCTTTGTTGCTAGTGCCGCTTACTTTGTATTAGAATTAGTATTATTTTACATAAAAAAATAAAAGTATTACTGACCAACATCATCGCCTGAGTCTATGAAGCCATATTATTTTAAACTTCGTTATCTAAAGTATGTGAAACTATCATGGCTAACCAAATAGCAACATTCTTTTGTGAAAATAATTTTTTGTCTCTATTCTAATTTGGTATTTATCCTGGTCACAGTTGCTCGACCGCTACGCTTAAGCCCGGCAATACAATTAAAGGCATTCCAGAATCGACTTAAAAGCATATCCAAAAATATGTAAAACAAATTTGTTAAAGATATCTTGAACATTAAGAGAGTTAAAAGCTTGAAAAGAGACCCGCGCGTGAATTCGATATAATAAAAAATCAACTTATAAAGCAGCTGTAGTGCTTTTTTATTATATTATTTATTGTATATGCTCAAACCGGTTTTTTATAAAAGGGGAACATTCCAAAGAATTTAAAACAATAATTTGAGTATATGCAGTTATTTAATTAATCTTTGAACACTAACGTCTTCGTATTATTTGTTTCGTATAACTTACAAGTGTTTTTCTGAAAACTACGTTTTTCAAAACTGCGGACAACCTAGCTCAAAAACTACTTGACCGATGCTTACGATATTTGGGAGGATATTTTTTAATAACATTTTGGCCAGGATGAATTTAACTCATTTTTAAAATACCCGTTTAAAATCGTTTTATTAAAAATTTAAAACTAAAAAAGAAAATGAAAAATTAAATTTTTTTTTCAAGTACGTATAAATTTTTAAAAATCACTTTTTTCTGTCTCATTCGCCCTGGAGATATTTGCAATATGTATTAAAATCTTTTATTTTTTCCGGTCTAACAGGACCTAGCAGAATGACCGCAGTGCGAAAAGGCAGCAATCGTAGTAGCCAGCGCCATCTTTGTTTTTGAAAAAAAAAAATTCTAAACACACGTATTCTTTTATAAATTTGAAAGTTTGGAAACTCTAAACAAATTAAAATAAAATAAAAACCATCGCCTCAATATCAATCCTTTTTAATTTCTTCTAATTGTATTGCCGGCCTTAAAGTTCTTGTTTATCTCGTTCACATAGACTCATTGAAAACATTGACTGAATTGAAAATAAAAAGTATTTTTAGATTTTTTGAGTTAACAATGCGACTGTCAAAATAACGAAAAAAAATTATAGTTTCTTTTTCATAAACTTGTGTTATATTTCTTGAACTTTACTATGTCACAACCTGGGCACGCACAAAAACATTGGGAAAACTGTTATATTTCGACATAAAAAACTACCGAGTAAAATAACTAGTTTTCCATATTTTTATCACCAAATTTTGTCAACCTTTACTCAAGTTGACTTGATATATTTTTAAAAAATAAAAATACTCAATCCCCACCAACCACACAAACTGTAAAGAACACCCACGCAATATTTCACTTTTATACGCTATTTTCAGATTCTCCCCTGTTAATGCATTAATGCATAAATATAAAAATATTACCATTTCCTATCTTTTTAAATGAAATCAATGGCCGTTTATACAGTGTAATTATGAGCATCTGCTGAAGCCAGATACTTATATACTTTCGCTTTTTACAACAACATACCAACAATCTTTGCGATCGTCGGATTTATTCCGAAACGATAATATTCATCAACAAACTTGACAGCGTACAACATCGACTACTCTTCGTCGACTTGCTTGACTGTGTTTCAAGTCGCTAATGTGTGTGAATTCATCTTTGTCTTACTTTTGGGGCATAGAGCAACGTACTCCACAAGAGTGATAAAAAAAAAAATTCCAAAACAAGTGCACTGCGCCAAAGCAGCGGAATCTAGTTCCACAAAAAAGTTAGTCACTACGCTGCACTCTTGCTAACACAAGTACAAAAACAACAACAACGTATATAAGAAAATGTTAACTCACCTAACAACAGTTAACCAACGACGACGGCGGACACGACCACTACCACAACGAATGCCGCCCTGCCTCTGCCAGTTGCTTTCAACTTGGGCTTCGGCTAAACTTAATGCGGTTCCAATGCGTTAATCCAAGCGCGGACTCTCACTCAGTTACTCTAGTCGGTCGTCACTGTACCGCAACAACGGGATATATTTTGTTTTAAAGTCGCATCAGCATCAAGTTTGCCTTGCTTAAATGTGCCAAAGAATAAATAAAAAATTCCAATAATTTATTTTAATAAAAAAATTTCGTTTCACTTCAGTTTGTTTCGTTCAAAAATTTTCTCTCATAACAAAAATAGCCAAAAAATAAAAACGATTTTGGAAATTGCAAAAAAACCAAAAACAAATTTTGTGAAAAATAATAATTATTTGAAAAATTGCAAATAACGAGAAAAACATTTTCCAAAGTGCTGCCAGCTCCTCCGAGGTCGTCGTCATACGTATTATTCAAAGCCAGTTGCTAGCGCTTAAAAGCAGCAGCAGCAGTAGCAAAAGCATCTTCAGCAGCATCGCCGTCTGTGAAAATCGTCGTTGTCGACAAGATTGTCAGCGGCACACATTATTCTTCCCTCACATCGGTTATCTTCCATTGGCTTCCATAAAACAAAAGAAAAAGTAGAAAATAATCGTTGTTGGCCTCCAGCTAATAATTTCAATTGCGAATCTAGCAATCGACATTCTTTAGAGTGTTTGTTCTTCCGTTCTCTTTGTTTATTATAATTTTTTTTTTGTCCAACCAAATTTGCTCTTCCACAACGATTAAAGTCTGAATCGGTGTGTCTGTGTGTTTGTGCGTGTGTGATTAATTCCTGCAGTTTATATTCGTGTCATGATGTTTCAAAGCGACTTCCATAGAAAGAAGAACTTCGCCAATCCAAATTTATTCAATGTAATCAACAATTATTGCAATTTGTATTATTTGTTTAAAAAAATTACATAACCCGATTATTATTTTCAAGCAGAATTCTACAGAGAAGAATGCCACAGCTCAGGCAACTCCTGCACCTGGACGACCAGATTCCAAGGAAGAGACCAAGGAGCAGGAAGAAGTGCGCACTGAGCATTTATTCAAACATCCTCTGCAGAACACATGGACCTTGTGGTACTTAGAAAATGATCGCTCCAAGTCATGGGAAGACATGCAAAACGAAATTACAAGCTTTGATACTGTTGAAGATTTCTGGAGGTAAGCAAGCGTAGTTGGTGTTTGTCAGTTTAAACAAAAGTTTCGAAAAAAAAAGTGTTCTCAAACTTCTAAATGTTATTAAAATATTTAAATTTTCTGCTTTCAGCCTTTACAACCACATCAAGCCACCATCTGAGATTAAACTTGGCAGTGATTATTCTTTGTTCAAGAAAGGAATCAGGTATAAAAAAAACATTTTAAAATCTCTCTTAATATAAATTCTTCTCAATGAAAATTTTTAAAGTATTTGAATTCAAATGTTTTAATTAATATGAAAAACAAACTATTGGCAATACTTTAAAAAGTCTAAATTATATGAATATAAATCTGATATGTATATAAAAAGGAGTTGTTCCCTTATATTATAAAAGCAGTTAAAACTAAAAAAAACTTAAAAATTGTCTAAAAATTTTTAGTTTTAAAAAGAAATTTTTAAAAAATATTTGGGTTTCCACATTTTATATAGAAATAAAACGATTCGAAAATTTCAAAATATTCATTTACGGAGCAAACGACATTGATTCATATCTCATGTTAAATCAATAATTATGAAAAACGTAAAAAATTTTCAAAACCATTAGAATTTTGTTCAAGTTTAGGCGGCAACCGTTATACTAAACTAACTAAGACCAGTTTGATAGTAAACTTAACATAACTGGATTTGAAAAAAGTTTTTATCTTCATGAAAATTGATAGAAAAAAAAATCATTAAAGGCTATGTTATGCTGGCGGTCATGGGCATGCATTGTTGTTGTTTCAATGTAAATTGAAAAATTGAGAGCGAGAGGGAATAAATTTTGCCCACCACGGTCACCAAATGATTCGATAAAAATATGAAATCACGGCATCAAAACAGTGTTGCGTTGTGGAATTATTCACAACATTTGTGTTTAAGCATTAAAATAGTACAATTTCAGTGCGAAATGTATGAAAGCAGTAATGAAACCTGCTTAATAGCAACACAACCATGTTCAACGATGATACTTTTTTCGGATAAAGTACTAAAAGTAGCAAAGAGTATACTAATGTTTAGGGATCATATGACCGTCAGCATAACATACTTTGGGCAGAGAGCTGCTCATCAAACGAAAAAAGAGCGCAAAAAGTGACGTTATTAGGGATCATTTGACCACCAGCATAACATCACCCTCTAACAAGACTTGTCCTTATCTCTAAATATATAGTATAAAACAAAGACTTTGCGTCTGTTTGATCGCATACTTCTACAATAGGTTTTGATATGCTTATTTGTAGCTTAAATATACTTTATTATTATTGTGATTTCGATATGTAGTTATAAAGAAATTTTTATTCATATATTGAAAATTTTCTATTCAGTTTTTGTTCGGAATAATTTTATCATTCAAACAATAAAAACAATTATTTAAACACAATAATTGCTTTGAGTTATCAAAGAGATTGGAATGTTGCGGAGAAATCTTTTCTGCTTCCGCTTGTTGGGAAATATCAAGTTGAAAAATATCTTTGTTAAGACAATTAAATGAATCTATCCAATCAATGACAAAAATATAGGTACCTTCAAAAGTTTTAGCAACTAAAAGATCTAATGTCCTTTCTTCTTTACCCAACTTTACAATAACATGAAGAACCCCAAGTACTGAAATTTCTTTGTTCCCATATGATTTTAATTTGTTGTTGCACTTAAACAATTTGAAATTTTTAAATAAATTCTAATGCCATGTTAAAATCGCGCCTTAATTATGTTAAATCGAGTTAATGAAGTTTAATCGAAAAACAAGTTCTCAAATTAAATATTAATGAAGTAAAATGTGTACAATGTACGTTGGAAACGAATCTAGTTAAATTATTAAACGCCTTTGAAACGTTCTACAGTTGATCTTGCTTGAACGCCAGAAAATGTCAAAAGTTTTTTTCCGAAAGTTCTCCCACAAGCAATTGCGCAAATATGGGGAAAATTTATTGATGAAATTTCGCACACTAAATACAAAACAGTCACAACTCAAAATTTACAAATTTTTACTTTTTAATGTAAAATTTAAAAAAAAAAAACAACCGACTACAAAATCAAAGTAAAAAATAATTTTAAAAATACTTTTCCTTTTAATTTCTTGGTCATAATTGATAATTTATTTAAACATATTATTATATATGAAATCTTATTATCTTAATTTTTTTCTTATTTGTTTTATTATCATAAATATATTAATTACTTGATGAATACAAAAGCTTTTAAGGTTGGCGCTAATATAATCAGACTTTTTATAATATAATATAATATAATCAGAAGCATTTGTATTCATCAAGAAATTAATATATTTTTGATAATAAAACAAATAAGAAAAAAATTAAGATAATAAGATTTCATATATAATAATATGTTTAAATAAATTATCAAATATGACCAAGAAATTAAAAGGAAAAGTATTTTTAAAATTGTTTTTTACTTTGTAGTGAATTGTAGTCGGTTGTTTTTTTTTTTTTTTTAATTTTTATTTCTTCCTTTTTAGAGAATATGATAAATTTTCGAAAAAAAGTGTATAAACAACATAAATAAAATTGTTCCGAAAAAATTTGTTCTATTAAAATCTGAAAGTTTGTTGGTCATTTCAAATATCTGCCTCTTAAATTTAAATTAGATGTCACATGTTTTGAAATTATTATACACATTCTTGTAACGAGTTTTATTACCTTAGTGTCAATATTATTCGAGATATAGTGTTTTCCAAATATTGAAACGCCCCTTTGTTAAATAAGCGCCCACTTTCTGGAGCGTTATTTCCAATAATTGTGCCTACTCCTGTACTTTATTTCAGTACCCCAGCGTCAATATTAACTGCGATAGTGTTTATTTAGTATTGCCACGCCCTTTTATCGAATAGCGCCTACTTTATTGACCATAATTTTTAATAATTCTGCCTACCCCTGTATTACAATAAATTTCAGTGCCCTAGTGTCAATATTATTCAAGATACACTGTTTTTCTAATATTGCCACGCCCAGTAGTCGAAATCCGCCCATTTTCTTCACCGTAATTTGTACTAATAATGCCTACCCCTATACCAAATTGCAGTACCATAGTATCAATATTATTCGAGATATACTATTTTTCTAATATTGCCACGCCCATTTGTCAAATAACGCCCATTTTGTTGACGGCAATTTGTAATAATTGTGCCTACCACTACACTAAATTTCAGTACCCTAGTGTCCATATTATTCGAGATACAGTGTTTTTATAATATTGCCCCGCCCATTTGTCGAATAACGCCCACTTTATTGGCCATAATTTGTAATAGTAATGCCTACCCTTATACTAAATTGCAGTACTATAGTATCAATATTATTCGAGATATAATCTTTTTCTAATATTGCCACGCCCATTTGTCAAATAACGCCCATTTTCTTGACCGTACTTTGTATTAACTGTGTCTACCCCTACACTAAATTTCAGTACCCTAGTGTCCATATTATTCGAGATACAGTGTTTTTATAATATTGCCACGCTCATTTGTCGAATAACGCCCACTTTATTGACGATACTTTGTAATAATAATGCCTACCCCTATACTAAATTGCAGTACTCTAGCCTCAAAATTATTCAAGATACACTGTTTTTCTAATATTTCCACGCCCATTTGTCGAATTACGCCCGTTATTTGTAATAATTGTGCCTACCCCTACACTAAATTGCAGTACCCTAGTGTCAATATTATTCGAGATACAGTAGTATCTAGTATTGCGAGATCTATTATTGCCACGCCCAGTTCTCGAATACCGCCCACTTTTTACGGGCACCTCCATGCTTATGATATCTATCTGGTCACCAAAAATTATGGCAATCAGGCATATGGTTTAGGAGTTATCGATGTACATACATTTAAAAAAAAAAAGAAAAAAAAAAAATATAAAAAAAAAAAAAACAAACCGACGAACTTGAGAACCTCCTCCTTTTTGAAGTCGGTTAAAAACTATTCGTAGTGATCATATACTTTGACTGTAACATATCAAGCAAATGTCACAGAACTACTGTTGTAAATCGTTTGAAAACTATTTTCTTATTTTTTCAAAATGTAAACAAACGACACTGCACATTGTTTTGATTTCATACGTTCTTGTGCCAAAAATAGAAAACGTTGACGGATTTTGATAAAATTTGGTAAAGGGCCCTTTTTTAGTCCTATTAAGAAAATACCTAGTCCTATTAAAAAATTGTACATATCGGACCACTACAAACCTCTGCTCCTGTGCAACCCCACCATTTACTAACACCACTTTCCCCCTTCTCCCCCGTACAACACGAAACTGTAAAACATTAAAAAATCAAAATATTTCAGTGAAATTTGGTACAATGTTGTATTTTGGGCTTATTAAACAATTTTTGATTATACTGCACATTGAGACTCAAACAATCACATTCAAAACCCACCCACTAACCACCTCTTCCACCCCCACACCAACTTGCACAATCCAAAACTGGAAAAGAGGTTTCGACTAACTCTAAGGGAAAAAAGTAAGAAAAGTATACATATAAAAATAAATTTATTAATTTGTTTATTTAAATTCAATAAGTTAACAATACAATTTATACATTTAACTTATTCAATATCATTCAGCAATCGCTCTCATATCTGCTTCCGAACTATTCTCAATATTCAAAATTTGAGTAGAATTTAATATCATAATAATATCGTTTCGCGTTTTTTTCATTTCGTGTTATTGTACGCCTTACGTTTCATTTAAATGATAGGATCGGATGAAAGCAAAAGACCCTTTAAAAGATGGCTTTTTGTGGCATTTCAAACGTCTTTCTTGTGTGAAATAAGCGAGTGCGTCAAATTTCCTTATGTCTCACTTCCAATAGGTCTTCTGAAAGCATGCCAATTGGTAAATCAAAATGTTCAATGATAGATTTACCATAAATAAATATCGTATGGACTGTTATTGCCATTTTATACCAGATGTACTTGGAATTATACATTTGGTATCTACGTTGATTTTACATTGGGATGTAATGATTAAGCTCAAATGTTTTATCAAACACACATCAAGCGAAGTTATTGCTGCAGATGTTTGTGGATGTTAAAAAAAAGTCTTGCAGTGTTCCCGTCATTTAATGTTCCGTAGCCTGTTTTACCTTATCAACTATTAAACCATGGTTTTCTTGAAATTCTTTGCTTATTCTTTGCTTATTTACCTACCTGTTATAATTTATTAAAATCAAAAATTCTTGTAACCATACTTTGTCTCTGCTGAATTAACAATTTCTACCAATGAGAAGCATGTCACTTATTTTAAAATGATGCAATTAAGAATTTTATCTGAATTTTAAGTTTATCATGATTAAGCTGTGTGCAAGTTTTGGCTTTTACAAAGCATAACATATTATGTAGATGTATATTATGTAGATTTCTTCTTTATGCAGATGATCTTAAGATTTTTCTTGAAATAAGTCATAGATCTGATACTGTGCTTCTACAAAAAGAAGTTGACAATCTTTAGAACTGGTGCTGTAATAATGGTCTCTTTTTAAATCTTAATAAATGCGTGTCAATGACTTTCTCTAAATCAGATGTTTTCTCTCCGTCCGTTTATCATATTGCAAACTCTTCCTTGGCTTCGGTTCATCAATTTAAGGACTTAGGTGTCGTTTTTGATTGTAAATTTACTTTTGTGTCTCATCTGGATTACATTGTTCCTAAAGCTAATGCCATGCTAGCCTTCATTAGACGTAATAGTACATGTTTTTCGGATCCGTATACGTTGAAATCTTTGTTCAATTCGCTTGTTCGCTCCAGATTAGAATATGCAGCTATTATATGGAACCCTTTTTATGATTGCCATAAGGTCCGGCTTGAAAGAATACAAAAGTCTTTCACAAGGTTTGCTTTGCGGTCTTTTAACAGAGATGGTGTGCCTCCTTCATATAATGCCCGATGTCTTTTAATTGGACTTAAGTTCTTGGAGAGTAGAAGAATTTTATTGTCGTTGCTTTTTGTTTTTGATTTAATTAATGGTGTGGTGGATTGTCCTGCACTATTGGAAATGATAGATTTCAATGCTCCTGTTAGAATACTTAGAAATAGTGATCCTTTTTATTTGTATATTCGTAGTTCCAATTATGCAGCTAATGCGCCTATTAATCGAGCCTTACAATTGTTTAATTCTATTAATAATAAAGTTAATTTGGACTTTTCTGTATCTAAAAATCAAATGAGATCTCTTTTAGACTCAGTCTGTTGAATATGCCTTTTTTGTGATATAATTTTTGTATTCATTTCTTTTAGTCTGTAAGTATTTATTTACATAGACTATAATCAAATAAATAAATATTTCCAATGCAGTCAGGCAGGTTTATTTATCATTTCGAGCCATGGAGAGATGATATCACCAATTTTCATAGAACGTGTCACTATAAAAAACAAAATTTCGTCAATATTTGCGGGCACTTGCAGCTGGGACATATTTTATTCGATAATACATAAAAAAAAATTAAATGGCAATTTGTAAATTAATTACGACCTTCTTTCATAAGTTTTTTAAGTTATGTGTTTATATAACTCCAATAATTTTTCAATTATTAAAGTAAAGAAAAAGTATGCTTCACAAATTAGAAGAACTTTAAGCTGCTTTCATATTATTTGTATTCTCGTACCGCAATTCAGGGTAATTTACTAATTGCATTCGTGAAACAAGTAGAAAATTAAGAGCTTAGTGGATCACAGCAAGAATCACGAAAAAGGCTACTGATGAGTTGGTGTAGCGGCCAACGAAACAGCTGTCTAGTCTGCTATGTGATTGATACTCTATATAGGGTATTGTTGTTGTTAGTTGTTTTTCCTTCAGTTGTTTTCTTCGGAAAGCAACATTGACCTTGAGCTCGATAAAATATAACCTTTAATAATTGAAAAATTATTGGAGTTATATAAACACATTAAATGGCAATTTCAGCGCTTGAAAGTACTTTGACCGAAATTCTTATGATCAATTGTGTTGTGTGTGTTGTGAAATCTTTGAACACAAATGATCGAGAACTGGACCTGCATGCTGTTTTATGCTGACTCCGAACGGCTTATGTTCTCAAAAAGCTTTTCATGGCAGTTTTTACTCTGAGGTTTGCCATTGTCTGCAGAGAGGTGACGGCCGAGCAGAAGAATTAATTCAATTGAAAAAACTTTCTGTGTCAGGTGGTATTCGAACCAGGTTTCTCTGGCGTATGAGCCACACACTACCCATTGCGCCACGGCCGCCACTAATACATACATACTTTTCGAAAATTTTAAGAAAAAACATGTAGAATATACATCGATATATTTTTTTTTTATTCCATTTTAAACATTAAAAAGTACTTTTTTCACTTGATCAATCACAACGACTTTGAAAATAACCGTGAAACGAAAGTTGTAATCAAAACAAGCCTTAAACAATTTTATTAGTTGCATTTGATTTCATAGTTTTAAAATATGCTACATTAATTAGGATTGCATTTAAAATAAATAAGTAAGAAGATTCGTCGAAAGTTGCACCAAATTTTTTTTTTTTTTTGCAAAATTATCAATACCTTGAACTCCTCGCTATGGGTATCAAAGAATTTAGCTGTTAAGGCAAGTACCTATGTAAAACTCTGAAAGGATTTCTGGTACTTTGGCTTAATGTACGAGTCCATTGTTCTTGTATAACAAAATATAGCTCTAAGCCATCTGAAACGAAATACGAAATACGTCCGCATAGAAAAGAGCCCTTAATATTAGATCTTTCTTCGAATAATTCTTCCATTATATTTGTTTCAGCGTTCAAAAAAAAAAACGGACAAACCAGAAACTTTCCCGACAACCTCTTTGAATTTCTTTGGCGTGATAAAGACGATCGCTTTCAAGCCATGAACTTTTCTTCTTTAGTTCCTCCATTTACATTCTCAGCCCACAAGGTGCAGAGACCATATTCACAAGTACCTTTTTGGCAAGGATTATTTAAATTCTGCCTTCTGATATTACAATTGTAATATCAGCTTAATATCAGTTTTTTATTTTTCGGTATTCTACGAGTAATACAATAATTTGTCCTCTTTTAACTTTATAAAATTAATGTAATTCCCGGAAATGAAAGTATATTTATATGATTCTAATTTTTCCGATTTTTATGTGTCCTTTTTTTAATTTAAATTATTGATAAAGTTGAGAATCTGCTACTAACATTTTAACTTATCTCTTTACACTTTTCTAGACCAATGTGGGAAGATGCTGCAAACAAACAAGGTGGACGTTGGATAATCACACTAAATAAAAACTCTAAAGGTGATTTGGATAATTTATGGCTCGATGTTGTAAGTTGTAATTTTTCCATTACATTGTTCATCTTAAAAATTGTTTAATATTTATTTAATAAACAGCTCCTCTGCCTCATTGGAGAAGCATTCGATCATTCAGATGAGATCTGCGGCGCAGTTGTTAACATACGTGGTAAAAATAATAAAATTTGTAAGTTTCATTCATTCGTTATTCTGACTTTAACTACTCTTTCAAGCTAACCTCTAAATTCTGTATGTTTTTTTTTTTTATTTCATTTGCAGCAATTTGGACAGCGAATGGCAACAATGAAGAAGCCGCATTGGAAATTGGGCATAAACTGAGAGAAGCCTTGCGTTTGGGTCGTCAAAATTTGCAATATCAGCTACACAAGGACACGATGGTCAAACACGGTTCCAGTGTGAAATCGATTTACAATCTATAAACGATTACTAAATAGTTTATAAACACGATATAAAAAAAAAAATCACTATTCTTACTCTTACCTTATATTATAATAATTTAATGCGTAATTTCGTCAATGAGGAGGGAAAAAAACATCAGTTAAACTCGATATATCCTTTAAATGTAGCTGAAGCCGCAAAACTAAAACAAAACACAATTTATCCAAAAACTGATAAAATTAAATCAAACAAACAAAAATAACATAATTTTTCTTGAAATTTCAAATGCGCCTGTTTGTAAAAATTAGAATTGTTTTTCCAATCCAAGTAATGTAAAAGAAGAATAATCGAAAAAAACAGTGTACAAGATATGTAAATTCAAGCAGTCTGAAGAAGCAGGTCTTTAAAATCAAAACATGCAAACATATTTATTAATGTATGCTCTGCCACAAAGAGCCAAAAAAATAACAAACAAGGTTAATGTTTGTGCACTTTGTACATTGTTTTTTTTTTCTTCTTTTTTTTTTAACTGGCAAGCAAATGCATCTTGTAATCGTTATCTAATCCTATGCGTGTTTTAAATGTAAACGATATGGATATTTTATTTAAAAATCAAATAAATTGAATATCATTTAAAAAAAAATTAAATTCCTTTATTCTGTAATTAGTTTTGTCGAACTATTCGAGATAGTTGAATGGAAAGAAATATCTGCATTTTACAGTGTTATATGACGAATTTTATTGACAGTTTTGTTAAAAAATAAGAAGAATTTTTTATGCACATGGAAGCTTATAGTAATTAAAATTTAAAATTATGACATCCTGTGTGTTTATGTTTATTTTACATATCTTAAAACAAACACACTTCTCCTGTTTATTAATAACAGCTTAATAACAACTTTGACGAAGCATAACCATCCAGGGTTAATAAGAAAAAAAAGGATAAGTTGACAAAGTTAAACAACAAAAATGTGTTGTTTTTTTTATAAAATTATCTTTCGATAAGTGTGTAGAATGTTGGTTATAAATTTTTGATCGATATCTTGAATACCAAAAGAAGTTATAATAGGGGTATTCACACCGTGCTCGTTAGTTTGTAAGTTGTTGCTTATTATTTTTTTAACATGCACTTTGTTTTTGTAAAATTATCTGTTAGCCCATTTTTTCAGCGTTGCGTATACGACAACGAGTGAATACCCCTAATAAAATGGTGGATAAAAACACAGGCACAGAATGTGTGCTGCTGTTTCCGGCTCCTTTGGTATAACCTACACGTATTGTCCTCGGTCAAAGTCATCTTCCTGAGATTGTACATGTAGGGACCGTGCCCTGTAACCAATGCAGTAAGCTAGCTTAAAGTCCTTCGATTGTGTCGGATAACGTTTGCTGCCTCACTACGAGACCACTTCACGGCCGTCTTTGATTGTCTGCAATCAACTGCTTCTTCCCACCTTGTATGGTGTTCCAAGCCGGCCCATTGCTTAATAAGGCCTGCCACTATGTTGTTGCCTATGGCGATACGTGGTTCTGGTCCTTCTCTTGCTAAAGAACCAGCATTTTCATTATGTTCTATGCCAGAATGTCCTCTCACCCACATAAGTGTGAGCTCATTTGTTTGGGCGCACCTATTGCGTTTGGCAAGACATTCTATGGCCAACCTGGAATTGGTGTCTGTCCGTTGCATGCACCTTATCACCGACAGATTGTCAAGGGCAATGACAATCTTCTTTCCATTGACCCGGCCATCTACCAGGTGGTCCAGCGTATGCATTACACCAAGCATTTCCGCCTGGTATACAGACACAAAAACCTCCCTAACCTCAGTACACAGGATAGGCTCAACTCTTCTGAGTAAACGCCTGTTCCGGCTTCGCCATTCATCAGAGAGGCGTCTTTGAATATACTGATATCGTTACCAGTGCTTTCTTCGCAAACGGCTACATCTGTTATAAGAGTTTTATAAAATTTTTCTGTTATTCGTTCTCTCTGCCTTCCGTCCATGGGAATACACATCTCCCTGACATCTCTCTGTACAATGTCAAGGATGCGCATATGATCATGTAGGGCCGTTGCTCCATGTCACGTAGCATTTTGCAATATTCTGAGGGCTGTAAGCGCCGCCGTTCTAAATCCAACGGCAGCATACCTAACAGAACCTTCATGGCGCTTGTTGGAGTGGTGCGTATTGTACCTGTTATTCCAACACACGCCAACCGTTGAACTCTGTCCAGTCTCTTCGTATTGGTTTTCTGGCTAACTTTTGTCCACCAAATCTCCGAAGCATACGTGATTACAGGTCTAACCATCATAGGGTAAACCCATTTTGTAGCCTCTAGGTTTAGCCCCCATTTGAGACCACAAACGCATCTACACTGGAACAGAACCCTTTTGGCTCTTTGAATCCTATCTTCTACATGCTCGATCCAGTTCAGTTTGCTATCAAGGGTTACCCCTAAATGTTCAACTTTCGTGGACATGTTGATTCCAGCTCCAAAAAGTCTGAGTGGTTCTCTCCTCATGCCTATCTTCTCACAACGGTGAGATCCGGGAAACATAGGTGTGGCATATGTACCGCTAGGATACCATGTCTCACCAAAATACAAGTCCAACGCCTGCCATCTGTTACCGGTTGGTTCAGCGTGTCCTTTCGCCCTGGGAAACCTTTAATTCTATTGTGAAGAATCCATGGTTCTTGGAGCATTGCTATGTCAGTTCCATCCTCCTCCATGCAACGCATCATCATTGCTGATGCTGCCCTACTATGGTGTAGATTGAGCTGACACACCACGAGATTTTCCTGGTACTGGCTATCGACTTTTGAGGGTCGTCCATCAGCTTCCATCGTCCTTTCTCAATGTGCACGGCTATCAACATTTACAGGATGTCCACCTTCCCCATCCTTAGCCGAAGAGCTAACAGCCGCTTCGGATTTAGTGTTCCCTGGCGCTGCAGCTTCGACGAGACTGGCTGACAATTCCACTCTTTTCTGGATTTTAACCCCCTACCCCTCTTGAGCATCTGTGAGCTGACGTGAAAAGAACCGAAAGAGTGAAAGTCTTAAAAATATGAACTCTTTTTTTTTGAAAAAGTAACAAACTTGACGTGGAAGTCAATAACAATCGAGCGATGTCGGAGTTTCACAACATCAATGTGCAAACGATGTGAGGCAGTCATAAAACAAAAGGGTTTCTTTAAACGAAATATTGCGAAAAATTAAGAACGTTTGTTTAATACCATAGTTTTCTTCTAATAATGTATTATCGTTTCTAATTAGGTGTCGCAGTGAAATTTCAAAGAGCAATTCTTTTTTATAAATGTGCGAGATAGAATAATTTCTTGAGTTCTTTTTTGTTTGTTTTGTTTGTTACTTCTTGAATATATTTTAATGAAACATGGTGAAATAAATGAAAAAATATATTAAAAGTTAAGTAGTTGATGTTAACTGCAAGGCGTTTGTAATTAGTTGTCAACAGATGTACATGTTACAATACCCATCAAATGAGACCCGAGCCAAATCGATACTATTCACTTTTCAAATACGTTCCGGCGTAATCTACAGTTATACACTCTTATATAAACTTAACAGTTTTTAAAAACGATGACCAGCGAATAGAAAAAACAATAAGTACGATTGATCTACAACTTTAATTTTCACCACTCTAAAAGGCAGGTGAAAAAGTTAAAAAAAACTATTGTACAAAAAGTTTTTTATTATCTAATATATAAAGCCAATAATGTCACTGTAATATATAAATCTTACAAAAAAAAAATTGTTAAGCCTTTGCGAAGCTTATAGATGAGCTTATAAATAAATAAGAGGATAATACGTTAAAAACATATAACTAAAACGAGCCTTTAATGTTAATCTAATGCTTTTAAAATATTGTCCTTATAAGATAAAAGTATAAAATATATTTCAGTTTTTTTACTCAATCTTATTTCAAAAGAATTCTTATTGGGAAAATATGCAGCATGCTCACATAAAAAACTTAAGATATAACACTATTATGTTTGAGACATTATCTGTAAAACATTACGTCGCAAATCTTTACGTCCACATGCATCCAAAGCACGACAAATACTTCTGAAATGATTGGCCTCCATTCGACACTCATCTTCTTCAAACAGTTTTAGTAGCTTCATTATACGTGACGCTAAGTCATTGGGAAACTGAGTCTCGACTGCATCCATATCACCTTCGCCTATGGATAACTCTCGTCCGAAAAACCGCCAGCTAGAGCCAATATTGCGGGAGAGTAATTTGTAAACGGCAGTTCTTTGCTTGTCGGTAAAAGGCACAGCTGCGCACGCTGGAACAGCAGTGTTTGATTTTTGGTTTTGTACCAAAGGCGTTTCCATACTTGTACCTATGTTGCTGCCTAAAATTTTATTTTGCACTTTGTGCTTAATATTACTAGCCAAGCGATACTCTTGATACTGATTTATAGGCTCCACTGTAGTGATTTCCTTCGGTGTTACATATGATGCCACTGCACTCTGCAACTTTGGGTTGTCCATTTTATCCACTAGCTCACGCAGCGCATCAATATTGTACTCGTTGAGTACATCACGCCGTTCCAGACAATCGACAAGATCTATTATCGAATGTATACTTTCTATACGACGCACTGAACCAATGTCATTGGCAAAAACATCCTTAAATTCGTCCAAGTTGGAACAAGAATCGGATTCGTCCTTAACCAAAGCCTTCAGCATTTCATAGGAGATGCCATGAAACGTATTCACGTCCACCATTATTTTAAGGGGTGAGCAGCAAATAAATATTAAAAGTTCAATAAATTATTCAAGTTTTGAACATTTTTATTAAAAACAATAACAAAAGATTAAAATAGGTTATAACAATAGGAAAGTTGCCACCTTTGGCATTTTGATTTGTTTGATACAATTTTTTTTCAAGAAAAAAGAGAAAAATGCGAAAAGAACAAAAGGGAACACGAAAAAATTGACGGTACAGAAACATCGAGATCATCAACTTTTTCTCCCCTTCATCGCTTCCGATTTGTGGCGAATTGCCAACAAACTCTGAAAATTGAATTCAATTCTTGACCAATGTGAAAGGGGTCTTACTTCATTTTATTTTTTGTATATCGTCGTGCATCTCTCTCTCTCTTATTAATTTGTTGGCTTCAGTCGCTTACGTTTGCTTGCTTTAAATTTTAAGAAAGCAAGCAAAACAGATATGAAATTGAATTCAATTCTTGACCAATGTAGAAGCTTTCGTCAAGTCCAAAACAGAACGTCAAAAAAACTTGCTTTCAATTCTTGACCAATGTGAAAAAGTCCCCTTTAAGCAGTTTTTAAATTGTTCCGAACACATTGGTTGCATTCAGAGGAAAATTTGCAACGTAACCCGCGATCCACATTGGCAATAAATTATGGTACACAATATTGCTTACCATGGATATTGCTCATGTAGACCACTTATTGCTCATGGTATGCAATATATGTCTTGCAATATTTATTGCCAATTATGTCAAGCAATGAGCTGAAATTTTTGGTAACCTTCAATAAAAAAGCAAATTAAGACTGCGAAGAGGATTGTGTTGAATGTAAAATAACTTAAATTACAGAACGGACACGCTTTCAGCGCGCTAACCATTTTGTTTTACATATTAATAATGATATGGTATAACATACAATGCCCATTCAAAATAGATTGCTTGTATTATTTATGGTAAGAATGGAATTTGACAGATGGTATAAAATAATAATTAATTGCCAGTGTGGACTGCACAACTTTCGGGTTGAATGGTATGTAGCGAAAATATTTTATGCTACTTCAGTTGAGCGGCTTAAGCGTAGAACAGAATGCGATGTAGTTGTAGCGATTCCATGTAGTAACCTCATCAGCTGTTCAGTGTGTAGCACGCTACGCTAAAAAATATGTCCACAATGGCATGAGCGCTTCAGAGAACACTTATTCACCAATATTTTCGATTTTACAAATATTGTTAATTTGGGACACTTATTACGGTACCGACAACGTTTGCAGTATAGATTTGATATACTCAATCCTAAAAAAAATATACAATTTTCAGAGCAGCGTAGTACTCAAAAGTTAAAGTTAGCTTAACTTGCGCAGTTGTACTACAGCTACGAGCCACAGACGTACTACGCATTCTGGTTCCCACTTTACGCTCACTTTATTTTGACAGATAACAATGCCAAATATTAAATGTATTTTTTATTAAATTGCTTAATATTGCTTTTAATAAAAACTCTTTGCTTAAAACGTATGCGCACAGAACATGATAAAAATAAAAATAAAACAAAAAGCATTTAATGACGAACAGATGTTTGCCCCTTCACGTTTCGAAAAAAAAAAACCATTCACCAGACAGTATCACTTTATGCTACTTCACTACCTGAGCGCTCTTTCGGATAGAATGCAGCCATTGTCGAGTGAAAGTCGAGTAAAGTTCAATCAGAGAGAGTTAAATGAAATTTGAAGACAGTGTCAAAAGTACGGAAACGACTTCTAGCTAGTTTCAAGCACAAAAACAGCTAATTGGCCATCAAACGTAAACAGCGCCAATACTAACTTATAACAAACATTAACAGCGCCAATTGTAACATGATATTTTGTATGTATTGATATTAATTTATATTTGACAATATGTAAATTTATTTTTTATCAAACAACATAAGCAAATATCAAATTGAAATTTGCTTCTTCCTCTTCTTGCTTATTCTACCTGATGTTTGTTCTTATCCAGCTGGAACAAATTGTTTCTAGCACGCTTCGAGCAACTTTTGAGCTCGAGAGAGCGATTTTATGCTTGTTCTTCTAGTTGGAAAAAGTATGCAAACTCGTTCTAGCACATTGCAAGTTATATACAACCAGGTACAGAAACTGACCGTATGTCAGGGCAGCATCGGAGAAAACTAGAAAGTCCTTTCAAAATAATAATTTTTTTCTTAAATATAAAATATATCGGAACAATTGAAGATGAGTGGAAATGGAATTTTTTAAAATTGTTTTTCAAAATGTGTATTTAGAGCTAAAAAAGCCAATGGTAAAAAAAAAATGTCAAGCCGGTCTCAAGTAGTTTAGAAGATATAGGCGTCAGAAGTTAGGGAAATGGGCCTAAGAACTTGGGATTTTTTTCATGACAAAATGCAAGTTTTTCAGGCCAATTTTTGGAACTTGGTACCGTATAACTTCTAATCGACTTGAGACCGGGTTGAAATTTTTCCGGATTCAGACTCAGAAGGTCTTAATACAAATAAGCCATCCAAAAAATTTCAGTTTCCATTCTTCTTCAATTATAACTATGAAATTTTCATCGCCTGATAATAAAATTTGTATGTACAATTTTTGTATTCGTTCTTTCAAAAGTCGTGACAACAAAAATATTTCATATCTTATAAAATAAAGGTACATCTGAAATAGTAATAGTACTAAAATATAAAAACATTACCCAAATACTACAAGACTACGTGCACGTGCAACTCTGCACTGTGTATTTCATTCGTTCTTCGGTTGTCGCTCGGTTGTAATTGTTCGCTGCTGAAAGCAAAGTTTTTTTAGACGCAAACTGTGATTTTTTAATATTTCTACTTAAAATTCATGCAACATTTAAAAATGTAAATAATTTTTAAAATAAGTCACAGGTAGAAAACCTACAATAATGTAGGGTTTACGCTAAATAAGTGCTAAAGAAAAATTGTGTTTAACTGAGAAAAACAAAAAATTGCAGTGTGTAGAGTTAAGAAAGAAAGTTGTAATATTAAATGCCATATTTAACAAACAAAGCGAATAATATATTGTTAAGTTGGGAAACAATGCAACGCAATAAAAGCATTAATACAAAAATAATTTCTTCACTTTTTAACGCAATCTATTGACCAACCATGGCTACTTTCGTCTACGGCTTACCTCTTCTTCGTAGACTGCATTGTTGTTGCTGTGTTGTCGTCATTGTTGTTGTTGTTGTTATTGGATGTCTTTTGTGCTCTTCACTTGACATTCCTTTGTTTTGCTTTTTATTTATGTTTTTGTTTTGTTTCTTTGCTGCTTTCCGCATGACAAGCATTTTCATCACACATTCCGCATGCCACCAACATTCGCAGTGCCAAATCCTGCAGCAAATAAAGAAGCCACCCAAAAGAGCTGGATCCAATCACGCCCCATCCTGGTGTCATTGCGTCGACGTTGTATATGATATAAACAAGAACTAAAGTGCGTCGCTTTGAATGCATTTTTATTTTAAAATATGATTTCTTGTTTTTTTTTTATAAAGGCGCAACTTTCGTGCCTCGCTAAATGACTAATTGCATCTGTCGGCAACAACAACAAAGTAACAGCAGCTAAGCAAGTTAGTGCAATAGTTTTCTCAAAATTAATACCATTTAATTTTCTTAACTTAAAGTTAAAAACAGTTTTCTAGTGATAAGTTCAAAAAGTGTAAAGAAAAATCTACTAATGTGGGCCGGGCGTCTTTCTAAACTCCGCGAAAAATAATATAAGCACCAACAAATACCTATAACAATCAAAAGATTTGCTAGCGTTGCCTACAACTTACAGAAAATGCCCTGCGACATTGCAAAGACTTCATCTGAGATTGAGAATGTGGACTGGAGTACGGGCACAGGTTCCGGACAACATTACACAAACGTCAGGTGAGTCACTATGCTGGTCAGATTGCAACAAACGAAGAGAATTTATCAAATCAAATCATTATTTGATATGCTAAACAAGTACACTGTACGACAATTTCTTTTTTCCAAGTTTTTCTTCTTTAAAGTTTTCTTCATCTTCTTTTTTTCTTTTTAAAAGTTTACGTCCTACAAATATTTAATATGGGTTTTAAGTAAACACTCATTTGTGGGATTTACTAACTATAATAAAAAGCAAGAAACTTCTTACTAAGAATCTTTTCCAGAAAGTATATAGGATACATCCATTTCCTAACTAAATGATATGCTTCTTCGGAAGATCCCACCAAGAAATGCCATTTGAATCTATACCGATGGATCAAAGATAAATGATAAAGTTTTGGTAAGACTCTACTCGAGTACACTAAACAATAATCTAGTCTTGAGGCTCCCTGACTATTGCAGTCTCTTAAGCAGATATTGTCGCAATAAATGGCGCCGTTACTTGGCTTCAGATGAATTAGATATCATCTATGGATATCTGCATACTATCTGATGGTCAAAAGGTTTTGAAAGCCCAGGAATGTTTTGAAAGTACGTTCAAAACAGCCCTTAACTCCCGCAGATCTCTAAATGAGATGGGGAAGGGGCTATCGTGATGGATAGATCACGAATATAGGTAGTTTTCAAGAAATTGCAAAGCAGATGAACTCGCTCGCACCGGTACTACCAAACTACTTACTTACTTAGTTGGTCGTAACAACCCGTGTCCGGGTTTCAACCGACCTCATCAGCTCTCGCCAGGCGCCTCTGCTTTGCGCGCGCCTTCTCCAATCGGATACACCAAGTGCGGTTAGGGCTTCCTCAGCCTGGTCCATCCATCGGAGGCATGGTCTCCCTCGTCGTCGTTGACCAGCGACCCTCGCCTCGAGCACCTTTTTCGCTGGAGCTTCGTCGTTCATACGATGGACATGACCCAGCCAGCGTAGTCGCTGCACAGTTATACGCCGAACTACGTCAATGTCATCGTAGAGCTCATACAGCTCGTGGTTCATTCGGATGCGATAGTCATCGCCGACTCGAACAGGACCGAAGATTTTGCGAAGAACTTTTCTCTCGAACACCCCCAGAGCGGCTGCGTCAGTTTGCGAAACTACCCATGCCTCAGCGCCATAAAGCAGCACAGGTAGAACGAGCGTCTTGTTATTATATTTGGTACTACCAAATAATTATCTTAATTATCGATAGATGAGGAAATAATTGTTATTATCTTTTACCACATGCAAATTAATCACAAATCAACATGTAATTGTTGACAGTATATGTTCAGAGTTACAACTTGTGAGTTGTATTTATAATAGTCTTGAAAGACTTCTTGACCTGGTCTTAACTACAGACAGTAACAATGTTGTCGTTAAAAGGGCCTTTCATGCTCTAACTACTGTTAATGAATACCATCCACCATTGAATATTTGGTACAAATGCGACAGAGAAAATATAGTAAACTCAATTGAGTGCATAAGCTTTATGAATTCAATTTTAAAACAGCTGACTTTTTGAAGTTGAATCAGTTACTTCATAGTAAACTTAATGTAATTTAAGAATACATAAATGGAAATTGTTGTAATGACACCGTTAATATTTTTTATGTATAACTCTTTGCTATACTTTCTCAGTCCGTTCCTTATAGCCTTAAATTTGCGAAAAATTCTACGTACCCCTGTGGAAAAAATTTGGGTTATACCAACCTTTTCTGATAGTACACTTTTTTTTTTCTTCCTACCACTTCTAATAAAAAAAAATTACGCTATAACATGTGAAATATAAGTAAAAATAATACCTGCATATTCATAATACTGAAATTTACGATGTATTTTGAAATCTAGAGTACTTAACTCGGGAAAATTAAATTGCATGACATTTCAGAGCTTAGGACCTGAAATAATAAGACTTTTGTCTGTAATTCTGCATACTTATAGGTTTTATAAATTCCAACAAAAAAAATTTTTCGACTGTGCGCCGCCACATCTGAAGCTCGGTTCACAAAGATTTTATTCAAATCGTTTGCCACATGAACAGGATTTGTGAACACCGGATCCATCTTCCGCTTCGATTCCTTTCACTGAATTTTCTTTAGGTTCTCTTTTAAGAATTCCATTCAATACCTTCCATAAATAAACAATAAATAAAACAATAAATTCTATGAGAATTTCATAAACTAAGATAATAAATGAATAAAATATGGCACTATACATATGTGTGTGCTCTCACATGCACACTTGCTCACCCACACTTTTGTGTCGCCTTTAACCCTACAGACTTTGTCTTTGTATTAGTTGTCAAGAGATACTTTCTTCGCTGCTTTTACCACATTATTTAATTCTTTAATTCTCCAAAAAAAATAAAAAAAAGCGATTTCAGCCCTTGAAAGGACTTTGACCGAGCTTCTTATGATCAATTGTGTTGTGTGTGATGTGAAATGTTTGCACTCAAATGATCGAGAACTGGACCTACATGTTTTACGCCGACTCCGAACGGCTTATGTTCTCAATAAGCTTTTCATGGCAGTTTTTACTCTCTGAGGTTTGCCATTGTCTGCAGAGAGGTGACGTCCGTACAGAAAAATTAATTCAATTGAAAAAACTTTCTGTGTCGGATGGAGGATTCGAACCTGGGTTCGCCGCCACTTAATTCTTTAATAATGACCTTTAATAAGAAGACGTAGTGTGTCAAAATATAAAAAAATTGTTCTTTGTAAAATGTCACTCCGGACAATATAAATTTCTTCTATGGAAAAAGTAAACATTATAAAAACATACTTTTTTAAACAAGTTCAAGAAGCATCATTTTTGTGAATTTCATTCTCATACAAGCACCAATTTGCTACAACTGCGATTTTACCATATGTAGGTAATTTTACCTTTTTACTTATCCAAATTTCAGATATATTAGTGACAATGTTTCGTTTCTTTTCTTAGTGTTTTTGAAGTTCTTGATATATGTAAAGTTAAAATTTCGATATTGGAAATTTGGAAGCATTATTACAGATTAAAATACTTAAAAACCTATCACTGTATTATTAGCTGAATAGA
The DNA here is from genome assembly GCA_914767935.1 of Coremacera marginata. Classification (NCBI taxonomy): domain Eukaryota; kingdom Metazoa; phylum Arthropoda; class Insecta; order Diptera; family Sciomyzidae; genus Coremacera; species Coremacera marginata. The sequence goes on from OU612047.1 coordinate 19,894,334, forward strand.
ATACTAATTGCAAACTTTAAAAGCAATGCCTTGAATTTATTTAAAATATATAACTATAAATATAAATATATAACAAAAAAAGAATGCATACATAGTTGATCATTGTCATCCATCACAGTTCACCATACGTATGTTTACCAAAATAGGCCTATTATGTAAATTTCAAGAGCAAATTTTTGAGCTTGAGTTTGATTAAAATTCTACTATATTGCCAGACATAACAAAACTCAACAAAAAACTATTTACGTTTCTTACGTGCCTCTAAATTGTTTATTTATAACTTTCCACACCCTTTTAAAGGTAAAAAAAAAATTATAAAAATAAAGCAATATTAAACAGGCTTTAATCTTATCAGTAAATTCATTTCGGTTTGTGAATTCACGCTTTAATTTGAACGCTTTTCTGTATAGTTAATTTTGCGCATTGAGCACATTAATAACAAAAACACAAAAATTCACTATTTATTTTTATAATATTTGTTTTATATAGTTTCAAATAAAGTATAAGTTAATGACTTTTGACCTAACTAAATAATATTTCACGATCGGAGAAGTTTTATTTTACTTTCCAATTTAACCTTTACAAATAGTATATTTATCATTATAGTATCAAAAGTTATTGAATACTTCATACTCTATATCAACTTCAATCCAAAATTTACTTATCAAAAAATATAATCAATAATTATAGAAAGCAATTATCACCACACATGCACACACATACATGCATCTAGACACCCACAACTAAACACATAATATTTTGCTTAGTAGTAGGTTTAACATATGTAAGCATTATTAGTTCCCCTTTTAAAATAAAAGGCACTTAAAAATAACATTAATGAACACAAAATGCCAAGTGCATTAATAATATTAATATCTCTTCACCCCATCAAACTTAACTTAAATCACAAACAGCTTTAATTTTGTCACCTAGAGCTGTGAAGTAGGATATTCTACAATTTAAGGGGACATGCCACCTTCATGCTACCTTTTTAATGTTTTAAAATGCGTATTAGTGCAATAAAAAATAAGATATTCTTTTGAAATATTACACATATATTTTGAGATAAAAAAGCTACACAAAAAAATTGTTTTGGATTTTTTTAATCACATATATGGCTACTGGAATTTAAGAAAACAAAAACATCAAAAAATCATTGCAGGCGTGATTGCAGCTCACTGGAACATCTGGAAAAAAAACAAAAAACGGAGTCTTAATCAACATCAAAACCGCCGCACTGGGGCTCAAGAATTAAATCCATTGGCCAAATACCCATTTTTGGTGGGATTATATAATTTATTATTAAAATTTTTGCGCCATTTTGTAGTAAAAATATATAGTAAAGTCAAGTAACCAAAAATGTTGGTCAAAATATCTAAAATTGTGGGCGTAGCATGCGGTTCAACACAACTGTTTTTGCTAATTTCAGAAAAAGATGAGTTTTTTATTTTTTCATCGAAAATGAATGGCCATTGCTCGCAAACTATAACCAATAGTGTTGAATTTTTTTTGTTGGTTGAACTATTATCGTTGAATTATTGTATGAGGTTGTAGCTGTACTATTTATATTTTGGGTGTTACGAAATGTTTTCAAAAGAACTCGTTTTTCTTCTAAGGATCAAAACGGCTCAAAAAAAATTAAAGCATCTAGTTAAAAGTGATAGTCTCCTCTTTCACCCTATATATACTTTTATACCCCCACGATCCCCCCGTAGAAGCTTTTTTCGTTTTACTGAAACTACTCACAAATCATCCCCATAAGTATGCAACGATGTATTCTATTTAAACTTTAGGTATTTTAATGCATGCAATTTAAAGGATTTTTCAGTTTTATTTACCATTTTTATTCCAACTCTATAAGACAGGTGCATATACAAAATATATATACAGGTTCTGGTAATTAAAATAGTGCCTAGAGTTTTTTTTTTTTTAAGTAACCCATTTCATTCTACCTATATGAGACATGTATAGTTTTGGAGTTTTGATGCATTTAGAGTTTTAGTTTTAGGAGTTTTGGAGTTTTAAATTTTACCTTTATAGAACTGGTGCAGGTAATAAGTAAATAGATCCAGGTACTGATACTTGATATAGGGCTTAGGAAAGCACTACGGTATGGAAAGGCTTATAAGGAAGTGATATTCGGATACAATCTCAGTTGCTATAATATCTCAGCCATTGCAATTGGAAATAAATAAATTGATTCAAAAATCATGGAAAGATTCAGTTATAAAGAATTGGCTGAGGAGTATTTAAGAAAAAAAAAAAAACAGGAATATGTTCTAAGCCACGTTCAAAGAAAAATAAACTTCGAAATACCATTGAACTTAGAAGAGAAATTATCTGTTTTCGTCAAAAAAACAACGAAAAATGGCTGAAATGCAAGATTACTGTGCAGAGAGCTTCAAAAACTATCGACAAAATCAGCGCAGGAAGACCAAAAAAATAAAAGCAGATAAAATATATGCAAAACTGGAAATCATTATAAAGGTATTGATGCTACTCCAGTGAGAACAAAGCGGATTCTTAAAAGTGATTTGAAAAAGGTTCAAATCTGTGTCCATCAGAGGCCTGCAGCGAATCCTTTTTTCATGATTCTAAATCACTCGTCAAAAACCGAGTGCGAGTGCGAGTGCGTGCGGTTGCGCACAACAACCACTTCCACGCGAAACATTCTCATAACAGCGATGAGCGACGAGTGCCGCTGCTTTCACTCATTGCTCATTAGAAAGACTGATTTCTGAAAAATTTTTCCAAAAATTTTTAATATTTTATTTTTCAATAATATTTTCACAATTTTTCACTAATTGCTATCAATATAATTTAAAATTTTTTATTTATTAAGTATATGAATTTAAATATTTTTTTAATACTATTTTAAGATTTATTTTCATACATTTGCCGATTCCGCTAGTATTATATGTATATAATAATAAATTTATATATTATGTGTATTATAAAATATGTCAGCGATAACACTGCACGCGATTTCCCTTAATGACTCTAGAGTCATAAGGAATGACTCAAGAATCTTTAGAATCATTGATCGGCATTCTTATGAGCGATGAGTGAAAGCGGCGGCGCTCGTCGCTCATCACTGTTATGAGGATGCTTCGCGTTGAAGTGGTAGTTGTTGTACGCAATCGCACGCACTCGTATTCGGTTTTTGATGGATGATTTATAGTCATTCGTTCTAATCATAGACTCGTTGCAGTTCTCTGGTGTCCATCATATCATCACATAACTGCTGCTAAAAAGAACTGTTTGCCATCTAACGACAATATTGCAATTACACCAATTTCGGCAGAGGTACAACTACAATCATTACTTGATCACACAGCACAACGCTTGCTACAATCATTTAAAGAAAATTAGTTGAAGCAATATGCAAATTGCAAGTTAATTCTTTTTTGCAAATGGAGATGTGATGGTTCTTCGCGGACAAAAACAATACATGTAATTGTTACCACGAAATATAAAATTCCGTCCTTAACACCAATCGTACTTAATGGGTCTGTTCTGTCCCTTGCGAATATCGCAAAGTACCTGGGACTTATACTCGATAGAAAGCTCAGCTGGAGGTTAAACATAGCAAAGCGCACTAAAAAAACCACAGTGGCACTTTATACTTGCAAAAAAGCCATAGGAACAAGATAGGGGATTTCGCCTCGTATCGTTCAGTGGCTGTATACTGGGGTCATAAGACCTATTCTTCTGGAGTAGTAGTAATGTGGTGGCCGTCCATAGACAAGGTCACATATATGAAACAACTCCAAAAAGTGCAGAGAATGGCATCTATATGCATCAGCGGTGCTCTGAGAACAACACCGACTGCAGCCCTAGAGACCATACTTCATCTTCTACCACTGGACCTGGTTGCCAAACAGACAGCAGCCTCTTCGGCGATAAGACTTAGAGAACTGTGAGTATGGAAAAGTATGACAATGGGTCACTCATCCATACTAAACAACTTCAACTTCATTCCATCAAGAACTGATTACTGCAAGCCCTCGCTTTCCTTCGAAGGAAGGTATGGTACACTTATTCCGCCTAGGAACATACTGGGTCAGTGGTGCACCATGGAAACGAGGGTGTCTATATTTCTATACAGACGATTTCAGCATTTACAACTTACACCTGCCGTAAGGCTTAAGTAAGTTGAGTTATCCAAAACCTAGGGTAATAGTTCATGAAACAGACAACCATGAACTTTGTGCTACCACAACACGGACCCGTTTACATTTTAGCAAGTAAAACGTACGGGGCATCCGGTGTGGCAACACGAACATGGAAGCTGCTTCACAAACACAAAGCATCACCCAGTGCCCTGCTGATTAGGAGCATTATGAATTAACATGCTGCCCGTAATAGCAGTACCAGTTTAGACTTCCGTAGCGACGTACTTCCATCCATCTACTGGTGGAGACGAGACCTACCCAATCTCTTGCATATTAAGACAGATATGCCAGCCCGGTCGTACCATTGCGCGACCCCGCCAGTCAATCTAGACCTGTGTAGCATTCACACAACCACAACCAGTACGAGACTCCCCGAAGGGACAGCCCACGACAGTCATCTGGGCAACTCGATCCCGTCAGATGAGGATCCACAACATCCCCGCAAGAAGACCAAGAAGACACAAATGCAATTATGAAAAAGTGCCTTCTTATGCATGACTGTGCTCAATGAGCACTTAGAGGCTAGTCTAACAGCTTGCAGGTGCCGACTCAGCTGGAAAGTATTGCACATGACTGGTACCTACTTTGGAGGACCTTTGCAATTGCCACTCTCACTCTGGCAGTTCGGAAAGTCAACATCCAGACACAGAGTATTGGCCACTGTTTTCAGGGACTGCCGTGCTCAGTATGAGAACCCTTAGTTTAAAACAACCAACAAACAACACTTCCCTCAGTGACTGCCGTGCCAGTTTGAGGGTGCGAGTCAAACACTTGACAAGCAACACTTCGGAAAGCCGAAGAGTTGACACTTTGACGCACGCATGCCAACACTTCACATCCAGATTTTCCAGCCGAATTAAGATCTCCATGCGGTGGATAGATAGGGTCAACCCCATCCGACGGGTAAAGACTGTCCCCGTACTAACAAGTTTTAAGGTCAATTGCTATACCTTCGCAGGCTTGTTTCATATCGATATACCGAATATGACCTGCTACCAAGATGGGCGCCACCCCAAGCTCTTGGTTGGCTTTATCAGTTTTTACGTTTGCAGGACGTATCCAACAAACAACCCTCCTCCTTTATCCTGGCTTGGGACAGGCAGGCCGAAACCTGGCGGAGTTATATATATATATATTTCTATACAGATGGATCAAAATTAAACGACAAGGTCGGGTACGGGGTCTACTCAAAAGAGCTTGGGGTATCTCTGGCTCGTAGGCTTCCTGACCACTGTAGTGTGTTTCAAGCCGAAATGATGGCAATAGGGGAGGTAGAATCATAGCTTTCAAAAAACGTTGTCTCTAAACGGGAAATTTATATCTTCTCTGATAGTCAGGCTGCGATAAAATCGTTGGAACAAGTCGCCACAAACTCTAAAGTAGCCAAAGAATGTCGTGCTTCATTTGGGGAAATGTCTAAAACTATTTCAGCATCAACCTAATATGGGTACCTGGGCATAAAGGCATAAAAGGTAATGAAAAGGCAGATGAGTTCGCTAGAAATGGGACACGAACGCCACTAATCATGGTGAACCCACCGGGTAGCCCGTTAGCGACTCTCAAGCTCAAGGTGGGCTGAACTCTCGGCATGCATCGAAAGCCCTTCTCTCACTGGCAATACCAGAATTGGCCACAATAGTGGCTGTCATCACAGGGCACTGCTTGGTAGGCAGACATCGGACGTCTTCTTCAAGTGGCCATTATTTTAAAAAATCGTCGTACGGAACCATTTCAGAGCTCATTTTAAAGGGAAAGAATAGTATTTCATGATAAAATAAAAGGAAAATAATTTAAAAAATGCTGTGCATCCTTTATCCAACCTCAAAAGTAGCTATTTTTCGTGTACATAACCTTAAATATCTCAAAATCCTGACATGATGATCCAACTCTGAGCATGGATTCGGATACTACGCAAAAAACTACTTGGGAAATGACGATCCTCAGCTGGCCAATACTATCGCAACCCCATTATTTGCAGACCTTTGTTGCTAATGCACTTATAATTATTTCCTATAGCAGAATAAAGACTTGCTGCAAGTTGTACGTTTTTTAGTCATATATAATTATTTTGCAGATTGTGTTATACAAATAAATTGCATACAAATAAATTATCTTAAATATTTGCTAAAACTTTACTTTTGACGCGTAAAGTGTAAAGAACATATTTTGTTGGAAAACAAAAATCGGATTTAAGCAAATTATAGCAATAATATGGTCTCTAAAATTTCAACCCAATATTTATAGGCAACTTGTAGACAACATTCAGTATTTTATATAGATATTGGAAAATCTTTTTTCCATTAATAATTTTTTAGTCCAACAATAATATAGACGATGCATGACGTAGTTCCTTCGACAAACCTTAAACATCTATTTTAAGATAGTTGTTAAGCAAATCTGAACGCCTAGTATTCAAATCATCAACAAGACATGTATAAACGTATTATTAGTAACAGTGAGTTCCTATTTTAAATTTTGGTTAATTTTAACCATTTGCATTGACCTAAAACTGCATTGCAAAGAGTTAAGCTGAATGCAACTTAAAACTCTCATTTCAGCTTGATTGCGTTATCATATAAAAGCAACACAAATGCATTTAGGTAATTAATGCTTATACCTGTAAATTTCAAGCGTTGTCAGTTTTTTTCTTTTTTTTTTTTTCTCTCAATTCACTCTAAGAAATGCTTGGTAATCATTACTGCTAAAAGTGTTTGTTTTGCTTCTTAATGACATATGATCCGAACATACCTTAAAATTTTTACATTTGTATCTCCGAGTACGTACGTATTTTTCCTAAAAGCTATTTAATTATTACTATGCAAAAATACAACTAAAACCTTTTGCAGAGTTATTTTAACAGTATTTCGTCAATGAACATGTAAATCGACCTAAAGTACAAATATGTTTATATTGTGTGTTTAATTGTTTGTTTTGTTTACATTTTCAATGTCACTATTTGGTACTATTTAATAGTTGGAAAAAATTATTTTTATAACTAAGTTTTAATAAGTTTTCCGATTGAATTCAATACGTTTGTTTAATTTATGACAAATTTATTCATTCTCTGATTGAATTTTTTGCATTTAAGTCACGTTCTTTAAATAATTAACATACATGGAAAATATGTGTTTCTCTAAAGTTTTAAGATTTAAGAAAGAATAAAATGTATTAAAGCTTTTAATACAGTCAGGGACAAAAGTTTTAATACACTCCACAAGCTTAGCTTGTTTTATAATAAAACAAAGCATTGTTAGAAAAATTTGAGTGTGCAGTTTTCTTTCAGTATATCAGTAAGCAACAACAATAACAAACAAATCAGTACTTTGGCGCATAGGTAACTGTTAATATGCCAGAAAGGAAAAAATACGTTGGGCAAAAGTCTAAATACAATTCAATTATAATTTCTAGTTTCTAATTTCTAATTTCAGTTTCTTCGAAAAAAATGCCGTTATGTTTTGTTTTTTTTTTCTACCCCAATTTTTGTTCAGTACTAGCAGCCCACAGCGATTCGCGGCATCGCCACGCACGTTTTCTTCTATCAATAAACAGCGCTAACCAGTGCTGGCAAAAATACTACAATAGCAGTATATTTACTACTCTTATGTCTTCCGTACAATCTAAATATAAAATTGACTACTATTTGGTCAATTTTAAAAACTCGGATCTATTTTTGTGCTTAATTTTTACGCAATTTTTTAAATTTACACAAAATAACTAATGTGTTGATAACCTTACTCTTTCATACAAAACATCTTTCTTGAGCATACAGATTAATCAATCTTTTCACTTGTCGTCGTTTGACTTTGCCGTTTTAGCGTTCAGATGGGACCAAGGGCGAAGTGACAAAAAAAATTATTTGATTTAATTTTCGCATCGCATTGATTGGCGCATCGTAATACAGAGTAGGGTCCCAGATCGCTGTTGAAGATGAATGGTATTGCGTATCAAAGTACTGTGAATTGGTTGAAATGCTTCTGCGTATGCATGCAGAAATTTCCTTTAAGGTTCTACCTTGATCACGTATTGTAAAGATACTTATTCTTTTATTTTTGCAGTAGTTTCGGTTGATTTTGCGCCATTTTTTAATCAAATACTTATAATCAAAATAAAATAATTATTTTTGACGATTTTGAAGGAAACCTTTTTATTTTATACTTTTAAAATCAACGTTATGTCGGACAATGTACAAAATTTTCGAAAACGTCGTGCCAAATTAACCGTTATGATCATAAATCCAGCAATTTCGAATACTTTTGTGAGATAAAATTCGTCAATTTGCGTTTGTTATATATTCTTGTTGTTTTACAAAAAATGCTATGTTGTTGTTGTTATTCTATAGAAAACATACTTGGAATAAATAAATACAAAGCTCATTTTGGTTAATTTTTCTTCTTATTTTTCGGACTCTAAAATAGTAATATCAAATTCCGAATACTTCTGTGAGTGACTGTAAATCCTTAAGAAAATCCTACCGAGATATAGGCAAAGTTTTAAAATTGACGTCTGCAAGTGTGCAAAACAATGTAAGAATATATAAAACTTTCATAACAGTGGAAAATTGGAAAATCGCCCAGGACTGGGCGACCAAAAAACCTTTCTCGCCAAGATGTTAAGTAGGAAATACTTCTACTTCTTTCACTGTTCAATGTGGATGACAATCGTCTTCATTTTAAACATTAAACTCAATTTACACTTTTCAAATCGGATGATTCATCCAAAGTGAACAATGATAGTGAATCGTGTAAATTCGCCTTCAGCATTGCCTAACCGCCATCTTGAATTTTAAAATTCTGACATCAGATTCGAAATTAGCGACCTCCTAAATCTGTTCGATGATGTTAAGACGTTGTCAAAATTTCAAAATTGCAAGCATTCGCAAAAATACAAAAGTGGCAATCCTATCTGCCATCTTGAATTTTAAAATCCTGACATCAGATTCGAAATCAGCGATACTTTACTTATACAAAAGTTTCACTTTTTTCCCTGCAAACATTTGGAAGACGATTGGAAGGAGAGGCTGGTTTTGCGATGCACTTGCAATTCGCCCAAGGGTTCGTTAGAAGTTTGATCACTTTTCGATCGACCAAGCGATTAATGCGCGATTCAAGAAAAATGTTCAAAATCTTTCATCGTTCTTTCCAGCGATCGTTGGAAGATGGATCGCTTTTCGATCACCCAAGTGATTAATGAGTGATTCAATAAAAGTTTTCATTCGTTCAATCCGACGATCGTTGGAAGATGGATCGCTTTTCGATCGCTCAAGCAATTAATGCGTGATTCTAGAAAAACTTTCTAAATTTTCCTTTGCTCATTCCGACGATAGTTGGAAAATGGATTTCTTTCGATCGCCCAAGAAAATCTTCTATCGCTCATTCCATCGATCGTTGGAAGATGAATCGCTTTTCGATCGCCAAGCAATTAATGCGCAATTTAAGAAAAATTTTCAAAATCTTCCTTCGCTTAGTCCGGCGATCGTTGGAAGATTGATAGCTTTTGTAACTTGTAAAAAAAAATCGTTTTTTAATATAAAATTCTTGTATATATGTTACAGGTTCATTCGTGGGCAAAACCTTCCCAAAAACAACATTTTTGCTTATTAAAAATGCTCCATGCCATCCCAAAGAAGATGAGTTAAAGAGGCATGATAATCAAATATCGTTCATGTGCTTTCCTTAAAACTGTACAGCTCTAATGCAGCACATGGATCAGAATGTTATAAGGCTGACCAAATTGAACTACAAGAAAAGCCTCCTAAGTCAAATTGTTCGTGTGGAAAATCTATACATGAATTTCTGCGAAACATCAACCTGAAAAACGCAATATGCTTTTTGATTAATGCGTGGAAGGCTCTTAATGTATCTTCAATTCGGTCATCCTTTCAAAAATTGTTTGAAAAAGCGTCTGGCTGGGAGAATGAAGATATCATTCCTCTTTCTGTGTTACATTTACAGCTATCATATGATGCATCCAATATTCATTCCATTGAAATTTTGCTGCGGAAAATATAGCAATTGCAGCAAATATCTAATTCTGAAATCCAGCAATGCATTGTTGAACCTAATTTGGCGCCACCGCACCTAATGAACAACACTATGCCGACAATGACCTCACTGGCGGTGAAAAAACTGACGACGTGGTAATCAGTACAAAGAAAATTACATCGGAAGAGACTATATCAGCATTCAATATTTGCTTAGAATGGGCGAATCAAAGCAATGTATTATTCGACGATGCAATGGCACTGGAGGGACTTAGAAGCAATGTAGTATTGAACAAGCAAGTGTGATCAAAACAAACCGAAATTAGTAATTTCTTTAATTCCTCATGAAAAATATGTCTATACATGATTAAATAATTATATTTAGGAGTGTATTTTAAACCTAGATAACAAAAATAAATAAAGTTCGATTCTAAACAGATGTGTGTAAGTATCTTTTAATTTGTAAGGAAAATAAAAGACTCAGTACTTGCGACAACCTCAAAACTTGCACCGAGCCCAGTTTTCATTTCGTGCAATAATCGAGTTTCTACTGTATTAAAATATTCATGTAAAATATGGTGTTCCCGTTCATTTGAGATGCCTACAGTCTGAACCACTTCACGCACTTTCATTCTCTGATCGTTTAATATTATTCCATGGATTTTATCGACAAATTCTGGCGTGACAAAATTACGTAACATGTTTTTGACCAACTTTAGACCTCCCCTCCCCTCCCCCCTGTGTGACATAGTCTTGAAAAATTTACAATAAATCTAAATTTTAATAAACTTAGAATTTTTAGGAATGTATTAAAAAATGTTGTTGTGACGTAACGCATCATCTCCCTCCCCATGTCACATTTCGTCACAAATCTTCGACCCTTTCCCCTCCCTCCCTCCCTCCCTCCCTCCCTCCCTCCCTCCCTCCCTCCCTCCTTCCCTCCCTCCCTCCCTCCCTCCCTCCCTCCCTCCCTCCCGCCACCCTAAACGTGTTACGTTATTTATGAACAGCCCCTTAATCATTGAAATTGATAGTGTAGAGTCCCCATAATATTTATTAGGCCTTTCCTTCTTGGTTTCGGTGATGGTTTTTGATGGCACACAAAATTCACTTTTTCTATTTAACGTTGAACGCTTAAATTTTAGTATGACTGAAAGACGTTTGTTTGCACGTCAAAATATATCGTAAAATTAAATAATTTACACGAAAAATAGTCTTTTTTAAGGGGCATTAAAGTAAATTTTCATATAAAATATTTTAGAAATTATTGCAATTTTATAAATCAGCCAGCCAAAATATGTCGCAAAAAATTATAACATATCTTTGAATAGATTTTTTGCAGAGTTCTTCTATCTACTATTTTTGATTATTTAACATTGTTTTTTTTTTATAAAATATGTAAGGCATTTAATTTAAATTTTGATTCTACATGCGTGTGTGTAACAAAATCGATTCCAGTTTGGACACTCCGCTTCCATTAGTTTTATTCTCTTAGTTCTGGTCTATTTACAACGTGTGCTGATATCAGCCCATAGATAAGGCAATCGTATACATTTTATCAATAAATCGACATGAATGCATTGTTTAAAACTCTTTACAAACCATACACTGTGTAGCCTATACACACGAGCAGCGGCCACTCGTAGACTTGAATGAGTGCACATTTGAAACACCCAAAAGAAAAATGAAAGAGTTGTGGAAAACTTAAGATAGGAACTTTTTTTTCAGATTGGAACTTACATTTTTTTATTAAAAAAGAAATAAGACTCAAAGAAATAGTTTTATAATAATTTTTTGTATTTTAAATTTTTTAGCTTAATCTACTTTAACCCTTAACTGGCACACTTGGTCTCTGGGACCACGCTAAAAAAAGAAAAGATTATATATCTCATTAATTCACCATTCATACGCTTAGTACATTTCAAACTTTCAGGTGTGTGCATTGATCAGTCATGTTGTTATTTAAGGCGTTCTTTGAAAAAAAAACATTAACTTTCAACTCATTTTTTGAGGTGTACCAGTTAAGAGTTAACCCTAATCTTACTGCGGTGTGACTTTGGATCACATTTAATTTTAAAAAAATTGTAATTCCTAAAAAAATTATTTTTTTGCGTTCAACCCTTTTTTTATTCTCAAATGAATTAATTTTCTTCAAATTTGGAGGTACATAAATTTCATGGCACTATCCGTAATTTTTTTGTATATCTTTTGTAAAATACGAAGTCACATCGCAATAGGATACGTCACAAAATGACGCAGTAGAATTAGGGTTAATGAAGCTGCTGAATTTGAAAAAGTTGTTTGGGTCAAGGTTGGGGAGATCGCCCCTTTTTTCAACACTATTGTTGGGTTGTCCAAAAAGTCATTGCAGGTTTTTTTCTTTAAAGTTAAGGCTCATTTATTTTTCCAAACAAACCAACATTAATCAGTTCGCCGTTTGTTCGATCACCTTCTCCCATTCATCCCTTCGCGGAGTGGAAACTTAGTGAGACGCCTCATAAGAGTGAAACTCTTATAACAGGTGGAGACGTCTGTGAAGAAATCGCTGGTAAAGATATCAGTATATTCACAGACGTCTCTCTGATGAATGGCAGAGCCGGGGCAGGCGTTTACTCAGAAGAGTTGAGCCTATCCTGTGTACTGAGGTTAGGGAGGTTTGTGTCTGTGTACCAGGCGGAAATTCTTGGTGTGGTGCATGCACTGGACCACCTGATAGATGACCGGGTCAATGGCAAAAAAATTGTCATTGTACAGGCGTCACTTCTACGCTGGCCATTGAGTGTCTTACCAAACTCAATAGGTGCGCTCAGACAAATTAGCTCACACGTATGTGGGTGAGAGGACATTCTGGCATAGAACAGAATGAAAATGCTGATTCTTTAGAGAGAGAAGGATCTAAAGTGTGGTCACAGACACAGAAAGAATCTGTGTGGATCTAAGAAGTGGAAGCAAAAGTTATTCGTTACGACCGAAGGACTTTAAGCTGGCTTAAAGGACGATGCGTGTAGGCTAAGCCTAGAGGAGCCGGAAACGCCAGCACACATTCTGTGTCAGTACCCGGCGTTGGCAAGCATTAGATTGACCATTCTGGGATGTTCATTTATTGGCGAAGCCGAGATTGGTCAACTGACCTAGAAGGATATGCTTGCGGTGACAAAGGATGCTTATGTAAGGAGCATGCTCACGTATGAGTGCTCCGAGCGGTAGCACCCTTGTCCTATGGGGACGAAAATGGACCCACTGTGGTCCGCTTCGGCCAATCCCCGATTAATTATTATTATTAGTGAGACGCCCCCTGTCTAATTCCGCTTTTTTAAACTACTAAATGCTACCAAAGAATATATCGCACACTAAATACAAAACAGAAACAAAAACTCAAAATTTTTAAATTTCTAGGTGAAGCAAAAACAATTTTATTTTTAAGGAACTCCATACAAAGCAATGAGACAAAACTTTTTCCCCAAGAAATTGGTTCTTGGTTATATTCCCAAGAACAATATACTTTGAAAACTTAAATTCTTGTAGCAAAGACGTACGTCTTCAAAAAAGCATGGAAAAGTCATAAAAGTAAAGAAAATTTACTTTCTCACTAAGAATTTTATTCGTTACGGCAAAGGCGCAGAATGTTAGATCCTTGATTTTAAGTACATGACTTCATGAAATTAACGGCTTCTCTTTGCTGTTTGCGTTTATTATAACAAGAACATTAAATTAAATTAAAGTAAATATCAAATTAAAGATCTTACCTTCGCCTGCCGTGGTGATTTGAACCCACACCCACCAATACCACCGATTGAGAATTCACTACACTACGCATCGAGCCAAACTCCTTCGTTATGCAGAGTGATTGATTCAATCTTAATTACAGCTGAAGCTATGCTTCAGTTAAACATAACACAATAATCTATTAATAGATTTTTGTTGTATAGCTATCAACAGAATACTGTAGCATACTGCATCTGTTAATACAGCATCTGTTAACATACCCTGTAGGAAAATCAACTAATTTAAAAGCAGTTGATAAAGTAGTTTTTTGTCAACCACAACTAGTTGAAATTCTGGCTTTTTTCCATAGAATGAACTAACTTATTTTGTATGGTGATGTCCGCTAAATAAGTCAATTGACTGTCGTCTGCATGTATTTTCAACTACTTGTTAAATTAGTTACATTTAAATTATTTTTTTAATTGCTTTAAAATAACCAATTGAAAACTATTACTGATGGCCAAAAGTTAATAATATTTGATGAAATAACATGGTTAAATATATATAAGCTTGTAATCTAATAAAAATTTTCAATTAAAACATGCCAACATCAGAGTAGTTGCCGCCTTAATATAATTCAAAGTAGTTTATCAATCACTGGTTTTTAAGTAGTATTTCAATTACTTCATATATTGAAGTGGATGCCGCCTTAATATAATTCAAAGTAGTTCATATACTGGTTTAGTTTAAACTAGTTTTTTAATTAGTTGTTTTTAAAAACAAGTTAGTTTGTTCCTATAGGGTAGCTGCAGTTATGTCAGCAAACAGTAGCAAGGCTGTTTGGATCAGTGGGTAGAGCGATGGACTGGCACCAAAAATTCCAAGTTCAATTCCGCACGTCGGGCAAAGAAATTGTTTTTTTCTTTTCTTTTTGTTGATGAAATGTAATAAAATTTACTGATGTAAATATTAACGTGTGTTTTTTACAATTACTATTCAATGTTGGCACTCTTACACGATTTTCTTATTATTCGTTAACAGATATGATTTTGACCACAACGTTCCTTAATGTAACAGACTTTGTCTTTGAAACAATGAAGCTTGTTGTTTTTACATACTTTTTTCAATTCCTTGTTAACAAAGAATTAAATCGTTATAGTAAATATTTTATCTTCACGACAAAGATTGTTTCATTGATTTAGCTTCAAAGAACTTCAGTCTTTTGTTTCAATGATGCAACACTTGCATAGTTAAAGGTTAAATCATTATTGCAACGATTTTTTTCATTGTGGTAAAGATATTTTGGTTACAGTTTTACAAGAACTTTTTTTCTTTGATTTTAAGGCGTTCAATTTTCTCGGTGTACTGAAAGAAAATGTGTACAAAATGAATTTGATGTGTTATAGTCAAAGTATATGATCACTACAAATAGTTTTAGATTAAAAAGTAAAAATTTGTGAATTTTGAGTTGTGGCTGTTGTGTATTTAGTTGCGATATGTGCAAATTTTGGAGTCGAACAAGCGGTTTAGGAATTCAATTTAAAGTGACACTCCTCCTCCACAGCCCCCCCCCTTCCTTCCCCTTGCTGACCCCCTTGTTCCTGAAGTCGGAGAAATGGTGTAGAAGGAGTTCGGGTACATACAGCAAGGTGACATTTAGCCTTATAGAATATATTTGATTTACTGAAAATGTACGATTTTTACGTATTTTTCCTATTCGCGAGTTTGTTTTTAAAAAAATGTTGATAACTTTTTTGTTTTCAATTGATATCGATATAATGAAATTATTACTTTTTGCAATAATTTTTCCTTTAGTGTAGTATTAAGGTTGTTTACAGACTGATTGAGTAATGCAGTTGTAAATAAATGAGCGGAGTTAGTTTTATAACAGACAACGTCAATTGTACATAATAGTCATAATCTTAGAGTCAACAGGACATAATACAAAATTTTAAAAATATGAAGTTTATTTTTATGAAAAAAAGGTGTGCTTTTGTGATTATACAGTGAGCATTAAAGTGTTTCTAGTATTTATTTAAAATATTTTGTGATGCCCATAAACTGTTTATGAAGACAATATATTTTCTTTTTTTTCCTATCAATAATAGGCAACATATCCTTAACTTGATCTGATTTTCATAACTCATATCCTTAACAATCCAAACAGAGTTTCAAGTAATTCTTAAATAATCTAAATAACTTTATAGTTGTATTTATTTATAGAAAACTAAGATTCTTTTTGTGTGTTTTTTTTTTAGTAAATAGTTTGCAAAATTGTCATAATGTAATAAGTAATTAAAAGCATCCAAGGACATCACTTTTCATGTAACGCAAGAATACTCTAACATGTGGCAGGTGGCATTTCCTTGAACTTAGTATTAAATTATTGTATTATGGAAAGTGACATGTCTACAAAATTTAAATAATTCCTGATGCTTAACAAACACATAACTAGAGAACGAGAATTTGAAAGGCGCCTTAAATGTGTTAAAACTTAAAGCATTTCGCTTTTGAATATGGGTGAATTTCAAAAAGTTTGGATGTTCAACTTTAATTTCGTTGAACCTTTAATATGGCCGCTGTTGTGAAGATTAATGTAAAATCCAAAATCACTGTTACGCTCTTTAAAAAATTCTGCTAAATTAATTTTTTTAAGTTTTTTGCAGAAGTGCATACGATTTTTGTCTTGAGTGTTATATTTCTAAAAAGTGTTTAAGTCTACTAAAAATTTCCAAATCTTAGCATATACATTACACATACATACATTTTATCGATTAAAGAGACCAAAATTAAAATTTATCAAACATCGATTTTTAAAAAAACAAAAATTTTTACTTTATTAAATAGCGTAAGAATAACGGTTAACAATTATTTTTCTCTTAACCTTACTCAAAATACTTCAAAAAATCTCTAAACTTTGTCATTTTTATTCGAACTTTTGTACTTTTGAAACCTTTTATATTATTTTATTTCACACATTTTTTAAAAACAAAATATAAATGGATTGTTTTGAAGCGAGTATGTGAAAATATATAAAAGTTGGTTTGGATGATATTGTATTTATTCGAAATTGGTAATTGTATTTTTAAAAATGCGTTTTTTGTGGATTTTTATAAAAAAATTATTGGATATCCGAAGGGTTTTGTTATATGCGGCTGTGTAAATCACTGGGGAACAAAGAATATGCAATCTCGTGCTTCCTACCTATAGATATTGAAGGTGCTTTTGACAACACCGAATACGCTCATATAAGCGAATGCATTCAGCGCAAAGGTGTTGATGGAACAACAAGTGCTTGGGTGCATAACGTGCTGAAAGTCAGGAATATGAAATCAACTTTGGGCACGGTAGAACTAAGAGTACTCGCCGCAAAACGCTGCCCACAAGGAGGAGTTCTCTCTCCAA
Source organism: Coremacera marginata (assembly GCA_914767935.1). Taxonomy (NCBI): domain Eukaryota; kingdom Metazoa; phylum Arthropoda; class Insecta; order Diptera; family Sciomyzidae; genus Coremacera; species Coremacera marginata. The sequence goes on from OU612047.1 coordinate 19,911,599, forward strand.
CACTGTGGTCCATTGTGGTTGATGAACTCTTAGAGCTCTTAGCTCAAATGGTTTCGATGTGCAGGGTTACGCTGATGACATCGTGATCCTTATCAGAGGAAAATACGAGGATACCTTATCATATCTCCTCCAGAGAGCACTCAACATATAAGCTAAATGTTGCAGGGAAACAGGGCTAAATGTCAACCCTAAAAAAACCAACATCATCGTCTTCACCAAGAAAAGAGTCAGGGAAAATCTAACTGAACCTACTCTTCTCGGTGAAACTATAAACTTCTCAAAAGAAGTCAAATACTTAGGTGTGACGCTTGATGATAAACTCACATGGAACCCACACCTAAACAACACCGTAAACAAAGCAAGGGCCTCATTATGGGTCAGCAGAAGCTTTGTAGGTAAAAACTGGGGCCTAAGTCCCAAACTAGTCATGTGGATGCATACTTCCATCACGAGACCTATCGTCTTATATGCCGCACCAGTATGGTGGAGTAAAACGATCCAAAAAACAGCTCAAGCCAAGCTCAGCAAATTGCAACGACTAGCTTGTGTATGTATCACACGAGCGATGCGTTCTGCTCCAACTGCTGCTTTGGAGGTTTTACTTGGTATACCACCATTACATCTTCTTGTTAAGAAAGAAGCTCTGCTCTTCACAGCCAGGCTCATCATTGACAACAATTTGATTATACCAAGTAATACTCACTCAGCGCTGTTAGACGAAATAACCAAGGACGAGAATCTAAGGTTATTACCCTGCGATCTCTGCCTTCCAAAATTCAACTTCTACAAAAACTTCCAAGTCTCCTTCCCAAACAGAACCACATGGGAAAAAGAGAGGCCACGGTTCACTGGTGACTTTCTGCGGAACCATTGCGGCATCTTTCAGAACCATTCTGCGGGATACCATGGGGTACTATGTGCCATAACATTAAAATGTGGCTAAACAGACACTTCAACAGGTACTTCAACAGACACTTTAACAGGCACTTCATTACTGGAGGGAAACTGAAGGTAACAGACAGGCGAAAACATTCATGCCAACCACTTCGCTCCAAAGAACGAAACAATTCCTGACTCTAAGTGGAAGATCTATCAGACTTGTCACAGGTTTCCTAACTGGACATTGTAAGGTAAATAAACACTTATCAACCATGGGTATAGTTCAGGAAGATCTGTGTAGACTATGTAATGAAGATGAAGAAACAGCAGAGCACATCTTGTGTCACTGTACCGGTCTAATCAGGACCCGTCTTCGTTACTTAGGTGCATTGTACCTAGAACCGCATCTAATAGCGGATAGTTCACCAAAGGACATCGCTCGGTTCCTAACGCACTTAACGATTAAGGATGAACTATAACTTATAGAGGTTTGTTACAATAGGCCTTTGAGGCCGCAGTAACTAGGTGACTTGCTCCCTCCTCACTTAATTAACTAACTAAATAACTATATGCGGCTGTCCGTGGCTGTACATTTTTCTTTATAAGAAATTGTTTTGTCCTTCTGTTGGCAATGAACTCATAGTTTTAAGTTAAAATTTTGTATGCTGTTTAGGACAATCAGGGCTTAACGTTATAACACGTAGAGCGTTCTTCAATATTATGAACCAGTGCGAAGATATCCAATTCAATGCAAAATGGAATTTTGCGGGAAATTACTTTGTAAAAAATGAAAGCTATACGAGGAAACAGAATGAAGAAGTCCAAAAACTTTACAATATTTAAAAAAGAAATTAAGCGTAGATAGATTATGGACTTTGGAATTCCTTAAGGAATCTTTGGAAATGCTTTTGCCCGCGGAGTTCTCACAAAATAACGAAATTCAAAGTGAGCCATCATCTGAGGAAGAAGAACAATTTGCTGATGACTACATGCTGGATTAATTTGTCAGCCTGTAATTTTGATTATTGGATTGCTTCATTTGAAAACCCATTTAAATTTTATTTGTATAATCCTATGTAACTATTAAACGCTTTTCCTATAATAATAATAATTCTTTTACTACTAAGGATACGAAGTTGAGAATAACACAAAACACAAATAACATCTGGGTCATATCTGACCCAAGATTGATAGAGGGTTAAAAAAATTAAAAATTCAAAAAGCAGGCATCACCTGTGCTATTAAAGAAATCAGTTTAAGATCTACTTAAAAAAATTTAGGTGGGTCATATATGACCCATTGATCGCACAGGGTTGAGGGTAAAAAAAAGATTAGTAAGCAAACATAATTAAATAATATGTTTGCAGCAAAGCAATTTTAATGTTCACCTACAAAACATCGAGGTGGGTAAATATGACCCAATGGGCCTTACCAGGTTAAGGATATCAAAAATCAAAAAACATACATGATTATAAACTGTTTACCCAATAAAATAATTTTGGTCGCCTAAATCGATGAAATACCTCTATGTGAGTCGCTCTTCCGAATGGGGTGCTAAATTTACCCCTCATTTTTGCAAAAATACCCCAAGAAATAAATGCAAATGAATTTTTTGTTTTTTTAATCGTGATCTTCTCAATGATCCGGATCTTGAGTGTATTGAAATGCACGTATAGCGTGTTCTCGACGGTTAGACTTCAAAGATATGCAATGAGAAATTTTTTTCATCCATTAAATTGAAAAAATGGCGTCCGAAAGCAAATTTGTGTTTGATTTTTCATTGTTCTCAGATTTTCGAGTAATAAAAAAAAAAAATCATTTCTTGCGTTTTTTGTTAACGTTTTTTGTTAACAATAAAAAAAAAATTAAAAAAAGTCTAAACAAAAAATGATTTCTAATACCTTCGTGGTGGAAATCGAACAATTTTCAAGACTCAAAGACTCAACGGGCTTATAATGTGAATAATTTTGTATAGTAACAAAATTTTATTTCTGAAAAATTTATGTTTTTTCGAACAATATACGTTAACAAAAAAAACATAAGAATTGATGTAAGTGGCTTTTTCAAATTGAATTCAATTTTTTTCATCTTGTTACACGAAGTTGAAAGCCAAGGTAGATATCAGAAAATTTGGACGTTAAAGGGTTAAGCTGAAAATTTATAAAAAAAAGAGAAAAGTTTAGTAATTCGGCGGCGGCATAGACGTTTGTGTTGAAACAACACTCAGGACTTTTAACGATTTTTTTAAAGTTTTGTTGAAAAAAATTCTGCACTAAAAACTCTAAATATAGGAAACAGTTAAAAACTAAGCAATCAAATAGAAACACTTTTTTTTTATTTTCAATACTTAAAACTGCAAAATCATAGACAACACTCTTGACATATTAATCTATAATAGCCATTATCGGTTGATTGAAATTTTTGTGGTCGTTTTAAAATGCCACTAAGTAAAACTGAAATCGTTAAATAGTGTGTTTTCCTGCAGTTATGCACTTGACGACATATCAGTAACTAAAATATAGATTAGAGCAAATAAAGTAAAACATAGCACTCTTGACCCGAAGCGGTGGCAGCACAAAGTCTGCACAGAAATTACTGTTATGTAAACTTTAAAAATTAAAAACACCAAAAACTCCTTGAAATTTATACTCACATTCCAAATCAATGCATATTCTTTTTATTTTTCTTTCTTTTCGTTTTCATTTTCTGTATTGCATAATATTAGGTAAGTAAAAATTAAACTATGCAATTTGTCTATGAAAAAAAAAAATAAATTTCAGCCCTTGAAAGGACTTTGACCGAGCTTCTTATGATCAATTGCGTTGTTTGTGTTGTGATTGAGAACTGGACCTGCCAGCTTTATGCCGACTCCGAACGGCTTGGCTTATGTTCTCAAGAAGCTTTTCATGGCAGTTTTTACTCTCTGAGGCTTATAATGAGCTCTGAGCTTAACAATATATACTGTTTTAATTTTACAACAGTATTATTTTTTTAGTATATTTTAGTGCTTATTTTTTGAGAGAAAGGACTGGAAAAAACAAGGAGAGAAAAAACCGTTTATATTAAAATTCACCCATATACTTTACTTTATACCTTATTATCTCGGAATTTTAAGTATTTATTGTTTAGTTAGAACTTTCTCACCAAAGTTAACTGAGATTCTAAATATTTATTACATCCTTTATTTGTTTTTGTCTCGTTTAAGATTCGGTTCTGGCAGCAGTCAAGCATCACAGAGTAGTGGCGACATTTGTCGCATTTGCCATTGCGAGAGTGATCCAAAGAATCCTTTATTGACACCATGTTATTGCGCAGGAAGCTTAAAATATGTTCATCAGGCGTGTCTACAACAATGGCTGACAGCATCGGAAACAAATTCCTGCGAACTTTGCAAATTTCCATTTATAATGCATACAAAAATAAAGCCATTTAATGAGGTAAGCTTATCAGTCATAAAACTATTGGACGTTTGCTTGTTAGCATTAAAGGAAAATTAAAAAAAAAAATACAACTATTTATATAGAAATTAAAAGCATAGCGTTAACAAAAAAGCAGCGAATAAATGTGTTTACATTTTTTAATAAAAATAAATTTTTTTATTGCAGTGGCGCAGCCTGGATATCTCTGGCGTTGAAAGAAGACGCCTCTGTTGCTCGGTACTATTTCACTGTGCTGCAGCTTTATGTGTCATTTGGTCACTTTGTGTGCTCATTGAAAGAGCTGCCGATGATGTCAAACGTGGCCTCATAGGTTAGTTAAACGCATAACTAGCATGCAAGTACAACTACTACATTGCTTTGGTTTTTATTCCCTAGATTGGCCATTTTGGACGAAACTGGCTGTGGTCACAGTGGGCCTGACTGGCGGTGTTGTTTTCATGTATATTCAATGCAAGGCTTATCTCCATTTGTGCCATCGTTGGAAAGCCAGAAATAGGTCTTTATTACTAGGTATTGTTAATTTATGGCAGCCATGCTTAACGCTCATTATTCTACAGAATTCTTTTGATTCAAAATGCACCCGAAAAAGTGCATCCCTTATCGCATCCGTCACCAAGTGCGCCACACCAACAAAACCGTTATGCAGCAGTGCAGGAGCCACGCTGCATCGGCTTCCCTATAAACAGCAATAGGGAAGCACGGGCTGCCTGTTCGGGCGCAAATGCTAATCTGCCGATTGATGGCATGTGTGCCGGCAACTCAGAGTTGGATGGAACTGCTGCTGCACTACATAATGTGCTGGCCAGTTCGCCGCATCACATACTGCAGCAGGTAGATCTAGATATGGATACTACCTCACGCGCTTCTGCAGCGGCAGGTGATGGTGTTGGTTTGCCATCACCACGGCAGGGACAAATTGTTGCCAATATTGAGTGTTCGCAATCGCAGCACAACTACGAACGCGACTGGGCCTTAGACGATGTGGTCTCACAGATCTCATCATTTCGACCATGTCCTCAAGGTTCTGGCAGCATGACGCCATTTCATGATTCCATACACAATGTACTGGAGCATTCGCAGAGCTCTAGCCGTGGTTCTGTTAATGATGTTTGTAGTGGCTCCCGACAAGATCTCAGCACGGGTGGCGTGTCTTTCAGCGATACAGGACGCGAACACGCCATGCAATTAAGTAGCCTTAGTGGCAGTGGTATACATAAAGAACCCTCTATAAGTTCTGGTGTCTCAACAGCGGTTGCTAACGGCTTGGGTGGCTTCGCTTACAAGCCACAATCTAAACGTTACTCAAACTCATCGATTTTTTTAGAAAATCGCGATATACTCAACGATTCTGTGATGCTAGGCATGGAGCCAGATGTAAGCACTGGCATCGATGGCTATTCATCTAAGCTTAACTACCGGCATTCGAGTGTACTTACAGCGCCTGACATCAGTGCTGCTGATAATTTGGACAGGTATTTAGGCAAAGATTTGCGTCGTTATTCAGACACCAAACTGCTGGCCAGTGATTCAGACCTACTCGATCCAATGATTTTCAAAATAGCCGCCGGCGATACGGCAACAACGCCAGCATGTGCCACAACAACGCCTACAGCTGATGCAGCGCAACAGCAACGTGCAAAAAAACACACTGCTGCCGCCCATACCATACTTGACATGAAGCTGCCCACATCGCCGCTCTCCTCAATCACAGCCTTAGGTGCCAGCAGCAGCAGCAGTAGCCACAAACAATCAACTGCTTCATCTTCACTCTGTCGCTCAATGCACACAGTAGATCTGGGTGAGCAAGCACTGGTTGTAATAGGTTCTGGTGGCGGTACTGTCGGTGCGTCGTCTGAACGAGATGCAAAACAACCAATTGACAAAGGTCGTTTATTCTTCAAATCGTTGCCAAACTTGAGTAGCAGTTGCGAAAGCCTGATTAAAAAATAATTTATTATTCCTACATATAAATATATATATATATATATTGAGCAGTTTATGTCATACACATACAAACAAACAACATACATACATACATACATATTTGCATACACAAAAATTATTAAAATTTGTAAGAATTTTTAAAAGAAAGATCTTTGTTGCTGGTTGAACAGTAGAAGCTAGCAAATTCTTGGCATGAAACTTACTGCAGTTTTTATTCAATTAAAATCAATGCGTTCATCGAGTTTAGAAATAGCTAATATTTAGATATGCAAAATTATAGAATAAAATAATTTTCATTATTTATTTAGTTTTTTTTTTTTCTATAATTTTTGTACATGAAAAAGCTGTTGATAATTTAACAAACATCACTTATTTCGCGTTAAACTGGCTTGAAACCTGAGCATCTCAAAGAATAATGGCCTCAATTAAACAAAAAAAAAAAAGCAGCAATTAAAACAAATATTTTAGCGTTTTGTTAATGCGAATCGAATTAAATAATGCCATGTAAATTATTTAAGTTATCCACATCCTGCGCACAACTACAAATTATTATATGATTACATATTTCCACACGCACTCTTTAGTTTTGTTAAAATTCTTATAATTTGTTTTCTATTACATATTTATATATATACCTATATATATATATATATATATATATTTCTTTTTGTTAATATAAATAAGTGTGACAAATATTTTTACCTTGCAGCAAGAGATTTTCACTGATTAAACCTGTACTTATAGATAAAAATATCTAAGTAAAAAATCTTAATTTTACAGCTATAAAAAATTAAATAGCACACATTATAATGTGTTTGCGCCAGGTACTGCAGATAACGATTATAGCTATCAAGCAATCATTTTATAGTAATTATTTTTTAATCATAAATAAAAGTTATTTATTTGATCGTTATTTTTTCGATTAGAAATAAAATTATGTTTTTGATCTTTATTTTTTCGATCAATAATGAAGATTATTTTTGATCGTTATTTTTATAATCAGAAATAAAATTTATTTTTTTATCGTTATTTTTTTTTTTTTTTTTTGATTAGAAATAAAATTTATTTTTTGATCAGAAATTAAAGCTATTTTTTATCGTTATTTTTAAAATTATTAAATAAAAATAAAATATTTTCATTTTTAAAGAAATAAAAATTATTTGTGATCGCTATTTTTTCAATCAGAAGTAAAAGTTAATTTTTGATCGTTATTTTTTCGATCAGAAATAAAAAATCATTTTGTGATCGTTATTTTTTCGATCAGAAATAAAAGTTATTTTTAATAAATATTTTTTGGATCAGAAATAAAATCAATCACTGATTGATATTTTTTCGATCAGATTGAAAAAAATATATTTATTGGATTTTTTATTATTTTTAAGTTTTTTTAAGTTTTAAGTTTTATTTCTGAATTTTAAAATAACTCTTATTTCTGATCGAAAAAATAACGATCACAAAATGATGTTTATTTTTTAACGAAAAAATAACGATCAACACATAACTTTTATTACTAATTGAAAAAATAACTATTATCAATAATTTTTGTTTTAAATCGTAAAAATAACGACAAAAAAAAATTGTTATATTTGATTGAAAAAAATCGCTCAAATTTAATTGGTTTAATGTGATTTCTATCTTAAAAATCATGTCAAAAACGGTATCTCTGACTCCCTAGCATCATAAAAAATTATCGTTCGTTTCCATCCCTAGTTCCGTATAAAGCATGATTCATCATTACGTTGCGTATATGTTTGTGTACACGAACGCAAACACATACACTACACATTAACACAATTCGGTATCATTCTGTACCGTTCGACAGGAAAACTACTGTATGTTTGTAATGGTGTTAAACTTAACACAAACGGCATTAGGGAACTTTTAGTGTGGCAGATACGGGGTAGATGTGTTTAGAAAAAATGTTGAGTGGTAAAAAATAATAGTAGCAGCTCATATATTTGACCCCATTAGGAGTCCATTTGCGAGAGATATAAACTATTTTCGACAGTTTTTGTGTATGGGGACCCAGTTAAGAGTAGCAGATAGGGGGTAGGTGTATTCGGAAGAAATGTTGAAGGGCAAAACTAATAGAACCAGCTCATAAATTTCACCTTTCTAAAAGTAAAGTTGTGGGAGATATAAACTATTCGACGGATTGCTGCAGTTTTTGTGTTTTTGTATGGGGACCCAGATAAGGGTGGCAAATAGAGGGTAGGTGTGTTCGGAAGAAATGTTGAGGGGCAAAAAATAATAGGACCAGCTCATATATTTGGCTGGACCCTTCTAGGAGTCCAGTTGCGGGGAATGTAAACTATTTTCGACAGTTTTATGGAGTTTTTGTGTTTTTGTATGGGGACCCAAAGAAGGGTGGCAGATGGGGGTTAGGTATGTTGCGAAGAAACGTTGAGGGGCAAAAACTAATAGCACCTGCTCATATATTTGACCCCTCTAGGAGTCCAGTTGTGGAAGATATAAACTATTTTCGACAGTTTGTTACAGTTTTTGTGTTTTTGTATGGGGACCCAGATAAGGGTGGTAAATAGAGGGTAGGTGTGTTCGGAAGAAATGTTGAGGGGCAAAAAATAATAGGACCAGCTCATATATTTGACCCCTCTAAGAGTCCAGGTGCGGAAGATATAAACTATTTTCGAAAGTTGTATTATTGTGTTTTTTGTATGGGGACCCAAAGAAGGCTGACAGATAGGGTACAGGTGAAAAAACATTAAATGAATTATTCGCAATCAAAATTAACTTGTTTTCGCTGTCTGCTTTCTTTGTTTCTCAATAACCGCAGCACATACGATTCTTTTAGTGTATCTACGCAACGGAATGATAATAATTATGTTAATTTTAATGCAATCCGTATAGTATTGTTTGTGTTTGAGTTCAAGCACACAAACTATAAAGCTACAGAATAATGAGTGAAGTCACCAACGCTACACAACGTTAACGTACTGTTCTCTAAGTGAACGCTACAGTACCCTAACATACCCTGCGTTTAGAGTCTATTTTCGTTACCTGATTGAATCTTGTATCATGCACTATATAATAGTTTTTTTAATCATAATGTTAAAATTTCGCAAAAATCTTAATAGAATTGAGGTTAAGAATCTAAGCTTGCATCAATTATTTTCTAGTGGAAACGATTATTTTCTGGTTTCGAATCGTTGTCGTGCATAAATATCCAGGTTAATGGCATCGGCTTATATTTTGTATGATGCCAACGAATTCCTAAGACTATTTAGATGGCGGTGCAATTATTTTATTGCTCTCGGAATTTTTATCATAATGCCATAAAATATGCTCAAAAGCATTATGTATTAACCATCATGCTCTATTGTAATTTGGGAAAATCTTCTAGAAAGCTCTGTTTATTTTGAAGTTTTATACTAACGAAGTAACTTAAACGTTCACGGATCTCGCGTATTAGATTTAGTAATGCAAAGGGTATATAACAGTTTATTTTTTTGGTGATGTTTTTTTAAGTTTTATCGAAACAATTTTTCGAAGAATTGCTGACTCAAAAATTGCCTTAACTCGGTTTGGTATTAATAAAAAGGCCAAAACGGAGCAATTTCTAGAAAAAATTCGGACTACGCATGATACAATAATTACAAAGTAGAGGTGACAGTTCTCTTGCCGACTATCATTTGTCAAAAATAATTGTTCCTGCAAAGAAAAAAAACGAAAATAATTTAGCAGAAAACAGATGACAAATGAAACTTTGTATTGATTTTGACAATTGATAGTCGGCGCTCTGAGATAATAGGCAGTTTTCAAGGCTACCTGGCATAATTATACCATGTTACTACGTTATTTGGGCGACTTGAAGCTTTTACTTGACACTTTTGTGACAAAAAAAAAACAATTAAAAGCGTTTAATTTTGCATGAACTACTTATGTATTTATAATGAAATTGCATTAAAAGTATGTTATTCGTATATGCATCAAAAAAAAAAAATCTTTCTCAAAGAAGATTAGACTTTCATTAATAAAAACTTAATTACAAATAAATATAGAGTTTTCAATCGAATGCTTACTTCGCATTTTCGAAGTTATTGCAGTTATGTTAAAGCTTATTCATACCTCTTTAAGCAGTTCCAGTCTGGAGATGTCTTCCTTACCACGTCAAACTATCGAGTGTGATATGTGAATGGGTGTCACATTCGATAGTTTGACGTAGTAGGGGCGATGTGTGCTATTTCTATTTTCTATAGCTATAACTATTTCAAAAATGAGAAATTAACTCTATGCAACAAAATTATTTATGTTAACGGCGTTAAATCGTTTTAACTTTGAAAATGAAAATAACAAAAGCCGAAGACTATAATATAAAAATGTTCCATGTATAACAAATAAATGGCACAAATTTGTGATATTTTCTCACTCTCAAAAAGATTTAACTCACTCTCACTCATTCTGATTTAGCTTTAAGTGTGGATTTAGCGTAAAGCCATCTTGAATTTTTCTGTGTCGTTGCTTTTGTATGGAGAGGTGGTGCATCTTTATATTATAAGATCTTTGCTAAAGCAATTGTATATGTTTGAAGAAAATCAAATCCAAATCAAGCATAAAAAGCCAACCTTTGTTAAATTTTTTCAACCATGAACGTTAAGAGACTGCAAAAAAAAATGTTTAAGTTATAAGTCAACCTAAAGTGAATAGAAGTTAAATAAAATGTGAAAATATGAAATAATTTTGTTGTAAGTATGTATATCTTAAAAACAGCAACTGCACATAGAATATTTTTTAAAGGCTCTTACTTTCAATATAAATTTGTTAAGTCGTGTAAAATATCTTACTGCAGTTAAATTCATAGTATTTTTTTTTGTTGGTTCAGTGAAATAACTTCCAAAATATAAAATGAAATAAAGCCCAACAATATTTTGGACGATTAAAATAAAATAACCCCCAAAATTTTCAATACGATAAGATCCAAATTAAATGCAATAGCGCCACAATCAGTGGAGCTTATGAAATTTTATAAAAGAGCCAGTGATTTTTAAAAAACAAAATCAAGCACAAAATATTGCGCATCGTGACTTTTGATAAAGGAATTTGCAAACAAAAACAAATCCTGTGTACGTTAACACACAAGTAATGCGACAATTTACATGCATTTGTTGTTGTTTATATGCGTTCAAAGTTCATGATAGAAAAAAAATTTGTGTGGCGGGCAGAGCAAGCCGGCTCTCCGCAAAATCGCTCAAAAAAAAAAATTAAAAATTACCAAATTTTTTTCCATACGAATTTGGGTGATTTTTCATATGAAAAACACCCAAAAAAAATTGGACGCTTTTGCATTTGCAGTTGGGTAAAATTCCGTTTTGGGCTTTTTTGTTTTTGGGTGATTTTTCGTTTTTTTTTGTGATCTTTTGTTTTCAATATTTAACAAAAAAGTCAATCAGTTCTTAAAAATAATAGTATTAAAAGTAAAAGCAGCGGTTCTTCTTTTGTTTTTCTTGTTATTTCTTGTAATATTGGAGTGATATTTCCCTTGTACGAAATGTTTTTATAGATTTATGAGATTATTAAAAATCAAAATGAATTAAGGTGGGACATGACATTCGCGGCAGAGAAAACAGACCTTGTTTTAAAAATTCATAACTCAGTCAAAAACAAACATTTTTCCAATATTTTTTTTTATTATTGTAGAGTATTATTTTTAGTATTTTATTAATTGAACCAATTACAAGAAAAAAAACTCAAAAAAATATATTTTTCACTCTAACATGGTTTTATAGAGCTCCAAAATGGCGGCAGAGAAAAAAACGGGGCCTCGTGGTTGCAGCGCTGGGAGTTACAAAAATTGTTCGATCTGGAAAAAGAATGACTTTTTTAAATCTTAACAAAATTGGTTATCGTATGACACGAGCTTTTTTTTTCAATTTTTGGTGATGTTTCAAATTTGAAGGTGTTTTTTTCGAAAAAAATATTGACTTTAAATATTCATAAAAAATCGAAAAAAAAATTTAAAAAAAAAGCTCGTGTCATACGATAGCGAATCAAGTTTAAAAAAATACAAAAAAAAAATGTCAAAAATGAACCCGCTAGTGCCGCAACCAGTACGAAAAACATGGTTTCGAGATAAACGCGTTCAAAGTTTGTGAACAAAGAAAAAAAGGTTACCTTCATTCTGCCATGCCGGCTTCGTACTGTATGCTTTCGTTATCGTGTGTTGTGCTGTTTCTTATAGTTTTTTGCAATGGTTTAGCAATTCGGGCTTCACCCTTCAAGTAGGTACGAAATAACAACGGCGCAGTGAAATAAGTCCCAAATGAAATAAGTCCCAATGAAATAAGTCCCAATGAAATAAATCCCAAAAAAAATGAAATAACTCCTAAATCACAAAATGAAATAAGTCCCAAAATTAATGAAATAACTCCCAACCGGAAAATGAAATAAGTCCCAATTATTAAATAAAATAACACCTAAATGAAATAACCCAAAATGAAATAAGACCCAAATGAAATAAGCCCAACGAAAATGGAATAAGCCCCAAACCACTGGGCATGAAATTATGCCCAAATTCAATGAAAAATGGAAAAAATAAGACCTAAAATTTGGTATTTATTTCATTATGATATAACACCCAACGAAAAAATTGCATTAGCCACAATATTCCCCAAAACAATTATATAAGCAAAAAAAAAAACTTAAAATTAAATTATCCCCAAAATAAATGAAATAAAATTATGAATAGTCACTTCTGTAATTCAGTTGTACAATTGATAATTTTCTGAAAGATAAACATTTTGTAAATTTTGTCATTATTTTTTCCATGCAGTTGCGCCTTTGACTAACTTCATTCTGTAGAAGGCGCATATCAAAACAATCGCACCTCTTCAATAGCCAAAATTGAAGAAAATGATATAACCCCTTCCCATCCCATTATCGTTGGGAGTTATTTCATTTCCGAATTTTGGGAATTATTTCATAATGAAACTACTCCCAAAACAAAAAAAGAAACAATTCCCAAAATAAATGAAATAACTTCCAAAAATTGGGAGTTATTTCATAATGAAATAACTCCCAAAAATGTATGGAAATTTTTTGGGAGTTATTTCATTTTTTTTTTTGGGACTTATTTCATTTGGGAGTTATTTCACTGCGCCAATAACAACCACCAAAAGTCAGGTAGCAAGTAAAACAAGTATATACCAGCTGCCGTTCGTAGGTAGCGCAAAAATTAAAAATGCGCTCTCACTAATCCGGCTGTAACTTTTGAACCCGTAGGAATTTTTCCATGAAATTTTTTTTCTTAGAATCTTAACCTATTGTCATGTAACCCCTTAATGCTTAAATGATTGAATTGGGGCCTTGAAAATGCTCATTTCGTACAAGGGAATTTCGTATTTCGTTTTACACAATGCAAAAAATTAGGCTATTTTTAATTTTTTTGGGTCAATTTTCGTTTTTGTTTTTGGGTAATTTTTCCAAAAATATTTGGGCTTTCTTTCGTTTCCTTGGGTGAATTTCGTTTTCTCGTTTTGTGCGATTTTTCATTAATTTTTGGGTAATTTTTCATTTGGTTGTTTTTAATTGTTTTTTTTTGCGGTTTTCTTGGGGCTATTTTTGCGGAGAGCCGCGTGTGCTAGATGAGCTACTGGCGGATCAAAATAATTTATGGTCTTATTGCATAATGAAATAAATAAATTTGTATGGAAACTTTTTGGATTAATTTAATTTTTTTTTAATTTTAAAAAATAAAACGAAAGCAAAATAAAAAGCGCTATGAAATATCGCCTAATAATAAAATTTGGGTGATTTTTCGTATGAAAATTCTTTCTCGATTTTTCTTTTTGGCGATATTTCATAGCTCCGGAAAAAGCCCAGAATTTTGGTTCTTACTTCGTTATGAAATAACGCCCAAATTTGTAAGAACAATTTTTGGGATTTATTTCATTTTTTATTTTGGGCATTATCTTTGATCTTTATCTATAATTCAAAACTAACAAAACTTATATTTGAACAAAAATTCTAATTAAAATAAGCTAAAGGGGCGCTTATTAAGCTAATTTTTAATAAAAAAAAAAAAAAATATTAAACAGTTTATTAAATACAAACATACATGCATACACAACAAAAGCCGCCCGAAGTTTAAACAGCCCCTTCCGATATACTAACATATATATATATATATACATATATACTATATGTATATGGTTCTACGCATATGCGTGTGCCTACAACAAATAACTTAAGTAACCATGTAAATCATGAAATATTGTACATACAACTAAAAAACATTAATATTAACACAAATATTAACACATACCTACAATTGAAATCAGAGCTTGGAACTTTTATAACTTTTTCAAAAAAGCCTTTAAAAGCTTTAAACTTAAGTTACTTTTGCTAAACAAAAATAAGAGTATGTGGCATGGGCGTAGAGCAGGTGGGACAGGAGGGAGGTAAGTTCCCCCCGGAGCTTTAGAAAAATATCAATTTTAGTATTAAATTAAGAAACTCAAAACATTGTTTCTTATAATTAAAAAGCATAGAAGTTTTTAATATTTATTAAAGCTCAATTTATTTTTTATTATAAAATTACGGCTGACACATTTTTTATTTATTTATAAAAAATTAAAATATAAAATTCTGGCTACGCCATGGTCTTTGGCCTAATTGAAGATGAACGCAAACTCAAATTTTACTTTATATTTTTTTTTTTTTTTTTTTTGTGGATTATATGTATTACAATCTTCCAAGTCCAATTCCGCAAAAATTTAAGGCCCCTCTCAAGTAATATAGAAGTACTAGGGGCCCAAAGTTAAAAGAAAACGTTCTAAAAAAACTTGTGAGTTGTTACTTTTATCTTGAATATGTTTCTAAACATATTCAACGAGCTTTTAAATGCTCACGTTTGAAGCGCGCCCAAGTTTTTGGATAAAGTGAGCGAAATTAACACTTACATACTTAGGTGGCCGTAACAACCCTTGTCCGGGTTTCGGTCTACATCATCAGCTCTCGCCAATGCGTCTCTGCTTTGCGCGCGCCTTCTCCAATCGGATACACCAAGTGTGGTTGGGGCTTCCTCGGCCTGTTCCATCCATCGGCGGCATAGTCTCCCTCTTCGCCGTTGACCAGCGACCCTCGCCTCGTGCACCTTTTTCGCTGGAGCTTCGTCGTCCATACGATGGACATGACCCAGCCAGCGTAGTCGCTGCACAGTTATACGCCGAACTACGTCAATGTCTTCGTAGAGCTCATACAGCTCGTGGTTCATTCGAATGCGATAGTCATCGCCGACTCGAACAGGACCGAAGATTTGCGAAGAACTTTTCTCTCGAACACCCCCAGAGCAGCTGCGTCAGTTTGCGAAACTACCCATGCCTCAGCGCCATAAAGCAGCACAGGTAGAACGAGCGTCTTGTAGAGTGCTAGTTTTGTCGATCGAGAGAGGGCTCTGGAACTTAGTTGCTTACTGAGCCCGTAGTAGCACCTATTAGCAATTATTGTTCTTCGCTTTATCTCCAGGCTGATTTCGTTGTTGTTATTAATGGCGGTGCCAAGGTATACGAACTCCTTGACTACTTCAAAGTTATAGCTGCCGGATGAAACGTAGGAGTCTAAACGCCGCGCTCCCTTGTTTGTAGACAGCGTATACTTTGTTTTACTCTCATTTATCGTCAAACCCACTTTGGCTGATTCCTTTTCGATAGCGGCGAAAGCAGCGGTAACATCTCTCTTGGTTCTGCCGACAATATCAATATCATCAGCGTACGCAACGAGCTAGACACCTTTGTAGAAAATGGTGCCATTACGATGCACACCGGCCTTTCGTACGATCGCAAGACAGTGGATCGCCTTGCCTGAAACCTCTTTCTGTATTGAAGGTTTCGGAGAGGTCATTTCCTACCTTGACGGAGCTGCGTGTGTTGTTCAACGTCATTCTGCAAAGTCTAATCAACTTTGCAGGTATACCGAACTCAGACATTGTTGCGTATAGGCAATCCCTTCTCGGGCCATCGAACGCAGATTTAAAATCGATAATGAGATGGTGTGGGTCAATTTGATTTTCGTGCGTTTTCTCCAGGATTTGTCGTAGCGTGGAAATCTGGTCTATGGTGGACTTTCCAGGTCGAAAGCCACACTGATAAGGCGGTTTTTTGTTTCCAATTTCAAAGCAAAATTAACAGCGCTGTAAAAATATATGCATTACTTTTTAAGATATAACCTTTTGCATATTATGCACACTTGGCGGTTCACACTTTTTCGAAATACATAAAAAATGTTTCGCCTGTGGTGCTTTCACAACATTAAAAAAGTATTCAACAAACTTGAAAAATAAAAATCCAGGTCATGATATAATAAGACAAGGTAGTGCTGGTAGTTAAAATTCTTTCTTGTGTTGGGTACCGCACCTGTCAAAGTCAGATTTTTACGAATAAAAGCAAAACAAATAACGAAATTTTCAAATTATAGCATTGTATGTGCTTGAAAGCTGCGGTACCCACCGCTCCGAGACGACACTACCTTGTTAAATATACCTTGATACAGGCATTACTTTTAAAGATATAATACATATTATAGGTCCATTTTCCCAACTAAAACCACCTATGTATAACTTCTAAGCTACTTGATGAGAGCGGCCTGAAATTTTTCACCATTAGCTTTTTTAGCTCCAAATACACATTTTGAAGAAGAAAAAAAATGCAATTTCCTCTCATCTTCAATTGATACGAGTTTTAGATAAGAGTTATTTATAATTTGTTTTTTTGAGATTTTTTTTTTAAATTTTATTAATTAAAGTTAAACGTAAGAGTGTTTTTAAAAGACCTCTGTTTTCCAAAAACTTATTTCAAAAAGTGAATTTTGAGAGATTTTTTTTGCAATTTTTATGTTATAATAGTCTTCTTTAAAAAAAATATTATATAAAATGTACAGTGAATCACACTGAAAATAAACAACATTTTTTTAACAAAAATGAGTCAACAAAAAAAAAAAATTGTAAATTGGTTTTATTGCTTGAATATATTTTCATCTTTATGGAACATTTGTTGTTATTGTTTCGCTTAGTCTGGAAAAAAAATAACTAAAAACAAATAAAATTCAAAAATGCATGTTACAGTGAAATAGAACCACTTTAGAGAAAATTAAATAAATATAGCTTAAGGGCAGGTTCTCATCTAGAACTCGGAAAACACAGTGATGTTCCTGATTTTTTTTTTCATAGAAGGATGTAAATGAAAGTGTAATGTGAAGTGTCAATACGCAGTCAAACGTCATGTTGAATAAAAAGTACCCAAACGTCACAGAACGATCATGTTATCAAAAATAAAAAAACCCAAAAAAAATTGGAGAAATTATATTATATTTACTGGAGCTTTTACCTCTATAATCAACAAATATTTGAAAATTTCAAAAATGGCGGACATCTGAATTTTAAGTACCGTTTTTTACATTGTTTGCTCTTTTAAATGCTCAAAAAAATAAAAAATAAACCGACCAATACTATTTAAATTTAGTAGTGTCCTTCCGAATATTCGGCTTCGGTCTAAATAGCCGATAATTTTGTATTCGCTTCGGTATTCGGCCAAATATTTCCACTTGGACGAGCATTCGGCTTCGGCCAAAATTTCACATTCGGCCGGACACTACAATTTAGGTATTATAGGGTCCAATAAATTTTTTCTTCTCTTAAATAAAAAAAAAAAAACCAAGTCAATCCATAAAGTCTGTCACAAGCAATAACGACTTAACTCAAAATATCGTAAAAAGCGATATGCCATTTTCTTTATTGACAATCTTTGGGAGGATGCAGAAATCCGGTTTTGCACAGAATAGATTACCACTTATGTGTGCAAATATTTCTTTCGTTTCGGTTCATATATTTTAGAATAAAAGGCCGTAGTTAGTGCAATTAAAATATCGTTTTTTACGATATGTTCTTTTTACTTGTTTTACTTTTCTCTCTTCTTCTGTACTCAGTGCGATGACAACAACAATAAATTTAAACAGACTGTACAAAATTGCGTTAATCAACAAATAATTTAAAATAATATTTGCACATGTTTTTTAAAAAAAGTGGCTCATTTTTACTGTGTGACTCACTGTAGTATGTTTCAAAAGTCGACAAGTTTAACAAAATTAATAGCCGCAATACATTTTTTGCTTTTGTTTCTCATTTTATGCAGCACTTTTATGTAGAATTTTTTAAAATAAGTCTCAGAAACACTCTTAAAATTATTTTCTTCCAAATAGAAGTCTAGAGACTTTAAAAGAACGTTCTAATATAAAAGTCGGGGAATGATTCTGAAATTTTACTTTTATCTTTAATAAAAATAAGAAGTAATTTTAAACTCTTATAAATAAAAAAAAAAAGTAAAAAGTTAACAAATTCTTTAAGAGTTATTTATTCAAGCTCTGATTGAAATATCAAACCATAAAAACATTATTTTTATAGCTACAAAATTAACAGTACATATTTTTACTTTTTGGTCGATTGTATCGTAAGTTATTCGATACACCACAAAAATAAAAGGAACGGAAAAAACCCAGCCAAAAATTGTATATGACTAAAATTTAAAACGTATATAAACTCATTCGAATTTTTTTTTTTTTTTTTTTTTTATTAAGCAGAACATTTGTTATTAATTTTGCACCTTATTTAAATTTATAATCAACAAATTTTGATGATGCGGAGGTTCTCGTTCTATCGTACATAAAACGAAACAATTTTTGTGTTATCTGTGATTATTTTTAACCAATTATCTAAGTCTCTCTTTTTATTGTACTTGTATATAATGATACATTCAAATAATTGCATATATCAATACATCTTAATGCATACTTAATATTATTTTTTATTTCATTTTATTTTAATTTGTAACAAAAATATAGAAACATATTAAAACAAAAAATAATATGATTGCGAAAATAACCATAGCATTGAATAATGTCGAAACAACGAAAAATAATTCGAAATACTGTGTAATATTTTGAATATAAATAGCTTAAGAAGTAATACAAATACTTGAATTAATACTGCTGCTCTCTGTATTTTTTGTTTATTTTTTTATTTAATCATTTGTATTTAATTAATTTACCTTAATATATATAATAATTTCAATAAATGTTCTTCAAAACTTATATTACTAAATAATTAGTTTTATTATCATCGTTATTTCAAGCTCTTCTCATGCAAAAAAAAAAAACTGTTTTTTTTATGGTACCTATATCCATTTTTGTGAAAAATTTAGGTGTGTTTTATGAGAGGATTACGAAGTAATGCTTAAAGATATTGATTTAAAAGTTTTTGTATATTTTTAAAAAGGATTTAATTTTTTAGATAAAAACGTTTTTCTGTGACATCATTTCTTCGTAATAATAAAACCGCTTGCCCGCCCTGCCAATTTTTTTCCCGTAATGCCAGAGTGATTTTATTATTACGAAGAAATTACGTTACAAATATAAAATTATGATATTCCCTTAATGATTAAAATTTCCCATTTCGTAAACTCGTAAAATTCCGAGTCTATGAAAGGAACTCGCCTTTAAAACATCTGATTAATTCGTCATGCTATGCCAAAAACAGCTAATAAAAAAAAAAAAATTAAAAATAACAACTTTTATCATGCCGAAACAAAGCAAAAATTAGGAAAGCAAAAAAGAAACAAATATTTTTAAAAAGCAAAAAAAATTAAAAAGTTTTGACAGCTGAAAGTTTAAACAAGCTTTTTTGCATATTTTAAGCACTGAAATTGTAGCTTAAACATCGTGAAAAAATGCATACAAAAAATTTTAAAAATTACCAATTCGCTTAAAATTAAGTGCTTTACGACGTTTAAGCAATTTCCGAAGCGTTAAGGGAATACCATAAATGTTATTTTTTTTTATTTATACTTCCTAAAAAAAATATACAAAAAGAGTTGCTTCAATTTATAACAGGGTTGCATAAATTACTTTTCTAATACTAAAAGCTTGAACACATTGCCGCATTCAGCGGAGTCAAAAGTTGTGTAAAAATTCGCTGAATGGTACAATTATGGGAGCGCTCACTAAAACTAATCAGGTAGCGGATGCCATTTAATCGAGCGCAAAAATTCTATGCCACATGAACACAACTGTTGAGTGCCTTAACCCTTAATTGGTACACCTCAAAAAATGTAGTTTCAAGTTCATGATTTCTTTCACAGAACGCCTTAAATAACAACACGACTGATCAATACGAAAGCGTGCAAGCACCTGAAAGCTTGAAATGTACCTAGCGTTAGAGAATAAATGGTGAAATAATGAAAGAACTAGTAAGGATGGAGCTTCGGCAGGGTACCGAAGCTAAAATACCCCCCGCGGCCATATTGAAGTGAATTCGAAGTCTTTAGCCAGGACATTCACGATGACATTCTCAGTTTTATATATTAACGAAAGTTTTACTATTTTGATGACGTCACCTTATATGGTAGGTAGGTGTGGTTTTGATCCGATGTATCCATATATCATAGAAATGGTTCATATTATATATCAAAGCTAATGTGCAAAATGTCAAGACATTTCATAAATTTTTGTGGGTTCTTAAGAGATTTTGCGTTTAAAATAAAGCCACTTTGTATGGGAAGTGGGCGTAGTTTTCATCCGATTTTGCTATATATCATACAGATGGTTTATATTAAATATCAATGTGCAAAATTTTAAAACATTTCTTTAATTTTTGCAGATTTTGAAGAGATTTTACGTTTAACATAAAGCCAATTTGTATGGGAGGTAGGCGTGGTTTTCATTCGATTTTGCCAAATATCGTAGTGATGGTCTATATTATATATCAAAGCCTATATGCAAAATTTCAAGACATTTAAGCCACTTTGTATGGGAGGTAGGCGTGGTTTTCATCCGATTTTTCCAAATTTCTTAGCCCAGATTAAGACTGAAGAGCAAAGCTTACATGTCCAATTTCAAGGAATTTCTTTAATTTTTGTGAATTTTAAAGACATTTTACGGTTAATATAAAGTCACTTTGTATGGGAGGTAGGCGTGGTTTTCATCCAAATTGGTCCATTTTTTAAATTGATCTTCCTTTTTTTAAAAATAAATTTATATTTTGAATTTCGTCGCGATTGCTTTAAATTGCGGCTGTAATCGTGTCGACAGACAGACGGACACACGGAAATCGACTCAGGAGATGATGCTGATCAAAAGTACATATATTTGTCTATGCCTGCCACGTCTCCTTCTTGGCGTTACAAACGGAATGACAAAGTCAATATACCAATATACCCCTTACGCAGTACGCGTTGAGGTATAAATATAATCTTTTTTTAAGAAAGTTAAGTTTTAAACTTTGACTCTAAGCTTCAACAACTTTTCTGACGTTTAGAGTAACAACATATTCAAAGAAAAACGTCGCTCACTTAGGTATTGCTACCAAAATAGTTCACAACAGTTGACTCCGCTGAATGCGGCCATTGACTGCGGCTGCAACGACAAGCTGTCAAATTACGCTGCAGCCACACGTGATAGTACTGGCATGCTAATAAAGAATATGTATTTACTTCAAAAATATTCCGAAATAATCAACAAATTTCGCTGCGGCCACACGTGCTAGTAAATTTTCATTTGAAAAATGTCGTCAAAGCCAAAGGTTCGACCACCTTTTTATTCCGTTTGCTTTTATTCAGTGATGCTTTACATGCCAACACAGCACCAAACTTAAACGGGATAAAAATGGGGAACTAATTATGTTGTAAAATGTGTTTATCAATATTTTTCAAAATGAAATGCAACTTATTCATATGCTACTTTATGTGTCATATAAGGGCAATTAAAATAATGGCATATATTTCACTACAAGACATGAAAGAAAAGTGCATATTTAAAGTTCGAATATTTTAGGGAGAAAATACAACACTGTTTCCTTACTTCGATTTCGCACTGGCTGTGGTTGTCGAAATTCACTGTCTCAGTAAAAGTTGTTGCCAGTGGACTGCCAGTGATGTCAAGGTGTGAGTGTATTAGTGAAAAGTGAGAGTGTATTGAGTTTTTCGAACTGTTACTGTCTTCGGACTGGCACGTGTGGCTAGGGGGTTAGGAATGATTCTATATCGACGACAAAAGGCCAGTTCACATTATCAAATTTTTTGTCAAATTGTTGGTCAAACACAATAGAACAACGTGAAAATTTCTATTACGATAGAACAACGTGGGAGTTCCATGAAATTTTCGCGTTGTTCTATTGTGTTTGACCAACAATTTGACAAAAAATTTGATAATGTGAACTGGCCTAAGGACACTACGGCCCATGATACAAAAATGTAGAGGGTAGCGTTGACAACTACCTTTTTCTCACGAGCGGCGATCGGTAGTTGTCAAATCAATACAAAGTTTAACTTGTTCTTCGTTTTCTCTTTTCAATGTGTTTTTGACAACTCCAAATCGCCAAAAGAACTGTCACTCCTACCTTGTAAATCATTGTACCATGCTACGGCCAACTGCAGCATTAGACCAGTTTCTCTCCATAAGAAATAAATGTAAAATATTTTGACAGATGCTGCACGGCTGTAGTCGTCGACAATGTGTTTAAGCTATAGGGCTTAACCCCCTAGCCACACGTGCCAGTCCGAAGACAGTAACAGTTCGAAAAACTCAATACACTCTCACTTTTCACTAATACACTCACACCTTGACATCACTGGCAGTCAACTGGCAACAACTTTTACTGAGCCAGTCAATTTTGACAGCAACAGCCAGTGCGAAATCGAAGTAAGGAAACAGTGGCTGCATTCCGCCAAGGCGAGCGCTATTGTAGCGATGGAACATTTTACGCTGGATTTCTCTGAATGCGTTGCTACGTCGAACGTCAGATCTGTTGACAACTGACGTTTGACGTAGCTTGTTCGCTTGTTTTTTTTGTTGAATTTAAAACCTAATTTCTTTCTGCTAAGAGGTTTACTTAATGCAAAACGTAGTGCTAGATATGATAATGGATGATGGTCTTGATATGGCTATTAAGGAGCATATTTCGGACCTCATTCAACCGTTGCAAAAAGCAAAGGATAGTTAAAAACATTAAAAATAGCACAAACCACGAAAATTTGCATTTATTTTAAGCGTTTCATTTGAGTGTTTGCAAATTCATAGCAATTGACGCGCAGACAGCTGTTAAATGACATAACTTGCAACTGTTGAGTAGAAGTAGCGTAACTTATTTCGCTAGGTAAAATGCACATCGCTCGAGTGTAGACAGCTGCCAGCGCTGTCAAAAGTGTAGCCATTCACCCGAATTTTCTTGAGCGCTAGTGTTCGCAGAATGCAGCCAATGTGTTTAAGCTATAAGGCTTAGTGCGGCTTACGTGAACCTTACACTGTCAATCATTTGACATCTGAAAAAGAGATCTTTCCTTTCCTAGACAGGGGATAATGCTATCGAAGATTTTTTTTCTTGTGATCTTAAAAATTGACGATGAATGCAAATACCTGCGTTCAAATTTTTCAAAAATTCCGTGAACATTGTTAATAGGAAATTTCCCTTTTTTAATTCCGGTCGAAATTTTATTCACAATCAGCGCTATTATGAATAAAATTCCCCCGGAATTGAAAAAGGGAATATTAATTTTTTAGACAGGGAATAGTGCTCTTAAAGTTTTTTTTTTTTGTGATCTTAAAAATGACAATGAATGCAAATATTTGTGTTAAAATTTTTTAATAATTCCG
Organism: Coremacera marginata; assembly: GCA_914767935.1. NCBI lineage: Eukaryota > Metazoa > Arthropoda > Insecta > Diptera > Sciomyzidae > Coremacera > Coremacera marginata. Next base: position 19,935,511 of record OU612047.1, read on the forward strand.
TGAATATTGTTAAAAATACGAAAATTCCCTTTTATAATTCCGGGCGAAATTTTATTCACAATAAGGCTGAATCTTTTTTTTTAATCCAATTGCAATTTTTTTATTCCAAGTAAGTAAAAATTTTAAAAATTCTGTCTCATTCAGTAGGAGATATTTTCATTACATGGTCAACCAAGGAGCCAGCAGAATGCCCGCAGTGCGATGAAAACTCTTAGCCAGCGCCATCTTTGTTTTTGAAAAAAAAACAAAAAATTTTTTTTTAACATAGGTGTATGTATATTTTACCATATTTGAAAATTTTAAAACTAAACAAATTTCTTCTAATAAAAACCATCACTCTTTTTTACCCTCCTCGAAATGTATTTGCCAGCCTTAAATTTTTGTGGTATTTTTTTATGCATATGGGGTTTTTTTTAAGTTATTTTTATTAAGCGAGCTTTTTTGTAATTTTTTTATGATAGTGGGATTTTTTTAGCTGCGGTGGGAAATTTTTTGGTTTACCTTTACCGTGGCAATTTTGGTGGTATTGAATTTATAGTTCTATGGGAAAAAGGTAGTCTCCGTGGGAACTGTTCAGAATTATTTCATATTTTTTAGAGTTCTAGAAACCTGTTATATTTGAAATTTGCTTTTTTATTATTTAAAAATATTTTTGATGACTACTAATTGAGGTTTTTTTAAAAGACAGAAAATTAGATTCGTATGAAACTTTTATTAAAAATCCCTTGGACAAAAACTACGCAGTAGCCTTTACTAATACAAAAAAGATTTACAAAGTTTAAGGAATACAAAATAAATGCCAAGTAATACAAATACAGTTCAATGAATAGGTGAATGAAAATTATATGTGATGAGACGACTTAAATGCTGCAGCTTTAGGTAAACTATTTGCGTGTGTCCATCTTAGTTTGCTTTTCTGCGCCATTCTGGGCCTGTTCAGCAGCCTTGCCGCCGCCATCCTGTAGTTGTGGCTGCTCGGGTGCTTTAACACTCAGGTGTGCCGGTCCAGTGTGTTGAATTTGAACGATACGCTCATTCTGCTTCAGTGCCTTACTTGGTGGCGGTGGTGCCTTGACAGTGAGTATACCATCTGATGAAATTGTTGAAACCACATCCTGAGGATCATAGTCCTTAGGTAGCGTATACTTGCGCACAAAGTGACGCTGAATCAAACCATGGTCGTCTTCGCGTTCCTCATGCTTACCCTCGACCACAATTGTTTTGTCCAAAGTCTTCACAGTCAATTCATTTGGCTTGAACTTGGAAACATCCATGCAAACTTGAAAGCCATCGTTGCCAACTGTGGGCAAGAGCTGTGTCGAAGAAATTTCGTCTCTGCCACCACCATGACGAGCGGCGGCACGACGAGCCAAAACATGATGGTGCCGATCATACGGCAAATGGCGTCGACGAGGATGCAGTAGCATGGATGGACGCGATGAACGGAAAATCTCCATAGGATGAATACCAATGCCAAAGTCATCATCCAAAAGGTGATCCAAATCGCCTGCTAGCGGGCTGTACTCGGTATCGAGTTCACGTGCCAAATTTACCAAAAGTGGAACGATAGCCATTTTGTTTAATAAATTTTTTTTCTTGGACTCTTAGTTTAAAGAAAATGTACTGGTTTTGTTGAAGTCCCTTTGGCTTTATTTATAATTACTGAAGTTAAGTTGATTTTTTTTCTTTTTTCTTCGGATATATTTGCAAGACAATACAAACGTAATACGCAGTTGTTGGAATCAAACTAAAGAGAAAACAAAAACTCAGCGGCTTTTATATGATGTCTCGTGAGCGCATGAGCTGAAGCGGCTAAATATGCTCTCTTCATAATGGATTTCATTCAGCGCCGTAAAACAACAACAAAAATTCAGGTATTTATTAGTTAAGAGAAGTTCTCGAAGAACCGTGAAGTTTCTTATTTACATATGTATCACGGCATTGTTTTTGTTTATATACTGCTGCTGTCGCTTTTTATATAGGTAGGTGTGTTTGTGCATGCAACTGTTGTTTTTGATGAAGACTGCCAGATGGCGATATTTTAGCAGTTTTGCGGGATTTTTCAATTAAAACCGAATGGTGAAGAAAACTGTTATCAGAACAGGGAAAATGAAGAGATATTAATAAATATTTTTAAACTTTTCGAAAATAATTCAAAATTAATTTCAATAAATTTGACTTGATAGATTTTTTTTTTTTTTAGATTAAAAGGCATATGTTTAAACTTTTACATTTTATAGCACAAATCTGTTTTAAATCTCAATCAAAATCTGAAACCAAATGAAAAAAATCTTGAAAAGTGGGTATTTAAGAAAGTATTTTATATTCCATATTATTTAACGCTGAAGTTGTGTGCTATTTCATTTAGTGGCAAAAAAATTTGATGATTTTTAAAAAATATTTTGAAATTGATATAAATACCATATATGTGAATATAAAATAAAATCATATATTTCTTTGCAATGATAGCAAAATTATGAGGTTGATCTCGTATATGGTGTTCGTAAATTGCAATAAAATCGGCTGTATTTTATGGTTTATATATACAAGTTCTTAACTCCAAATTTGTAATATGCTTGATATGATTACATAATTATTCCTTTTATTAAATGCATTACCGTGCTGGTATAGCACAGTACCTTTTATTTTTAATACCTATATATGAAAATGAATAGAGCTACTATTGTGAATAAAATTTTGCTCGGAATTAAAAAAGGGAATTTTCGTATTCGTACAATGTTCACGGAATTTTTTAAAAGTTTCAACACAAATATTTGCATTCATCGTCAGTTTTTAAAATCACAAGAAAACATTTTTAAAAAGCATTATCCCCTGTCTAAAAAATTAAAGCTCCCTTCATCAATTGAGGGGGAAATTTAATTCATAATTGAGCTGAATATATAAACTTATTTTGTTATTAGCTTAAACCCGCCGCTTCGCCGGGTTTTCAAAAAGTTTTCATTCAAAAATTGTTAGTGGGTAGGCTTGATTTTTCGCTACCAAAACGATTTTTTATTGTTTAAGTAATACTACAAATTATTAACCTTAAGATTGTTATATCATCTGATAGGAAATCGAAAACCTAAATTTTGGATTTAATTTTTTTTACAACAAAAACAACTTTTATCCAATTTTTTGGCTTAAACTAAAAATTTTTGAACATTTTTTAAAAAAATTTTTAAAAATATTAATACTTTGGTTTAGTAAAAATTTCAACTTATGTTTGAAGGATATTTTAACAAACAACATTTTTCAAAAAAAAATTATTGAAATCCATTGCAAACTGACTGAAATATTTGCCTTCAAAGCTAAAAGTGTGAATTTCAAGTCGTTTTTCTCTCATTCTCAGCTTATAATTAATACTAAAAAGATGTGGTACTTAAATTTTTCACAGTTTTCAAACTACATACATGATTTTGGTATCAAATTGAAGGAAATTTAAAAGCGTTTATTGATTTTGTTCTCGTTTAACCGAAGTGCAATTTAATCCATTAGGGCCGAAAGAAAACCATAAAAAACAGACATTTTTAGACTTGAAGCAACATTTTGGTGAAAACTATGTATGCCATTGAGCAGAAATAAGTTATTATTGCATGCTAATTTTACTTTTTTTAAAAAACTGGCACTAAAACTTTTGAAATATTATGCAGTATTTAATGAAAATTCGAGACGCATATGTTTCCATATAGTAACATTGGTTGTTAATGGGTTAAAATAAAGTATCCTATTGCACTCTCTGCTGACCTATAAATATGTGTACAAAATTTTATAAAAATCTGAGTTGTCGTTTAAACGTGATGAGTGAACATAAAAAGTGGCTACAGATTTATTAATAGTATAGATAGATTTGTTGTTATTGTTTTGCTTAGTCTGGAAAAAAAAATAACTAAAAACAATTAAAATTAAAAAATGCAGGTTACAGTGAAATAGAACCACTTTAGAGAAAATTAAATAAAGATAGCTTAAGGGCAGGTTCTCATCTAGAACTCGGAAAACACAGTGATGTTCCTGATTTTTTTTTTTTTTCATAGAAGGATGTAAATGATCACCTTGCGTTTTTGAATTGAGAATGAAAGTGTAATGTGAAGTGTCAATACGCAGTCAAACGTCATGTTGAAAAAAAAGTACCCAAACGGCACAGAACGATCATGTTATCAAAAATAAAAAAACCCAAAAAAATTTGATAAATTCATTAAATTCAAATTCATAAATCAAAAAATATTTGAATATTGCAAAAATGACGTACATCTGAATGTTAAGTAGCGTTTTTTACATTTTTTGCTCTTTTAAATGCTCAAAAAAAAAAAAAATAAACCGACCAATACTATTTAAATTTAGTAGTGTCCGTCCGAATATTCGGCTTCCGCCTAAATAGCCGATAATTTTGTATTCGCTTCGGTATTCGGCCGAATATTTTCACTTGGACGAATATTCGGCCGGGCACTACAATTTAGGTATTATAGGGTCCAATAAATTTTTTCTTCTCTTAAATAAAAAAAAAAAAACCAAGTCAATCCATAAAGTCTGTCACAAGCAATAACGACTTAACTCAAAATATCGTAAAAAGCGATATGCCATTTTCTTTATTGACAATCTTTGGGAGGATGCAGAAATCCGGTTTTGCACAGAATAGATTACCACTTATGTGTGCAAATATTTCTTTCGTTTCGGTTCATATATTTTAGAATAAAAGGCCGTAGTTAGTGCAATTAAAATATCGTTTTTTACTATATGTTCTTTTTACTTGTTTTACTTTTCTCTCTTCTTCTGTACTCAGTGCGATGACAACAACAATAAATTTAAACAGACTGTACAAAATGGTGTTAATCAACAAATAATTTAAAATAATATTTGCACATGTTTTTTAAAAAAAGTGGCTCATTTTTACTGTGTGACTCACTGTAGTATGTTTTAAAAGTCGACAAGTTTAACAAAATTAATAGCCGCAATACATTTTTTGCTTTTGTTTCTCATTTTATGCAGCACTTTTATGTAGAATTTTTTAAAATAAGTCTCAGAAACACTCTTAAAATTATTTTCTTCCAAATAGAAGTCTAGAGACTTTAAAAGAACGTTCTAATATAAAAGTCGGGGAATGACTCTGAAATTTTACTTTTATCTTTAATAAAAATAAGAAGTAATTTTAAACTCTTATAAATAAAAAAAAAAAAGTAAAAAGTTAACAAATTCTTTAAGAGTTATTTATTCAAGCTCTGATTGAAATATCAAACCATAAAAACATTATTTTTATAGCTACAAAATTAACAGTACATATTTTTACTTTTTGGTCGATTGTATCGTAAGTTATTCGATACACCACAAAAATAAAAGGAACGGAAAAAACCCAGCCAAAAATTGTATATGACTAAAATTTAAAACGTATATAAACTCATTCGAATTTTTTATTTTTTTTTTTTTTTTTATTAAGCAGAACATTTGTTATTAATTTTGCACCTTATTTAAATTTATAATCAACAAATTTTGATGATGCGGAGGTTCTCGTTCTATCGTACATAAAACGAAACAATTTTTGTGTTATCTGTGATTATTTTTAACCAATTATCTAAGTCTCTCTTTTTATTGTACTTGTATATAATGATACATTCAAATAATTGCATATATCAATACATCTTAATGCATACTTAATATTATTTTTTATTTCATTTTATTTTATTTTTTTTTAGTTTGTAACAAAAATATAGAAACATATTAAAAAAAAAAATAATATGATTGCGAAAATAACCATAGCATTGAATAATGTCGAAACAACGAAAAATAATTCGAAATACTGTGTAATATTTTGAATATAAATAGCTTAAGAAGTAATACAAATACTTGAATTAATACTGCTGCTCTCTGTATTTTTTGTTTGTTTTTTTATTTAATCATTTGTATTTAATTAATTTACCTTAATATATATAATAATTTCAATAAATATTCTTCAAAACTTATATTACTAAATAATTAGTTTTATTATCATCGTTATTTCAAGCTCTTCTCATGCAAAAAAAAAACTTTTTTTTTATGGTACCTATATCCATTTTTGTGAAAAATTTAGGTGTGTTTTATGAGAGGATTACGAAGTAATGCTTAAAGATATTGATTTAAAAGTTTTTGTATATTTTTAAAAAGGATTTAATTTTTTAGATAAAAACGTTTTTCTGTGACATCATTTCTTCGTAATAATAAAACCGCTTGCCCGCCCTGCCAATTTTTTTCCCGTAATGCCAGAGTGATTTTATTATTACGAAGAAATTACGTTACAAATATAAAATTATGATATTCCCTTAATGATTAAAATTTCCCATTTAGTAAACTCGTAAAATTCCGAGTCTATGAAAGGAACTCGCCTTTAAAACATCTGATTAATTCGTCATGCTATGCCAAAAACAGCTAATAAAAAAAAAAAAAATTAAAAATAACAACTTTTATCATGCCGAAACAAAGCAAAAGTTAGGAAAGCAAAAAAGAAACAAATATTTTTAAAAAGCAAAAAAAATTAAAAAGTTTTGACAGCTGAAAGTTTAAACAAGCTTTTTTGCATATTTTAAGCACTGAAATTGTAGCTTAAACATCGTGAAAAAATGCATACAAAAAAATTTTAAAAATTACCAATTCGCTTAAAATTAAGTGCTTTACGACGTTTAAGCAATTTCCGAAGCGTTAAGGGAATACCATAAATGTTATTTTTTTTTATTTATACTTCCTAAAAAAAATATACAAAAAGAGTTGCTTCAATTTATAACAGGGTTGCATAAATTACTTTTCTAATACTAAAAGCTTGAACACATTGCCGCATTCAGCGGAGTCAAAAGTTGTGTAAAAATTCGCTTAATGGTACAATTATGGGAGCGCTCACTAAAACTAATCAGGTAGCGGATGCCATTTAATCGAGCGCAAAAATTCTATGCCACATGAACACAACTGTTGAGTGCCTTAACCCTTAATTGGTACACCTCAAAAAATGTAGTTTCAAGTTCATGATTTCTTTCACAGAACGCCTTAAATAACAACACGACTGATCAATACGAAAGCGTGCAAGCACCTGAAAGCTTGAAATGTAATGAAATTAGCCAGGACATACACGATGACATTCTCAGTTTTATATATTAACGAAAGTTTTACTATTTTGATGACGTCACCTTGTATGGTAGGTAGGTGTGGTTTTGATCCGATGTATCCATATATCATAGAAATGGTTCATATTATATATCAAAGCTAATGTGCAAAATGTCAAGACATTTCATAAATTTTTGTGGGTTCTTAAGAGATTTTGCGTTTAAAATAAAGCCACTTTGTATGGGAAGTGGGCGTAGTTTTCATCCGATTTTGCTATATATCATACAGATGGTTTATATTAAATATCAATGTGCAAAATTTTAAAACATTTCTTTAATTTTTGCAGATTTTGAAGAGATTTTACGTTTAACATAAAGCCAATTTGTATGGGAGGTAGGCGTGGTTTTCATTCGATTTTGCCAAATATCGTAGTGATGGTCTATATTATATATCAAAGCCTATATGCAAAATTTCAAGACATTTAAGCCACTTTGTATGGGAGGTAGGCGTGGTTTTCATCCGATTTTTCCAAATTTCTTAGCCCAGATTAAGACTGAAGAGCAAAGCTTACATGTCAAATTTCAAGGAATTTCTTTAATTTTTGTGAATTTCAAAGACATTTTACGGTTAATATAAAGTCACTTTGTATGGAAGGTAGGCGTGATTTCATCCAAATTGGCCCATTTTTTAAATTGATCTTCCTTTTTTTTTAAAAATAAATTTATATTTTGAATTTCATCGCGATAGCTTTAAAATTGCGGCTGTAATCGTGTCGACAGACAGACGGACACACGGAAATCGACTCAGGAGATGATGCTGATCAAAAATACATATATTTTTCTATACCTGCCACGCCTCCTTCTTGGCGTTACAAACGGAATGACAAAGTTAATATACCCCTTACGCAGTACGCGTTGGGGTATAAATATAATCTTTTTTTAAGAAAGTTATGTTTTAAACATTGACTCTAAACTTCAACCACTTTTCTGACGTTTAGAGTAACAACACATTCAAAGAAAAACATCGCTCACTTAGGTATTGCTACCAAAATAGTTCACAACAGTTGACTCTACTGAATGCGGCCATTGACTGCGGCTGCAACGAGAAGCTGTCAAATTAGAAATGATTCTATATCGAAGACAAAGACACTACGGCCCATGATACTAAGTGCTCTCACGCGTCAACGAAGAGTGGATAATGAGAAGCAACATTAATGTCAAAACGACGAATTTCGTAGAAATTGCAAATGAAGAAAATATTTTATGTTTCCAAGTTGCAAACGTGCGGTCGCGGGTATTAAATTTGTGCTAATTTGAGTGAAAATATTATATAAAAAGTGTAATAAAAACTATAAAATGTGAAAGAAGTCTTAAAATTGCAAAAAAAAACCTGTAACAGTTTTAACCTAAAAACAACTGCGAAACTTGAGCATAAAGAAATTCGCGATGAACAGCTGATTTTGACATCAATGTAGCTTTATTCTGCTTTCTACTCCATTCCTCTCCGTGATGACCTTACCTTATAATTCTGCCATGCTACGGCCAGCTGCAGCATTAGACCAGTTTCTCTCCATAACAAATAAATATAATAAAATTTTGACAGATTCTGTAGCCGTCGACAATGTGTTTATGCTATAGGGCATGATACAATAATTTACAAGGTAGCCTTAACAACTACCTTTTTTCTCACGAGCGGCAATCGGGAGTTGCCAAATCAATACAAAGTTTAGCTTTTCATCTGTTTTGATGCTTCTTCGTTTTCTATTTTTCGATGTGTTTTTGACAACTCCAAATCGCCAACAGAACTGTCACTCCTACCTTGTAAATCATTATACCATGCTAGAGGGCTTAATGCGGCTTACGCGCACCTTACACTGTCAATCATTTCACATCTGAAAAAGAGAACTTTCATTTCCTAGACGGGATAATGCTATCGAAGATTTTTTTTCTTGTGATCTTAAAAATTGACGATGAATGCAAATACCTGCGTTCAAATTTTTCAAAAATTCCGTGAACATTGTTATTAGGAAATTTCCCTTTTTTAATTCTTTTAATTCCCCGGAATTGAAAAACGGAATATTAATTTTTTAGACAGGGAATAGTGCTCTTAAAGATTTTTTTTCTTGTGATCTTAAAAATGACAATGAATGAATACGAAAATTCCCTTTTATAATTCCGGGCGAAATTTTATTCACAATAAGGCTGAATCTTTTTTTTTAATCCAATTGCAATTTTTTTATTCCAAGTAAGTAAAAATTTAAAAATTTTTTTTTAAATTCTGTCTCATTCAGTAGGAGATATTAAATATAATATTAAAATTATTTTTTTCGGGTCAACCAAGGAGCTAGCAGAATGCCCGCAGTGCGACGAAAACTCTTAGCCAGCGCCATCTTTGTTTTTGAAAAAAAAAACAAAAAATTTTTTTAACATAGGTGTATATTTTACAATATTTGCAAATTTTAGAACTAAACAAATTTCTTCTAATAAAAACCATCACCACAATATCACTCTTTTTTACCCTCCTCGAAATGTATTTGCAGCCTTAAATTTTTGTGGTATTTTTTTATGCGTATGGGTTTTTTTTTGAAGTTTTAAATGCACATGGGATTTTTGGCGGTATTTTTATTAAGCGAGCTTTTTTGTAATTTTTTATGATGGTGGGATTTTTTAGCCGCGGTGGGAAATTTTTTTGGTTTACCTTTACCGTGGCAATTTTGGTGGTATTAAATTTATAATACTGTGGGAAAAAGGTAGTTTCCGTGGGAACTGTTCAGAATTATTTCATATTTTTCAGAGTTCTAGAAACCTGTTATATTTGAAATTCGCTTTTTGTATTATTTAAAAATATTTTTGATGACTACTAATTGAGGTTTTTTTAAAAGACAGAAAATTAGATTCGTATGAAACTTTTATTAAAAATCCCTTGGACAAAAACTACGCAGTAGCCTTTACTAATACAAAAAAGATTTACAAAGTTTAAGGAATACAAAATAAATGCCAAGTAATACAAATACAGTTCAATGAATAGGTGAATGAAAATTATATGTGATGAGACGACTTAAATGCTGCAGCTTTAGGTAAACTATTTGCGTGTGTCCATCTTAGTTTGCTTTTCTGCGCCATTCTGGGCCTGTTCAGCAGCCTTGCCGCCGCCATCCTGTAGTTGTGGCTGCTCGGGTGCTTTAACACTCAGGTGTGCCGGTCCAGTGTGTTGAATTTGAACGATACGCTCATTCTGCTTCAGTGCCTTACTTGGTGGCGGTGGTGCCTTGACAGTGAGTATACCATCTGATGAAATTGTTGAAACCACATCCTGAGGATCATAGTCCTTAGGTAGCGTATACTTGCGCACAAAGTGACGCTGAATCAAACCATGGTCGTCTTCGCGTTCCTCATGCTTACCCTCGACCACAATTGTTTTGTCCAAAGTCTTCACAGTCAATTCATTTGGCTTGAACTTGGAAACATCCATGCAAACTTGAAAGCCATCGTTGCCAACTGTGGGCAAGAGCTGTGTCGAAGAAATTTCGTCTCTGCCACCACCATGACGAGCGGCGGCACGACGAGCCAAAACATGATGGTGCCGATCATACGGCAAATGGCGTCGACGAGGATGCAGTAGCATGGATGGACGCGATGAACGGAAAATCTCCATAGGATGAATACCAATGCCAAAGTCATCATCCAAAAGGTGATCCAAATCGCCTGCTAGCGGGCTGTACTCGGTATCGAGTTCACGTGCCAAATTTACCAAAAGTGGAACGATAGCCATTTTGTTTAATAAATTTTTTTTCTTGGACTCTTAGTTTAAAGAAAATGTACTGGTTTTGTTCAAGTCCCTTTGGCTTTATTTATAATTACTGAAGTTAAGTTGATTTTTTTTCTTTTTTCTTCGGATATATTTGCAAGACAATACAAACGTAATACGCAGTTGTTGGAATCAAACTAAAGAGAAAACAAAAACTCAGCGGCTTTTATATGCTGTCTCGTGAGCGCATGAGCTGAAGCGGCTAAATATGCTCTCTTCATAATGGATTTCATTCAGCGCCGTAAAACAACAACAAAAATTCAGGTATTTATTAGTTAAGAGAAGTTCTCGAAGAACCGTGAAGTTTCTTATTTACATATGTATCACGGCATTGTTTTTGTTTATATACTGCTGCTGTCGCTTTTTAAAGGGTGATTTTTTTGAGGTTATGATTTTCATGCATTAGTATTTGACAGATCACGTGGGATTTCAGACATGGTGTCAAAGAGAAAGATGCTCAGTATGCTTTGACATTTCATCATGAATAGACTTACTAACGAGCAACGCTTGCAAATCATTGAATTTTATTACCAAAATCAGTGTTCGGTTCGAAAAGTGTTTCGCGCTTTACGTCCGATTTATGGTCTACATAATCGACCAAGTGAGCAAACAATTAATGCGATTGTGACCAAGTTTCGCACTCAGTTTACTTTATTGGACATTAAACCAACCACACGAATGCGTACAGTGCGTACAGAAGAGAATATTGCGTCTGTTTCTGAGAGTGTTGCTGAAGACCGTGAAATGTCGATTCGTCGCCGTTCGCAGAAATTGGGTTTGTGTTATTCGACCACAAGGAAGGTTTTACGCAAAGATCTTGGTTACGCAAACAAGAGCCAGGAGAGCGGAGATAAACAAGAGCCAGTTGCTGAAGAAAGGGCTAATATTAAACAATAGCAAGTTGCTTATATTAAGTAAACAAAGCATTAACTGATGTATATAATTTAAATTTAGTGTGTAGCATTTCAGTGCATAAATAAATATAAATTTAAAAAACTACTTGTTAGTTTTTATTATTTAATCAATTTGGTTGTCAGTAGATGCTGTGTAGAGACTAAATTGGTACTAAAATTGATTATTTTTATATTCTTTGGAAACTATAATTTGTGTACATTTGCTTAAATGTTTTAACAAAAAATTAACATTTCAGTTTAATGTTAAAATTCGTTGCGGTCACAAGGGAGAGCAGTTCCTATTGCTTGTTGTTGTGTTTGAAGAGCTCGCAATCTGACAGTCGGTTGTGAAATGCCGGTTTATTTTTATATATTTAAGTTTGTAAGTGTGTATATACATATGTCAATACTTGACGTCGCTACCCTATAGGAACATACTAACTTGTTTTTAAAAACATCTAATAAAAAAACAAATTTAAAATAAGCCAGTATATAAACTACTTTGAATTATATTAAGGCGGCATCCACTTCAATTCTAAATAGTTTTTATTACATTATATATGAAGTAATTGAAATACTTCTTAAAAACAAGTGATTGATAAACTACTTTGAATTATATTAAGGCGGCAACCACTCTGATTTTGACATGTTTTAATTGCAAATTTTTATTAGATTACAAGTTCATATATACCATGTTATTTCCATGTTATTTCATCAAATATTATTAACTTTAGGCCATCAGTAATAGTTTTCAATTGGTTATTTTAAAGTTTTTAAAAAAATAATTTAAATATAACTAATTTAACAAGTAGTTCAAAATATATACGGTTTTCAAGTGGTTTATTTTAAAGTAGTTAAAAAATAATTTAAATTTAACTAACTTAACAAGTAGTTGAAAATATATGCAGACGAAAGTCAATTGACTTATTTAGCGGACATCACCATATAAAATATGTTAGTTCGTTCTATGGAAAAAAGTCAGAATTTCAACTAGTTGTGGTTGACAAAAAACTACTTTATCAACTACTTTTAAATTAGTTGATTTTCCTACAGGGTATCGAAAAGCATACTATTAAGCTTTCTTTGAAAATGCATGCTCCCCACGAAGAATTTTCAGATCCGCCACTGGTTAACAGTAGTCACCGACTACGACTTCTAATTAAATTTACTATGTACCACACTCCCTCTCTTAGACAATATATTTACTTAAAAGGTATATAAAAAGTATATACATTGCTTTTGCTTAAAATGTCCGTTTAATGATTTTTCTTGATATAAAAAATATGTTATTCACGCAAAAATTAAGTTGGATTTTGTTTGAACTTATATTTGAACTTGGAAAGATATGAACATTCCTTTTTATTTCATCCCCATTAACTTACTTTCGACATTGACATTAGTTTTTATGCTAATTTAGTTATTTGTATGTTTTGCACGCTGTGCACTCAACACTTCCAATTTTTTTTTTTTTTTTAATAGATATGTACATATGTTATGTGAGTGACCTCAGAAAGCTTTTTTAAGGTAAAAAATGATTAATCCAAGAAAAACCTTGTCTGGGGGCCTTACTCTTTATTGCGATGCAAAAAAAAAATTCGCAAAATTGATTTGATTGAACGGATTTGCGTATGCATCGCATTTAATTTTCGCATCGCTTTGATTGGAGAGCATCGCAATACAAAGTAGGGCCCCTGAAATTTTTAATTACATACAATTCAATATGATGGTGAGCGAAAAAAAAATGTGACAAAGGGAAAAGGTATATTTTTGAAACCCGTAATAAATTTCAACAAGACTTCCATAACAAAAAAAAGTAAACCAATACAAAGGAATAACACATATTTTTCATCGGCTCACGAGTTGATTGACTACTTTGCTGTATCATCTGCTGTTAAAAACAACCCTCAATCATGTTGCCCCCGTTTTTTGCAGCGTTCCAGCTAAAGACAGCGCTCTATCTCAGATGTTTTACAAAATACTCGATTTTGTTTCGACAAAGTAAACTTTTTCCATCAAAATTACCTATTCAAGTATTTCAAAGTAAAACTTCGTATTTTTATATTATTTTTCTTTTTTTTATTTAAGTAGAAGTTTTCAGTTAAATACAAAAACTAAAAAGCGATTAAATGCTAAAATCTTAACGTTTATTATAGTTCATTAAATGCCAAAAATATATGTATATCGAAGAATTAAGCTGTTACACAATTTACTTCTTCTTTTGCTGCTCGCGCTCCTTGGCATCTTCCTTTGGTTGTTCCTTATCATTCAGTGCTTCCTTTGGATTCTCTTTGACATTGAGATGTGCTGGTCCAACCTGCTGGATTTGCACAATACGTTCGGATTTCTTGTCCTCAATCATTGGCTTTGGTACACTAACAGTTAGGACACCATCTGAAGACAATGTTGATACCACCTTATCGACTGGATATCCTTTGGGCAAAGAATAACGGCGTACAAAGTGACGCTGAATATAGCCATGGTGGTCTTCTCGCTCCTCGTGTCTACCCTCTACAACTACAGAATTGTCTACCACCTTGACAGTAAGTTCACTGGGCTTGAAATGTGCCACATCCATGCAGACTTGGAAGCCATCCTTGCCGATGGTAGACATAGGTCCATGCTTGTGGTCACCACCATGTGCAGCAACACGCAGTGGATGATGATCTCTGGTCGCAATGGGCAAATAAGGACTGCGATAGTAGTGAAGAGCGGGATCGTAACCACCGAAAGGTGCTGCAGCAGCCATTGCTAGACGGTCCAAATCATCGGCTAAGCTAAGTATCACTGGTAGACTCGACATTTTATTTTATTTATATTTCAGACTCAGGCAGACTTAACTATTTTTTAAAATTTTATTGTTGATATGTTAGTTTAACGTATTATTTTCAACTGATGCCACAAATGCTGCAAGTGCCGCTATTTATACAGTTGTCGTGGTAGACGAAATAACTCCTTTGTTGTTGCTGTTCGTCTTTCTGTCGCATCGTGTACCTACCAGAATTATCGGCATTTCTCTAGATGTTTTTTATCTTTTGCTTTTCGCTGAGTATAAACGAAAACGAGAGTGAATTTGTTGATATACATAAGTAGGTATATGTAAATTGTGAATATATAAAGCAAATACGGTTTAATAAGCAAGTAACTGTTGTGCATTATTAAGAGAGATAAAAAGGTAGAGCCCACCCGATAGGAAAATTACCGAAAGCGACTCTCGCTAGAGATTGCTTAATGGAATATTATTCAACCCTCACTTTGACACGAGTGAAAAAGTTATAGCTACTTACATGTTCAAATAATCGGTGGAATAATTTTACTTTAGGGCCCATGCCCCTTTATTTGTTTTTGTTATTTCTAAGTGTGTATTTGGAGACCCTAAATCTAAAGCTGCAAAAAAGAAGGTCGGTCTCAAATGGTTTAAGAGATAAAATTCGTGCACGTTTGGAAAATTTGTCTTTTTTCCTATACGAAAATAGTATCTTTTATAAAAATTTTTCATGTTTTAGTTATTTCGTAAAAGGATGAACCATCAAGTGTGCATTATATGTAAAAAGCATATAGCAATTATAAGAAGAATTTATTAATTAATTAAAATTTATTAAAATAATTAAAAATTTATTATTAATTTTAAATAAAGAATTTAATAATTTTAAAGTATTTTTCCTTATAAAGGCCTGACTATAATAGACACATGCTGGCAGACTGATCTGTCAATATAAAAGCGAACCCATTTTAATATATGAGCATACCCATAATTGGAATTGCCACAGTTTCGTTAAGTTTCGTTAACTTTCATTGGCTTTTTGTAGAGCGATTCAAATCGCTCACAGCATAGGCAAAAGTCAACAAATTTTTTATTCAAATTAATAAACAAATTATTCAAGCCAAACAGCAAAGGCAGCGATTGTTTATTTTTATTTATATTATTTTGTGTATAAATTTAAAAAAATCGCACAATTAAACGCAAACAAAATTACAAATTGTATAGTGACACTTCTCAAAGTCAATGCATGGTAATTATGGGTATTTTTTATTCTGACAACAGCCGGCTGGCTTTCCGTTTAGTTTTTGGCATTAGAGTATGCCAGCATGTGTCTATTATAGTTAGGCCTTAAATTTGACCACGTTGAAATTTTGTGAAATTAGCTTGCGCGCACTTAAAAATGTGCACTAAACTTTCAAGCTTACTCGATTTGTATCTCCTAAACCATTTGAGACCGGCAAAATATTATTGCACCAATAAGCTTAGGAGGCCCATAAACATATAACAAAAATAAGAAAATAAATATTGAAGCATGTGCCCTAAAGTAAAATTATGCCTAATCGGCTAAAAGGGCTTATGCCCCTTTTAGCCCTTGGAGAATTTTTTGTATGGGAAAATAATGAAAATAAGCCCTTAAAGCCGTTTCAGCCCCCTCTTTGGGCTACAAAACTGATAAATTCAGTTGCAGCAATAGTTTTCCAAAGTTCGATAAACAAATTCAAACATTGGGCAAGGTTTATTAATACAGGTTAAGTCACTTGAGAGAAGCTCGGTCGAACTGTCAGAATGGATAAAAGGAAATCAAGAAAAAAAAAACCTGAATCTGTACATGGCAGAATTATAAGGTAAGGTCATCACGGAGAGGAATGGAGTAGAAAGCTGAATAAAGCTACATTGATGTCAAAATCAGCTGTTCATCGCGAATTTCTTTATGCTCACGTTTCGCAGTTGTTTTTAGGTTAAAACTGTTACAGGTTTTTTTTTGCAATTTTAAGACTACTTTCACATTTTATAGTTTTTATTACACTTTTTATAGAATATTTTCACTCAAATTAGCACAAATTTAATACCCGCGACCGCACGTTTGCAACTTGGAAACATAAAATATTTTCTTCATTTGCAATTTCTACGAAATTCGTCGTTTTGACATTAATGTTGCTTCTCATTATCCACTCTTCGTTGACGAGTGAGAGCACTTAGTATCATGGGCCTACCTTATCATTGTATCATGAATCTGTACAATTTTTAGCTAACAGCTACTTTGACAGTTCGAGCAAAGGCAGAAAAAGAGTGCTTTTCTCTCAAGTGACTTAACCTATATTAATGAACATTGACATTGGGGAGATTACGATTTTCTGGGCGCCGCAATTTAACAATGGTTTAGTGAAGTACTTTCAAAAGGAAAAAGAATGGCCGAAAGAAAAATCGATTTATTGATTTGTTTTCGAGTTATCGATTTTAAGATAATTTCCTTTTTATAGAATCTTTTAAGAAAAGATCTTTGAATTCTTTTCTTTAATTATATAATTCTTTTTGAATCTTGAAAAGATATTTATGGTTATGGTACCATTTTAAATATAATGGAATAAGCTTTCAGAAATTATTTATACAAATCAAATCTGTTAAGTATTAAAACTTTGATAGCTGCTTGTATGCAAAAGTAAAATATTTGCGTACACAAAACCTTAATTTTCTTCATAAGTACCGTTATTACTATGGATTATGAAAAATAAATTATTGTTGCCTGAATATTGATCTTTCATTTGATATATAATATATATGGTTTTTTGATTTTTTTATGGTGTTTTCTTTAAGATGAAATTATTTGCCCTTTGACGGAATTTTGTTACTTCAAGCATATTTACCTTCGATGTTCTGCTTTCTTACTCCATATTTCCTTATATCACCATTAAAATAAACAACTGTTTATGCCTGCATAAAAAGTGAATCATAAAATTAAAATTTTTTTCTTAAAGGATTAGATCCACATAAATATGATTTGCCCTTGTACGGAATGTTAAAAAAAACAAGCTTGAGAAGGTAATTTTTCAAACTTAAACGAATTTTATTTCCTAAACCAATTGTGAGCGGGCTTCTTTTTGTATATATTTGGGCTTAGGAGATTCAAGTTAATATGATAAAAATAAAAAAATGTTGGGGTTTGCCACGTAAAGTGTAATTATTCAAGAAATAGCTTTGCATTTATTAGGTATATATAACAAATGTAGTGTTGATTTAAAAAAAAAAGTGTAAGTTTTGGTATTTCAAATAAAAGATAAAGTTTGAGGCTTTAAAAATAAAATAAATTTTAAGCATCTTAATACTGCAAATTTTTGAGAAAATAACGGTTTTATATGTAATAAAAAGTAAATATAATATGAAATCGCTTATAAAATTCAATATATATGCAGCAAGCTCAGTTTAAGTCTTGCTAACGAAACATTAGATGCTTTAATTTTTTTAAGATATTATAAAAATTAGTCTGAAGCATGTTAAAATTATTTTTAAGATAGGACTGACAGTTCTGTAGGCGAGTTGTCAAAACTGTATCGAAAAAGAGAAAACGAATAAGCAGCAAAACAGATGAAAAATTAAACTTTGTATTGATTTTGACAATACCTGGTCGGCGCTCTGAGAAAAAAGGCAATAGACAAGGCTACCTGGAATAATTAAATGATGGTCCGAAATATGTTTTAAGATGTACTACTTGATACTGTGATGCAAGCGATCACCTCACTTTTTGTCTGGCAATTCCGTTTTCATATGAAGTAAAACAAACTCTCTTTCTCTCACTAATATTTTATACTGAAATTTATTGCTAGACAAATAAACCCCAAGTGACGTGATCGCTTGCGTTTTACAAAATACTAGAGTTACTAGAGTTTTTCCGTCAATATAATTTATAACTTCTTATTGGTTATTAAAAACCTCGAAAATTTAACTTTGTTTATTTTGTTCACATAAAATAAATGTTAATTTTGATTATGTACTGTAGTTAAAGATACATAAGAAATTTCACGTATTGGCAAATATCTCATATTTTGGCCAATTCAAAAATGATTCGTTTTCTTCAATATTAACGATATTAACGAAAAATAAATAAAAATGAAAGTATATATATCTACATATTATTAGAAAATTTATTGATTTCATAATAAGTGATTTCAGAATATAAAAAGATTTCACAAAAATTGTTACCAAAACGATTCGATTATTTCAAAAATCTCGTTTCGAAAAATATCCGATTGTTCAATAAATGTTTCCAAAACGATACAATTATTTTAAAAATATCGTTTTGAAAACGATTCGATTTTTCTAAAAATCTCGTTTTGAAAACGAAGTGCGAATTTCTTCCGCTCGCGGACTCGTAAACAAAACTAAAACGAATTTCGCTTTTTAACCAAATACATGAGATCTCGGTTTCACCTCGAATTCGAAACGAATCCGTGTGGTATATTGGACTACTGTTCTGTTTTTATTTAATACTTGAGCAAAAACTCAAGTATTTGTGAGAAGACTACAATACATATAGACTTTAACTTTGTGTATTATTTTTTGCTTTATTTCCCTGCAGTAAATGACACTAGTACAGAACTAGCTATTTCACTAGCGATAATGTAACCAGTACTAGTCGCACTTCAATCAACTTTCTCTGCATTCAACTGGCGAATTTTACGTGGACATGTCATAGACAGGGGTTAATTGCTACCTTTTACAAAACAATTCCCTAGCCACTTCACTAGTAAAAAAGAAAAACAAAAAACGAAGGCATTGTTAAAGCAATCTTCATATTTATACTTTTTTTTCAGAATTCTTTTATTCATGTTGTGCAACGAAATTAAAGTGCCTTGTATATCATGTTTTCTCGAAAGTATTACTTCGAAATATATAAGTTATTGTTAAAAAATCAAGACGTCAGAAACATAAACAGAAAGCAGTACAAGCTTGAAGTTGAGTGAACTGACCCTTTTATGCGTTATCTTAGGTCAAAAAAAGGAGCTAGTTCGTTCAGAACTAGTAACGTAGCTAACGAGAAAGAAGCAATTGGTTACTCTCGATACTGGCGGGTTATGTAAAAAAAAAATTCAAATCTCTATGTATTATAGTCTTTTCACAACAAATGTTGGGTTTTTCAAATTATCAAACGTGCAATGTTACCTTAAAATGGGCTTTTCTTATAAAAATGATACTGATCTAAACCAAAATAGATATCAAAACGTACTTTATAGATATAGATTTAAGTTATGTAAGTTTTATAAAAAAAGACTGACAATAGATAAATGTCAAATAAATAAATATAGATCCCGAAAAATCCCGGGATTGCAATTTTTAAAATCCCGAGTCCAGGTATTTTTGAAAATGCTTCGGGTCTTATCTCACATAAATATTTGATTGTGTTTTAGTTTTGTGACGGATATTAAGTTTTTAACGCTTACCGCATGTTTATATAATCTAAAATCAGCACTCTCGTTCGTGAAAGAAACGAGCTACAATACTTTTTGATATGAAAAAATGTATTGTTTATTGTGTCCCACACGAACGAGAGTGCTTCTTTTGGATTACATAAACATGCGGTTAGTCTCGGTCTCATTAAGAATTGACTGTCAAGTATCGTGTTCGGTGGCTAGCGGATCGTAGCAGAGGGGAAAGGTAAAAACATTTGACTGTACGTTAAATTTTTCGGCAATTCGATTTTGTGTTTTTCGTTGTCCCGTAATTTTTTTATGCACAGCATGGCAAGCACTGATCGTTAACTCTTGGTGTGTGTAAATTTAAATAAAAATTGACAGTCAAGTCTTGACGAATGTAAACCAGGGGCCGAATTACAGCATCCGTGAACGAACGAGCTTTTGAATCGAATAAAATTCCACTCCGACTATTTTTTCGTATGACAGCATTCGATCGAACATGAGTCCAAATTTTTGTATAAGAGCAATCGATTATGTCATCATCTCTAGCTGTCAAATACTAATCCGAAATTCTTTGTGTTTGTACAATTGAGGATCGCAGGTTTGAGGAAATTGTTCTGGACGAAACCATTGATTGTGAAGTAACTGAATTACTACGTGATGAGGTTCTGCCGTTTGCAGATGAAATGCCACAGCAGATTATTATGTAAATCGTCGTTTTGCTCAACGAGGGTTCCATTCATTCAGAGTCTGACAAAAATATTTGCTACGTATCCGATTGGAAGCTGCGCGAAATATTCGCCAAAACATGTTTTAAGACATTATTGCAGTTCTCTTATTGCGATTGTATAAATGCAATAATAATCGCAATGGTATAAATACTACCATGTCAACAACAAATGCCAATATATTGACCAGTGTCGGACTTGGTGCGGGTGGAAGCAAAGATTTTGCTGAACGTTTAGCTGTTACGGCGTTATTACATCGTTCCCAAGAGGTTCTAAAGCGTTTCAATAATGAGCGACAAAGCGAAAAATGTGCCGAGGTAAATATTTTGTTACTTAAATATTTCAGACAATGAAAATTTGTATTTATTTCGGATATCTCTCGCTTATCGGATATTTCGTTTGTACTTAAAGCCATAGCAATATTATGTGTGTCTATGAGGAAGGCACCACCATCTAAAGGTAACTAAAAAAGTTTTTATTGCACCTTTATATGAAAGTTTAAAAAAGTTTCATGTTAATTAAAGTAAAGAATGGTCAAACTTTATTTAATAATTTAATAATAATCCTTATCTTTATTTAAAATATCTTTATCTTTCCAGTGAACAAGCCCGTGTGGGGCCAGCTGGCTATATCCTTACCTTGTAGACTGCACTACGACCAGATCACACAAAATATCTTGTTCGCTACGTGAAGCTCTATTACAATATACTGATCTATTCCAACCGCCAAAATGTTTTCCCACAGACAAAAACAACACATTTTCATTCAACCACACATGGGCATTTTCCATTACCATTAATTTCCCTTTACCACTATGCACCTAGTATGTACCACTATGCACCATTAATATGTAATGGTAATGGGAATTGTTTTCCCACAGACAAAAACAACACATTTTCATTCAACCACACATGGGCATTTTCCATTACCATTAATTTCCCTTTACCACTATGCACCTAGTATGTACCACTATGCACCATTAATATGTAATGGTAATGGGAATTACTATTAATATGTAATTGCAATGGGAAACAAAATTGCATTACCACTAGGTGGATAGTGGTAATGATATTTTTAATTCACTAATAATTCAATGCATTATGCCCATCTATGCATTCAACACACATTCACACATTTAACAAAAACAACTACTACTACAACGAAACATTCAAATGAACAATAATAAACATTAAAATAAATAATACAACAATTACATAATGAAGCTATGCTTAGTTTTATTTTAATATATAGTGCATACATAGAACGTAATTATTAATCAAATATTATACACATATAAATGCATACATATATGTTTAAAACTAATATTTAAACATAAAATCATAAAAAAAATCCAAAAAAAAATTATTTTTCCTTTAAAATTACTCAAAAAAACTTACATAATTTTGATTCAATAATTTCAACTAACTAATAAAATTAATTTTCATTGATAAAATTATCTTTTTTCAGAGATTAAGTTAATCTTGAAATAAGTTAGCTGCATTAATTGTTTTCTTACTTAAGCTTCTTACTTAATTTTTCCCATAGTTGAATACCCATTGCTTTACCTTGTACGCTGCTAGGGATTAAATTCTTTGCCAAGTCGGGGTGGCTTACCATAAACTCACCCATTTCAATTCTCTGCATGGCATTAATTTTATTTGCATTGGTCCTTTAAATAAAGCATGTTTTTAGTAATAATAAATGTTTTATAAATTATACAATTTACTTACATTTTTGCGTGCGCACCGAAATAAAGCCAATTCGTTCACTAGAATGCAATCGAATGACATTCCGAAAGAACCGAATCGAACATATGCTCGTTCACGACAGACATAATACGAAAATTAGATAACTTTTCTTGTTTACAACACCGATAGATCAAAAAACGATAACTTTCACTCGTTCACGATTGCTGTCATACCAAACTGTAAAATTCCGAAAGCAATCATTCGATCACGGATGCTGTAATTCGGCCCCAGGTCTAAGATCGTTAAGATTACATGACTGTAACTATTTCCTAGTGGGAACTTCTCTCACTAGAGGGTTTTATTGCACTGTTTCTGCTCTCTGCATTGTATTTTGTGCGGTTTCATATACATATATACAAAAACACGTACTACATACGTATGTAGAGCCGGCAAACTTTTGCAAACAAAGCAATACATACGAACATTATATATATTTATGAAAAACTGTTGTTTTTTCGCAAATGGTTTTATTTTTGCATTGACTTATATATGGTCTAGCGGAGTCTTTTAAGAGCTGAAGTAAAAAACATTTAACAAATTTATTTTTAGATTTTCGATAATCTTTATTTCGAAGTTGTATAAAAACAATTATATATGTACATATAGACTCATTTCTACATACATACTTATGTTATCTCTTTATTTCTGTGACCGAAAGCATTACACATTTTTGCAACCTTGGGTGATGGATGTGATGAAGTACTAGTAGAGTACATATGTACATACATACATATATAAAAGGTCCGAAGACAGAATAAGAGAAGTGTCTGGCAAAACTTATTTGTTCTGGAAGTAACTCTTCTTGAAAGGAGTAAAAAATAAATAATATATGTAGGTATAAATATATTTTTATAGCTTGGATATTTGAGAATATCGTCCTAAAGGGGTTTTTTTGAAATTCGAAATACTTGAGGAGATATGGCCTTTTTAACCGACTTCAAAAAGGAGGAGGTTCTCAAGTTCGTCGGTTTCTCTGTTTTTTTTTTAAATATATGTACATCGATAACTCCTAAACCATATGCCTGATTGCCATAATTTTTGGTGACCAGATAGATATCATAAGCATGGAGGTGCCCGTAAAAAGTGGGCGGTATTCGACAACTGGGCGTGGCAATACTAGATCCCGCAATACTAGATACTACTGAAAAATATTAACACAAAATGGGCGTTATTCGACAAATGGTCGTGGCAATATTAAAAAAACAGTGTATCTTGAATAATTTTGAGACTATAGTATGTACTGCAATTTAATATAGAGGTAGGCATTATTATTACAAATTATGGTCAAGAAAGTGGGCGTTATGCGACAAATGGGCGTGGCAATATTTGAAAAACACTGTATTTCGAATAATATTGACACTAGTGCCCTGCAATTTAGTGTAGGGGTAGACACAGTTAATACAAATTACTATTAATTACAATATTAGGTAAAGAGTATATCTCGAATAATATTGATACTATGGTACTGCAATTTGGTATAGGGGTAGGCATTATTAGTACAAATTACGATCAATTAAGTTGGCGGTATTCGACTACTGGCCGTGGCAATATTAGAAAAACAGTGTATCTCGAATAATATTGACACTAGGGCACTGAAATTTATTGTAGTACAGGGATAGGCAGAATTATTAAAAACTACGGTCAATAAAGTAGGCGTTATTCGATAAATGGGCGTGGCACTTTCAGATAAACACTATCTCAGTTAATATTGACGCTGGGGCACTGAAATGAAGTACAGGGGTAGGCACAATTATTACAAATAACGCTCAAGAAAGTGGGCTCTTATTTAACAAAGGGGCGTGGCAATAGTAGAAAATGGGTATAATTATTTCAAAACACGTCACATCTAATTACAATTTAAGAGACTGATATGTTAAATAATCAACAAACTATGAGAATTTAATAGAACAAATTTTTTAAGAACAATTGTATTTATGTAGTTTACACACTTTTTTCGAAAATTTTTCATGGTCTCTAAAAAGGAAGAAATAAAAACTTTTAAAAAAAAAACAACCGACTTCAAAATCACTACAAAGTAAAAAATAATTTTAAAATTACTTTTCCTCTTAATTTCTTGGTCATATTTGATAATTTATCTAAACATATTATTACATATGAAATGTTATTATTTTATTTTTTTTCTTATATGTTTTATTATCATAAATATATTAATTTCTTCATGAATACAAATGCTTTGAAGTTAGCGCTTCTGATTAAAAGTCTGATTATAATAGCGCCGAGCTTAAAAGCTTTTGTAATCATGAAGAACTGCTCTTGAGAAATAAAATACATTAAAATTTAAAAGATTATTTTTAAAAGTTTCCAAATTCTTTTGCAATTCAGTCTTTTCACTGGATTACCCAGATAACCCTGCAAAACAATATTAAATTTGTAACCTATAAAAAGCATTGAGCTTACAGCTATTAGAATACGTTATCAAGATAAATCAAAGAATGATCTTCGAACATGACTCAAGATTTCGGAGACACATATACAATAGTTTTGTAGTGATTGAATAAAATCGTTTTCCAAAAACTTAATTTTGTAAATTTTTTTATTCAAAATAGCAAAAATGGCATATTTGAGTTATTTCATAAATGTCAACGTTCTTTAATTTGAAAATAACTACTTTCCAGATGTACGGGTTATCAATCAGATCAAAAGAAGGGTCCTCTAAAAGAAATGATTTTTTCAAATAAGCAGCATTGTATTATTTCTACTGACTTGTACTGAAGTTTACTGATAGCAGGCATAATATGGTTTTATACATAAAGCACTTATTTATTTCTAATATTTAATATTTTAAATTTATTCATTTTAGCTTGTGTAGATTTTGATACTTAGAAATTTTATTTTACTATGCATAAAATCATGGTAAGAACCGACATTTTTTTACTTCATAAAAAGAGTTTTTTTTAAATTTAAGGTGATGAACTTAGTCAACTTGAATTTAAGACTAGTTCATCCTTGCAGTGGGTAGAGTGTGTGGCCCATACGCCTGAGAACCTGGGATCGAATCCCACCTGACACAGAAAGTTTTTTTCAATTTTACTGTTTGGCCGTCACCTCTCTGCAGACAATGGCGAACCTTAGAGAGTAAAAACTGCTATGAAAAACTTTTTCAGAACATAAGCCATTCGGAGTCGACATAAAACATATAGGTTCAGTTCTTGATCATTTGTGTTCAAACATTTCACAATACACACAACACAATTGATCATAACCAGCTCGGTGAAAGCTCTTTTAAGGGCTGAAATGGTCATTTCGTTTTTTTTTCATCCTTGCTTAATATTTTTTATTAAATAATGAAATTTTTTTTTATAACATTACCCTTTTTCATTTGTCCGTTAAATTTTTAAAAATCCCATTTCTTTCCTAAAAATTTTCGGGTGTATTATACTCAGCTCTTATTATACAAAGAATGATGAATTAAAAATCATCATCTGAACACACTTTGGCCTTTAATTTGTCACACTGCTCCTAAAGGATCGACAGGTTTCATGAAAATGACAACAAAAACTAAAAATGAGGCTTGATTTGTAATTTTCTTACGATCAATAATATGTTGAAATTTAAGTCGGCGCTACTCCTTTTTGGGAGCTAAGGGGTTAAGAAGTATGAAGACGTGTGAAGATGAAATCAATCAGTTGAAAGTACTGATTCTGAGAAATTTGCTCTCAAAGTCAAAACTTAGTACTTTCAACTGATTGATTTCATCTTCACACGAGCACAGCTCGGGAACGAGTAAGCCTATAATGTTGGTTGATATATTGTTAAAAAGGTGATTTTATTACCTTTCCAATGAGATCTTTAAATATGTATTATGTGTGTTTGTTTTTCTGCTAGAAACAATAGCATGAATCAACATCGTGAAATACTTCTTAACCCCTTAGCTCTCAAAAAGGAGCAGCGCCGACATAAATTTCAACATATTATTGATCGTAAGAAAATTACAAATCAAGCCTCATTTTTAGTTTTTGTTTGTCATTTTCATGAAACCTATCGATCCTTTAGGAGCAGTGTGTTGTCATATAAAAAATGCTTATAAAATAATTTCTTAATATTAAAAAAATTATTACATTTTTTGGTTCAAAATTTCATATTTTGCAATTTTAATAATTTATATTAAAAAAAGGAGTTAGTTGCAGTCATAAATTTTTGTTTTCTGAAGTACATTTCAACTTGTTGTTTAAGCATACATTTTTTTAACATTCTGACTAATCAACTTTTTTGTTTACAGCTTCTTAAAAATTTGAATTTTGAGAAATTTGCTGAATTTTCCTAACTTTGGGATCAAATATCTCTGGTGGGCACGGGTTAAAAAATATTTGAAATGTATTCATAATATACTGCAGTTAAAATTTTACATTTGATATTTGCTTCGTTTGGAAGATACAGCCCCTTAAACTTCGTGAAAATTCGCCTTATAGTATGTTTATTAGGGTGTTTCTTTATATGGCTTTTTTCCAAATTTCAATGATGGATGGTTGTTGTTTGGCTCCAAATGTCAAAAAAACTACTCTGTATTTTTTTTTAGATTTTTAAATTGAGACCTAAGTCTCCTTGCGAGCTTTTACTAAAGAAAACAACCAAAATTTCTATTTACATTTCAAACTTCATTAAATGAGTGAAGGAAGGCCTAACCCAATTTAGATAAAATTGCCCTTGGCTATAGTCTGAACCATGTGTTAAGACCCTTAAAAATTTGTTGTTACATTCTGTATTCTTTTAGTTCTCAATCTTCTGTAAAGTTCTGGCAGCCGCTAGTAATTTCGAAGGCGTGAAAAAAAGAGAGAGAGAGAGTGGGAAAGAGAGATATTCCTTCGCCGCACACAAAAGAAACATTTTTCTGTGTATAAACATGGTTACAGCTGAATTGCAAGAATATACTCCAAACTTCCAGTTCCACATGTTTTTTGGCTCAGCTGGATTCATGATTTCCTCCTCCCTCTGAATATCCAATACATATTTCTGCCTGTACAAATTCATTTACACATATTTATATCTTTATATATCTATATTTTTTAGTATATTTATATGCCTACAACAAAACCAGCTTGTAAATATTTATGTTTACTATATATTTGTAAGTATGTTTGTAAGCTTTTTTTTCCTGTATTCATTCGTTCTTTTTAAACATTATCATCTAACAGCTGGTTTTGTTGTTGTCTTGGCAATTATTATTTCTTTTTTTACACGCTCTACAGAAGCCGGCCGGCACAACGGCAGCTGGTTCCGGCGTCACGCAAACTTTGAGTCTTTGCAAGAATTGCATTCGTGCAACACACGCACGTACGTACTTGTAAATATGTAAACCGGTTTATTTGCCGGCTCTTCACATTATTTTAAACGCGTATTTTAAATACACATGTATTATGTAGTATTTATGTATTTTTTGTTGGGTAACCATAACACTCTGTGTTGGTAGAGCTCCGCCTGTGTCTGGAAAATATTGGTGTTTTCTTTTTTTTTTTTTTGCACTCGTCTCGATTGTCATGCAAACTTGCACTTCAATTTTTAAATTTAGGCTGGAGAAATAAAATGTCTCGAATTTCACAAGTTTTCTCACAGCAACGAAATCAGTAAACATGTCCTACATATGTACATACATACATACATATGGTTGGTAGAATAAATGCTTTTTGTGTTGGGGGAAAGAAATATTTTAATTTGTATAACCTTGATCGCCCTTTAATGTGTTGTATACAGTTGAAATCAAAATTATAGAATTTTTTTATAAGAACAGTACGTTCATGTGTATCGTTTATATAATTCATTTTTTAAATACTTCAGCGATTCTTATAGTCCGGTCAATTTAGACCAAAAAACAATAGTGAAAGTACATAACAGAGAACTGCAACGAGTCTATGATTCGAACGAATGACTATAAATCATCCATCAAAAACCGAATACGAGTGCGTGCGGCTGCATACAACAACCTCCACTTACACGCGAAGCATTCACATAACAGCGATGAGCGACGAGTGCCGCCGCTTTCACTCATCGCTCATAAGAATGCCGCTTAATGATTCTAATGATTCTTGAGTCATTCCTTATGACTCTAGAGTACACAATCTAGTACATCCATATCTACAAAAGAAGCACAACTCAAAATTTTCAAAATTTGCAACAATGTTTTGTTTCAAAGGACTCCATACAAAACAAAAAGACAAAATGATTTTTTTTTTTTCTTAATTAAAGAGTAAGAAGATGAGTAGTGAACAATTTTGTTAGTTGATGGAGGTAATCACTACGAATAGTTTAACATTAAAAAGTAAGAATTTGTAAATTGTTAGAGTTTGTAGATAGATAGATGCGATATATTTTTCGGTATAATGTGGAGTCTTTAGACTAGAAAAGTGGGTGTGGCATTTTACTTTTAATCGAACTTCTATTACACCGTGTGTCTGACGTCAACCAAATTTCTCACACATAATCCTTGGCAATATGTGCAGTCTCAAGTTTATAAAATTGGGTTGTACTAGGCAGGGGGCTTGGTACTTTATTTCTTTATTTTTAAACTAGCTCCATTTACACCGTTTGTTCGATTTCAACAAAATTTCGCACATATATTCTTAAGTATAATGAGAAGCGTTAAGCCTACAAAAGTGAGTGGGGTTGAACAAGGGGGCGTGTCAATTTAATTCTAATCATAGCTCCCTCTACACCGTTTGTCCGACTTAAACCAAATTTTGCACACATATTATTTGGCATAAGGATCAGTCCGTAGTAATATAAAAGTGGGCGGTTATAAAAAGAGGGAGTGGCCTTATATTTTTAAATATATTTCCATACACACCGTTCCTCCGATTTCAACCAAATTCTGCACATACATTCTTTAGTATAATGAGAAGTTTTAAGCCTACAAAAGTGTGTGAGATTAGAAAAGGGGCGTGTCAATTTAATTCTAACCTAACGCCATCTACACATTTTGCAAATATATTCTTTACCACAGTCCGTAGTTTATAAAAGTAGGCGAATTTGAACAGTGACACTTTAATTTTAATGGAACTCCTTCTACAGCGTTTTTCTGGCATCAACTTTAGACATTCATCTGGCTTCATTAGTCTAAAAAATTGGGCAAAATTAGGCAAGGGCATGCCACTTAAACTTTAATCGAACTCCTTCTATAGCCTTTGTCCGAAGATTTCTTTCCACATATTCTTTGGAATAATGAGCAGTCAGTAGTCTAGAAAATTGCGCGGAATTGAACGGAGGGTGTGGCACTTTAATTTTAAACGAAACTATTTTACACCATTGGTATAAATTTGCACATACCAACCAAATTTTGCACATACATATATATTCTTTAGCATAATGAGCAGTCTACAAATTAATCTATGCAACAAATATTTTTTCGGATTATATGTATACAGACGGCTAAAGAATCCGAATATACTTCAATACGCAGGAGGAGTATTTTAGCTTCGGTACCCTGCCGAAGCTCCAAACCTTACTACACTCACAAAAAAAAATTATGTTTTTATAATAAAAAATTTCTTTATTTTCGATAGTAGCAACGTTCCCTATTTTAAATAAAATGTTCTTTAATTAGAATAAATTTTCACATATTCGAAGAAATTTTTCTTCAATTGTGGGAAATGAAAACATTTCTTGTCTCTAATTAAGATTAGTATTTTTCTCGCACAAAAAAATTCTCATTTTTAGAGAAAAATTTATGGAAAATGAAAAATTTTGTCTATTGTTGATAAAAATTCACTATGCGAAATATTTTCTTTGATAAAAACAAATCCTTTATGAAAAATAAAATAGTCTTCTTCTCTAAAACCGATATAGTCTTATATTGAATTAGGTACGGAAAAAGAAGTAGAAAACGTGAGAGCGAGTGAATGATGTTGTGAAAAGCAAGTGTTGCATATTCTACATATTATGACCATTTTTCCTTCAAAGGGATTTTTTTTTTATGTTGCTTATAGCCACAGAT
This sequence comes from Coremacera marginata, assembly GCA_914767935.1. NCBI lineage: Eukaryota > Metazoa > Arthropoda > Insecta > Diptera > Sciomyzidae > Coremacera > Coremacera marginata. The sequence goes on from OU612047.1 coordinate 19,965,860, forward strand.
TCTTTGGATGCATTTATAAAATCGTTTCTCACAAGTAATTTCTGGAGTATTTATAAGGGGTCCTGAAAAGTAATGGAACAAAAATTATTCTACCTGTAACTCTTAACATATTTTGAACTAATATTTTTACAGCCGAATCACAATATATTATTTATACTTTTACTTTGCGTAGAACTAAGTTAAAGCGAATGTTTCACAAAAAGAAAAAGAAGTGTAACTTTATTAAATCGGAAATTGTAAATTCTAAAAGTATTTTTAAATTTCCAAACAAAAATAACATAGTGCAAAAATTTACTCGTACTCTTCCTTTTGAGGCATCATTAGAACATATCTTATTGTAGAATATCAGAAGAATTTTGCCTTTTATTTTAAATACAAAGAAAAACAAATATTTTACTTACTATTATTTTTTGCTTTTTCCCAATAAACCAAAAAAATTCGTTTCGAATTGGAGGTGAAACCGAGATCACGGATATTCATTTCGAAAGTGAAGTTCGTTCTCGATTTGCTCGATTTGGCAGACAATGCTCAAAATATTGGATCATTAAATAAATGCAGTGCATTTAAATATGAAAAATTTCTTACATGAAATAAAGCGTAAATCAAAGAAAAAATACAATTTTGTACTCAAATTTATAATAGGCAGGTAGAGCAAAGCATATATGGAACACTAAAAAAACAATTATGACCAAATAAAATTTTGAGAAAAAGTACATTTTTTAAAGACTTTAAGGAAGGGTCATTTCAAGCATCCCAATTAGAAAGTGGTTTTCATTTTTACTCTTCTTAGAAATATGGAATTTTATATTAAAATGTATTCGCTATTTTAAAAATTTTCGGATTCATATCGATTTCGAATCGAATAAGAGATATCTGACCCGAGTCCTCGGTTTCGTTACTAATTCGAAACTAACCCGAGTGTTCGTTTTGTGTTTTATTGGGTTATTACAAAATGCATACTCGATACGGTCTCAATACAGATAAAATACATTTTTAACCGTAGTTCCAGAAATACTTTTTTGGTTTAAAGAAAAAAGAATGTACACAACAAAGAAATATGTTGCATCAATATTAAGAAAATATATCTCTCTTTTGAAGAAAGTGTTATTTTTTTGTGGGAAACAATAAACGCAATTTAAAGAAAAGATTTATTAAAATTAAATAAATATTTATGTTTTCGGAAAAAATTGACACAATAAAGAAAACCGTTCAACCTGTTATAAAGAAATATTCTTCTGTTAAAGAGTAGGTGTCTTTATTTATGAGAAAATATTTCTCTTTTTCATGGAAGCTTTTTACCATTTTTAGGAAATTTTTGGGATCACATTTAGAGAAAAGCATTCTCTGGAGCAAAGTCATTACCATTCTTCTCTAAATATGATGCTTTTTTTTCTCATATACCGAGAAAACTTTTTCTGAGTGTTGCTTATATGTAAATATTTGGAACATTTTATAAGTCAAAAAGCTTTCGTCAATATCTTGTAAAAGTATTCAACAATAAATTCGAAGAAAACAGCCCAATTCGTAATGCATGGTACAAGAGCCGTTAAAAAAATTTTTACCTCCAAAAAAAAAACACACTATAAAGGAAACGAAAACGTTATTTCCAATTTTAATTAAAAATGTTTGACCTTTAGCTGTTTGATCAAAACTGTTTTCTGGACAAGTTGAGAAACAAATCTCAATATAAAATTAAAAATTATTGTCCCGGCTGCGATGCCAATTTTATGCAAAAAGTCTATCGATAAATTAGTGCATATATATTGCACTGTTTCGCTTCAATGTCTTCAGTCTCTGTCCAGATATCAAAGCTTTCGTTCAAACAAAGTCGATTCATTTTCGGGCTGCAATCGTTAAACTTGGACTTAGGGAAAAAAAATAAAATTCATTTTTTTCATTGTGTGTATCTCGATGCAAGCAAGCAAGCTCTGCCTGCAGCTTTTTTGTGTGCAACTTTGCGAAATCGATTTTCAAGCAAACCATCTAGCTTCGTCGTTGGCGAATCTCGTCAAACCGGCAGAGCACCAGACGATTTGTTAAGAGAACATTTTGTACGCAGTTTTCACTGGCAAACTGAAAGACTTCCACTCAAATTTCCATTCAGCGCTGCAAACTGGTTTAAAAGGCGAAAATTCAGCAATCAAGCCTTCAAATGAAAACCAGTTAGGAACGAAATCGGGCGTGTGTGCTGCCGGTCGACGCATCACTTGCATTTGACGGTTTTCTGTAAAAAAAAGACTCCTAGAATTAAATTAAAACTAAATAAAGAAAAATTGAATTTCATTGAAATAACTGAAACAAAAATGTCGTTGATACCATTTATAATGGACTTGGCTGATGAGCTCAACGATTTTAATCGTAGTCTCGTTTCCGGCATGGATGTAGATGATTTCGGCTTCGGTATGTATCCCAACGAGCTGCAGCAGACGTCTCCAAGACGCCCCCGCACTGTGTCGCAGTTGTACTTGCTGCCCAATATTAGAGGTCGTCATCATCCATACTGGCGTGGCAGTGGAAACAGCAGCAAGGCTTGCTGCCACAAAGCCGCTGCCGAAAAGGAAGCTACCAGCGTCAGCGACAAAGAAAGCACCGTTGCAGTCAAACCGGCCACCGCTGCCTACTCAGTTGTGAATAAAAACGGCTTTCAGGTCAGCATGAATGTGAAACAATTCTCGCCCAATGAGCTGACCGTCAAGACGATCGATAACTGCATCGTTGTCGAGGGGCAACATGACGAGAAGGAAGATGGCCACGGAGTCATTTCGCGACACTTCGTGCGAAAATACATGCTACCCAAGGGCTTTGATCCAAACGAAGTTTTGTCTACTCTCTCATCGGATGGGATACTTACAGTGAAGGCACCACCACCGACCAAAGCCGAGGAGCAGCAACTCGAACGCGTCGTACATATTCAGCATACTGGACCAGCCCAGCTGTCTGCAAAGGACGTTGGTGCTAGCAACAAAGAGAAATCTCAGCTGCAGACACCCGCAGCAGCAGCAACTGCGATAACAACAACTACACAAACACCAACACCATCACAGCAGCAGCAGCAACAGCCAGAGGAAGAGGAGATACAAAAGGTGGTGAATGAACGCAATGGCGATGCCGATGCCAATGAAATAAACTCGGGACAAGAGACTGCAACAGAAACGGCATCCATTGAACCGATGCTGCTTGTCTCTAATATTGTCACTGCAGCTGCAATTGATGCGATTGTGAGTGCATCGGCTGTTGCTACAACTGCAGCTAACGAGGAGAACAAGAATGAGAATGACACGAACATTGCAGACATTCCCATGGCTGATGTTGCCGTTCCAGCTGGAGTAATCGAGAGCATTGTATTGGTTGTTCCAGCAGACAATGCAGCTGCAATTGCTGAAGATGGAAATGCAGCTAATGCTGATACTGCTGCTGCTGCTGCTGGAACTGTTGGCGAAACGCCAGCCGATGATATCGTCATCCCCACACCGCCAACCGCTGGCGACTTGGTTGCTGCTGCCGATGCGGCAATAATTCTGGCCAAAACGCAGTGTGAGAATGGCACCAAAGCCGCAACTGAAGAGCTTGCCAATTAATCAGCGACTAGCTACTAGTTTCAGCAATAACTAAAAGTAGCGAAGCAACGCGACTTACTACTTCTTCCTACTACACATACATACTTTGCATGATTTTGCAAATTTATGATATTTTATGACTTTTTTCTGTGTTAGCATCTCGTTTAATCTATAAGTATAAGACTTGAATTTATATATATATGTTTTTTAATAACTTTTTTTTTTTGGTCTAAGTCTGACTCGCAGTTGATTGAATTATCAATAAAAAAAAAAAAAAACAAGATGCGTAAATCGTAAAAATATGAACACAATAAAGAAAATAAAAAAAAAATTAAATCAATACCAATAATAAAATATTGACTATAAATCTTACTGTATTTTGAATGAAATTATTTTAGGTCATTCTATTTATTATGAATAACAGTTGATACTGGGCAGAGAGCAAAATGTCTTCAACTTCCGGTTCCAGTTACTTGCAAGTAAGATTTAATTTTCAAAATAAACTTTATAAAAAGCATTTTAATGTTTACACGCATTCCATATGTATGCTTGAATGTGCATAATATCGGCTGGTGGTTTATTTATATTAGCTTTATTCTGCGCTAATAAACAAATAAACATGTATTTAATTTCATATTATTATTTATACAATTGATATCTCCACTTTCTGTGTTATCATTTGAGGTTATGTTTTAAGCTCAAGTCTATCAATAGTGACGGAAAGCTATAATATATATATAAATCGGAATAATCGATATTTATTAGAAGTCTTCAAAATTGTTTAAGATTGAGTGGATTTCTCTCTTGAAATCAAAGTCAATGGATTTACAAATTTAGCTGTTGATTTTCCATAAATATTTACAAGAAAAAAAACGGACTTTTTAAATTAAAACCTAAAAAAAAAACATACATATTTTTTTTTTTTGTACATATTTTTTTACTATCCTATTTGAAGTTCACAAAATTTGTGAGCGTACCATTTAAAAATGTACATCAGAAACTTTAAGGGTGATGTTATGCTGGCTGTCAAATGATCCCTGGTCACGTCACTTTGCGCTCTTTTTTCGTTTGATGAGCTTTGTGCCTTAAGTATGTTATGCTAACGGTCATGTGATCCCCAAACATTAACTTTATCCGAAAAAAGTATCATTGTTGAACATCCCTGTAGGAAAATCAACTAATTTAAAAGTAGTTAATAAAGTAGTTTTTTGTCAACCAAAACTAGTTGAAATTCTGACTTTTTTCCATAGAACGAACTAACATATTTTGTATGGTGATGTCCGCTAAATAAGTCAATTGACTTTCGTCTGCATATATTTTCAACTACTTGTTAAATTAGTTATATTTAAATTATTTTTTAATTACTTTAAAATAACCAATTGAAAACTATTACTGATGGCCTAAAGTTAATAATATTTGATGAAATAACATGGTTAAATATATTTAAACTTGTAATCTAATAAAAATTTGCAATTAAAACATGTCAAAATCAGAGTAGTTGCCGCCTTAATATAATTCAAAGTAGTAGATAAACTGGTTTATTTTAAATTAGTTTTTTAATTAGTTGTTTTTAAAAACAAGTTAGTTTGTTCCTATAGGGATGGTTGAGTGTTGCAGTTAAGCAGGTTTCATTACTGCTTTCATACATTTCGCACTGAAATTGTACTATTTTAATGCTTAAACACAAATGTTGTGATTAATTCCACAACGCAACACTGTTTTGATCCCGTGATTTCATATTTTTGTAGAATAATTTGGTGACCGTGGTGGGCAAAATTTAGGGCTATGTTATGCTGGTGGTCATGGGCACGTCACGGTCACGCATTGTTGTTGTTTGAATGTAAATGGGAAATTTGAGAGAGTGAGTGAGGGAATAAATTTTGACCGCAATGGTCACCAAATGATTCGGCTGTCTTTGCCAAATCACGGGATCACAGCAGTGTTGCGTTGGTAAATTATTCACGACATTCCTTGATTTGTATGAAAATAGTACACTTTTTGTGAGAAATGTAGGAAATCATAAATAAAACTTGCGCAAAGCAACACTACGCTAGCCATGTTTATTTGTGCAATTTATGCAATTTTTGTTTGACTGCATTTATCGAAAGTGGCGAAAACAAAAAGGATAGCGTAAGTAATGAATTTATTAATAACGCATAATTTTATCATAATAAATTAATTAACATGATCTGCTTTTGCGGTTGCGTTTTTATTTTGCGTCAATAAATATATTTTCAAACATTTTTTAATGATGTTCCTGTGCCTATCTTGCCAAAATATAATGTTTTTGGAATAGGCGATGCCAAATTTTAACGCCTGCAGTCCTTAATCAATATTTTCCATTTCGACTTCTAAAAATTCGTTAAAACTTTTTGAATACGTACAATGCGCGCGAAAAAGTGGTAGATTAACAATTTTTTATTAACATAAATGATACTTTTTTGAATAAAGTACTAAAAGTAGCGAAAAGTGTAGTAGTGATCAGGGATCAAATGACCGCCACCATAACACACTTTGGTCATAGAGTGAATCAAATCAAAAAAGAGCGTAAAAACTGACGTGACCGAGGATCATATGACCGCCACCATAACATAACATTTACATTGAAACAACAACAATGCGTGCCCATGACGTGCCCATTAGACCGTATCACCTTGTATGGCAGAAAAGTAAACCTATATTTGACCCCACCTCAATCGTTAGACATTTATTTAAAAGACATTTTCAAAAAAAATTTTTTTTTTTTAAATGGTCCCTATGGTGCTTTTTTTCGTTTTTTATTTATATCTTCGTGTTTCTTTTATATGTTTTTTACATATACAATTTTTAATATATGAGCTTGTAAATTTTTTGTTAATTTTTTCTGATATTTTTTTTTTCTGGAATCTTTTTTGCGAATATTCACCCACCATATCTCCGTTTCTACTATATAATGAAATTCTTAAAATGTCAAATAATTAAAGTTCATAAAAAAATATTAAGACCATGGGAACAAATGATATCGATAAAATTTAGTTTTTTACTCAAGAGCAGTTGACTGATCTGCAGTCTCGGATGACATTATTAAAATTCCAGGTGAGCATTATAGTACACATTAATTTTATGAAATAAGTGACATAATATTGATGTCATATATCAAATCGTCCTTATCATGTTATATGTTTTAACAGATTATTAACTGTCACTCGCAAAACACCGAGCGTTACGTCCAAATTGTGCACAAGTCGGCCACAGCAGTCACTGACCAAAACCCGTATGGGGCACATTTTCTCGAAGCTTGACAGTTACGAGTGCTACAGACAGCTTGAGTCCCGTTAAGATTAAGAAAATTAATAAAAAGTCGAGTATGAGGTGACGAACATTTTCAAAGTGTTTTTTTTTTGGGATAAAATGGGTCGAAACTGCGCTCATTTGTTTCCATGGTTTTAATAGTTTTTGTGAACTTTAATTATTTGACATTTTTGGAATTTCATAATATAGTAGGAATTGAGATAAGGTGAGTAAATATTCAAAATTCGAGAAAAAAAAAATCAGAAAAAATTGGTAAAAAATCAACAAGTACACCCATATAGAGCCTTAAAATTTTAAGAATCGGACAAGAAACACCGAAGATATAACAAAAAAACGAAAAAAGCACCGTAGGGACCATTTAAAGAATACAATTTTTTTTGAAAATGTCTTTTAAATGTCTAACGATTGAGGCGGGGTCAAACATAGGTTAGTTTTTGTGATACGGTCTGGAGCCCATGACCGCCAGCATAACATAGCCTTAAGCGCTCGCGGGCTCGTAAAGCAGGGTACACATTAGCGATCATGAGTGACACTCAAAAATTCAACAAAGATGGCCGCTGACTGTCACACCACAACCACAAATAATTTTGTGGTTGACTGTTGACTGACGAAAACGAATGGCTACACACGCGAGCCTGCGTAAAAAGAGAGAATTTGAGCATGAGTGTCACTCATGATCGATAATGTGTACTCGCTTTTAAATTTTTGTTTTTTTACGCAGGTTCGTGAGTGTGACTACTTTTTTTCTTCAGTCAACACAGTGGTATATTTGTGGTTGCGACTATATTTGTTGAATTTTTGAGTGTTACTCAAATCGCTATTGTGTACCCCGCTGAAATTAGAAAATATTATCTCGCTCTTGTTCACGAGCGCGTACGTTTTGGTAATAAGTTTTTATGTAAATAAACTACGGATGACTGATGAAATTGCGCCGTTAAATTGGTAACTAAAATGAACATAAGAACACGGCAAACGTATGACGCCCGTATATACAGTTGCTCACAGCTTATTTTATGCAGTACATATTTTCAACTTTAAGACGCTTTTGCAACAAAACTAACAGGAATATAAAAAAAAAATTGTACACCAATTGAAAGATCGAGAAGTCTACTATAGCACAACATATCCATTTATTGTGAAAATATTTATTTAAATAGCTTAAAATTAAGACAAAAAAAAAATACTGCTTAATTTCATCTCAAATCTTATTTTATGCACATAATAAATTCACTCTTCGGCAACTTACTGTCGATGATCGCTTGCTTACTTTGTACGCTCTCTGAATGCCATTTAAAATTTGGTTTTACCTTTTTTTAGCCCTATCGCAAAAGCCAAAATAAAGCCAAACTATGTGTATTTTCTAATGTGTGTCGCCGTACAAAGATTGAATACATAGCGCCAAAAGACTCACCACACCCGAAAACCACTTATAAAAATCATACTTATCAGATGAGTTGTTTTCAGTTTTTTGCGGTATTTGTACAACAGCGGCCTCTGGTTTTCTAGATAGAATAAAAAAATAACGCCAAAGCCCTTTCCATACTCGATAATCATATCCTGTATATCCGATATACAAATTTTCATCTAAATCGGATGAGCAGTTTTTGAGTGTTTTACGATTTCTTAAGTGATTTGTACTACAGCACCATCTGGTGTTTAAGATAGCGCAGAGAGAAAAGTCCAAGATACCCACCGTATCCGAAAACTCCTATGTACAAATGGTCACGCAAATCGCATGTACAGCTAGGAGTTTTTCGACATTTTTAAAACATTTGTACTGCAGTACCCTCTGGTGTTCAATACAGAACAAAAAATATAAGTCATAAGAACTACCGTACCCGAAAACCGCTAAATACAAATTTTTATGTAAGTCGGATGAATGGTTTCGGAGACAAACTATAATAACAAAATTCGTGGAACCCGATCGCAGCACCACCTACCGGATCCCATTGCGAATCTGAACCATCCAGGGATCCACTTAAGCACACACAAAAAATTGCATCAAAACCGGTGCAGCCGTTTAGGAACAGTTTAATAACTACTTTTCGAGACAGAGCAAAAGAGATAACGCCAAAAAAGTCCTTTGATAAAATTTTTCATCCAAATCGGATGAGCGGCTTTCTACTTTTTCACGATTTCTTAAGAGATTTATACTACAGCGCCCTTTGGTCTTCGATATAGTACAAAAAAGATAAGTCCAAAACAGTCACCATATTAGATAACCCCTATATACCAATTTTCATGAAAATCGGATAAGCAGCTTAGAAGTGTTTTAAAATATTTGTACACCGCGCCCTCTGGTGTTCAAGATAGAACAGAGTAGACAAGTCATAAAAACTCACCATATCCGAAAACCAGTATATACAAATTTTCATGCAAATCGGATGAACGGTTTCAGAGATAAGCTATAAAAACAAAACGCCTTAAACACGATCGCAGCGCCACCTACCGCGTCCAATTGTGAATCTGAACCATCCAGGGATCCACTTAAACAAACACAAAAAATTTCATCAAAATCAGTGAAGCCGTTAAGGAACAGTTTAATAACATACACACGCACAAATTGGACAATAGCGCCCTCTAGTTTCGAGAAAGAGCACAAAAGAGAGCACCAGAAGCCTTGCCGTACTCGAAAATTGCTATTTACAAATTTTCATTCAAATCGGATGAGCAGTTTTGGAGTTTTTCATGATTTCCTCAGATTTGTACTAAAGCGCCCTCTGGTGTTCAAGATAGCACAAAAAAAAAAAAAAAAAAACTGACCGTATCAGAAAACCCCTATTTTTCCATTTTCATACAAACCGGATGCACGGCTTAGCGATTTGTACTACAGCGCCCTCTGGTGTTCGAGATAGAACAGAGTAGATAAGTCAAAGAACTCAGCGTGTTCGGGAACCTCTACATACAAATTTTCATGCAAATCGGATGAAGGGTTTGGACTTTTTCGACTTTTTTAAAATATTTGTACTACAGCTCCCTCTGGTGTTCAAGATAAAACCTAGTTTATAAGTCATGAAAACTCACCGTTTCTGAAAATCGTTATTTACAAATTTTCATCCAAATCGGATGAGCAGCTTTGAAGTTTTTCACGATTCCTAATAATTGTGCTAAAGCGCCCTCTGGTTTTCAAGATAGCACAAAAGAGATAAGTCCAAAACACTCAACGTATCAGAAAACCCTTATTTTTCCAATTTTCATGCAATTCGGATGCACGGCTTAGAAGTTTGGTGTTCGACAGATAAAGTGTACATACAAAATTTCATGCAAATCGGATGAACAGTTTCGGAGATAAGCTAAAAAACAGAATGCCTGGAACCCGATCGCAGCGCCCCCTACCGGGTCCAACCTTTTTTCCTGGATAAAAAGTAGCCTATATGTTGACCGGGGATATCAGGAACCTAGAAGTCAAGTTTCATTTAAATCCATCCAGTGGTTTTCGAGTGATGCTTTAACAGACAGACAGATATGCGACATGACAGAAAAATGCGATTTTCGGACTCAGCAACATTCAAAATGTCCATCGCAAAAGGAATTTAAAAAAAATATTTCATGTACAGATTTTTTTTTTACAATTTTATATATATATATATATAGAAGTATCCTCAGTGCATAAAATAATAAGTGACATGAAATTATGCAGTATTTTTGTTTTCTTAGTTTTAAGTTATTTTAATGTTTTTTTGCTCAATAAACGAACAAGACTTCTGGATCTTTTAAATGAAGCCACATTTTTTTTTATATTCCAGTTAGTTTCGTTGTTATAGAGACTAAAAGTTGAAAGTATGCACTGCATAATATAAGCTGTGAGCCACTGTTTATCTATATAAAAATAGCTGCTCTATGAAAAGCTTTTCGCGTCAGCATGATTTTTTTAATTCACTTCAATTCATTTCAATTCAGCTCTGTTTTTCAACACTTCTATAATTATTTGATTAAAAATAACTTTCTCAAACATAGTATTTTTGTCCCTATTTTCTTTTCTTAAAATTTTTTTCAGAACTTTCTTATGTAAATATGCGCATTATTTTTTCGAACTAGAATTGTCTTTTTAAAATAGCAACTGAAACATTTTTTTTTTTTTTTTTTTTTAGTTAAGTTTGCACTTTATTGAGTAGATTTGTTTTTATTTAAATTGAACTAAATTCCTCTCTGAAGCCCTCTAATATTTCCAAGTTAGAGCCGGCTTGCCTGTTGCTTGAATTTGTACCAATCTTTCGCCTGGACTATAATGCTTTGTAGGCAGCGGTGGTGGCACCTTGATAGTGAGTATTCCATCTGTTGACAGATCAGAGATAACTTCGTTGGCATTAAATCCACGCGGTAGCAAATATTTTCGAATGAAGTGTCGTTCCACCAGACTATTGCCATCATTTCGCCTATCATGATTGCCCTGGACTACAACATAGTCGTCATTGGTTTTGACTTCAATTTCATGTGGCTTAAATTGCCTAACATCGATGTCTACTTTGAAACCTTTCTCATCGATCTGTACACGTTCGCCTGCGTAATAGTCCCGCCAAAACATTGGCCAGACCCAATCAGTAGGCGTCGATCGTATCAACTGATTTCTAACGCGACGTGTTATCAGTTCATCCATGGGACGCATGATATCGTATGGCCACCAAAGTCTGGAATCATCCCTGAGATATGGATTGAAACTATAGTCGTAGTAAGAAGGATGATAGTAACGCGAACGATCGAGTTCCCGTCTAAGATCGCTCAATGTTGTTGAAGTCCTTGGCACGAGTGTCATATTAGAAAAAAGTTTATTTTTAAATGTATTTTTAGCATAAATCGCGGCAAGCAGCTATTTTACGCGAACGATTGTTGATACTTAAAAGAATTTTCTTTATTGCAACAACGTCTTTTATACTTTTTTGGTGCTGTTTGATAAGCTGCTTGATCAATAAATACAACCAATACAAAAAGTTGTGATACTTAAGAAAACTTTGGAAAATGCCTTTGTTTAGAATTTTTTAAACAAATGCCTAATTATAAAAGCAATTTTTGATTATATAATTTTTAGTCGAATTATTATTTTTAACAATACAAAATTCCGCAATGAGTCGAGTTTATACATTAAAAAATCCACTTAATTTAAAATCGTTTTAGAGCAGAGTAGTAGAGAAATTGAATCAAAATTTATCATTATTTTTGGTTGAGTATATATTTTCATTAACTCGCTATACATAATATATACTAGATATGTAGATATGTGTGTGTGTAAATGTCTTTTTAAGTAATTTGTGTTTAAAATGCATTTATATTTATATCAAACGAAATTTATGGTTGCAGTCCAAGTTTTCGTCGCACAGTGGGACAAACGTGTAATATTATTAAATAAATTATATATTATTAAATAAAAAAATAGTTTTAGATTAGAATAAGACCCGGTAACTCACCTTAAAAATACCATTCGTGCTATTTTCTTTACGTTACATATTTTGATCAGTAGTTTACTTTAACTCAGATTTGGAGGTGTTGTTTATTAAGTTTGACAGCACTGCAATAAAATTTCTAAGATGTTAACCTATTCTGATCCATTTAAAAATTTTCAATCGGAAATTAATCCGATTCTCATTTATTTACTGATTAACTTTAAGATATGGGCAAATCACAGCGTGTCGGACGTTTCATTCGGACGCTTCTTTTAAAAATTTTTCATACGATTCAGAGATATATGTCAATTGGGATAAGTGTATATTATCGAAAAGCTATCTATTGGTATAGGAAAAAAAAAATAAAACAATTTTTATTCAACTCAAATTTATCACAAAATTTTTATTTTAAACATGTGTTCGGAGATCCCAGATAAAAATTTCACCTTAGTTTAAGTTATTCATACTCATCTTGAAAAAGCCTTGTATACTAAAAGTAATTATTCATGATTTTCTTGAAAGAGCCTTGTGAAAGCCTTGAAAATTTAAATTTCTTGTATAATTTCTTATATAAAGCTATATTCAAAGACACATTTTAGGAAGTAGTCAAGAAGACTTTTTACTCAAGCTTAGATTTTTTTTGATAAAGTTTCAGTTTGTGAAAACAATAACATTAGAAATTCCTGATTTAAATAAAAAGCATTCATTATCATAAGAAAAATAAAAACTATTTCAAAAACAAAAATAAAAGAAACTTCCATCTGAGCGCGGGCTTGAACTTCGGATCTATCTGCTGATTAACTGTCACCTTAAACCGCTGGGCTACCGAGGCAATTTATTACTTACTTACTTACTTAGTTGGTCGTAACAACCCGTGTCCGGGTTTCAACCGACCTCATCAGCTCTCGCCAGGCGCCTCTGCTTTGCGCGCGCCTTCTCCAATCGGATACACCAAGTGCGATTAGGGCTTCCTCAGCCTGGTCCATCCATCGGAGGCATGGTCTCCCTCGTCGTCGTTGACCAGCGACCCTCGCCTCGAGCACCTTTTTCGCTGGAGCTTCGTCGTTCATACGATGGACATGACCCAGCCAGCGTAGTCGCTGCACAGTTATACGCCGAACTACGTCAATGTCATCGTAGAGCTCATACAGCTCGTGGTTCATTCGGATGCGATAGTCATCGCCGACTCGAACAGGACCGAAGATTTTGCGAAGAACTTTTCTCTCGAACACCCCCAGAGCGGCTGCGTCAGTTTGCGAAACTACCCATGCCTCAGCGCCATAAAGCAGCACAGGTAGAACGAGCGTCTTGTAGAGTATTAGTTTTGTCGATCGAGAGAGGGCTCTGGAACTTAGTTGCTTACTGAGCCCGTAGTAGCACCTATTAGCAATTATTGTTCTTCGCTTTATCTCCAATTTTATGGCAATTTATTAGAGCAATTAAGTGCGTATGATGATTGCAATCCAGAGCTTCATAAAATTGTTCATAAGGTAAATAAGAAAAAAATACTAATTAAGTTTCAACGTCGCGCGGATAAAGTCCTGAATAGACGAGTGGTTAGAGAGTGTGGCTGGTAACACAAAGGATTCGAGTTCAATCCGTGCTGGTTGGGACATGGTAAATATACAAAGATTTTTAAAATATACATATATAAGTTTTCTGTGCTAAATAAGATGAAACGATGAAATGATGATGAAATGTTAACGTTAATTAAATTTTTTTTCTCTGTTTCATAGTTCCTGAATAAGCCTTGAATAAAAATCTTAGATCAAACTTTATATAAGTTATTGTATAAAGGAAATAATTTCATACGCTCTTTTTCCTTGCATATACCTTTTATAAAACTTATTTTGAAGATTGTTCAAGGAAGTTTAAATTCTACTTCCTATATTAATTCCTTATACAAACTTTACTTAAGGCGTATTTAGGTGAAATTGTTATCTGGGCGCGTTTCACTAAACGGAATTCATTTTGGGACTAAGTTCATACTATGCCTAGATCTGTGAATTTATCAGCCGTATAAAAAAAGTCAGAACACAATATTTTTTATAAATTTAACAAGCTTTCAGGTCTTTATTAAGGGCATAGTGAAGTCACAGTAAATTATTTTTTTTTGTTTGGACGTTTCAGATTTTTCCATTGTCCATTATATTGGGTAATTAAGAAAGAAATTTAATATTTTGTTCTTTGCTTGCCTCAATCATTTCATTTTTATCTTTAGCCATTAAAAAAACCATTTACGAAACACTTACTTAAAATTTACTAAAAGTAAAAACTACATTTTTAAAACACTTCTGGCGATTTGATCATCATGGTAAATTAATTAATGTATAAGTTGCTTGAATAAATAATATTAAAATGTTTTTCCGATATAATGTTCCAAAATTATAAGTTTTTAATAACTTTAAATTTTTCACCTGTGGTTGACTATTTTTGGGATTTGCTTATATATTGATATATAGATATAGATAGATAAATGGGCGGTAAGAGTAGGTGTGACAACATTTATATACATATTGACCGCCATTTGGACCCATAGCACCATCTACATATCAAGTTTCACTATGAAAACATGTTTCAAAATATTTTAAACGTTTAACGTTGAACCAAAATAGTGCTGATTTTTATGCATTTTTTTGATAGTTTTTTATGTTATTTCCAACTACATCGATTCCGTGTGTCCGTCTGTCTGTCCGTCTGTCGACACGATTACTGCCGTAATTTTAAAGCTATCGCGATGAAATTCAAAACATAAGCTTATTTTTAAAAAAGGAAGATCAAGTTTGAAAATGGGTCAAATCGTATGGAAACCACGCCTACCTCCCACGCCTAAATGTCTTAAAAATCCACAAAAATTAAAGAAATGCCTTGCAATTTGGCACCTAAGCTTTGATTTTCAATTTAAACCCTTGCTATGAAATTTGGAAAAATCGGATGAAAACCACGCCTACCTCCCATACAAAGTGGCTTTATTTTAAACGTAAAACCTCTTAAAAATACACAAAAATTAAAGAAATGTCTTGAAATTTTGCACATTAGCTTTGATATATAATATGAATCACCTCTATGATATTTGGCAAAATTGGATCAAAACCATGCCTACCTCCCATACAAAGTGACGTCATCAAAATAGGAAAACTTTCGCTAATATATAAAACTGAATGTCATCGTGTATGTCGTGGCTAAAGACTTCGAATGTAGGACACACACAAAAATGGAGTGGTTCAGTCTCAAGCAAAGATAGAGACAAAGTTGAAAAATCACACTATATATTGCCATACGACTATGTCGGGGTAACTAAAGATGCCTGAAAAACATTAAAAATTAACAACAAAATCATTATTATTAAAAATTATTAAAAATTTTCTTTGTGCAAAACTATAAAGATACCAACCTTAATGGATTTTCGAGTATTAGACCTGGTTGATCAAAAACTGATGCAACAGTATCCCAACATAAATCTCTTTTATATTTACCAAGTGGTAGCATTGAACTTAAAGAAGATTTTGATCATGATTACATTGAACTAGCTACTAGAATTAAGCAATATTCAGGTCACATAGAACCTCTTGTCGATCGGCTCAACTTCCAATCCAGCAAAACAAATGGAAACATTTAAAGGATCTAAAGGCGGTAATTTCACCTGAGTATCAATATTTTTACATTCATTTTAGCCAGGTGAAGTAAAAGTTCTGCAAATGTACCTACTGTAATGCTTCAAATTATTTAATTTTTTATCTCTTGCTTTTAATATTTATATTAAATTTTCATATGAAATTCACAAAAATTAAAAAAAAACAAGGTCCTCGAATAATAAACAAATGGATAATTGACCTGTCGCTCGATATCAAATTTATAGGATTTCGAAACATAAACTTTTTTGATTTCTGTCCACTGAACTTTTCACTGTTATTCAGATATATTCAAATATTGGACACTTTTGTTTTGAATACTCTATGTTTCGGCAAATTATATATTTTAAAACCATAGGTACATTTAATACTTTTGTAATTTTTTTCTCTATTATTGTAACTTATTTTAACCACTGTGCGTCGATATGTTTTGATGAGTCATGCATTGGTGCATTTGCAGAAAATTGCTTGATTCAAACAATTTGCAGCACGACCGTTGTTTTCAGGGTCAATTTTTCAGTGTTGGTTTAATAAATCGGTTTTTCTACAAAATTTTAAGCTTTAATGCTGGCGGAGAAAAGTCGAAAGTATGAATATTTGATGTTTGAAAATATTGCCACATCAATTAATCCTAGTCTGCGTTTTATTAAAATCTTAGTTGCCACATGATGTAGTTTGTTAATTCGGACTTTTTGATTAATTCAACTTTAATTTCATTTTTAGGTTTTGTTTGTTTTTTATTTTGAATTAATATTTGAGGTTAGGATAGGTTAGGACTATCAGTTCAAAATCAGTTCAAGTTCAAAATCATACATATATCAAACAACGTTCATTTCCTAGAAAAATGTTTTCAATAAGTTCTTCATATCATAACACGTCGCTGTGGTTGAAGTACATAACACTTGATTTTCAAATTATCACGCATTTTTATTTATTCATGATACTCCCCATTTACTTATGCATAAACCCAGCGGCAAATTAACGGAGTACTTCTATATTTCATATATGAAAGGCAGTGCACTTGTGTTATGTTATTCATATATGAATTTAAACGTGAAGTTGTATATGGGAGAAGGAAGGTCGACTACTTGTTTGTATACTTTGTAATCGAAAATGTAGCCTGTATGCTTGACTACTCGTTGGCATATTTTGTAATCGAAAATGTAGCCCGTCTGCCTACAAAGCGGCCATTGTCTTCTAAAAGTAAGTTGAAAGTGAATACAAACATGTATACATAACCGCCTACGCGTGTATTGCCTTTCATCGGTGAAGTGAAGACTCTCTCTGGCTGTCAGTTTTTTGACTGGTCTGGAGAAATTTATAGAGTGATAAAAAATTCGCTACCACCCATGGTGAAACTAAACAAGGTGAACGTGACGTTTACAAATTTTGCTACGCTTGTAAAAATATGTTAAAAGAGAGAGGCGCACTGTAGAAAAGTGAATGGGGACAGGTGTACGAATTTTTTGTTTTTTTTTTGAGAGGTGAAAAAATAGCCTACACCTTATTTAATTTCCCTCAGAGGGTTCACAAGTATAAAAATCTTATAAAAAGAATAATCTGATATGGTATGTTATAAGAACTCATTAGTTTTGCAAATAAAAAAACCTTTAATATTAATAAATGCAAATATTGATATGAGTACAGAATTTCGCGCAAAAATTTGTTTTGGCACAGCACTGGTTAACGATTCACGTCATATTTAATGCAAGTGCATGAAGCATGAAACAAAATAATCACTTTCGTTTATTTATCGGTTATAAATGAACTTTTCTAAAATTTTGAATGTCAATTTACAAAAAAATTTAAGACAAAAACTTAAAATCAATCAAACAATACTTGTGACTTTTTTTGTAATTTTTTTGAGATATTTTGAATAATTTAAAGTAGCTTTTGATTTAATATTATTTGTCTACCCCAACACGAACTGCGTAAGGTTGCGAACATAGTGAACGCTTGTTGATTAGCCGAGCCGAAAAACACATTGGAGCAAAAAAGAAACCAAGTAATGCATCTCTTTTGCTCCAATGTATTTTTCGGCTCGGCTCAGCAACAAGCGTTCACTATGTTCGCAACCTAAGAGGTATGTAGGTGTTCACACATCAGTCAAATGATTGAAGTACATCACGATTTTGTACTCTCTTTAACTCTCTTTAAAAATTTCGATTGACGCTTGCTCACACACGATTTTTTGATTGAAGCTCCGACGCAGGCATTTGTTACTTTTCTGCTACCTACTATTTTGTGAATTCAAATCGTGCTGTGTACATCACTTTATTTGGGTGTTTCTTTTATTAAGTTGTTTTGTGTGGAAAAAAATTTTACAAAATGGAAAACAAAAGCGGAAATATAGTTGATCTTTTAGTATTAAAATTGGTCACATAAGGAAATCAAAACGCCGGAAATTATACCTATTTGAATGACCATCAGATGCAAGTCTTAAAAAAAAAACAATAGAATTAATGAAATTATGGCAGGAACTGAAGAAACTACACCTCTTTTTCTCTTCAAAAAACTACCTTCGTTTCCACTTAACTTTTTTTTCTTGATATAATTGCCTACTAAAAAGCAGACAAGTAAAATAATGCAACCGTTTGACTGATTGATGCAGGTCTGGAGCTCAATCAAAATTTTGACTGATGAGAGAAGATTTTGGTGTTAATTTTCGCTCTGAGATAAAGTTAATTTTTTTGTTTTACATACGAAAGCAGCAACAATTTTTGATTGATTCAATCATTTGACGTATGAACCAGAGTTAGTAAATACTTATCATTGAGGAGTAAAATATTCCTCACTCACCTCAATACAACTCAACTCAGTGCATTTCGTTTTGTTTCTTTCATTGGAAATGAAAAACAAACGTTAATCTCATAATGAGCGAGCGAATCGTTTATTTGCATTTCTCTTTCGTTGCTGTTCACAGCATGCGCTTTTGCAGAGCATAATCCGATACATGATACAATGATAAGGTAGGGTCGCTTCGCTGAGTGCTCTCACGCGTCAACGAAGAGTGGATAATGAGAAGGAACATATATGTCAAAACGACGAATTTCGTAGAAATTGCAAATGAAGAAAATATTTTATGTTTCCAAGTTGCAAACAGTGCGGTCGCGGGTGTTAAATTTTGTGCTAATTTGGGTGAAAATATTATAAAAAAAGTGTAATAAAAACTATAAAATGTGAAAGAAGTCTTAAAATTGCAAAAAAAAAACCTGTAACAGTTTTAACCTAAAAACAACTGCGAAACGTGAGCATAAAGAAATTCGCGATGAACAACTGATTTTGACACCAATCTCGCTTTATTCTGCTTTCTACTCCATTCCTCTCCGAGTCGACCCTACCTTATAATTCTGCCATGATCCGATATATGAACTCGCTCTTATTTTCCCTTCACTCAGATTATTTAAAAATTATGCACTTTTTTAATGATAGTTATATACAGTGAGAACTGAGTGAGTTTGATTTTGATTTCATAATTTTTTGATTATTCGTTTCTATTGGAGTTTGTTTTGTGTTTTTTTACGAATTCGTTGCTGGGGCCAACATTAGGTAAAAATAGGTCGCTGAATCCGAATCCGAACACAAATAGACGGGTCTATTTGCTCCCCATTTGTAATATTTTTAAAGGGAAACCAAAACATGTGTTTGATTTCCAATTTGAGCTACAGTGGACAGTTAAAGACGTGTTTAGATGTCTTCCCTAAAAATGTGCAAAATGGGGGACTGACAGACCCCTCTATATGTGCGTCTCAGAAATGCATCCCCCCTTATAAAGCCCCAAAAAATGTTTAATTTTTACCTATTTTGCTTCTCCTTCGAGATATGGCACTTTTTCCATTTTTTTGAGGATTTCTCGATATCTTTCGATTTTATGTTGTTTCATATCTCGAAGGGGAAGCAAAATAGGTAAAATCTGACCATTTTTTGGGGGTTACTATACGAGAAAGCATTTTTGAGACACACAAATAGGGGGTCTATCTGTCCCCCATCTGCAATATTTTTAAGGGGGAACCAAAACATGTGTTTGACTTACAATTTGACTTCCAGTGGACAGTTAAACACGTGTTTCGACGTTCACCTAAATGTGGAAAACAATAAGTCGACTAACATTATTTTTTGCATCACTTGATTAAGCTTCCAAATTTTTTTTTTTTCGTTATTCATTATTACATGTGAGTAACAGGCCCGTAGACAAGGGAGAAATTTTAGGTGTTCAAACCCGCCCTCCCCCTCCCCCCTTAGGGTCCAGAAAGTATAAAAAAATAAAATATAATCATTAATATGACATTGTTTATGTGCGCATACTTAATGCGCCTACGTGTCTCTTCAGTAACAATATAAACAGCAACACTCTTAAGATATCGAATAAAGTTCGATACATTCAATTGAGCCTTCACCAGCGATTTAAGAATCTATTGCGTTGGAAAGTATTAAATGAAAGTGAGGAGAAAATTTACCTTTTACAATTGTTTTAATTGTGGTTTTCTAAAATTTAATCCATTTGTGTTAAGTGTTATTCTATTGATTATTTTATTTTGCCAAAATACTAAAACGATTCCACTTAACCCTCCGGTGAGTGACAGTTCTGAACTTCACGGCCGTGTGAAAAGGTCCCTACGGACCTTTTTTGTAAATCATGTTTTTTTCATATAAAAAATTTTTTTTTTTAATTTTTTTTGTTTTTATTGTTTATAACTAAATTCTACATACAAAAATAATTTTTTAAATTTTTTTTTTTTTGCTTGAGTTTTCTTAAGACTATTATAAAAAAGTTTAAAAATTATTGTTGTTGAGCGTGTACTTCTTGTCCCCCACCCTGTGCGCAAGTGTTGCAGCGATGTAAAAGTGTGCTATGTTCTCCGCAAACAGCGTTGCCGCAGCCGAAGCAGTGTGCCCGCGTTTTCCGCTGCCGCCCGTACTCAGAACGGCAAAGGCGACAAGACGGTCTACTTGACCTAGCCGCAAACGACGGTGCATTGCCTTCCATCGGTCTTGGTAATACCTGAAATGAAAAGAAAAATAAAAAACAAATAAATATATATTCTATTCTTGAATTTGAAGATGTTTTTCTAACCCTGACATCGAATGCTTCCATCGCATTGCGTATCCTTGGATATGAGGTTATATGGTTGTTCAGGGCACGTTCTTCGATATTTGGTGTGGCCAATTGTTTCGTTAGCAGTAACAAGAACGACCGCCGTCTGTCACTCCTTTTTATAGGCTTCATTTCGTTGTAAATCATAAAAGCAGCAAATGCAGCGACGTCCAGCATATTATAAAACATGGCCAACGACCATCGTTGTGTTGCTCTTTTGCAGCTGTAAGTGCCTAGCATTTGATCCATGGTATCAACGCCGCATTTGTTGGCGTTGTAATCTAATATGGCATAGGGCTTCCGCTTCTCGGTTTGCTCGTCAACGAGGCAGGTGTAGTGCATTGTGGAGAGCACGTTCACCACTTTATTTTTTTTCGGCACGTATGAGCATAACGCTATATCCCCTTCGTTGAACCCAAATAATGTACTATTGATGGTGCGCTTCGGGTTCTTCTTGAACTCCTGTGGAATGAATGTTTTGTTGTAGCGCACTGTACCAACATATGCGGTCTTCCTCCTCAACAAAATACGCGCCAAGTCAAGAGTGGTAAAGAAATTATCCGCGTATATAGTACGGCCAGCATCTAAATATTTTTCCACAAGATCCAGCACTACGTTCTGCCCTTGGTTTATCTCCCGTTGTTGGTTTGGCAGTTTTCCAGAATATACCATTCCCAAGTAAAATACTAAGAACAAAAAATTCTAAGAACTGGTTTATTGCTAGTAGTATAAAATTAGAATATTGTGCCTTTCCTTGAAAGCAATAAAGTTCATGTCTTCGAATTTTCTTAGAATTTTTTGTTTTTACCATCATCCCTAATGTCTTTGAGTTTAGGTCTTTGTGTTCAGAACAAGTAAATTATGTGTTGAAACAATAAAAAAATTATAATGATGCCCAAAAACATGCATTTATTAGTGAAATTCAATACAAGGTCCATACGGACCTATTCACACGTCCGCGTACTATTCTCACTAAAACCTCAATAACTCCTAAAGTAATGATCCGATCGGCTTGATTTTTTTTCCAAAAGATGCCCAACAAAATACTCTTGGAATACAGAGTAAGTAAGGGGGGGGTTGTAGTGGCCGAAGTAGGAGTAATTTCAGTTTGAAAAGGCAAAAAGGGTTAATTAGCTGCAGACACCGCCATTAAAAAAGACCAGAAAGGAGGAAAGTAAATTTTTTTTAAGGAATTTTTTCTTTTATCAATTTCCGTCCTTATTAAGGCGACTTCTTGATATTATTTAATACTTTGATTCAATGTTACAAAATTAAATACGAGTAATTATAAAAAGAAGAAGTCGAACACCGCCGAAGTCAAAGCGACATTAGAACTACTTTGCTGATGTACCAACCGAGTGGAGCACTGCCAGAATGTTGTAGTGGTCAATGTGTGCGGTGTCCATTCTATATTATAATTATTTAATGGTTACAATTTTAGCTAAATCATAATAATGTAATATTGTATTTCGTTTGCATTGTAGAAAGCGTTCAAGAGTATTTAGAACCTGAAAAGTGAACTGCCAGAACTGCCTTTAGAACCGGCAGTTGCAGGAGGTGGTAGTATTGACAGTAATGTTAAAAGCGATCGTATAAGTAGTGTTATTAAGAATATTTCACTTTTTATGTTAATAATTCTAAGTTCGTGCGTTTTGTGTGTATGATTGTAGAAGTTGTTCCAGAAACAGAAATTTCATTTGATACATCGGAATTGCCTCGACTTCGGCAGTACATAAAGGTGCAAGGAATGATATTTCCAATTTCATTTCATTTCAAGTATTCAAAACATTAAAATTTCCCTCTCTCTCTCTCCCCCGCCCCCCCCTTTCCACACTTTAGATTTTCCTGTCAGTGGTCCCCGTAATCTACGATTTAAGCAGTCTTGGTTGAACCGTTGGCATTAGTTAGCTTACTCCAAATTGAAAAACGGAGCTTATTGTAAGTTTTGCGTTTTTTTAGCACTGACGCAGGATCTCCCCTCTTGGGACAACAAAAATTTTTAAAAATAAAATTTTCAAAGCATTTGAACGTTGTCGAAAAACCCATTTAAATTTAAAAATTTTGCTAAGTGATCTGTTAAAGTTTAGGAATTGGTTACGGATTTACTTATAAGAAAATGTTAGTCTTCTTATCGTGATAATTTTTCTAGTAGTTCACAAGTGGCTTATAGTTCAACATTGCTTTATACAGAATTTTATAGCAGCTTGTAGGTAAATTGTTACGATACTATAATAAGACGCTTACGAAAATATCGTTTGAAAGGAATTTGCATTGTAGGTCACATTTCTTATGGTGTGGTAAATTTTTACAAAATTACTGTTTATATACCTTTCCATGGTCCAACAATTTACAACATGGAACCACTATTTACAAAGCACAACTGGCATCCGCATTTTGATGGCATCCGAAGACGAGGAGCGATCAAAATTTTTAATTAAACAATATGTAAGAATTTTACCTTGCTCTGGTTACACAACCTAGGAATAAATTAAATCAGAATTCAGCAGCGGATGCTAGCGCAAATACTAGGAAAGTATGGTGATAGATGAAGGAATGTAATTGATATTTGAAATAAATTTCTAGAAGTTCTATGGGCGAGTACCGCTTCAATGGTTGTGCATCCTTAAGAATATGCATGCTTAAGATGCATTATCAGAATTGGCAAAAAAAAAGAGAAGACTTAATACAAACTTATAAAATTAAATAAAAGTAAGTTTTATTAAAAATTCATTAAAGTTTTATTCTTAATTCTTTTGATTCATCGACAACAAAAAATATCGATATATTTTTTATGAAAATGCCCCCCTTAGGTAAGTCCTGGCTACGGGCCTGGTGAGTAATATTGTTAAATTACCTAAAAATGTACCTAAAAAAGTATAATAAAGGGCTTGTTCGAGACACTCAATGTTGCAGCAACACAGCCCAAAAAGAGCTAATGCCGTGGTTATGCTAGCCAAACATGATTGCCGAACATTTTTTGTTGTTATTGTTTCTCGTGTAAAGTGAGAAATGAACTTTTTCTCAAATTCATTCTCTCGCTCTCAGACCGAACATTTTTTATTGCTAATTGAAACAGCAAGGTAGGTGTTCATACATCAGTCAAATGATTGAAGTATATAGCGATTTTTTACTCTCTTTAAGTCTCTCTGAAAATATTGATTGACGCTTGCTCACACACGATGTTTTGATTGAAGCTCCGACACAGGCATTTGTTACTTTTCTGCTACCTACTATTTTGTGAATTCATATCGTGCTGTGTGCATTACTTTATTTGGGTGTTTCTT
The DNA here is from genome assembly GCA_914767935.1 of Coremacera marginata. Taxonomy (NCBI): domain Eukaryota; kingdom Metazoa; phylum Arthropoda; class Insecta; order Diptera; family Sciomyzidae; genus Coremacera; species Coremacera marginata. The sequence continues at coordinate 19,990,097 of OU612047.1, forward strand.
TTATTAAGTTGTTTTGTGTGCATAATAATTTTACAAAATGGAAAACAATAGCGGAAATATAGTTGATCTTTTAGGATTAAAACTGATCACATTAGGAAATCAATACGCCGGAAATTATACCTATTTGAATGACCATCGCATGCAAGTCATAAAAAAACAAAAGAATTAATGAAATTATGGCAGGAACTAAAGAAACAACACCTCTTTTTCACTTCAAAAAACTACCTTTGTTTTCAGTTAACTACTTTTCTTGATATAATTGCCTACTAAAAAGCAGACAAGTAAAATAATGCAACACTTTGACTGATTGATGCAGGTCTGGAGCTCAATCAAAATTTTGACTGACGAGAGAAGATTTTGGAGTTCATTTTTGCTCTGAGATAAAGTTCATTTTTTTTACATATAAAAGCAACAACAAATTTTGATTGATTCAATCATTTGACTGACGTATGAACACCTCCTTTCTTTTACATGTGTACTGAGGCCGCTGTAGACAGCTCTTTTTGTGCAGTGTTGCTGCAACATTGAGTCTCTCAACCAAGCCCAAACATTTATGTTAAAGTACAAAATTCCTCAATTCTTTTTAACACTTCGCAAGCTCTGAAAAAATTTCCCTCTTGCAGTCTATTTCACTTCGTTTTAAAATTCTCGAGCGGCAACATTGTACTAAATCTACAGACATAATTTCGATTTGTGTTCTTTTTTTTTAATTTCTAAAAATATTTTCATCCATAACTTGGAGGCAATTTTAAAAGCAGTCATTAGCGACGCCAAGTATTTACATATGTATACACATACTTACAAACTTAAATATATGAAAATGAAAACAAAAATAAACCGGCATTTCACAACAGACTGTCAGATTGCAAGCTCTTCAACCACAACAACAACAAGCAATAGGAACGCATTTTAAAACAACTAAACTGCAATGTTAACTTTTTGTTAAAACATTTAAGCAAATGTACACAAATTATAGCTTCCAAAGAATATAAAAATAATCCATTTTAATACCCATTTAGTCTCTACACAGCATCTACTGACAACCAAATTGATTAAATAATAAAAACTAACAAGTTGTTTTTTAAATTTATATTTATTTATGCACTGAAATGCTACACACTAAATTTAAATTATATACATCAGTTAATGCTTTGTTTACTTAATATAAGCAACTTGCTATTGTTTAATATTAGCTCTTTCTTCAGCAACTGGCTCTTGTTTATCTCCGCTCTCCTCCTTTTCAGCTGCAGTTTGTTTTATTTCAATAGGACGCTCGAAAGTCACTTTGCCCTCGATAGGTGGTGGTTTAGGTACGCTGATTGTAAGCACACCTTCTGGTGAAAGAGTTGATATAACTTTTTCTGCATCAAAATCTATTGGAAGAGCGTAGCGCCGCACGAAATGATGTGAAAAGTAGCTATTATCATCGGAACAATTTTCTTGCTGTCCCTCTATCACAATGCAATCGTCAACAATTTTCACTTTCAGCTCATTGGGCTTGAACTGCTGCACATCAATTTTAAGTTGAAAATCGTCTTTACCCGGAGTTGTTTCAATTGCATATTTTTGGAAACGGTCAAACCGATTCCATGCAGGCCACTGGTCAAGGAACATCGATGTTCTTCCGCTTAATGGCGTAACTGTGGCCATAGATAGACGTTCCAAGTCATGTACTAAATTCATCAATAGTCGTAGTGAACGCATCTTAAATGTTTTGTTTGTAATAAGAAATATGAAAAACTTTGACTCGATTCACTTCCGTTATGCTTTCAAATTGTTAACTGAATGATTGCCAACATCAGTTGTTCACTGGTATTTATATGGAAATAGTAAATCTAGAAAGTTCCAAGATTTTTTCGCGCAGTGTATTTACATCGGCGCTCTTCTTGTCAGCTTTCTAAAACATTCTGGCTTAATCTTGCTCTTTCTCAATTAAAATGGAGAGAAATGTTTACATTTGTCAGCGCTCTGAGAAAACAGCTCTGAATCATTGTATCATGGCTCTGAGGTACATAATTAGCACATAGCAGATAAGAACCAGAACTGGGCAACTTGAATTTTTATTGTACACAATAATAAAAGTATTCACACTAGTCTTGCCAGATTAGTTTTCCAATTAAACGGGACAAAAGCAAAATTTTTATGGAAAAAACGGAATCTTTAAAAATTTAACGTGGCAAATGAAAAAGTGTTATGTTATTAAAAACAAATTGTTTATTATATAATAAATATTTGACAAGGGTGAACAAGTCTTAAATTCAAGTCAAATAAGTTCATCATATATTAAATATTCAAAAATATATATGTATTAATATATATATTATATATTAAAAACACTTTTATTATGAAGTAAACAAGTGTAAGTTTGTATCATGATTTTACGCATAGTGAAATTGGATTTATGAGTATCAATTTCAATACAAGCTAAAATTCAATTAAATATTAGAAATTATTGTGTTTTATATAAAAAACCAAACTATTCCTGCTATCAGTAAATTTCAGTACAACTCAATGCAAATAATACAATGTGTAATAATTTGAATTAAATAATTTTTTAGAAGACCCTTCTTTTGAGCTGATAACCCTTGCAACTGGTAGTTTTCTTCAAAGTAAAAAAAGTTGACATATATGATATAACTCAAATATGCAATTTTTTCTATTTCGAATAAAAAAATTTACGAAATTAAATTATTAAGAAAACGATTTCATTTAGTCACTGCATGACTAAATGTGTGTCTTCGAAATCTTGATTCATGTTGTTGGAAGATTATTCTTTTCTATTAATAACGTCTATTAATAACGTATTCTAAAAGCTGGGAGCCGAATACCTTTTTTAGGGTACACAATCTTGTTTTGCGGTTTATCTCAGTGATTAAATTGCTGCAGTCAAAATAGCAAAAGTCGTAAAATTATTTCTTTTTTAAGCACTAACTGTTTCATAACTTCAAGGCATACCACTGCTTCAACTTGTGCTTTGCGAAAAATCAAACAGTCGCAGCATAAGCAGAAGCAGAAAACTAGTTTGAATAGTTTGCAAAGTGCTTCGGCAGTCGTCGTTTTGATTGACTGAAACTGTTGAAAAGTAGAAGCAGCAGCAGTTGTTGAACTTTCGTAAGTCGAAGCAGCATAAGTTTTTCAACAGTCGTAGCAGACTGTTTTGCGCTTATGATTTCTGCTTATTCTTTCTAAACATTGTACAATTATAGTAATAATGCAATCATAATCATAACAAAATTGAAAAAATTTAATAAATCAAGTGATCAAACAAAAGTTAGAAGTAATAAGCAGAACTCATAAACGCAAAACAGTCTGCTACGACTGTTGAAAAACTTATGCTGCTTCAGCCTACGAAAGTTGAACAACTGCTGCTGCTTCGACTGAAGTAAATATTTTTTATTGAAAAAACGGTGTGCAGAAAATATCGAGCTTGGCTTATCTGAAAAAAAAAATTGGTAAGAGTTTCAACCTAATGTGAGAAGCTAACTTCAAGTTTTTTTCAAAAAATTCAAAAAAGGCCTAGCATTTTTGGACAAAACTAGGTGTACAAAATTTTTTGTGGAGTTTTAAAAAAAACTCGAAGTCAACCCCTCAAAAATATGTTTTTTTAGAATAGTTATTGCGCAATATTGCGCACCGATTTCAAGTTTCAAAAGAAGTTTTTCGGTACTTTTATGATTAAATTAATCTTTATATTCTTTCGTTTAGAGATACTTATAAAAAAATAATCTAGACCATAAACATTAAAATCGATCAAGTATTTTTGCAGAAATGTTTTGTAAAAAGAGTAAAAACGTGGTTTAAAAAAAAACGAGAATATTTTTTTTGATTAAAATTAAAAATTATTTTTTTTAGCTCGTCTGCCATCCGTGGTGCATGCAGTAAGTCTTCTGGTTGCTCATAATTTGCTTGCATCTGACCTATCTTTCATTTCAGTACTGTACTGTACAAATTATATGAGTAATAAATAATATAGTACATAATAAATACAATATAAACTATTTGAAAGAGCTAGGAGAGGGGCGCGAGAATAATAATGATATATGTTCAATTTAAGAAAAAAAAGCAAGCTTGACGGCGCGGCAAAACAGGCTTATGGTCAGTTGTGCTGTGCGTGTTTGTTTCTATTTCTAAATTAAGTCAATATTGATGTTCTAGATCAAGCTCACTATTTATTTTTACGAACAAATCAGTAGCTTTAATCCATTTTAGCCCACTGGTCGATTTTTCAACCACTCACTTTTAAATTAATTTCGTGAGCATGCAGCCAAAAGATTTAAATATGAGAGCCAGTCGGTTTTGGGTAACTCAGATAAATTAAACTATGTGTTACTTGCATACTAAAATTGTTAGTCAATTTTTCGACCAATAGCCCCATTACGATAGTCGATTCTTAAATTTTTTTTATCAAATATTTCATTCAGTTAAAATGAAAACATTTCATTTAGATTTTTCGAATTTTTGTATAAATATTGGGCCATCAAAAAAATGTTTAACTTTGAAATTTTCTTAATTTGATCAATAAAAGCAAAACCTGAAATTTTCAGTACGAAATTTCAACGCGTTCTAGTAGCGGGCCAAAATGGGTTAAGGCAGTATTCTGGTGTAAAATTTTGAAAAAATCAATTGTTTTTTTCAAAGATTGTACCTTTAAGAATGGATCCTCCAAAAGTTTTTTAAAAATTTCAATTATATACGAAGTAATAGCTATTATAGTAACGCAGCATTTAACTGCCTGTAACTTTGCTAAAATCTTTAAACGCGTTTTTCTCGCAACTATTTTTTTCCAACACGTTTGATATGATATTTCAAGTTCTAGTGGACCGATTAACTTAAAATTTGGTGTCGACTTGTGTTATATATCCCTCTATGACCCGGACTAAAATTATGCAAAAATTTTGTTATTTAATATTTTCAAAAAATTCAAAACTTTGAAAAAAATGTCAGAAAATTACTTTTTTTGCAGTCGCCATTTCGCGAAAAATCTTTTTCTTTACCTAGCCCAGGGTATAGCGACATTCTTACTAATAAATAAGCTTTCTTTTTTCAGATGACTATAAGGCTCAGATGACCACTATACCAGCCAGTAATTTCTTAGATTTTTAATTTTTTTCGATTTTTTTTTTTGTGTATTATTGAAATATTAATAATAATATAAAAAAAATGGATATATTCAATATTTTTAGTTTTTTTTTTTATTGAATCTAAAAAAACGCCCAAAATTTTTTTCCCTTTAGAGTTTAGACTGGAATACTGCCTTAAGGCCTAACAGCATATCTTAGTTTTTGCAATTTTTCGGAAGATCATTTAAAAATTTGATAGTTGAAATATTTTATTTTGATATATTTATTCAAATTAAAATATTCAAGTTGATGTTATCACTAAAATACATATCGCACCCTATCTACAAAAGAGCACAACTCAAAATTTTAAAAATTTTATGAGAAGCAGGCTCCATACAAAACAAAGACACAAAATGATTTTTTTTTTAATTAAAGAGTAAGAAGATGAGTAAACAATTGTGATAGTTAATGAAAGTAATCACTACGAATAGTTTAACATTAGACTGTATTGTAGATAGAGTGCGATATTTCCTCTACTCTCTTTGATATATTGATTCAGACCTTTAAAACGCTCACCTTAAAAATGCAAAAATTAAGATATGGGCACTTCTAAACTGGCGTTACGTACGATTTTTACAACAAAATATTAAAAAAAAGAATGAAAAAGTCAAATTTTTAAAACGATTTTTTCCGAAGCAAATAAGTAGCAGTATACTAAGTTAAAAAGTATACCTTCACCTTAATGATTTAAAGGTTTAAGCAAAAATATGCTCTGGCGTGACGTTACAAGAAAAGGAAATAGTTTTTACTTGGATTACAAAATTAGCAAATCTCTGTGAATTGGGCAAGAGTTTTTGTATAAAAGTTTTTTTTTAAGGATTTTAAGATAAGTTTATTTTCCAAGTAATTGACTTTCAAAAGCTTTTCTTGCGTTTTTTTCGGCTTAGTATCTGACGTGACGTTATGTGGCATTATGTTACTAAATTTCCATTGTAATTTAGTTGGGTAATATAGTTATTCTTTACTATATAATTATAGTTTACTATAATATAATTTAATATATTTTCTCATCCTTCTCAACCATTTGTCATTATCTGTAGCCAATGCCTTCCATTTTTACTAAAACACAAGTGCAGAGACTGAAAATAACAGCTAAGAAATAGTCTATATTTGAATAGTCTAGTCGATATTTGAAGGTAGCAATGTAATGCATGTTAGCTAAAGAATAATAATCATAAAAAGTTTTAATTTTTCTGATTTTTGAAATAGTCAACAAATAATCGTCATTTTTTGACCGTTTTATTTCGATCAAAAATAACAGTTAAAATTTGATTTTCATTTTTTTGATCAAAAATATAAGTTAAAATTTGACTTTTATTTTGTTAATCAAAAATAAATGTTAAAATTTGATTTTTAGTTTTTCGATCGAAAATATGATATGATTTTTATTTTTCCGACCTTATTGGAAGAGAGAGAGAGAGAGCAAAACATTAAAAAAGCATACGTCTTGCAGACAATAGATTTGTTGTGTTTAACGTTGACACCTGCCGTGAAGGCTTAATTCAACGTTGTTCCATAACAATTCGGACCGATACAAAGCGTCGGTCAGCGCCCCTTTGAGGATTCAAAGGTACCAAATTAGCTCCATGTTGTGATGACACTTCGCTACCCTTGGTGAGGGTGGAGGCCTATCTAAAACCTCTTCCATACTAAGGGGTATGGCGCCCGGTTTGAGAGTGCAAACCACACCGAGCTAGATAGCTCTGCCCGCGATATGGGTGGTAAGCCACATCCACCACGAAGACTCCCCGAAGGGCCAGCCCAATCCAGTCAGCCCAGTATATGCCAGCAGAAGCCAGACATACACCGGGGGCCGCTGACTGCCCGTGGTACCAGTTTTAAAGTCCTTGGTCAGACCTTGTAGCTTACACCCCAGCTACTCCCAGTTTTAGCCCATCACAGCTCTGGACTGGTCACCAATCACGTCTCGCAGACGTATGATATCTAAGCAGCGTTAAGAATTTTTCTAAAAATTATATGCGGTATATAAATAAATTGTTCAATACTAAAAATATAATAAGCCATAAAAGCATAACGTTGGAATAATTTACAAAATATTAACATATCAACTCAAACAAACAACTAACACTACTTATACTGTGGCACGCACTGCTACCAGTTGCCCACATGGGATATGTTGTGTTGAGTCAGGTCAGTTCACAACAAATGCCTTTCAAAAAAATTACGATTTCAAGATCAAAAAACAATTTTAACTATATTTATACACACATATACGCAAAAATAGATATATATAAAATGCTCTAACAAATTTTTGGGGTTAACATTTCTAGAAGAATTTCGACTTATCTCGAATATATAAGAGTTCTTCTCTTTCTCTTTGTTTGTGTGACTCTGAGAGAGCTCACAGAAAACGGCACAATTATTTTTTTTTGCTTTCAAAAAAATACATACAAAAATAAGAGAGCTCTATATATACATTTGTTTCTTTTCAAACGGCAAATAAGATATTTTTGTTTACAGAAATTTCTGGACGCAAGTGGATTTCATATAAATACACCGGCAGAAATATGTTGCAGTTATCATTGTACGACTGAATACCGTAAAGTAAACGCAGAAACTAGAGAAATTTTTAAATTTAATATAAACAAAGTTTTCAAGTAAAGTTAAAATAAAACCTGTTGATTCAAAAATGTCACTACTACCTATTCTAATGAATTTGGCCGATAGCACAGACTGCCTGGTACCATCGTATTACCTACAGCCAACCGAAACTTCCAACTGTTTGTTGTGGCCATCATGGGGTCAAAGAAACCGCCTCGACAAGGAGCTCAGTCAAGTGTCACCCATTGGAAAGGATGGCTTTCAAGTTTGTATGGACGTTGAACAATTTAAACCCAGTGAGCTGACAGTGAAGGTGAAGGATAATACTGTTGTGGTCGAGGGAAAACATGAGGAACGTCAAGACAATCTTGGCTATATTTCGCGTCACTTTGTGCGGCGTTATGCGCTACCAAAAGGCTATGAATCAGAGAAAGTAATTTCTACACTTTCTTCCGATGGCGTGCTTACAGTCAGTGTTCCCAAACCAGCTCAAATTAAGGACAAATCATCCGAACGAATCATACAGATTCAACAAACGGGTCCAGCTCACCTGAACGTTAAACAAAATACAACGGAAGGTGAAAAGCAAGAGGAAAGCAAAGAGGTCGCCAAGAAGTAAAATGCATCCTTAAACACTTTATCTAAAATATGAACTTAAGACTTTCGCATATTTTTATTGTATTCAAAATCATTACATCGTTTTCTACTCTGTTTATGTTGTTATATTTTATTGAATTATATAATAAATATGATCAATAAATACATATTTGAATTGTTAAAAAAATTAAAATTATTTTTTCAATTGAAACTTCTTTAGCAGTGATACAAACTATCTCCCGATTTGGGCACTTTAAAAAAAAAAAACCTACGTTTCGTATGACAGTATAAACCGTATAACCGGTTTTATCCATTTAGGATTTTTACCGAAACATGAAAACCGAAGAAAAACTCCGGTTTTCCCAAAAACCCACTTTTTTAAGAGATTTTGGTTGAAAAATACTAAGTTTCTTTAGGGAATTAATTTTAAAGCTGAGTTAGAGACTTTTGAAGTTAGTATATTTTTCAATCTGTATTAATTTAGACTAAAATTGTCAAAAAAAAAAAAATTAATTTTGTTTTTTTCCAAATGTTTAAGAAACTGAATATTCATTATGTAAAAAGAATATTCAAATAGAATATGAATATATCTGTGGCCAGAAGGAATAACGACTAAATGTAAAGTATCGTAAAAAACGATATTTTATTTGCACTAACTATGACGAAATATGTGAAGACTAGGGATGTCAATTTTCGGTGTTTTTTCGAGCCCGGGATTTTTGGGATCTGAAAATACAATCCCGGGATTTTCCCGAAATTCAGGTGTTTTTGATTTTGTACTTTTTTTTTTGCCAAAAATTGCCACATTTCTGTTATAATCCTATTATGCTATTCTTAATGAAATTGATAAAATACAAAAGTAGAATTTGTATATATGCATGTATTTATTCAGGCAAAATCTTTTCAATCAATATTACAAAAGAACAAAATTTGACAAACTCATATAATAATATTGTAGCACACATATAATATTCCACCAGGCTACAGTAGCACGCGGCTTCGCCACGGACATTTTTTTTTTATCAATAAAGAGCGTTAACACGTTTGTTTTCCTCAAACAAAAACTTTTAAACGTTGTTCAAACGATCACGGTGTAACATCAGCCTTTAAGACAATGCATGGCATACGACAATGCTTTTGTTTTGTTTTGCTTTGCAGCTCAGCACTGCATTTATATGTATCTCTCTTTTCGCCTTGCGCTTGGCTCATCTGTTTTTTATGTTGTGCTGTGCTGGCTGAGCGGAAAAAGAGAAGAGTAGAGAACAACATGGAGTTTATTGACATTCGCGCAACACAAGCACGTGGAAAGAAAACGATTAAGCAATTCGTGGCATGGGGGAGGGTTTCTTTAAGAACTTAACACTTTAATTAAACATAATTTTTATTAAAATTTCGAAATAAAAGTATTCCTATTTTACAGTATTAAGCATACTGTTGGGGGGGAAAAAAAAACATCTTTCAAGGAAGCTTGAATTTGTAATTTAAGCAAGTATCAGTAATATATATAAGCAACATATTCTTTTTTAATTTCTTTTCGTACAATTTTGTAAAGGTGAATTTTGTAAGCGAAATTTTGTATCAAGTCAGTTTCTACCCCAACCCATTCTACATCTACAAGCCTCTATTCTACATAGTGAAACTTGTTTGAAAACATAGTGAACGCTTGTTGCTGAGCCGAGACGAAATACACATTGAAGCAAAAGAGATGCATGACTCCTTATTGCTCCAATGAGTTTTTCTCGGCTCGGCTCGGCTCAGCAACAAGCATTCACATAGTAAACGCCGATTCAGATAGGCGGGCAGATCAGATCAGAAAACACATTAGAGCAAAAGAGATGGATGACTTGGTTTCTTCATTGCTCCAATGTGAAAATCTGATCTGATCTGCCTGCCTGTATGAACCAGCGTTCACTATGTCCACAACCTAAAACGTCACGAAATCTATTCTCAACGGCTTTTCTAATTACCATTAACTTAATTTTTGATATAGAGATTGCCATTATTTTACCAATCGTATTTTACCAATTATCTTGAACTTTCATGTACAAAATTCGCGTTTTAATTAAATAATTAATATAAAAAATATACATATATTAAAATGAAATAATAATTTTTTTCTTTTTACATATTTTTTATTATCACAAAATTTTGTAAAAGCCTGCTTTGAAGTCGAAAGTAAAATTTGTAGAGTTGTGAAACTGTTACCCCTGATATAATAACTTACAAGATAGCCTTTATAACTACCCTGTAGGAAAAGCAACTAATTTAAAAGTAGTTGATAAAGTAGTTTTTTGTCAACCACAACTAGTTGAAATTCTGACTTTTTTCCATAGAACGAACTAACATATTTTGTATGGTGATGTCCGCTAAATAAGTCAATTGACTTTCGTCTGCATATATTTTCAACTACTTGTTAAATTAGTTATATTTAAATAATATTCTTTATTTTTTGACCTTCCAATTTGGTAAATGAAAAATAGTTTTTATTTCGGCTTTAGGTCTGTTTTTCCTTTAGTTAAAAAGGAAAAAATAAAACAGACCTAAAGCCGAAATAAAAACTATTTTTCGTTATATTTAAATTATTTTTTAATTACTTTAAAATAACCAATTGAAAACTATTACTGATGGCCTAAAGTTAATAATATTTGATGAAATAACATGGTTAAATATATATAAACTTGTAATCTAATAAAAATTTGCAATTAAAACATGTCAAAATCAGAGTAGTTGCCGCCTTAATATAATTCAAAGTAAACTATCAATCACTTGTTTTTAAGTAGTATTTCAATTACTTATATATAATGCAATAAAAACTATTTAGAATTGAAGTGGATGACGGCTTAATATAATTCAAAGTGATTTATTTTAAACTAGTTTTATAATTAGTTGTTTTTAAAAACAAATTAGTTTGTTCCTATAGGGTATATACTTTCTCAGAGCGTCGACAAACACTTGTCAAAATCGATACAAAGTTAAATTTTTCATCTGTTTTAATGCAGATCTATTTTTCTATGAGTTTTTGACAAATGCTGGCTGACAAAAAATTGTCACTGCTACCTTGTAAATTATTATATCATGCTGTTACCTTGTAAACATTTTTCAATCATGCTTTTAAAACACTTGTTTAATGTATTTAAAGAACTTCTATCAAAGCACTTTTATAAAACACTTTCGGTTTCGATACAATTTTATAAAATATTTTCTAAATGGATTAGTTGGATTAAAGGTTGGGTTGTTTGTGTTATATACATCTATTAACTTGGTTAAAGTTAAAATTAAAAAAAAAGTATAGCAGGCGCTCTTCATTAGAACAGTTTTAAATTTACATAATATTAGAAATTTAGAGATGTTAACAATTATTTTGCAGAGCTTGGATTATTAAATATTCTTCATATACGCATATATGTATATATGTATGTCAGTATATTTAACACAAATCTCTTCGTTTACTTTTGCACAAATCTTATCTATAGTACTCTCTTAAGTGCTCTTATTCAGCCATTTCTTAAGAGAGTGCTGAATGATTCACAGTTTTGTGCTCAGACAGCACACATACACAAGCAATTTCGCATACTTCTAGAAACTGCCGGCATTTTCGAGACGGTTGATTTTTCCTATAAAAAGCAGCAAATGTGGCCGACTGGTATCAGTTTGAATAAAGTGCTCTAATAAAATATAACGTTTGAAGAATAGTCGTTGAGAAGTCTGTCTACTTTTTGAAGTTATATATATCGTCATACATATTGAAAAGCAGAAAAAAACCTAGTTAAAAATGTCGAACTTACCATTGATTTTGAGCCTTATCGATGAATTGGACCGTGAGGCCTATAATCCATCATACTATGGCCACGATTTTGGATTTGGTTTATATCCTCAACATATTCAACGTCAGCTGCAGCAGCGTCAGCGGCATGAACCACACCCCACTAACCTGGTGGGCTACACATTGCCTTTGAGTTTGCTGAACCGTCGTAGGGCCACTGACAAGAAAGATGCGGGAGGGCAGCTATCTGCCATTGGCAAAGATGGCTTCCAAGTGTGCATGGACGTGGCACAGTTCAAACCCAGCGAATTAGCTGTTAAGGTGGTTGACAACTGTGTAGTTGTCGAAGGGAAGCACGAGGAGCGTGAGGATGATCATGGCCATATTTCTCGTCACTTTGTGCGACGCTATACTCTGCCAAAGAACTATGATGCCGACAAGGTTGTTTCGACGCTGTCATCTGATGGTGTGCTCACTGTTAGCGTACCAAAGCCACCGCAATTAGAAGATAAGTCGAATGAGCGCGTCGTACATATTCAACAAACCGGTCCGGCACATTTGAACATTAAGGACAACAAATCGGAGAAGTCTGGTGATGCAGCTAATGGCTCCAATGGCGATGGTGCCGAGAATTGAATTGACTCGCTTGGCTTGGATCTCTAGCTCCTGCAAAGGAAGTTGAACTTTCATTAAGAACTGAAGGAGCTTCATAATTCCAAATTATCATAATTTTCTTTACTACTACCTACCACATAGTTTGTTCTAGTTTTTCGCATTTATGTATTGCGGTAAATTTTTAATTTTAGTTCTTTTTCATGTACGTAATGAAAACAGATTTTTATCGATGCACTTAATGCACATTTTTGTTGCAAAGAAGTATTAGAAAAAAAAATAAAAATTAAATACATTAAATAAAAGTTTTTTTACTTTAATTCTCTATACGGTTATTATTGGGGCGTAAATTAAAAGGTTTTAAAAGGCCCTGATACGATGTTTACGAAAGTTCCATTCGTAATTTTTAATTGCCCTTGGGAATATTTTTTTGGGATTTCTCGGTATTTTTTAATTCAGCGTGGTAATTTTAATTACCGTCGGATTTTAGTGTGGGATTTTTTAATTGCCGTGGGAACATGGGAATTTTTTTTCTTCCAACGATTTTTTCACATTTATTTATGTCGTAAATTACATATGTAAAATCCCTTAAACTTTTGTTGCAAAGTAAGCTTTCTGTAAATATATCGCTCTTACGCTACTAACGTCACTAATACTGTGTTCATTGAATACCACTTACATTTTTGGTTTTTTAGTTGTAAAGAGTTGGAGTAACCGAAGTGTTAAGATCTTTGTTCGTACGTTTTCTATTTCTGATTGCAAAATGCCTTCTGAACATCTCTAGATTTGCTGAAAATTTTGATTTATTGTGGTATTTTTTAATGCGTATGGGTTTTTTTTTATATTTAAATGCATATGGGATTCTTGGTGGTGTTTTTAAAAGGCGTGGGATATTTTGTAATTTCTTAGAATTTTTTTGTTTCCCTTTACGGTGATAATTTTAGTGGTATTTAATTTATAGTACTGTGGGAAAAATGTAATTTCTGTGGGAATTGCTCCGAATTTCGACTGGCAAACTTGATTGGAATGTTTGATGCGAAAATGAAATGTGATGTGTGCGTAAATCCGTGCTATCAAATCAATTTTGCAAATTTTTTTGTGCCGCACCGCAATAGAGAGTAGGCCCCTGAATTTATATATGATTGCGGAAAGTTGTTATATGATCGTCATACCTTTAGAGTGGACGCCTTTTATAAAACTATTTGAAAATACCTGCCAACTAGGAAAAACTTAAAAGTAGCAATAACTTGTTAAAAAAAACAATAGTAGATATTTCAACTATCGATAAAGAAAAACCCCAAGCAATGGCCTAGTCACATGGGCGTCTGCAGGTAGTGGTAGTTTAAACAACATCCCATTTTAGCTATAAAATATAAGCTTACACAGCTAAATTTGTTTACAACCAACTTGCTCCGTTTTGTTGAAAAAAACCTAGCTACCGACATATTAAACTATTATAAATACATATCATATATATATATATATAATATATACATATTTATATTCGTCTGAAAGCATTTGTACACATACAGTGGAACTTCTTTGTGCATTTTATATGTACACAAAAAATACGAAACACTGTAATAATATGTAGGAAATACAGATAAACTAAAACTCTGTTGTGATGATGAGGTTGGGTGGTGCATTTAATTCAGCAAAATCATAAGGCAGGCTATTTTACTCTTTGTAATGTTTCTTCAGCATGTATGTATCTGTTCCATGGCAATGAAGACCTCTATGTACATCCCGTAAACATCCCGTTCTGTGCTCTTGCATTTAAGCCTGCGCATTGCGATTATTTTATGCGACTGCTAAATATGCCCTATAAAAGTCCTGATTTTAGTATATATACAGCATTCAAGAAAATTTCTTTCAACTGCACACAACAAAAAAAAAAAAAATAAAATAAATAATTAGGTAAGCATTTGAGCATTAGTAAAACAATTATTTAAACAAGAAAACCCAGTAACAAGCATTTGTTTTTTTTTTATATTCTTCGCAGACAATTCAACATGTCTGAGATTCCATTCATTTTGAGCTTGGAAGATCCAACTTATTACGGCCACGATTTGTTTCCCAATCGCATATATCGTAAGCTGCATGCTCGTCATCACGATTCATTGGACTTGCCTACCTTGGGAATGATTGCTCGGTTGGGTGCTCATGGTCATCATCTCGAAAATCGCAAGAGTGGCGCTGTAAACTATATAAACAACAACAGCAAGCAGGACTTTGAAGTCCATCTGGATGTGGGACTTTTCAAACCTAATGAAGTAACCGTTAAAGTGGTGAATGACTCAGTTGTCATCGAGGGTAAGCACGAGGAGCGCGAGGATGATCACGGCTCTATTTCAAGACATTTTTTGCGTCGTTATGCTATTCCCAAGAATAGTGATTTAAATAACATCGTCTCGACTTTGACGTCAGATGGTGTCCTAACAGTATGTATTCCAAAGCCAGTTGTAGACGAAAAGTCAAATGAACGTGTCATCGAAATAAAGCACGTTGGTCCATCGGATCTTTTCTTGCACAATAAAACTCATCATTCTCAGGAGGAAAAAAACAAGACTGAATCCATCGAGAAACATACTGAGGCATAAAATCACACATTTTAACAATTAGCCAACTTAATTAATTTATTAAGACTTACAATTTTTAGCTGAATATCTTTACTTAAGCAGCTGTTTAACGTTTAATTAAGCCAATCTTATGTGCGACTAAATTTTTAAATCGATGTTTTTAAATCGTTTACCTACATTTTTTTGTACAACTTTATTATATCTACTCCATTTACATTAATAAAGCAAAGTATTTTATTCACTTAATATTTAAAAGATTTATTTTGCAACAGAAATTTATTTATACACAAAAGAATCTTTTAACAAAATGTTTAGTTCAATTTTAATACAGTCAGCCTAAAACTATGCATTAATTGGAACTCGGTGCATTAAAGTCAGCTACAGATTTTTCAACTGAACAGAATTAGATTGAGCTTACACGCGTTGTTATTGTGACGATTTTCCTCGGCTACTTTTCAATATTTTCTTATTTTGTATTCATGGTATAATAACACAAGGTAGAAGTGACAGTTCCCTTGAAAATTATTATCTGTAAAAAATGTCATGAAACAGCGTTCAATTATTGTTTATGTTTTTACCATTGTTTATGTTTCAGAGTTTGCAAAGAAGCAAACATTTGCTTATAAGTGAAAAGTATTTTCTCAGAGGCGTACGAATTTATACCTGCTATAAAATATAAAAATAACCTCTTAAATAACCTATTAAGCGGACGCTATTCTCTATTAATGAACGAAGAAATCGTTCCCATGAATGTTCGCTTACAAGCCATTAGGGGCGGTCACATTATCAAATTCTTCATCAAATTATTGGTCAAACAGTTTGACCACGCAAGTGTTCACGTTATCAAATTTTTCGTCAACTTTCATTATTGTCTTGCACACCGAAGTGAACACATCAGCAGCACCCCATATGCTTTATTTTTTAATAATCTTTTTTTGTAAATTTCCGATTTAATCTGCCACAGTTATGGATGAAGTCTATAAATTTCAATAAAATCATTACAAAAATCCTCTTCATCATGCATTTTGAATTGATGTGTTCGCGTTGAAATCTTTTTTTAACATCAAAAGTTTCATCAAATCGTTGGTCAAACAACCGAAAAATCTAAATATTTTGATTTTCGTCAAACGATTTGACCAACAATCTGATGAGTGTTCACATGTCAAATTTTTCGTCAAATTCCATATATATTTCTATTGGTGAAATTTTTTGATGACTTGTTGGATGAAAAATTTTAAAATGTGACCGGCCCTTTTCAGACAAAAACTTTGAATCATAATAGGTAATTACTTACTTACTTACTTAGGTGGTCGTAACAACCCGTGTCCGGGTTTCGGCCGACCTCATCAGCTCTCGCCAGGCGCCTCTGCTTTGCGCGCACGTTTTTCAATCGGATACACCAAGTGCGGTTAGGGCTTCCTAAGCCTGGTCCATCCATCGGAGGCATGGTCTCCCTCGTAGTCGTTGACCAACGACCCTCGCCTCGAGCACCTTTTTCGCTGGAGCTTCGTCGTTCATACGATGGACATGACCCAGCTAGCGTAGTCGCTGCACAGTTATACGCCGAACTACGTCAATGTCATCGCCGACTCGAACAAGACTGAAGATTTTGCTAAGAACTTTTCTCTCGAACACCCTCAGAGCGGCTGCGTCAGTTTGCGAAACTACCCATGCCTCAGCGCCATAAAGCAGTACAGGTAGAACGAGTGTCTTGTAGAGTGTAAGTTTTGACGATCGAGAGAGGGCTCTGGAACTTAGTTGCTTACTGAGCCCGTAGTAGCACCTATTAGCAATTATTGTTCTTCGCTTTATCTCCAGGCTGATTTCATTTCTGGTATTAATGGCGGTGCCAAGGTAAACGAACTCCTTGACTACTTCAAAGTTATAGCTGCCAGATGAAACGTGGGAGTCTAAACGCCGCGCTCCCTTGTTTGTAGACAGCATATACTTTGTTTTACCCTCATTTATCGTCAAACCCACTTTGGCTGATTCCTTTCCTATAGCGACGAAAGCAGCGGTAACATCTCTCTTGGTTTTGCCGACAATATAAATATCATCAGCGTACGCAAGGAGCTGGACGCCTTTGTAGAAAATGGTGCCATTACTATGCACACCGGCCTTTCGTACGATCCCCTCCATGATGATGTTAAAGAGATCGCAAGACAGTGGATCGCCTTGCCTGAAATCCTTTCGGTATTGAAGGTTTCGGAGAGGTCATTTCTTACCTTGACGGAGCTGCGTGTGTTGGTCAACATCATTCTGAAAAGTCTAATCAACTTTGCAGGTATACCGAACTCAGACATTGTTGCGTATAGGGAATCCCTTCTCGGGCTATCGAACGCAGCTTTAAAATCGACAAAGAGATGGTGCGTGTCAATTTAATTTTCGTGGGTTTTCTTCAGGATTTGTTGTAGCGTGAAAATCTGGTCTATGGTGGACTTACCAGGTCGAAAGCCACCCTGATAAGGTCCAATCAGTGCTTTTGTAATCGGCTTTAATCTTTCACACAGTACGCTTGAGAGAACCTTATATGCGATGGAAATAAGACTGATACCTCTATAACTTGCGCAGATTGTTGGGTCTCCTTTCTTAAGTATAGGGCACAGTACGCTGAGGTTCCAATCGTCGGGCATGCTTCTTTCAGCCATATTTTGCTGATGAGCTGATGCATGCGCCTTATCAATTCATCGCCGCCGGTTTTGAACAATTCAGTTGACAGGCCGTCAGCACCCACTGCTTTATTGTTTTTGAGTCGTTGGATAGCAATTCGAACCTCTTCATGGCTAGCTGGTGATACTTCCACTCCGTTGATTGGTGGCGCTGAACTGCGCTCTCCATGGGCGGCATTGGTGGAATCGTCGCCAGTAGGTAAATTGGAGAAGTGCCGTCTCCACAATCTCAGCACACACTGCGTATTCGTATTCAGATCTCCATTTTCGTCTCTACAAGTGGATGCTCCGGGCTTGAAACCTTGGATTAGACGCTTAACCTGTTGATAGAATTTTCGTGCATCCTTCTTGCCCTGGTATACCTCTAGTTCCTCACGCTTTTCCTGCTCTCCGTTCTTGCGTCTGAAAAGGCGCCTCTCTTCCTTCCTTTTTTCGCGGTAGTTTTCTCGCACGGCTCGCGTTGCAGCTGACTGCAGCGTTTTTCTATATGCGGCGTTTTTTACTGCAGTCGCGATGCGACACTCCTGATCATACCATTGGTTCCGAGGTTGCGGGCGCCGGAAACCAATGTCTTCTTCAGCGGCAGCGCGCATGGAGTGGGATATATGCGCCCAAAGTCCGCCGGCGTCGTCGGGGCCAGAGGTTGGTTGGTTGAGCTTAACCGAGAGTTGAGCGGAGTAGGCTTCGGCAGTAATTGTAATTGCAGCTTAGCGACATCTAGCTTTTGCTGCATTCCTGTGCGTATGTTCTTCGCATTGCATAATCGGTAATCATAATAGGTAATTAAAGGAAATAGTTAAGATGAGAATTTTCTTCTTAAATTTTTAAAATATATTAATTTTGTTTGGTTTATTAAATTCTTTTTGTTAAAGTTTAGTTGAATTTCATTCATTAAAAAATCTTTTACATAACTTCATAATGCTTTTTAGTGATTATGCAATACTTGTAATACTGAATTATTCATAATCCGTTTTAATGATAGTGCAATATTAGTGCATTATTTACCATTAGCTTTAGTGATAATAAAATATTAATGCATTTCTTCGATAAGGAAGTAATGCAATGTAAAAATTAGTGCACTTAAGTTATTATAGTTAATGGTAATGAAATAATTTTTACACTTATAGTCAAGGACTAAATTCTACTAATGTAACGGCTTATTTAATGTGTAACAATATATTATAAAAAAAGTTATGCAGTTTCATTACATATGCTTATTGATTTATAAAAAAACAAAAAGAATCGAATTCAAGAACTTCTATACAAAGAATTAAAAAAATAGCATAATACTTACATGACAAAAGTCAACATACGACAAAGTTTTTGACTTAATATTAAATATTAAAAGATACTGGAGATGAGTAAGAAAATCAATATTTTGTTGGACCTCCTTGGGCATCTATAACTGCTAGGAGACGTCGTGGCATGGAGGCAACTAAGTTTCTGGTCTCTTCCTCTGATATTTTAATCCAGGCATTTATTAACTCCGACTTCAGCGTTGTCGCTGAAGATATTTTGCTTCGGTTAATTTTACGCTCCAAAAGCTCCCACACATGCCCTATTTGATTTAAGTCCGGGCTCTGTGGTGGTGTATTGAGCTGCCTCCGTGCGTAATAGAGTAGCCACTCCTTGACCAACTTAGCAGTATGCTTGGGGTCGTTGTCCTGCTGGAAAATCCAGCTACCACCAAGACCTCAAGCTTCTACTGATGGTTTCAAATTGCATTTTAAAATACTTTTATACTGAAAGCAGTCCATATTACCTTGAATAAAAGTAATCTTCCCAACGCCAGAAGCTGCCATAGTTCCCCTAACCATACAACTACCGCCTCCATGCCTTACCGTTGGTATCAGGTTTTTTAGCTCCATTGCAGCGTTTTTCTTTCTCCAGATTTTGGACCTGCCATCACTTCCAAATATATTGTACTTTGATTCGTCCGTGAACAAAACCCTAGACCAAAAATCTATGCTTTTAAAAGTTAAAAGCCCAATACAATTAATAAAATAATAGCCTTTTTACTCTTATACTTTGGTCGCACAGAATATTTTATAAATTAATATTAATTAAGGAAATAAGATATAAGAAATTAATTTTTTTTTTTAAGAATATACTATTTTTCTTTTGCTGAGTTGCCTCTAGAGGGGGTAGCTTCCCAAGCACTACGGACGCCCTTGAAATCTCGCATATAGCACGGCAATTAAAAAACATCTTAAAAAAGATTTATCCCTCAAATCTTAAGCCATTTCAACACGAAGCAATTAAAATAATAAAAATAATTTTTGGAATGGCAGTGGCTTGCAACTTTCTAAGCAATTGTGTTGCAGTTGGATTACTTTTCAGTTTCTCCGTGTGAAAAGGGCCTAACATCCGCGAACGGCAATCTGGATCATGATATAATAATTATAAGGTAGGAGTGTCGGAGTCGCCCAGCGTTAGTCAAAAACGCATAGAAAAAGAGAACACGAATAAGCAGCAAAATAGATTAAAAGTTAAACTTTGTACTGATTTTGACAAGTTTTGGTCCACGCTCTGAGAAAATAGCCAGTTGATAAGGGCTAAACACATTGCAGGCATCGCGCATCAAGCATCGCCGCAAGGCTTTGACATTTCAGTTGAATACACGAATGCTTACGGTGCAACACACATTATACTTCCAGGCATGTAGGCATCGCATGCTTGATGCCTGAAGTAGGCAACTTTTCAACTTTTTTCAAGCTTCGGGGCATTGACAGTTAGAAACAGTTAGAAAACGTTTTTTAGAAAATGTTTCAATTAAAATTTAAAAAATGTCCGAATTCGAAGAGCTGCTCATAAATGAGATAAATAAATTCCAATGCATATTCAACAAGAAGAACTGGTATGAAACTGGTTTCTGGTATGCTGTCCAGCGAATATGAGCTAGCTTGTGTAAAGTTTTTCAGTTTTTAGTATTTTATTTCTAATTTTGAAGCACAAAATATTGAATCACAAAACGTTTTTTGCTTCCGAAAGTTTGAAAGAAAACATATATTTTCTGTAATGACTCTCACCACGGTTGCTTCAGGCATGATGCATGCTATTAATGTATTTTAAAAGTGTGTGACGTAGAACCGTGAAAGGTTTGCGGCGATGCTTGATGCGCGCTGCCTGCAATGTGTTTTGCCCTATAAGGCTTCCCCCTTTTTTTATTGTACCATGATTTGGCTTTTAGTGAAATAAATGACATTATTTACCGAACAAAGCACAAAATGTAATCGCGCATTTACTGAACGTAGCAAAAAAATAAATGTTCATGTTTATAAAAAATTGTGAAATTAGTATATTATCATTGAAATTTCGTTTATATACAATTCCAAAGTAATTCTCACAATTATTAATATCGGCGTTTTAATTTTTCCTTTAAAAATTACCAAATAAAACTTCCAACCTATAGCAATTGCTGGAGTTCACGGAGTAGCATTTATTATATAAAAAATTTAATATAAACAATATTAAGTACACATGTATAACATTAACCGAAAAGCAGTTAAAGCTCTACCTCAGCACTTCTTGCAACAATTCGTACCTTAAAACTATGCTATGTATAAGTTGGTACTAATATGCTTTTACCAACACTATACGAATAAGCACGAACTGCATTATTAAGTGGCTGCAATTGCATATAACGAAATTCGAAACTGCATAGTTCGGCAAAATTTGATTGATCTCATTGTATTAAAAAAGGTGACGCAATGGATGAGCGCAGGTATTCATCATGGCTATTGGAACGCCTGGCTCTCGGTGAAGCCTATCGCTTACGGCTCGGAACTAGCACTATTGGTAGACACTCTTCATCCGTTATTAGAATACTTGATTCTCATTATGTATCCCGAAATCATGCTAAAATTGAAGTTTCAGAAAATGATCAGACTGTGCAAATTGAAGATTTGGTAGGATTAGTTTCTTACGAAAATTCTTTAAAGTTTGCCTTATATATGTATAAGTAATATATTTTTTCATAGAAATCAGTAAATGGAGTTTTCGTTAATAGAGTGCTTCACCGTGAGTCTACAACTACTCTGCAAGCAGGCGATCAAATAGGTATTGGTGTCATAGTAGATGAGGATGTTAATAACGCCGATCCAGAACATCCAGTGTTTGTACTGAAGTATGTGCCTCTTCAATGCCGTTCAGCAGGGAACAGACAGCGCCCGTGCCCATTATCTTTACGGGGTAGTCGACAATGCGTTACAAAACCTACAGCAGCTATTAATCCATCCATTGTAACCAAACCTCCAAATGATGGTATACTTAATTCTATTGAAGGTTTAGATGAACAACCTTTAGCACCTTCTGCTGCCGCCACTGTAGCTAGCGGTGCTGCTGCTAGTAGTGATTTTGCTAGTAGTACTGCTGCTAGCAATGCTTGTGCTGCTGGTAATGCTGCTGCTGCTAGTAGTGCTGCTCCTGCTAGTAGTGTTGCTGCTGCTAGTAGTGGTGCTGCTGTTAGTAGTGGTGCTGCTACTAGTAGTATTGCTTCTACTAGTGGTACTGCTACTAGTAGTGCTCCTGCTGTTATTAAAGCCGCTACAACACCTGAGACTTGCATAACGATAAGTGATGATGAAGATGAAGTCAAAGCTGAAATTTTAAGTAAACCTAAGTCACTAATTAATCCAACCCTACCTGTACCGAAGCAACCAATAACATCTGGAAATTCTTCAGGTTCTAACGTTGCACCAGATGAAAATAATAAACTAAGTAAAATAAAGACGGCGAATAATATTTGTAGTAAAACCGAAAACACACCAAAGCCAAGTGTCGTAGAGCGAGTCACTTCGTTTGATCTCACTGTAAGTGATAAAATTGCAGAAGCTGAGTTAAAGAAGAAAACACACTTATCAAGTGATTCCAATTTGAACCTTCAACAACCAACAACATCATCAAATGTGGATAATTTAAATGCTAATAAAATTTGCTCTAATAGCAATGATACTGTTCTGCCTAATAAAAAACAGGAGTGCTTCAGTACTGTAGAAATTCCCAAAAGCAATTCCTCTGAAGAGGCTAAAGATGCAGTTGTAGAAAAAAATAATGAAAAAGAAAAAGAAGCAACTACAACCTCTAACACTAAAGTGCATATGCCAATCATGTCCAGCATCAAACAGGAGCGCGTGCGAACTATTTCCGCTGAAATAAAAAATATTTTTGGCGAAATAGATGAAGTAGTTATTAATAAAGTTAAGGATATCAATCCTTATATTTATAAAACTCTGAATGGAGCAACTTCTAATCAACTAACTGCTGATGAATGCATTAATCTCCTAAGTGAAGATGAATGCGAAGATATTGGCCAACTTATACCAACAACAAGTATAATTAGGGAAGAAACAACCAAAGATTTTGATTCAAAAAAAGTAATAGTCGAAGATTCAAAGGAACCTTTACGCGAGCTCTGCGCCCAGAGAACTGCAAGTCCTAATATTTTCGATTCATCGCTGAATGATTCAAATGAAGATGGAAACATAAAATCAAAGCAATCAGGTGATTTTGCAAACTTGCCAGAGGAGCAACACAACAGTGACCTTGTCTATGAACTACGCAGCGACGATGAGGAGTTTATGTTCTCACAGGTGGTCATTAATGATATGAAGGCAGAATTGGCGGATGAAAACATCGATGATTGCATGGCAGATTTGGAACAAGTTATCGATGAGATGCAACTTACTAGTGAGCCGCTTAAACAGGAAACTGAAAAACTAGTAACGATTAAAAAAGAACTCGATACATCTGTTTGGAATATTAATCATAGCGATGATGAAGACTTCGACGAGGAATTGGAAACTAAAGTCTCTGACTGGTCAGCAAAACTTTTCTCGCAAAGCTTAACCCAAGGAAATATGTCACAAGTATACGATGTTGATGACGACGACGACGAAGAAGAAGATGGCTCAGATCAAATAAATAGAATTAATCAAGTTTCTGAACATGGCGAAGCCTCAGCTGAAGATGACAATGACATTGATTTTAACTTTTACGCCGGAAATACTGATAACTTTATCGATGAGTTATACCAATCATTGCAACAAAAATGTATACCAGCCGAAACTGAAGCAGCAGTAGAACAGGATGAGTTGGCCCAAATAACTGAAAGCAGTCAATTAGATTCGCCAGTCATTAAAAAACACAATAAACACAAGAAAAGATTACTATCATCTACAGATGAGGAAAGCGAAGAAGAGGCATTAGTATCAGAAGCACACAAAAAAGAAACTTCTGCCAAGACTGTAGTGGAAAATCTCGACAGCTTAATCAACCAAGTTACCACAAACGAAGCTATCGCAGCTGATAAAACGGCTACAGTTAAGAATAAACCAACGCTACCAAAGGACAAGAAAATATGCGAAAGTGTAGCTAAAACAAATTCAAGTATTAAGACGACAAAACGCAGAAAGTCTTCAGTAGGTGAAAGTTATAATAATGAAGCACATTTAGACAGCGTCGTACAAAGAAAAACATCGATTTCTTCAGATAAAGCGCCAGAAGAACGTAAAGAAACGGATAAAATTCTTATTGATGAGGTGAAAGAAACTATAACAAAGCCATCAACATCAAGTATAAGTAAAGAAAAAATCGAAGTTAGAGATAAACCAAAAACTATACGAGGTCCACCAACTATTATCGATGCCCCACAATTGCCAAAGCACAAAGGAAAATTAAGAGGTAGGCTTTTATTGATTTTCTTCTTTTGTCTAACTAGAATAAGTTATATATTTTTAAAAGAGTTAAAA